>OY776677.1:97986212-99259981 GCA_963675555.1 Leptura quadrifasciata | reverse complement strand
AGCCCGCTCTGAATTATTTCATCCAAATTTTCCCATTTTATTGGGCTATAAGGGGCTATTAAGAGTTTATTATCAATTCGTGCCTGATCAATTTGTAGCACCATCTCTATCTGTATTCCCAACTATAAATGAAGTGTGACACAGAACTATGTGTATTGTTTTATAGGGCGGTTTTCACTGGCTCAATAAGAATTGTACTTATATTGTAGTGGATCTGCAAAATTACAAGCTTAACGAATTTTTAAGTGAAGCTATTGTTTATATATCCCATCATTCCAGTTCGGAACATAGAGCTTCTACATGGCAACCTATTCTGAGATAAGGCTTTTAATTCTCCCCATGATTTTCCCTGTTGTTGGCTTCTTTCAGTACTGCCTTGATTCAGGTTACTTTAGGTCTCCTTTTTTTTCTGTGGCCTTGGGGATTCCATTCCAGGGCTCTTGCAACGTCGTTTTCTGGTCTTCGGAATGTGTGGCCTAGCCACCCCCATTTCCTGTGTCGAATTTCTTTATTGACGTTTTTTTGCCCTGTTTCTCTCTACAATGTTTCAAATTCTGTTTGGCCAGAAAATACGCATAATTTTGCGTAAAGAAGGATTAATACAGACCTGTAGTTTGTTGGTAATTGCCTTGGACACCTACGTTTCACACCCATTGGAATCGGAATTGGTTGGGAGGGTGGTCAATAAAAATTATTGGACCACAGCACTTAGGCCCCATTGGGCCCCTTGTACATCCTCCTTGTAGGCAAACCCTCGCCTAGGCCTCCAACCAACCTAATCTTGCGAAATAGGTGGTGATGCTGCCTAGGGGTATCTCCTTTACATCGGCCAAAGTAGGCCAACGTTCTCCCAAAATGGATTCTCTGATTGATGAGACAGCAGAACAGTCGCAGAGTACATGTTGAACCGTCTCATCTTCTTGTTCACAACCTCTGAGAGGTGTTTCGCTTAATCTCAAATTATGGAGATGTTTCCTTAACGGACAGTGTCCAGTCTGGATTCCCGTTATAAAACGTAGGTTACTTCTGGACATTGCCAGGTAAGCCCATCGCTGTACTCTTGTTGGGATATTTTAGAGTTCCTTAGCAAGCTGACAGCTCTTTGTTTCATCCCACAGTTTCTTGAATTCATTGTGGGTGTTCTCTTTAATTATTTGTATTATCGCCATGATCGGTAACAGACTGGCCGGGCCTGGTCCAAAGATACTTAGGCCTGCTGCCTTCTTAGCCAGTCTGTCGGCTACTTTATTGCCACTACACTTTGTGTGTCCTTTCACCCAGCATACCAGTATGTTATTCATGCTGGAGGCACCCACAAGTGCTTGGTGACATTCCCACACTGATCCTGTGGTAATTTTGTAACTTCTCAGGGCTAGAAATGATTGTCTATAATTTGTGTAGATCCTGATTGTTTTGCCCGTAATTTGTCTACGGATAATCTCTTTTGCAGCTATGGTTATGCCTGCCAGTTCCTTTTGTACTACGCTGGCTCGCACATCCATGGCCCATTTATATTGGATTTGCAAACTTCTGGAGTATATTCCACATTCTGCCCCATCTTTCTTTTTGATCCGTCTGTGAATATGTTGATCACATCTTCGCCAGCAGCCTCGTTCTCACTATTCGTCTGTATTATGTAGGGTCTGTCAAAGACAAACCGGAGACAAATGCCATCGGTGCACGCCTGCAGAAGAGGTGTCTTTCTGACAGCCTCATTCCACAGACGACTTCTGGCCTCTTCACCGCTTACAATTGGTTGTATGCCAACGGATTTAAGGCGTACCGTTGTTGTCAGAGCCACTTCTTCTAGATTTGACATCCATAGAGCAATATCGATTTTACGGTTGAGTCGAATATACGGAGTTTTCTTGCGTTTCAATATATCCTGGAGGTCCCCACATTTGATTAAGCATTCCGAAAGCTCTTCGGGCCTTGTTGATGTGTTCTTAAACATCTCTTTCCGTACCACCACAGCAGTCAATTATACTTCCCAGGTAGGCGAATTCGCTTACCCTTTCTATCAACTGGTTATTAACATTCAGATGTTGGTATTTTCGGATCTTCATTCTCATCTCTTTTGTTTTTTCAAAGTTTATGTTAAGACCAACTTCTTCTGCTTCCTCTGCTAGTCGTCTAAGTTTTTCATTCATATCAGCTAATGTGTGTGTTAACAATCAAATATCGTCCGCATAATCTTCGAGCCTACCTGTCAGACCCCAATTAATCCCTCTATTGCTGTCTGTCGTCTTATTAAGAGTGCAATTTAATACAATATTGAATAAAAGTGACGATAACACACAACCTTGTTTTACACCGTTTTTAATAGCAATAGGATTTTGAGACTTTGCCATTGTGTAGAACTCTACTGTTTGCTTCATTATATAGTTATTTAATTAAGTTTATAATTTTCGTTGGCATTCCTATATTATACAGTGTTTCCCATATGGCTGGGTGGGCTAAGGTGTCAAAGGCTCTCTGGAAATCTAGGAAGCAGAGGAATAATGGAGAGTTGTGTTCGTGAGATAGTTCCACGATTATACAAAGTGTGTTTATTTAATCTATGCAAGACCTTCCTGCTCTGAATCCCGCTAGTTCTCCTCTTAGTGTTGGTTCCACTACTTCTGATATTCGGTTATCCAATATGATGGCCATTAATTTGTGTATGGTATTAAGCAGAGTGATGCCCTCGGTGATGCCTGTCCAATTTTCGCAGTACTTTAGGTCTCTTTTTATGGGCACTCCCTCTCTCCTTGTACTGGGCATTTCTTCCTTTCTCCATGTTTGTGTGATAATGGGCTGGATTAGGCTAGAGATCGTATCTGGGCAGCACTTCAATATCTTTGATGGAATGTTATCCAGACCTGCTGCCTTATTCGTCTTTTGGTTCTGTATGGCGCCTTTAATTTCTTGTATTGTAGGTTCGTCAATGGGGATTCTTACCTCAGTTATATGTATTTCTTGTTCTTGTTGGACTGGAGTGTTAGGTAGTACAGGAGATACGCTTAAGTGGTCGTTATAATATTTATCCTACCGTTATATTTGATCGTGTGGCGCTGTAAAGTTTTCACCTGTTTTGCTTTTTATAATTGGTTGGGTGGGTGAAGTTTTTGTTCGCGAGACGTTTAGTGATTCTATAAAGTTCACGTAAGTTGTTTAGCCTAATACCGGCCTGCGCTGCGTCTGCTAAATTACCCACACACTTTCTTTTATAACGTCTAGCAGCTTTTTTAACTTATTTATTTACTTCTTTGTATATATCTCTATATGCTGCCTTTTCTTGCTATCTTAACATTCAGCAGTTTTTCGTTTAAACTTTTTCCGTCTTTCAATTATGACCCATTTGTGAGCCATTCTTTTCTAGCGGATCTCTTCTGCTCAAGAGTTTCCTCACAGGTAGCAATGATTGAGCTATGGATTTTGTCCCAGTTGTATGTCGGATCTACTCCTTTGCTTACATTTTCTGTTAGTTTTAGTTCAAATTCTATTCGCTTATCTTCATGCTGCAATCGTTCTACATTAAATTGAAGTCTTCTATATGTATTACCATTTTCTATGTGTTTCTTTATTTTTCTTACTTTGAGAATTATATATTTCTAATAGCTCTGTTCTCGATATAATTTAATTACTTAATAATTGACATTTTCACCGATTATAAATAAAATTTTTTTATATAAAATATCAGCGTCCGGCAAAACCAAGTTCATCAGGATGGAAATATGACAGGAGGTGAAAAGTTAGAATAAATTTGACATTAAATAATTTAAGTTAATATACTTTCATAAAAAATATAAGACTCAAAAATAAACAAAATCAATAAAGAAACGTTTAAAATTTGTTAAAAACTTTTACCTACAAACTCTGTAAACCTCTTGACCCATTACAAAAATGTTAATCATATGGCAACGAAGTCATTAAAATTCAGAACTAGAATTGTCGCCAGGCTGAACAACAATTGGTGCTACGGGAGGCAAAATATATTTGTTTTCTTTTGGCATAATATGAATTACGCAGTTTTTTCCTATACTACTATAACTCGGTCCAGTTCGTTTGTTACTTATGAAGTGCTACTCAAGATATACTTTGTTTCCTATTTGATTCGGGGCATGCTTTTATTTTTTTCAATCATTAGATTATCAATTTTTTGTGTTTAAAATACCTTCTAACGTTTTTATAGATTGATAATAATTATAATCAGAATGATCATACAATTAATTCATTCAGAATCACTTCAAAAGTTGGCACTTTATTTTCCTCACATTAAATGATAACCGTTCGCCAAAAAATATTTCTCAAATCATTAACTTCTAAAATATTTTGTTTTTTTTCGTTTTCGTCTCGGTTTCCGCTGTGTAAAGCAATCATAGAATGTTGCCTTCTTTCGTAGATATAGTAAATTTGGCTAATTTAGGAATTTCTTTTACAATCTCACTATGTAATTTTTCAGTATTATTTTGTTTTGAATCATTAATAATTCATTAAAATAAGACGCTGAACTACATTATTCCTAAACTGTGAACTCACTTCAATTAACGCCGGCGACTCCGGCACAATTTTCAGTCGATATTTTATTTCTCCTTTTAAAAAAGCCCCCAAATATTAATACAAACACGTTTAGAGTAACTGTCACTAAAATCACATAAAAATAAAATCATATAATTTTCTTAAGAAAGAACAAGCTTTTTGTCACCTCAGTATTTATTTCTCCTACATCCACTTTTCACCAATTTTGGATTAAGATCATTTGCAGCAAGCACTCCTTGTTTTACTTGTTCTATACCCAGCATAAAATAAACAAATTTTACTTTCTCATCTATAGATAAAGTATTGTAGTCGCGAAAAATCTAAAATTTAGATAATGATGAAAATGGGCGTTTTGAAGCAAGAAAAATACCGAATATATCTGTATCGGCATGCCGTCTGTGTGTGTGATACGTTTTTCTCGAAGACGGCTAAACGTAGAAATCTAAAATGATAGACATAAGACCTGGGAGGTTCAAGGAAGAACGTTGAATATTGGTGCAATCGGCGCACTAGGGACGGCTCCTCTAGGTAGGGCGAAAAAATTATTTAGCGTCGAATCTAAAAATGTTTCAAATGTTTCAGGGTGTAAAATTGCATAAAAAAATGTATTTTTAGAATTAGTCATCACAGCATTGGAGCAGTTACAGGATGGGTCCAAACCAATTTTTAGTCGGATCAAAAAAATATTTCTAGTACAAATTGTTCAGAATTGAAAATTTTACTGAAAAGATCTTCCACGAAACTTTCGTCTAAGAGCCATTTTTGTCGACCCCCCTAAAAAAATTTGCGAAATTTTAAAAATATTTCAAATTGTCGAGGGAATTATAAATTATACAATAATTGTATAATCGTCGAATCAAAAACTGAAAACACTAAGATTAACGTAAAATCCTGATATTATCTAGATCTTTTTTAACGAGGAAGACGTCAGAGCAGAGCATGGTGGATTAAGTGAAATTTAAATTGTAACTGAGGAACACCGTACAATTGTTACTGTCTTCAAAATTACATATGTATGCTAAATTTCGAATCGATGGGGTATGTGGAAGTGAGCCAACATTGGATTGCAAGATTTGACCTTAACAGACAAACAAACAAACGAATATCGGTAAAGAGTTGGAAAGTCATTGCAAACATTATAGACCAATCAGCGTGGGGAAAAATGATGACCACCTTTGGCGTACAAAAAGCGGGGTAGTTCCAATTTCTTATATGGTATAGCTCTACGCCCTAGTGAAATTAGCTTTCGACTTTGAGAGACGCCATCTTGAACTAAAGGTGCAAATTTTTTTTAAATGCCTCCAACGATTGATCCTATGACAAAAATACATTTTTTAAACTTAAAGAACACAAAATTCCTTACATATTTTTGTATAAACTTTTCTTTCGTAAATTTCGAGGTAATCTCATAGGTAACGAGTTGCAGTGGTGCAAACATGATTATTTTTCAAAAAAATTGTATTGAGTATGAGAGTTATTTTGAAAAAATCAATTATTTGCACCTTTATTCAAGATGGGAGATCGAGCGGCAGCCCCTCAAGGATGCAAACTTGTATTTTTCATTAGCGCCTATGTCTATAATATGTCGTAGTCACATGGTGACACGGCTTTTCGGGAAAAACTCGGGCAGTTCATGAAATGCCGGCAGATAGTGTGAAATATCTCATGTTACATCATGTGCCTAGCCTTCTCGTGAAGTGCCTTAAAATTTTAGTATTTTGGTGTAATGGGCTGTTTAACAGGATTTGCTTTGATTTAGGCCACGGCATTTCATGAAATGACGTGATGCCGGCATTTCATGAACTACCTAGACTTTTCTCGAAAAGCCTATGTCGTAGACACATAGTGCAATACGGCCTTTCGAGAAAACCCTAGGAAGTTCTTGAAATGCCGGTAAATAGTGTAAAACGCGTCATATTATATCTTTTGACTAGGCTTTTCATGAAGTGCCTTAAAATGTTAGTCAGTAGTAGTAATGAAAAGTTTAACATGATCTAGCGTGATTTAGGGCATCGGTATTTCATGAAATGCCTGCAGATAGTGTGAAATCTGTATTATACGATTCGCCTTGGCTATTCATGAAGAGTCTGGTTAGTCAGTTAATGTTATGATTCGTGCTTTACATGATCTGCCGGTTTCATCGCTAGACTCGTTCACAATATGACTAAATCACGTCATTTCATGAAATGCCGATGGCCTAAATCACAGCAGATCATGTAAAGCACGAATCATAACATTATCTGACTAAATAAACCCGACTCTTCATGAACATCCTAGGCGAATCGTGTAACATACAGAATTTCACACTATCTGCCGACATTTCATGAACTGCCTAGGCATTTCTCGAAAAACTGTATTTCACCAAGTGACTACGACATATACAACATATAGAAAAATTAGAACTACCACACATTTTGCACGAGCCCCAAAGACTGGCCCATCATAACTTATTCGAAATTTTAAAATACAGTCTGAGTGCATGTCAACTTGCTTCTGGCTCACATTATACTAATTTTTTAGTTAAAAGAATTCTAATTTGGAAATGAGTTATTGAAAACAAACACATCCAGAAAACGATATTTGAGAAAATTCACAGGAAAATTCCTAAAATACCCGATTTTTACAATTTCGGAGACAATTCCTCTTGATCTTTTTAACAGCTGATGCCATTTTCTAAAGTTTACTAATAAAATTACGTCATTTCCATCATATTTATATTTTATATGTTGTCATTTCAGTGATTTTCAGCTCCCTGATCGAGAATTTACCAGTACCAAGGAATAACTTATTAGTTCCCGAAAAAATATAACAAACAATTTCTGTCTGTCTAATTTCTGTGGTATTTATTTATTTATTATTTATTAATGAAAGTGTATACAGAGAAAAAGCTTAGATAATATTCCGCGAAAAAGTTTAAAGTAAACTTAAAAGTGCATTTTTGTTCAATATATTTTCCGAATGTGGAATCCTGTGAAGGGGGAATCGCAATAAATTACCTAAACTTAACGAACAGCTTTCTAATTAAACTAGATTATCCCCTGCATAGTTCAGTTTAAGTTTAAACGACCTTATAACTGTTTACATACCTAGGGCAAGCCATGTAATACCCGAGCACCAGCTCCATAATTTGCTTTTTCAAGCCTAATCAACTCCACTTTTCGTTAATCGACTTGACATCACCACATTAACTAATTTCACGTTCATACTTCAACCGACCGCACCGTACTGACAACAAATAAATTTGTCTAACCAAAATAAACAACGTTATCTAGAGAGCCGTGCTTCATTTTAATTGAAACGTCGAAGCAGAAGGAGCATACAGTACGGCGACAAGAACGCGACGAGCGGTTCGCAGGCGACTGAGATGTGAGATGTAACTGACGAAAAAAGTAAAGTTCCTCGACAGCTGTGTGCAAGGACGGGACTCAAGAACTATAAAATGTGCCGGAACGGCATTACTCGTTCGTTCGGCGGGGCTGTTTTTCATCTAGCAAAACACAACCAGGGTATTATTTTAGAAAATAACGACGCGCCACGGCTGGAAAATGATATGGTATATTAAGATAGATACGATGGAAAATTAAGATTTGATCTAATTAAATCACAAGGCTAAAACTGATATTTAAAACTGACCTAGATATGATGTTTTGAAATTGCGGCTCCTTCGCCGCTTTAAAAAAATTACATTTTTACACGCTTTATATTAGCTTCACCTGTATGTTTGTTTGTATGTAACGGAATCTTTGAGCGTGATTCTCACCCAGTTTAAAACGTCAGATTAAACTGAAGCTTTGCACACTTATCAAGAACCGACGACAATACAATCATTTGACAACTTTGTCATCATCAAGATCATCGGGATAAAATAAAATTTAAAAAATGACTAATCTACTGTCGATATTTTGCCGGAGGCGCCGCTGTTATTAATATAACTTATTTGCCGTTGTATAAGCCCTTGTTAAACGCTAGTTCCAACTTTAATACATACATTATGACGTAATATTAATTTTGTACTACTAGTGGATACTCAGCGGTTTCCAAAAAACTGGCGGGTATCAGCTGGTTTCTATATGTATCGGTGTTCATGATGCTAATTCTAAAATTCACCCAATCCAATATATTGGTGAGAAACGTGCCGAGGGGGCAAGAGGGTGACTAAAAAAATTATAGTTTTAAAAAACCAAAAAACCACGCTTTAATGGCAAACCGACCTAAAAAGTACAAAACAAGAAAGAAGTGATTGACAAAAAAAAATTTTATTGTAAAAAGCGTGGGATGCTTTTTACTATATTTTTATAATTCTACTTTTATCAATAGCTACCAATAAAATATTTATAACAATTGATATCAAGCACCCCACGCTTTTTACAATAAAATGAATTTTTTTGTCAATCACTTCTTTCTTATTTATTACTTTTTATTTTGGCTTGCCATTAATTTTTACACTACTTTCGTGGTCTATTCGAAAACTATACGCCCTACGCCAAAAATATTCCACGTAAGGTTGAAAGCCTAATTAAATTTCCGTTAGTTTAAGACTTGTCATATCCCTTTAAAATTGCAGATTCTTGAAAATTCAATATCGTTATATAACTTGTTCATAATGCAAGCAGAAAAAGAAACATGTATGCGACCTTACTGAGTGCTTTTTCAATGAGAATTTCACGATTATACATTTTTTGTAATAATTTTTGAACAAGAAAAACATTTCTTTTTAAACAAAAAAAAGTAGGTCCTTTCATAAAATATATAAATGGTAAAAGATTAACGGGTAATGCACGAATTAATTAGTTTAAGAAACAAACTTTTTTAAATGACCAACGTTTCACCATCTGGTTGGCAACTTTCATTGCACTTGAACAAAAAAATAACACTACAAATTGAAGTACGTAAATAGCACAATCAACAATTTCAACGAATTGAAAACTAGAGAAAAATATGGTAACTTATTAAAGTGGTTTCGGTTCATACTTCACTGAAAGAAAACAGAAAGTTGTCGTCAAAAAAAATAACATCACTACCAAATCTGACATACAACAATTAGTCTAGGTGTGCCTCAGGGAAGTATTTTGGGACCTATACTGGTTAATAATATACATCAACGACTTATCAGAAATAGTGTCCATGGAGGGTGCGTCCATGACGAACTACGCAGACGATTCAAATCTACCAGTATTTACATCCACACACTTTGACGCAATAATTCTGGCTGATATGTTATTTACGAAAGCAGAAGAGTGGTTCATTAACAGTAGGCTCATATTAAACACAAATAAAACAAATGCTGTGTTGTTCAAAACTAATAATGCCAGTTTTAACACCCTTCAAGTAATGAACTTAAACAACACAACTAAAATACAATTATCAGAAAGCACAAAATTTTTAGGTTTGCATATTGATGAAACCGAGGATGAAACACTAAAATGGCATCACCACGTAGATAACGTGTGTACAAAGTTAAATTCAGTATGTTACACAATCAGAGTATTATCAAAGTATGTCGATTTAAAAGTAGTTTATCATGCCAATTTTGAATATGTGGTTCAGTATGGGCTTATTTTCTATGGGAATTGCTCCAGTATTACCAATGCATTTATAATACAAAAACGTACCCTTAGAGTTATTCTAAAATTGAAACCGACAGAGACCTGTAGGATAGAGCAAATAAATTACTTACTATAACCGCCATATATGTACACGAATGTCCTTTATTTCTCTTTAAGAACAAACATTATTTTAGACAGAATGAACCTCAAGATAGACATAAATACTAGAACACTAGATTATATTCCGAGTTTAATGCATACGCGACCCGCAACGCACATTTGTGTTTCGCGGGCCACATATCCTCAAGTAGCGAACCGTTACTAGCACAGATTTTGCTTCTGTCCGCTAGAGTTGCTAGGGACGGTCGCGTGACTTCCGGCTTGTCAAAAGGAAAGGTGTTAGCTGCGCGTACACTATGGATAATTGATTTAAGTCTATTCTTGTTGGATTTTGGGATCAACGGCAACAATAAAATTTCTGTTTGTCAGAGAATTTTGATATTACGAAGGGAATTTTACCTGCATTTGTGCGGAATTTAGGTGTACAGGTGAGTTAACCTGCAAACCCATGTGTTTCAAAAATTTATAGGCTGGTTGGCCACTTTCCTTTGGAAGTATCTCGTTTGCTAGAGAGACGGACTCGACCCTGTTAATTAAGCTGTAGCATTTTACCAGTTTTATTCGGATTGTACTCTCGAGGAATCAGAGGTAAATTATTTTTTTTGTGAATTATATCTGATTTCAATTGCTCTCATTAAGCACGTCTTACGTGCATTTCCGACTGTGCAAATTAAATCGGTGTGTCTTTAGAGTCCACGAACTAGGTTAAAACGTTCCACGGCTGGGGAGGCTATAAACCAACCACCATCATCTGGCACCCCGAAGTCACCATCGTAGGGCTGGAGCTTCACCAAACGCTGACGTCTGGATATTGTACCACCTGGATAAGTGTTATTGTTTCCTCTACCTGGAAACCACCTTCAGTGATTCTTTCTTTTAACTTACTTTTGTATATATTTAAGCAAAGATTCCACTCATTTATTATTAATTAAGAACGTTCTCTAATGTAACCCATTGCGGTCATATTTATTATAGTCAATCCTTACGCTTGTAAACTAAGTGTAGCTACACGAGGGGAATTTATCCTTATTTATTTATACTTATATTATTTAGAATATAGCCATATAACTACACATCGCCATGTTCATATTAAAGAACCCTAAGTTGTAAATACAATAATATAGTCCATTTCATGCTGAGATAGAGTGTAATTATTTCGTCTGTGACCACTAAGAATGGAACCCTCAGCGACTTTACAGTAAATAAACTAAAAACTTTTAATAGCTTATGTTAGACTTGGGTTTAACGTCCTGAGATATCTGAGGTAGCGAAATTTTTGTCGTAGGCACGCTACTTCACTTATCTGGGCTAGGTAGTATCCACGATCTGCTACGCACAGCAGCCTAAGTGTATTTTCCTTTTGTGTTATTTTGAAACCCCTACCGCTTCATAGTAAGAGGTTGAAAAAACCGTAGCAATTACAATTATCCTAGACATAACTTAGCAATAACTGAAAAAAATGCCCATCACAACCATATTAGACTGTACAATAAACCACCCCGACCCTTCCAACGGGAAGAGAATCAGAGGAAGTATAAAAAAGAAGCATTTGAGCTCTTGGTGGTAATACAGATGAATTCCTTAACTACCGGCTATGACAAAAAGTGATGTGTGTACTGTAACAGAACAATAATGCTTTGCTTTTTGGAGATAGAACATGTACTAGTCAGTTATTAACACATTGAAGGTACACTTTTTTTTCTGTGACGTCCATTTCATTTTATTGTTAATGAACATTACTTTGAAATAAAGAGAGATTATTATTATTATTATTATTATATCTATCGCAAACTCAATCCGGGACGCACTGTATATGGATTTTTTTTATAGCTTTTTAAATTTTAATTTTCAGATCACTCGTCACTTTCTATGATGTCAAACACTGGAATCAATTTAAATCGTGGCTTTCGATGTAACTTAGAAAATGCTTTACACCGTCATGGTTTATTAAAGGCATTTTCCTGTATGAATCGACTCGATGAAATGTATCTCTCATAATTCACAATATTGCTATACCGTTGAAAGTGAAACTGTTATGCTCATAAAATCATAAAATGGAATATTTCAATTAACTTGCTAATTAATTTTGTCAGACTAATTATTATTATGTCTAATTTGGTTTGATAATTATACATTTTTTAAATAAAATTTAATTATCAGAAAGATGCTCCTTCATATAAAGCGAATAATTCAAGTCAATTTTTATTTTCGAACCTTCTGTTAAATGTATCTGGTATATAGATAAATCCCATGGAAACATTTATTGGTACAATAGTATGCAACGGAATTATCTGCTAGGTAAATTTAACTAGAGATAGATATTCTAACCCTTAAAGGCAAAAAAATATGTGTTTATATATCTAACAGAATATGGGTCTGAACTTTTTTGGCTGAAGATTTATTAAAAAATATTCGCTTTGTTTTCAAAAGTGCTACGTAATTTTTATCTATATATCTTAACTTAAATTACAGAAAAAAGTCCTCATTGAGTTTGCTGCATCTTACAATTTTTTCGTGTTGAATCCTAATCCTAATCGTACGAGCAATATTTCCTTAATGTTCTGTATAAAGAGAAATAAATGTAGTTCCCGGTTGTCTTGACCTGATTTTAAAAATAAAGTAGGCTACGCCCTTGGCCCTTTTCAACGTCTTTGTAACTTAGATGTATTATTGCACAAATGCCAAGGGTCATCACAGCATCTAGAACGAGAAAAAAAGTCGCTCGACCCTAAGTAATTTATAGTGGGTATTATATGTATATGATGGATTACGCAAGGGAATGCACAAAAGGGACAGTTGTAAGATCATTATGGAGTGGCGACGAAATTAATTTTGTTACACAGTATCCAAGGAATTATTTTTTAATAATTTCAGACTTCTATAGAAATATTAAAAATGAATGTACCTATCCTATCTGAATACCGGGGACAGGGAGTGTTATAGTATATCCCATAAACAAGAGACAGAAAAATTTGTAAATCTCAAAATTTGTCAAAAAATCAACTCTTTCACTTCACCTAGTCAAACCATAAAAAAAATCCTTGAGGCACTTAATTTTATGAAAAACTACAATTCTTTACGAAAAAATCTGAAAAAATTCACAAACCAACGATAATTCTCAAGCAACCCAAATTCATCCATAGAAACACTAAATCTTCCAAATTAGTCATTTTACAGCTCAAACATTACAAATTAACATCCTAAAAAATACTTCCCCCACATGAGCTTAAAACGCATCAAAAATGCTTTCCATACCCGTATTCAAAATATTTTATTTCAATCACACAAACTTTCTATAAATTATTCTTCCTTTCGATTCCACCGTTCATTCGATTTCGCACCCGAAATATCAACATACAATCAATCTCGATTCAAATTGTCCCAATAGAGTACAGGTACTTTCGTCCCCATCATTATCAAAACTTACTTCCATTAAATCCCCCATTGTTATCAAAACTTACTTCCGAAAACAAAAGCTACGTATCAGATTAAATTGAATACACGTCATTCGTTCACCGCGGATCTATCGGCACAATTTCATTTCATGTTAAACTCGAAGCGCAGGACCTTCGGGACGACTTTACGGGGTCGTTCCAAATTTAATTAATTTCTTCAACTTTTTTTCACTAATAACTTATGAAGTCAAATCGATTCGAACTACGTTCATATATCAAAAAATTTCAATGTCGAGACGGTCATATAATTTTCATGTCCGAATTTTTCATCTTTACTTTTTCTGATGCAACATTGCTCAATCGTGCTCGCATGGAATGGCCGGGGACATTTCCAGATCTCCGCACACACCGTCCCTGACAGATCATTTCGAAAGCCGAACACCACGAGCATAGGCCAAGTCTAGTTCGATACGTGCGCCACGAATGAGCTACTACAGCTACTTTCTTGGCCATAACCAAGTAGACTGTATTAAAAATCGTGCTAATACATTTTATACATATAAATCTTAGTATTTATAACAACGGAATTTCAGTATTCGAAAAGTTATTATTTTAAAATTGTGTGAATTAAATATTTAAGTTAAAATTCGTTTACTAAACCTGTTCAGCTATACTAAATAATAATATTCTTGTTCGTTTTTCAAACAAAGTGTTTTACTCCAAAAAAGCATATACAGGGTGAAGTTTTGGACCCAGCCATAGACAGAAAATTAACACCAAGTGAATAATAAACTATTTCAAGTGCATCAACCACTCCAGGGGCTTATACAGGGTTTGACCCTTTTGTTTCCTTTGTTTTCCTAGTGACCCCCTCTCTTCTCAATTTCAAACATTAAATGCACCGAAGGCTACCAGGGACTCTATCAAGCTCTATAGCTCAACGCTCTACCGAAACTTTTTAATTTGACCGAACTATGGAGCTTATGCTAGCTAGTTTTTTCCATAATAATAACAGAGATTAGCTTAACTGGCTAATTAAGGTCAAATTTTGATTAATATCGGGTAGACGGTTAAAGATGCAAAAAATTAGAGAACACTTTTTTCCGTTCAAACTATCGAGCCCTTATCGTATCTTCATCAAGAACTAAAAAGTGAGATTATATCGAAACAACAATGTGCCGAAATAGTTCGGTACGAACATGGTAAAATATTCACAAATACATAAGGTAATTGTCAATTCACACTAATACAAGTTTAAAAATAATTAATGTGACCACGTACTTAAATAAAGTTATGGTTAAAAAACTTTGTTAGAGACTAGTGACATGCTAAGAAACCATCTTGCATTTCAATATCTGAAAAAATCCTTATCAAAATAAAAAAATATGGTGATGAACTGTACGTAATTTTAGTTAAATAAGCTCCAGGGCCTCCACCAAAAGGACAATTTTTTGACACATTTCGATAATAATGGCATAAAATCAAGGTTAGGAAGGCACTAGAAATTAAATATTACGTAAACTACATCGATGTTTCTACTCAAGAAATAGGAAGAAGAAGCACGTTCTCTTTCGATATTCGAAGCGAGTGATCACTTCAGTTCCTCGATTTCGATAATTAAAATCCAGATGTAAATCTCCGTGTTCTCAGATACAGTTTTTTAAATTTCCTTTCAAATCATTTTACATTTGGAGCACACTTAACTTCATGTTCTCAGCCCATCTCCTAACACGGTTTTTTGTAAATTACTGGTTCTTACAAAATCAATGGTAAAATTATATTTAGATCTTATATTATATGATTGGACCTCTGATCTTGTCACTAGAAAGTTTTGCAGATATTGCGGCAATAGTTTATTTTTAATTTTGTAAATACTTCTTAATAATGTTTTCTATCGATAGCCATTGTAATTCCGCCCTCATATAATCTATTCGTGTATATTTACTGCATCCAAGAATTATAAAAAAATTATATGTAAAATTTGCATTCGATTTATTGTGTCTTTATTATAAGATATCAAAAGTGATGCACAATAGGCAATGAAGATGAATTCTTTTAAAGCAACCTAAATGCTACATTTTTACGAAAGAATTTAACTAAAACCAAACCAAGTAATAGTATTTGTTTACACTGGACACGATTAACTTCAAGTACTTCTGTCGCATCACATAGGGTGAAATTGCCTACTCTTTTCTATATTACGAATGCAAAGGACAGAAAGATAAAGTTTAGAGTCTAGAAACTATAACTGAGCGAGTATTGGAATTTTCGAACGTGGGACAAAGTCAACGATGTAGAGTCCGGAGTTTTCCGGGTAAACTGGGACGTCATCCTTACTATAAAATAAGAGATCGCGGCATATAGGGAGGTAGACGGCACCTGAAGAAGGCAGAGGACTTTGAGCTACGTCGCGACCTTTTACAGTTCGCCGAGCTTTTGAAATAAAATTGAAAACACCACGAAGTTACGACGTGACCTCTTACAGTTCGCCGAGCTCCTATATTTGCCTTGAAGAACATTTTAACCTACGTCGCGATTTTTTATTCTACGCCGAACTTAACAAATTATTTTGTGGATATTTTCACTAAATCAGCTGTCTAAACTACGAGCCAAACGAGATTTCGAACTACATATTATTTTTAACAAAGTCATCATAGGCACAGATACTACTTGCCAGAAGAAAGTTCCAAGCTTAAAGAATTCTTTATGCAGTGCAATTTTAACAGCTCAATCATTCCCTATGAGGAAGTTAACCACCCTTGAGCTGGGGTAGAGTTGCGTGATGCTGCAGAACACTTTAGGCTGTTCGCCGAACTCACTAGATTATTTTGTGGTCATTTTGCCAAGTAATTCCACACAAAATGCACTCTACGTCTACACAAACTTATCTGACTGTTTACCACGCCATTTACACAACACCAACTTATTTTGTTAAGTATTTTTACTTGATTAATTCTCTGTTTATTATTGAATCTGCATTCTGGTTACGGGCGGAAAAAAGGGTTTCAATTGCGTATTTGTGATACTGAAAGAATATTACCTTTTTTTGAAATATGAGCTTTGATTTTTAACACGAAAACATGATAAGATTATATTACAATTTTCTCAGTTATGATTTCATTCTGCTGAATATTTTACTAGGGACATTTGCGTTTGCCAAAATAACAAATTCATATTCAAAAACTATAAATTTTCACCTTTTATGCAATAACAAGAAACTTTCACTTGCATTATTTTTCATTTGGTGTACTATTAAGGCTACCGTGTGCCTAATTTTGACATGTAAAATGTTGCAGGAATGTTTGCTTTTCAAATGATTGTGTGAGATTTCTCACCTGCGACTGTTTATTTTTCTATGATTGCTTAATAACGATCCATCCACTTAATTATCTTGCGCATTACAAACTGTATATAGGTCATCGGTCAGTGCTGGGTAAATTAGTTCGTAAATTAAAAAGGGTTACTACACGCACAACGAAACTTGGGTCCTAACCCTGGCCTAAATGGCCAGAAAATTTGATTACTTATCTTGATGTAAAATTGAGATAAATAATTACTGGGTGGGATTTAATATATTCTTGATTGCCTCACGATCAAGGATTTCTTTTAGTAATTATACAGTGGGGGTCATAAACAACTCAATGTCCAGGTTACTGTTTTAGTATTTATGACAATTTTGTCCAGCAAATAAATTTATGAAAACATTCTTAACATTTTGCTTAGGTCATTTATATAAATTATAAACAGCAAGGGCCCAAGGACGCTACCCTGTGGAACCCCTATATCGCAACAAATTTTTTCTGATTTATCTCCGTTCATTTTAGTCCTATGCCTGTTAACTAAGTAGTTGCTTATCCACTTCGATGCCGTAGCTTTAATTCCGTATAAGCCTCAACAATATACTAATATTTTCGTCTTGCTTTGAAAATAAAGAAAAAACTGCAACACTTTCAACGGCAACACAGGTTTATTCTGCCAGTCTAAAATATTACTGGAATTGCGAGCCATCAGTAGAATAGATATAAAACGGATAAAAATAAAGATGAAATCAATTATTGCTCAAATAGAACACTAAAACATTATCCTGATTACTCTTATGAAAAATGTGACTTGATCATCATCCTATTGAATCGCTTCAGTTATTATTGAAAACTTATTATTTACATAAACTAACACAATATTGAATATAAAAGTACATTACCTATATTTTGTAAAATGTTCTCCACTGATTGGCACTCACCTGAAACAAAAGGAAACTATTTTATTTTCAAGTACTTTTTTTAAATCCGAAGTAAAAGTCACATGGATTTTCCAGAAATACATTGAACGGTCTTTAATGAGTATCGAGCACTCTATACAATACATCATTTGCGCATATTGAAGTCTTCGTATTTGTGTTCTAATTAAAATCATTTTCGCAACCATCTGCATTGACAATAAAATTCTCCATCTTTATAACCATATTTACAGCGTAAAACTATCACGATAGGTTCATTTCTACATTAATTCTAAAATCAGTTGCGTAATCAAAAAAAAAAACATATTAGAAACAGAATTTTAGTGATTGTTTTAATAAATTATTTGAAACACCTGTTTTGTTATTACGCAAGTCAGAGATATTTATATCGATAATACGCTTTTCAGTTAGATACACATATGTCGTGAAAAAAATTATGTACTTTCAAATTCACCCTTCACTGGGTTGAGACCTTGAGGTTTCACAGGAAGTTAATATTTAACAAAAAGGCGCCATCATATTTACAATATCAATAATTGGCATTGATTTTGATCGATGTTGTTTGCAAAACTTTGTTTAAATACACTTTGAAGCACTCTTGTATCGAAAATTATTAAATGACAAACCCTTCAAATGTTATTTTAAATCTCCCTATTTCACAGATGAATAAGAATAATGTTTATTACAAGGCCTAAAGGTGAAACTTTTTAGTAGAACGAGCATTAATATTACCTCACTTAAAAGTTTGGCCGCAAATGTGTGTTCGAAACAAAAATCTTTTAGACTTGTAACAAAACATTACTTTTTCTCCAGCCGCCTTAATATTGCAATGCCATTAAACTCACTCATTTACAGGCGTACCCTTCTTCCTATATTGTACATTATCGAATCGGCTATGTCCACCTTATTATATGATGCATTGTGACGTTTGTGAGAATTCTTAGTCTAGACGCTTATGAGAAGGGTTCCTTTGACCTCAAGAGTTCCTAAGTATTTTATAGTCGTTTATTTATTTGAAACAGTGTTCAACGAGCAAATAAACCCAACTACAGAACAGGAGGGTAAGCAAAGAAATATATAAATGACTAATGAGGTAAAAGGATTTACAAAAAAGTCTCACTATAGAGCGGTTGATAATAAAGACATAAGCACATTAATAATAACAATGTCTTTATTTTCGGCAGCAGTAAAAGAACATTAACAAAATAAATACATTAAGACAAAAGATTACCGAAAAAAGGCGAAGTTCACAGTTAAATATAATGATAACCTAAAGGAAACAATAATTAAAAAAAATTTACATTAAGGCCGAAGCCATTCAGCCAGCCACGTATTTATTTAAATTATTGCAAGCACTAGGACACAAAAAAAGAAAAACCTACTCCAACCTACCCACACACCAGAAAAAACCATGATGTAATAATCAGCTAAACAAAGGATATAACAAGGGTCACAGACTTCTCGTCCAGGGGCCCTCCAGGACATTTTTCTCAGCACACACAAAACTAGACCACGGATAGAAGGGTATAATAACTTACAAGTATAAAAGAAAGGAAACAAAGCTAGCCTATAACTTAATTTTCGTCTCTTGCAAGAACGCAATTAGGTGATTAAATATATCCTTCCTGTTTAAGGATAAAAGGTGAAGTAAACTGAAGGGTGTCGAAACGTTGCTCTCTTTTATTATATTATTGTACAGATTATCGGTGGCTACTACATAATTTTTACATCCAAAAAATATGTGATCAAGATCACCAGCGACATTGCAGTATTCTCAGATATCTGAGTTAACAATTTTAATTTTAAATAAATGTGTAGGATAACATGCATGACCAAATTTCATTCGTATAATTATGTGGTGATATACTTCCTTGAGCAGTTATAATTATCATGCCAAAACTTGTACGGTAATTCGCGAGTATTTAGTCGGGTTTCTGAAAGGCGATTCTTTCCATATATAGACCCACTTATTTCTCAGTTTAGCTCTAAGAAAATTAACTGCATCAGTAAGACATATTTTGTAGCTCATATTTATTCCTGTATCGATGCTTTCCTTAGCTAAAAAGTCCACATGTTCATTGTGCTTCAAACCTATACGTGCCTTTACCCATATAAAGACTACCTCTCTCCCTTCCTCAGAAAAAGTTTGTAACAAGTTTTTAATATTTACAATAACAGAATTAGTTTTAGCATGGGGTGCAGAGATATTCTTTAATACCGTTAGAACCGATAGGGAATCAGAAAGTATGACAGTTTTTTGTGAGTTCGAGGTACGTATAAATTTAAGGGCTTCATAGATGCTGTAGCTTTTGCTGTGAAAATAGAACACTCTGTCATCAGTTTTCATTTTACACTCAACACTTTTCGATGGTACATAATAGGCGCATCCTGTTCCATTTGGCGACTTAGAAGCATCTGTGTAGATTAACTCGGAGTTTTGAAATTGTTCGAGAGTTATATTCAAGGAATTTATACTCATTTTTAGATCTTCATTTTACTGAGGTATTAATAATGTCAAATCAGTAAAAAAGGAGAAATAGCCACAGTTGTTAAGGTAATTACCATCCTTTTCCTTATCTGGAAGCAAATTTGCACATTCACGGAAAGCAGAAACAAGAGGGGGGGAGTTCTTTTATTCCAATATTTATTTGTTTGATCAAAGACATTAAGGTCTGATATTTTTTCAAAGAGTGTAGGATTGTTAATATAAATTGTTAATAAGATTTTTTCACTTAAAAATTCCCTTCCTAGTTTTAATGGGGTTTCCAGGGCTTCGACATGTAGAGCATCAAGAGGAGTCGACTTCATAGCACCAAGGCAAATTCGAAGAGCATTATTTTGAACAATATCAATACGCTTAAGAAGTGACTGACAAGCAGACCCATTAAAAATACACCCACAATCAATTATTGATCTTATGTAAACCCGGTAAAAAAGAAGAGAAGTTTTAATGTCTGCTCCCCGCCACGTTCTGGTAGTCATCTTTAGAAAATTTAATCCCTTATTATACCTGTTTATTACCTCCTCTATAAAGGGTTTCCAACTTAGTTTCTTGTCTAATATAACACCCAAATACTTAATATGCCGCTGAACTGGGAAAGTATATTTCCCATGTTTAACAGAGTCAATATCCGGCGTATTATGCCTAGTGAAAATACAAATATTTGATTTATTTTCCGCTAGTTCAAAACCATTTCTGTGAAACCAGTCACCTACTTTATGTGATACTGTATGTAAATGTTCAAGTGACTGATCATATTTTTTGTTTATCACATAGACACAAAAATCATCAGCATATTGCACAATGCTGCAGTTTAAATTACTAAAGGAATGAATATCTGCAGAATATAAATTAAAGAGCAATGGGCTAAGAACAGAACCCTGTGACAGCCCCAAGCTACTAATGCGAGGACCGATTTTATTATTTTCCTCGTCTCTGATGTAGATTTGCCTATTAGTAAATAAGTTAAATATTGCACTTGTGATTTGATGTGGTATCCGGAAGTTTTCAACCATTTTCTCTTTCAATAATAATAATACCTAATAACAATAATACAATAATGATAAAACAAAAAAAAAACGCTGAGTGTTGAACTTAATAAAAAATTAATTTTCCTGGACCAAAACCGCCCATTAGGATATGTAATTACGGTTATATCGATATTAAAGAAGGAAGAAAAAAATTAACATGATTAGATAACAGATTGGCTCAACTAACATTACAAAATCACTAATTACTGCAATTGACTAATATATTTTTTTACTTCTTTTTTAAACTTGGATAACTTAGGAGATTTTATTTCAGTAGGAAAGCCGATATTGACATCATGGACATCGCTTCTGAAATTGATTTTATTGTATAGATATGGGAGCGACTTAAGTATTAATACTTTGTGGTACAAGATAAGTGTGTGCGCACTCATTCATTTTTAGCCATCCAAGCTCCGACAATTTATGAGAGATGTGTTGAAATTTTCGTATACCGAAGATAAAATGAATGTAAGAAATTTGCACTCTTTGAATACGATTCATATGATCTTGATCCAAACAAGGTGGATATACGGGTGAGCAATAAGTGAACTGAGAGAGCACAAGAGCATCACAAAACGATTTTTTTATGGAGATGACTTCTATGCGGAAAAAGTAGTCTAAGGACATTATAAGTATATAATCTAATAACAGTGTATGCTTAGAACACAGCTCAGCGAGCGGTGCATCCCTAAAAAGATGAATAAAATAGTCACAGAACCTCCCAAATAAAGTTGCCGGATTGAAATCAATTGAAATCGATTAGTTACGTTTTAGGAAACAAAAAACCGAAATAATTTTTTTCCAAGTGGCAGGTAATTTGTTATTAACAATGAAATTGCAAAGTAAAAAAAATGTAAAAAATTCGTTTGAAAATACCTTTGCTAAGTTAATAGGGCAAAAATAAACGCTTTTTGTCTCTTGTAATGTTTTTGAAAAATGCACTGTTTTTGTATCGGATTTTAAATCGCCCATAACTCAAAAACAGTGCATTTTTCGAAAACATTACAAGAGACAAAAAAGTGTTTATTTTTGCCCTATTAACTTGGAAAATGTGTTTTCAAATGAATTTTTTACATTTTTTTTACTTTGCAATTTCATTGTTAATAACAAATTATCTGCCACTCGGACAAAAAAAAAATATTTAGGGTTTTTGTTCCCTAAAACGTAACTAATCGATTCCAATTGGTTTCAATCCGACAACTTTATTTGGGAGGTTCTGCGACTTTTTTATTCATCTTTCTAGGAGTGCACCGCTTGCCTAAAAGAATAACAAATTTGCGTATCGTCTGCATGCACATGTATTTCTGAGTGTTTTATGAACTTATGAAATTGCGATGTGTAGATAGTGAAAAGTAAGGGCCCCAAAATAGGTCCCTGTAGCACGCCTGTCAACACAATTCTGCTAGTGGAAATAATTCCCTTTAGCCGTACTTCCTGGCTACGCTGTTCTAAATAAGATCGTTGCATCGTTATTTGCACCACTTGACTTCAGTGTTTCAATAAATATTTCGTGGTCTATGATATCAAAAGCCTTACTGCAGTCAAGCAGTGCCAATGCCGTTGAGTTGCCCTCGTCACTTGCCTGAAATATGTCATTAGTAATAGCTCGCAGTGCTGCTGTACAGCTATAACCTGGCTTGAAATCCGGCTGTGAACGGCAAAATATAGTAGCTATCAAGATATTCTCTGAGTCAAACGTAAACAGAAATGCAAAAGAAGTCATTTAGGCCGTAACTGAAAATATCTAAATCATCACAATTTTTGCAAGCTATATAAAAGGAGGATGTATGAGATGTGAAATATTATTTAAAAACATTAATCGAAGAGTCCTTGTTTTGAGACCTACTTTAATTAATTATTGAACTTTTGGGATCTGGCACCAACACTAATCGATCCAGCGGCGTATCGAAATATGTAAAACACGACACTAATATATTCCTGTATACCTCGCGCCTTATTTTTACACATTCCCATAAATAACTCGTAATTGAATCACTGAGTTCTGGGATCAACGCCAATCGATTCCACGGAAGAAAAACCCAACGAAAACAATTATAACATCCCTCAAATCTCTCAAGGCCAAATTAATGGGGTATAAATTATTTAATATTGTACGGTTTGGTGGCTGTTCATCAGATTTTGTCGCATCTGATCCTCCGCCTGAGCCAACAGATGGTTAAAGTGGCATTACTAGCAGAAAAATCTAAAGCGACATAAAAAATCTCTTACAACCAGTTAATGATCCACACGCAAATTATATTTAAAAATCGTGAATAGAAGAAATAAATTATAAAGAAATAATATTTAAGATTTGTACTCTCGATAGGGTTAGAAATAGATATCCGAAAAGTTCCCACCCCGTTCAGGAACGTTAGTCCCTTTTTTGAAAAAGAAAAACACCCTTCACCCTTAACGGGAACTTAACGCTGGTTTTTCACTTTTATCTTGTGAACCGTTCGCTGGAAGAGAAAATAGTATAGGAAATTAAAAAATCGCCGTTAAATTCTGTATAAAAAATGCCCTATCGACCTTGTAGCTTATCCTCATCTATTTTGCAGTAAGAGCGTTCAAACTAAGTGGTAGTTTGGAGCGTACAGGTAAAAATCTGTCTTACACGAAGTTTCACGGCGAATATCTCAAAACCGATTATTTTAACGAGAAAAATGCCCAAAAATGAATTTATAGAGCGGATTTTTTTATAAGATGCGTTATTTAATTTGATCTCGTTTCCATATCACCCTTGAGGTAGAGCTCTCGGAGTTTTTTTTTTTAAGTGGTTCACCCGGTATGCCTATTCTACTAAAATTCTGTCCAATTTTACTCATTAGAAGGTTCTTCATCGATGAAATTTAAAATTTTAACATCCGTGCCAATTAGAACCACATTGTTGAGCAACGCAATCCAACCTTAAAATCGCTGCATTGTTTTCCGCAACCCTACAAAAAGCAGCTGCAGGACGGAAGGATGGAAATTGGTACTGGTATTTCAACGAGAAAAATGCCCACGAATGAATTTATAGAGCGGAATTTTCCATACAAAATGCATATCTAGCGGGTTTTGATGCAAGTGATTATTATTTATTTTCTCCTTTTTTCCATAAAGATGCGTTTTCTACACGTAAATTACGTACCTCACTAATTTATGTAAACCATTCATCCTAGACGACCTTAGGAACAGACGTTTGAAGCATTGTGATATGTAGGAGAAGGAAGAGGCACAGGTCACAATAGAAGCTTTGTTAAGCCTGAGAGTGCCTTGTCCCTCGAACCTTCAGTTGTGGAATAAACGTGCGTGTAATAGTACGATAGAAAATATATGCAGATACGTTATTACTACATAGACTTAAATGTGCGTAAAAGAGTTTCTGTAGATATGGAGAAAATAGGTGATTGTTTGGACGCTGTTACTGCGAAATAGGTGGGGGACAAGCTGCAAGGTCAATAGGACAATTTTTACACAGAATTTAACGACAAACTTTTTAATTCCTATACTTTTTTTCTCTTCCAACGAACGGTTTACAAAATGAAAGTGAAAAACCAGCGTTAAGTTCCCGTTTGGAGTGTTTTTTTTTTTTTCAAAAAAGATGTTTTCCGTTCCCGAATGGGGTGGGAACTTTTCGGATATCTATTTCTAACCCTATCGAGAGTACACATCTCAAATATATTATTTCTTTATAAATTATTTCTTCTAAAATGTCTAATTTACATGGAGAAGATGAATTCATTTTTCGGAATGTTTTGCTGGCATGTTTTATGGATTTGAGCAATAAATTGAGGGACTATACTATAAATTAATTTTTTTCTACGATGAAAAACTAATAACGTAAAAATGGAAACGTATTCCAAGTTGTGTGAATTTTTGAAGAGAGAATGGAGGAAATATATTGAAAAAACTGAAACATAAGTCGCTAGCATATGATCTATGTCTGAGAGAAGTGCCTTCTGAATATTCTTTTTTTTCTGTTTTTTCAATAGGGTCAACAATTCCTTTGACACCTACATATCTTTCTAATCAAACTTTTCTGCAGCATTTTACGATAGAATAGGATAAGACTTTTTTAGAGGAACTCTCCTTAAAATTGTTGTTCGTTTTTGTAAATCCGTCGGTTTCCTTGACTTATGGAATAAAAAGTGGAATATTACAATCATATTTCAAGGCGTGTCATCGGGCGCAGCACCGTTCGGTACATGTGCTAATCACGTAGGAGGATGTGGCGCCCTTTTGAACTTGGCACTGTTTTCATGGGTCCCGCGTAGACCACTTTCTCCTCTATGAAATATGGAACTTTCTCCCGGCCGCGAATTTTATTTAATGAACTCATTGATATTACAAAAAAGTTCCCCTGTCTAGCTATAAACTAAAAGATTAACCAATTCGGTAAGTTAATTTGCTCGTGAAGAAATAATCATTCAACGATCATTGTTGATAACCGTTCAAGCGCGATACTTGGTTTCAATGCCAATTCGAACATAAATATTGACAATTGTAATGGCAGCAACCGAAGCGTGGATGGAAAAAGTGCAAGACTATTGTAATGTCGGTCTGAATTTGCATATTGGTATAATAATATCATTTTCTAGTTTCAATTTAGTTTTTGAGACATTAAGTACGAGTGAAACTGACAATACATAAGCGGATTCGCGGAAGGCAAAAGTATATCAATAAAGCAGAATTTCCTTTTTATGATACCTGTCTGACAAAGCAGTTTTAGGGTATTCTTTGAGATCACGCATTCTAAATGATTTCTAAAAGGATTTTTACCTAATGATATTGCGGTAGGCCACGGTGTTCTATGCGTGTGCATTTTAAAAGAAGAAAGTAGTCAAAACATATTCATATATCTCATATATTTGATATATTTTGATACTTTTTCATTGTTTTAAGATAGATTTGGACATGGAAATTAGCACCCAAGTAATAATTTTCCGTCTATTATGTTAGCAGACCACAATTATGTCATATGGAAACTTAAAAGCTCTTAAAATGCTAATTAAAGGCGTCAAAATTTTTTTTCAGCTCATATTTTTTTACCGCATAACTTGCAAAAAAATAGCAGATCATTTATGTAAAATAAATTGGTGATTTTCAACCGCAGAATAATGAAGACACATTAAATGCTAATTAAATGCCCAACAAACATTTTTGAGTTCATATATATTTGTTTTACTGCATGTTCTGCTAACTTGCAAAAAGGTTAGGTTAGGTTAGGTTACATTAATGTTCTGCTATCTTTTTTGCAAGTTGGCAGAACATGCGTTAAAAAAATATATATACAGGGTGTCCCGAACATGGTGGACAATCTCTCGGATTTGGGTAGAACTAGTGAAAATAAGGTCACAAGTTCGTATATTTTTCTTTCCCCCAAGGTACCCCTACGAAGATATTCGCTCTTGAAATTGAAGGTTAAAAATCGATTTTTCGCGATAACTTTTTTATTGTTTATTCGATTTTAATCATTTTTGGATCAGTATCATATTATTCAATCCAGTTAGGTCAGTGTATTAGAACCTTGGATAACATTCTTGGGGGCTCGGGGGCAGAGCACCCATTGCCTTAATAAGTTGGAAAAAAAATTTCAGCCTATTTTCCTTTATTTCTAACGTTATTTTCAAATTTTTGAGCCATTTTTACGTAAAAAACGTATACTTGTTTGATGTCGGTAATATGAAACTTTCGAGATAAATGCACTTAACGATAAAATTGCGATTTTCAATCGCACCAAAAAATGGTGCCGTGCCGCACATACTGAAGCCCAAGTTCTGGGGTCAGCACTGAACGTGGTAATATTAATTTTTTAAATATTTAAAAAAACAGCTACATCATCTTATCGATGTAGATAAGACGATGTAGCTGTTTATGTGCAAAACCAAACGAGTAATAATGACAGTTTATGGTTGCCATGGATCAAAATATCAGATCATTGGAGTGACATAATTTTTCAGTATTAGCTTAATCCGACATTAATTAAGTAATTAATTGGTTGAAATATGGCTTACACTAACAATGAATACGCAGATATGCATTTAATGTATGAAATGGCTTCTTGTAATGCCTCGAAAGCACGAAGACTACGCTCGACGGTATCGACATCGAAGGCTTCCTGATCGCAAAACTTTTGAACGTGTTGATCAACGGCTGAGAGAAACTGGTAAAAAATATGATAATTTTTTTGAAAACTAAAAATCTAAGAATTATATCTCTACTTAGGTTACGAATAATACTGTTAATTACGGTTGAGTAGACACGACTCAAAATTGTACTTTAAAAGCGCCATGTTCAAGGGGAAAACGTATTGAACTAAAAATGGGTTCATACCCAACGCACTGCTCTTGTCAGCCAAAAACATAAAACAGTGTTCTGCTGACTATTAAGTAAGATACGACCTCGGATTTGTTTGAAAAATGGTTCGCTGAACAGCTGTTACCTAATATTCCCCTAAATTCAGTTATTGTTATGGATAACGCTTCTTATTATTTGCGGCTATTAAAGTACCAAATAATAATAACACGAAAATGGACGACATAATAAAGTTTGTGAGATCTAAAAATATAAATATCCTGAAAAATTCCAGTAAAACAATATTTATTGAAAACTGTCAAAGTACATAATTTTAAAAGAGAATATGTTGTGTAGTGGAGCCAAAAAGAGTACATTGTACAGCAAAAAATCAGCGGCATTCTCGTCAAAGGATTTAGCTATTATTTAATACTGAAGGGCATCTCGTTCTACCATAAAAATATATTAAATTTTATTTTTGCCTGCTATCAGAAATGAAAACCACGACTAGGACATTCTGTGTAATTGCCATAGTCGACCAAATAAGTTGAATGTGTGAACGTGCCGCATTTATACCTAATAATTTGTTGACTGCTGTGAAATAGGCGAAGATTTTATAGACGAAGGTCAAATATTCGGGTACCTCGTCATCCAGTGGCGCCACACATATATTTATATAGGTATATATAAAATAATAATGTTGTTCATATTTCATCATTAGCCGCATAAAGACTGAGCGAGCAGCCTCGCGAGGCAATTGCTCTGGCTGGGTGGACGTGTCTCGCTTGCTCAAGCCCGCGCGATGCCGCGATCGAGGTTGCCTCAACGTGAACCGAGCATTCGGTCTTTCGTCCATGCTCAAAGGCGCCTCAGTTAACTCGTGGTCGTCACTCTGGACGCGTGTTCAGTGATTTGTTTATGCCCGTCCCCAGGCATTAAATTTTGTTCAAAAATGAAAAAGATCAGTGCTTAAAATTAATAGAACTTTATGGGAATTATAGACAACTTTGGGATTCCCAGGATGCAAATTTTGGAAAAATGCATGGAGAAATATAAGTCATGGAATGGGATTACCAGTTGCATAATTTTTAAAAAAATTATTCATTATTAGACCCATACAGAAGAGAGAGATCTAGATACATTTTGAGAGCTAAAAGTATGCATAGTTGTTAAACTCATCCAAAGACATGCGTGTATAATTCTACAGGGTTTCATTAAAAGCCAACAGTATCGTTATTGGAGTTTGTTTTTCTTTTTCTTAATATGATGTACCATTAAGAAGCAACTACAGCAGCCCGTAAACGTGGAGTCATAATGGCATTTTATACGAAACTGATCACATGCCTCAGAAAAATAATGGCTCACCATGCTACGCTGCCTCACTGTAAATTTTTAAGCTGCAAGCAGCCTCGTGAGGCTGTTCGCTCAGTCTGTACGCGGCTGTTCAACATTTTTTTCACTATATCGAGAATCCATAATTATTTAAATTAGTCATGGTAGCTCATGCATAATAAACACAATACGAAGGCTTTCACTTTTTCGAAATATTATGGAATTTACGAAATTCGTAAATCCGCACGCCCCTGGCTCTACTATTTACTTTTTCAGGCCAGACTATAGACGATATCTGCGAAACACGCGGCCATAGTCTGTTACGTTTACCGCCATATTACCGTAAATTTAATCCCAACAGAATTGATTTGGAGCAGTATAAAACACGAGTTGAGAAAACGCAATCAGAATCGGACTTTAAGCGCTGTAATTCTAGTATAACAAATGTAATATCCGATTTAGACAAAACCGACATATGATAAAAAACCGTGAATCATGTTGTAAACAAAAAAAGGGTACCCCATTTTTTCGCTCGGAGAGCCTATTGTTATAGGGAATGATTCTATTAGTGAGCTTACTTATGACTGCGTTACCATGTAACCATTTTTTTTTCTCGAAACTATGAGAATTTCTTTTATTATTATTTAAACTTTCTTACTTTAATAGAAGTTTTACCTTAATTGAGGTAAAATAACATAACTAATCCTGTTTTTTCGCCAGGGGCGAGCGTAGGTGCGTCTTTACTATGTACACACTTTGATATGCGATGTAAAGCAACGTCAGGCGCAGTTAGTAGTTGGATGGGTGACCGTTCCAACGAAGATCGCGTCCTCGCCTCACACATCTTCCAGCGGCTTGTATATCAGTGTATGCGCGGAAGCTATACAACCTTAGGCGAGGGTTGTATAGGGGATATACCTTCCTTTGGAGGGGATGTAAAGCCGTCGGTCCCTTGTCTATTAAATGTTAGGCAAGTAAAAGGTCCCTACTCTTCTTAAGGGAAGAGGTTCGGCAAAATTCCTGGTTGGGGGTAACTCATTTACAGGCGTCGGTGATAGGCCTCAGTAGCGGAAATAGGCCGACGTTAAATAAATGTATGTATTAAAAAAAAATCCTGTTTTGATTGAGATACGGCGCCGTTTTAATGAGAATTATGTTTTATTTTATTTTTATCGTTTTTAACGAGACAAATATTATAATTAGGCTTGTTAGTTTATTCGCGTCCCACCTTATTAACATTATATATACCTTTGCCCTTCCCATTCTGCTAAAAACTACTCACAAATCCCCGTTGGTTTTTGCTGGATGGTGACATTTTCTGTAATATCAAGTTTTTCTTTTTTTTAAGAGTCAATGAAATTGTTACGTTCTGTAGAAAATGTCATTGACTAGGTGAGTAAGTTTGTTGTTAGTTTATATAAAAGTATATAGGTATTATTATTCACGGGGACGGTAGCTCAGTGTGCTAAAGCGTCTGGCTAGCAAACTGAGTTGTCTAGCGAAGTGGATTCGATACCCGCAAGGGTAAAAAATTGCCCCAAGAGTGGTTTGGAGTCCACAATAAACTGTAGGGGCTCGTCTCTCTTTACTTAACACAAGATTCTCTTCCAGGGGGTTACCTCGGTAACTTGAGAAGCGGTTAAGAAAACGCTTAAGAAACGGATTATTATATTATACACCTTTATACAAACGAACATACAATATACATTTACCTACCTATCATTTCACCATTTTCATTCATAATATATTAGTTAATAAGTCTGCAAAACAGTGTTATATGTATAATAAACGATTTTTAAAATATTGTAGGGCATGTACTGACTTGAGAAGTTACGTGCGCCTATGGATAGCACGCGTTCGAAGTCGATTTAGAAAGAAATGCCACGCTCTTGTTTTTTCTATCGTTTTAAACTGACATTGGACAAACTATATACTTGTTATTTTATTTTCTTCTCTATTTTTTCTGTATCCAACGATCACAGATCACAGATTTTGAGATATCGGCGTTTTTAGTAATTGTCGATTACATTTCTGTTAGTAAACAAAAGCAGGAACCGTTATTTGGCAAACTTAAATACCAAAGTAGCCATTTAGCCCATGCTTATCCAACTAGACCTTTAAACTAACACACAGGCAATGTTTCCGAAATAACGCAAAAGAAATCAAAACCCGAGGGGCGAGCGTAGGTGCGTCTTTACTATGTACATACTTCGGTATGCGATGTAAAGCAACGACAGGCGCAGTTAGTACTTGGATTGGTGACCATTCCAACGGAAACCGCGTTCTCGCCTCACACATCTTCCAGCGGCTTGTATATCAGTGTATGCGCGGAAGCTATACAACCTTAGGCGAGGGTTGTATAGGAGATATACCATCCTTCGGAGGGGATGTAAAGACGTCGGTCCCTTGTCTATTAAATGTTAGGCAAGTAAAAGATCCCTACTCTTCTTAAGGGAAGAGGTTCGGCAAAATTCCTGGTTGGGGGTAGCTCGTCTACAGGCGTCGGTGATAGGCCTCAGTAGCGGAAATAGGCCGACGTTAAATAAATGTATAAAAAAAAAGAAAATCAAAACCCTTGAAATTATATTCAGGGTAGTGAAACCATTATTTTCACAAGCAACGATGGGTTAACCAGCTAGTCAAATTGTGTACGAACCGTTCTGAATTATTGTATACTGAAACAAACCCAATAGGCTTGTTAACTTTCCCTATACATAAAATTGCGCAAAATCAGGAACATCAAGTACACACATGAATATTTAATAATTCTCATAGTCAACCTTGAAATCGACTTTCCGGTAGGTGCACTTCAGGTTTGGATACGTTGACAAAATCTCAGACTGCATGTTAAATCAGTGCGCGACCATTAAAGACTAAATTAATTTGCATTCTACATTGTAACTAAGACTGTATTTGCATACTTAACTAACTTACGGTTTACCAGCGTGTGAAATAGCAAACAAAACATCAACACCACCACATATCATTCTAGTGTTGTTGTACTTCCTTGAATAAAAGAATTGACAACAATAAATTAGGCAATTTAACAATAAATATTGGTTAGTACCAAGCTTAAATCTTACCAAGGCTAAATCAATATATTCACTTACTGATGTATGTTAAAGTGATTGGGCGTCAATTACCAGCAAACTTCCTTATAGTGAGAATAAATATGCAGATGTATTTATTTATACAGCCAATTTAAAATGAGTTTAACATTTCAATTATTGTCTTTCCAATGGAAGTTATGGAAAATACTCAACAATTGTAATATACCAATCAATTGAATCAGTTAATGAAACTGAAAATAGTTTCCACAGATTCAAACGTGCACGATCTTATGAAGTTAATGGTAGCATTGTCAGATAAAGCTATCCACTAATCTCATCTATAGTTTTGAAAAGTTCACCAGGGAATTTCACGGTAAAATAACTGAATAGACATAAACGAAAACACACTGCATATAGTAGACAACTCTCAAATCCAAAGCCAAGGGCTGTCCGGAAGAGGGTTACACAATTGAAGAAATGCAGACAACATCCATTACCCACCGATATCGCCAGTGTCAGTGCCAGGGATCGAACCCAGAATACAGCAAAGTCTAACCAAAGTGAATTTGTCAGATAACGCGCTCTAACCAGAACCGGAATTACTTTTAAAATCATTGTTTTGTAATAGCAATAATAACACTGGGCAACATTTTGACCACGACAATAGAGCTTTTCCTTTCTGCCGGAATATATAACGATATATTTAGATGAATATGACGGAGATATTTTAAATAAAATACAACACAAGCTTTTAAAAAGTTTACACTACCTACCTACACTGTTTTAACAAACAGTAAAAGACAAATTATTAATAATGCAGCTACAGAGCATTAAAACAATCAAGAAATTTTTTCTGGAGAATAACTACATGGAACCTTAACCATCTTACTGAGGAACCTTAAAGGCACTCGAACATTGTTTTATCACATTTTTCTGGGATACTCACAAAAGCAGGGGCCCCAGCAGAGTTTTATCATTTTTTACTTGCTTTTCTTTAACTCAACAATGCGTGCACAATGTTTATGTTCAAATCTTGCATCCTTTATTTAACGCACTTCCTGACATTGTCAATTGATGAAATTTTGTACAGTTACTTAGATCAGAAGACAATACAGTATTCCACCGTTACTTTTGCAAATGTCTTCACGTAGAGGGCGCAGGGGTGAAAATTGTCTCCAAATCTTGCATCCCTTATTTAACACACTTTCTGGCATAATTAATTGATGAAATTTTGCACAGTTACTAAGATCTAATGACAATACAGTATTTCACTGTTACTTTTGCAAATCCACTGCTTTATTAGTGACTAAATTACAATAATTAGTCCTTATAATAAATAACACACTAATTATAACTTTAATCTAGTATAGATTCACTACTTTAATTCACAACTTATTACTGTTCGTTATCTTATCTGATCACTTGCTCATAACTGACTCCGTGTGTTGGATCCGCTTCTTATATATCCGTGGCGCTATTCTTGAACAATCCAGTCTGTCCTTCGGGACGTTTCTACTTCTTCTGGCATATAGTATAAGGCAGCGCCACCCTGGGCCGACTGGTGAACTATTGTTTTACTGGTTGTCTATTACTAGGGATTAATCCTTTCTTCGTAAGAGGGCAAGGATGTGCATATAATAGTATTTTTTCTGTAATTAATAAGCACACAAGGCTGGTATATTTTAAAAGAAGAATAATTTTTTTTATAGTCAAACCTTTTATAAACTTATCAAAAAATATTTTGTCTCGAGGTCAATTTGTGTTTCGTCTATAAACACAATTGGCTTATTTCCTTTCTTCCTTCAAACGTCAAAAAACATGACTTTTATGAAAAATTTCGTGAAATTAAACTGCCAGTTCCCTGACACTTCAACTGAGCAGCAGTAATAGTATATTGTTTTATTAGGAGTAAAAGTGATACTTTTGTGACGAGTCTGTAGGATAAATTTGTTCGTCCGGCAATTACAGATGAGTCACAAAAATAGCTTTTTCTCCGAATAAGACACGTTATTTTTTCTTCAAACGTCGATTAGCTATAAAAGAAATAAAGATAAAAAATTTAGCTGTGCGTTGCCAATGGCAACGGAAGTAAAAGTTCGCTCGAGCGGAAGAACAAGTACTTTTCCTTCCGTTACTAATAGCAACGCACATCCGTCTGAAATGTCAAACTTTAATGTCATGAAATGAGTATGAAATGTCATGATTTTCTGACGTTTGAAGAAAAAAATCTATTAATGCCGCTCATAAGCGGCACGAAAAGTATATGACGAAAAAATAACAGTTTTTATTTAATTCATACGTCGTTTGAAGAAAAAATAGCATGTTATATGTGGAGTGAAATGATTTTTTGTACTTGACGTAAGAGCAAAACGAGTCCGGCAAGAACAGCCGATGTCATTTTTCCTCCATAAAAAACAATATAATATTATTCACGACATCGAGTTTAGTTTTCTTGATATATGAAGCTGAATTAAAGCGTTGCCAGATTTTGTATCCAAGTCTAATACACACTAAATCCCAATATAATATTTTACTCCCTTTAATAATAGGGCGAGGGTGGCAATGGGGGTGGCTAATGCCAAAATTTTTTTGAGCCCCTTGGTTCTCGTATACACACTAAATCCCAATTTAATTTTTTACTTTCTTTACTAATCGGGTGGGGGTGGCAATGGGGGTGGTAAAGGGGTAGCTAACTAACGCCAAAAAATTTTTTGAGACGTTTCGTTCTTGTATACACACTAAATCACATTTTAATTTTTTTACTCCCTTTCATAATAGTGTGGAGGTGGTATTGGGCTGATAGTGGAGGGTGGCTGATGCTAAAAAAAATTTTGAGACCTTGACTTTGCGTACCATGCCCTAAATTGCAGTGTTATGGACTCTTACCTGCTTGCTTTGCCTATTTACCCTTATTTACCCCCGAACACTTCAACGGAATTAGATCAAAATCAATCAATCATTTCAGACCTCGTTATAGTACATAAATGTACCAAATTTCAAGTCAATATCATAACGGTTCCAGAGTAAACGTGCGCACAAAAAGTTACAGACCGACAGAAATTTTTTTTGCTCAAATTTAAAATCTCGACGTTTCATGACATTTTAAGTCTATTTAAAAAAAATAAAAATAATTTTGTGCGTTTACTTCCACTGGATGTAATATGTCAATACTCCAATACCTACTTCCTTATCTACATCGGTTTGCATGTTAATTTATCATTATCTATACGATTGATATAATCATAATTTCCATTGTATTGTTTGGTTTAAGTAATAATAACATTTGTCATTATGTAAAACAATTTTCGCTATTTTAAGTATTCCTCTATCAGACGAAACAACAACGAATATGTACAAATTGTCTTGTTTCGATCCAGCTGTGGTCTTATCTCGTTTTACCGTTATCAAATGTGGGTTAAACAAACCGTTTCAATAGAACTGATTTGAAATTCAGGGTTGAAACACTTCCTGTGGATAAGGTCAAATTCAGTTATGATTTAGAAAATCACCAGAAATTCCAACACGTTCCCCTTTTCAGGTAAAGTAACTAATTTGTAATTATAACGGAAGCCATCCTTTGTACATACCTAAACTTAAGATTAAGACACTTAATATTTTTTCCCCACAACTTTGAAAACCCAATATTTAAAATTAGATTTATATGAACTTAGCAGAACAACTTTGCAGAATTAAAAAACCTAGGCCTATTATTTGCCGTTAATTAATCGTGAAAGTAACAACTTTAAAGTTGTTAATTTTTTAAAAATTTTCGAGTGTTCTGCGTCATATGGAAGGCAGAAGAACATCTACCAATTTTTTTTTCTTTACTAAAAGTCGGTAGCTCAGAATTTGCCGTTTTTCCATTAAGTTCGTTTGAAAATGGCCAGTCAGTCTTCCTTCACCCTAGTTATAATTATCTGTAAAGGTCCTTATAAGAAAAGCGATTTCCTTATAAGGGCCTTATAAGAGAAGTGATTTCTTCGTGATGATATTACATGGTCCTTGTAAGGTTCATTTTTATAAGGGCAGAATCACCGTTCTTATAATTAATAATGACGTTTTAGAATTTGCCGTGATGATCTTTCAATTTTCTATTAATTAAGCAATTATTTTTTTCCTAAGTATGTACTAAAACTATTTAAGACTATTTTTCGGTTTTCAAGTAGTGCTTCAAAAATTTATTTACTTTGCATGTTATTTAGTTCTGTCGCATTCAATTATTTGTTTCTGATTTCACGATGTTTCGCCTGTCTCACTAATGTTCTTCCTTTAAAAACATTTTAATTTAATCCTCTGTTGTGGAGGCTTTTATTATCATTTTTCTCTCGTGTTTAAGTGTCTTCTTTCGTATCTTTCAATTCTGATTCTTATAAATGATTTTTTTGTTGTTTTGCCTTAATTTTTATTTTTATCTTTAAATTTATTTGAACCATTTGTTTACGGTTTGATTTGATACATCTTACAGACACCAAGTGGTAATTGCAAGTAAGAGAGCAATGATGCTAACAACCTAAAAATAAGACATGTGCAAATATAATTTACAGAACAAAACAACTAAATAACTAACGCTATACGAGTTAAAACATACTTAAAACAGGCTTTTTATCTCCTGAATGTTTGTATTGAAAAGATCAACATCAAATTTTTGGTATATAAAATTGCACTGATGTAACATATTATTTACAAGTGAAGAAATAAAGGGGCTACATAGAATATTTCATTTTTACTTATTCTTAAGTGAATCTTTGGTACATTAATGCTTATATAATTTTTTAACGAACAGTCTTTGTACTTGATATTATTGATAACATAATAAATAAATAGTATAGAATTTATATTTCTCTTATCACTTAAACTTTGTATATTAAAGCTCTCTAACATGCTTTTATAAGAAGTTAAAAGAGAATAACAATTGTGTTTTCTAACATACAAAAATCTTAAAAATCTCTTTTAGACTCTCTCTAACAATTCCAGATGGACATTGGCAGTTGGTGACCAGAAGATAGATGCATATTCTAGATATGGTCTGACTAGTGCGTTATACAATCTTATTATGGTTTCTATATTAGTAAAATTGTTTGTATTTCGGATAACAAAGCCAAGTGACCGTAGGGCTTTATTTACAATATTTTTATAATGTGTAGTAAATTTCATGTTTGATTGTAATTGTACACCAAGGTCTTTACATTCATCCTTCTTGACAGTAACCACGTCGTTAATAGTATATTCATTATGAATAGGATTAGTTCTTCGTGTAAATGTCATACTTGAACATTTATCTATGTTTAGGAACATTTTATTTTTTGTAAATGTGCTCTCCCGATGCAAGTGACAGCGACCGGAGACAGAGACATGTACCACGTGACAAGCAGAGGCCAACGACAGGGAGGGCTACTCTAGAGCACCTTTAGTAGCCCTCCCCCTTTAACCATCTTGTTACCGAATCCAAGTCATTTAGTAAAGTCTTGCATGGAGTATATTATTTTAAAGATTTTTATGTCGTCTGCAAATAATAGACAATTTGATTTATTTATACATTCAGGCAATCTATTGATAAACATTACAAAAAGAAGACGTCCTAAATTGCTGCCCTGCGGTACCCCTGATGAAGCAATAAATGGTTTAGATAAACTTTTCCCGACTAACTTTCAGAGGCCTACAAGTGAGGTAAGACCTACGCCTTATTCGAGAAATTAAAATGTACAAGTTTGTTTAATAGAATCTGATACTCGACTTTATCAAATGCCTTTGCACAGTCGGTGAAGATAACATCCACCTGCATTTTATCATTTATGGCTGTGTATTTGTCATTAACAAAGCCGTGTTGATTATCAGATATCACTTCTTTAACGTTATTATACAGGGTGGACCATTAATAATAGATTATAGTTCAGGAGTAGATTCTTTGGGCCAAAATATGACGATATAACCGAATATGCTTTAGTAAAATGTTGCTGTGGAAAAAGATACAGGGTGTCAAAGTTCAAATTATTTTTTCGTTTTTTTGCAATAACAACAGCTTCTTGACTGATCTTCGCCAAATTTGCTAAAGGAACTTTTTTATTCTAAGAAACAATAATTTATGTATTACGCCACGTTATATCATAGAGGGCGCCGCAGGATCTGTATCTGATGATGAATTTTTTTCATATTTTTTTTTACGAAACGTTGTGGTACTACTGACCAGAAAATCTGATGAGAGCGTCATTTCCACAGCTACACTTGGTAGAATTTCTTGAAATTTGACCTTTATAAAATGAAGTGGCTTTGACCGAACCCGTCATTTTAGAGTATTGTTTAATTTGTGTCATATTGTGTGTCATGTTAACTTCATCGGGAGAGTTTTAATCATCTCCCGTCTCCTGATGAATCCAACATTGTTATTGAAATACGAGTCGAGTAATATTTAAATGTTTTGATGTCTGTGGAAACTACGTCAAAAGTCCATTCTATATTAAACTCTTCAGAAATTAAAATCTCTGGGTACTGCACTGTAATAACTGTTTTTAATAATAATTTACCCATTTTAAGCGCTTAGTATTGTACAACACTTAAATTCAAAAAATCACAAAAGATCTATTATAAGCTCCTTTTCTTTGTTCCTCAGAAGCACTCACGTTAAAGTCAAGTTTACTTTATTACCTCTTACTTTTATGATTCAAGAACGAATACGCCGCCGCGATCCCCTATATACTTCACCACAAGCATAGACCTAGAAATTATATTTATTTTGCATGCTGGGGCATAACGGGTTGCTAAATATAGAAATATAAGTGTTTTCATGAAACCGGTCTTGTATATACGTCTTACTTCAGAACACCTCATCTACAGTACTAATATAACATCGCCCTTTGTTGTCCTGTTTGTGCTGTCATAACCAGGTTGAGGTGCTTATCTCCAAATTCCAATAGTAAGACACTCATTCTTATAACAACAACGGCCTGGAGTGTTTTGTTAAATTGTTCGTCACACAGTTATTGAATTCACGACAATTAAGACAAGTGAGTCAAATCTGCTATAAAGAAAACTGGCATATCACTTTGACGATTAAATTCGGTACGAGACAACTATTTATTTGAAAAATAATATTTTAGTCACAACGAAAATTATAACGTAGAGTACATGGGGTTGTTTGAGTTTCGTTGTAAAATATTAAGCCATCAATTAAATATAAATAGTCCAGTGCCGAACCGGTTTTTAGAGGCCAATAATCGACAAAATTCTTAGCAGTATATAGATGGTCGGAAAATTTAGGATTGATGGTATATAAATGGAGAAAAATCGATTGGACCCCAACAAATGACCGGAAGTAGGGTGGGGGTGGAAAAAGGGTGCTGTTAGGGGTGAAACGTGGTTTTTTACGATTTCCGTCAAAACTAGACCCCGTATCGAAAAAAGTTAAATGCAAAAGTTGTGGATGGTTGAAAGATATACAACTTTTATTTCAACCATTTTTCAACATAACCTCAAAACTATTGACAAAACCCGCCAAAAACCTATTTCTTGATTTTTTATTTTTATCTCTCACACAAATTATTCGATTTTAATAAAATTTGGTGACTGTACATTTTTATGTCTCAAATAAGCTGTAAGTTTTTTGAAGCAAAATATTTATTTTTTGCTTTTATGCGAATTTAATTTGAAAAAAAGGCCTAATTTTCAATGAAAAATTGATAATAAAATTTTGGTTTTTGAAAATTTTAGGACGGATTTCTTTTCGTTGAAATCTGTACTTTAAGATGGTATAAAAAATCACACTGTGGAAAAACACTGTCAAAAATGGGAAAAACCAAAACAAAGATTTTTTTCAACATCGATTTTTCCCGTTTTCCGTAAATGTCATGAATTCTTCATTGTTAAACGAAATGAAGCGTTAAGAGTTACGCAAAATGGTAATGTAATATCAAATAAGGGAACTTTGATTAACCGGCCATTGAAAAATAAATTGTTTAAACACTAATTATTTCACATAAAAAAATTGCTTAAAATGATGCAAATTGTGCAAGAAAAATTTTTTTTAAGCCTCAAGGACAAAAATAAATTGAAAATAACTTTATTAAAACAGATATTTAAAATTACACGTGCTCTGTTTACATCGCTGTTGGTCGTAATTCAATATTAAGTTTGTGTGTTTCTCATCACATATATCTAACATGAATAATGCTTAAATTGACAGAAAAAGAATTAATTCTTGAAAGTTTGTTGAAAACTATCAGTCGTGAAACTGGCTGTGATAGTAAAAGATGCGGCTGTCGCAAGCATGGAATAAAATGCTCCATTTTATGCTCCAATTGTCACGGGTTCAAAAACTGCTCTAAAGCTGAAAAACAACCATTAGAGGAAATCAGCGATTAGAAGGAAATTGATGACGAAGCAACAACAAATTTTCAAATTAATATTGGAAATAAAGGTCTTGATGAACTTGCAGGCCTTGACGAAGTCGAAGATCTTGTCGGAGATCCTGAAGAAACTGAAAACTATATTGAATCTGATGGTGTAGCACAGCTTTAAGAAAAAATGAGATTAAAACAGCATTTTAATTTTATATTCCTGCTTTGCAAATTGAAATAATTTTAAATATTTGTTTTAATAAACTTACTTTCAATTTATTTTTGTCCATGAAGCATAAACAAATTCTTGCACAAAAACGGTAATTTTTAGCAATTTCTTTATGTAAAATTATTGTTTAAACAATCTGTTTTTCAACAGTCCGAATCTTAAACGGTTAATCAAAGTTCCCTTATTTGAGATTACATTGAAATTGCCATTTTGTATAACTCCCAACACTCCATTTCGATTAACAATGAAGAATTCGTGATACTTACAGAAAAATCGATGTCGAAAAAATGTTTGTTTTAGTTTTATCCATATTTGACAACGTTTTTCCACAGTAACAGTATGATGATTTTTTACACCATCTTAAAGTAGAGGTTTTAACGAAAAAAAATCCGTCCTGAAATGTTCAAAAATGAAAATCTTATTAATCAACTTTCTTGATTGAGAATTAGGTAGGCTTTTTTTACTTGCTTTTCTTTAATTCACAATTCGTGCACATGCACAATGTTTATGTTCAAATCTTGCGTCCTATATTTAACACATTTCCTGACACAATCGATTGATGAAATTTTGTACAGTTACTAAGATCGGAAAACAATACAGTATTCCACAGTTACTTTTGCAAATATCTGCACGTAGGGGCCGCGGGAGTGAAAATTGTCTTCAAATCTTGCATCCCTTATTTAACACACTTCCTGATATAATCGATGAAATTTTGCACAGTTACTAGTATCTGATGGCAATACAGTATTCCACGTTACTTTCGCAAATATCCGCACGTAGGGGGCGCGGGAGTGAAAATTGAAAAATCTGCAAAACAAATCGTTAAGAGACGAATTTTTATTGAGCGATCTCTGGGAGGTAAACCCCCCAAAAAGTATGGCTAAAAAGTAGAAAATAAAAAAATAATAACAAAATTTTAGAAACTTTCTTTTCCGTAAAAACTCGTACTAAAAAGTAAGAAATAAAAAAATACTAATGTACGAATGCAAGAAAAACAAGTCGTATGCACTTTATATGTATCATCTTAATGTACGCATGACTGAAGGCAACAACAATTCCACGCCTTTCATATAATCATGAGTACAATCATACAAAGTGCGCACGCCTTGCTTCTCTTGCATTCGTACATTAGTATTTTTTTATTTCTTACTTTTTAGTACATTTTACAGAAAAGCAAGTTTAAAAAAAATATATTTTTTTTCAAATTAAATTCGCATAAAATCAAAAAATTAATATTTCGCTTCAAAAAAACTTACAGCTTATTTGGCACACAAAAATGTACATTTTCACCAAATTCCATTAAAATCGAATAATTCTTGTGGGAAATAAAAATAAATTATATAAAATTTGAAGTTCTGTTGAAAAATGGTTGAAATAAAAGTTATAGATCTTTTAATTAACTACAACTTTTGCATTTAACTTTTTTCGATAGGAGGTCTAGTTTTGTCGGAAATCGTAAAAACCACGTTTCACCCCTAACAACACCCCTTTTTACACTTCTGGTTATTTGTTGGGGTCCAATCGATTTTTGCCCACTTACTTACCAGTAGTCCTAAATTTTCCGACCATCCATAATACTGCTAAGAATTTTTTTTAAAAGAAAAATTATTGGCATTGGACTAAAAATATTTAGAACAATTATCTATAATTTCAATGCTCGTTTTTTCATTAAATAATAAATTTTTACGAAAAAAATTTGGCAAAAATTAGTTATGGACCTGTATATGGACGCATCATAAAAAACTGAAAATAACCTTCAATATCTCACAAATTCGTTCTTATTTTGATCACCTCAAAGTGACTTGAAGTGAAATGATGTAAACACGTAATTACAAAACTCGGTAATTTATATAAGTCAGTACGTATTTGGTTTCAATTGATTTCAAACAGAAGATAAAACCTACCTTGCCAACTTTAATAAAATAAAGTGGTACATCTAAAACTGGAATGGCCACTTGTATTTTTTTATCGTCTTTTCTTATGTACTTCACACAAATACACCTGCCTCTATATATTTACTATAACACAAACTGCTGCGACATGTCTAGAAGACGTAAAATTTTTTAAAGAGCCAAATACGCCCTGAGAATTTTACGCTTTGTTTGAAACTAATAAGGAATGAAATAATACCGTGCGGATTGTATGAAAGTATGACGTTCAAATATTGAATTATTTATTATTCTCAAAATTAATAATTGTTTTTCACTATTTAGTCGATAGACAGACAATAATGCTGTGAAATATTGTAAGAGTAACGCCCCTTTTTATTTTATACACCCACCAGAATATATTGGAATTCATTATTGACTGTGGCGTAATAATTTTTTATGGAATATATTGTTATTAGTATAACTAACGCCCCTGCAATTACCGGAATCATTACGAAACACACCCTGGGTTCTTTTTCTCAACGTACAGGGCAGGGCGTATCTGATTTGCCTGGCCAAACTACAACACCATATTTCAGTCGGCAATTTAATGACGAATTTTTCCGAAACAGAGATGTGAATGAATTTACTAATTATCAGAAATTGCGAATACAAGAAATTGTTTTTTTTATTCTCTAAATCGATACATCCATTCTAAATACAAGAGCAGAGAGAAGTTATCGTGTCTTCAGATCAAGGATTCTTAAAATTGGGTTATTTTTGGAAAAACAGCATTTATTTTTTTTTCAATACAATTATCCGATTCGATTCGCGTATATTCCACCATATGGAGGAAAAAGTTTGATAAAAATGAATAGATTCCATCTTTAGAAGCGTTTGTCAAAGAACCTACCAAATCATCACAGAGTCATCACACTTGAAGTCTACAAAAATCTCCTTCGAAGAGATTTTGCGGAACTGTAACGAAATCCGAAATATTTTGCATGAACCACGTACCACACATAAAAATGCCGATATTATGTGGCAGTACGATGAAAGTTTTCGAATTTGCAACAAATAAATTAATTTTTTGGAACTATAACAAAAATTTAATTTTTGAAAACTATAATAAAATCCGATCCATAGGCGTAATTATTGCAACTGCAATAAATCACGTTCCACGGAGCGCGATTTATGGAACTATATCAAATTACGTCACAAGGGCGTAAATTTAGCAACTACCTCGAAAACAGGAAATTATTTATTACGAACTGACGTTGTGTAGTACTGCTTCTCATGCATGGTATGGACTATGAGGACAAGTTAAAAGTTTTATTAAAATTCTGAGGGGAGATTTTCGCGGGCGACAAATTTTTCAATAGTCATTTCTCAAATTTAGCAATCGTTATTGGCGGTAAATTTATATGCTTTCCGTCGTATTTGCCTACATTGGGTTCCTCAGTGATTCAGCACCCATGTACATTGCGCATGGGCCCGCCTTGCCTGAACGTATGAATATAATTTTATAATCGGTTGCGATTCAAGCAATTTCAAGCTCTATAACGAGTGCCCGAAATCTTATATGATATTTACCAAATACGAATAAAGATAGAGAAACTAAAAAGCCCACAAAGTCGTAAACATTAAATTTTTCATTAAATCTCTTTGGTGTCAGTCGATTGTAAATCATTGGATGGTAGTTGGAAACTGCATTGTAAAAGTCGTCCTAATCCTCACCATGTGTGGTATGGACCGACACTCTTGTTAAACTTACACTTTTGTTACCCTTATATACTCGAAATTTTTTAAAAGGCCAATATATACCTTTACCTAAAAATCCTTTCTTTCACATAGATTTCCCTTCCAGGTTAATTAGGAAAGTGTTAGAAATTAGGAGTGTTAGCTTTAAGACAGTGCAGCAACGTCTGCAATTAATGTGTGGTATGGACCGACACTCTTGTTAAACTTACACTTTTGTTACCCTTATATACTCGAAATTTTTTAAAAGGCCAATATATACCTTCACCTAAAAATCCTTTCTTTCACATAGATTTCCCTTCCAGGTTAATTAGGAAAGTGTTAGAAATTAGGAGTGTTAGCTTTAAGACAGTGCAGCAACGTCTGCAATTAAGCCAAAATCGAAAGTAAGTATAAATTTTGTATTTTACGACTGAATAAGTCACATCGAACCCTTCAGGTGAACATCCTATCATCCATTTAGGAAGAGTAACAAAACGTCCCCCAGACACCTAAAGCATAAATGTTTACGTTGGTGTACTTTGGTAAATTAATAAAATAACAAGAATATCGAATAATAAAGATGCTTTGGTAGCTATAGAATAGACTCTCTCTCGAAACTATTGTCCTACGTAAATTTGGTATAAAACCTTTTTTATGAAGAAATTTTTTATAAACAATTTCAGCAATTTTTTTTAATGTGTTCCAATTTGGAGCTTCATAAATAAGGCAGTGACATCAGCGAAACTTACTCTCATATTGTATAGATCATTCAAATAAATATTAACAGGATCGGTCCTAGTAGAGTCCCTTGAGGAACTCCATATTGCAATGTCTCAATGTTACTAAGATTATCATTTATATTAACACATTGTTTTATATTGGTTAGATAGTTCTGCATTAATATATATGCAGTTCCTCTAAAACCGACATCTTCCAATGTACTCAGAAGTTGGGTGTGACTAGGCATGTCATATGCCTTTGCCAAATCGACAAAGATGTACAGCGTTGGGGTTTTCTTATCCATAGATTTACAAATTCTATTAGTTAAATAAACTATCGCATCTTGTGTCGATCTGTTCTCCTTGAATCCAAACTGTCTTTCGGATAATTTGAGTTTATTTAAATAGTTAATAATACATGCTTTCAACAGATTCTCAAATACTTTAACTAGATTTGAAATCAGGTAGAGGGCGGTAATTAGTCACATTCAGTTTATCCCCATTTTTAGATATCGGTTTGATTACAGCAATTTTAAATGATACAGGACATTGTCCTGAATTAAACGCCCAATTGATTATATAAGTTAATGGTGATGACATTTGTTTTGCTATAAGTTTGAGGGTTTCTGATCGATACCAGGTGCTTCTTGCTTTTTAATTTACCGGTCGTTTCTAGTATAGTCCAAGTAAGGACTTCCCTACACTCAAAAAACGCAACAAAAATTGTACGACATAATTATATCGCCGCGGGCCATGACGCCAAGCCTGTCATCAAACGAACCGACGCAGGAAATCTATAATTGAGAAGGGGTAAGAGATGAGACGCTAAGAAGGCAGACCCTGCAAACACATGGTTGACTTTCTCTCTCATTTTAATGCACGCGACATAAAAGACGTAAGGCGTGATGATGCATTGCCACTACCCACCACTGTCTGTGATTGTTTTCATTTATCGTTTTCCTCTACAATATAAGAGTACCGGTATTTTAATGAGGTGTCGTAATGTTTTTGTTGAGTTTTTATTTGCCGGGAACTGTTTACTTCAACTATACCTCGTTTTCATTAATTTCTGATAAGAAAATTGGGTATGGTATGTTAGTTTTTGTGTTAGGATACTATCTTGCTCTTTCTTAATTTTATCTGTCAATTTCTTATCAATTTCAGTAGAGTATTTAACAAAAACATTTGCCTTTTTTTACCTTATATTGTATTGTTTTCTGTAGTTCTGATTTCACAAATTTCATTATTTTGTTATTACTATCAATAATTTCATTCACACAGTTCCACATACCCGTTGTATTATTTTTTTTTTTTTGACTAACGTTCTTTTGGTAATAGTTAATTTTAGTGTTTTTTATTAGATCGTTTGGTTTGTTTCTATATTTTTCATATTTATTTTCATTCTCAACTGTGGGATATCTTTTCATAATTTTATAGAGGTAATTTTTTATGTTTGTTGGTTTTACTAGTCCGTTTGTTATTCACAATTTTCTTTTTATATTGTTATTTTTAACATATATTATTTTTCTACAATTTGATGTAATTATTTTTAATTCTTCAACAAGAATATCAGTGCCTTTGTCGAGACCTAGGTAATTAACTCATTTTCCGCAAAAGCGAGAGTGTATTAAATGAAAAAATAATAAAAAACGGTAATTGACAACTTCCTTTTTATCAGAGAGAGCGGGACAGTGAATTAAAATGTCAATAAAGACGCTTATTTCCAGCCATTGTGTGTATTTTAGAAAGTAAATATAATCTTGGAATTTACTTGAAATACACAAATTGACTCAACTGGTAGATTGAAGCAAAACGTTCCTAGGAACACAATTTTATTGTTCACAAGAAATGTATTGTTTAACTGGGCTCATTTTCTAAATTTGTAATAACATGAATTACCTCACTGCGATGGGAAAACAGAATAAAATCATATAAATCATAAAGTCCATTATAAACCGACAACTTGTATTGTAAAGTAAATATATATCCACATTACTTTTATTTTTATCAAAACAATTCTACTGTAATTGCATTTTAAGTAAAAATTGTTGATGCAGGAAAAATAAGACTCAAGACAACAACATTAAGGTGGGTATATCAGAGAGAGAGAGAGAGATCTGATAAGCAAATATTTATTATTTTTGGCCATAACTTTTTTTTTTAATATGCTTCTTTGAAAACACCTTGTTTTCATCTGTATTAGTAATAATGTAAGATGGGCTTTTTCAGATAAGAGCATGGTATAGCGCACAGAAAAAGTTTTCCCGATCTCCGATTTATTCCGTGCGCTGAATAAAAATACCGAATATATGGCTTGAAAATAGAAATCTACAGAAAAGTAAACTAAATTTGAGAAAATACCTATTTTGCATTCTAATTCGTAAATGTTTGAATATTTGAATGAACTTTTGTAATATTTTTTGACGTTTTGTCAACATTATCTGAGAGACTAATTTAAAACAAATAACCTTTGAAATAATTTGAGAGTAACCATGGAAACGCATCATATATATCAAACACTACATTGTCAGCGTTGTTTATTTTTTGTCAATTAAAAGTATGCCGATAAAATGTACTCACAAGAAAATTCCGAAATTCCCGATAACATCCTAGAGCAAGCGAGCGCGAATTTAAATAATAACAAAATCCAGGTGAAAAAATACAAACAAACTAAATCTCCTGTAGACTGGGTACGCTATAAAGAATTAATTTTACGCTGTCTGCCGTTCGCCGAGAGTTAAAAGTATTTTATAACAATTTATTAAATACAACTGACTCAAAAATGTCATGGAAAGGCATGAACAATTATATCTTAAACAAAGAACGTTTAAGTGTTCCTAATCATTTAGATGGCCCTGACAAGGTAAATCAATATTTTTCATCCGTTTTTGTTGAAAGAGAAGTCAGTGATGACTTAATTCGCTTTTATGTTAATGACAATTTTTTAGATACTGATCAAAAGTTTGAGTTACCTTTACTGCCAGTCGAAGATGTAAGTAAGATTCTACACAGTATTAAATCAAATGCCTATGGGTCTGACAATATCTCAATAGCCATGTTAAAGTACTGCAGCCCTTACGTAGATAGCTTTATTGCGCATATTATAAATTGTTGTATAGAACACAGTTATTTTCCTTCAACGTGGAAAGTAGCTGTAGTCAAGCCGTTACCTAAAGTTAATACCCCTCTTAATTACACTGATTTACGGTGAATAAATACATTATCAGTTTATCTAAAGTATTAGAAAAAGCCATTTCTATTCAACTTATAAAATACTTGGAGCAAAAACAAATATTACCAGAGTGTTAGTCGGGTTTTAGGCGGGGTTACAGTACTTCAACCGCTCTTCTAAACGTATGTGACGATATTGTATCGTCTGTAGATAGAAAAAAAGTAACAGCCCTAGTACTGTTAGACTTTTCCAAGGCATTCGATAGTATTAATCATAAACTTGTGTGCAGTAAGTTGATTTATTATGGTTGCTCTGATAAGCTTGTTAATCTTATGAGCTCTTATCTTCGCAATAGGTCGCAGGTAGTTCATATAAATGATAGGGTGTCCTCTGTAAGAAGTGTTACATCCGGTGTACCTCAAGGTTCGATATTGGGGCCACTCCTTTTTTTAGTTTACACGAGTGATATACTAAGATCAGTTAGACATTGTAAAGTTCAAGCGTTCGCGGATGATACACAAATTCAATATAATTTTAAAGTTGAAAATATTATGGATGCCGAAAATTTTATCAATGAAGATCTCCATACAATTAGCACTTTATCAAATAAGCATAATCTAAAATTAAATGAAAGTAAATGCCATGTATTATTTTTTGGAAATAAAAGAAACAAGAGAGTTTGTTGATAGTAATATTACCATTAAAGTTGAATCTGAAACTTTACAATCCAAATATTCTTTAAAGAACCTGGGTATTATATTTGACAGCGAATTTAATCTGCATATCAACAGCTTATTGATAAAATCATATAGTATGCTGAAATCACTCTATTCCTATAGAAATATCTTAACGATCCACGTAAAGAAGACCTTATCCGATTCCCTAATACTCTCACGTTTCAACTATTATAGCGATTGTATTTATGGTCCCTTCCTAGATAAATTTAATCAAAATAGAGTTCAAAAGGTATAAAACTCTTGTTGCAGATTTGTATTTGGTTTGAGGAAATATGATCACATTTCCCGTAAAATATCGGAATTACATTGGATGAATATGGCAACTAGGCGAAAACGTAATTACTGTAATTTGATTTATAAAATTATCAATGATCAATTACCTCTATCCTTTTTTCAAAAACTATTAAAAAGATCTGATTCGCATGGATTAAATCTAAGATACAAACTTAATCTACATATCCCTCGTCACCCGTCAGTCATATTTCAAAAATGTTTTTCTTATTTGGCTGTTAAGCTTTACAACTCCACTATCAAAGATTTTGCCCAAAGTATTCGTTTAAAGCTCATCTTAACAGTAAACTAAGTAGTGTAATTTAAATAAAATCAAACTGATAAATTTAAATAGATATAATAAGTATTGTAAATAATGCAAACTTCCCTTATTAAGTGATATGTTTTATGTAATATACCCCTCTTATTCAATTTGAATTTAAATTTAAGTTTTCTTCTTTTCTAATATACACACATCCATGTATTGAAATATATGTTCTGTTTATTATAAGCCAGGTTAAGTGTAAGAGTAGCAATTGCTAAACTTCGCCTGGTTTATATTTGTTTGATTCAATAAAGTCTATTATTATTATTAAGATATGAACACAAATATCAACTTTTTACTGAATGGCGAAATGTGAATAAAATCAAAGCTGTAAGTGACGATATTATGTTAGTTTACTTTGTCGAAAAAGCAAAGTTTACGAAATCTTCCACGTTATGGAGTCGATCCTCAATGCTAGAAAGTTTTTTGGCCATAAAAAAAAATGGTGACAGCAAAATTTGTTAATTTAAAACTACAAGAAATGAAGATTGGCACTATTTTTTAAATTTCCCTACTTTGGTAAGTAAAGCATTACGAAACGCTTTTAAGGTCTAGCGTCTCAAAGAAATATTTCCCGGAAGTAGATTGTCAAACAGAACATTTGCTTTACTGCCAGTGTCTATTATTTTCGACATGAGAATATCCTGCAAATCCTGATATGATTAACAGGACGCAACAATTGCTGATACGTAGTGCGGTGTGCCGAATAGTGTGCGTCATTTTAAGAATCTAAATTCTAAATCAGTTTAATTTTTCCTGCATTTTGCCTTTAATTAGAGTTTATTCTATTTGTTTGCGTTTCTACTTTTTTTTATGTTAAAATTGTTAAAAAAAATTTGCTTAAAATAATGATTTGTTAGTTGTGTAAATAATCTGACAAGCAGACCATTAATTTGATTGATCGAATAACAGACTGTTGCCATTAAATATTTTCGTTATCACTTTCTGCTTGCTAGGATTCACAAATAAAAGATTATTTTTACACCTGCTTTTGTCAGTGTCATACATAGAGCGTGGATTTAGGTTTATTATCCCTAATCAATTTGGCAGTTAAAATAATGTCACGAGGATAGATTTTTATGTGCATTTCAAAAACAACCTGTATGATTTAGTTCACTCAATGATATAGGTAGAGTATTTCGACGTTAAGATATGAACGTATGCCAATAGAAGCAGATGCGACATGTGAAAAAATAACATCTGCTGCCACAGAGTTAGGCGATTGCAAATTATTCAACAATGAGAAGACGAAGAAGCCTTCAATAAAAGTATAATTAAACAACGTTCAGTTTAATATCCAAGTACCTCATACCTTTACATTTAGATAAATAGTGAATTCCTACCGTACACTGGTCAATGAACCAATCAAGATAAGAAATAAACCGATATGAGTGACATTGTATAATATAATAATTTAATTTCTATATTTCAACAGGAAGGAATAAGTCCTAGAAAATAGCTTATACGTATAACTCTATTATTATTCTAAAGACAAAATGTTGCTTACGGTTCCATATAATTCTGGAAAATATGAAATGAGTCGATTACTCAGTTAAGCAATCATATATTACTAATAAATCTTACTGATTATATCATTTTTTATCGGCAAATATTGAGTAATACATAACAATTAAAATTTTGAAGGTTGTGCTCTTACCGGTTTTATCACAAAATTATAGGTATATAAATAACATGCCGATCCTTGTAATATTTCTTATTAAGATAAGTACTTGTTGCATTATTTATTGCAGTCACTTATCATTTACCTAAATGAAAAAATGACTACTTCGACCTCTACCTGATTAAAATCAATTTAAAAATTAAACGTAAATTATAATTAACTGTATTTTTTTATTTTCAGTTTGTTAAATGCATTTTATTGAACAAATAACCTCAACTAGCTTAGATATATGTATATAGAATTGAAAGGGCACGTAAATGCGCTATATACCAAATCTGGGGAGATGTTAACCACTCGGAAAAATTGTATAGACTATACTTCAAGTGTTTCATAATATTTCAAGGTAATTCAGGTCATCTATAAATCGTAGTGCGATACAATTACCAGTGGAGGGGAGTTCATTCAAAAGAAGACACGTCCAGTTTCCGCTATTTTGTATATTTGATACGATGTTTACCGAATGCCTGCACGATATGAGTAAAAACATTAATATTTCATAGTGAAATATAACTTTAAACTGAGGTTCAGTCAGAAGTCCACAAATTGTTAGAAATAACGTCAGTGGCGTACAGTGATTTTTGGGGCCCTAGGCTAGGTATTTATGGGGCCCCTACATCCAAAATAAAAGCACTGCAAAAAATGGCTATTTTGAAAAATTACTTATCTTATTCATTCTCCTCGTTATTATTTTTTTTCATGCCAGAAAAACAAAACAATATTTTCGCACTTTTATTTAATCTTCAGCAAAAAATAATCGCAGTAGATAACAAGTAATCACAAAATAAACAAAAGTAATATTCTAAAATTAATACTTTAAAAAATACAAACAAATATAGATTACAGTAAATAAGTAACCATAAAATAAACAAAAAAATTTAATACTGAATCTAATTGCAAGTTGTAAAAAAATATATGTTTTATTACGAGTAAAAGTGATACTTTTGTGACGGGTCTGTAGGTCCTGTTTACTATTTTTGTGTGTATCGGCTGTTCTTGGCAAGTACATCCTCGACACAAAAAACGTCATTTTTACTCCACATAAAATAATATAATATTATTTGGTCGTATTCAATATAAAAGGTATTGCCAGCCGTATAGGAACACACTCATTATGTTAAATCTCCCAGTAGCTCTTCTATAATATTATATTAGCCGTTACTCGAGTCCGAGTATAAAAATGTTAGTCGATAAATTGTGTACAATAAAAAACAAGTAAAAGGTGTAGTCCATTGTAATTCCCATTCATCTACGGTGCACACGACTATGGCTATAGAGGCCAATTCGGGAGAGCACATGTCGACCGCAGTCAGGACAAACATAGACCTGGTTAGGTCTTGGGTGCGGCCTTCTTGCAGCAACATTTCCTTGATAGCTGGCCACAACCCCTCGCCATTCGGTTCTGTCCGCTGCAAGTTGTTCCCATTGCTCGTCTGCAATACCGCAGGATTTTAGATTTTCATGGAGAGTGTCTTTGAACCTCTTTCGTTGACCGCCACGCCTTCTTCTACCGCTTAGCAATTCACCATAAAGTGTACATTTAGGAAGGCGGTTATCATGCATACGATGAACGTGACCTGCCCATCTTAGGCGTGCTCTTGAAATAAGCACCTCAATTGGAAGGCTGTTTGCTCTCCTGAGTATTTCCACGTTTGATATGTGATGGAACCAACGGATTTTCATCATACTTCTGAGGTGTCTTTGCTGAAAACGTTCTAATTCTTTCACATGACGACGGTGTGACCCAGCTTTCACATCCATATAGCAGTGTTGGAATGATAACTGCTCTGTAGACAGCCATTTTCGTTGACAAAGCAAGGTCGTGGTTGTCAAATACTCTCTCTCTAAGTCCCCAGAGTGCTCTAGATGCAGCGTTAATTGCGAATCTCGCTGTCCATGTTTGCTTTGTCATTAATAACGTTGCCTAAGTAATTGAACTGATCCACGACTTCAAGAGAATTTCCGTTAAGTGTAATGTCTATTTGGTTCACTTGATGAGGAGTTGACATAATCTTAGTCTTTCCAATGTTGATTTTAAGTCCTAAGGAATCGTAGCTCTGGGCATACACATCTAAAAGTTCTTGAAGCTCTTCCGGCGTAGAGGCTAAAAGTGCACAGTCATCCGCATACTGGAGATCACAAATGAATCGTGTGCGTGTCTTCGTGAAAGCTCTGAAGCGCCCTATGTTAAAAAGACCGCCATCAAAAAAGTATCTGAGACCTGTTCCTCTGACTGTCAGTTTGTTGTCAACAATAATTGTTAGAGCAGTGGTAAACAAATTAAAGAGTAGGGGTGCCAGGACACATCCCTGCCTAACTCCAGTGAGGGTTTGGAAAGGTTCGGTTGCCTCATTATTATACATAACCTAGGCGTTGTTGTTTGTATGTAGACTGCGACATACTTCCACAAATTTTCTAGGGATACCTAAGCGGAGCATAATTTTCCAGAGTACTTCCCTGTCCACCGAGTCAAACGCCTTGGTTAAATCAATGAAGGCCATGTGAATTTCTTCTTGATGTTCGAGTGCTTTTTCTTGAAGCTGTTTAAGTGTGAAGATTAGATCCGATGTGCCTCGGTTTGGTCTAAAGCCACTCTGTGTTTCAGGAAGTAACTTTTCCATAACAGGTGTTAGCCTATTTGCCATCGCTTTAGTGAGTATCTTCCCTCCAACAGCCAGGAGAGCTATACCCCTGTAATTTCCACAGTCCGCAGCGCTCCCTTTGTTTTTGAAGAGGTTGATTAAAAGTGTATCACGAAACTCCTGCGGAGCTTGACCACATCAAACAGTTTTTTGAGGTAGGGTATGAGCTCTGACGACACAGCTTTAAAGATCTCAGCTGGGAGTGAGTCGGCGCCGGGAGATTTGTTATTTTTTAGCTGCCCAATGGCGGTTAAGATCTCTTCCGTTGTTAGTGGTTTATCTAAGTCTTCGAAGGTGTCATATTGAGGGATAAGATTTATAATATCGTGATCGGCTTGACTTTGCTGGTTAAGAATGTTAGAGTAGTGTTCTTTCCATCGGGATCTTATTTCCTGGTCTTCTTTGAGGAGATTTCCATTTAAATCTTTAATAGGGCACATATTTTTCCGACTGGGGCCGTACACTGCTTTTGCTCCTTGAAAGAAATTCCTGTAGTCGTGTGAATCGGCGTACCTTTGAATTTCTCTGGCCTTGCTTGCCCACCACTCGTTCTTTATTCTTCTGATTTCGCGTTGCGTTTCATACTTAGATTGGGTAAAAGCTTCTGCTTTTGATGAGTCGTTGGGGTGGTTGATAGCGTTTTGGAAGGCAATATGTTTGCGGTCAAGAAGTTCTTGTATAAAAGCTTCATTATCATTGAACCAGTCCTCCTGTTTTTTACTTGCTGCAGTACCAAGAATTTCCTCACTCGCACTTTTTAAACTGTCTTTAATTTGTGTCCAGGTAGCAGCGACATCTACAGAATTGGTTTCTTCTAGTGCACTCAAATTCTCTTGAACTTTTTGCTTTAGCTGTTCGACGGTTTGTTGGTCACGCAATTTACTAATACAGAGACGGAGTCTACGTTTTACTTGAGTTCTTCGGTGTTTGGGTCTCATAACAATTTTCATTTTAGAGACAACAGGACGATGATCGGTCCAACATTCGCTATCAATGCGCGCCTTTGTAATTTGGACGTCCTTGAGATGCTTCCTACGTTTGATCCGTAAATAAGGGAACCCTTATTAAGGATCGCAGGTTCTTTATTTGTGAAGGGACACTGTAATGCTTTAAGTTTACCGTATTTTGACATTTCGCAACTTTGACATTCGATGGTGAAGAGCCCCCCCTACCCCAGTCTATTAATTACTAATAAAAATCTTTTATCGTGAAGCAATTAAGAATATATTTAATCCCACCCAGTAATTATTTATCTCCATTTTATATCAAGACAAATAAACAAATTGGTCATTTACGTGATCGTCTAGTTTTACTAATTTAGGACCCAATTACGTTGTGTTTGTAGCCTTTATATTTACTCCACGTTCTTTTATGCAAAGTTTGATATTACTTGTTTCTATCTGATACTATTTACATTAGAAAATTGATCACTTTTTAATTTAACTAACTTAACCTAAATGATTAACAAGGTTTCTCAATTCAGAAACACCCTATTAATCATTTAGGTTATTTAGTTGTTATTTTATTACTCAAGATTGAACTGTGGATTTATGTGTGTTTGTTCAGGTGTTTAGTTGATTGAAATTAACCCATTGTCATATATTTAGTTTATTACTTGTAATAGCAAAAAGGTAAGTTGAACAAAAAACACAAATCGTTTTTATACATATATTCAGATGTTGGTGAGAAATCGTCAAACTCGGAGGGAATAAAATAGTACTCTCAAGGTACGTTCAATGCCCCCCGAAGTATGCTCATAAAAAATCTATTTATTCACGACGTTCGTGTTTACATGCAACGTGGCGGTATGAACCAGCGTAAAACCTTACAATGATGCGAGGATAATTCCCCTGATTTGAGAAACACAATGGCGGGTACCAAATTAAGGTGACAGCCACTACAATTACTGTGGAAGATGTATCGTAGAGTGTATGAAATACATAGCCAACTGTAGGGAAATGCATTTAATCCTAGAGCGCAATAAAAATAATTGTAACAGCGACCACGGCAAATCTGATGTCGTGCCGTCATCCGTATAATTGGAATAAAATGACCCATAGTTAGTTGTAAAGTCTTAACGCCAGAAGAAATAAACAATCTCCGTACAAAAACCCCCTGTAGCGTACCTTAAACAGTCCTTACATTGCGTTGACCGCAAATAAATAGAGTTAAGACACCCTCGCACAAAGGCCCTTGTTGAACGTGATGGCCATAAACTTTTAGAATATTTGTAAATAGGTAGGATAACTGGGATCGTTGGCCCGTTGACCCAAATAACATAATTCAAAGAGCATTTATTATCAACCGGAGAGTAAAATTCCACTCCCGCTGAGAAAGCGGAACAATATTGTCTGTTAACGGTAGTAAAACAAGTGAGACTGTGATCTGAACTAACCTAACTCTAATTTGAAAAGAACTATTTGTCTGTTTATTGAATAAAGCAAAAATGAAATGAACATAACTAATTAAGATCAAATGAATTATGATAATACTTAAACGAATCCTGCAGCCAAAGAACGTTGTAAAATTATGTCCTAAATTTCCCTAGCTCTGATTGTTTGTTCCCTAAATAAAGAAACTTAATTAAAAACTTTAGATATCCTCCGCGGTCGAACGGCCAGTGAACGTTAGGCTCAATATGTATAAGTCTACACAGATTCTACCCCGGATTCCTGATATCGTTGCCAGATAAATAAGACCTGTAATAATGATGAAATTTAGAAAACTGATTTGAAAAATGGGTAAGGCCGCGGGACGAGCACTTGAGTCTCACCTGGACAAATTGCAATCTCTCTCACTCGTTAGCCACGTCGTCGTCTTGAGGAACTTCGTCAGAGTCTCGCAACTCACTGGGAATTAGGTTACACTTCATGGCTGGGAAGCTGCTGCTCTTCTTAGTACAAGGCCTCGACACGGAAAGTGTCCGTAATAATTAAACCGGATCTAATTCTCTTGTACCCCAAATACAAGGCCTCGATACGTAAAGTATCGGTAATAATTAGATCGGATTTAATTCTCTTGTACGTTCTGGTAGAATCCCTGGTAGCTGGGCTTGGCTTCTCCTAGCGGTTTCAACATCGCTTTTATATGCACGCATCCCTACGCAAACGTGTATGGTGCAAACGAGAGAGAGTGGCGTGTGGAGACCCATAGACGGGACTACTTGAGAATGGCATTTATTAACTTTTAGTTACGGGCTCCAATGACTAATAAGGTTCATTATGGCTTTTAAATTCTGCAACATCTGTTTAAAAATGCAACGAGCTAGCATAGCCTAGCGTTGCTTTTAAGACTTTTTGAAGCTATTCACTGCTGTATAAAATAAAATTATTTGACTTGAAAACTGAAATATTATGCAAATGCGTATTTGAACTGATAATAGCCTAATTAAATTTAATTCCTTGATGGGAGGGGAAAGGGTAAACGTAAATAAAATTAAAATTGCTGTAACTTCCGCAATTTTTTCCGCAAATCGCGCAGCAAATGTGACATTGTGTACTAATGTGCCTACTTTGAGTTCCGCTTATATATTTTCAATTTTCGCCATACATAAACAAGTGGTTGCAATTTATTGCTGTCGGATTGCGATCGGATGATTAGGAGGGGAGAGGGGGGTCCGCAAATTTTTTGCCCTATAGGAGGGCAAGGGAAAGGGTTAGGGACTTCGGGCTAGGCCCATATTCAAAGGTAATCAATTCTCTTTCAAGATCGCTCCCACTTCTCTCCCTTCTCTTTCACAAAAACACATCCAACTCCGCTCGTCCGTTTTTAGAAGCCCCTGCAGTTTTTGAAAGCATCTTGTACCTGTTAGCTATACAAAATCTCTCGCAATGGAATTCTTATTCAAGATTATGCGTTAAAAAAATAGAATACCTAACTAATTAATCCATAAATCCAATCTCATATCGTTATACAAAATTACACGCAATGTCAACCTGTAACTTGAAGAGAAGGAGTATAAATAATTTGTATCCAAGTATTCAGTAGTTATATAAGAAGTTACATAGAGGTAATAAAAATATTTTTATTACTATTATATAAACTTTTAAATCATATGCTGTTATCAAACAAAGGTTTTGGTAACCTTTATAAACTGCTTCATTTAAGTGATTTAAAAGTTTATGCCCAACAGAAATATTACCATTACTGTATTATATAAATTAAAGTTATTTAAGCTTAGTGACAGTATATTTCCGGATACTTATTATTTTCACTGTTAAATGGTGGATATTCATCCAATGAACGGACGTTGTCAAACCACTAATCGTATTACAATTTTCTAGTACTTGCATATTACACGTTTATAGCAGAATTGTTGTCCTCGTATAGCTCAGTGTGTAAAAATACTCGAATTGAATTAGCAATGGAATACAACTGAGTGTCGGCATTTTCCATTTTTTTTTAATTTTGTTATATCGAAAGTTAAACATTTTCCTTCTAAAAATTTTATTTTATTAATCTGTGCCGCGAGTTTTATTAAAACTTTCTTTTCCCTAAAATTTTTTCTTATATTATTCCACGCGAGTTCATCTCTAAGTAAATAAAATCGACTTTCGGACTTTTTACTATCCCATATATGTAGCAGGTATATAAGTATTGTGATCGTGCAAAAATTGATCTTGAATTTTTGGTGAATTTATACAATTTCAGATCTCCTGAAGCAAAAAAAGTAGTTTTTAAAATATGTCAGTAATAGTGAAAGTGATTAAGGGTTTACATAGGTTTATTTTTTAATACACCACTCCTGAAACGCGCGTCGAATAGAGTGTTCGAGTGTATAGTGTTTGGTATTTGTGAAAATGCTGTATTGCTACCGTTAATAGTGTGTGGTAATTGTTTCAGTTACAATATTTATATTTTAATACACGAATGGCGAAACGCGCGTCTAGTCGATAAATTATTCAAATGTTTTAGTGTTTATAAAAACCCCTTCCTTTTTGTTTTACTTTATTTACTTTAGAATTATTGGTAATTTAATTTCTTATTTAGTAACTAAGAATTTTCATTTACTATGTTTTATCTTAAAAAATTAATAATTGTTTACTAATATCCTTCTCCCTAATATTACCTTCCTCTCCTCTCCTGACCAGAAATGCCCATACCTCCCTGCAATTCTTGCAGGACTGTAGTTTTTGAACAATATTGCTTTTCAGTTATTATTTTTTTTCCTAATAATGCATATTGTTATTAACCGAATTGAGCAATTCGTTTTTGTTATCAGTTTCATTTGTGCCCATTTGTTATCAGAATTACACTAAATATTGTTAGTAAATTAATACTTCTTAACATTTTATGATAACATCTTTAATACTTTTAAAATTATTTAACAACTGCATCACAGTTATCATTCGTGAACAATTTGAGCACCACTGGCATTTCTGACCAATACATACTAGTTCAGACGGCGAAGCGTATGCTATCAAAGTAAAACGATTCAATATACTCTTCTACACATACAAGAAAATTTAAATTATTTAAAAAATCTCGATTGACTGCACATTCGTCTCACAAAATATTGTGAGGCAATTTATCGAATAAAAAGTCGAAGATCTTACGGTCAATCCTCTCAATAGAACAGTTTTTGAATCATCATTTTAGGACGAGATGTACACATTTAGTTGCGTATATTAGTTCACAAGCCGGGTAATATTTTCTATGAATATAGGAAGTATGTACATCAATTGTCTAATATATGCATTGTTTGAAGAATAACGGTCCAAGACAGCGGAGAGGAGTTGTGAGTAGGTGTCACAGTATATGTAGAGCTTTGAGAATAAATTGAAAACACGGAACCCGGAATAGGAATTTTCTCATCTTACGTACACAATTAGAAATAATATTACTTACATAAATTCTGAGGAGACTACATAATCTAACTAACTACTTTCCATATATCCTTAAACATTGAGAGTTGTGGTGCAAACGCTATAAAAAGTTGAAAGACTAATGGATTTGTGTCACTTGTTTTCTACTTGTAAAAGATGACAATAAAATAGGAGTTATCATAATTTTCACACCCATGTTCTTAGTTTCTTGTGCTGATAATAACGTTCCGCTGTCAGTCTGTCTGTCCATAATAAAGCTCTAGCTCCTCAGGTAATAGCTGGATGCATGGCGCACCGTTTTTTAATTTCTAACTAGTTGTACTTTGGATGATTACGCAAGAATATTTTTTTAATTATGTACATGAAAGCTAAGCGCTTCTACTTCATGTTTCTTTATTGAAATCGATATTGTAATTAGTATTGTCACAATTGCCGCAAACACAGAACTAGATGCCCGGCTCATAACTGGTCAAAACTGTTGAGGGTTGTTTTTTTTACATTGTAAATTTTGAAAAGTTCTCTCACAATGCGTATATTGCATTTTGTTTAGATGAAAATGGAGTGAGGATCAAAGATAAGGCATTCTTGAAAATTGTAAAAATGTGATTTTTTTGAAAAATGTTTTTCTTAACTTTGTCACCTTAAAGTACGGTAAAAAATCTACGATTTAAAAAACGGAATAATTGATGCACATTGTCTTGTTGATACTTGGCAAAGGATTCAAAATTATACATCGTCCGCCATTTTTGACCGTTCTATTTAACTTACAGCGTCCGCGTTAAGGTCCAGTCACATTAGGCTGGTTAGCAGTGGCTCGTAGTAACAGCAGCACGTAGCGACAGGCAATGTGGTCAGTCTTCACTGCTCTACAAGCGGCTGTCATACCATTTTAACTCTGCCCTTTGCCATTTTGATAAGTTCAACAGCAAAACACTATCACGTGGTAGGTACTTGCTGCGTTGGTGCGGTCAGACTGAGCTAGTGGCTGGCCGCAACGACCGAGTGGACGACGTGATCAGCTACTTATTGTTAAAAGTTGACTTTACTAGCCGATGGTAAATATTCGCCGGCCAGCGAAGCCAGCCATTATTTTTATGTTCACATTACGCTATCTGGTAGCGGCTGGTTAACTAGCTGCTGGTAACAAGCCTAACGTGACTGTAGCTTTAGGTGCATTCGATTTGATAGATGTGCTTTATTTTCACCAACTTTAGATATTGAATTTTGAAATTTTCGACCATTTTTAACGAGATTTTTAGTGTGCTTTAATTTTTTTCAAGATGGCAGATTGACCTTTGAATATCATACACGTCTAGATTTCTTAAGAATTTCATTACTGACAAGCCAGTATTTTTATTATTCCTATTTGATAACTAGAACGCGATACATTATGCATATAAATAAAAAATTCGTGTAAGCGCATTAGAAAAATGCATATAACTTTTGAAGTTCCACTCTCTTTGAGAGGAAACATTTCTTTTGTAATCGTAAATACATGAGAATGCAAAATCATTGTTTTGAATGCAAGCATTATGTTCCCTTAAAGGGAGTATTCAAGTCCTTCACAGAACTCTGAAATATCAAACAGATTAGGTGTAGTGATAGTTATCACCCCACATCATTTACCTCAAATTCTTCCTGTTGTCTCCAAAAGCACCAGAGTCGATGAAATAATGGCTAAATAAAAATCTGTTTGTTGAGCACTCTGGTATAACTAGCTGAAAATGTGTACCATGTGTATTATAAATGTGCATGAAGTGAATTAATGATTGTAAAAGGCAAGCCTACGTTAGAAAAATGAGAGTGTTGGTTTTTAGAGAAATTAGTCCAGAATCAATAAATATTTGCATCACTTGATCCTGTCTTGTATTATATAGAATTTTTAATATTATTTAAATACTATTTTAATGTTTTTTCATAAGTTAATCTTAAGAGTAGGTTTGCTAGTTGCTCAGATGTTCAAATGCAGCAAAACTTTGGAATGGAATGCATTGCTTTGCTCTGTAATCTCTGTTTATTGAGACTGTTGTCATTAAATTGTAATCTTCTTTCCTATTATTTGGGTTTTCTATCACACATATTATTATCCTCTTCAAAAACAAATCACCGAATCTACAAAATGTTTACGTTTACGTCAAAGGAACAGTCAGAGGTTATGTTTTGCAAATAATATAAATCGGAATAAACACAGAAATAATGTATTTTGCTGACGTTTCGGAAAGTAGTCTCTTTCCGTTTTCAAAGCTTTTTTTTGGAAGAACTCTTATTTTGCTGTGTATGTCAAATACATAGCTTTAAGATTCTGTTTATGTTGTTTCCATAGATACTTACTACTTACACAGAACACAGAACTGATGATATTTTCTTTTAGATAATGTTGAGTTTGTTTTCTTCTTTCAACATTGGTAGTTAGGTTGTACAGATATCTACAGAACAATTCGATACGCACTTATCTTCATTTAATAAGATTATTACTGATTCTTTAATTTTTCTTTTTTTGGTATCTGCTGCTTGAAATATCGATAGAAATATAATAGATATCTAAATTTTAACTCAAATCAGTCAATAAATGTTAAAATGGGTGTTGTAAAATGTTTATACGATAGGGCCAAAATAATTTCATCTAATAATGAAATACTAAATAACGAGAAAAAATTTATCAAAGAGGTTCTCGTACAAAATAAACACCCTGAAGCCTTTGTTGATAGAGTTTTCATAATTGTTGAAAATAGGGACAATAAAGTACGACAAAAACCTGAACGTCATTATACAGCAATAATTCCTTATTTATACGGACTATCGGAGAAGCTACGCCGTATAGATGACAAATTTGATGTTAGGACGATATTTCAAACGCGGAACACTTTAAGATCTATTTTAAAAAATAAAAACAAAACCGATAAACAGGGAGCAGAATTCAAAAAACTGTATTTACAATATCCCGCGCGAATGTGATAAATGTTATGTGGGTGAGTCATCCAGACCTTTCAGTGTGAGGTCGGATGAGCACAAGAATTACATTAGAAAGAATGAAATTCAGAAATCAAAGATTTGTGAACATGCTTGGAAAAACGGACATAGAATAAACTGAGACTCGGCAAAAATTTTAACAAAAGAAGCAGATACCAAAAAAAGAAAAATTAAAGAATCAGCAATAATATTATTAAATGAAGATAAGTGCGTATCGAATTGTTCTGTAGATATCTGTACAACCTGACTACCAAGAACAAACTCAACATTATCTAAAAGAAAATATCATCAGTTCTGTGTAAGTAGTAAGTATCTATGGAAATAACATAAACAGAATCTTAAAGCTGTGTATTTGACATACACAGCAAAATAAGAGTTCTTCCAAAAAAAAGCTTTAAAAACGGAAAGAAACTACTTTCCGAAACGTCAGCAAAATACATTATTTCTGTGTTTATTCCGATTTATATTATTTGCAAAACATAACCTCCGACTGTTCTTTTGACGTAAACGTCACGGGCGCAGAGGCTTTTTTCCAATAATTCTATTATTTTGTAGATTCGGTGATTTGTTTTTGAAGAGGATAATAATACATGTGGTAGAAAACCCAAATAATAGGAAAGAATATTCGTAGAATGCCACAAATAATCTTCAGACAATATTGTAATCGTGTAATACAATTTGACTTTTTGTTCGCGTTTTCCGAGACGTAGGTATGTCGCAAGTTATAGGGCATTATTTTCAATCACTTTGGAAACGCACATTGTGCACCTTGATAGGTGGCAATGAATTAAGTTCCTTCTTTTATAGAAATTAGTGGTACTTTTGGTCTATCGTAGTATTTAATTGACTACATTTTCATAATAATTAATCCACTTTGCGTTGGTTTTACATTTTGATAAATATAACTTAGTCCTAATACGTCGCCGACTCAGATTGCAATAAATCGCCACCAGATGGAGCTATTCACAAATTGCGGACGTTGTAAATGGTAATTTGATAGACGAGAGCGGTGTGGGGTTGTTTTGTATTCACCTACGCCGTACTGATGAGAGCTAACAAGCTCGAAACTAGCGGCTGGGACACACAACAGCTCTGCACTGTTGCCCTTTCTGTAGGATTAATCTGTCTGCTAGGGGCTTATTGTAATCAGATTTTTGTATGCGTTTTCCGATTGAAGACGTTAGTATTTAGGGGTCGTTCATTAATTCCGTAAGCACGATTTTGGCCATTTTTGACCCCCCCCATCCCCCATATAAGGACACATAAGATTTCTCGCCCCCCCCCTCCCCCTTCTTACATAAGATTTTACCTGGAATTCCCTCTAAAAAGTGTTAAATACTGAAATGTAGTTCACCAGCCGTTTGAAGCGCGCTTCCTGGTGAATTTTGATTCGTAGTAAAATATTACGTAAGAATGGCTTTTACCCCCCTACCCCGAGGTATAAGGCCATGTAGAGATTTTTTAAACCCCCCTCCCTCTCGGGACCCTTACGTAATTAATGAACAACCCCTTAGGGCATTATTTTCAGTCGATTTGGAAACGCACATTGTGTACCTTGATGAGCGGCAATGAGTTTCCTTTTATAGGAATTAGTGGTATTTTTGGTCCATTATTGTAGTATTTAGTTTACTACATTTTTATTTTCATAATAATTAATCCACTTTGCGTTGGCTTTATATTTTGATAAATTGTTTATTTTAGCTCCATCATGTCAAATCAAAAAACGCTGTTTATAAAAAAGCATACATTTCTATTTCCACTTACCCACAATCATTAACGCATATGTAGGGAGGTATTTTTTCATATGATTCTGAAACAATAGCTTTACCGAACCATTTTAATGTAATTCTTGTTAACTGTGATTCTTTAATAGTAGTTGGTGCAACAAGAGTGGATATGATAGCCATATCGCACGAGAAAGAAGTTTGAGCAAGTGCCTCAATCTTTCGAGTGCGATATGGATAATCCACTCGAGTTGTACAGTATACTTTTTCTACGACCGGATTAAGAAAAAACTACAAATAATAGTTTTAATCAAATTTTAATATACAAACTTAGCTTCTGCTAAATCTCCTGCTCTAGGTGCAAACATTTTATAAAAGCTTCGTCTCTAATTAAAAGTTATGTATTTGGCAGATCAATCACAGTAAACATTAACGGTACCTACTCTGCATTTAAGCAAATGTCTGCCGGCGTCCCGCAGGGGGCTATATTGTCACCACTATTATATAATATATACCTCGCGGACACGCCGACAAGTCATTCTACAGATTTTTATACGCCGACGACACGGCAATTCATGCAAGATCCTTTTATGCCACAACGGCTTTACAAAAAGTTCGGTACCATCTTAATAATCTACTAACTTTCCATCAAAAATGGAAAATAAAAATCAATGCAGACAAAACTAGAATTATCACTATGCACAGGAAGTTTACAAATATTAAAATTTTGAATAAACTTAAGATTAATGATAAAGTTATTGAGGAAAAGAGCGCGGTTAAGTATCTGGGGGTAACCCTGGACACGAAACTGCGCTTCGGACCTCATATAACCAGATCAATAAATAGTACATATGCTGCCTTAAGTGGACTATATCCATTAGTCAACAAAAGGAGCAAATTAACTAAGGATAACAAATTATGTTTGTATGAAGTTATGTTAAAACCGATCCTTACCTATGCATGTGCGTCCTGGAATACCATTTCAGATGCGCAATGCAATAGACTACAAAGGACACAGAATAAAATCCTTAGATTACTTACACAAACAAACAGGTATACTCCTATAGAAATATTCCATAGAGTATAACATCCCTATGATTAGGGATTATATAATAGAAACAAAATTCTTTAAATATAAGACACATAAATCCCCGCTTACCACACATATGGTAGACATACGGGAACACCATAATATTGAACATACATACAAGTTCATACATCAAAATCTTCCGATTTATTCGGAAAGATAATACTAGTCTTAAGACACATAATTTTGGCGAATTCAAACAGAATCATGATGAAACGCAATCTGCGAAATGATTAAATATTTAATGTATATATTGTAAATATTCTCATATAATTTGTTTTAAATAAAACAAAACTTTTTACTTCATTTCCATTTTAACTCATACACAATCGGTGTATTTTTAATTTAATGTACTTATATATATTTTTTTAAGCAGGTTTTTTCCTTTTATTAAGTCTCCTGCAAATTATACCCCTAAATTTTATTTTCATCAGACAGAATTTCATTTTCTTTTTCATTTTTAAAAACCTTGGTATTTTGTAATCTGATATTTAGTTTAAACAATTTATTGGAAAACGTTGATTTATAGATTAATTTTAATTTGTATTGTCGTCATAGTTTGGCATAATATCAGCCCCCCCGCCTCGTTTCTTTGCTTAATGCAAATTTTGTAACGCGCCGGGTGATTTTCATATATTGTACAACAATGAAATAAATGACGTATATATGGCAATATAAAAAATGACTTGTAAATAGAATTGAATAAAGATTTTTAAATTGTAAATTGTAATTGCTTCGAAATGCAAGAGATCATAGCTTCAATCCCCACATATGGCTACTTTTTTTTTGTCATAATATATCCCTAACATTTTGTCTGTATATAATAATTTCAATAAAATTTTACGTGGTATACCGTTTATCGATTCTTCACTGGAATCACTCATTTTAAATTATTTTCTAGCTCAAACTGCGCGAATACACACTGACAATTATTTTGACAGCTTACGCACTAACTTGAATTTTTTAAAACGAATAGTTGCCTATGTACTTAATACACGAACTGTGATTGGTCGATTTCATATCCATCCTAGAACGTATATGAAATATATCCGTTCAGTTAACTGGAATGGCCCACTTATCCATTCTACAGACTGTACGGAAAACAGCAAATTTACATAAGGGAGTAGAAAAAATATTAATAAGGTAGCTAATGGTTGTGAAATCAATAAATATATAGGTATTTACGCTATTCATTTATTTACTTTATTAATCATTTTTAATTTTGGTAGTCTGCCTGTCCGCAAATAATGTACAAAATGCAAAAACTGAACATTATGTTGTCGTTTACAGTTTAGATTTCTAGTCTCGTGTTCTCGAGCAATCACAGACGACAGGGCAATCAATAAATGACAATCAAAATTGTATCCAGACTTGAGAAGAGTATGGACACTCAACCAGTGACGGGGATGTACAAACAAGTAACGTACCAGGTTACTAGAATGGATGTTATAAATAAATGAGAGGTTAGTCCAGGAACAGCAGTGTACCTGAAACGATAGTTAGACGGTAAAAGAAAACTAATTTCGTCTAAACAAATACTACAAATTACTGAAATATAGTTAATTCTGAAAGTAATAAATACATTTGTAATTCCCATTTAAATACAATGTTTGGTTGGTATACTGGTATATATATTCGATCTCTTTATAACCAGTATCAGGAACTTCGAAGTTAAGGCTGGTCTTAATTAAACGGTCGTGACTTAGAATAGATAAATAAGCTAACGGTATACGGTGAAATATATTTCGATGACTTGACTTTATAACAGCGTAAAACAATTTGTTATCGGTGTTATAAATTGCAGGTCGAATTTTTTCAAGGCCACGATTTACGGTTGTATAATATTGTGGTTCTCTGTCCTCTTGGCATTTTAGCTATTTGCCAAGACTAGATGCCTACAAGTTTTACAGATAGAACTGCGTCTATCGTAGGTTCTCGAATAGCTAATCTTAAGGGGGTGCAATAGGGTGGGCCGAAAAGTTTTATTTATTTATTTATTTTGATTCGCTACAACGCGGAAAACTTGCCCCTCGGTCAGATAAGTAAAATAAAACAAATAAATGAAAAATCAGTTAATATTTTCCGGTCGCGCATCATCCCCGAATATCATAAAAACTGATCAAATTTAACAATTTGTCGTAATTAAGAAACAAAGTGTTTCCATGTTATCAAACAGTAGAACTTGAGATAAGTAAAAAACTCATAAATATTTCAACATTTATTTGTCACACAATGTGTTTAAAAAACGCATTTTTTTATTCATTCTTTTTGATACTTGCTATTTTAAACTCTGATTTCTGCGAAAAACTTGGCATGATAGATCGTGAAAGAAGCGTCGCTTCTGTCACTAACTTCACACACCGCTCTACTGCTTGCGTATGACATGGAAACTTGTCGAAATTTCATTCAACTGCTGTTCCTGATTTTATTGCACATGAAATCTCCTGATCGCTTACTATTCGCAGCAAAGGTGGCGACGATAGATTACAGTTAGTTGTAATCAGTGGCCGCAAAATTTACTTTTGGTATCGCAGAGCTCCTAATTGACTCATTCTTAGAGGTTTTGTATCTCGCCTTCATTAATCTTCTAAGCCCTAATTCTCTGACATGCTTTCTGTCATTACAATCATAGTCAAAAGCAAGTTTTCGGGATGAGCTAAAAATGAGTTTCGCCCAATCACAGGAGCTACTACTTTAAGTAAATTTTCACCCTGTGTGCCGTTAAAATACATCCAGAGGTAGAAAATTCAAAAGCGGGTTTTTGGACAATCGCAATACTTTTCTCCATAGGCAGGAAAATAAAATAGATTAATATAAGCACAATGTTAAATGGATAATATATTACGACCAGAGCGTATTTTAGACGGGTTTTTAATTTAATTTTTTATGAGTTCATGTCGAGATTGATGTCACTGATTGTGAAAGTCATGTTGTCAACCGGAAACTCTATTAGGGATTATTTAAATCAAACTTATTTAAGCATTTAAAAAATATAAATTTTATCGCAAACCACATCTTTTTAAATATTTTTACAACTGAAAATGTTTTTCTCTAAAGTAGTAGTTTTATTACTATTCCTGAAAATGTCAAAAACTACGATAGCTTTAATAGTAGTTTGTGCAACAACAAGAGTGGATATGATAGCCATATGGATAATCCACTCGATTTGTACAGTAAGTATACTTTTTCTACGACCGGATTAAGAAAAAACTACAAATAATAGTTTTAATCAAATTTTAATATACAAACTTAGCTACTGCTTAATCTTATGCTCTAGGTGAAAACATTTTATAAAAACGGCAGTAGCCTAGTGGTTATATCTACGCTTCGAAAAGCAAGAGATCCTAAGTTCAATCCCCCCATTAGCTACTTTTTTTTTGTCATAATATACCTCTAAAATTTTGTCTGTATATAATAATTTCAATAAAATTTTAGGTGGTATAACGAATATTTGCCTATGTACTTAATACACGAACTGTGATTGGTCGATTTCATATCCATCCTAGAACGTATATGAAATATATCCGTTCAGTTAACTGGAATGGCCCACTTATCTATTCTACAGACTGTACGGAAAACAGCAAATTTACATAAGGGAGTAGAAAAAAATTGTAATACACCTAAACTAAAATTATAAACTGTATATTGTTTATGTTGTTAAATATTATATACAGGGTGATTTATGTAAACATGCGGAAAATAAAATGGTATACAAGTCTGTTATGTGGGAAAGCCTCTGTAAAATTTTAAAGCGATCCGAGTAATTTATTTTTTTTCATTAAAACCTGCAAAGATACGCTTCTGAACGAGTGAGTTATGCTATCTCCACGAGTTCACACACGTCTCGCTTGTTTGTTTACCAGGTAATATCAGCTGTCTTAGTTGTCTCAGGTCAGTGAGCCACGCGTTCACTGTTCAGTTCAATGACTCTTAGGCTTCCGTTTAGAGCATTTCCCATTTCTGTTAAGGTTATTCATAAGGTCTATCATAAAAGTAACATTGTTTTTTAAAACAATATATAAAACTTTATTTTTTGAAAACAGTATTTTTTTAACTGCAATGTTATATTTAGATAGATCATAACTCCGTCAATTAAGTCAATTTATATCAGTATCAAGCAGAAACGTAAAAACTTAATAAATTTTGAGATATGAAAAATCTATGTTGAGGCCAAATCAAAGTAGATACTGTGTAAAAACCCGTTTTGATTATTTAGGAGGTCAGCCGTCGCATCGTCGAAATAATAATAATAATAACATTTATTCATCTAAGAAAATATAAAATAACATTAACTGAACAAACGTTTGGGAAACTCACGAAGTACTCACTTGTTATGAGTGCTTGTTTGTGAAAACTTAGTATAATCCCTCTTATTCAGCTGTTGAAAAGAAAAAAAAATTGGTACGAAGATAAAACAATAATCGATGTATCTATAAATTTACTTATCTTTTTTAAAATTTATTACGTTATTTAAACACTGAAAATCAAAAAGTAAAACGAACTAGAGGTCTAATGTGAGTTTTATTAACATTTCTGTAAAAAATTAATTGTCTAAAAAATGGAATTGTTTCCTGAACCGCTACAGGTTCGGGAAAACCAAAAATTCTGAAGAATCTGAAAATTCTAAATACGTTCTCATTCGTCCGTTTATAAAAATGAAAATAAGAAAAGCCATTTGGTACCAAGATAAGCAGAACAATAATCCAGGTTTCCATGGATTTGCTTTTTGAATTTCGTTGTATAACTTATAGCTTTACAAATAAAAAAAGAAAAATAAAAGCAAAGATTTGTTTTTAAACATTTTTCACTACGCCTATGCGGAGAAAGGGGTTAAGAATGTTCTAGGGGCATATTAAAAGTTAGGCTAGCTGCGCATGGACGATTTTGTGATCGGCCGATTCGTCAATTGTATTGTTACGTGTTTACACGCTCTAGTAAAACACCTTCTACGTACGTTCAATGAATTGCAACAAGAATCTTCACAAACCACTACTTTATTAATCATTTAAATTACAATAAATAGTCCTTATACATATTACAAGTTTCATCTACATAGTCTCACTACTATAATAATTCACAACTACTGTTTTTTATCATATCTGATCTTCCATATCAGAACTGAACTGTACTGTACTAATCTAATGTATCACTGGCCTCTCTGATCAAATTCATTCCTTATACATACGCGTCGAACGTACTCGAATCTCCTTCCAGAACCCGTCTCGAATATGCTGGAAATTTCTAGTTTTCTAAATGTTAAATGGCGGTTCGTCAGTTGGCCCAGAGATGGCGCTGTTTTACCAGCAACCAACTAAACAGGTCGCCCTTCACTCTGTACTAGGGACTAATTACATCTCTCTCCGTTAGAGGGCAGCACATAACATTATAGTTAAAATGTAACGTTATATTGGAAGACGCATATGAATGATCGCAAAATCGCCCGATTTGAGCATCTATGCCTGATCCGATCGCGATCGGCCGACTGCATAAGCCTAACGTTTGCTAATCTGCACGCGCGATCGCGCCTCTACTCAGTCGCAAGATTAACGACAAACGAGGTGCTCTCATGTTTTATTTTTCCAAAGACCGTTACAACTGGACAGAAAGAGAAAATACAAAATCTGATGTGCTCGGTCATCTGTCAATCATTTATGCGCTTTTGTGCAAATCAGCCGACCCCAAAATCGGTTCATGCGCGCATATTCCTGTAATCGGGTGATCACAATAGGTCGACTTCACAGACGTCCATGCGCCTAGCCTTCAGGATATCATCTGACAACGGAAATTCTCTTGAAGTGGTGGATCAGTTCAATTACTTAGGCAACGTTGTTAATGACAAAGCAAACATGGACAGCGAGATTCGCAATAGAATTAACGCTGCATCTAGAGCACTCTGGGGTCTTAGAGAGAGAGTATTTGACAACCACGACCTTGCTCTGTCAACGAAAATGGCTGTCTACAGAGCAGTTGTCATTCCAACACTGCTATATGGATGTGAAAGCTGGGTCACGTACCGTCGTCATGTGAAAGAATTAGAACGTTTTCAGCAAAGACACCTCAGAAGTATGATGAAAATCCGTTGGTTCCATCACATATCAAACGTGGAAGTACTCAGGAGAGCAAACAGCCTTCCAATTGAGGTGCTTATTTCAAGAGCACGCCTAAGATGGGCAGGTCACGTTCATCGTATGCATGATAACCGCCTTCCTAAATGTACACTTTATGGTGAATTGCTAAGCGGTAGAAGAAGGCGTGGCGGTCAACGAAAGAGGTTCAAAGACGCTCTCCATGAAAATCTAAAATCCTGCGGTATTGCAGACGAGCAATGGGATCAACTTGCAGCGGACAGAACCGAATGGCGAGGGGTTGTGGCCAGCTATCAAGGAAATGTTGCTGCAAGAAGGCCGAATCCAAGACCTAACCAGGTCTATGTTTGTCCTGACTGCGGTCGACATGTGCTCTCCCGAATTGGCCTCTATAGCCATAGTCGTGTACACCGTAGATGAATGGGAATTACAATAGACTACACCTTTTACTTGTTTTTTATTGTACACAATTTATCGACTGTAACATTTTTATACTCGGACTCGAGTAACGGCTAATAATAATAATAATCATCTGACAGTTGTTACAGGTTTATTTTGTGTCAAGTTGTTTCGGGGTTATGTCATTATAAGCTTGTAATTTTATGGAAAATGCCTTGGCCGGTTGTAAATTGAATTTGTTATTTTGTCTAATCCACTTAGGGACTTGAGACTCGACAATCAAAGTGAAAATCTGTAATATCTGTGGCTATCCAGGGGCGTGCCTGAAATTCTGTGTTCCACAATAATTGTTTCATCATTCATCCTTTCAAATTCGCTTACTTATATCTGTAATTATTTTATTGGCGCTGGAGATATTTTTAAAGGCCTTTTGGATTGTTCAGCAATGATTTAGATATGATTTTAAGTTTCAAGAAAATCAATAATAATGTACGGCTATGAAAGCATGTGGTTCTGTGTTGTCGTATTCATTCTGTGATCTGACTATGGCGTCGACGGAAGTAGAAGGGTGTTTTTTGCTTAGGCGCTGTTTCTTTCTTTCTTTTTTCTGCTGATCTCCGGTAAAAGTGCCTAGAGTCATTTGGCTATTTTAACCTTTGACCTTTTTTATCATCCGCAAGGGATTCACATTAATTGACCATTTACAAGTAATTCTTCACCATTGTCTCTTGCTATTGGTAAATTTTGGAGCTTATATGTGGAGAGAAACTTGTCCTCGTGGGATTTTATTGTTTTACGCGCACACTGCTATTGTTTTATATACATGTAAATTAGTTTTAACCCGTATGTCCTGTCGTTCACTATCTGCTTTGTGAGTCGGTGTCCCTGGTTGAGTTTGCATAGCCATGAAGCTTAAAACTTGAACAGTTTGAACAGAATTATTAAGACCCTTAGGAAAAAGGGTTCCTCTTTTGGGTCAGAACTAAAGATCAGGAATTTTTTATAAACTACTTCAATGGGGAGACCTGTGGTTGAGGAAGTGCTAAGCCGAAATAACGACTAGTGGAACGCAAGCAGATAAGCCTTCGCCGATAAATTATTGGGTTTATTTTTTTTTTATCATTTGCCATGTTTATACGATTTAATTTATCTTTAAATTTAACATTCAAAATTTTACCTCTGATCATAAAATATCTTTTTTCAAATATAACCTGTAACCCATATCAAACTCAGAAATCAAACTTTTCGGGAACAATAATTATAAGTATTTATTGGCACACCACGAAGTGGTTAGTATCATACATTTATTTGTTATTTTAGTATTAATTTTAACAACAGTAAGTAATAACAATTGGGCAGCTGGTTCAGAGTCTCACTATAACAGCTCCGCTGCGTGGAGGAAAAGGTAAAGCGCCAGGTTCCTAATAGTAAATAAATATATCTTTTATGTAATTTCGTCTTTGCTCTGTGATACTCAAATAAAAATTATATTGGACATTTTACCTCTAGGCAGTAACGCTGGTCGTATCTAAAAACCAAGGTCCTCCGGATCTGACAGCACCCTGTACTTCGAGGTAGATACGTGTGGTAGAGTTTGTTCTTTTTTTTCCTTTTTGCTCCCTACCCCAAGTCAACTCCCCTCAGGCGGACATCAGCCTAACAACTCAACTACACTAGTGCTGGTAGCAATGGCGCCCAACGTGGGGCACCGCGAAAATAAAAGAAAAAACTTGGACCTTTTACAAGATATACATAGTACGTCAATGGTTCAATAAACCCTCAACAAACTACCGATTCAAGTCAAAATCAATCACCTTCCAAAAATATAGAGATCCAAAATATGACCCATATTTTAATAATATCCCACTTCAACTGTGCAGCAGTTTACATAGGAAACATGTTAAACGAAAAAGGAATAAAGACCGCCTAACGATTTTTTACTAAGGTAGAAGAATGTTGCATCGTTTTTTAAATCGAGATACAATCAAGGAATATGCCAAGCCCCTGCTTGCTAAAAATGTATCGCGGTTTCACCCTGACATATACGACGTTACGAAATTCAGACAAAATAAAACGATTTATCTTTATATCCTTTTATTTTACATTCGGTGCATTATCGGAAGATCTCTATTTCGAGAGAATCGAGGAGTTACCAAAACCGTACCGTACAATATCTCATAGTCCCGCCGCTGAATTATGTATGAAGATGAAGGGGATTTATACCAAACATATATATTTAAATGATATTTAGAGTCCATTAATTCCATATGTTAAGTATCTGCGCTTTACTGAATATTCCATATCAGACCAGGCCCGAAAGCCAGAAAATCAGATTAACAATGAAGAAACTATATATATAGAATATTTTTATAAAATGATAGTTTTAAGAGCAAGCGAATATCATCTGGTTTTCAGAAATGAACCGTTGGGGCATCCAGAGGTTACTAACATTAACGTGCTTAAATTTTTCTTACAATTTACAGGGAATTTTAAGAAAGGCGTGAAAATATCATAATATTAATTTACTAAATATTTTTCTGATAAAATATTATTTGATTTTCTTGTTGATTATGTACTACAATAAACTTTCAGAAAATTATTATTTTTATAAAACATGTTCCTACATTACCATCTGTATCTCTACCTCTACATTACTCAATCCATCCTTCATCATGAATCGAAATTTACCTGTAAAAAAGAAAGGTTGATTAAACGTAAATTTAAAACTTGCTGCAGTTAATAATGTGATTTAACTTAAAAAATGAAAGGTTTCAGTATCCATTAAAATCATTTATTTAAATACTTATATTTCACAATTCATTTTGCCTTAAGATAATATTTCGTTTTTCGTTTAATCATATTTAATATACCCGTCGCGTTACATTGCACGTGGCGCAGAAACGTGGCGGGGGGCAGATGGAGACCATATAGTGTCAGCAAAATTTCTGTTTGATAATCTTCCCTAGAATTTCATTTAACATTCAATTTTCTTTTTCATTAATTTGACAATTTTACAATCTTTACAGTAACTATTTTTTTTTTGTGGGATTTGAGTTTTCCTAGTGTTTTATTGTAGGAAAAATTATTAAAACCTACTTCAAAACAGTCACATTATATAAAAGTAGAAGAATTTATTTTTGAATAATTTTTATTTGTGAAATAAAATTAGCTGGCGTGAAAAGGTAGAGGTAACTAAAGGGGAGGGGGGTGGCGAGCGGGGACTGGAAGAAAAGAAAGGGAATTTGGCTGGAAAGGATGTTATGTGTCTGTATGTAGTCGTTACCGTCTTTCTAGAAATATCGGTAGTTTTTGGTGTATGAGTCGATGTACGTGAGTAGGGTTATCGTGTATTCGTATGTCTATTATGTGTCTAGTCAGTTCCGATCGCTTAATTCTACTCCGGAAGAATTTTTCGGAGGCCTCCACAATGAAATCCTTCATCAAGAGAACCTGGGCCTTCCGATGCAGTTCAGCGATCGAAATGATCTATTTGAGTTTGTCAAAAGTCGGAGTATTTTATTCTGCGTTGTCTGTAGTCTTTTGCACTGCGTGTCTGAAATAAAATTCCACGACACGCAGGCATATGTCAGTATAGGTCGTAGTATTACTTTGTAAAGCGTTATTTTATTGTCTGTAGTCAGCTTGCTTCGCCTATTTACCAATGGGTACAGGTGGCTCAGCGAAGCGTACGTCCGGTTAAGTGTCTTCGTGACATGAGGCCCGAAACTCAGCTTCTTATCCAGGGTGACCCCTAGATATTTGACCGAGTTCCGTTCCTTAATCACCTTGTCGTTAATTTTAAATTTGGTTATTGTCCGTATGTTCGTAAATTTTCTGTTAAAGGTTACCGTCTCTGTCTTGTCCTCGTTAATTACAATTTTCCAATCGGTGTAATAGTCTAATAGTCGCGTTAGATAATAGCGTATCTTCTGGGAAGCTGTCTGAGCGTAGAAAGACTGCCCATAGATAACGGCATCATCTGCGTATAGTAAAATGTTAGTCGTTCGGTGGGAGGGGATGTCGGAGGTGTAGAGGTTGCAAAGGATGGGAGAAAGGATTGCCCCTTGAGGCACACCAGCCGATAACCTTTTATGCGTCGAATAGGCATTACCTATCCTTACCATAATGTGGCGGGCGCTTATAAAACTTCTGATTAGTGCAGTTAAGTATTCTGGAAGTTTGCAGATGTTATGTAATTTATAAATGAGGCCATTCTGCCATACGGTATCATATGCTTTTTTTATATCTAATAGTAGCATAATTCTGCACTGTTTTTTATTGAAACTTGGGAAAATGTCCTGCACCACCTTGCACAGAGCGAGCGACGTGCTGTGGCCCTCCCTAAAACCAAATTGATACGTCGGTATGAGACCTTTTTTATTTATATGTTTGTTAATTATATTTAAAATGATTTTTTCCGTAATTTTAGATAATGAATTAAGAAGTAGCTGTAGCTGGCAGGATCGTGGGAAGGTTCATTTGGTTTTAGGAGAGGCACAACAATCGCTAACTTCCAGGCGGCAGGAAAGTACTGCAATTTAATTATAGCGTTAATTATATAGGTAAGTTGGGTAAGGGCTTTCAAGGAGAGGTTTTTTAAAAGGATATTAGGAATGGAGTCGGGACCGGGAGCTTTGTTATTAGGTAAGGTTTTGATAATTTTTTCGAACTGTTTCTGTAATGTTGTCATGGAATTCGGATTTGTTGGGCATCGTGGGATTTGTTACCTGCAGGTATTTTGCTAATACTTCGGCCTTTTCTCTGTCTGAATTAAAAATTTCGCCGTTATATATTATAGTCGATGCCTGAGTGAACTGACGTTTTAGAAGTTTGGACATACGCCACAGGGAGTTGTCCTGTCATGCCAATGAGTTAATCTTGGCGTTCCAAGCCTCCTCCCTGTGCTTAGTTGACTTATTTTTAATCGTTTCTTGCAGATCTTTAAGTCTAATCCCGTCAATTATTCTTCTGAACTTTTGCCATTTACGTTTAAGTTTGTTTTTAAAGTTAATCAGCTCCTGTATTTCCGGGGGAATAATTTCCTCGCGCGGTTTTAACAGCATCTGTTCCGTAGTTTTATTTCTAGCTTGGACTACTGCTTTTGTAAACCTATCGATTTCACCTGGGGTAGTTAAATTGTTGTTTATTATATTACGAAGTTTGTCCCATTTTGTTGTTTTGTAATTGTAAATTTGTCTTTTTTGCTCGTTTATATTAGAATTTTTCAGTTCGAAACTCACCGGATTGCGATCGCTGGCAAGTAGGGAGATAGAATTACTTCACCGGCTGCGAAACCAACTGCATTGCATATTCCCCATATTAGGGGTCATATGCATCAAAGTATATAGATGTTGTTCGTGTTTTTTCAAATGTGCAACCCCCTTCCGGACAGCCTTTGGCTTTGTATTTGGGGTTCTCTACTGTTTGTGGTGTATTTATGTTATGTTTATATTTATAGTAACCAAAAATTAAAATTATTTGAAATTAAAAAATAGATTTTTCGAACCATATTATAAATTTAAAAAATAGTAAACGTAGTGTAAAAATTTGTCAATATTGTCACTCAGGTTTGACAATATTATTCAAATTAAAGACACCTCCATAACATTATCTTGCATTCAACAATGATTGTAACTGAAAATTTTTTTGGTATCAGTGAAAATGAAAACATGTATTTGTGTTATTCGTTTTGTATATTGTATATTGTAAGAAAGCAAAACGGAAAATACGTAAATTAAATTATGAAGAATGTTACGCATTAAATTAATAATTAAAACTCCATACCTAATATAAGTAAAAGCAACTATAAACAGAAGGAAAAACCTTAATCTCAATTGAGCTATATGGAAGTTGAATGAAGTAGTTTCTTCCGGGTCTTGCTGTGGTCGTCGAACTTGACTTGACGTTTCGCCGATCATCCTGTCAGCTTCTTCAGAAGGATTCTAAAGAGTAAATTTGTTGTGTTGCACTCCTGGTTATATATAGCTAGGCGCCGCTTCGCTTCGCTGGTCATTGGTCGTGCTTGATTAGCTTTGCTGCCCATTCGTCGTGTTTGGTTGACCGTGACTTACTACGGTGCTGGTACTTGGCAATGCCAGACTCCACGTGTTACTAAGTCGATACCCATCCTCTCTGTTAAAGTTGTTCAAGTTTTTCATAATTTTCAGTGATTCCCTAATGATTTGCGGATAATTACGCGTATTCCTGTCTAATATATTGACGTCCTCGTAGTCGATTTTATGGTTCTCGATATTATGGACCTGCTCTGCTATCGCCGATCTATCCGTATATCCAAATCTGGTATTTCTCTGGTGTTCTTTGATTCTGCACTGGATGATACCCCGTCCTGTTTGTCTGATGTAGCTCTTACCACATGTGCACTTCAACTGGTAAACACCTTTTAATAACAGCTTTTGGAAATGTGCGTTCTACTATATGGAGATTTTCAATTCAGCAAAAAAATACTGTTTATGTTTCGACTTGGCCACCGCTGTTGGTTAGGCTTTAAGTTATAGCTAACAGATATGGGTATTACATCTACCCATATCTATTAAATTGTTTAAATGCGTATCCTTATTAGTTACCAATAAACTTTTGATTAGCTTTAATTGAGTAGAAAACATTTCCACACTGTTTAATGAAGAGTTGGAATCATCGAGGCAATGATTTAAGTGTTAGTCATTTTCCGATTATACCAACTTTTTTAGCGAATCACGCGTCAAGTAGTGAAATTCAGTATGGTGGTGTTGTTTTGGTAGGTTAGACGCAATGTCACAACATTGAATAATGTCTTCCTAGGTCTAAGTGTTCGAAAATTTAATTACGCTTAAAACAATGCTACAATATGCTATATTATGTATTTATTTAAAACCAAAATTTTCTGACATAGAGCTCCGAGAGTCTCAAAACTCGAAAGAGAATATCTGTTCAAATACAATCTGAGAAAAGCCAACAGCTGAATAAACACCACCTTAGCTCTCAGTCATCATCGTACCTAAAATTGCTTTAAAATATACTAAGATAACAGACTTCTTGGTGGCGACGATTTAGAATAGATTGCAGATATGATATTACAGAAAACCGATGAGCCCAATAGATTAACACAACTAGATGAGTTAATACGACTGACAAGAAAATGGACAGATTTTGCTATAATAGATGCAGAGTCGCTCCCCGAATTTCCGGTCCTGACCCAAGCAGATTTAAGATTTATTTCTCCTTGGTTCTTGCCAAATCAAACAGGCAACATCTCACTATGTATGCAGAACATGCAAAGAAAAACGACTTTTACGTTTTTGAAGTTTTTAGGCAGATGTGTCTTCATGCTCGCCTTCTCTCGACGCATCATGGCCACGTTCAGTACCAATTAAATTTTCTGGTCAGCTGGGAAAATCATAGATGGTTATACATTGATGACTACCATTGCCAACGCAGAATGGGAAATGTGTGATTACCTGCTAAAGGACATAATTAACCTACCTCAATTAATGCTATGTAGTTATTGGGAACACCCATGACGAAAAAGCAGAATCAAATCGAAGACTTTGAACTTCATTCAATGTAGATGCCGTGAAAATTGAAAGACGTTTTCACATTAAAATGTGCTGTTTTATAAACAAAACATTTTCTGACATCATAAATGAAGAAAATCGAGGAAAGAGTGCAGGTTTGCCTACAAAATGGGAAGCATTTGGAGAAGCTGTTATGATGACTTATTTTGTTTACATTACTCGATAAATGGCGATAATCTTTTATGCTCATTAATTAATATTCAGAAAAAAATACTTCAACTACTATAATGGCAGTGGAAGCCTACATTCTACAGTGGTTATGACTTATTTAGTGTTTACATTACTCGATAAACACTTTTTCCATATATATTTCCCAATCTCACTTTTAAATTTCAATCTGATTTCATAATACCAGAGTAGGTTCATACGAAAGCATCCTGGTGTGATTAATTTTCTTTTTGGGAACTTAATATTATACTGACAATATCAATCTCAATATACTGAGATTTTTCGTAATATAATGACTTCTCTAGAGACGAACCCAGGATAGGCCAAAATCAACTTTTCGTCAAATAAACAATTGTTCCAAATTGAAATTGTATAGAAAGTCTCCTGTAAATGTCTTGGCAGTAGATCGGGAAGGGTTCCAAGGAGGGTCCAATAACAATTACTGGCGGCATAAAAAAATATTTCTTTAAAAATTGTTCAATAGATACAAAAAAATTACATCGTTCGTGAATTTCTTGTCAGAGCTTTAGGCAGAGCCTAAAACCATTTTTCATAGGATTAAAAATATTAGGTGCGTGTTTACTATGTACATATTTCGATATCCGATGCAACGTTAGGCGCGGTTAGTACTTAGATAGGTGACCGTTTCAAGTGTTATAGTACGTTCCATATTTCCATATGACGTCAGGAAAATATTTCAAAAACTTTAAAATTTGTAAAATAATTCAATCTTTCGTGTTACTTTGGCAAACCACGAAAAAAAAAGTAATCTAAAACCAAATTTAATAAAAAAAACTACAATTTTCAAAAACAAATTGTGAAAAAACTCATGATTCTTCGATAATTCATAATTAATCTCAATACGTCAGCAATTATCATAGAATATTCATGTTACTAATTTTGCGGCTCCACTATTACAAAATATCGGGCCCCAATGATCATCATTAACGTCAAAACTACTTTCTATACCTCGATTGAGACATTTCAATTCGCTTTCATTAATCTTCTAATTAAACAAACTTCCCTTCAAATTCGAGTTTCAATCCATTTTGCATCTTTAACATCCAAACTCAATCAATCTTCATTCATATCCGTCAATGAAACTATCTACTATTGTCCCCATTAATATCGATACTTATTTCCAACCGGTCGCTTTTCATCATTAAAACTCACTTCCTTTTGTGCATCGCAGACGCCTACCGGCACAACTTCATATCATATTCAACTTTAATGACCTTCGGGACGATTTTACGAGGTCATTCCAATTTTACTTAAATTTTTCAACTTATTTTCTGTAGTAACTTCTAGACCCAAGTCGATTCTACCTTAATTCTTATACCAAAAAATTTCCCATTTCAATTCCGAGGCCGTCATATACTTTTCATCTCAGAATGTTTCCTTTTTACATTGGATGATGCAATATTGCGAAATGTTGTTTGTGCAATATTGCGCAATTGTGCCCGCACGGAACGGCGGGGGACATTTTCCAGACCTCCGCACGAACGTTCCCGTCGGGGCATCTAAAAGGCCGAGCGCTACGAGGCTAATGCGTTCTAGTTCGGTATTTTCAAAATTAGTTCTTGCGTCTTATCAAAAGTTTAGTAGTGAATATACTAGTAAGATTCAGTTCCTAAAATAATTATCATTTAGTGCGTCTGTCAAGTCCAAGCTTATTGCTCTAATTCAACGATAAATTCCCTGCAACTACGCCGTCGTGACCTCTTCCTTATCTGTAACAAATAGCTAAATTAATCTTCTGCCATTGCGCCCCTTAAAATAAAATCAGTTTTTAAGTTAATCTGCGGCCACCTCGCCCCATAAAATAAATTCAAGTTAAACCAAACATTCTGCCATCGCGAAAATTAAAATAAAACGAATGTCTTCAGAAAATTTAAATCATTGCAATAATTAAAAGAATTTTTTTTAAAGTCGGAATTTCCGCTGTCGAACAGTTACCTATTTTAACTGTTTTTTTAGAATTAATATTTTACGTTTTACGAACTCTGTTCATTTAAAATTAAATAAATATATTAATTTCGTTTTAAAACAAAGTGTGTTATTTATAAAAGTGATATTCAGGGTGAAGTATTAGATCTTTTCAGATATTAAAAAAATAAAATTTAAAATAAAGAGCAAAAAATAGACTCAGACGTTAAAATACAAGTGAAACCAACCACTGGGATTTATACAGGGTGTAGCATTGGACCCTGCCCAACATCTTAGGAGCAACTCCCCGAACCTCTTTAAAAAATAAAATTAAGTGCACGAAAAGCCCTAAGAGTCTCTCTTACGCTCTATAGCTGCAATCCCAGCTCAACCATTCTTTATTTTACCAATCAAGAGGGCTTGTTCGTGTTCACAAGGAAGACCGCGTCCTCGCCTCACATCTTCTAGAGGCTTGTATATCAGTGTATGCGCAGAAGCTATACAATATTAGGCGCGGATTGTGTAGGGGATATACCATCCTTCGGAGGGGATGTAAAGCCGCCGGTCCTAAATGTTAGGCAATTAAAAAGGATGCGGCAATGCAAAAAAAAAATTGTTCAGCATGAAAAATCGTTTAGAAGTCTTTTGCAATTTCTTGTCAGGAAACCCAGGAAAGCTGTAGGGGCCTAAAATAATTTTTCCTTAAATCAATAATTTTGATGAGGCCACTAGTAATATGCATTTACCTGAGACCGATTGAGACAAAGTCAATATATTAATTAAAAAAAGTCAATATATTGAAAAAAGCCAATATACTAAGAAAAATCTCAATATGTTGAGTTTTTAAAATATGAAAGTAATCTTACCACCAGGGTGCTTTCGTAACAGCAGTCTAGTCGAGGACATAATTCTATAATACATAACTACCCTTGATTGAGGTTTTTGTCGAATTCCGTATAGAAGCATTATGAAAAATTTGTTATAACATACTTCCTAATAAAATGTACCAAACAGGTTCTATTAAATCGCGTTTCATTTCTTTGTGGTGTACAACTGAAGAAATCTAGACGTTAAATTGAAGAGATTGTTACGTAACATTTTCAGTCCGCGGGTAACTTTCCATGGTGAAGTTGAAGTCATGAACATTTTAGAACGTGAGACGTCGTTTTATAGAATCGTTATTAGTAAGTACCTGTTACGGTAGAACTCTGCATTGACCTTATCGTTACTGTTATGTTATAACGTTATAATTTATTCTATCAAAACAGACTCGATAATACATTTGCCTCGAGCGTATGAACAAAAACCATTACTAGAAGTGTACATCTTGTAATGTAATGCAAGTAGGTTGATATTAAGTAGCAATAAGTTGTCTTACGCTGGATTATGCCGACAATCTTTGGCAGATTACGGTTAATTCAGTTAATCAAATTCAAGTACGAGTATGTATTCAAATGCTATCAAAAACTATTAAGATTAATTGTATTAATATTAGCCCATTATTGAAGTTAATCCTCTATGATAAGCTATTGTATCCAGCACAAAATGACGAGTCTTAATTGACTAGTTCATCGTATATTAAGCTTTCCTCTTAATGCGAGGTTTGAAAAAAGTTATATTAATCCAACCATACTATACAGGGTTCTATAAAAGTCTGTATCGATTTTCTACGTATGAATTTATTTGAGATAATTTCGACTTTTATGTCTGCACTTGTTAAACCGACACGACGGTTCTGCTTTTCGGGGTTTACTTATCAATTTTTTAAGAAAAAGTGTTACAACAGCCAGTTGTCGTCCATTCCTTCTAGTAGAGTAAAAATTAACAAAAATAAAGCGATAGAGAAAATTTCACACAGAGCAACGTGACATAGAAAAATAAATTTGTGTTGGTGAAACTACGAATACATCTAGTAGGTGGGAGAACACTTTCTTTTCGCGAAAAAGGAGTAAATTCATTTTTATGGCGGTTTTTCAGTTTTAATTTATTTTGGACCCTTTAAAATGCTAGTTAAGAAACGAGAGGAAGAGGAGCCTTATCAGTCCTTATCGGCGTCAGTCCATTATCTATTGTTTGCTGCCATCAATTGTATGACTGGTGGTCGAGAGGTGAGCGCACTTGCCTCTCACCCAAAAGTTCCGGGTTCGATCCCCGGTCGTGGCAGTGGAAAATACTGTGAGGGATTTTTCCGCTATTATTATTATTATTATTAGCCGTTACTCGAGTCCGAGTATAAAAATGTTACAGTCGATAAATTGTGTACAATAAAAAACAAGTAAAAGGTGTAGTCTATTGTAATTCCCATTCATCTACGGTGCACACGACTATGGCTATAGAGGCCAATTCGGGAGAGCACATGTCGACCGCAGTCAGGACAAACATAGACCTGGTTAGGTCTTGGATTCGGCCTTCTTGCAGCAACATTTGCTTGATAGCTGGCCACAACCCCTCGCCATTCGGTTCTGTCCGCTGCAAGTTGTTCCCATTGCTCGTCTGCAATACCGCAGGATTTTAGATTCTCATGGAGAGCGTCTTTGAACCTCTTTCGTTGACCGCCACGCCTTCTTCTACCGCTTAGCAATTCACCATAAAGTGTACATTTAGGAAGGCGGTTATCATGCATACGATGAACGTGACCTGCCCATCTTAGGCGTGCTCTTGAAATAAGCACCTCAATTGGAAGGCTGTTTGCTCTCCTGAGTACTTCCACGTTTGATATGTGATGGAACCAACGGATTTTCATCATACTTCTGAGGTGTCTTTGCTGAAAATGTTCTAATTCTTTCACATGATGACGGTAAGTGACCCAGCTTTCACATCCATGTAGCAGTGTTGGAATGACAACTGCTCTGTAGACAGCCATTTTCGTTGACAAAGCAAGGTCGTGGTTGTCAAATACTCTCTCTCTAAGTCCCCAGAGTGCTCTAGATGCAGCGTTAATTCTATTGCGAATCTCGCTGTCCATGTTTGCTTTGTCATTAACAACGTTGCCTAAGTAATTGAACTGATCCACCACTTCAAGAGAATTTCCGTTAAGTGTAATGTCTATTTGGTTCACTTGATGAGGAGTTGACATAATCTTAGTCTTTCCAATGTTGATTTTAAGTCCCAAGGAATCATAGCTCTGGGCATACACATCTAAAAGTTCTTGAAGCTCTTCCGGCGTAGAGGCTAAAAGTGCACAGTCATCCGCATACTGGAGATCACAAATGAATCGTGTGCGTGTCTTCGTGAAAGCTCTAAAGCGCCCTATGTTAAAGAGACCGCCATCAAAACGGTATCTGAGACCTATTCCTCTGACTGTCAGTTTGTTGTCAACAATAATTGTTAGAGCAGCGGTAAACAAATTAAAAAGTAGGGGTGCCAGGACACATCCCTGCCTAACTCCAGTGAGGGTTTGGAAAGGTTCGGTTGCCTCATTATTATACATAACCTGGGCGTTGTTGTTTGTATGTAGACTGCGACATACTTCCACAAATTTTCTAGGGATACCTAAGCGGAACATAATTTTCCAGAGCACTTCCCTGTCCACCGAGTCAAACGCCTTGGTTAAATCAATGAAGGCCATGTGAATTTCTCCTTGATGTTCGAGTGCTTTTTCTTGAAGCTGTTTAAGTGTGAAGATTAAATCCGATGTGCCTCGGTTTGGTCTAAAGCCACTCTGTGTTTCAGGAAGTAACTTTTCCATAACAGGTGTTAGCCTATTTGCCATCGCTTTAGTGAGTATCTTCCCTCCAACAGCCAGGAGAGCTATACCCCTGTAATTTCCACATTCCGCAGCGCTCCCTTTGTTTTTGAAGAGGTTGATTAAAAGTGTATCACGAAACTCCTGCGGAGCTTGACCACTTTCCCACACGACATCAAACAGTTTTTTGAGGTAGGGTATGAGCTCTGTCGACACAGCTTTAAAGATCTCAGCTGGGAGTGAGTCGGCGCCGGGAGATTTGTTATTTTTTAGCTGCCCAATGGCGGTTAAGATCTCTTCCGTTGTTAGTGGTTTATCTAAGTCTTCGAAGGTGTCATATTGAGGGATAAGATTTATAATATCGTGATCGGCTTGACTTTGCTGGTTAAGAATGTTAGAGTAGTGTTCCTTCCATCGGGCTCTTATTTCCTGGTCTTCTTTGAGGAGATTTCCATTTAAATCTTTAATAGAGCACATATTTTTCCGACTGGGGCCGTACACTGCTTTTACTCCTTGAAAGAAATTCCTGTAGTCGTGTGAATCGGCATACCTTTGAATTTCTCTGGCCTTGCTTGCCCACCACTCGTTCTTTATTCTTCTGATTTCGCGTTGCGTTTCATACTTAGATTGGGTAAAAGCTTCTGCTTTTGATGAGTCGTTGGGGTGGTTGACAGCGTTTTGGAAGGCAATATGTTTGCGGTCAAGAAGTTCTTGTATAAAAGCTTCATTATCATTGAACCAGTCCTCCTGTTTTTTACTTGCTGCAGTGCCAAGAATTTCCTCACTCGCACTTTTTAAACTGTCTTTAATTTGTGTCCAGGTAGTAGCGACATCTACAGAATTGGTTTCTTCTAGTGCACTCAAATTCTCTTGAACTTTTTGCTTTAGCTGTTCGACGGTTTGTTGGTCACGCAATTTACTAATACAGAGACGGGGTCTACGTTTTACTTGAGTTCTTCGGTGTTTGGGTCTCATAACAATTTTCATTTTAGAGACAACAGGACGATGATCGGTCCAACATTCGCTATCAATGCGCGCCTTTGTAATTTGGACGTCCTTGAGATGCTTCCTACGTACGATAACATAGTCCAGTAGATGCCAGTGACCTGATCTGGGGTGACGCCAGGTGCCTTTAAATTTATCCTTTTGTCGGAAAATGGTATTTGTTATAACTAGATCATGTTCAGCACATTTAGTTAGGAGTAGTTGACCGTTAGCGTTCATGTTGCCCAAACCGTTCTTGCCTATGATGCCTGGCCAGGTGTCTGCATCTCTCCCTACTCTAGCGTTAAAATCGCCAAGAATAACGAGTCGTTCCGTTTTTGGTATTCTACAGAGGGTTTCTTCCAGCTGTTGATAGAAGCTTTCCTTGGTTTCGTGACTTGCATCCAGAGTGGGAGCGTAGGCGCTTATTAGATTTACCGCGTTGCCATCTGATAGCTCATAGCGTAGCAGCATTAGACGCTCGGATAGGCTGTTAAAGAACGCTATAACCCCGATATACTTTTCGACGTTGTAACAAAATCCGACTTAGGAAATACTTCGTAAGAAAAGCGTGCTTCACGTAAAAACGCCGTGGAGGAGGTTTTTAATTCTTGGAAATATATTTTTGCTCTTCGGAGCGTTTTTTATGCCAAATTCTCGCTAACTCTTCGAGGAGCGTTAATTTGGTAAGTGTAGTAAATGTCGCTGCACAGGGACGTAATGTCGCCCCGACCACCCAATTTTAGAAAGTATAATAAAATTGGACTTGAACTTCCAAATTTCCAAGATTAAAAACCCTTTTACGAATCCACGTTGTCAAGCACTGCAACTCTTACGAAGTATTGAATATGAGGACAAGTTAATCCAACGACTATTCAAAGTATATCGGAAGTTATAGCGAAAATAGCCCTTAGCGACATGGGACCCCCATCATTTCCTAGCAGTCGGATTTGACGGGGAAATGATGTGTTTTGACGGGGTTTGCCCTAAACCGGTTCCTCAGTGATTCGGAGTCAAAAAAGTATTATAACCATGTACTCACACGTGCATGGGATCTGCCTTGCCTGAACGTAAAATTTGTTATTGCATAATACAAACGAAGTAGATACGCTTCAAGCAATTTTAAGCTCCGAGGAGCGACCAAAATTTATGTGAATTAATAAAATACGTTTATAAGACAGGCAAGCATAAGCCCACCAAAATTTCAGTTACATTAAACTTTTCTTGAATCTTTTTGTGCATCGTTAGCTTTTCAAACTGCATATTGGATGGTAGTTGGTACCGTATGAATCGTCCCGTTCCTCACCATGTGTTGTACACGGGTCAGACCATTGTTTGTTAACATTTTCTCTGAAGAAGTTGTTGTAAAAACATAAATTTTTTAAAAGATTTAATATACATTTTTTGAACTTTATATTGTCTTTTACTTGTGTTTTCTAACAGAATTTCCCTTTCAGATTTAATTTTAAGAGAGTGTGAAACAGACAGTGTTAGATTTATAGTGTTACGACATCTTCCAATTGATACCATCAGAGCCGCAGTTAAGCATAAACGACAGTAAGTATGATTTATCCATTAATCTCCGTCTGAAACAGTCACTTTGAACCCTAAAAAATTTTGTGAACGTAATATTTTTATTTAGAATTTAGAAAAGGTTGAGGAAAAAGAAAATTAATTTTTTCTTTTTCCTATTTTTTTTAATTTTTCTAAGTTTTTCGAGCAGAAAACACGTCCTTCAGACTTCCATCAAAGCATGGATCGTTCACATGGCGCCCGAGCAGGGACCATGCCGTCCCCAAACCCGACAAATCCTTTCTCATTCATGGCGGAAGACTCCGAGGGGTCGACCCCAAGAGAATTTTATGAGCGAGTCACCGCACCGCTCGTCGACGACGGTTCTAGAGGGATAGAACCACAGCGACTGTTTCCGGAGGGAAATAATGTAAATTTATCTGCTTCACAGCCACAAACTGCTAATTCGATGGAAAGTATGTTTCTGAAAATGGCAGAGGGCTTCGTGCAGGCGATACAGAACGTGTCGACCTGTACGCCCCATGAGAGACAAAGATGTCCGAACGTGACGTTCCATGGGCTTGATCATGAAGATCCAGAAGCATTTCTGAAAATTATGGAGGAATATTTCGACAGAGCTCGCATAAGCCACGACTATGATCGCCTCCATAACGTAACCGGCCAACTCAAGGGCGAAGCTCAACGATGGTCCGAACAATTTAGGACGTTGACTACTTCGTATACCTTATTCAAGGAAAGATTCCTTACGAGATTTAATTCTCCCGACATACAGTCACGAGCTATTGCTCAACTGTATGCCGTCAAGCAAACGTCTTTAGACGACACGGCAGTGTTTATCACAAGGAAAACCTGTCTTTTCGATCGTATTGATCCCTTTAAATCCGAAGCCATCAGAGCTCGGGTCATCATGGACCAACTGCGTCCAGAAATTAGGTCACGCTTGAGAAGCAACCTAATTTCAACCACAGAGATGTTAATAGCAGCGGCTACTAACGTCGAGCGGGACTCAGCTGACGAACAGACGTCGCTAATCCAACTTATAGTTCAACGCTTGTCCCGCGCGTCTTACTATCAAGAGCCGGGACGTTTTAGTTCACAAAATTCAAGTATAAGGAGCAATGGAAGCCCAACTCCGACAGCACCGAGGGTGCATTTCCGAGAGGACGTATCTCGACAGGACGGTCCAGGCAGAGCGCCTGGTCGTCCTTTTTTTATGCCTAATTCTTCAAGCGGATCAGTGAATCCTGACCGCAGGCAAACCAATTTCAATGGCGGATCGGGGAAATTCCGAGTACCCGACCGACCGGCAACCCCGTGCCGATACTGTACAGACACAGTGCAGTGGCACTTCCATAGCCAATGCCCGAATAACCCGCATCTCAACAGGAGACCGGGAAACTTTCGAGGGGCCAGAGACCCAGGCCAGGGTCCATCTGCAAGATCCCCGGCACAACGGCCGAACCAAGGCGGCAGCAATGTCCAGTAATTTTTTCCGATACTCATGACCACTACGACGCTCCTCTGCACAAGACAAGAGAGTCAATAAATTATATGAGCGAAGCGTTCCCTTTGCCTCGTATAAAAGTTCAAATTAATGAACATGCGGTCGACGCACTGATCGATTCAGGCTCGACGCGAAACGTTATCCATCCGAGGATGTTGGATAATTTTAAAAATCTCACGACACGTCGATCATTTGCTATGGCGTGCGGAGATCGAATGGTGGACTCTCTTGGCACGACAAAATTACAAGTAATAATTTCAGGCACTTCTTTTGAAATTGATTTTCAAGTAATCGAAAATTTGAACGAAACGATAATATTAGGATCACCATTCTTATATATGAACAATGTCGCATATGATTATGGCCGAAAATGCCTATATGCCGGCACGGAAGAGCGTATTACCGTCTTCTGGAATCAAGCTTCTCAGAGGGAGAGACAGCAGGCAAAGCTTCCTGAAGAGCTTGTTATTAAAGACAAATTTCTACGGCCGCTGTTCGAAGAATTTGTCGATCTGTTCACTGCGGAACCGACTCAAGCAACCACAGTGACTGTTAAACACAAAATTACAGTAAAAGACACGAAACCATTTAATATCAGACCATATCCGATGTCTCCGAGTACTAAGAAAATTATGTACGACCAAATCGAAGAGATGTTGAAAGCTGGCGTCATCGAACCTAGCACTGCCCAATATAGTTCACCACCCGTGATCATAAAACGCTCGGACAAGAAACCACGATTTTGCATCGACTATCGCCATTTGAACGAAATGACTGAAGACGAAGCTTCCGTCTTACCCAAAATACACGAAAGTATTAAAGATTTAGGCAATTCGAAGATTTTTTCTGTGTTGGATTTAAAAAGTGGATATTGGCAAATACCGCTAGATGAAGCATCAAAAGATTTTTCGACTTTTACCACTCCTGATGGGGCAGCTTACAGATTTAATGTCATGCCTTTCGGCCTCAAGACAGCTCCCTGTACCTTTCAGAAATTCATGGCAAAGGACGTTTTAACGGGTTACCTGCACCATTTCTGTAAAGTGTATTTAGATGATATAATCGTTTACAGCGTAAACGTGAAGGAGCATATGTCCCACTTGAGGTTAGTCTTTGAAAGACTACGTCTACACAATCTAAAAGTGTCACCGGAAAAGTGCGTAATAGCGACGAATGAAATCCAATATTTAGGCCATACAATTAGAACTGATACTTCCCAACCATTAGAAAAACATGTCTTACAAATTCAAAATTATCCCGTTCCAGCTACAAAAAAGCAGCTACAAAGTTTCCTAGGGCTTTGCAACTGGGTACGAGAATATCTACCAAATGTGGCGATGATCACGAAGCCACTAACGAAACTTCTTTCGAAGGAAAATCGTTTTCACTGGAACCATACATGCGATGAAGCGTTTAGAAAATTAAAAGAATTATTATCCGGACCGCTGGAACTCCATCGGCCGGATTTTTCACGTCAATTCATTTTGCAAACAGATGCATCCCTCCAAGGCCTTTCGGCCGTATTATATCAATTAGGCGACAACGGCGAAAAATATATAATTTCGTATGCAAGCAACACGTTATCTCCAGCAGAGAGACGTTACCACATAAACGAGCTGGAATGCTTGGCGGTGGTGAACTATATTAAAAAGTACAAGATGTACTTAGCAGACAAACCGTTCTTGGTGAAGACGGACAACAGGGCGTTACTTTGGTTAAACAAACATAAGGACGACAAAACAAAATTTACACGATGGTCATTACTATTGCAAGAATATGCATTCAAAATTGAACACTGTCCAGGAAAGGAGAATTTATTAGCAGATTTTCTAAGTCGTAACCCACAAAATCAGTATGTCGAGACAGACGATGAAGAGGAAAGAATGTTCCTACCAAATTATAAGTGTCCAGAACGTATTTCTGTTTTAACGCATTCAGAAATATACGAAGATATCGTACAGGCTCAATTGAGTTCAAGAGATATTCAAGACAAGATCCGCCGTTGGAATAACCTATTTCAACAGGAACAACGTTCCGATGCGGATCTTATTTTTATGAAAAATTTTCACGTCCAAGACGATGTACTTTTTAAAGATTGCGAACGAAATTTTAAATTAATAGTTCCAAAGAGGAAAATAAAAGAATTGATTTACCATTATCATGACCGAGATGAAGCATGTCATCCAGGAAGAGACGAGACTCTCAGGAAAATAGCGAAACGCTACTATTTCAATAATATGGCCAGGATCGTAGGCAGATACATAAACGACTGTCTGATATGCCAGTCTGTAAAGACAAGACAAGCCCAACCCAATGCTATATAGCCAAATATATCGACGAAGAAATAGTAGCAAGATTCGGAGTCCCTCGAGTCATAATTTCCGACAATGGTGGTCATTTCAATTCCGAATGGTACATCACATTTTGCGAAAGGAATGGTATCGAACGATATTTAATTCCGGCATATCACCAACAGTCCAACCCCGTGGAACGACGGGTTCAGGAATGCAAGAAAATTTTAAAGACTCTTTTATTCAAAAAGCCAAACGACACTTGGGATCGCTACGTGCATCAGATGACATACATATTAAGAAATCGTAGGAACGCCGCTACAAATCAAACACCTAGCATGATCGTGTTAGGATATGATCCAGCCGAAAGAGGCGAATGGGATTTGTATGCCTGGAGGCAAGAAAGAGCCAAGCAACAAACGCTTCCACGATACGAGCGGATCAAGGAAGCCCGTCAGGCCCAACAAAATTACAAACAGAAATATGCGCCAAAAGAGGCCGTCACTCCGATCGTTTACAAAGTAGGAGACAGAGTCATGAGTAAGAGAAAAAAGAAGGTACATACCTTCACGCCGTCTTGGTCAGGCCCAACCAGAATTCTGAAGAAGTTTTCAGACGAGGTGTATCTCGTGCAAAAGGGAAATGTAACGACAAGAGTACATGTCGATGATTTGAGACCAGCCCCGCCAGAGGAGCACAACTTGGAAATCGAATCTTCCGATGAAGAAAATGCTAGTCCAGGCGGAACATCACTCGATGGAAATGATTCCCCGTTCTCAGACGATTCCACAGAACCTCCACCGCCGGAGCAAACGGTTGTACAAATTCATGCACCGCCACGAGATGCTTCCACTTCTGATTCAGAATCAAGTTCTGGAGATTCAATCATATTTTTATAACATTTTTCAACCTAGGCTAAGTTTTAACTTAGTGCTAGGTTTATTTTATATCAAAATTTCCATACCAACTTCTTGTCGTGTCAGGCAAGAGTTGGTATTTTTTATGCATTTTTTACAAGTTATTTTCATTGGGGATATTGTATCGTCCATACAATTCTTCAAAATTCACTGCAGCAACTCTGACCGTGTCCGGCAGAGTTGGTATTTTTTATAATTTTTTCAAAGTCCTCATATGTTAAAACATATACATCTGTAAGCAGAGTCCGACCCAAAGGGTCCAAACAAATGTTCCATTGGCACGGCATGGAAAGACGACGACTCTGACGCAAGGGCGCGATTCAGATGAGTCTAGCAACTCAAGGGCGAGATGCCGCCACGTCTGCTGGAGGGGCAGATGCAACGATCCGACGGATGCAGATTCTGTCGCAGATTTCTCCTAAGAAGAGATTTTAATAAAAACCATTTCAATCAGCATAAGTCTACAAAATTCAGTGTTCCTATTCTCAAAGACGACGATGTGATATCGGTCGCAGATTTCTCCCAAGAAGAGATTTTTTAACTACACGGAAACCATTTCAATCAATATAAGTCAACAAAATTCAGTGTTCCTATTCTCAAAGACGACGATATGTTATCGGTCGCAGATCCCCAGACGGGATATGAACAAACATTTTTACTAAAATTTTGTTTTATATTGTTTCATATAAACTGAGCAGAGCCATAGTATAGCTGGAGCCAAGCAGTCCGAGGACCACCTAAGCTGTTCCAGAAGGCAGTTCGACACCGAAGGTGATCGACGAGGCATAGACACGAGGAGGAGCAGACGCAAGCCCGCATTAGTGGAAGAACACTAAGAAAGATAAGTGCGTCGAAAGTGTTTGTGTTGTGTCATCGAGAATCCGAGGATTTTCGATTTTTTCTTTTTTTTATGCCATTTTTGAAACACAATGTTCAATAATTCAATCGAATGCTATGCATCGAAATATGTTCAAGTTTATCACCATTTTTTAGATTTGCATCTATGTTTTGTTCAGATAGGCCGGTCTGAACTATAACCGAATACAACACATGGGAGACTACATCCAATGATCCATTTTATTTTCAAACAACCAATTTACCAAACGTTACACAAAAAGATTCACGGAAAGGAGGGGAGTGTTAAAGAATGCTATAACCCCGATATACTTTTCGACGTTGTAACAAAATCCGACTTAGGAAATACTTCGTAAGAAAAGCGTGCTTCACGTAAAAACGCCGTGGAGGAGGTTTTTAATTCTTGGAAATATATTTTTGCTCTTCGGAGCGTTTTTTATGCCAAATTCTCGCTAACTCTTCGAGGAGCGTTAATTTGGTAAGTGTAGTAAATGTCGCTGCACAGGGACGTAATGTCACCCCGACCACCCAATTTTAGAAAGTATAATAAAATTGGACTTGAACTTCCAAATTTCCAAGATTAAAAACCCTTTTACGAATCCACGTTGTCAAGCACTGCAACTCTTACGAAGTATTGAATATGAGGACAAGTTAATCCAACGACTATTCAAAGTATATCGGAAGTTATAGCGAAAATAGCCCTTAGCGACATGGGACCCCCATCATTTCCTAGCAGTCGGATTTGACGGGGAAATGATGTGTTTTGACGGGGTTTGCCCTAAACCGGTTCCTCAGTGATTCGGAGTCAAAAAAGTATTATAACCATGTACTCACACGTGCATGGGATCTGCCTTGCCTGAACGTAAAATTTGTTATTGCATAATACAAACGAAGTAGATACGCTTCAAGCAATTTTAAGCTCCGAGGAGCGACCAAAATTTATGTGAATTAATAAAATACGTTTATAAGACAGGCAAGCATAAGCCCACCAAAATTTCAGTTACATGAAACTTTTCTTGAATCTTTTTGTGCATCGTTAGCTTTTCAAACTGCATATTGGATGGTAGTTGGTACCGTATGAATCGTCCCGTTCCTCACCATGTGTTGTACACGGGTCAGACCATTGTTTGTTAACATTTTCTCTGAAGAAGTTGTTGTAAAAACATAAATTTTTTAAAAGATTTAATATACATTTTTTGAACTTTATATTGTCTTTTACTTGTGTTTTCTAACAGAATTTCCCTTTCAGATTTAATTTTAAGAGAGTGTGAAACAGACAGTGTTAGATTTATAGTGTTACGACATCTTCCAATTGATACCATCAGAGCCGCAGTTAAGCATAAACGACAGTAAGTATGATTTATCCATTAATCTCCGTCTGAAACAGTCACTTTGAACCCTAAAAAATTTTGTGAACGTAATATTTTTATTTAGAATTTAGAAAAGGTTGAGGAAAAAGAAAATTAATTTTTTCTTTTTCCTATTTTTTTTAATTTTTCTAAGTTTTTCGAGCAGAAAACACGTCCTTCAGACTTCCATCAAAGCATGGATCGTTCACAAGGCCTTGTGGTACTTGTGTTAAGTTGGATACAAGTTGATTCCGAATGGCAAATCCTACTCCATGTTGTCTTCTTGAATTGGTGGGAAGACCTTTCCAATAGAAGGTGTAGTACTTTTCTGTGAGAGAGCCTTCCTCCAAAAATCGAGTTTCGCTGAGAGCTGCAACGTCAACATTGAGTCGGTGAAGTTCTCTATCTATAAGAGCAGTTCTTCTTTCAGGCCGATCGGTGCGAGTACTGTCGTTCAAAGTACGAACATTCCAAGCGCCGTAGATGAAAGAATTAGTTTTGTTAGATTTAACTTGTCGGTGTTTTTTCGACATTCGATGAGGTGTCCCTATGGGCACCCTCCCCCGGAGATCCGATCGGGAGGGTATTTTACCTCCGGATGATTTTGTCCCACTTGAACGCTCCATCATTTTTTTAAAGCCTTAATCGACTGAAAACGAAGCTGCATTTGAAGTTTTAGCTGGAGCAGGTATGCAACTGACCAGCTCGGTTGCGGAAGGCGAGTGGCGTGGTCCCATGGCACAGAAGGAGGCTGCGACGATGGGGTAACCAAACGATTCCAAAAGCAACCTTTGTGTGTGGTGGGTTATTTTTACCGCACTCTTCGTGAGAAGGTGGATGTGCTCACGGCAAAAGGTAAGGGTTATTCCGCCCTTACTTTTTCCGCTACTTTTTTCCGCTATACACGGATATTGGGTGTGTGTCTCTTGTCTCTAAATGTGTAGCCCCCTGCCACACAAGGCTCTTCAGAGCCTTCCGGGATAAAGGGGGTCGTAATTACCTGTGGTAGTGTTATTTATCCAAAATTCCAGGAACTACTCATTTTCTAGTTACATTTTCTAGAGCGCCTGCTCTTTATGGTTGACCGACTGCCGATCTTTTTCAAAAATATTTATGATCTACATAAAAAGACCTTTGATTTAAACCCAGGTTTGCACATGTACCTTATGAGGTAAGAAACGTCGGAATTTTGGGCGTCGCGACGGGCGTCTGCTCTACGTATGCGTTCAAATATTGACGTCTGCCACACAAAATAACAATTGTAATCGTTTTCCCAGTTAATTGTTACGCTTTTAAGCTAGTACCCAATGAGGTTGCTTTAGCGACTTTTTTCGCCTTTTTGACAAGCTGTCATAATGAGAAGCCCCGGCAGACGGTCAGTTCTTTGCTACATATATGTGGTACTTTTACTACAAAAACTCAAACCTTTTGTACCCGATGAGGTAACTTATTTGCCCCTTGGCCGTAGGTCTAATAGTGTTTATTCACCCGTAGTTTCAGAAATGATGCTTTCCACTCATCCCACTCCCAATTTACATTAACCTTATTAGAATCTCTGCGCTTTTATTACTAATTATTCCGTTAAAGAAAAAAATACAGGTCCCATGTTAATAATATTTTATACCGACGCGACACCAGGTAGAAACATTTAAATGAAAGTGAACAAATTGTATAAAATTTCTTTTGACGATTACGCAATATTTATATATTTGTCGGGTTAACCATTTACGATTGCGTCGAATAATGAGGAAGTAATAAATTTTATCAGAGAAACATAGTAATAACAATAATTATTGATATTACGAAATAGTATGTTCTGTGATGTTTGGAGCGGAAACACATTAAGATAATGTTTTAATAGGTATACACGCAGAATGTTTAATGATTTGTCCGCTAGGTATTTATTATGGCATATATTTAAAAATATACAATATGTTTGCTATATTGTAATGTAACAAAATTCTTCATTGTTTAAATGATGAAAATTTCAATAAGCTGTATCTAAAAAATTGTTAATTTTTGAAGATCATGACAATGGAAAGTTCTAATCAGATAATATACGTATCCCACTCTGAGCCAATTTAAGGGACCACTTATTCATAAGACTAATTCGTAGTTATTTAGCAGCAGGACTTTCTGCTGAAGTATACAGTGTATCATTTAAAATGAAGACGACCGGATTAATTTATCATTTTTTGAAATCCGGACTTGAGCTTTGGCACAATTGCAGTCCTATATCAGACGTACATTTCAAGGTAAACCACTTAAATTTAATTAACAAACTGAGACAACGACAGCCCCCCAAATGGGGCCCATTTCCGATATTTTGCTGGGCGTTGAAGATATAGAAAAAAGTTATTAAAAGAAGTGGTTCAGAATCAGAATTTGCTGACTTTTAAAGTAATTTAATGCCAATTTTACCCTCCTACATGGATTCGCAAATGATTTCAATACATCTATTCGATGTATTTCGCTGTTCTTAATAAATCGATGTAAAATTAAAATTCGACAATATTTTGATTTGATTTACACGTAATCTAGGTTGACCTGAGTCCATACTTGCTGCCAGTGTTGCCGATTTGGAGTTATAGAGTGTTTATGTTTCTCTTTTTGTTTTTTTTGTTCTCGAGTTGTTCTTTTGAGTTTTGTGTTTCCTCCGTTTCTGATTCCGACTGGGCATGAGTCTTCGTTAGAGCATTCCTTTCTCTTTTGCTATTCGTTCTCAGTGTGTTTGTATTTGTTTATGATCATCTCAATTGTAATCCACGTATAGCGTGGTCTTCCAACGTTTAGTTTATTGGTGTTTAATATTAACGTTTCCTTCAATAGATGTATTAGTCCCTTTTTTGGGCTTATCCCCAATACTTCAAAGCTTCGTTTGTTTCCTTTTATAATTGCTATGTTTCGTAGTAATATTGACGTTTGCTGTCGTTCAGTATTTCGTCTGTTTTAATTGAAGCACATTAAAATTATAATTCGACTAAAATAAAGTCCACCCATCTCTCCACTCTACCACACCATTATGTCCATGATTAGGCATGTATTCGATATATTTTTATGTGTTTGTTCCTAATCTGCCTAATAATTAAAATGAGGGTGATCAGAAAAACTGCATTCAAACAAAAAATATTTTCTAAACACACGACTTTATGGATTATAGTACAACTTTAAAATATGTATGTGGATAATTTCATAGCCGTGGAAATAATTACTGATTTTATAATCAATACTGAACACGCTCTGCATCATTAAAATTTAATTATTTCTGCATTGAACGCAACCAAACTTATTCGTTTTCTTGGACATTTTACTTTCAAATTACTTCTGGCAGTGGTAATGAATAATAATATAAAATTTTTAAGCATAGGTATCCAATTTGATTAAACCAATTAATACAACATTAGTTACATTTCTTATATTACTAATAATTATTTATGTAGATATTTTATCAAGGTTTACGACCTTGTTTAGCAGGTGTTCATGTGTTACTAGAGCAGGTCTTCGAAAATTTTTATTTGCAATAAATATATTATTTATTGTCCATGATGATTGATCAGACAAATTATTAATTTTTCTTCTCTTAATTGGGTTTTTATCACGTGTATCTTCTTAGCGTTACAAAATATGAAAAAATAGTAATACTAATACGATAAAATATATGAACGCTTTCCTCTGTTGCGATGACATTCAAAACAATTGACTGTAGATTACAGAACATTTCTGTTAAAAAAACAGTTATCGCTAATAATCAGATTTTAGTACATATTCTTCTTTTGGGGAAACATGAGATGATTATAGTGGAGCAAATCTATCACTACTTGTTACAGTATGTTTCACAAGCAGTTATTTTTGAGATGGTTTTTGATTTATTTAGATAAAGCGGCCCCCACAATAAAAACCAATTAGAGTGGGAAAACGTAAGCCGAGATTTACAGAGGTTAAGTACAAAACGAGGTAACAATATACATATTATATAAATATATAAGCAATACAAATACAGTAAAATTATATTATAAACCAATAAGTTAATCAAATGATTGTTGAAAATCTCGGAACTCGAAATGATATTTCACCAATAAGACTTATGCAATCAGTTACACCCTGTACCCTTCTTAGATGTAGTGTGATTTTATATTGCAAAGAATTATTATTTCCCCTTTATTTCCATAGGCAACTCCTGCACATTATAAAATGGATAAAAAATTAAAAACATACGAGCAATGTTAGTACCGTACTGTTATAAAAGTTAAGACAGTTTTGAAATATAAAACCTAAAATTATTAATCAAAAAATTAGATTAATTGATATGATCAATGAAGGGCAGTTTCGTGTAAAACACTATTACGCATTTACATATTTAAATGTTTTTTTTTGTGGCATTGGACATAGAATGTTTTTTGTATTTGAAGATTATTTTCGTCACATCAAACTTTAATTTTTTTAAGCTGATGTCGAATAAAAAAGCATTTTGCTTTGTTTTACAATCAATAATCTGCACCAAATCATCAATGAAGGCAAGAATAATGTAAGAGGCCAAGATTTGACCCTTGCAATACTTCAGAAATAAAAATGAAGTTTTTAGAATCAAACATATATATTGAACTCGGTTAAGTGGGACCTAAGCACTATAAACCTAAAAAAGGAATTATGGATTGGTAAAATGTTTTCAAAAGACCCTGGATATATTGATAGTGATGTATTACACTTAATTTAACTAAGTAAAATATCAACTTTACGTGGACGATATATATGATTAAATATTACGAAGGACGAAGTTACACCTCTTATCCTTTAACCTTAGATATAAATTGGTTTGACGGAAAATAAATTTGTAATCGTTGACGTATCCTTTACAAAGCCATGATGAAAAATACTGATCCATCCTCGCATACTGTTACACACTTGGTTGTATAAAGTTCGTGAGAACAATCTGTAGTTTGGACTTGTCGGACGTTTATGAAAGCTTCGCCTAACAACGAGTGTTAATGTGATCTGGTCGCACCACCGGGTTCGAATCCTGGCTCCGGCACTGTCGGAGGAAATGGTTGTATGTCCGCGTTTTTTCAATGTGTAACCCCCTTCCGCACAAGCCCTGGCTTCTGGAATTGGGGGTTGTCTAATTTATGTGGTGTTTATATATTATTATTATCTCAACACCATGCCGCGAGTGATCTATCAAATTAGCGCGAGTTAAATTCTCTATCGGCATTTATTTTTCAAATTTTTCACGAAATAGCTTTAAGAAATATTGCTGTATCATCAGTAAAACTCAATATTGTATAGCAACATCTCGTATCAAAAGTGAATTGCATATCTATACTGCAAACAGAAGAAATCCTAAAACTAAGTCCTGTGGAACGCCATAACTGAGAATTTTTTGTTTTTGGACGTGTCGCTTATTTTTATAAAAATAACGTGTTTGATATGCTACAGCATCCTCGATAGATTTACCTATATTGAAACTAATCTGTCTCTCTGATAGGTATAATAATTAAATTAATTTAAAAATGTCAGTAAATTTTTCTTGTTTTACTTTTCAAAAATTTGGTAGCGTTGGAAATCACGGATATAGTAAATTCACATTTTAAATATATACATTGTAAACAGTCAACTAGTACCAACAGCGTGATTTGTTAAATCTCGCATTGTTATTGGTCAAACCATAAACTCTTCGGGGCACCGGAAAACAAGTTTGCACATGTGTGCCTTTAGTTACAAATGAAATATATCATCGACTTATTTCATGAAAATTTTATTTCTGTGGCAATTGTAATTATAATTACAATGAAATACAATTTATACTAATATCTCCTCTTCCAAATTCAAATTTTGATTTGAAACAAAATAATAATTTTATGTATGTACATATAAACAAATTGGCCATTTAGTGTTCGTCTAGTTTTACAAAATTAGGACCCAGATTACGTTGTGTTTGTAGTAGCCCTTTATATTTACCCACGTTCTTGATGTAAAGTTTGACATTACATTTTCCTACCAGACCTGATAAATATTAATTACCTATGACCTTGGAAAATTAATCACTAGTTTAATTTAAATACCTTGTAAATTTTGCCACACTGTTTATTAATTGAAAAACCTAGTTACTCATTTATTTTGTTTGTTATTGGTATTTTCAGAAAGTGGAAGTTAAAAGAAAAGACAGAAATTGTTTTAATACATACATTATCGTTAGGACAAGTCACAAATGCTATTTTATTTATAACAATTGTTGTAGCAAATAGCCAAACAATCCAAATGTTTAAGACAATTGTCTAAATATTATACAGGAAAGTTCACGCTGCTAAAGTAATGACCATACTGTACATGTTTCAGAGTTAGTTATGCAAATAACAAGAACCATGTTATGTAATATTACAGTGTTATTTTGATTGAAATTAGAGTTGCGGCAATGGCCGGTAAAATGATGTTATTGTTTTAGTGTGGTAGCAATCGCTACGATAAAATAAAAATTAATGAAAAACAGAGGACAATAATAATATCAATGTTCGTGCATTATCGAATTTAAGTGGTAAGTGAAAATTAAAATGCTCATATAAAATATCATAGAATATTGAGAAAATATCCTTTAATGAATTACACAAGCGGCAACTACCAAATTGTATATGACTGTCCAACGACGTAAATAGCGGTTGGAAGAAATAATTTAAACAGACAAGACGTCCCGGTTCAGAACTTCCTCGAAAGGTAACCCCCTCGAATATGAGCAAGGCACACAGGGCACGTGAGCCCAAGAACTGACCGCTAACCTATAACTGTTTGTTGTTTAGAATAATTATAGTGACGGACCGTAATTGAACAATCATAGAAAACTAAGTATATCGCCGGTGAGAAACCTCCCACAATAATTTTAACTGCGGAACATTCTTGTGAAATCTTACGTGTCAAAGGGCACACGGTAAGCCACTGGTATTACCTTAACTGAATCATAATTGAAGTTAAATGTCACTGCATAACTCTGAAATTATAGAAAATGGTTATTTAGCCTCCCTAATAAAATATTCAGCTTGTAAACTTTTACCTATTCTCATTATTATTATTGAAAACAATAACTGAGTCAATTGGAAGATAACTTTATGCTAATTTATTGTTAAAACCGAATCTAATATTTCATAACAAATCTAATGTTTATTTCAGTACCATAAACACGTAAAATACCCATTTCCCGAATGTAAATTAAGTTTTAAATAATAACGCAGAGTCCGGAAATCGACGGTTATTAAATTTGGACAATTATGTCGGCGATACTGCCTGGTGTCGAGTAAATCCAGATTATTGTCTCCCTCAGATATAGAGCCCTCGACGCCGACGGTGGTGTCGGAGGTATCTGCAGCGAGATTTTGGAATGGGCACTTCATGTTGGCAGAAAGTTTGTATGCTGACTTGGAAACGTGCCCTAGAAAGCTCTGCTCAGTGCAGCGAGTAGTTCCATGTGGTGCAAATGAAGATGTACACCTCGGTGGTTACTGTGTGGTGAAAAAGGGAACCGTAAACCTCGGTGAGTACCGTGTGGTGTCGGAAAGAATTCTCCGTCATAAGATGTGTTTCTTCGACTCTTTAGATAATTTGCTCGTGAGAGGGAAATAAAATATACTCTTTACTTTTATTAGCACATTGGTTATATGTCAATTCATTTGGCTGTCCAGACCTCGGTTTGTACGCGGCCCTAAATTTGCAAAGCACCCTACATTTCCCTTACGCCTTTTACTTTTTTACTTCGACTTAACTTTGCATAGCGTGCTTTGTAGACGACATAATGACCCTCCCTGATTTATGCTAATAGCCTAACTATTTCAACATGATTTTAGATACGGGCTAACATCTTGTGTTGAACGCGATTTTTAAACTTTACTGGAACCGTAACTTGATATTTATCTAAAACTATAGGCTGTAATTTTGTATTGAATTTAATTATTTGTAGGATGTAATGATAATTACTGTTTAGTCGCTGTTGTAAAAGCAATATTTACATAAATTTGAAATGAAAATATGTATTATTTTCGAATAGAAGATGCCCTAGTACGGGAACATTTCACATATGATTCTTAATGCGGTCCTGTCCCATTTCAGTGTTACGTGCGTTTGTTTACATCGTATTATATAAATTGTGAATAGACTTTTTATTTAATAAATTTAAGTTTTATGTCTTCAGTACGATAATAGAGTCTAAAATTAATTTTTAATAAGTAATATGAGCTAGGGCATGAATATCTTATAAAAAAAAAATCAATGATCTGGCGCCAATACAGAGATATTGGTGCTATGACCTTCTTTAATGGGAAGCAAGCGATCAAGTATGAAATCATCCTTATTTGTGAGCAAGATATTTTTTAATTAATATGCTCAATCTAGACAACTGACGTTTCGCCAACGTGAACTCAATGACCGAAAATGACCGTATCCAGGTTCGAATTAAGTATGTACCAGCAAACAAACATCTCTCAACAATTTTCTAAAGGAAGTGTTGCATTGCAAACCTCAAAAAGCTTGTTAGCAAAAAATTACTTTCACATTTACAAATCATACTTTACCTACAACGTAGTCTTCCCCAGCCTTTGCGTCTTGTATTAACCGAGTCTGACATTGTATAATACGCATTAAATTAGTGGTTTATGAGTTACAAAATTGCATGCCTTTAATGAACTATTGTTTTTCTGTTCCCACAAAACAAAAAGCTCTGCTTTTGACCTAGTTTACCATTTACGGACCAGTCATTATATAAAATATAAACTACAAAAACGCACAGCATAAACATGCATTAAATAACAAATAGAATCACACACAGAGAGACAATGAGATTATATTATCGCGCTTCGCACAGGCAATTAAGTAATTTCGCGACCGAAACCGTAACAAAACTAACCCACATTTCAATTAAATTACATAAAGATGAGATTACATCATTATCGTTACATTCAAGTTATTCGGTAATTCGTTGAAACTTTAGTATCATGGAGAGAGTAAATAAAGATAAGATGGGCACGAAGTCATGACCGAGGAGGATTAATTAAAGTCAATCAAAATACACATTAATTAACCATCTTTTTATTCTGGCTGCCTTGTACGGAGATCAAGATAATTCGCCAAGTAGTTTTGCAAACCAGTGAAGCAGCAGCGCGACAGAAAATAATCCTGAATTATTTATTAAAACATACACAGAAAAAACTGCTATTGTATTTCCGGTGAGAATTAATATTAATTACTATTGATCTAAAGCAGTAAGCAGTGTTATGTAAGTAATGATATATCAAAATTTGTTTTAAGAGCAGACTTTTAACTGAAAATCAAACATATAAATTTGCCTTAAGGTGGGCATATCCAAGAGAGAGATCCGATAAGGAAATATTTATTATTTTTAGCCATAACCTTTTTTTTACATATATTGATAAAAAAAAAGTATAAGACTACCTAAGTAGAACTATGACAGGTGTAGGCTATTGATTTTGTCATATAGAAAGGAACTAGGGGCGAGCGTAGGTGCGTCTTTACTATGTACATACTTCGGTATGCGATGTAAAGCAACGACAGGCGCGGTTAGTACTTGGATTGGTGACCATTCCAACGGAAACCGCGTTCTCGCCTCACACATCTTCCAGCGGCTTGTATATCAGTGTATGCGCGGAAGCTATACAACCTTAGGCGAGGGTTGTATAGGAGATATACCATCCTTCGGAGGGGATGTAAAGCCGTCGGTCCCTTGTCTATTAAACGTTAGGCAAGTAAAAGATCCCTACTCTTCTTAAGGGAAGAGGTTCGGCAAAATTCCTGGTTGGGGGTAGCTCGTCTACAGGCGTCGGTGTTAGGCCTCAGTAGCGGAAATAGGCCGACGTTAAATAAATGTAAAAAAAAAAAAAAAAAAAGGAACTACGACGTTCAAGGGTTTTTATTGCATAAAACGTTCAATTGGTCATTAAACAAGAGTGTGCAAATTGGAGATAGGGGTGAAAATGCAACACTTTCAGTTTTTTAAATATAATTCGAAAATGAAGGAAAATTTAGGTTTAAAACAATTTTTCGTGAGGAAAGGTACCAAAAAAACAATTAAAAAAAGCAAAAAAATCCAATTCTTTTTGCTACTTTTTTTGCCTATAACTTTTTTGAGCAGACATAGATATAGGCATTGCTTATAGAATAGGTGATGAAATTTCCTTTAAAATGATGGTTTCAAAAAGTTTTTTCGATGAAAATTGACTGAGATATAGTCGTTCAAACTTAGACACTTTTTTCGTCGATTTTTATCACGTTTACCTTGATATTGTTTTAAATCTTATATAGAATTTTTTAAATGTTGATCATTATATTTAAGGTACTTAGAGGTACTCGGTATTTTGCTCTTAAACATAAATCAAACTAGTTTGGTCCTAAGTAACATTTCTTATACTTTTGGATATCGTGTAAGTTCAATTTTGTTTTCCATTATATGAAAGTTTCTGTTTCAGTAAATATTAATACATTTTTTCCCAGTTATTTTTTCAATCGTTAAAATTAACTCAATTTTTCTTCTCCGACAGATAATCTGAGGACACACTGTATATTAATATAAAATAAATATTTCTATATGGTAACTAAATCAAATAGTACATATTTATTAACCACTAGTAAGCATATTTACTAGCAACAAATTTAGAGAGTACTCAGTAAAAATGATTTTCGTTAAGAAAGAAATATTTTCTTATTACGCATAAATTGAATGGCAAATTCATTCATATGAAATAAACTTTGTTAATTATGAACAAATCAATGAAACTTTTGTAAGAAGCTTTGTTTATGAGAAATAAATCTTTACTTTTCAGAACAATATATTTTTTACTCGCAGGTATTTGAATTTATTTGACAATGTTAAATATTTAGTTTTCATTTTTATGCTTTAGTATCCCCAACTAAATAATTTGTTAATAATGAATAATTATTTTCACAAATGTATAAATGTGATGGTTTCAATTGTGATAATTAATTATACCAAAATATTGTTTTTTTTATCTATTTGATATATTAGAGATTTATTTGTCTTTTATTCCAACAAAAAGGATTTTATTCAATAAAACTTATTCGGGTAAGAATATTTTATTAAACTATTTGTAAATTATAAATATTTAATTCCATCTCTTCAATAATATTTTCAAATTAAATATCAATATCTTCATCCACGTCTTCAAGAACATCCTCTTCTGCAATCTCTGCTTCTTGTATATTGCCGCAATTGACTGACATCCATACATTATTTGCAAAACATAGAACAAGTTAGTCCTAGTTTCCTGCAACCACAGCTTCCGTGACAACCTGTGGTACATCCGCAAGCATTTTTTTGAGCAAAATCTCTGGTGCAAGAGGTTCATTCATGGAATTAGCTATCAATCCATATTTTGTTTTTTTTTAACCCCAGTGAAGAGGGTTTAAATGTTTAACCATTCAACTGCTGTATTTGAAAATATGCCCTTAAGCCGTGCTATTTAGCGGCATCACGCGTTGGCAGTAATTGGGCCAGAGAAAATTTTGCACTTTTTGATAATCTGCAAAAAAGTTGGAAGCGACAGCTACTAAGGGTCTTATTCAACTTTGCTTTGCATGCTCGGTAGAGGCGACAGGGCGAGGCAACGGAATAAGGCGACCTTGCAGACTCAAGAACTAACGAAAAAGAAATGAAATAGATTTTAAATTAACTTAATTTTTTATATAATTTTATTTTTTACTTTTTAGTTTTTTTGATATACTATAATCGTCAGATATCGATTTTGAGACGAATCGGATCATAAACGGTAAAGATATCGATTTTGATCGAGTTGGACCTAAATGACAAAAGTCGTCAGCCATATTGGTGCCGCCATTTTGAATTTCTGACTTTTAACTAAAAATTGAGAATTCACGACCTAGAAAACCCCCAGACATCGATTTTGAGTTGAATCGGATCTTAAGCGGTAAAGTCATCCGCCATCTCGAAGTCGCCATCCTGAACTAAATTTTTGACAAGAAATTCGTAATCGGCGAACCCGAAAACTCCCAGATATCGATTTTGATCATAAATGGTAAAAGTCGTCGGCCATATTGGCGCCGCTATTTTGAATTTCAAAATTTTGGCCAAGAATTCATAATTGGTGATTTCGAAAAGCCCCAGATATCGATTTTGAATCGAATCGGATCATAAACGGTAAAGTCGTCCACCATCTTGAAGCCGCCATTTTGTTTTTTTCCTATATGAAAATGTTAAAGTGTATTGTCACAGGACTTATTTATACACGTGCAAAATTTTAAAAGCTATAGCTTAATTAGAACTAATCGAAATTTTGATTGCAAGATTTGACCTAAACAAACTAACAAACATACAGACAAACATACAAACAAACATTGCAAGTTAAATAAAAGCTTTTAATGAAGTGAAAAAGATTTTTTAATTTTTGCGGTTTCTTTCATTAAAAAAATAATATAATTCAAGACAAAAAATGGACTGGCTGAATTGAAAATCGACTGATTTGGTTTGAAAACCAAACCCCTATTCATTATATCCTCATAAAAAATTTGAAAATCATTTAACCCTACTGTAGGACCTAATATAAACAAATAAAATATTTTTTTGTCATGACAAAAAAGCAAACATCTGTTGTTCGCTGTCATTATTATGCGTTGCGTCACAGAAGAGCCTTCTGTGGTTGCGTGTCGATGTAATCCGAAACCAAAGCTTTAAAAAGATGGAAAAATTGTACCATCGTCCTTCAGCGTAGAAATTCGCTCCGTTGGACAACCTTGAGAGAAGTATCAATTTTCAGCGGTTGAAAGATATCAAATATCCCATCATCATAAGTTTACAAGAATATATTTTTTTAAGGCACGGAATCACATCACCTACTCGAATGTACCAATTTAATAGAGTAATTTAAGCTGTCATATTCAAGGGAACAATTTATCATCCTTGGCCATAACGAATTTAATTTTGTTCTTGATTTTTCCGCCATTTAATAAATATTTTATTTGTTGATTTTAGGGAACACCTTTCCGACTTTCTCCCACCTTCTCACCACCTTCTCCTGCTTTCCCAACATCTTCTCTCACTTTCCACGACTTTCCCATATTGTCCCCGTCCACCTGTGATTCTCTAAGTTGGAAATATGTCAACGTATGCAAAATTCTATCTATGTTGGACTGTCTTTGAGTTATGGTAAAACTAATATTCCGACAGACAGGCAAGCAAAAATTATGAAAATAATTCAAAATAGTAGTGATTTTAAAGAAACACAAAATATAAAAATACCCATCTTTACCGATATCTTTGTACGTATTGATTGCAAGGGAAAAACATATAATAAATCTCACGCTTTACTTTACGATTCATATTAGGGCGTTTACTGTAAAATATTTACAAGTAATTAATACGAACGAAAGGAAACATCCAGTTACCTGATATAAAAACCTTGAATTTAATAGAAATATTTACACATTCGAGCTGAGCAAATGAAATAAAAATAATATTTAATTTGTTGCCTCATATGACTCGAGCAAGCGGAGCAAAGCAGGTGGAATTCCTTCATGTAGAAAATGAAATACTACCGCAGAACGTACAAGACAGATTTATTTTATCGATTTTATAGGAAAGCACATACATATAAATCAAGATTGGTATGTTATTCAGAACAAGAAACCTTTCCTTATCGAATGCTTGTGTAAGAATTACCAAGTTCAGAAAGAAACAATATTTTTCGATGTATTTTCAATATTCTATACTTTGTTTTTTTCACCGCTAGAACTGTTTGAGACACTGACCTGGGAAATATTTTAAAAAGTTACTGGCATTGTTCTAGGACTAATAATATGCAAGGCGCATGCCAATATCATGAATTACAAAGAATCTAAATATTTTTTTGTAGCTTTGAATTTTGGAGTGCCTGGGGAAAAGGTCAGGACCATAATATACACTTTTAAAAATCCAGATTCCTTCGATATGTACACTTCAAATGTTAAGATTAAAGAAACTATAGGGGTTTTCAGTAGCGCCTCTAACTGAAATAATTAATTTTTATTTTTTCAAGGTATTTTCCCGGACATTCCTAAGGCTATAAAGGTTTTACCGATTCCCAAAGAAGCTTTAAAATCTAGATTGACAAACGACTTCAAAATTAATAATTTACTGGAAAGTTGTCAATTCGGGTTCCACAAAAATTGCCTCGAGGTTCAAGTCTTTGGCAGGACGTTGCATGACATACTTGAGCGTCTTGAGGAAGGCAAGTTTACATTATGAGATCTCGCCAGAACTTTTGAGTATGTCTCATACTCCTCTCAGCATATTATCTAAAATCACACATGGTATGCCTCAGGGAACAATCCTGGGACCACTATCATGGACAATTTTTTAAAATTATATTTCTTGTTAACTACTTCCTGGAAGATGCATATGTTTTGCTGGAGATTTTTCTTTATTTGAATCTCATACAAATCTTCTAAAATTAAATCAAATATCTTCATATGCTGAAAATTGAGTTGAACAATTGGTCACACCTAACAACTCAAGTTCGATCGGGATAAAACGAAAAACTGTTAGATTAGACCTAATTCCCATAAAACTGTCAAGAACTATATACCGGGTGACCCAGAAAGTACGTACCCCCCACTTTTTTCTATAGTTTTAAAAATAAAATTCTGAAATTTGGGAAATCAAGTATAGGTATCAATAGCCATATCATTTTGATTATTCGGTTGTAAAAAAATCACTTGCGGTATTTTCGGAAATTGACACCTTTTTTATTTTAAATAGCACCCTGTATATTTAAGTCACTTCTCTCATAAAGCTGTAATTCCTCCTTCCAATGCTTTTTCATATTTAAAATCGGATGAAAAATAACCTTGAAAATGGCATTTTTTTTAATACATTTATTTAACGTCGGCCTATTTCCGCTACTGAGGCCTAACACCGACGGCTGTAGACGAGCTACCCCCAACCAGAAATTTTGCCGAACCTCTTCCCTTAAGAAGAGTAGGGATCTTTTACTTGCCTAACATTTAATAGACAAGGGACCGACGGCTTTACATCCCCTCTGAAGGATGGTATATCCCCTATACAACCCTCGCCTAAGATTGTATAGCTTCCGCGCTTACACTGATATACACGCCGCTGGAAGATGTGTGAGGCGAGGACGCGGTCTTCGTTGGAACGGTCACCCATCCAACTACTAACCGCGCCTTACGTTGCTTTACATCGGATATCGAAGTATGTACATAGTAAAGACGCACCCACGCTCGCCCCCTGGCATTTATTTGCTATTTCTAGTTAGCTTTTGGAATTCAGGAACAAATTTAAAAAATTTCGATGTAGACTTTGAATTCGAATAAAAGGGTATTTCTCAACAAATTAAATGCAAAATTGGCCTATTTTGTTTATTTGTTTGGATTTAGAAATGTTCTTTCCATTTTTCCATTCCATGGAAATTCAATTTGTCATAACTCCAATTTTTCAAATAGTACCCTGTATGTTTTATTTTTTTTATCAGATAGAGTGGTAAATTTGCTTTAGACTGGTTTTTCCCGATTAAAAATTGAATATAAATTAAAATAAATATTAAGCTTTTTGTAGAAGCGTTTCAAATTATGTGTCCATATCTTGCAGTAAGCTATGAAAAACAGACGAGTTATTTGTAATTAGAGAAAATTTATTTTGATAAATATAACAAAAATTTTGATGAATCATTAGCAAAAAAACAAAAATTCACAGTATCAAAACCAATTTATAAGTTATGATACCTATCTGGACAGCAACTTACTAAGTTTATAAACATTATAATTAGAACAATACAACAAAATTAAATACCAAACCTATAACTGGTGCTCAAAATGACGCCCACCCAATTCGGAACACTTGTTCACCCTTCCAATAGCTTCTCTCATAACACTTTGTAACATGACTGGAGTTATGGATTCAAAGGCATTTAAAATTCTATTTTGGAGTTCTTCTAAGGTTGCAGACAGCGTTGCGTATACTTTGTCCTTCAGATAACCCCAAAGAAAAAATCAAGTGAAGTTAGGTCTGGTGACCTAGCAGGCCACCTAATAGTTCCATTAGTAGATATTACCCGGTTGTCAAACACTAAGGTAATTTCCCACAAAACCAGCATTATGCGGCGGTGCTCCATCTTGTTGGAAGTACATATTTCTCAAATCTTCCAAGGAAAGTTCATCCAGTTCATTTTCTATTTCATTTTGGAAAAAGCTTAAGTGACGCGCGCCGGTTAGTGGCCCTTGAAATATTATGGGACCAATAATTTTTGTACCGAATATTCCAACACACACATTCACTCCAAATCAATCCTGATGGTTATCTTCGAGCATTTCGTGTAAATTATCTTTAGACCAATAATGCAGATTGCATATGCCATTATTCGTAAAATGAGATTCATCACTAAATAAAATTAAAACGTGTTGAGTGAACCAATTACAAAAGATTAATCTTCTGTTTCCGTCGTTTTCATATAATTCTTGATGCAATTGGTTTTGTAGCATTTAAAACTATGTTTCTTTTAATATACATCTCACGACCAACATCTATCTCCTTTGCCAGCTCTCTTGTAGAAACAGGAGACCGCTATATCATAAAGAGCTGGTGAAATGGACATTTTTCACGGTTTCTAAGAAACATTTGGTGTTCCGTTAAATTTTACCGGAAGAACAAAGCTACTGTAAAATTAGAAAAATTAGTATTTTGATTTTGCAATTCATTGGCTAAAAAAAATCGAATTTGACGAAATTGGCCATATAAAAATCATGGGTACCTCAGGAGACAATCTAAAATAGCCGACAATTTTTTCCCAGGAAAATATTTGCAACCGTCTAAACTTCAACTATTTATTAATTCGACAAATAGGCGTACGACAACGCCTACCGAATGTTACTACTGACTACAACACGCAAAATAATTATTACATATTATTATTGTGGTCCGGCATTGTTAATTTTTAAGTCACGGTTACTCACAAGAAATTACTGCACTTAATAAGATATTAATCGCTTTTTCAAGGATTTTACAATCCTCGTTTAACAAATGAACCAGATTCCTACTTCTTTGTAATAATTGTTTTAGTTTTAACCGTAACCTTATTTTTGTTCAGTCCATTATTGCCAACTTCTTAACTACTTTCAAATTTAATTCGGAAATAAAGAAATATTGGTTAATTTATAATACCCAGAATAAGCAGCTTTAAGCGAGTAGGTATTTAGGTTCGGTAAATTTATTTAACAATCACAAGATTAGGATTCAATATCCGTTATAATTATACAAATGACTTTGGCATTTTATGATACCGTTAGTTCTTTTCACGGTGACCAAAGAGATAGGCATATAAAGTTGTAGGTTTAAGAAGTAAACGTACCATTTACAGCATTACTAACACCATAGAAACATAATTAGAAAATACATTTTTATGTATTACACAAAACTGTATTATACAAAATACTGTTTTAAAAAAGTTCTAATCCAATCTTACAAGATATACACTGAGTGTATGTAAGTAAACCTTGCCAAAGCATCACTAAATATTACCATTTCTTTAGTAATCCAGTCTGTTTATAGAAAATTGATCAATTTCACGCAAAAAAATAGATGGGGTTAGTAAATGATACATACGTATAGACGTACAGCCGGATTTGCAGATAAACAACGACCAAAGTTGGAAAATTCAGTTTTCGGGCCATAGAATTTTCCAATTATATTTTAGAGAAAAGTTGTATTAGTAAAAGTTGTAGGTATTAAAAATACCTTTAATTTCGTTGTTTATGCATTAAAATCGATAAATGAATTATCGAGATAATGGCGAAAAACCCTTTTTTTGCACTATGTTATAAATAGTTCAATGCTTTTAGAGGGCGGAATATTAAAACATAATATTTTTTAGTCGCAAACTCCTCATCATTTTTTTTTTAAATACGTGTTTTTCAAGCGGGTTTTCAATACGCCTAATCGTTTATCATAAAAAATAACAAAGTTATTCTTTTTGTTTATAAGCAAAAAAACACCCACCTTTTAAACGGGCTTTTTAACAACAATTTTTTAAACAAATAATTTATTTTTTCAACTTACCCTGTAGTTCAACCTACCAGGAATCCATTTCTTTGTTAAACATCTCTAGATTCATTATGTTGCTTATGACGATTGTTCAAACAGACGCTCTTTGGGTTAAATAAATGCAATTATTCTTAAAATATCAAACCGATCTGGCTGAAATTTCGCACACTTATAAAAAAGGCCCATAATGGCCTCATCACAAAGATGTTATGTGTCACTTACATATTATTGCAAAAGTTATTAACATATATAAAATAGTGCAAAAAAGAGGGTTTTTCGCCATTATCTCGATAATTTATTTATCGATTTTAACTCCTATAAAATGAAATTAAAGGTCTTTTTAATACCTACAACCTCTACCAATATAACTTTTCTCTAAAACGTAATTGAGAGCCCATGCAATGTAAAGTAATCGTTAATTATGAAGAAGCCGCGAGACGACCTAGCCCTCAGCTGTTTCTTCAAATAATTTCCCATTTCATTACAATAGACTTTCAATTTTAAAATTTGGCTTTACGCAATATTTAATTTCCTAAATTTAACAATTTGATCCTATAGAGTAGTATAGTAAAAATACCTACTACTACTGTCCAGTATTCCACTGTTTCCTATGAAAGGAAATCGTTTCATTGCCACCAATTAAGGTTTGCACAATGTGCGTTTCCGAATCAATTAAAAATAATGTCTTATAACTTGCGACTTACTACGTCTTCATTCGGAAAACGCAAAATAAAATCTGATTTCGATAAGCCCCCAGCAGGTAGATTAATCCTAAAAAAGGGATTACAGTGTAGGGCTGTTGTGCATCGCCAGCCGTAGACTAGTTTCGAGCTTGGTAACTCTCATTATTATTATTATTAGCCGTTACTCGAGTCCGAGTATAAAAAAATGTTACAGTCGATAAATTGTGTACAATAAAAAACAAGTAAAAAGTGTAGTCTATTGTAATTCCCATTCATCTACGGTGCACACGACTATGGCTATAGAGGCCAATTCGGGAGAGCACCTGTCGACCGCAGTCAGGACAAACATAGACCTGGTTAGGTCTTGGATTCGGCCTTCTTGCAGCAACATTTCCTTGATAGCTGGCCACAACCCCTCGCCATTCGGTCCTGTCCGCTGCAAGTTGTTCCCATTGCTCGTCTGCAATACCGCAGGATTTTAGATTTTCATGGAGAGCGTCTTTGAACCTCTTTCGTTGACCGCCACGCCTTCTTCTACCGCTTAGCAATTCACCATAAAGTGTACATTTAGGAAGGCGGTTATCATGCATACGATGAACGTGACCTGCCCATCTTAGGCGTGCTCTTGAAATAAGCACCTCAATTGGAAGGCTGTTTGCTCTCCTGAGTACTTCCACGTTTGATATGTGATGGAACCAACGGATTTTCATCATACTTCTGAGGTGTCTTTGCTGAAAACGTTCTAATTCTTTCACATGACGACGGTAAGTGACCCAGCTTTCACATCCATATAGCAGTGTTGGAATGACAACTGCCCTGTAGACAGCCATTTTCGTTGACAAAGCAAGGTCGTGGTTGTCAAATACTCTCTCTCTAAGTCCCCAGACTGCTTTAGATGCAGCGTTAATTCTATTGCGAATCTCGCTGTCCATGTTTGCTTTGTCATTAACAACGTTGCCTAAGTAATTGAACTGATCCACCACTTCAAGAGAATTTCCGTTAAGTGTAATGTCTATTTGGTTCACTTGATGAGGAGTTGACATAATCTTAGTCTTTCCAATGTTGATTTTAAGTCCCAAGGAATCATAGCTCTGGGCATACACATCTAAAAGTTCTTGAAGTTCTTCCGGCGTAGAGGCTAAAAGTGCACAGTCATCCGCGTACTGGAGATCACAAATGAATCGTGTGCGTGTCTTCGTGAAAGCTCTAAAGCGCCCTATGTTAAAGAGACCGCCATCAAAACGGTATCTGAGACCTATTCCTCTGACTGTCAGTTTGTTGTCAACAATAATTGTTAGAGCAGTACTCTCGTCAGTACGACTTGGACGAATGCACAACAACACTTCTATGTTCCTCTAGTCATCAAATTATAGACAAGAGGTGTCCGCAACTTGTTGAAACGCACGCGAAAACGCACATTGTGCAGCTTCATTGGCGGCAATGAATCGATTTTCTTTCATAGGAAACAGTGGAATACTGGACTTTAGTAGTAGGTATTTTTACTTTACTACACATTTATTGTTTTTGTAATAATTTATCCACTTTGCTTATATATTTTGTTATTTATAAATCAATTAAACAATTTGCTGGTATATAGGAGTAAAAGTTCAGTTTCCATCCTCTTAACCGATTCCACCAATCAGAATATTTTTTAAGTTTAGAATTAATGCGAAAGACGTTTATATCCTGATTGGCCTAAAAATATATTTTTGGCTTTTACTTAATAAAGGATATATACCACAATAAAGTATTTTTAATTGTAGTTTCATTAATTCCTTTCTCAGATAACAATCGCTTATATTTTCACGGTATTAATCGATTTCTGTCTGTGGTCGTTGTCAGATAGTTCATCCGTTATATGCACATTGTTGTTAAATCTGTTCACGTTGCACTGTTCCGTTTCTGGCGACGAAGTAAAAAAGTTCTAAACGAGCAGTGCGTTTGTATTCCGTATCTTGATTGTCTCCTGCAGACATCTGCTGCCCATTCATGGGTTTCTGGTTGGGTCAATTGATTTATTCTCGCCGGCACACTTACTTATAAGGATCCGACTTTATAACGTTGTCTACGACAATGACAGTTACTGCAAGTAAGCACATCATTAAAGCACTAAAAACAATAACGAATCATAAATATCAATCAGAATATAACTCCAGAACATTTTCGAACACGAAACTGAGGACTGGAAGACGTTAATGTTTTGCGACGCAACAAAGTGGTAGGGAATAAGGGAGTGAAAATTTAATAAAATACTAGCGATTAAAATTAATTTCCCCATTCATGTGAAATAGTTTTCCAAGCTTGCGACTAATGTGCTTGATTTCTCAAATGAGGCACATAACATAGGCCACAAAAATGTTTGTCTGGCATATTACTGGTCACTATATTCTGTATTTTGACACCCTGATTTTGAAGCTGACATCATAATTTATTTGCAGCTTAACGATTTCTTTAACAAATACAAAATGTTCACAACAAATCAGTCAGGTTTTAGGCGACAACATAGTACCACTCTACAGCACTACTAAATATTTCAGATAACATTATCGGTGGTTTGGATCAGGGTCTGGCAACTGCACTGGTCTTGCTTGACTTTCCCAAAGATTTCGATACTGTTGATCATGACTTGCTATGTGCCAAATTACAGTATTATGGCATCGAAAATAAGGCACTGATGTTTTTTCAGAGTTATTTAAGTAACCGCTAGCTGACAGCCTTGCAAAAAAAGGATCTAAAGCACCATTCATTGGAACCGAACCGTTCTGTGGCCTGGCCAAGGGACACATAGCGGAGGAGATCCAAGAATGGGAAAAGCACCAGAAGAAGTCCTACTGGAGGAATACTCCAGGCCAAAGACAAGCGAAAAAGTTTATAACTTATTCGACAAAGAATGCCACAAGGCTTCTCGAACTTGAAAAGTCCGAATTAAGGCTAATCACAGGCCTTCTAACTGGCCACTGCCTCTTGAGATATCATCTCAAGAATATGGACAAGGCAGTAGACAACAAATGCAGATATTGCAATACTGCAACTGAAACTGCGGAACATATACTTTGTGAATGCAAGGTGTTAGTCCGCATTAGGCTAAAATTCCTAGAACAGGCGGAATTAACGCCTGAAGACATAGGGAAATTAGCCCCCAGGAAAATCACAAGCTTTGTAAAAAGTCTTGGAATCCTGGGCAACAACTAGATGTAGGGTAAATCACAAAAGATCTTTTAGGCCGAAGTGAAGTAAGGCTGTTCGAAGCCAAACGACCCCATAAAACAATCTACAATCTACAAGTAACCGCTATCAAATTGTTCGAACTAATCTAGGTATTTCTCAACCAGAACCAATCCCTTCCGGTGTACCACAAGGATCCATATTGGGGCCACTGTTGTTCCTGGTATACACATTTGATTTATATACCAAGGTAGAAAACTGTAATATAGTCACATGCTGATGACACACAAGTTTATTTAAGATTTGATCCGACGAAATATGACATTGCAGCTGATAAAATAAATGAAGACCTTGGAAATATTCAATGGATCATGGTAGACCCCCCTTTTTTCCTTATTTTTAAGAATATCAGAATGAAATTTGGTAGATGTATTATATGACCAAGAAAACACTTTGTGGCATAACTGTCATTTTTCCCACTTCCGATTTCACCGGAAATGACTCCAACTTTTGATTTTTAAATGGAATACCCTGTATATTATTATATTTTTGGAATCCTTGAAAAATTCTGAGTACGGTTATGCCCCATAAGTCACATTTCGTCTCCATGAAAAAAAATTGATGAAATTTGTTGGTGCATCTAGAGTGCCATGACCGGAAAAAATTGCTTGTAATAGACCGGTGTGATGTCAGAAAAATCAAATCGAGCATAAAAATTAGAGAATGTGTATTTTGTGTGCCATCAAATTTGACCTTTGAACAGTTTTTTACCAAAACTTATTTTTATCAAATGGAACCATAATGGTAGAGTACTACCATAAAACAGCAGATGTTCTAAGGAATCGGTGGATGTACCTAAAAGCAATTTTTTCTTATTTTAATTTTTTTTTAATAATTAATTTTTTTCATGAAGTCGAAATGTCACTTATGGGGCATCACCGTACTCAGAATTTTTCAAGGATTCCAAAAATATAATAATATACAGGGTTTCGTTTAAAAATCCCGGAAACCGGAAGTGGGGAAAAAATTACAGTTATTCCACAAAGTGTCTTCTTGGTCATATAATACATCTACCAAGTTTCATTCCGATATTCTTAAAAATAAGGGGAAATAGGGGGTCTACCATGATCCGTTGACATCCGGTATAAATTAAAATAAATACTAAGCTTTTTGTAGAAGCGTTTCAAATTGTGACCATATCTTGCAGTAAGCCATAAAAACAGATTAAAAATTGCACACAGCATATGTCAAAACGTTGTTGTCCAGTGAAATAGAGGCATAATTAGGTGCTTTATTTAAAATAAGATACGATTTTCGATGCAATGTACACAAGATGAAAAGGTAAATTTACTTTTAATTTACGGTGCATGTCAAAAAAATGCCCATGCGGCCGCAGGTCTATACTATGAAAGATACCCGATCCTTGTCAGCTATACCGGCAGTATATTAAAATTCTAGAAGTTATTCCGAAATGCAGTAAATATTGAAGTGGCAGAGGACAGATTTATAGTAAGCGAAGAAATTGAGACAAATGTATTGGCTCACAAACACGTATACCCAAATGTTTCTACAAGAGAGCTGGCAAAATCGGTCGTGAGACAGTAAGACGTATATTAAAAAAACATGATTTTAAATGCTACAAATATCAACTGCATCAAGAATTATTTGAAAACGACGGAAACAGAAGACTGATCTTTTGAAATTGGTTTACTCAACAAGTAGGTATACTTAATCAACAGAATTTTATTTAGTGATGAATCTCGTTTTACGAATAATGGCATATACAATAGACATAATCTACATTATTGGTCTGGTGTAAGAAAATTTACACGAAATGTTTGAAGGTAACCAGATTTGGAGTGAATGTGTGGGCTAGAATATTCGGTACAAAAATTATTGATCCCATACTATTTCAAAAATGAAATAGAAAACGAACTGGATGAATTTTCCTTAGAAGATTTCAGAAATATGTACTTCCAACAAGATATAGCACCGCCGCATGACGCTGGTTTTGTGAGAAATTACCTTAGCGCAAAGTTTGACAACCGGGAAATATCTACTAATGGAACTATTAGGTGGCCTGCTAGGTCACCAGACCTAACTCCACTTGGTATTTCTTCGGGGTTATCTGAAGGACAAAGTATACTCAACGCTGTCTGCAACATTAGAAGAACTCCAAAATAGAATTTTAAATGCCTTTGAATCCATAACTCCAGTCATGTTGCAAAGAGTTATGAGAGAAGCTACTCAAAGAGTGAACAAGTGTTCCGAATTGGGTGGGCGTCATTTTGAGCACCTGTTATAGGTTTGGTATTTAATTGTGTTGTATTGTTCTAATTATAATGTTTATAAACTTAGTAAGTTGCTGTCCAGATAGGTCTCATAACTTATAAATTGGTTTTGATAGTGTGAATGTTTGTTTTTTGCTAATTATTCATCAAAATTTTTGTTAATTACCAATAACTCGTCTGTTTTTCATAGCTTAATGCAAGATATATGGACACATAATTTGAAACGCTTCTACAAAAAGCTTAATATTTATTTTAATTTATATTCAATCTTTAATCGGGAAAAACCAGTCTAAAGCAAATTTACCACTCTATCTGATAAAAAAATAAAACATACAAGGTACTATTTGAAAAATTGGAGTTATGACAAATTGAATTTCCAAGCAAATGACCAAAATAGGCCAAGTTTACATTTAATTTGTTGAGAAATACCCTTTTATTCTAATTCAAGGTCTACTACGAAATGTTTTAAATGTGTTCCTGAATTCCAAAGCCCACTAGAAATAGCAAATAAATGCCTTTTCCAAGGTTATTTTCTATCCGATTTTAAATCTGAAAAAAGCGTTGGAAAGAGAAGTTACAGCTTTATGAGAAAAGTAACTTAAATGTACTTGATTATACTTGATTTCCTAAATTTCAGAATTTTATTTTTAAAACTGTAGAAAAAAGTAGAGGATAGGTACTTTCTGGGTCACCCGGTATATCTGTTTTTGCAGTAGTTGATTGCAAATCTGAATTATGCGTAGAACTATCCTGCGTTTATTAAATTTTCGCACGGAATTTTCCGGAATCAATAGCCAGTTTTTAATATTTTCTCTTTATATTTTATTAATTTTATTTTTTAAGTGATCTGGCATTAGATGATAATAAGCCTTGGATCGAAATATGTTGAGCTTCAGCTCAACTTAATGTGAGAAAATTGCCAAGGGTTGTCAATAACTTTTTACAATTTGTTTAGGCATCAACTGGAAGTGATTTTAACAATTTATATATTCTAAGAAATCTCCCCCAATTGTTGGTTAAAAAACTGGTAAAAAATTATTGACGAGGGAATCTGCTCATGTGTGAAAAGCTAAACTCTGATCATTTTTTTAGTTTGCTTACTCAGAGGAAAAATCTGTTGTCTACTACAAATAATCTGCAAAAGTTACTTACATACTTTCTGTATGTTTTACGACGCCACTGAAAAGCTTGTTAACGGGGAAGATCATTTTTAATAATATGAACGACCTTTATTCCCAACGATCTATTCAAATTAAATTCCCTAAAATATAGAAAAAATTGCAGACTTATAAAGAAACGTTTTTCGTTAGAATATATTTTGATAAAACACGTATTGCCTTACTCATAATTAACTTCTTATTCATTATTTTAAGTACTAACAAAAGTTCTAGAGAAATATGACTTTTCAATTGCGTTATTAATAAATGAAACATCACCTGAGCTCGTCAATGCCACATCTTGGTCAAACAATAAATATGACAGGCTATAAATAGGGTTCCAATTTTTACATTCCACGCGTCACAACGGCATTGTTCTCTCCCTCAACCATATCGCAGAAGGGTACTAATGAGTTTACAACCCCCGCATTATGATTTCCCTCTTCAAGCACACGCTCGACTGTACCCCGAAGCGGGTATAACATTACTTTTTAGGCTTAGAGTAATTTGCTCGTAATAAAACATAAAGAACACTTCTAATGCACATGAGTAATATCTGAGAGAGCACGAAATTAAATCCAGGGTTTAGAGTAAGACTAATAACACCATTGTTGGGAAGTAATATGAGGTTTTACCATTTAAGCATGCTATTAAATGGGGTTGTATTAAGCTTAAAAATTATTAAAGATTGAAGTTTGATCCACGCGTTCAATACTGAAATAGTTTTCACAGGAGTCAAAACGATACACTCAACATGCACTTTGAAATAACTTGGCATCATCTGGAGAGAATTTAAACTAAAAATGGATATACTTTATATTAAACTATCAGTCAACCGCGACCAGCTTATTTCTGCTTAAACTATGTTCCTGTTCGTAAACCATCTACAACCAATGAAACTTGGCTATTTGGTACACACAAGTTTTACGTTTTATTTTGGAATTTTTAGGTTTTTAAAAGCAACCTACTCTTCAATATTTATATTTTTTAATTAAGTTTAAGTTATTATTATCTATGCTATCATTATTCTCAAAGACAGCATTTCGAAACGCAAAAAAGTGCTATTGGAACACACTTTTGAAGTCAGTTCTTTTATATCTGAGATAGACCATGTGCTAGTTGAAGCTAGTTACAAACGGACGGTTTGCTTGTCCAATGTCGTTTAAGTTACGGTCCTTATAGTTAATCCCAAAACTTTCGTTTACTTCTATTTTGTGCTCCAGATTGTTTAAAAGTTGTTAATTCTCACACTGTTGGAAAACAATCATATCTATGTTTGACACACTAAGACTGGTAAACTGATTGATAGAAATTTTGTTTTTCCCTTTCAATTTGAAGGATTGAGGAGTCTGAATTGAAATTTATCCAATGTTAACTAAACTGAACTCTAAATTAAACATATTTTTAAACACTGTTCCATGCCATTTTTGTAGAATAGAAAAATAAGTCAGCAGTCCGTAACCTTACACTGAGATGCGGAAGATCCATTTAAATTCCTTTAAGCCTTTAAGAAACAAACTTACAACAAGGAAGTGTCAGAAGACATTGAAAAATAGCTTTGAAGTGACATTCATTATACCCGAAAACGACATCTACGTTAAAAAAATACTTTATGGTTTTGTTAAGTGTAGGAAACATGTCTACAATTTAAATTTGACATAGCTTTAATGGGCATAATGTAGACTATAAAGATACACTTTTACCTATTAGGTAATTTTTTTCTATAATAGTCCTGTACAAAATTTGCTATACGCATGAATACTCTTTATTACAATACACCAAAATGATTTTAAAAATGAATGAACAGTTTAAAATTAGGGTTTGTCGACATATATTTGTGTTTGAAAATGTTTTCAATTGCTTTCCAGGTCACTTAAATGACCCTCTGAAGTCTAGGAGATCTGGATTTGTCTGAAGGAAACAGGTCACTACAGTTTATAGCGGAATCCGAACGGCTTTTTAGGGATTGTTTTTAATTAAAAATAACTTCGCAGCGGATGGAACTCGAGGACACTTCGCTAGGTATGCTTAAAGAGAAAGACAGACGCGCTAACACTTCTGTGTCTTCTGATAAAGAAAGACAAACAGGCAAACTTACTCCCCCAGCTCAGACACCGGAGTATGCTGTCGGGGGTAAAAATATAATCATAAATTGATAAGACAATCAAAAGCTCTGAACAGTACAGATTACAATAAAAAAACAAGTAAAAAGTATACGCATAAATCCAATGATTCAAAATTTTCAAAAATATTTTGACGGCTCTTGTTTTTTAAAATTGGGATACAATGTTTGAAAATATCTGGTCGATAGCCGAGTGGGTTAAGGCGCGAGGTGGCAATCGCGATTAATCACACAGACATCGCACCACCGGGTTTAAATCCTGGCTCCGGCACTGGCACTGTCGGAGGAAATGGTTGTATGTCCGCGTTTTTCAATGTATAACCCCCTTCCGCACAAGCCCTGGCTTCTGGAATTGGATGTTGTCTAATTTCTGTGATGTTTATTTATTATATAAAAAAAAAGTCAAAAGGCTCTGAATAAGTCACAATTAAAAACAAGGAAAATTTTGTACATGATTATTCAAAATTTCCATAAATGCATTGAATTTTGACAGCTCTTATTTTGTTCAATCTGAAAACGAGTTTTCAAATTCAATCCGAAGATTCTGAACAAGTTACAATTAAAAATCGAGTAAAAAGTGTAAACATAAAGTCGATGATTCAAAATGTCCATAATACTTTTAAATACTAGACGCTTTTAAGATAATCAAACGGTTCTAAACAGATCATAATGAAGAAAAAAAAAAACAAGTAAAACGGGTGAACATAAACCGATGATTTAATATTTCCACGAAGGTATCAAATTTTCGCAGCTCCATTTTTTTTAATCTGAACACAAATTTTCAAAAATATATATATAAACATAGAAAAAAATCAAAAGTCACATGTATCCGCATAAAGAAGTTTGTAAACCGATAAGTAAGCGAATATCTACTCGTCGACCGGAAGTGCCTAATTGTTTTGAACTACATGTCATTGCAAACAAAACAGGTTTATTGTATAGTATGGCTCAAATCACAAATGTTGTCGTTCACGTCATCATTCTTTAATTTCGGAGCCAGATCAACTCAAGGTCGCACAGTCTGGTACACATGGGTATATCAACATTACCAAAAGAAAAGTTTTTTGTAATCAAAATATATGGACAATGATAGCATGCAATACAATGAATTTTAATATCGAGGCCGCATTTAATTTTACAATTCGGCTCATGAACTTCTTGCAAAGGTAAAAGAGGACCTCCGTCATCAAGCCATTTTCGCAGACATAAACCATAAATGTCGTATCATACATGCAGACTATGAAACATAAAGTAGCTTCAGCGGCGTATATTTTTGAACCCTGAGTTTTTCGGGCGCATTGCCCATTGACACTTTTGATCTACTGTCCATAATAATAAACTACTAAAATCAGGCGTTTTCAAATAGTTTGAGAGAAAGCCATTTTTCATAAGGTTTCTGCGGGGTCCTTTATCTTTAGCCGTACAACAAAACTTTTATTTCCAACTAGATGGGGCTTCCATTCATAATGCAGTAATAGTTCAAATTTGGCTGAATAACAACTTCCCTATGCGTTGGATTGGAAGAAATAGTCTTTTAATTGCGTGGTCACCTAGATCACCCGACGTCACTCCTATGGATTTTTATTTTTTAAGTACCATAAAAAATAAAGTCTATAAAAATAGGCCACGAAATAGAGCGGAACTATGTGACAGAATTAGAGAAGCATGTAATGAAGTAACAGTTGAAGAATTAAGGAAAGTTGTTAAAAATAATAAGAAGAGAATTGGAAAATGTATCAGAATTGATGGAGGACTAATGGAGAAAGATTATATTTAATATTAACTTTTTAAAATTATATTTTTGTTTAAGTAATAATTATTTTAAGTGTTATTTAAGTTACAATGACTTTACAAAAATAAAAGTCAAGTTATTTGATATTTTCTTTAAAGAAAAAATGTGTCCTAATGCTTAATTAGCGTCATTATTACACGACTACCAAGTTATGTAAATATCCGACAATAAATAACTCGAATAGTAGGGTGATTATTATTGAAATCTTAGATATATTTTTTTTTTGTAAAGGAATTAGTATTTTTGAAAGAAATTTGATATACAGGGTGTTGCACCATGAGAGGGACATAGCTTAATAGGAGGTAGAGAACATCAGTGGTAACCGGAACCTCCCATAGAAATGTCTCATTGGGCCTTCATTACGAAGTTACAGGGTGTTAAATAATTTTTGGCCAAACCTGTTTTTTGTCATAACTTTGACAGGGAATGAAATAACGGATTCATATTTGGTACGGCTAATGTACTAACGAGCCCCAAGAGGTACATGTATAAAAAAAAATATATCCAGGTCCGGACTCACTATAATTTATGTTTCTTCTTTACATCAATAAAACATCACCCTGTATATATTTTTTTGAAATTTCGATACGATATTCGAAAAGAGCAAGAAAAAACAAACAAAATGGCCTATTTCATTTTTTTGTTACACCTTCGTGGTTATTTAAATACGTTGTTAAATGTGCAAGAAAATGGATTACAGAACCCTATTAAATGAGAGGCACGTGAAATAAATAGTTTTATAACTAAAATTTGCAAAAATTCTATTGAGCCTAGGTGGTCTGGGTGAATCCTAATTCCGGCACGTTTTAAAGGTCCATTTTGGTAAAAAACTGTGGTCCTAATAAGTAACCGGGTATGAAATAACAAAATTTTTAATCAATCACAGTAGGCTTGTTCAAAGAATAAAAGTGACAGATAATTTAAACCATTTAGGCCTAAGCAACCAGTTACTTTGATCAAGAAAATCATCAACATTTTATACTTAATAAAAATTGGAAAAGAGAACAAACTAAAATCTAAATAAATAAAATATTTTCCATTCAATTAACAATAAATAACAAAACAATAACTAAATGTGTTTAAAAATAAAACGTAATTGACACTAAAGTAAATTTTCAAAATGTCCTCCCCCACATTCTGTGCATTTTCTTGTGCGTTTAGAAAGGTCACCAATTGCTCGACGTATCATTTCTGGATTATTCCGTATTTCGTCGCAGGTTGTAACGACACTGGATTAAATGTTGTCTACTTTCAATTTCAATGCTATAAGCCTCGTTTTTTAAGTGGCCCCATAAAAAGTAATCACAAGGGTTACAATCAGGGGATCTTGGTGGCCATTCATGTGGACCCCCGCGTCCAATCCATCTATTAGGATACACATTGTTTAAGTGTTCTCTTACTTGAAGGTTAAAATGTGGTGGGGCCCCATCATGCTGAAACAACATGCCTCTTATACCGATATTTTCTAACATATTCGGTAAAATGTTTTGAAGAAAATCAAAGTAAATTTCACCATTCAATCTTTCTTCAAAAAAAATGTGGCCCTATCAAATGTCTATTCACAAGTCCGACCCAAACATTTACAGAAAACCTGTGTTGCGAACGGCGTTGGCGTACCGCATGTGGGTTTTCCTGTGCCCATTTATGATTATTTCGTGAATTGTTTACTCCATCCCTTGTAAATTGTGCCTCATCCGTAAATAAGGTTCTGTAAATGACTGGGCGATGGTTAGACAACCAATGACAAAATGCCAGGCGGGGGATATCGTCGCCTTGTTGAAGACGCTGTACCTGCTGGATATGATATGGATGGTAACGTTCTCTTTTTAGGGTTCTCCATACTCGCCAATGAGGAATACCAGTTGCCAAACTGATTCGTCTAGTGCTCATATTTGGGTTTTCTTGAACTACGTTTATAATATTGTTTTGTTTCTGCACACCTTGTTGTAAAACACGCTCCACAACTGCAGAAGTAGGAAACTTTCCGTGTTGTCTTGCATACTGGAACACCGTACTAAAGGTTTTATGATTAGGGCATCGACGACCAGGAAAACGCAGCCGATATTCTCTTTCCGCCGACCTACCATTTCCATTACAGAAACCATAGATGAATATTATGTCAGCATATTCCACGTTTGTAAATTTTACTGGCATAGTTAAAATATTTTCACAAATTTTCACTAACTAAATGCGGATTATTGACACATTAAATTACTAACAAACAATTATTCAACTGTTTAGGAGATTTCTTTTTATTATCTGTCACTTTGAACAAGCCTACTGTGATTGATTAAAAATTTTGTTATTTCATACCAGATTACTTAGAAGGACCACAGTTTTTTACCAAAATGGACCTTTAAAACGTGCCGGAATTAGGATTCACCCAGACCACCTAGGCTCAATAGAATTTTTGCAAATTTTAGTTATAAAACTATTTATTTCACGTGCCTCTCATTTAATAGGGTTCTGTAATCCATTTTCTTGCACATTTAACAACGTATTTAAATAACCACGAAGGTGTAACAAAAAAATGAAATAGGCCATTTTGTTTGTTTTTTCTTGCTCTTTTCGAATATCGTATCGAAATTTCAAAAAAATATATACAGGGTGATGTTTTATTGATGCAAAGAAGAAACATAAATTATAGTGAGTCCGGACCTGGATATATTTTTTTTTATACATATACCTCTTGGGGCTCGTTAGTACATTAGCCGTACCAAATATGAATCCGTTATTTCATTCCCTGTCAAAGTTATGACAAAAAACAGGTTTGGCCAAAAATTATTTAACACCCTGTAACTTCGTAATGAAGGCCCAGTGAGGCATTTCTATGGGAGGTTCCGGTTACCACTGATGTTCTCTACCTCCTATTAAGCTATGTCCCTCTCATGATGCAACACCCTGTATACGGGTTTTAGGTCATGCCGAACAAGTTTTTGTAAAACCAAAAACTCAATTCAATCGCTAATATAAATTTCTAATTTTTGCCAATTTCTTTTGATCATAGTAGGCGTATTTAATTCTGAAAAAAAAAATTAAATAACTTTTTAATCACAATCTGAAACACAAGAAGTATACCAAATTTTATCTTAATTAATCAACAAATGGCCGAGATATTGGGGTGTAGTGGTAAATAGTGAGACACACCGTATATGATCCAGTGGTATTGTTAAAGAACGCTATAACCCCGATATACTTTTCGACGTTGTAACAAAATCCGACTTATGAAATATTTCGTAAGAAAAGCGTGCTTCACGTAAAAACGCCGTGGAGGAGGTTTTTAATTCTTGGAAATATATTTTTATGCCAAATTTTCGCTAACTCTTCGAGGAGCGTTAATTTGGTAAGTGTAGTAAATGTCGCTGCACAGGGACGTAATGTCGCCCCGACCACCCAATTTTGGAAAGTATTCTAAAATTGGACTTGAACTTCCAAATTTCCAAGATTAAAAACCCTTTTACGAATCCACGTTGTCAAGCACTGCAACTCTTACGAAGTATTGAATATGAGGACAAGTTAATCCAACGACTATTCAAAGTATATCGGAAGTTATAGCGAAAATAGCCCTTAGCGACATGGGACCCCCATCATTTCCTAGCAGTCGGATTTGACGGGAAAATGATGCGTTTTGACGGGGTTTGCCCTAAACCGGTTCCTCAGTGATTCGGAGTCAAAAAAGTATTATTACCATGTACTCACACGTGCATGGGATCTGCCTTGCCTGAACGTAAAATTTGTTATTGCATAATGCAAACGAAGTAGATACGCTTCAAGCAATTTTAAGCTCCGAGGAGCGACCAAAATTTATGTGAATTAATAAAATACGTTTATAAGACAGGCAAGCATAAGCCCACCAAAATTTCAGTTACATGAACTGTTCCTTGAATCTTTTTGTGCATCGTTAGCTTTTTCAAACTGCATATTGGATGGTAGTTGGTACCGTATGAATCGTCCCGTTCCTCACCATGTGTTGTACACGGGTCAGACCATTGTTTGTTAACATTTTCTCTGAAGAAGTTGTTGTAAAAACATAAATTTTTTAAAGATTTAATATATATTTTTTGAACTTTATATTGTCTTTTACTTGTGTTTTCTAACAAAATTTCCCTTTCAGATTTAAATTTTAAGAGAGTGTAAAACAGACAGTGTTAGATTTATAGTGTTACGACGTCTTCCAATTGATACCATCAGAGCCGCAGTTAAGCATAAACGACAGTAAGTATGATTTATCCATTAATCTCCGTCTGAAACAGTCACTTTGAACCCTAAAAAATTTTGTGAACGTAATATTTCTATTTAGCATTTAGAAAAGGTTGAGGAAAAAGAAAATTAATTTTTTCTTTTTCCTATTTTTTTTAATTTTTCTAAGTTTTTCGAGCAGAAAATACGTCCTTCAGACTTCCATCAAAAGCATGGATCGTTCACATGGCGCCCGAACAGGGACCATGCCGTCCCCAAACCCAACAAATCCTTTCTCATTCATGGCGGAAGACTCCGAGGGGTCGACCCCAAGAGAATTTTATGAGCGAGTCACCGCACCGCTCGTCGACGACGGTTCTAGAGGGATAGAACCACAGCGACTGTTTCCGGAGGGAGATAATGTTAATTTATCAGCTTCACAGCCACAAACTGCTTCGATGGAAAGTATGTTTCTGAAAATGGCAGAGGGCTTCGTGCAGGCGATACAGAACGTGTCGACCTGTACGCCCCATGAGAGACAAAGATGTCCGAACGTGACGTTCCATGGGCTTGATCATGAAGATCCAGAAGCATTTCTGAAAATTATGGAGGAATATTTCGACAGAGCTCGCATAAGCCACGACTATGATCGCCTCCATAACGTAACCGGCCAACTCAAGGGCGAAGCTCAACGATGGTCCGAACAATTTAGGACGTTGACTACTTCGTATGCCTTATTCAAGGAAAGATTCCTTACGAGATTTAATTCTCCCGACATACAGTCACGAGCTATTGCTCAACTGTATGCCGTCAAGCAAACGTCTTTAGACGACACGGCAGTGTTTATCACAAGGAAAACCTGTCTTTTCGATCGTATTGATCCCTTTAAATCCGAAGCCATCAGAGCTCGGGTCATCATGGACCAACTGCGTCCAGAAATTAGGTCACGCTTGAGAAGCAACCTAATTTCAAACACAGAGATGTTAATAGCAGCGGCTACTAACGTCGAGCGGGATTCAGCTGACGAACAGACGTCGCTAATCCAGCTTATTGATCAACGTCTGTCCCGCGCGTCTTACTATCGAGAGCCGGGACACATAAGTCAACAAAATTCTAGTAACAGGAGCAATGGAAGCCCAACTCCGACAGCACCGAGGGTGCATTTCCGAGAGGACGTATCTCGACAGGACGGTCCAGGCAGAGCGCCTGGTCGTCCTTTTTTTATGCCTAGTTCTACGAGCGGTTCAGTGAATCCTGACCGCAGGCAAAACAATTTTAATGGCGGATCGGGGAAATTCCGAGTACCCGACCGACCGGCAACCCCGTGCCGATACTGTACAGACACAGTGCAGTGGCACTTCCATAGCCAATGCCCGAATAACCCGCATCTCAACAGGAGACCGGGAAACTTTCGAGGGGCCAGAGACCCAGGCCAGGGTCCATCTGCAAGATCCCCGGCACAACGGCCGAACCAAGGCGGCAGCAATGTCCAGTAATTTTTTCCGATACTCATGACCACTACGACGCTCCTCTGCACAAGACAAGAGAGTCAATAAATTATATGAGCGAAGCGTTCCCTTTGCCTCGTATAAAAGTTCAAATTAATGAACATGCGGTCGACGCACTGATCGATTCAGGCTCGACGCGAAACGTTATCCATCCGAGGATGTTGGATAATTTCAAAAATCTCACGACACGCCGATCATTTGCTATGGCGTGCGGAGATCGAATGGTGGACTCTCTTGGCACGACAAAATTAAAAGTAATAATTTCAGGCACCTCTTTTGAAATTGATTTTCAAGTAATCGAAAATTTGAACGAAACGATAATATTAGGATCACCATTCTTATATATGAACAATGTCGCATATGATTATGGCAGAAAATGCCTATATGCCGGCACAGAAGAGCGTATTACCGTCTTCTGGAATCAAGCTTCTCAGAGGGAGAGACAGCAGGCAAAGCTTCCTGAAGAGCTTGTTATAAATGACAAATTTCTACGGCCGCTGTTCGAAGAATTTGTCGATCTGTTCACTGCGGAACCGACTCAAGCAACCACAGTGACTGTGAAACACAAAATTACAGTAAAAGACACAAAACCATTTAATATCAGACCATATCCGATGTCTCCGAGTACTAAGAAAATCATGTACGACCAAATCGAAGAGATGTTGAAAGCTGGCGTCATCGAACCTAGCACTGCCCAATATAGTTCACCACCCGTGATAATAAAACGCTCGGACAAGAAACCACGATTTTGCATCGACTATCGCCATTTGAATGAAATGACTGAAGACGAGGCTTCCGTCTTACCAAAAATACACGAAAGTATTAAAGATTTAGGCAATTCGAAGATTTTTTCTGTGTTGGATTTAAAAAGCGGATATTGGCAAATACCGCTAGATGAAGCATCAAAAGATTTTTCGACTTTTACCACTCCTGATGGGGCAGCTTACAGATTTAATGTCATGCCTTTCGGACTCAAGACAGCTCCCTGTACCTTTCAGAAATTCATGGCAAAGGACGTTTTAACGGGTTACCTGCACCATTTCTGTAAAGTGTATTTAGATGATATAATCGTTTACAGCGTAAACGTGAAGGAGCATATGTCCCACTTGAGATTAGTCTTTGAAAGACTACGTCTACACAATCTGAAAGTGTCACCGGAAAAGTGTGTAATAGCGACGAATGAAATTCAATATTTAGGCCATACAATTAGAACTGATACTTCCCAACCTTTAGAAAAACATGTCTTACAAATTCAAAATTATCCCGTTCCAGCTACAAAAAAGCAGCTACAAAGTTTCCTAGGGCTTTGCAACTGGGTACGAGAATATCTACCAAATGTGGCGATGATCACGAAGCCACTAACGAAACTTCTTTCGAAGGAAAATCGTTTTCACTGGAACCATACATGCGATGAAGCGTTTAGAAAATTAAAAGAATTATTATCCGGACCGCTGGAACTCCATCGGCCGGATTTTTCACGTCAATTCATTTTGCAAACAGATGCATCACTACAAGGCCTTTCGGCCGTATTATATCAATTGGGCGACAACGGCGAAAAATATATAATTTCGTATGCAAGCAACACGTTATCTCCAGCGGAGAGACGTTACCACATAAACGAGCTAGAATGCTTGGCGGTGGTGAACTATATTAAAAAGTACAAGATGTACTTAGCAGATAAACCGTTCTTGGTGAAGACGGACAACAGGGCGTTACTTTGGTTAAACAAACATAAGGACGACAAAACAAAATTTACTCGATGGTCATTACTATTGCAAGAATATGCATTCAAAATTGAACACTGTCCAGGAAAGGAAAATTTATTAGCAGATTTTCTAAGTCGTAACCCACAAAATCAGTATGTCGAGACAGACGAGGAAGAGGAAAGAATGTTCCTACCAAATTATAAGTGTCCAGAACGTATTTCTGTTTTAACGCACTCAGAAATATACGAAGATATCGTACAGGCTCAATTGAGTTCAAGAGATATTCAAGACAAGATCCGCCGTTGGAATGATCTATTTCAACAGGAACAACGTTCCGATGCGGATCTTATTTTTATGCAAAATTTTCACGTCCAAGACGATGTACTTTTTAAAGATTGCGATAGAAATTTTAAATTAATAGTTCCAAAGAGGAAAATAAAGGAATTGATTTACCATTATCATGACCGAGATGAAGCATGTCATCCAGGAAGAGACGAGACTCTCAGGAAAATAGCGAAACGCTACTATTTCAATAATATGGCCAGGATCGTAGGCAAATACATAAACGACTGTCTGATATGCCAGTCTGTAAAGACAAGACAAGCCCAACCCAATGCTCCACTTAGAAGTCATGCACCACAAAATGCATTTGAAACCTTGAGCGTCGACGTAATTGGCCCGCTGCAGAGGACTAAAGACGCCGAAAACAGATACATGATTATCGTCGAAGACGTTTTCAGTAAATGGATAGAGGCAAAGGCATACATTCAGGTCGACGGCAGAACGATAGCCAAATATATCGACGAAGAAATAGTAGCAAGATTCGGAGTCCCTCGAGTCATAATATCAGACAACGGTGGTCATTTCAATTCCGAATGGTACATCACATTTTGCGAAAGGAATGGTATCGAACGATACTTAATTCCAGCATATCACCAACAGTCCAACCCCGTGGAACGACGGGTTCAGGAATGCAAGAAAATTTTAAAGACTCTTTTATTCAAAAAGCCAAACGACACTTGGGATCGCTACGTGCATCAAATGACATACATATTAAGAAATCGTAGGAACGCCGCAACAAATCAAACACCCAGCATGATCGTGTTAGGATATGATCCAGCCGAAAGAGGCGAATGGGATTTGTATGCCTGGAGGCAAGAAAGAGCCAAGCAACAAACGCTTCCACGATACGAGCGAATCAAAGAAGCCCGTCAGGCCCAACAAAATTACAAACAGAAATATGCGCCAAAAGAGGCCGTCACTCCGATCGTTTACAAAGTAGGAGACAGAGTCATGAGTAAGAGAAAAAAGAAGGTACATACCTTCACGCCGTCTTGGTCAGGCCCAACCAGAATTCTGAAGAAGTTTTCAGACGAGGTGTATCTCGTGCAAAAGGGAAATGTAACGACAAGAGTACATGTCGATGATTTGAGACCAGCCCCGCCAGAGGAGCACAACTTGGAAATCGAATCTTCCGATGAAGAAAATGCTAGTCCAGGCGGAACATCACTCGATGGAAATGATTCCCCGTTCTCAGACGATTCCACAGAACCTCCAACGCCGGAGCAAACGGTTGTACAAATCCATGCACCGCCACGAGATGCTTCCACTTCTGATTCAGAATCAAGTTTTGGAGATTCAATCATATTTTTATAACATTTTTCAACCTAGGCTAAGTTTTAACTTAGTGCTAGGTTTATTTTATATCAAAATTTCCATACCAACTTCTTGTCGTGTCAGGCAAAAGTTGGTATTTTTTATGCATTTTTTTACAAGTTATTTTCATTGCGGATATTGTATCGTTCATACAAATCTTCCAAATTCACTGCAGCAACTCTGACCGTGTCCGGCAGAGTTGGTATTTTTTATAATTTTTTCAAAGTCCTCATATGTTAAAACATATACATCTGTAAGCAGAGTCCGACCCAAAGGGTCCAAACAAATGTTCCATTGGCACGGCATGGAAAGACGACGACTCTGACGCAAGGGCGCGATTCAGACGAGTCTAGCAACTCAAGGGCGAGATGCCGCCACGTCTGCTGGAGGGGCAGATGCAACGATCCGACGGATGCAGATTCTGTCGCAGATTTCTCCCAAGAAGAGATTTTAATAAAAACTATTTCAATCAGCATAAGTCTACAAAATTCAGTGTTCCTATTCTCAAAGACGACGATGTGATATCGGTCGCAGATTTCTCCCAAGAAGAGATTTTTTAACTACACGGAAACCATTTCAATCAATATAAGTCAACAAAATTCAGTGTTCCTATTCTCAAAGACGACGATGTGATATCGGTCGCAGATTTCTCCCAAGAAGAGATTTTTTAACTACACGGAAACCATTTCAATCAATATAAGTCAACAAAATTCAATGTTCCTATTCTCAAAGACGACGATGTGATATCGGTCGCAGATTTCTCCCAAGAAGAGATTTTTTAACTACTCGGAAACCATTTCAACCAATATAAGTCAACAAAATTCAGTGTTCCTATTCTCAAAGACGACGATATGTTATCGGTCGCAGATCCCCAGACGGGATGTAAACAAACATTTTACTAAAATTTTGTTTTATATTGTTTCATATAAACCGAGCAGAACCAATGTATAGCTGGAGCCAAGCAGTCCGAGGACCACCTAAGCTGTTCCAGAAGGCAGTTCGACACCGAAGGTGATCGACGAGGCATAGACACGAGGAGGAGCAGACGCAAGCCCGCATTAGTGGAAGAACACTAAGAAAGATAAGTGCGTCGAAAGTGTTTGTGTTGTGTCATCGAGAATCCGAGGATTCTCGATTTTTTTTCTTTTTTTATGCCTTTTTCATATACAATGTTCAATAATTCAATCGAATGCTATGCATCGATATATGTTCAAATTATCACCATTTTTAGATTTGCATCTATGTTTTGTTCAGATAGGCCGGTCTGAACGATAACCGAATACAACACATGGGAGACTACATCCAATGATCCATTTTATTTTCAAACAAACAATTTACCAAACGTTACACAAAAAGATTCACGGAAAGGAGGGGAGTGTTAAAGAACGCTATAACCCCGATATACTTTTCGACGTTGTAACAAAATCCGACTTATGAAATATTTCGTAAGAAAAGCGTGCTTCACGTAAAAACGCCGTGGAGGAGGTTTTTAATTCTTGGAAATATATTTTTGCTCTTCGGAGCGTTTTTTATGCCAAATTTTCGCTAACTCTTCGAGGAGCGTTAATTTGGTAAGTGTAGTAAATGTCGCTGCACAGGGACGTAATGTCGCCCCGACCACCCAATTTTGGAAAGTATTCTAAAATTGGACTTGAACTTCCAAATTTCCAAGATTAAAAACCCTTTTACGAATCCACGTTGTCAAGCACTGCAACTCTTACGAAGTACTGAATATGAGGACAAGTTAATCCAACGACTATTCAAAGTATATCGGAAGTTATAGCGAAAATAGCCCTTAGCGACATGGGACCCCCATCATTTCCTAGCAGTCGGATTTGACGGGAAAATGATGCGTTTTGACGGGGTTTGCCCTAAACCGGTTCCTCAGTGATTCGGAGTCAAAAAAGTATTATTACCATGTACTCACACGTGCATGGGATCTGCCTTGCCTGAACGTAAAATTTGTTATTGCATAATGCAAACGAAGTAGATACGCTTCAAGCAATTTTAAGCTCCGAGGAGCGACCAAAATTTATGTGAATTAATAAAATACGTTTATAAGACAGGCAAGCATAAGCCCACCAAAATTTCAGTTACATGAACTGTTCCTTGAATCTTTTTGTGCATCGTTAGCTTTTTCAAACTGCATATTGGATGGTAGTTGGTACCGTATGAATCGTCCCGTTCCTCACCATGTGTTGTACACGGGTCAGACCATTGTTTGTTAACATTTTCTCTGAAGAAGTTGTTGTAAAAACATAAATTTTTTAAAGATTTAATATATATTTTTTGAACTTTATATTGTCTTTTACTTGTGTTTTCTAACAAAATTTCCCTTTCAGATTTAAATTTTAAGAGAGTGTAAAACAGACAGTGTTAGATTTATAGTGTTACGACGTCTTCCAATTGATACCATCAGAGCCGCAGTTAAGCATAAACGACAGTAAGTATGATTTATCCATTAATCTCCGTCTGAAACAGTCACTTTGAACCCTAAAAAATTTTGTGAACGTAATATTTCTATTTAGCATTTAGAAAAGGTTGAGGAAAAAGAAAATTAATTTTTTCTTTTTCCTATTTTTTTTAATTTTTCTAAGTTTTTCGAGCAGAAAATACGTCCTTCAGACTTCCATCAAAAGCATGGATCGTTCACAGTATTTGGGGTGTATATTTACCGATATCGATTTCACTAAAAAAAAAAAAAAAAATTCGGATACGTAAAATAATAAAAGTTAATGCCAGCATGATTTCTAGATGAGTTCTTCAAGCAAGCAAACTTTACTGTAATATTAGTCGAGTATATTTTGTGGCCATGTAATTTGAAGATATTTATGAAAGAACATTATTTGAATTAGCATGTATTCAATTTAACGAAAAAATATCATGTTCAACTGTAATTTGATATCAAATATTAGAAATAGCGTATTTCTATATTAAAGTAATACACATGTATTATTAAAAGTAAAATATTCTCCCGAACTACACATAATATTTAGGTACAGCAAAACTAATCATTGCATTTTCAGTATATTACATAAACCTGCAATAAACATTTAATGAAGAACTTTACTTGAGATAGTAAGAAAAGCCTAATGAGAATCCATCCACCCCAACATGTACACTCTTTGTACACATTATACTACACAACGCCAACGTTTAATAATACGTTCACTCTTCACCTCCTTTGCGGCGATTATATAAGCTCTTAGTAGACACCTGTGCCGTTATGTAATCGAGGGCCAATAAATTATTTAATTAACTGAAGAATGGCAGTGATATTTCGGTTATGCAAACGGTGTTTGGATTGTTTATGAGTAACGAAAGATGTAGTCCCTTCTTGCTTCTTCTGTTTTCGACATACTACTACTATTTTTGAAACCATTGTTAATTAACCATAGCTATTGTTGTAGAAAATTTTATTTTTATATTTTTACAGAACCAATTTTTTGTGTTTTTGGCAAAACAAGAAAGAAACAAATAATAGTCATTCGCTTAATTGTATCTTCTAACCTGAAATCGATACTGCAGTCCTGTTAAAAACATGTTTAGTTTCATTGTTTGTTAATTTTTACACCGACTCTAATAACGATATTAGATAAAATTAGATAAAACAATATTGGAATATTATTTCACAACTTTTAGTATTTTTTCTTTCGAAAGCAAAAAATACGCTCTTTTTAATAGCTTTTCTGAACATAATTCAATTTATTGTAAAAAAAAGTCATTGATTTTTGCGACATCTACAATCAATTTTATTGTCAGCGCCTTCGCCAAATATTAAAATGTAAAATTATAGGTTTCACTTTAGTTACCCCGAGGAAACTTGCACGTGACTGCCGGGAAAGTTTCCTCTTTCAAACAAAAAATATATCGTCAAAATATTCTTAATTTTTAATAGCTTTTCTGAAGATCATTCATTTTTTTTTATAAAAATCGCTCTCTTTTGGCATCTATTCGAAAATAATTGATATTTTCAAATGTATGTGAACATAATTTTACAACAATTAAACGATCATTATTAAACCCTACAAGAAATTCAATTCAATACAAAATTACAGCAGCATTGCGAATGTTTTAAAACCTCGAGACACAAGTTTATATAAATGTAAAGTAGCGTTTAAAAAAGCGTCTCCAGCATAAGATGTAAAGCCTTATCTAATCGTGTTAAAATAAACAAAGATGAGATTATTAGAACAAAATAGGGGTGGTCCCCACATTGTGTTGGGCAGCGCTGTATAGGGCCGGGTGCAAAATGAAGTTCGGGCCAGGAGAAATGTACATATAACCAGTGTGTTAAAAAGGTAAGGAGTATCATTCCTTTTCTGCCGATAATTATATAAAACAACGGGCTAGATGTATTAGGAGATTTTAAGCTACATGTCTGTTGATGAGTGTTTCCTCTCCAGGCTTATTAGCAAACTATTTGCTTTACAAGTTATTTCCACATAACAAAAAACGCGAGATATATTCACTAGGAGTACTTTGATCTTCGAGATAAATGTCTGTTGATGAGCGTTTCTCTCCAGGCATATTACCAAACTACTTGATGTACAAGTTATATTATCACACAACTAATTTTTGCATCAACTAGAAATAATCTATCATATTCGCGTATTAGAGGCTACTCTTCGGGTTTACTATTATCAACAAAATTGCCGACATAACCATCGACAACGAACACATTTATTTCGATTTCATTTCAATATTCAAGGTGACGCTGCTGACCACTGCAACAATAAAATGGCAACTTACGTAAGCATAAACGAGGGCGCCGATAGAGACCCGGAGAACGACGTATAGGTTCATATTGCCTCAGATAATTTAGTTTCGGGAAATGGGTATTTTGCGTGTTTGTGGTACTAACAGAAACAGTCGATTTTTATGAATTTATACTTGAATTAAGTAGTAGGATAAAGTTACATTACAATTTACTCAGTTATTATTTTCAATAATAATAATAATAATGAGAATAGGTAAAAATTTACATTCTAAACACATTATTAGGAAGATTTACGTTTGCTAAATTACAAGTTTATAATATCGAGCTGATATGTTCAGAGTTTTGCAATGACAACTAACTTTAACTTCAATTATACTTCAGCTAATGTACTATCAGTGGATTACCGTGTGCCCTTTGACACGTAAGATTTCACAAGAATGTTTGCTATCCAAATTATTGTGAGGTTTCTCACCGGCGATGTATACGGTATTCTATCATTGTTCAACAAGGTCCGTCACTGTAATAATTATTATTCTACGAACTACAAAACCTTGCTCATATTTCGAGTGGGTTACTTTTCAACGAAGTTTTGAACCGGGACGTCTTGTCTGTTTAACATATTTCGACCAGCCGCGTTTTACGTTGCTGGACAGCCATACACAATTTAGTAGTTGCCGTTTATGTAATAAATTAAAGAAGATTTTCGCAACATTCTATGATATTTTACAGGATAATTTAATTTTCATTTACCACTTAAATTCGATAGTGCTAGAACATTGGCATGATTCTTATATCTGTTTTGCATCAAATTTTATTTTGCCGTATTGATTGCTACCACACTAATTTCAAACAATCATTATACCGGCCATTGCCGGCAACTCTAATTTTAATCAAAATAACACGGAGATTCTATTGCATAACATGGTTCTTGTTATTTGCATAACCAACTCTGAAACGTATTATGCACTAATATACAGTATGGTCGTTACTGTATCAACATAAACTTTCCTATATAATATTTAGACAATTCTTAAAAAATGTTTCTTAAAATGTTTTCTTAACCCCCTCTCAAGTTACCGAAGTAACCCCCTGGAAGGTCTCAAGAATCTTGCGCTAGGTAAAGAGAGACGAGGCCCTACAGTTTAATGTGGACTCCAAACCACTCTTGAGGCAATTTTTTAATGAAAAATTATTTCGCCTTGCGGGAATCGAACCCACTTCGCTAGGCAACTCAGTTTGCTAGCCAGACGATTTGACACACTGAGCTACAATTGTTTTTAATATTTGGATTGTTTAACTTCATCTTTGGCTATTTGCTGCAACAATTGTTATAAAATAAAACGATTTCTGTGACTATTGTCCCAACTCGATAATAAATGTATTAAAACGATTTTTGCTTTCCTTTCAACTTTAACTTTCTGGAAATACAAGTACGAGTAATAACCTAAATAAAAGATAATGATTTAATTCGAATCAAATAAAATCTAAAACAAAACTTTAACCATAAAATCACAGCACATTATAGAAAATAAATTTCTCAATTTCTCAATTAATAAACAGTGTGTTAAAGTTTACAAGTTATTTAAATTAAAGAATTAATTAATTTTCTAAAGTCATAGATACATAGTATCAGGCCTGGTACGAAACCATGACGTCAAACTTTGCATAAAGAATTTTGCCTCTGGCAAATATAAAATATAAAAAAAAAAATTTTTTCCTTTTCTAGAATCCACTTCAATTATCCTGAAGAAATTTGCAATGAACCACCGGGAAAAGAAAGAAAGAAAAAGAATAGTCAAAATCGGTTCCCGCAAATTTGATGTGCGGCCTGCCGAAGGTGGCTAGTTCCTTATTTAAAAAAATATGTTATATTTGTTTAATTGTCAAATGGAAAATAGTTTGTTATATAATTTACATGCTACGCGTTAGGCTTAGTTCACATAGGTACGTTATGCGAATTTCTCGTAAGGAATTCCGGTAAATTTCATTTAAAAATATTCCTGGCGGGAGACCTTCTAAAACTTAATTTGAGTATATTACCACGCTTACAAAAGAGGTTTGAGGTGATACTTGCTATTTTGATAAGATTCTCAAATTTATTACGTCTTACTTTGAAACTTCATTTCAAAGACGCATAGAAGATGTATGTCAATCAAAATTAGCAACATGTGGAGCACTTATTATAATTTTTTCTGTTCAACTATTTGGAATATCTATAATTTTTCAAAGTTTATTTAGTGCATTCTGTGAGTCGGATAGAACCTCGAAAAATGTGAATACTTTCTAATCTAATGAGACTATGTCTCCCCCGTTTGAACACGATGGCGTGGTAAAATTTCTCTCCGAGATCACCCAACCCTCCAAACGGACAAAAACCACACCCCAAAGGGGTAAACCGCGTATCCGCCGTCTCCTACCATCCAAACTTTTGTTACCCACGTTTTCGAGGATGCCAAGACGATGGTGATGTTGAATCTTTTCCCCGAGGCGAACCGGCCCCTCAAACGGACAAGAACTAGCCCTTTGATACGCGGTTTTATGGAGTAAGTGAGTAAGTTGACAGATCATTGAATACGTACCGGATGATGATTACAGGTATCTTGATTGACTGTTCAGCTGAAAATAAAATGGGTGCATACTTTGTGTGTAGGTTTCAGATGGGAAAATCAGGTATATGCAATCACTGGCACAATTTCAACTGGGGGGGGGGTAACACAAGTTTAACAGATAGAATACGGCCTCTTCGCGGTTTATCCCTTTCGGGGGTGGTTTTTGGCCGTTGGGGGGGATCGAGGAGAGGTCTCTCCATCACCACTGTGCTCAGCGTCCTCGAAAACCGGGGGTAACACGGCCTATCCGCGGTTTAGCCCTTTCGGGGGTGGTTTTTGGCCGTTTTGGGGGTTGGTGGGGGTCGAGGAGGGGTCTCAACATCACCATCGTGCTCAGCACCCTCAAAAACGGGAGTAACACAGGTTTGGATGGTAGGAGACGGCGGATACGCGGTTTACCCCTTTCGGGGGTGGTTTTTGTCCGTTTGGGGGGTTGGGTGACCTCGGAGAGAAATTTTACCACCGCCATCGTGTTCAGCATCCTCGAAAACGGGGCGGAGACATAATCTCGTTAGATTAGAAAATATTCACATTCCTGTCCGACTTACAGAATGCACAAATGTTGTACTTATTGCTCAATAAAGACAAATAATCATATGATGTACACTTCTGTGTAATGAAATCCCGTACAACTTTTTTTCGTTATATTAAATCATTCTGTATTTATTTGTCAGCGTCATATTTTCGCAATGCCAAAATTAGCCAACATGACAACAAAATTAATTCTCTCTAAAATTGAAGAGGGATGGTGTATCAGAGCAGTTGCCAACCATTACCAATTGAATAAAAGTACTATTATGAGTATGAAGAAAAGGTGGGAGGAGGAAGGCAGCGTAAAGGGAGAAGATGGTTCCGGCCGATCGAGAAGTTCAAATCTCGTTCAAGATGAAGCGCTCCTTAGCTATTTGAGGGAAAATCCGTTTCAAACAGCAGGAGACGTTTCATGACAAACTTTCCAGTCTCGAGGTCAACAGCTAGCCGAAGGATAGGGAAATCGGAATTAAACAACTGTACAAGTGCAAACAAGACCAAATTAACAAAAGAACAGAAGCAAGCACGCAACCTGTTTTCAAATTATGTCTGTCGCCCGGCCCGTTGGAGTTTTGTAACAATGTTATACTTATCGATGAAAAAGTTTTTCAGTCTTGTAATGGCGGACATGTTCGGATATACCTACCTGCAAATACCAGGTTTCACGAACGTTACGTGTCTCCGCGGAACAGGTCCGGACGTTCTCTCTTAATGTTTCCGCATGGATAAGCGTGCATGGCCCTGGGGTAGCATGGCGTATTATAGGTAATGATAAATTGAATGGACAAGTTTTTAGAGATATTTTGGAAAACGTTATGCTTCCTTCGGTGAAGCAATTATATACAAACAACACCTCCATTGGCTTCATTTATCAATAAGACAACTGTCCTATTCATACTGCCAGGATAATTATTCGATGGTTTGGGAACAATAACATTGAATTGTTACCGTGGTCTTAGCACAGTCCCGATATAAACCCAATTGAGGAAGTCTGGGGTTTGCTCGTAAAAAAAAATATGGACGAAACTTCAGACCAAGATATGAAGAATTGTGGTCGGCAATTCAAAATTGCTGGAAGGAGCTAAGAGAAAAACAAAACTATTGTCGTAGATTAATTGCTTCTATGCCAACAATATTTAATCACGTCTTGGACGTGAAAATGATTCAAAAACATCACACATATGTGGTATTTACAATTTTTTTTCCTTAAAATCCCTAGTGGTGATTGTAGTGATTTTTTCAAAATGCATCTGCAGATGGCATTAGTTCGATAAAAAAAATCGGCAGCTACTGGAAGCGGCTGGAACCTCCCCGCTAGGTGGATCTTTGAAGCCGAAAAGAGCATTAAATTGTGTGCACGGCACTAAACGGCACTAAACGTAATCCGATCTCATCCAAAACCTTTTCAGATCTTCTGGGGCACTAAAAAAACCCTCAACTTAATGAATTTACAATCATCTATGGGAGTTATTACCTACATTATCGCTCGTTGAATAATATACTATTAGGATATTAACAACATCACTTGAACGACTAAGAAAGTCTAGTTATCCTAAATACTACAGATTTGTAAAGCAACAAACTGAAAATTGGTAAAGTGATAATCTTAATAAATTCACCAACGAAGGTACAGAAAGCATGTGATATTGATATGACATCTACCTTTAAAGTTTGTGACAATCCACTAAAAGTTGCCGAAATCTTATTAACATGACATGACACCAACGTTATTGGATGATTGGAAACGATGACAATGACAATCGTCAAAATTTTCTCATAGCAATCCAATCGCTCGCGGCTGTCTTTGTTAAATGAAACATTAGCATTTCAGTAATTTTACTAGATTTTAGAGGAATATTTGTAGTTTAATTCTTCGATTTGCCTGTATATATATTTAAAAACGGCACTAAACGTAATCCGCTCTACTTCTAGAGTAGTGAAGAAACCCTCACACGTGAATTGACACATGATGTGACGAGTTTCACGACGTAACGGCTACGCGCATCGATCATGTCATGCGAAATACGATGTATGCTTAATATTTGCTTTGTTTTTAATTTTTTTCACGGAAACCAAATCGAAAGGGTAGAAATGTGATATATCGTTGAAATCAGAATTTTAACTGCTTTTCAATGGTTCCATTGCAAATTGAAAGTAATTATAAAATAAACAACTTGTTGTGTCAAAATGGCACTAAACGTAATCCGATCTCAACCAAAACCTTTTCAGTTCTTCTGGGGCACTAAAGAAACGCACATGCAAAGTTTCATTCTAACCCGTTCAGTAGTTTCGGCGCTATCGTGCTAACACACATACACACATGCACACACACAGACATTTTTCAAAAACCACTTTTTTGGGTTCCTAGGACCTCAAAACGTAAAGATTTGATGTTATCTCAATTTTTGTTTTTGAACCAATTTTAGTAACCTCTCACAATTTTATTGTGGAGAGGTTAAAATCACTTCATTCAAATGATTGGAAGATAGTCTAGAAAAACGCCTCTAAAAATGTACTGATATATATAACATTCCGCTTTAAAAAATGGCACTTAGTCCTGTACAATTGTCTTGGATCACCCTGTATATTCGAAAACAATTTCCTGTTATAGATTTTTTATGTAATTCACCTGTATTTTTTTAATTTCTAGCTATCGTAAAACTTGAGCTATAGAAGTCAGATGCACTACTGCCCCACCCTGTCTGAAAAATTCAATATGTTATTTATTCATTATAACGTAAATTATATGCCGTATACATTGGAACACATTCTAATTGTAGGACTTACTGTATATTTTCGTAAGGATTATCTAGACAAAACTATTAGTCGTTAAGTTTCGACAATTAATTGGGTCAAACCAACCAACGTGTACTTCCGGCTTCAACATCTAATTTAGATGGAACTGGAATTTAATTAGGAGATTGGCTTGCAATAAACTTTATAAAGTATGTTGACACAGTTAGGAGCATTAGTTGCTGGAATGTCCGGGGCATTTTTTTGTTCGGCTTCGTTTTGATGTTTAGGTTTTTCGACCCTTTTTAATGTGTCTAAATCGTTAACAGGCCGTTAACACCGCCATGTTATTATATAATTAAAACATATGTTAATAAAGAAATATATTTGTAATAAAAAATTAAGTAGTATGCAACTCACTTATGACTTAATAAACAGAAGTAGTCTAAATATTGTAATCATAAAGATATTTTTCTTCATATTTTACTAAACGTATTATGTAAAATATATGTTTTATCTTAGGTTTGTTCTCTTTGACGGTGAGGAGTTCTGAAATCAAGTGCTCTACTACGCAAATTTAAGCCACTTAAATGAACTGTCCATAAAAACACACTGTCAACTCTTATACATCTAAAGTTCGAAAATAAGCTTGTTGAGGTGACATCTGCAACATAACCCCTTCAGTAGTTCCAGAGATTAGCGCTTTCATATTGACAAAAGCGATGTACTCTTTTATGAAATCTGGCGCGATTTGTCATGCTTTATATTTTTTTTATTTACTAGTAAGGAAGCAATTGCACAGTTTCATTCAAAACTGCTTCCTTTGACGGATTTTGTACAAGTGTGAAAACAAACAAACTGCGCAATTAGGCCAGTCATTTAAAACATCATAGGTCACAAAAAATTGCACTGTTCTGATTTTTTGGAATATTGTTAGGATATACACCAGTAGTGTAAAACCAAGTTTGTAGTTTGGAAAGACTTGTGCTAACTGCGTAGTGTTCGAAAAACCTTGAAATTTCGGATTTTTTTCAGTTTCTGGCATAACTTCGAAAAGGAAAAAGTCGCAGTATACACTTTTAAAGTAGACAAAATTTACTACAATTTGAGCGCAACAGCAGGTCCGTAGATTCAATGGGTCCCGGGATACACCGCTTCAAAAATTGGTCATTTTTTCCAAAAAGTTCGAAATTATAGTTTTAGCCGTCTTCCGAGCAAGATATTGGCTAAAATACTCATCTTGCGAGGAAAGTCATGGGAGATGAAGTTGTAGAGCAGTTATTTTGCTTTCATTTAAGCATAAACGGAACCCTGTAGGGCCAACAGTGCCCTTGCTATCTGGATTTGGGTAGGTACCTACCACCTACGGCTGAAAACCAGGAGGAGTACGAGCACGTCATAATCGTTGGAAAGGATGTCGACCTCTTGGTGCTTCTTAATGGATTTGACTCCAGCATACAAAATGTATTCTTCTAAGTGGCAGGGGTGGAACAGGTTGTGAGCAGTTCTCTTCAACATCATTCATTCGAGGTGAGCTCTCATTCCCTCCTGGAATAAAACAGCCAGACCTTCTTGTCGCGGCTACCACGTTTCTGAACCATGACGCCACTCATGAAGGGCTGACTGCAAATGTCTCGTTGCGCTCTATGGTGGGGGAGAAATGACTCTCACCACGCTCTGCGTTACGGAATATTTGTCCAATCTGCTGCCAATGCCAAAGTCCACCCCGCTCGTCTGCCCCCGACCGAAGAGGCTGCTGCCCAACATTCCTACAGAACCTACCACCAGGTGCAGAATTGGTTGGGAGTAGAGAAAGAGCCCACCAACTGGGGGTGGACGAGGAGACAGCATGGGCTGACACCGGTGACTTCAACCACGGAACCAGCGCCGCTAACCCTGTTGAAATTCCTGTCATGCAGTTACCAGAAAGAGTGCGGAGGAGGATGTTGCTCCTGCCAGAGAGCAGAGCTGAAATGCTCTGCTCTCTGCAAAGTTTGTCAGAGGAAGACCTGCCTGAATACTCCTCTCTTAGCCATAGCTGAGTCGGATGAAGAAGACGACCCTTCATCACTAATATCTAGTAGTAGACATAATCGAACAACAGAGGAATTTTCGGAGCCCTAAGAAGAGTCGTCTGACGCAACTGGGCTTTCCAAAAGAACACGACTGTCTTGCTACCCCTTCGCTGTAATTTATTATAAAATTGATTACGCATTTCATAAATACTTATTTACATCGTGTAATTTTGATTAAATTTATACCTTATTACTAATTGTACTCAACTTCATTTTGCATTATATAAACCATTTTCCACTGAGTTATGTCTTTCTTATCCTTTACAAAAATCCTGCAATTTGTCAGGCTCCATTTCTGGAAAAATCCGATTTCCTTAATTTTTCGTTCTTTCGATATAACAAGGGGGCCCTACGGGGTTCCGATTGTGCTTAAATTAAAGCAAAATAACTGCTCTTCAACTTCATCTTCCATGTCTGTCCTCGTAAGATGAGTGTTTTAGCCGATATCCTGCTCGGAAGACGGCTAAAACTACAATTTCGAACTTTTTGGAAAAAATGGCGCTCAAATTGTTGAAAATATTGTCTACTTTAAAAGCGCACAGGAAAACTTTTTTCGTAGGATGCACCTTTCAGGTATAAGAAAAAAACTGAAAAAAGTCCGAGCATTACAAGGTTTTCGAGCAACACGCAGGTAGCACAGGTCTTTCGAAGCTGCAAACTTGGTTTTATACTATTGGTATATATCCTAACAACTTCCAAAAAAATCAGAACAGTGCAATTTTTTGCGACTTAACGCGATTTTTGTGTTTACGGTGACTGGCCTAAAGGTACGAACAATGCGTTTACATGAAAGCTTTAAGACTGAGAAAATCAAATTAAGTCTAAGCCAAATAATGAAATTTAATATATTTATAACAATTATATTGCTGTGCCCTTAACCAATCATATAGGGTTATTCACGGAAAGCGGGTATTAGACGTTTCTCGGGATCTGTCGAGTTTAGAAATCTGAAAATTCTTATAAAGAGGTTTTTGGGTATGGCAAATTTAACGAAAATATTTTAAACTTTGTGCCGTTTATACCGGAAGTATCATCAAACTTCGTTATTTTAAATGGAACACCCTGAATATTATTGCATATTTCGATTATTCATAAAATTTTAACTTGGGTTTATGTACCCTATTATTTTCCGAGATAATTAATATTTTTGAAAAATCTTGACGGTAACTAAAAGTGTCCTTATGGTTTCACAATTTTACACGGGGTGTCTTATTTTCACAGTTAAACATTATTTTAGTTTAAACGTCAAAGTAATTTTTTTTAATGAAACCCCTATATATTTTTACAGAATCTAATAGATTATCGAATTCTGCATCGATTGATATTACCATTCCCTATACCTATCTCTCTTGATTTTCTCATCATAGACGAATATTTGTAAAATGTACATGCATCAGCACTGTTTGTTACTAAGCAATACAAGTTATTCCTTTCTTATCATAAATGAGGATAATCGTATGGATAGTTGATAATTGTTTGTTAGTTATCGAGAAAATAAAATCAATAAACAACAGAAACAAAAAGATGATTTCATTATTAAATTTATAAAAAAATACCGTGGCTCGGCGAATTTCGTGGGGACCTAATCGCTGAAATGCAGCTCGTACCCTGTGCTTTAGATATTCTTTGGAAGTAGCCGGCGTGGCCTAAACAATATTTTTGATTTTACCCCAAAGGTAAAAGTCTCAGGGGGTCAAATCGGGGGGCCTTGCTGACCATCTCCTAGGTCCTAGGTATCTAAATTACCTATCTTAGAACAGTGCCACTAATTCGTCGTCATTCCCGTGTATTATGTGGGCCGCAACCATCCATTTGATAATACATAGAATTATAAACATTTAGGGGCAAACTATCAATCAACGTGTCAACTACTGCTTTCAAGATTTCCATGTATTTATTCCATTTAAATTCTCTTCGTAGATATGATACTTAAAAGTGTTATCTACTAATAAGCAGGAAACGTTAAAACTAAATTTGGTCTGGAAATTCGATTCCCGTATCACATGAGTACTTTGCTGTGCCCGCTGGTGCAAATTTCGTCTGTTAAAAATTCATTCTTTGGAAAATTTAACCTCGTCAGTCCAAATAACCCTTTTTTAAAAATCAGGATTTTCTTGACGATATACGATCAGCTGCCTACAGAAATCTGTTTCTTTTTAATCTTCGGATTGTTCTTTTTGGTATAGAAAGTTATGCATCTTGCATTCTGTAGAATTCGTTGAATAGACGAATATGAAAGTTCTAAATCTCAACTAGCGCCAGGAATAGATCCCTGCGGGTTTGCATAAAAGTAAGCCAGAATGTTAATCTCATTTTCTTCATTATCTGTAACTAGCTTCGGTATTGTCTATACGACTTTAACTTTGCCAAATTTTGAAAAATTTTACTAGATTCTTGGGAATTTATTGTTTGTCATTGGTGGTAATTGTCGGTATTTCTCATTGAATTCTCTATACGTTCTACTAATTGCATAAATAGAAAACAAATCTAATATTACAGCAATTGAATAAACTTTTGCTATTATTTTCCACTAATAATTGACATAAGTGAAGCTGCGCACACAACACTAACACGGTGTTGACATTGGTAAAAGCAAAACATTTTTACACTACTAGATGACATTATGGAACAGTGCTGATGTATGTACATTTTATAAATATTCGTCTATGAAGAGAAAAATAGAGAGAGATAGGTATAGGGAATGATAATATCAATCAATGCAGAATTCAACAATCTATTAGATTCTGTAAAAATATACAGGAGGTTCAATAAAAAAAATGAATGAACTTCACATGGAAGTTAGCAGAACATCTACCATAAAGTCTTTTTAATTAGAAGTAGGTGGTTCAGAATTTGCCGTTTTTTAACCGTAAACGAACGGTGAAAATGAAATTTAAAAAAAATAAAAATTAAGGCGGTAAAACCAAAAAAATTATTTTTTAAAATCAGCAAAAACTTTCAGAATGAAAAACCCATAGGCCTATTATTTCACGTAAATTCGCCACTAATTAATCGTGAAAGTAACAATTTTACCGTTGTTAATTTTTTTAAAAATTTTGGATGTTCTGCTAACTTCACATGAAAGTTAGCAGAACATCTACCAATTTTTTTTTTAATTAAAAGTAAGTAGCTCAGAATTTGCCGTTTTTAACCGTAAACCAATGGTGCAAATGAAATTTAAAAAAAATAAAAATTAAGGCGATAAAACAAAAAAAAATAATTTTTTAGAATCAGCAAACTAATTCAGAATTGAAAGTTACGAAAGAAAACACATAAACACGAGAGAAAAATCAAAATCTCGCAGATTCGAGGGTTAAATAAAAGATTTTTAAAGGAACAACATTAATGAGACAGGCGAAACATCATGAAATCAGAAACAAATGATTGAATGAGACAAAACTGAATAACATGCAGAGTAAAGAAATTTTTGAAGCGATATTTGAAAAACGAGAAATAGTCTTAAAAATGTTTAGTACTTAGGAAAAAAAATTAACTGCTTAATTAATAAAAAATTGGTAGATCATCACGGCAAATTTTAAAACGTCAATTATAACTAGGGTGAATGAAAACTGACTCCCAAAAGCCATTTTCAAACGAGCTTAATCGCCTTTCTATTGAATTTCGGGGAAAGAAAAATCAATTAATGTCCAAAAAAAATTGCAAAATTATCACGGCACGATTAATTAAAGAACTGGATCGGTAAATTTCTGAAGGAATACTGAGCGCCAAAAGCCATTATCAAACGAGCTTAGTGGCTGTTCTGCTGAGTTCCAGAGAAAACAAATAAAAAAAATGTCAAAAGAAATTGTAAAGACATCACGGCAAATTCGAGAACGACACGATTAATTATAGAAAGGGGAACGTAAATTCTTGAACGAAAACTGAGTCCCAAAAGCCATTTTCAAACGAGCTTAATGACTGTTCTGCCGAGTTTCGGGGAAAAAATTAAAAGTTCTTAATAAAAAATTGCAAAATTCGCAAGATAAATTCAAAAATATCGTGATTAATTATAAAAGCGGGAATAGAAAATTCCTGAAGGAATAGTCAAATTTAATTACCTTTTTTGGTTTTACCGCCTTAATTTTTGTTTTTTTCAAATTTTATTTTCACCATTCGTTTTTGGTCAAAAAACGGCAAATTCTGAAGTATCTATTTTTAATAAAAAAAAAAAAATTGGTAGATGTTCTGTTAAGTTCCATGTGAAGTTAGCAGAACACTCGAAAAATTTTAAAAAATTAAGAACGGTAAAATTGTTACTTTTACGATTAATTAGCGGCTAATTAACAGCAAATAATTGGGTTTTTTAATTCTGCAAAGTTTTTGCTGATTCTAAAAAATGATTTTTTTGTTTTATCGCCTTAATTTTATTTTTTTAAATCATTTGCACCATTTGTTTACGGTTAAAAAACGGCAAATTATGAGCTACCTACTTTTAATTAAAAAAAAATTTGGTAGATGTTCTGCTAACTTCCATATGAAGTTAGCAGAACGCGCGAAAATTTTTAAAAAATTAGCAACAGTAAAATTGTTACTTTCACGATTAATTAGCGGCAAATAATAGGCCTATAATCTTTTTAATTCTGCAAAGTTCACACAAATTCTAGAACACCATGGAAGATATCGATTTTTTTTTTTCCGAAGGTTTAGTGATATTTCTGGAATAAGCAAAAGTGACACAAAGTTGAGAATATTTTCGTTAAATTTGCCATACCCAAAAACCTCTTTATAGAAATTTTTAGATTTCTAAACTCGACAGATCCCGAGAAACGTCTAATACCCGCTTTCCGTGAACGGTCCTGTATATTGCATTTTAAACATTTGTCATTGCAATCATATCAGGACAAGCATGACTAAAGGACTCAATTCAGTACAATGATTCAGTCAACAATGTATAAACTTCCAAATTTAAACAACAATTGCGTATTCATAAATAGCTACCTACATTTTCGGATATACATATTACGGTTCATAAATATTGTAAGATACCAATACCAATGCATTGACCGCATTCGAAAATAAACAGACATTTACGGGCTTTTAAATTTTGGCCTGGTTTACTATCAGCAAAAAAAAACACTACCATTGTTCGAATCGACATAGTAGAATCAACATTTACCATTTCCGAGTTAATTGGTGTGTAATAAACCATATTAACTGGTCAGTTCCATTGTATTAAACACAATTTCGAATGATTAAGTTATGATGCGGATCATTCTTTAAATTGTCGTACCACTGAATCAGACATCATTGGTTGAATAAATATTAAAAACTGAAATTAAACAAGTAAAAGTGTTAATATTTATTTAACTAATGCGCTGTAAACAACATAATTGAAGAAGAATTTCAAAATATACAAATTAATTTAATTGGTTGTTCAAACACCGTTATTGGGTTAAATGAGGCGAGAGATTTAGAAAAATTACTAGTAGTGCAAATAGAAATGAGCCATATTAAGTTGTCGTGCATGGTTTGAGGAAGGCAGACGTCTACGAACACCACCTATCCACTATGGGCCAGGAGGCGTCCAAATGTGGCTAAAACTCATCTTTTGAAACTGATTTAGAGATCGTTTTGATGAGTAATTAAAGTATCATCATATTATAAGAGTAATGTATTAAGTTGGAGTTTTATCATTATCATATTCACATTCGTTTCAATTCTTTCTAGTCGATTATTTCGTTTCAAGTAGCAGTTAATATTTTTTAGTTCTATTTAATTGATAAGCCTGGTCGATAACCGACATCGCACGACCGGGTTGTAATGGTTGTATGTCCGCGTTTTTTCAATGTGTAACCCCCTTCCGCACAAGCCCCTGGCTTCTGGAATTGGGGGTTGTCTAATTTCTGTGGTGTTTATAATAAGTTTAATTAGCGTTGGGTTATTTCATCAACTAGTTTGATACTTACGTATCACCTGGCAAATCAACAATGAATGTTCTAACATAGCCTGGTCAAAGGCATTGAAAATACATTTATGGCAAAAGGAATGGTGGCTAGGTGCTTGTAACACCTACGAAGGGTGTTTCATTTGAAAAATTTGAGAAAATTCAATTTAAAAAGTTCTTAGTTGAAAAATAATTTTTGACCATCCTGTACTTTTTTAGGAAATAAAAACGGTACAAAAAAATCTCTCATTTCTTTTTAATTTTCAAAGCATGTAGTTTATATCGTCTTCGGAAATAATCACTTTGCTCGTCACTTTGTCATAAACGAACAATAAACAACTATATGTGCTGTTCTTAAATTTGCACATCAATAAAACTTTGTTACCTCCTTTCCCTTATTATTTATTTTTGAGAAAGAATTGAGACAACATATGCGGACGACTAGCTGGTTTAAGTCGGAGCAGAGAGCCGTGGATCCAGAGTATTCGTAAGAGTGGAGAAACTTACCCTTTTTGATATGTACAGCATAAGTAACAGATTTCTGTTTATTTCGAGAAAAGGAGACAAAGAAAAATTGATGTTAAATTAGGCACCATCTATAGTAAAATAAGTAAAATTGTCTCATTTTCTCGAATAACCAGTCTACTATAGATCAGACTAAAATTGTTGGTAAGAGAAATAAAAAGATTGTTTAAAATGAATGACAAAATATTACATGATTATAACAACTTTATACCAGTATCCTAGATTGACTATTGTTGAGGTAACTGGTTCTGGAACAGCAATCCAGGCCCACAATTGTCTCTTGTTGCGGGAATGGATTCTAAAGTTTCCTTGGCAATTTACGTCTCCTAATGAAATGGAGTGAAAGTTGTAGGAAAATTAACCAACTATGTGGTTTATTAAAAGTTAACGAAATTTTATCTATATGAAAGATAAGCTGTGCAAAAACTACGCAGGAATGTAGAAGCTATGCAGAAACGTATACAGAAAAGTATAAGTATATATGTGCATAAACATATAAGTACATATAAACCTATAGATATATATATATATATGTATTTAAGAATTAATTTAAATATCTAAGCATCTAAGTATATAAGTATATACAAAAGCTGATCTGTTAGACTATAAATTGCCAAAAAATGAAAAAGAAAAAAATATTTTTAAAACCATGTGGTACATATAGTATTTTAGCTACTTAGGGTCTGTTTCTGAAACGTAAAATAAAGTTATCTATTAATAAATGTCATAGTAACAATTGTTGTCACAATTGTAACTATGACAGTAAACGAATAATTAACTCTATTTAACGTTTCAGAAACTAGCCATTATTAAATTAAAAAGAATTGACCTTGAATTTAAATTTATTTTAAAAATAATTGAAATTACATCAACGACAAAAATTGAAGATTACTTAAATTTTAAATGAGTAATAAATGAAATTACCTTATGTTAAACACTTGTTAACGTGGATGTAAAAAGGTAATATTTACTACTGAAGTCCACAGTTAAAATTTATATACGTTCAAATCAGTACAAAGGCTGCAAGCAAATGATTTCCTGGTGAGTTTTACTGATAAGGTAAACTTTTTTTTCCTACTTACTGGAAAATAATGCTACTAAATAAACTTGAGAAATCTAATTCCCTAATTAAATTGAAAGCTATAAAATATAAAAATAGTACAGGTATGGCCATCTGTTAATGGTTGAGTTAAGCGTAACAATTTGCAGGTCGCAAATTCTACAAGTTCCTTTACTCAAAACTAAAATAGTGCATATGATCGATAAAAGGAATCTATAATAAAAGTTTTTATTACTTCCATACCATAGCTGATTTGCCTTTGCCTCAGTTTGTAATTTCTATTTTGTACATAACCAACAATATGAACAGCTGTAAATAAATAGTAAAAACTATGAGAACTCAGTAAATATATTACATCTTATAGGATATACTATATATAGAATGAGAAAAGGTAAGGAAAATAACCATATGTACTTACATAGTAAACAAAAATATAAAAATTGAAATATAGGTATCTGATGTAAATAAATGTTTTGTAGACAAATTTTTAATTGTTTCCTGGGATGCTGTATAGAACGGAAATACATAATAGTGTAGAAAAACATGACTGAGTTCCTAAGATATAAAAATATGCACATAAAACAGTGTGAAATGGTTTAGCAGTTATACAAATAAAATTCTGTTAGTTGAAAACAGTTTCATTCACAAAAACTGAATCGAAATGATACACAGATTGTGCCAAACATAAACAAAATACTAGTTTTTATATAAAACTGTTAAATGGACATAGGCCATGTAACAACTTCTGCCAGGATCTTAACGCTGTATTAATCTAGATTGTAAATAAAGTTCACGATCCTTTAATTACACCCGTAATTAGCGAATCGTTTTATTTTTCGACCAACTATTGGAAGAATTAACTGTGAATAATGTATATTAAATTATCAATTTATGATAATTTGAAAAATATTCTGTTGAACTTGGAACGAGGCAAAAATATCTTTCTATATAATTTCACATTAACTTGCCTACTTCTTTAGTCTCGCAGGAATTAAGTCTTATATAATTACATACGAACGGTCTTATCTTCAGTTAATTGCATCATCGCAAGTTCATATTAAAATTACCCTTATTATAACACCGGAAATTGAGACAGGATTAAAAAAATAAATAACATTCCCAAGCGATTAATTGCTCGCGGAAGGAGCAATACGTTTTCTTATTTTACTCGGCACCTAAAAGGTTTTCATGCGTTTCTTACGTAATGGTACAAATTATTACGAACTTGTACGGCATTCTCTTGTGTGATTTCAAGAAAAAATAAATCTTACGCCGTTTATATAATTACGACAGAAATTATTTCTCTCGCAATTTTATCTTATTTTGCCTTATTTGTATTGTGGAGTAGTTTCTTAATTATTACAAAAAACATGACTCGATAAACCGATTATGTAATAATAAGTACACGTTGCGGAAAATTAATTATGGATGCTCAGATTATTACTTCAAAAGAAATGCGACACCAGGTATTCATGAAGCAATTTACTCCTTAGTTAAGGAATATATCCGCATAAGCAGAACTTATTTTTTACATTTCTTTAACATAACAAACACAGCCCTCGATATGAAGTGTATCAGTTTTGTTAATTTATTTTAATTAATGCCAATGACATTGGTGGTAGAAGGTAAGGGATGGGCTTGACCAAATCCACGCCTAATCCTGCTCAGGGTAGACCAATTTTTCAGTCTAGTCAAAGTCTTGATTTTTCAACTTTTCAGCAGAGTTTTTGATGCAATTATTCATAAATTAGTGAAAAAATAAAAGGGCATCAACAACATCCATTAAATAAGTTTCGTAACCCTTTGTTTGCATTATTAAAAAGGCATATCTTGTTATATTGCGCGTAATAATAACAATTGTGGCCTCATACCCACGGAATATATTCAGTATGATGAATGTTCGTTCAACACAAAACGGAAAAGTGAGTATTAAACAGATTCTTAGATAGATACCTTTCTGAATGAAAGGTAAGAAATTAGATTTACTAGAGCAATTTAAAATAATGAAAGCTGTACAAAATAATAAAAACAAAACAAACGAATAGATTTTTTTTGGGTTCTAACATTCTAGATAAAATTCTTCAAATTCATGGAACTAGTTAGTATATTAACATACATTTTATGGTACATTAGGTATTTTAATTTCATAGATGGTGAACATCTTTTGGGGTTAAGTGTATTAAAGAAAACTACTTTATTAATTTGCCGCCGTTTCGATATTTTTTAATATCATCCTCAAGGCAATTAACACTTAAGTTTTCCGTGTATAGCATAAAAATAAAGAAATAATGTACTGGAACATAACAGATACGGAGGGTTTAATAAACATACAGTAAAATTAATTTTTTCTTGCGTAGATAGAAGTGACACGAATGCTATCCACACAAGAAGAAAGTAATTTTACTGTATGTTTATTAAACCCTCCCCCGTATCTGTTATGTTCCAGTACATTATTTGTTTATTTATGTTTAAGCTATACACGGAAAACTAAGTATTAATTGCCCTGAGGATAATATTAAAAAATATCGAAACGTCGGCAAATTAATAAAATGGGTTTTTTTTAATACACTTGGACCTAGCCCCAAAAGATTTTCACCATCTATTAAAAGTGGTCTAGAAACATTCTATTAATTTAATTTTATACTAGCATTTAGTAGAATTGCAAAAGGCTTAGGTTGATCCTTTCATAATTCCTTTATTGATCAATTATAACTATTATATATTAGTAAGCAACATAATTTATATATATTAACTTATATCGTAGTATCGTTATAGTCTTGAAAAAGGCCTAAAGAAGCCGAAACATCTGTAAAGTTTAATAAAAACTTTCTTTAAAAAGCGTATTTCCAGTTATATATAGTTAGTATTTAGTTTTCAACACACATCAATACCGATGTACTGGGGTTTAATTTTAATGCATTACCATTACACCATTGACTGAAATTACTTAATCTGAATATATTTGGTCGACACATTCTATAGCTTTTTCTGCTGTTCAGACATGTATAGTTGGATGTCATCAGCGTACAGATGGTAATGCGACTAAATCAGTGATTGAGGTAGATTAAAATTAAATATTGTGAACAGAATAGGCCCCAGAATACCAGCCCCAGCCCTGGGGCGCTCCACTTTTTGTTTCTAGTTGACCAGATCTCTTGTTACTAACTTAACATATCAACTTCTGAAATGCACATATGATTTAAACCATTCTACACGGGTATTATTTAATACAATATAATGCAATTTAGCTATCAACAACATCGAAAACTTTGCTTTGATCAACCAGTAAGAATGTTATCATTTTGCCATCCACTGCCTTTGAAATATAGTTCATTACTATTAAAAGAGTTGTATGGGCATCCCAGATACCTGATTGCAGATAAGGGATTATATTGCATGTTTCCAGATATTCTTTTAACTGTTTAGCTACTAGCTTTTCTGCAATTTTAGACATAGTATGTAAAATATTTATTGGCCTGAGATTGACGTATTTACAGGATCGGCTATGTCTGGGCAACAGATAACCAATGTATTCTTCACTTTTCCGGAAACATTCCTGTGCTTAAGCTTTGATAAATTATGCTGGCTATAATATCTACACAAAAACGGCATAACAATTTTCAGTATTTTCAGATTGATGCCATCAATGACAAGTGGCCTTTGATTTGATTGTTACTAATGTGTCATATACATTTTTATTTGTTATTTCTGTTAATGCCACCGAATTGCTATTATCCATTTTATTGTTTTTATAAAAGTGGACCGTATTTGCGTTAACACTATTATCATCGGCTATATTTAAAAATAATCGTTTAATTCGTTAAGATCAGATTATTTTCTCAAATTGAATTTACTTTTTTGTCATAAAGACTCCACGAAGATATTTCAAATGACTTTACTGTTATTTTTATTTTTCTTTAACTCATGAATGCAGTTGATTCAATTCGAATTGCTTGCTTACATATATATTTTTTTTAAATCTACGTAATAATGTCTGTCTTTGTCATATTTTCTTTTTCGTTTTTCTTTTGGTTTTATTATTTTTGTTTTATTGTATACGTGATATATATTTTATATGACCTAAACGGCCATATAAAATGTATAACCGGCTCAATGCTTACGTTAGACTTGCAACCATAGAGCCCCGGGTGCGAATCCAGGTTAGGGTATGAATGTTTAGTGGCGTTTTTCATGTGTTGCCGAGTTGGTAGCAGTGGACTAGACAGAGGTTGTGTGAGAGACAACACAGCTAGTTGCTGTACCACTCCTGAGTTCGAGTCTCAGCTGCAGCAGATGGCAATGTCGTAGGGAATGGTCGTTGTATAATTGTCTATGTGTATACAACTTTGTAACTGGGAAATCGTTGCTGTAGAGTGGTGATTAATAAATAAATAAAAATAATAATAAAATAAGTATACATATGACGAGAAAACGCAAGAGGCCTCAAAAAATTCAAATGGCAAGGGGAGTCGAGTGATACATCTTATGAAAGGTCTTTCAATTCCCTACATAACTGTATTTTTTTTTTAACTTTTATCCATATCGGATAAATTTTATTTTTGATGAATACACACAATCGAAATCGTTTCAAAATTCGAAAATACCCATCACTGGGTATTGGAGTTTATAAAAAAAACTACATTTTCTTAGTGCTCTCAAATCAACACGAGTTTTTTTCGACAAAAAACACTTTCCTTGTCCGTTTAGTTTTAGAATAATAAAGACTCATAAGTATTTGATAGTCCTTGGACATTAATTTGTTCACAATCAATTTTAAATTGAGATACATTTTACCAAACTGAGTTCTCAAAATGGTTTATACCCTTCAGGAGAGAATAGAAATTGTCAGCATTTATTTAAAAAACGATAGTCGTACTAGAGCTACCGAGCGCATATTCAATAGAAATCATCCAGATAGAAAGGTTGGTTCTCAGTATGTTTTACAATTATTGAAAAAAAATATGGAAACAAAAAGCATGAACCTCAGCGACCGATTAGGAATGAAGCATTCGAAGTGGCAGTTCTGGGTCATTTGCAGATGGATAACACTCAATCGATCAGGAAAGTAGCTGAGGCTTCCGGTGTATCACAACGCAGTGTTCATCGAACTCTGAAGGCCCACAAATTTCATCCGTATAAATTTAAATTGGTCCACGAATTAAACGAAGATGATCCCGATCGTCGGCCTGAATTCTGTGAGATTTTTAGTGAACAATTAAACGGTAATGCCACTGTACAATACGTGTTTTTCTGATGAATCGACATTTTACTTAAATGAAGCGGTAAACAGGCACAATTGTAGGTATTGGACTGAAATGATTACCCAAATCCTCGAAGAAGACGATAATTTTAGAGGGCGAACTGTTTTTTCAACAGGATGGGACACCTCCACATTTTGCTATAGCAAACCGTCAATTTTTGGATAATCCTGGGCGATCGATTGGAAGAAGAGGTCCTGTGGAGTGGCCCGCTAGGTCACCCGATTTAACTCCCTTGGATTTCTTTCTGTGGGGACATTTAAAATCGAAGCTATTTGCAACAAAACCCGCACTCTGGAAGAATTATGTGAAAGAATTGTTCGAGAATGCCGTTTATTGACTCCAGATGTGTTCAGAAATGTTAGTACAGAATTCCAAAATAGATTATACTACTATATGGAAGTCGGTGGGGGTAATTTTGAACAATACATACGATAATTCAAACTGCTTTTATTTTTATTCCTCGAACCTAAAATAATGAAACAATTTATTTCTCAGGAACGAATTGATAAAAGTTTTAAAAAACATACAGTATGTAGAGAATTGAAAGAGCTTTCAAAAGATGTATCACTCAACCCAATTTGCCATTTGAATTTTTTGAGGAGGTGGCCGTGTTGGGTAGAGGGATGATCATAGGTATACAAATATTACATTAAAATATGTCCCCCTTGGAAACAGGGTCGACGCGTTTCACAAATTTTTCGAAAAAAATTTTTTTATTCAGGGTGCCTACTTTTGTTTGAGACACCCTGCATAGCGTACATAGTGCATCGAGACAAACAAAGTGAAACGAACGAATGCGACAAGATTCAATCGGCATTTGATACTTCTATCTGCAGATGTTACAATGGATCCGTTATCAAAAAAATCAAGACTACTTGAATCAGTTAATATAAACAAGAATATAAATCGTACATTTTTTTAAGCTTGTCTTCAAACTTCAAACGTGAATTTGAACTGTAACAGAGAAAAAAATATATTTTGCAATATTTACAAAATCGAAACTGTGAAATATTATAAATGGAGCAGAAAATTAAATATAGAATAGGTATAATATCACTAATAATAACTAATTTTTCGGTCATTAAACATATAGTAATCAAATTAAATTGCACTATTTTGATTCAATAATATGTATTACTACTTACTATACTCTGCATATTTATCAACCTCTCTATAACTTTTATTGTGTAAATATTATAAACTAATATTTGAAAGCGATACTTAAAAAAATATTTATTACTAATGACTTTTATTACTGAAAGTGTGGTTAGGCACTATTGGAAAAAAAATATTAAATACTTAAACAATTGTATGAATCGAAGGCAAACATTACTTACTAAGAAAAAATGCGGTTTTAATTTTTATTATGACATTGACATTTTCATAAATATTTCTAAACATCTTGAACAAATGAAGTTATTATTTAAAAACCTTGTTGCTACATCACATTGTTTGAACAAATAATTCGAAATATTATCACATGAAAATGTTTTCATCTCAATTAACAGTGGTTTATTGGATTAAATTTCCTATATTGTTATGTTCAAATATCGGGGCCGGGGCATTTTTAAATATACGTTTATATGAACTTTTTTTCTTTGGTTAATCGGCTCGAAACCATTATACTCTGCATACAATTTCGAGTTTTAATTTCCTAATTTATTAGCGATGACGTCAAAAGCAGCCGATTTTGGCAATCACACGAAACAATAACGCATACTGCAATGGAAGCTCTAAACAAATCATGTAGTTTAAGTTAAAATAAACAAATAAATCTTTATTGCGCTAACAAAAAAAAAAATTAAAATGTACAGCAAAGGGTAGCAATTTGGCTAGGCCATTCTTCCATTCCACCCATATATAAGAAAAAGGTAAAGTTCACAAAAGTTCAAATAATACACAATAAATAAACCTACTATAAATATCATATACAAGAAATACAATGTTATTGAGAAGAAAAAATTATAGTTCAAGGAATAAGTTCCCGAAACAGAAAAAACGCAACAAAAACTTTACGACATAATTATATCGCCGCGGGCCATGACGCCAAGCCTGACATTAAACATTTCCGACGCACATTAAAAACCTATAAGCGAGTCAATTTGCGAATAGCACTAAAAAGAATACCGGTATTTTAATGAGGTTGTAAAGTTTCTGTTGCGTTTTTTATGTCTCGGTTTATTCCTACTTGAACTATACATATTAGTAGAAAATAAAAAGGCTGCTTTATATGTTTAATAAAATCTCCGCATGACAAAGCTGAGGGACTATAAAAGAATTTATTGTAACATTAACATTATGAACTCCAGATCTTCTAATCAGCAAATTAGCAAATACAGGGTGGACCATTAATAATAGGCCATAGTTCAGGGGTACATTCTTTGAGCGAAAATATGAGGATATAGCCAAATATGCTTTAGTAAAATGGTGCTGTGGAGAAGATACAGAGTGTCAAAGTTCAAATTATTTGTTCGTTGATTTGCAATAACTCAACAGCCTCTTGACTGATCTTGGCCAAATTTGCTAGAGGAACTTTTTTTATTCTAAGAAACAATAATTTATGTATTACATCACGTTAGATCATAGAGGGTGTATTTTCATTTGTTTGATATTTTAAGTGGTATATTAACTTCAATTTAAGAAATGAAACTTTGTCAATATATGGTTAACGTGGTCATTAAAACATAATTTGTTATCAGTTAAAAAGCCGAGATTCTTTGTTGAAGATATCCACTCTCTTGTGGAGTTTTCCAAGTGATTATTACAAATATCATCTCGTTAGCAGTCCTATACAGAGAGTCACTGTTTTAGTTGGATTTACTTTAAGACCATTTTTACCACACCAGTCAGATACTTTTCAAATCAAGATTTACTAGATTTATAACCTCACTAGCATTAGATCCATTACAAGAGTTATACAACCTATATATCATCAGCATACAAATGGAGTTGAAAATATTTTATAGCATTAGGCAGATCAAATGTAAAAATCGAGAATAACAATGGGCCAAGAAAGCTACCCTGGGGTACACCGGAATTAGTGTGACCAAAAGCACAGTGAACTGTTTTATCGATTTTCACTCTTTGTGAACGACCATACAAATATTCAGAAAACTAGGGATAGTAGCATCAAAACCTATGAAGGACAACTTTGCAAGTAATAGTTCAAAATTGGCTAAATCAAATGCTTTACTTTGATCCAAAAGAATTAGTATTGTCGAGGAGGACTTCTCAAATGTCGCTATATCATCAAACACTTTTAATAAAGCTGTATTAGTGCTATTTTTTTTACGCGGATTTTATTTGTTTCTAAGTAATTTTTACCTTGAAAGCAACAATTTTTTTCCAGCAGTTTTGTGAATGCAGGCAGTATTGACATCGGTCTTAAGTTATTATACGAGGCTGGATATAGCGGTTTAGGCAAGGGTGTGACGTCTCCAGATTTCCAAATGAGTGGAAAGAGAAAGTGGAAAAATCATAGCTCCATATTTTTGAAAAATGCAAACTAAGAGAAAATATTTAAGGATTACTCTGCACTACAAAATACAGAACAGATGTAGAATTCACTACAATTGAATAAAAATTCTTGAAATATATCATTCAATATGAATTTTGCTATTCTGACAGCTCCTTATCGTTTATATTGTTCCATAAAAATTGTTAAATAATTGTTGTTCTGGCCTTACAAGTTAAATTTAATCGTTTTTAAAAAATCGCTACCATAAAATGGAACATTTTTTACGAGCTAAAAGCAACTTATGATTGGATATTCCGTACAGCAACTTAGATATATTCTAAGTCTTAGAAAAGATAAACCCGATATGTACATGCAGTAAGAGTTAAGTAAGAATCGTGAGACTATTTCTCATTTCATGCTGACATTCTATTTATTAATCATTCAACTATGAGCATTATTCTATTACCTACTGAACGCAATTTAAAAAAATTTCACTATACAGGATGTATTGAACTACGTGGACGTTTGGTTAAAATGCGACAATTACACTTACAAATCTTAATTGATCCTCAGTTGAAATTATTTGACATTAGTTACTGCGTGGCCATTTCTAAGGTTCCAAAGTTCTTTTTTCAGATTTTGCAGAATTTCATTTTGAAACCCTTTTAAGTCTTAGTATTTTCGTTATCAAAATTTTGTTTGAGAAAATCGCAAGTAACATAATGCAAGGTGTTGATTGCTTTACATAAAAAATAATGGAAAATTAAATGGTTAAATACCAACCTACTCAACTGCTTTTCTGGTGGTTGAAAACGTTAAAACATCATAAAAAACTTATTTCGTAAATATTCCGGGGAATATTGTAACGAGGCATTTTTTCTTACCGAAAATGTACCCAGGATCTATATTTATTTGTATAGTCCAAGTAAGGACTTCCCTACACTCAAAAAACGCAACAAAAACTTTACGACACAATTATTATAGCCGCGGGCCATGGCGGCATACAAGTCATCAAACGAACCGACGCACATTAAATACCTATAAAGGAAAGCGAGTCAATTTGCGAACAGCAGTACAGAGAGTACCGGTATTTTAATGAGGTCGTAAAGTGTTTGTTGCGTTTTTTATGTGTCGGGGACTTATTACTTCAACCATACCCTCTATATAAGTATCTCCTTATTTACGATTAAAATAAAACATATATTGTAGCGCCTTAAGCGAATTAGCTTGAAAAATTAATAAATTATTAATTTGTAGATACACCAAATAACTTTACCAGCTGTAGTACAGATGAACTCGGGTGACGGGGGAGTGACGAGAAGAGATTCTACATTCACACGGATCAAGTTTCAGTACGTACTCAACCGTCTCGCGTGATGCATGTGTGGAACCTCTCCGTCTTATACCGATCTATACGAAATCTTTTAAGTATCGAAGTAAGGTAATAGAAATATTTTGTAAGTCGATCTAACGTCGCCCGTATAACGTTATCCTCTTGGTAAAAGGGATAATCGAAGCAATCCGACAGTCAGTTCACCAGCTGCCGTTCCAAGCGTAAGAAGCATCTCCGACCTGCGAGGAAACTATTCTAAGTTCCAAAGTACAGGTGACTTAATTATTTTTATTACTACTACTGCTCCTTTGTCGATAGTATTCCAAAATATTTTCTAAGTCAATTTGACGTCACTACGATCAGTGGCGCATCCGTCAGCGCCGTTTTCTCCCTCTTCTGCTTATTTGAAGAAAATAATTGAATTCGTTCAGGGTTGGTAGTTAGCCAGAGCGACTTATAGACAGCAGGCGTGTCCACTCCAAGATCCTAATCCAGAAGAGGTCCTGAGAAGCCGTGCAGTGTGTAGTGTGTCATTCCGTTCCGACAGCTCTACCGCAGCAGATGTGCCCGACCCTAACCACAGTAAGTAAGTTCATGGTAGAGTAAATAAACAGATATATTAGATAAGTACTATATATAACTTCTCTATAATGTTGCACTGTAATTTTTTCACGTCTGGTATCCGCATTTAGTCTGCACCCATTTTATCGCTTTGATACTTGCCCTGGGTTACCGCTTATTCTATGCTACCATTTCGGCGCTTGCTGTTCCTGTCATTTGAGTCATCTGGTACTGCCACTTTCGTTGCACCGCTTGCCCTCATAACCGCATTTAGTAAACTAGTAGATTTGTATATAGTGGGTTTACTTGAATAAACTAACATTATTTATCAAATTCTGAGTTTTACTGTTTGTGTGTGAACGTCTAATTACCCAAATTGGCCCACTAAAGTACCGTTTCTCCACTTGAGCTACTCAGCTTCGCGTATCCAGCTTGTGGGTAGTGTGTTCTATCACTTAAACTAAGACTGGCGCCCGAGTTAAATCCGAAAACCCGTTTCCGGAGCTAGCTCGAGTATCAGATTGGCCCTTTTTCTCCTCGTTAGCAGGTGGGCTGGAGAAAAATGCGTCATAATATTAAACTTCGAATTTTCTGTAAACAAAACCTCGTGATTGAACACTCTACGATATTGTCGTCACCAGTCCGCCTTGAACCTGGTAAATTTTCAATTTTAATATTGTTTATTGATCAAAATGACGAGTAGTGACCTCGTACGGGCTCAGTCTATTGGCCTATTAATCACAGCATTCCTTTTTTGACGTTCCATTACTGACGTGACATCATTTGGCAGGGGTAGAAAATAAATAGAAGAATTTGGGAACTTAGTGGAAGTATGTGAAAGCTTGTTGGAAATTTTTGCAAAAGTCGAAGCAGATGTACACGATTTTGCAAGCGTTTAACCCCTTAGAAGATTTTTCCTTTTAATACCAAACCGAAAAATTATAGACCGTTAGAAAGTTTTTTGTTTAACTTTTAAATAAATCAATTAAACGCTATGGAGTTAGAACCATTGTATTGAGTCTTTTCAACTTAAAAAACAGAACTCAGTGTTAAAATTAGAAATGTATTAAGCGGATGTTCAAATTGATGTGCCGCAGGGTACATTATTAGGGCCAATATCCTTCAATGTATATATTAATCCTTTAACTAATATAAACAATAAACATCAAGGGTAAAACTTCATATGCAGATGATACTGTACTAATTTTTAATGAGAATTTTTAAGCACAAGTGTGTTTTGCATTAAAAACTGTAAACTGGCTATAGAGTGTCAAAGGTTGTACAATGTTATGGGTTGAGGCAAATTAACTACAAAGGGATGATCAGACATTTTAAACAACAGTTTCCAGGGATTTCAAAAGAAACGTTACCATTAAAAATATTGCGACAAAATTTTTCAAGAACTGGGACTGCTGAAAATCGAAAGAAAGAGAAGAAAATATTGGATGAAGACGATGCGGCAACAGTTTTGGCTTTGGGCGACGTCAGAGCGAATTGCAAAATGTGATTTAGACGTAGGACAGCAGAACTAGACATGAGCAAATCACATATGCAAAAAATATTTAAGATAAATAAGACGATTCCGTACAAATCTAAATTCTGTCACATTTTGGAACCATACGACGAAGGAAAACGATTGGATTTTTGTTTATGGATTGGAGAAAAGTCTCATGGAAAGAAATTTTGAAAATAACATTATTTTTTCGGAAGAAGCGTCATTTGCCGTCCATATGATTGCAATTATTACTTCATAGTTATATTCATTTCTATCCACAGAATTGATTATTATTTATATTTGTTTCGTGTGATAATGAAAAATTAAATAAATTCGAAATTTTAGTTTCAAAATCACATATTTACATTCTCAAAAAATATAAATCTTCATAAAAATTTCTGAGGAAAAATATAATTCTGCATAACATGAAATAAAACTTTCAACCTGATATCTGGATGAACAAGTTGTATGCAATTTTAGAGATATTCCCTATAAACTCCGTGTACTACTAAGATTAACTTTAACTACAACTTTAGTATCAATTAAAATTTTAACGTGTCTAATTATGTATCAAATTGGAACCTTGTAATTAAAATTTTCCAAATATAATTATTATTTTCGCAATTTTAGCTGAGACTGAAGGCCTTTATGGAACGGGTGCAAATTAGTGTCAAAATAAGCAAGGACTAACTTGTCATATTTTGACACAAGGCGCTCTACGAGTCAAACCTTTATATGGGATAGGGCCATTTCTCGTAAACTATTTTACATTTAGATGAAATTCAAAACGCAGATAATTTTCTTGCTTCATTATTCGATATGCAATAGGCGGACTATTCCTTTCCATAAAAAACGACATTAAAAATTCACAAAAGCAAATTTGAAATTCTAATTGTACAGTTCCTTTATTGTTAGTTGACATGTTCAGTGACCCAGCTACGATGATAAACGTTGTTTGTTTACGAAGTCTTGTAAATTGTAGAAACCTCCTTAATATGACTCATTCGAATTTGTGTTAACAAATAAATCAAACTTTATGACGTCCGCACGTGAAGAAGTGAAAACAGACAGAACCCCATATTGATCGATGATCACTAAGAGAGAGACGGTGAATTGAAAGTGTTATTTTTTTGTGATTAATTCAACATTAACTGGGCATTCGAGTGGAAATTTACTATTATTATAACTTTTACTTTATTCCGAACCATTATTAAATGCGAAGGAGCCAACATTAATCAATAATAAGCCATAAGTTACATTTCTCGTTGATAATTAATTATTTCAGAACAATCATTATTATGACAAATCTAGTCGTTATAGTCCATTCATCACGTCACAGAGCATGTGCCAATTGGAACTTTTTGTTTAGACAACATTCTATACGAAACGTAATTTCAAACCATTTGTAGCACTTCTTTTTTTTAAATACTCGTAATGAATTCCATTTTAAAAAATCCCTGCTACTTTAATCGTTAATGTGCATGTTAATGTTTTTTGTAACTACTCCGTTAGATTTAAAATTACACATCGCAAAGCCAGTAATGCTTGTAAAATAATTTGCTAAACTTTTAATTATCAATATTCAAGGAGTTGAAAATGTATATTTATCATAAAGTTTATTTTTTAATTGCTCAAAATTATTCAACATTTGTTATATATTTAACGAAGCTTCGTAACTTTAAATTTTGGAAAAACTCTCACAAACCAACCCCCCCCCCTCATTAAAAAGCGTAGAAAACGGAAATTTCGAAAAAAATCCATTTTTGTTTTCAAAATTACAAATTACAAATGTCACTACATTTAGTAATTATCTGATTTAAAAATGGTTTCCATATGTTTCTGATCCAGAATTACGTCTACCTAAATATGTTACCTGCTTTTGTACAGGAAAAGCAACATTGTCCAACTGTTAATGCCTATTAGGGATATTATGTCTTGTAAAATTAAAAAAACTAAAAAACACGCTTTTACAATAAAATTAATCTTAATATTTAAACATTATTTTTTATTTTTATTTCGGTTTGCTATTAAAGCGTGTTTTTTTAGTTTATTTTAAAGTATAATTATTTAAAACTTACTAAAAATCATTTAATTAACACGCTTTTTATTATTATTGTATTTTGAATTAGTTAGAATATATATTAATAACAGCGGCTCCTCCGGCAAAATCTCGAAAGAGACTGGTCATTTTTTTTTTAAATTTTATTTTATCCTGATAATCCTGGTGAGGACATTAGGGCAAAGTTGTCAAATCATTATATTGTCATCGGGCCTTGATAAGTATGCAAAGTTTCAGTTTTATCTGACGTTTTGAAGTGGGTGAGAATTACGTTCAAATAATAATAATAATAATAATAATCATTTATTCATGTCAGTACAAAAAAAATGTTTACACAAATCAACTGGTATAAAAGAATAAGATAAAACAAGCAAATTTAAAAAAGAAAAAACTTACTTGATAAAACAAATAGCTTAAAAACAATACACATAAAGATGTGTTAATACACAGATAAAATAGGAATAAAACATGAAAAGAAATTTACATGGTAAAATCACTAAATGTCTCGGAAATGTTCCTGAAAGTATTCTTCAAAGCTATAGAAGGCTTTCCTTTGAAGGTAATGTTTGATTATATGTTTGAACTTTAAAAAATCTAAATTTCTGATTCTGTCAGGTAACTTATTATAAAATTTTATGCAGTAATAGCCTGCGCCGTTTCTGGTTTTTGCTAGTCTAAGAAAATTATGCTTTATGTTACTTCCAAGTCGAGTAGGATAAGTGTGTAAATCACCCTGGCTATCAAATTTGTGCAAATTACGTTTAATGTACAGGAGGCATTCGAGTATGTAAGCCGACGGCATAGTAAGTATGTTAAAATTTTTAAAACTTTCTCGACAATCATCTCTGTAGTTTAAACCTGCTATAATTCTCAGGCATTTACGTTGCAGGCTAAAAATCTTTTTACTATGAGTTGAGTGTCCCCAGTTCAAAATAGAATAGGTCATGGTAGAGTGAAAAGTGCCATGGTAAGCAGTAACAAGAACTTGACTTGAAACGGTATTGGTCAAATTTCGTAGTAAAAACATTTTCTTTGATAATGTTTTAGATAAATTTATAACATGTTTATCCCAGCAGAGTGTTGTGTTGATATACACTCCCAGGAATTTCACTACATTATCACTGGTGTTCTGGTTTACATTTGTGTACTGAAGAGTAAATGTCATAGTTTGTGTTTTGTCTTGATTTAGTGTCAAATTATTGGCTAGGAACCACTGTCTAATGTTCGATTGTGTACTCGTAACACTCTCGGTAAGTTGATTAGGGTCACTGTCAAAATTAAGAACTGTGGTGTCATCAGCAAATAAAATAAATGAAGTATTATCATCACAATTTGCCAAATCATTTATAAATATGATAAACAGTAGTGGACCAAGAACTGAACCCTGCGGAACACCATGTTTTAACTTGGTTAGCTGCGAATCATTATTATTGTAAGACACATATTGGCATCTGTCTGTTAGATAAGATTGAATCAGTGATATACTACTGTGGTCAAAATTATAGTGATATAGCTTATCCAAGAGAATGTTGTGAGATACACAATCGAAAGCTTTAGTTAGGTCATAAAAGGTTCCAGTGGTTATATTACGTAATTCAAAATTTTGCATGATAATCTGTGTCAAATTACTTATCGCCAAAGTTGTTGAGAGCTTGTTTCTATAGCCAAATTGACTGCAATGAAATAAATTGTTTTCCTCGAAAAAGTACGACGTTTGATTTTTCAAGATCGTTTCAAAAATCTTAGCCAAAATCGGAACCAATGAGATGGGTCTGTAGTTTGAGACATCATCCGAGGAGCCCTTCTTTTGAAGATGGGGATAACCTTTGATAATTTAAGAACTGCTGGAAAATTGTTCGCCCTGATACATTGATTGATTAAATTTGTCAAGGGATACAATATGATGTTTTTTATTGATTTTATTATTTGCACCTTGATATTGTATGCATCTTTGCTATTGCTGTTTTTTAAGTTGGTGATAATATCCGTCACCAACAAACTAACTAACAAACATACAGGTGAACCTAATAAAAGCGTGTTAAAAAAGGCTATATATGATTTCTTTGTTGATAATTGATTATTTAGGGTTGTGACAGACAAGTTCTTATCTATATTTCCTTTTCATATATTTTTTTATAGTAATATAGAAAGCGAAATCTCTGTATATTGTATAGCCTCCACATCTTCCGAATGACATGCAGTTCTGCTGTGTATAAATTAAACATTAAAGGGTTTAACACAGATCCCTGGGGGAGGCCTGTTAATATATACCGGGGTCCTAAATATTGATAGTTAGATTATCAGATATAAATTATTATATATATTAAAAAATATAGTAAAAAAAAACTTCAAAAAAAAACCGCTTTTATAAATGTAGTAAAAAGAAAACAATTTTTTCTGATCTTATATACCCTCTTGTCTATTTTACGAAGGCCACACCAAAAATCTCCCTTAATATCTATTGTAGAAGAATAAAGTTTTAGAAACAGTTATCCCATTTTTGTGAGCTTTCAGTAAAAGAAATTTGAAATCCATAGCCTACTTTGCAAGATATATTACAAAAACCTGAAAATAGGAAAACCACAAACGGTTATAGCTTCCTTATTTGAGGCGATACGAAAAAAGTTAAAGGGATGAAAGTTGATGACAAAGACAACACGAATAACAATGTGTATCAAAAATTTCGAAAAACGCAGTTGACCTTGACATACGCTCTTGTACAAAAATGAAAGAACAAATCTCAAAGTAGGCCATGACACCATTAATTCCGTTTATTTTTTCTCTTTCCAACGATATAAAACATGTCACAAAATTTTAACTGATAGTGCCAATATTTAATATTTCACGAAAACCACAATTCATATAATTGAATCGTAAAAATCAGCTGTGCCATGATTAGTGAAAAACAATGTATAGTTATTAACAAATTTGACAGATTGTCACTGTTGTATGTTGCGATATCGAGTTCTAAGACAAATTTTATAACAGTAATTATGGTATACACCAATAATAACAAATTCGATATGATTAACATTTATTGTCAGTTCAATTTTGACGCTGACGATGGCGGTCACGATTTAAGGAGATAGATTTCCAGATGCTCCGCAGCCAAATCGAACTATGTTTAGGAAGTTAGTTCAAAATCTATTATATTTTCTAATTTATCTAGATTATTAAAACTAAAAGCGTTGAGCACAAAAGATGCTGTAAAAGTTGTTTCAATAGTTCTTGGGTACAACTTTTCGTGCTCAATATTTTTAGTTTTAATAATCCATATACATTTTTTGAAAAGATCTTTTTCCCCCAATCTCAGTCCCCAACGCGCCGTTCACACCTTGACATTGTGTGTAATAGTTAATTTCTTAATTTAAGTTTTAACTCGTCACACAGCTAATCGCATTCTCTCGAATCCTTTCATTTGATACCTATATTAAGAAGTTGTAAAGAAAAGGTATGCCTCCATTTTGGGGCGTTCACCATATTAGGTTCAGAATGACGTCACATGGTTTATCGCATTTTACTTTTCAAGCCCTTTCATTTGATACCTATGCCAAGGGGGGCTATCTTGGGGCGTCCGTCATATTCGATTTAGAGCGATATTAGATACAGTAGTTGAAATCACGAATGTTGTCGTTCACGTCACCATTCTTTAATTTCCGGATAAAGTCAACTCAAGGTCACACAGAATGGCACGCATGGTTGTATCAACGTTTGCAAAACACAAGTATTTCGTAATAAAAATATATGGACAATAGCAATATGCATGCGATACAATGAATTTTATCATCCGTTGCCGCATATAATTTTACAATTCACCTCATGGATTTCTTGCAAATGTAAAAGGGAACCCTCCGTTACTGATTAAAGTGCTCATTTAATTTCATCACCATGTCTCTGGCTACTGCATTTAGTCTTTTGTCCAGCACACGCTACTGTATTGACAGAGAACTGACGACGTGAACGACAACATTCGTGATTTCTATTATATACTATATTGCATTTGTCACCAGACTTATACAAGTGTGGAAAATATTTGAAGAAACTGAACTGACACAAAAAATTTGTAAAAAGCCTTTCTTTATACAACTTTCCATTCTAAACGATTATAATTCTAAAGTCATGATTAAGCGAAAATTTGTTTTTGGGCCCTCCCTGGAGCCGTCTCTGGTATACTGACGAGAAAGAGAGAAAATCAATCGAAACAATTTTCCTTCCTGAACAATTTTTATTCGAAGAATTTTTTGATTCAACGCTTGTTATTAGGCCCTCCCAGGGTCGTCCTTGTCCTCCTGGCGAGGACCTTCAATACATTTTTAAATTTACGAAAAATCATTTTTTACCCTGCCGAGGACCGCCCCTGGTTCACCCACGGTGCAACAGGTCGTTAGGATAGTTAACGACATATAAGTACAATACAAACTCGGAAAGAGTACCGCCATGGTGCTCCTCGATATTGATAAGGCGTTCGATACCGTCTGGATTCCGGGATTACTCTACAAGCTACACCACTAGAACTTTCCACCTACTTCATTAAGCTTATTCACTCGTTCTTGCCGAGTAGATCACTGCAGGTTCGAGTGAATAACAAACTGTTAACACGGAGGGACATTCGTGCAGGAGTCCCTCAAGGATCATACCTGTCACCAAAGTTGTACAACTTGTACGTCTCTTACTTTCCAAAGTTCCCGAAGCTGGCCAAGTACGCCAATGACACAGCCACAGACTAGATTAACCAGACTTTTCACTTAATGTAATTCCCTATGTAAACAATTTCATTTTTTTGGTGCGTCACGTTACCTGCCATGAGTCTGCGTAGAAAAGAGACACGGAGTTGGTTTCAGCTACAGAGTTACTTCAGACAGGGGTGGAGTTAAGTATTTATTCACAAGATATACGAACATGATAAATATTTGTAGATAAAAACGAATAAACAATCTAAATTAACCAAAACAGAAGCACCTGCTACAGGCGAATAGGCGATGTGTTCCTCGAGGAGCGTAAGAACACATCAAAAACCCGGACCTGCCACGAGTGGATTAAAACTTTAACCAAAATACGTCATAAGTGAAACATCTGGTTCCTCCTGATCTGTGACACAGCCATGTACGTGCATTCACACAACGCCCCAACAGCGAATGTGCTGCTGAAGGTGCACCTGGCTCGTGCCACGGCTTATTATTACTATCAGTGGAAGATTTGGGTGAACGCTGAGAAGTCCGAGGAGATAGTCTTCACGCGTCGGTTTACAGAGAATAAAATCGTAACACCCATTTCGATCAGGAGAAAAAAAATTCTAAGTAAAAGATGGTCCTTGGGGGTTTGACTGGACCAATGACTGACGTTTAACACCCGCATAAATGAGACTGTACGGATGGTCTACTTTCTGTCCAGGAGTCTGTATCCGCTCATGGTCAGGGGTAGCAAACTCAACAGACAAAATAAAAAATTGTTGTACACAATGGTGGACAGGTCGTTCATCACATACGCGGCACCGGTGGTGCAGCATACCGGGCAGTGAAAAAACTAAAAGCGTTCGAGCACAAATTTATACGCCTCATTTCAAATTCTGGAAGATACACCTCTCTCAGAGACCTATACGTACGTAAATTGCAACGACATAACACCAATAGTGGATTACGTCCAGCAGATCTCCCAAAACTTCTACTCCTTCAAGCTGACAAGAGCTAACAAAACGCATAACACAAATTAGACAGTATAATGTCCCATTTCAGAATAAACACCTCTTACCGTACCAGACGTTACCGACTTTCCGGCAATCCTTGCAGCCAAACTCCAACAACTATAACTTCCAATTACCCTATCCACCTTTAATATTTCATACCTTTTGTATCTTTAAATATTTCCTGTCCCCTCTTCCTTTCTGTTTGTTACCTTTTTGTCGCGTTTGTTTTTCTTGTTTTCTTTTTATACATTTTTGTCTCTAAATTCATTTAGCTTCACAAATTTTTAGAAAATCAAAACATATACAATCCAAATTTTTAAAATCAAAGTTTAGGCCAGCCATGCGCAGCCCAGCATTGACGTATCTCACGGAAGAGAATTGAGGTGCTAGCGTCAGATACAAAATTAAAAGTGATCAATGCGCGAGTGTTTCAATTTAGTATGTAGTTTTTATTCAGTTTTGTTAAGTTTGTTAAACATGTTCCTAATTTTTACACATTTTTAATCCATCTGCGACGAAATGAGCCTAGGTTTAGTTGTTTTAAATTTCTTTTTAGCCGAACAAGTTCCACTCCGCCCGGTCCTGCAATTTGCCACCACATTAGGTGCGGTGGTTGCACGGTCGGGCCGGTGTGGGTTCTGGGGAGGTACTCTTCTGTATTAAAATAAGAAATAAAGTCTTATTTAATTGAAATGGTTTTATTTTGAAGTAAGAAGGGGCATGATCAAACCCCTAAAATACTATTAAAAAATTAAGGCGGCAAATTTTGTAACTCGCTTCACCTCAAAAAATTGCACCCCACGGTCCTGAATATAGTTAAACAAGTGTTTTTTGAACAAAATAAATTCCCTCTTGTGAGAAAAGTCTTTTATTTTATCATGAACCACTGCATACACAGGTCGTAAATAAATTCGAGGTATTTATTAATATTACTTATGTGAGAAAATTCTAAAGAAAAATCATTATTTAAAATATTCCCAAGTTAATATCAAATCCATGACTTGATATTCATAAATAACACTTATATTGAGGAATCATTTAAATGTCTCTTTAAAAGGAAGGCGGGAGTTGAAAAAGATTATGCAACGTTACTCAAATTTTAATCGGTATTTTTATATTCGTGCATAAAATGTACAATTTCACAGCGCAAGTCAGGCGTATATATGCGTTAAAATTTCACAAACAGGGTCGTAAATAGGACAGAACATCGGCAGCAAATTACCGTAGCCGCTGTTGCATTAAATTGTCATAATCTGAGAAAATTACTAGACATAATAAAAGCTTAGCTCACCTTTTCGGATTTCTATTTGTATCCATTTCATCTTGAAAACCCGATGACTCGTCCTGAAAAAAGAAAAATGAAATTAAAATCTGGTAATGAACGTGTTATGAACTAAACATTATTTATAACTGCTAAGGTGCACAGCTGTTTCAATTATGTTAAAAGTGACCAAGTACACTGAGAAAACAGTTTAAATTGCATAAACTCTGTTCGGTCTACTGTGAGGAAAATTGAGGGGTTCAATTTGGTAGAATATTTAGACAGTAAGTAGTGCTTCACAGAATAACCTTTCAAGTCATTTGTGTTCATCAACATTGGGTGCAAAGGATATTTTTTGCAACATCTTTCCAGTGTTTTAAATATTCTTTCTCAAAAAGGTGTGAATACAGCTGTCACGGGATATTTTAATGTCCATTTTCACAACTCAGATAAGTACACTTTTGAACTATTAAATGTATTTAGGTCATTTGGATTTTTCCCTTTAATTAATTCTCCATCTTGTAAAACCAGTTGCCTTGATAACATATTTATAAATCTCTCACAAGACATTTGCAATACGGATCATCAATCCCATGTTATCGGATCATGCTGCTATTAAATTAAGTATAATACATCCTAAGTCCCGAAATTTTCAAAAGAATTAATTATAGACCTATTAGTGATATAGTTTTATTTGAACTAAATAATTATTTATAATCCAATTCTAGATATTAATATTAAGTTTGAGCTTTTTGTTTCTAAGAGCACATATGCTTTAGATGTTACTTGCCCTATAAAATCCAAAGTTTTAAACAACAACAACAACAACAACAACAACAACAACAACAACAACAACAACAACAAAAATAAATTGGTTCGCAGACAATTTAAGGCAGATGCGAGACTCGCTTCACTTTTTGCAAGATGCGTATAGAAATACTCTCTCAAATGATTTGAAAATGTTAATAGCAAATAAAAAAGGCTAGGAAAGCTGCTAATGGCAATTATACCACCAGAAACAATAATGTTCCAAGGGCATTATGGAACCAATTAATAAAAACAAGTTTGTTCTGCCGCAATCTGAACTTATATCCACCCGATAATTATTCCATCCATCCATTAATAATTATTTCGGAACTACTCCCATTAATTGAATAAATAATTTACCGCCTGTACCAATCTATACATTGTAAATATCCATAAATAGAATCTTAAATTTTATTAAACATACATCATTATTGTACCTTTAACAACATTTATAAACCAATGTATCAAATGCAATGTATTTCCAAAGACTACTAAAGTTGTCAAATATGGTACCTATACAGAAGAAAGTCTGTATTTATGATCCTGTCAACCATGAACCAATTTCCATTATTCCTGTGTTTGCTAAAATACTTGAAATAGTATTAAAATTACAAATTACGTTTTACTTTGATAGCTGTAATCTTTTTAATAACTGTCAGTTTGGCTTTAGAACAAAGAAAACTACAACGTTGACAATAAACACTTTAATAGATTTAATAAACGAGAGTTTCGAGGATAGCGAATTTTCATACGTGCACTTTGAGCAAAGCCTTCGACTGCGTGTCCCATAACATCTTAATAAGTAAATTATCCTTCTACAAATTTTCGACAAGTAGTAGTAATCTAGTAAAATCATATCTTGAGGATAGGTCCCAATATGTACAGTGTCAGTATCTAAACAAGAAATCGAGACAAACATTGATGTGCCCCAAGGGTCAGTTTTGGGCCCGATACTGTTCCTTATTACATTAATGACCTAACTGTACATCTGAACCTAATTTCACTTTATTCGCCGTCGATACTACAATTATTTACAAACACCATGATATTAACACCGTATTACCTAATGTTCTTGAAAATGAACCGAAAATTCATTGATTTCTATGTAATTAATTAGTCTTAAATAGGGAAAAGACACAATCTATGGTTTTTTGTCCAAGGCAACCTACTGTCGATATGAATATGCCTAGATTAGATTAGATTAACGAAGGAGCTGGTTGTTTAGCCTTTACCACCGTGACCTTTTCAGGTCTATTGTGATGCTCCCAGAATATCCAGCTTTGTCATTTGTACTAGACTCCACAGCTTTGATAAAGGCCCTTTTGTATAGCTGTCCGCCCTTGGTTTTTCTTCTCCGAGTACTTGGAATCTCAGCCTCAATGAATATGACTAACAGCGTGAAGTTCTTAGTAGTTTACTTAGACCACAATTTGTCCTTTGAAAGTCATGTGGTCCATGTTTGCAAGAAAGTGTCCAGCAATATCTTTTTACTACGCAGTCTAAGAAAAATTGTATAACAGTCGACATTATTAACAGCCTATCACGGTCTTATTCAATCAAGTCTTTCATATGCAATTTTGGTTTGGAGACATTCCCTCAAACTATGCATGTTTTCTCTATACAGAGAAAAGCGATAAGAGTTATACCAGGCTTAGGCTTTAGAGACGAATGTAAGGATGCTTTTAAGAAACTTTCAATATTAACATTACCTAGCACCTACATTTTACATTGCCTCTTATACAATAAAGAATAAATACGTAAGGCGTGACCTGTTATAGTCCGTAAGGACTTCTCTACACTCAAAAAATGCAACAAAAACTTTACGACATAATTTTATCGCCGCGGACCATGGCGCCATGTCTGTCATCAAAGGACCCGAAGCACATTAAAAACCTATAACGGTAAGCGAGTCAATTTGCGAACAGCAGTACAATCAGTACCGGTATTTTAATGAGGTCGTAAAATTTTTGTTGCGATTTTTATGTATTGGGAACTGATTACTTCAACTATACATTCCTATTCAACGAGAAATAATAAGAAAATCAACCATAATTTTCTGCATTTGTCGAAGACAAGAAATGGCTCAGGTTACTACTATGCCATCAAATGTTTAAACATACTGCCGGAGAGTATTCAAAAACTACAATATAATCGTTTTAAAAGTGTATTAAAAAAATATCTATACGAAAACTGTTTTTCTGATAATAAATAAATAAATAATAAATAACACAACAGGTAATTACGACCCCCTTTATCCCGGAAGGCTCTAGAAGAGCCTTGTGTGGGAGGGGGCTACACATTTAGAGACAAGGGACACACACCCAATATCCGTGTATAATACCCGCAACGCTTTCCGGGTCCGATCTTAATGAATATTTATTATCTGACTTATCTTATATAACTATTTGACATCGTTCTTTACATTGGTTTTTTAATATTTTATCTTCTTACCGACTGAATAAAAGTAAATACTCCAATGTATCAAGCACCAATAAATATCTATCTATCTATCAAAGGGGATAAAGGCTTGTATATTGGCATTTTCATCATATGGGAATATTCACATTAAATAGGCAAGATCAGAGTTGGCATTTTGTTCACTTTATTTTATATTGGACCACGCCATGTACCTATAGGAAGCAACTTACAATAAAACCGACAGCTCATCAATAGCCTAGCTTCGTACAAGGCATAGAAATATTTTTGTTCTCATTTTGTTCTTTCATTCAGTTCTTCCGACATTTCGTTCGGAATTTATTCCGCTTCCTGTTTTGTTCCCGCTTTTTAATTTAGTAGTTTAATTTAGTAGCACGGTAGCTCCGTCGACCAGAACGTGTCATGTGGCAAATTCGCTTTGGTGTAACTCTGCTGTGCTCTGAGTTTAATCCCCGGCACCGACACTGGCAATGTCGGTGGGTAATAATGAAAAACTTCTTTCGGGTTTCGCGACGTCACAGACGCCAATCACATTTGACAGACAAAATAAAGTCACCAAGAATAAGTAACGACTGGCTTTTACAGAATTTGAATGTCTCTTTTCGTAACCATGGAAACTATTGTAGAGGAAAACGGTAAATGAAAACAATCACAGACGTAGTGGGAATAGTGGTGGGTAGTGGCGATGCATCGTCACGTCTTACGTCTTTTATGTCGCGTGCATTAAAATGAAAGAGAAGGTCAATTAGTGTATTTGCAGGGTCCGCCTTCTTAGCGTCTCACCTCGCACCCCCTTCTCAATTATAGGTTTCCCGCACTATACCTGAGGAGTTTTATGTGAATCACCCTGTATGCATACAATAACGAGTATAAAAAATATTAGCAAACACTACCAAGTAAAAATAAAAATTATATCAAAATTTTAATGATCCCTGCGTCCTCTTAAAAGGACAAGATTAATTAGTTAAATGACCTGAATACATATATTCATGATGTTTTTCTACCAACAGGAAATAGAAAAATTTATGTTTTTTTAGGGTAAACTTGAATAACAATAATATAGAGACTCCGCGAAATTTACTTTTTTAATTTTCTTGCGTATCAAAATTTGTTGAACAGTTGAACTTACAAGGCAACTAACAAGACAGTTGTTAAAGTATATCTACTTTGTTTTCCTTCTTATTGGTAATAAACGTATTGGCACGCATATTTAAATATTAGGCCTTAGTATACCTAAATTTAACAATTTCAAGGCGTTAATGAAATTTTAAAAAATCACTTAGTGAAACATGGTTGATTAGTTTTATCAACAAGCAACTAATATATTCCGAATTATACCTAAATTACTTTTGTATCGGAGATAGTTTTAAATATTTTTTACTCAATTTCTCTGCTCATATAGAACAATTATTATGGATTAAATATACAATTAACGGTAACAAGAGAGTTCTATAGACCTCCTAACATGAATTACAAATATTTTGCTAACGAATTAGAGGGATTAATTTCAAATTGTATGCTACATGGTGAGAAAAGTTATAGTTTGTGAGATGCCAATATAAATTTCCTCGATTTTGGCTGATCATCACAAGATACATTTCATCAATGTTAGACTTTCTGATATGCAACAATTAATGTATGAAACAACTCACATTACATCTCAAGGAACTTTTCTTACTGACGTCGTTTTATCCAATAAGTAGTCTATAGTCTCCAGTGTCGTGGGTAGAATTGTTTATCAAACGAAGTAGCCTAGTTCTAGTCTAGCTTTTCTAGTTTAGATAAGGTGGACAGTTTTGAAAGCTGTTTTTCTATCAGGGGTCCCTGTATTTCAAATTTGGACAAATGTTGTGGATCGTGTATTGCAAACATGCAATTAAATCCCTATTTTTAGAAAATCTTTCATCTAGAGCGATCCTCTGATTGAATCTTTAATAACAGTAAAAACTTCAACGCGGAACACAACGTTAGGTCCTTAATAGGTCTTTCGTGGCTGCACTGTTCACCGTCCATTTTTTTCCTCTTGGCTATGCATGTCCTTGTCGACACTTTCTCTTTGGAAATATCTATATCTATAGTTTCTAGTTTGGAATTTATATATGCTATAAAGCTATGAACATCGGTCACAACACTTTTCTTTGTCATTTTTTGAACTTTCTTTTACCTTGCTCAACCTTAAACCAACCCGAGATCCAATCCAATTTCTTTTGTCTGTAGATAAGTATCTAGTCCAAGTGTAAGAACAACAACTTTAAAAATTTTGTATAAATAGTCTTGTACTCAGTAATTTGTCCCGTAGAGGTTCAGCCTCAGAACTTGTCTTTGCATCGAATTTACCTTCCATTATTTTCTTTAATGCGAACAATGCAACTGAATACAGACAATTATCACCTGAAAAAATTCACTTCAGAGCTTTTTCTCGCGCCCACCACTGAGTTTTTCCATTTTTATGAGGTATTTTTAATTTTGACACGAATTTTAGCTATTGTATTACACCAAATATCCATCCGCTTATAAGATTCGTTGGAAAATGTTGCCAAGTGATTTAGTACTCCACGGTGAAAATCGCACACTATATAAAGATTTTACAGGGTAACTCCAAAACAACTGGGTCACACTGTATATTATGCATATCGCTTATTCCCCTTGCTATTATATGTCTTAGAAATGCAAGGATTGTGGAGAAAAGCATTTATAAGTGAACTTACTTTTGAGATTTCTGGTTTTAGAAATTTACCATATATAAGAACAATTTTTGTAATTACTATATATTATTTTCTTAGGTACCACTTCTAGATATGGACTAATTTGAAATTGTTTCATAAAATTTGTATTCAATACTACTTGTTGTACCCCGTTTTATATACCGTAGCAACCCATACCGCCATAATACCCACCCATTTTTGCCCTACATTTTCACAGTTGCTTAGGATATAAGATGAAAAATAAATATCCGCATATTTTGCAATTATGCTGAATATATATTTTCACTATACGCAACTTACCCGAAAATTTTTTAATAAAAGTTCAACATAATTGTTAAAATTACAAATTAATGGAAATGTTAAAATAACGTATTATTTCTATAAAAACTGTTGAAAGTTCTGTCTATTGACATTCAAGCACACCTGAACCCGTCTAATCCAATTTTGTCACACTAGCTGAAGTGTTCTCCCTTCCTGCTGTTCCTGAAGACGCAGATTATGGACAGCTGTTGTGATACGTTCACGTAATACATGTATATTGTCAACTTCGGTTTGGTACACTTCATTTTTTACATATCTCCGCAAAAGAAAGTCAAGAGGATTTAGATCCGGGGACCGCGGAGGCCAAGCTACAGGTCCACCCCGTCCGATCCAACGTATTCCGTTTAATTGGGTCAAGTAACCTCGGACTACTAAACGATAATTTGGGGGCGCACCATCATATAAAAACCCGACTTCGGACCTCCAAGGGCACATCTTTAAGAAGACCAGGAAGATCATTACGGAGAAACTGCAGATCTTGCTGACCATCCATCTGATTTGGCAATATGAACGGACCAATTAGGCGTTCATAGATGTTCAAAGTGATTCCGAACTACTTGATGAGGATTCTCAATGGTCTAAACGTGCATATTATGTAGATTGGTTATACCATTACGCGTAAAAATAGCTTCATCAGTGACCAAGAAATCGCCAAATTTTCGTTAATTTGTAACATTAACAATTTGTATCTTTTTCTGTGTTGGACTTTTATTTTTATTTTTTTTTTCAAGAAACCAACTTCTTATTTAAAGGTGCATGTATGGTTAAAATTTTTCGGATAGTTGCGTTACATCCTGTATATGAATATAATAAATAACCTATCTATATATACACGAGTATGTTTAAGTGTCTATCGTCATTCAATTTTTATTATCTACCTGCGTGTTAAAAATGTCTAGGTTATAACTAAACAAATAACTTACAAATAAACCCAGAAGCCGTGAATAGTATGCACCAAATAAAGAGAACCACATATTTAATAAACAAACGTCAATATTACAGAAATTTTTCAAGAAAACTTTTGTAAGCCAACGCGAAACGTCTGGCTTTCTCCGATACTCGCGAATCTAGAGAATCCACATTGCCTTATATGGTTTCGTTTACTCAAGCAAACAATAAAACATAGATAAGTGTTCATAAAGCTTTGCATCGTATCGGCAGATAACAATTTTATCAAAAATTCAGACAAATTTAATCTATGATATTAAAATAAAATATATATTATGTATTTATTATAACTGCCAGATAAAATTACAAAACAATTATTTATTTAATGATCGGTAACGAAAATTACACTAGAAAAATATAAATCAGGGCAAGGTCAATAATTCAAACAATTCAACAATTCTAACAAAAATCATCGAATGAATTGTCATTCGAAAGAGGAAAATATTCTAAATGGCTCTTACGTTTCTTTTTCATAAAATACACCAAACTAGTTTTGAGTAGTAGTTTTATTGTCCATTTATTTTTGAACTACAATAGGTATGTCATATTGCAAATTTTTCTATTATCAATTCAGTTTATCCCAGCCAATGGAAATAGCAATCGATATACCAATTCTAAAAATTAATACTTCTGTTGGGTATACTGATCCTAGTAGTATTCTTTAAATAAATGGTTTTTAATCGCCTCTCAAATCACCCACCCAGGTAACTCTATGAAAATTCATTATTTTGAGCTAGGTAAAGTGAAACCATTCTACATGAACTTTTTAAAAACTTGAAATACATAATTAAATATCAAATTGTGGATCATGTGGAAAATAACATACTACCACATATCAGGTTTTAGGAAGGCATATAGTTATATTACGGCTCTGTTAAATTTGACTGATCATATCTTGTGTGCAGTAGTTATTTAAGGTTGCTTTACTACTCCAGAGCTTTTGACTTTTTAAACCATAAAACATCAACATTAATGTTGTGCTGAAGCAGCAAGTTTTATCTTTTAAAAAAAGTAATACTGAACAGATCTCTCAGATTCTTAAACATTTTTAAGAGGTGCCACAAGGTTCTATGTTAGGCTCGGTTTTGTATACTACATAACATACTAGTTCTTTATCGACGAAGTTATACTACAGATTCAGCAAAAGTGCAAAAATAGTTTTATATATACTGAAGTAAGCGAGTGCGGGACATGGGGAAGGAAAAATTAAATGAATTGTTAAATATATAATAAAACATTCCGAAAGCAGAATTGAGTTCATCTTCAGAATACAGCGAGAACCAGTTTATTTGCATAAGTAGATTTCCAAACAATGCTTTTTCTTTCGTTAAAAATTATTTTTTCTATATAGATACCTATCTACTTTTAGATACATAGCACATACATATACAGCACATACATATACTAACAATGCATAGTAATAAATTATGATTAATGTAAAAATATATATTTTTTTCTTATATACTTATTTTTTCACCATAGCGTCCTTAATCAATGTGCACATTATTGATAATTTTTTAAATATAATTTTTTAGTCAAAATAGCAAGAAAAATAATTTTTTAAAGAAATATAAGAAAAAATCGACAGACTACTGATATCTAAACATTTCCTCATTTTACATGAAAGTATTATACTCAAATAATACAGCACAATTTTTACTACATTGTATTTTTTTTGTTTTGATAAATTTTTGCATAGATAAGGTTATCACATGTCAGGGATAAAAGCTGTGATGACAAATTAGCAGCGAAATTAAAAACAGGTCTAATATATCCCTTACAAATTCTTTAATAATTACAAGCTCCAATACACGCAAAATGAACGCAAAAAAACGTTTAACACAAATATTGTCCAGATACCGACGACATATAAACTACATACAAACTTTATAATACTGTTTTTAAGAGTTTTCTTGTAACTAACTGATAAAAATTTACATAATGGTCGTTGACTTCCGTTTTCGTTTATGTCGGTCTATTTCACACATTTCCAATAGTCAGGCTCGGTTTTCCAATCACTGGCTAGCTCAACTATTACTTTTAAATATATTATTTGCTTATTCACTTTTTGCCCTATATCCGAGTAACTTTTAGTTTTAATGTTTTGTTTTAATACTTTTTTATGGAAAAGTTAATTATTTAGTAGTCGCTTTAAAAAATATCTATTTAATACTATTATGAACTAGGTATGATATATCTGTAATAAACAGAGTATTTTCTAAATACGCAAAGAAAATTCATTATATTAGATATGGCCAATTTAACGCATAAAACATCTAATAAAGATATACCGGGTGTCCAAAAAGCCTGCAAAAGGTCAAATATCTCGAGAAATACACATTGGATCCTAAAAAAAAAAAACACGTCCTTCATAATTTTAAAAGCGCTATCCAATGAGAACAAACGCGACCCCCCACACCTTGGGGTGCAGATGGCGCTGTAACCGCAATTTTTTTTTTCGTAATTTCTAAGAAATTCTACGAAAGAATGAAAGATAATAAAGTACGAGTTCATTTACTTAAGCACAGCCATTCAATGGTGTTAAATTCAACCCCCACCACCACCACCGTGGGGGAGGAAAAGTGGAGGGCAATTTTCAAATGCTAAATGGAAACCACCATTTTTTATTATTCGTGAAAAATTTTTAAGAAACATTTTATTGGCAAAAGAACAAAACTTTTACGCTAAATGTAGTTTTCTATGTAAAATTAATATGCCTCACTGCATTTTGCGCAATATGCGTAAAATTTATTTTTACGCTTACAACGCCTCAAGAATCGAAAATAATGTTTTGAATGAAATTGAATTAAATTGAATTGAATTGAATAGACTTTACATCCGCAATAAAAAATATGAGGTTCCGTTTAATATTTTAAGGTAGCCCACTACTCCCCTCCTCATGGGGATGGGGGGGGGGTATTAAATTTAACAGCATTGAATGGCTTTTTCAAGAGAATGAACTCAAAAAAAAGTTTTTGCTGTTACAGCGCCATCTGTCACGAATCGAAAAAAACGTTTGTAACAAACTTGTAATTCTTGACGTACAATACGATTCTGCAATAAAAAATAGGAGTTCCCATTTAAGATTCTAAAGTTGCCTCCTGTCCCACCCCAGGGGGGGGGGGTCGCGTTTAGTATCATTGGATAGCGTTTTAAAATTGTTAAGGACATGTTTTTTTATCCAATGTGTATTTCTAGAGATATTTGACCGTTTCCAGACTTTCTGGCCACCCGATATAAAATGCTTTGCAAAGAAACTATAGGTCTATAAAGATTGCGTCCAAAAGGCGATTTTCAGATGATATTTCAGCAACACTTACAGATTTTCGCACCAAGCTTTGTACAGATCTTATCGGGTATTAATACACAATTGGTCGATTTTTTAACGGGTATTTTTTTTGACAAACACTTATTTTACCATGAAATTTATTTGAGAATTAAGGTTATGGAAAAATCGCGTCACGAAGGGTGCGATTTTTCCTATGTCCTCTAATTCAAGCCAAATTTTCACAGGTTTGAGTCACAAAAAAAATTTGCTCGAGTAGAAAATCAATCTCGTGTGTATTACAAAAGAATAATATATGATTTAAAAATATTATCTAAGATAATTATTGGGACAAAACTGTTTATTTAAAGATTCAAAAATAACAATTTATAATAAATATATAGACTTTTTCTAATGTTTTTCATCACCAAACATATTCATTGTATCTATATGAAATATACAATTATTATAAACAATGCTATTACTTTTAGATTCTTCTTCATGGTTTACCAATTTTAAGTTATTAATAACACGCAATTATTTGTAATTTAGCTTGTAATTTCTTAAATTCAAAACTACCGTTGAATGATGGTTCTTATCTAGCTGAAGATCCGGGTTTATTGATTTGGTATTTGCATGACCAGTTATTTTGATTAAATGTTCACTGGAAATAACAGATTTAGCAAGATTTGAAACTGTACTACTCCTATTAGAATTGTTTGTTATTTTATTGTTTTCGACATCGAAACTCAATTTTCATGGCTGCTTCTTTAGTCCATTTTCCAAGAGTATTCTCTCCCACGGGCACATTTTTATACCATTCACTTGAACTTTCTTGGTTCCAGGTAGTTAGATGTCAAAAATAATCTATTTTAATTAAATTCAACCGTTTACTCATTAATTTTTTAAATAAACGTACCAGACAGATGGAAGGTTTTTCCAAGTTAGTTGTTACATCTCACATTGTTTTAACGACAGCTTCTTTATAATCTTGTCCATTTGATTTTTTCATGTTATAACCCTAGTCAGTCAAAATATTTGCAAGTTCATCGGTAGTCGTATCTTTTTGGAGGGAATAATGTTTCTCTTTGCAAGAAGCTTTAAATTGTTTCCATACAGAAATAGTTTTAGTGTTTCTCGTTTTAACTGGGACACTTTCATTGATAGCTTCATTAACATTTTCTTGTGAAACATCACCAAATCTCTTTTTCTCATTCATCTTGCGTACAAAAATCAAGATGAAAACGCGAAATGTTAGATTTTAATAATTTCAATGACTTTTTTAGTTTGACATATGGCTACTACGAAAGAGTAACATAAATTTTTCTCTATGATCGTTTTTCTCACTTTAAAAAATCCTATTTGTCGATTTTTTTTAATGTACGTTTTGATTAGTTAAGTAAAGTAAGAATACGTTAATCACTGAAATTTTTTTATTTTTTAGGCTATTACATTGTAACGATCACATAGAGAGCTTTAGAAAAAGTGCACTAGTAAGGACACTCCACATGAAGTGCGACTTCTCCAATCCAAAAGAAAACTTCCATAGACGCACTTGTTGATAAACCAATGATTGCAACCATCTCACAAGACATGTCTGTGTAACGAAATGTATAGAAACACAGTTGAAGCTGACACAATGACCATAAACAGAGCACTCAATATGTCCCCGACATATGATTCTGCTGGGATTGCCAGAGAAGACAGTATAACTTTTGACAGCATTGGTGACAGGACAAATAAATTTTCATTTCTAAAACCCGATAAGACTATCTAGTCTTATCTTACTTATAGTCTTATCTTATAGAGTAAAAAAGGAAAAGAAAAACGTTGTAGTAAGTCACCACGAAAATTAAGATTATGTCGCGTTAAGTGTCAGTAAAGTATCAATAGCTTCGACTAAGCAAATAAAATTTTGGATGCAAATACTTGCACTACTTCAAGTAGTTAGTTAACTCTAAGCCCTTTTTCACACTGGGCGACTTCGCAGCGCGATTTAGTAGTGCGGGTAAAAGGATATGCGACTAAGTGCACGGCCACGTCGGAGCACCGCCCCTCGCACTGACCATTGCACCGACCTACGCACCGCACTAAAATTGAAAATAACCTATGTTATCAAATAATGTTGGCCATAACGGCGCACCGACTAGTGCACCGACCTTCGCTACGAGTTGCGCCTCGACTCGAGCATGGCACTACTAAATTGAGCTTAGTATTTTTCTACCTTCGCACTAAGCACGCTCCTCTGTTGATATGGGTCGACAATGGCAGTTTTTCGAATTCTTATCTATTTTATGTCTTATTTTTTTAATGATATAATCAAATGTAGTACTTCTCATTCTCATATATTCAAAAAATCGATCAGTATCTTGTCTCAAGTCGTTATAGAGATGATGAAATTCGTCATATCGACCGCCTTTCTTATTAATAGGATGAGTAGCAAATTTTCTCTTCGGGCGAATAATGTACCATTTTGTATAATTTCATTCTAAAACGAGATCTTCATCTGAAGATGATGAAGACAACATCACGTAACGACTGCTGGAATACAACTGAAACACTTCACAATAAATTACGAGGGGTTTGGGCGATGCGTCAACGTGGCCACTTCGGTGGCGGTGCATGGATCGGTGCAATGAGCCGTGCAATGGCCAGTGCGAGAGGCGGTGCTCCGACGTGGCCGTGCACTAAGTCGCGCGGATCTAATCCAAAGACATGAGCCGGGTGAGTCTTCGCGACTACCTGCGGCTGCACGCCCGATCGCGCTGCTAAATCGCCTAATGTGTAAGGTATAGGGACATCACGTACAAATGAATGGTGTGCACGACTCAGCCGCACTACTAAACGCGCTGCTAATTTGCCCAGTGTCAAAAGGTTGTTTCTTATCTTATAAAGGGAAGAAGGGATACTTAACTTTCATTAAAGAGCAGCAGTACTAAAAAAACATGGGATACTCTTAACTTGTTTAATATTATATCAAAAAAGCAAAAATCAAATATACCAGATCATCTTAGCGATTGTAACAAAACTAACGACTTTTTCATTACCTCTGTTTCCAAAATTGTCACCTCTCCTCCTCGCATCTATCGATTTTTATGAATCTAACAAATTTAACCCTGACGTTATCTTTCAATTGGTAACTGTAAATGAGGAAGATGTCGAAAATACTATTAATAACATTAAATCTAATGCGGTAGGTAACGATAAAATTAGTGCAAAAATGTTGAAGTTATGTATACCGTATCTGACTCCTTTAATTACATATATTATAAACACGGCCATAGCTACTGCAAAATATCCCTTAGTCTGGAAAAAATCTATCATCTTCCCTATAAATGAAGTTAATAAACCCAGTGAGCATTCTGATCTGAGACCAATAAATATACTGCCAGCTTTGTCAAAAGTTCTTGAAAGGCTGGTATATAATCAAATATATAACTATATATAAATTAATTCAATTATACCCACCAGCCAATCTGGCTTTCGACAGAATCATAGCACAACTAGTGCTCTCCTAAAAATAACTGACGATATTATTAACGGGTTGGATAACGGCAATATCACGATACTTCTTTCTCTCGACTACAGTAAAGCATTTGATACTATGAACCATAAAATGCTATGTACCAAACTCAAATATTATGGCTTTGACGAAACTGCAACTAATCTAATAAAATCATTTCTCACCGATAGAAGGCAGTGTGTGATTATAAATGATAACATATCAGATGAAGAAAATGTGATGTATGGTGCCCCACAAGGGTCAATTTTAGCCCCGCTGTTATTTATAATCTACACTTCCGATTTTCATCGTTATTTAGAACACTTTACGCCACATTTTTATGCAGATGATACTCAATTGTACTGCACTTCTAACGTTGAACATATTAAGAATATACTAAATGAAGAAATTGCTAATTTGGTGGTCCAAAGTCTATATGCTAACAGGCACTGTCTTAATGAAAAAACTAAAATTATGTTACGATTCCATTATATTATCTTTGTTTAATTATTGTGACGTCGTTTATGGCCCGTGTCTAAATCTAAAATCTTCTACTAGAATACAACAGATACAAAATTCATGCATTAGATTTATTTTTGGTTTACGTCGTACAGATCATATAAGCAGGTATTTATCAGAAACAGGCTGATTAAAAATGCATAATCGAAGAGTTGCACATCTAGCTTGCTTTATTTATAACGTTTTAAAAACTCAAATTCCTGAATATTTATTTTTTAAACTAGTGCCAAGAGTTAATGTACATCAAAGAGAACTAAGAAATATCAACCAACTTACCATACCTCGACATTCCACGGCAATGTTTCAAAGATCTTTTCTCTTATCAAGCAGTAGCCATTTATAATTATCACTCAAATAATTTTAAAGCCCCGTCAAAATTAACCTTCAAGAAAACAATGAAGAAATTATTTCTTGACGAACAGTGACCTTGCATATTCAGACACTATTTTTATTATTATGTTCTTTTTTGCAAACTCTTTATCAGCGTATCAGTTAGTTATAGAGTAAATATTATCTAGTTGCAATGTATTTAAAAATTTGTTAAAATATTTGTAAATTGTATTGGTTAAGTGGTAGAACAGCTTGCTGAACTTCGCCAAGCCAGGCTTATAAAAAATAAAGACGATTTATTATTATAACGCCAAGCTGTAGGTAAAAAAGACTTATGCACTATCCTCGTTGAAGATCTCCTTATTTAAATTAAAACTCTAAGATCTGTTAAAAACTGCCGATTTTTTGTATAGTAAATTTCTTTTTGACAAATCCTAATTTTATTAATATTCCCATAACCATATCCTGGATTGCAATTTTCCTCTAACGGTATCATCGTCACGTCCGCTTCATGTGAACTTTTTTCTATGGCATTTATTAAATAAGCTCGTTAAAGCAAGGAAGAAGGAATTACTATAGTTTACTGAACTCACATTTCATTTTTTTCATTTCGTTTTCTGAGTAATTACAACTTTATGAATCATATTATCCTAACCAATAATTATGCATGTATATCTCAGCGTAGGAGCTAGACGGCTTGCACTAAATTATAATTAATTATTATTTTATTAATAACGTCCGTGCATTTTTCCGTGTAAATAATTGCTAATAATTAATAGCGACGTTAAAGAGTGCAACAACTTTTAACTTCTTGTGCTCGTAGCACGTAAAATTTAAAAATATGTTATGCATTATCGACTAACTCGTCGATTTGATTTTATATCTGTTCATAGGTGGCACTTAAAAGCAAGGAGAAAGGCATTCTGGGGAAAAAATGTCTAATTTATTATACGGTACATAGAGGCATTACATAATCTTTTTATTAAAGGCTATTATAAATACCGTTTTACTTGCTTGCGAACTAGTGTTTTATGTTTGTTTAGATAATAGCAATAAATAATTAATCACATAAACTTCAGGCGTCTGGTGCGAAAAAATTATAGAAAATCAATTAAAACATAATTAACCACACTTAAAATTTAAGTTAAGTTTAAGTAATAAGTTAAAATAGTATTTTAAATTAGTGATAATTTATAACTTTTATGGGAAGATATATATAATGTATTCAAATATAAACAAATTTATTTAAATATCCTTTTAAACATTTATCTTGAACTATATATAACGTATTTCTTTGATTGGTAAATTAAGCAAACGGATACAATCAATGGTAAAAATTAACTATAATTAAGATGATTGCGAAATTGAAATATTTTCAAAAGAATAGGAGGGTTAAACCGGAGGAGAAATCTGATGTACGCATTACATGAAATTATCTGGAAGTCAAGGGGCATTCAAGAGGAAATCAGGGAAAATCAGGAAAAATTCATTGAAAATCAATGAGGAATGAGCTCGGAATGAGTGGAAATCAAGGAGAAACTGGTAAATCAAGGAGAAATCACAGGAATCAAGGAAAAATCACAAGCAATTTTCAACGAAATATAATAGACCAGGAGTTGGCGGACAGGCAACCAGAACCATAAGGTTCTTTGATTGATATTAATAATCTTACAAATGTCATTTTGACGTTAATCAGTGGCGTCATTATTAAAAATGGTTCGACATCTAACAGATATTCAAAAACTTCGAATTGTTTCTAAAATTGAAGATGGTTGGTCCATAAGAAAACTTGCTGCTGAATGCAATGTGAGTAAATCCACGATAATGAGTGTTAAAAACAATGGGAAACTAACCAAACGGTATCCCGTAAAGTTGGTTCCGGTAGGCCCAGAAAGAGCAATAATCAAGAAGATGAAAATCTTATAAATTACCTAAGAGAAAACCCTTTTCAAACTGCAGTAAATGCAATTTCAGAGACAAATTTCCCTGCTTCGGTACCTACTGCTTGCAGAAGAATAAAACTAGGAAGCGAATTGAAGAGTTGTTCAGCGGCTAAAAAATACAAACTTTCAGAAGAAAAGAAGCAGGGTAGGATTATGTTTGCACTGAACTATATAATCAATGATGAAAACTTCTGGAGACAAGTTGTCTTTTCTGACGAAAAGGTTTTTAAATCCTGTAACGATGGACATGTTCGCATATATAGGCCTCCTTCCACTAGATACCGACGAAAAATATACTTTCGATCCACAAATATCAGGAAGGTTTTCAGTCAATGTCTGGGCTTGGATGAGCCTAAATGGGTTAGGCGTATGTTGGAACAGTGGTGGTCATCTCAATTCCATTAAATATATTGAAATTTTAGACAATATATGTTGCCGTCAGTAATAGAGGTGTTTCCGGAAAATAATGTTATTTTCCAACAAGACAACTGCTCCATACATACGGCCCATCGTGTCAGGCAATGGTTTCTTAATAAAAACATAGAGTTGATACCGTGGCCATCTAAAAGTCCGGATTTAAATCCAATTGAAAATGTTTGGGGACTAATGGTGAAACATATAAGAAAATTAAATAACCATCCAAATAATGCCCAAGAATTGGAAGGGATAATTGAAGACGCTTGGGAGAACTTGTCACAAGAAGTTGACCTTGCAAGAAATCTGATTTTGTCCATGCCTGCAAGACTTCAGGCAGTTTTAGACGCTAATGGAGCAATGACAAAATATTAGTTAATTCTGTATTACGTAGTTGAAGTTCATTTATTTTATTTTTTATTGTATATTTATGTTCAGTTTGCATTGTCTACATTTTTTTAAATCTCAAGTGGTATTTTTGTGTTCTTATTTTAAAAATAGAATTATCATTATTCAGTTAGTATTTTAATTACAACCATTAGTAGAATTATCCGTAACAAATATTATTTTTTAAACAATAATATGGCAGGCTTGAAAATGTTTTGAAAAAGTTATTTTCTAATTATTTTTTAAAATTCCATTTGAATAAAATTAAAAGAAAGGTTTAATAATTTTAAAAACACTAAGAAAACTGGTCTCCTCCAAAAAACCCAGACATATGCACACAACTAAACTATTAAGATTTTCGATTACAAGAGTTGTATCAGTTTTTTTTTAAATCAACTGTACAAAAGGTTTGACATTAACAACGAAAAGCTATTTATATAAGAATACTTAAACCGCCCGTCTGCGGAAACTAAATGGCAGCATTATTGTGGGCGTGGCGCGGAAAATCGGTATAATTTCATCCTAATCCGAATTACAAGGTACCAGCAATCAAACTACACCATTTGGTAGAGAAAACTCTAAATTGCATTGTGTTATAACGACAGACTATTTGATCGGCAGCTTAATTTGGACATACGCGATTGAATTTGACAAAAACTACCTTTACCCGAACTACAAGGTAAAAAATATCAGTACACCAATCGATTCGTTTATTTGTGTAAATACATTTCAAATGCCTCGGCAGATGAAATATTTGACAGTATAACCCAGACAGACGCTTAACAAGGGAGCGCTAGAGTGAGATGAATAAACACAGAAGTTTAGCGTGGGAGTGAGACAGGGAGATAAACATGTACTATTCTGTGCAAAAAAAGCGTACATCTACTATCTGCCTGTATAAGTCTCAGGCTTCATTTCCATAGAGGCTTCATTTCCATAGCAACTATTTTCTAATTGTTTAAATCTTAGATGTCAATGAATATCTAAAATGTCAAAAATAGTTCCTGTCATTGCTTGTCAATTAAAAAATGACAACATTTAACCGAAGTTATGAAAACTCGAATTATAGTTATGTTAGAAGAGGGTTGATCAATAAGAATGGTTGCGGAGTGTTTTAATATTAATAAATCTATTGTATTTAAAATAAAGAAACGGTGGGAGGAGGAGAAACTGTAAGAAGAAAGCTAGGATCTGGACGAAAATCAGTTTCCTATGCAGATGATGACATTGCTCTTAGAAATCATATAAGGGAACATCCGTTTGCAAGCGCCATACATGCTGTAGCTGTTACAAATTTCCCTGGATCACGATCGACTGTTTGTCGAAGAATTAAAAAATATGATTTAAAAAATCATCCAGCGGCAAAAAAACCTTCCATTACTTTGCAGACTAAGCAAACGCGCTTACTATTTGCTTTAAATTACATCTATGGTGAAGAATTTTGACAGAATATCGTGTTTAGTGATAAAAAAGTGCTTCAATTCAAAAACAATGGTCACATTCGTGTTTACAGATCTAAAAACTCACGATTTGACGAAGCCTATGTCCATTCAATACAGAGTAGTGGGAGATTTTCAGTAAATGTCCTCGTCACCGGCTGAGGTGAAGAAAAACGCGTCTCAAATTATCGCCAACAAGAATTTCTATGTTCTATGACTATTAACACTAGACACTGTAATACCTTTCCTACACGTTAACTTGTCACTTTCGACAATTAACTGTTTCTATTTTTTCTCATGGATAACTGACTTTTAGAATAAATGTATTATGAAAATGATGTATTGTGAATTTTGAGTAATATCTAAAAAAACGTTTTTGCTTCAAAATTTTCGACAGAATTTAATACAGGCCCGTTTTCCCTTGGATCATAAATACCTACTCTTTCCATTTTATTTAACTGCTGATTAATCCTCCACAGTTGGACGTGTCAATTTTTTAAAATCTTTTTGGAATAGAAAATTGGTGGTTCATAGCAAAAATTCCATACCTTCCGTAAAAAAAAAATTAAACCGTGAAAAACTGAACATCGACTCAAAGAGTCAAGACAGTTTTCAAAAAGTTGCCCTGAATCCACATGAAATGAAATGACATACAGGCCTTGCATTTAAAAGTCAAAAGTATTATTTCCGGTGAAACTGAAGTACTGTCATGTTGTTTGATGTGTCAAAAAATAGATAATTAGCGATAGTTTTAAATAGATTTAATAAGTTGTAAAATGAAGGAGATACATCAGAAGCTACTATCCTGTGGCACCTAGTATACCAAGTTTCTTTGTACGTCAAGATGTATTTTTTTTTAATAGTGTAATTACGATCAAAACAAAATTTTACATTGCCTTGCTCTGTCCTTTAAAACGGTTTTCCACCTCAGACACCGCGCAAGATTAATTGCCAAGGAAGTTACTGAACTTAGATAGAAGTCGTCGTAAATACGTTGTCACCGAGTACACAAAATTTGCATAGAACGGTATTCCCTTTCACAAAGCCTTTCAAGTGCAGAACAAGCTGAGCGCAACGTCCGGTTGTTACCCTCCCGTGTGGGGGTTGTTTTCAAAACCGTGACGCAAAATCAATTCGGAATCCCTTTCGCCGACGTCGAGCCGCGCCGCGATATTTGCAAGGAAGCCTTTTTATGGCATTGTTTAATGATCTATGAACTAAAATTATGGATGTGCGTCACTCCCAAGAAAATGACTCCCAAGAAAATGAAAGTAAAACAGAGGATTCAATGAAATGAAACCCTATCTAGAAGTAGAAATCATTTAACTGAAAAACGGTAATTTGAATTACTAATGGAATAATTGCATATAAAGTTCCACAAAATAGGTAATGTCGTCTATTTAGATATTATAAACTTTATATTTAAATTTTTTATGAAAAAATTAATACATAGGATAACTACGTACTTAATGTCAGTCGTGGCATCAAGACAAATCTAACGACCAAAAATGATTGAGCTATTTAGGTACTACACAGAAACAATACAGAGTGTCTTCATGCATATATTCAGAATTGTGAATAGTCACATTTTCCTGATCGATATAAAAATTTATTCATTAAAATTTTCAAAAACAATAGAAAAAAAGTTGAAAATGGAAATTAAATTAAAAAATTATCTAGTAACAGTGATTGGCTAATGTACAGTAATAGTAAATTAATAATAATAATAAATAGTCTTTATTTGTGGCCGAGTTCAGCAAAGCTGCTCTTCCACCCAACCACATAAGAATAACAAATTACAAGATTGTATAATGTTTGTAAAAATAGAAAATAAATACAATAGACTAACGTAATACTAAACTAATTTAAAAATGAGTAAATGAACTTCATTGCGCTGAAAAGTGAAAAGAATAGAAGCAAACAAAGTTATGTCAAAGTCACCTTGACCACCCAATAGTTGAGCAATATATTTCTTTTTAAAATAACTTAAACTATTAGATTTTATTAATTTTGGTATTGAATTATAATTTTAATTCTGCAAAATAAGAAAAGGGCCTCCTAAATAAAGTAGATGAGTGTCTTGGTATATCAAGCATGTATACCGGACTTAAGTCACGCATACGTTGCGTTTGTCGTGTAACAAGATGCGCCTTTAGGTACGTAGGTTTACCTGTTGTAATAATTTTATGGGTAAGAGTGGATAAGTGTAGTTTAAGTCTATTTTTCATATTAAGCCATTTTGCTTCGTTGATTTTAGGTGACACGCGCCAAGGCCATATATGAATCTAATGCAAGTGTTTACATGGCGTATTCTATTAATAGAGACAACATGAGACAAGGACCATAGATTGCGTCATAATAATTAAAAAGAGATAAAATCAATGACTCGTAGAGCATAAGCTTAATTTTTTTTTGTTAGAAAATGCCTATTTGAATATAATGTCTTAATATTGAGTAGGATTTTTGAATATTTTTATTTATATGTTGTTTAAAACGTAATTTATTATCTATATGTCCCGAAAATTTTTAGAACATCTGCTGTCCTTCGATATACATTTTAACATGGTTCATGACATCATCATGAAACCTATCATTACAAAAAACTATTACGGATGATTTACTTAAATTTATTTTAAGAGCGTGATATTCTGAAATTTCTGTTAATTTCAGAATATCTCTATTAATTTGCTCTGTGTGTATCACTATATCTTTGATATTAATACTCTGTAACAATTGTGTACCATCAGCATACTGGTGCATACTACAACTGACAAGTTATTTTTGAAAGTCAGATAGATACGTATATAATAAACAGTAAAGGTCCTAGTATGGACCCTTGGGGTCTTGGGGATCACCATAATATATCAATAAATTGTGAATGTTGTTCTTGAATAACAACATTTTGCCTCCTGTTACTTAAATATGACCTTACAAAATTTAAAGCTGCGTTACTTAAACCATAATATTGTAATTTAGCAAGTAGTAGCTAATGATCAATTGTGTCAAAAGTACGAGAATTATTAAAGTTAAAACCGCGATGTCACCTTTATCCGATCTTCATCCAAAGCTTCGATTCTAACAATGGCATCTTTCCACTGCGGAAAACTACTTTTTAATCGAGTGAAATTCTAAAAACTTTAGAAATTTTCTTTGAACAGATTCCAAAGTCATTGAGTGATTGTCGTAAATTAGGGATCCATATTCTAAATTTGAGCGTACAAGTGAATAATACAGAGTTTTTAACGCTAGGTCGTTATTAAAAGATTTACAATTTATAATAATCCTAAAGTTTTTGAACACGTTGCACTAAGATTGGCTTATATGTTCTGAGAAATACAATTTATTGTCAAATAAGATACAGAGATCTTTTGTAGAATATCATCTGTTTAATATTTGATTGCTCAATTGGTAAATACATACAATTGGTTGTTTCTTTCGCGAGTAACTAACTACTTTACATTTCGATACATTTAAGTTTAAATGTATTATACCACTCCTCAAGTGAATTAATTTGAGATTGTAGAAATATGCAATCATTTATGTTGTTAATATCGAAGTAAATTTTCAGATCATCAATAAATAATAGAAATAAAATATTGGATCCTTGAGGGACACCTGATGTTGTTGTGTATACGTCTGACATAAACCCATTGTATGCGACATATTGCACTCTATTGTTTAGATGTGTAGTAAATAAATTGATTAAATTGCTGGATAATCCAAAATCCATTAGTTTTAATATTATAATGGTGTGACTGAGACATTCACCTGTCCCTGCGCATCTATGGTTTCCGATATGTCTTGTGTTATTTAAGCTAAATTAGTTACAGTTTCCATGAAACCATGTTGATAAATGGACAGTGATTTGTTTACGGACGAATAGATGAGGTTATATAACGATATCTCAAATACCTTTGAAAAGTTAGGCAGGATTGTAATAGGTCTATAGTTTGCTATATTACTTAACCGTTTTTTAGTACCGGGCAAACTCTGGCTAATTTCCAGCAATCTGGAAATACCGAAGTACTTAGTGCCAAATAAAAATAAATAAAAAGGTCAATGATTTAATGAATACTCCAGAACAATATTTGATTAAAAAACTCCGTATTTGGTTATGACCAGCTGTCATTTTATTCTTTAACTGACTTATCGATGTTTTTATGTCAGTGAAAAAATATATGTCAACGTTAGGTACATTGTTAAGTATATTATTGTGCACAGATTCATCATTATCTTGTACATATACATTATTAAAATAATTTGCAAAACCATTTTTAATATTTTTAGATGTGTTAAATAGAGTGTCCTTGTTGAGGTGCATCTTACCCGGTACGTGTCATGCCTTTTTTATTGCGGATGAAAGACCAAAATTGATCGTATCATTAACGCTTTCTTCAACTTCTTCAGTATAACTTTTGTAAGCCTCAGATGTTTGAAGTTTAAACAACGCTCGTAATCTCGTAAAATACTCTAAATAATTGTGATTATTTGTTTTCTTATTTATTTCTATAATAAATAATATCTTTAAGTTACGTTTTTTATATTTATATTGAAGTACATGTAAATCAAGTATAGACTATAACTTCAGGTAAAAGTTTTCACAAGCAGCATTAGTATCAGAAAATAAATTAAAAAACGAGCAATCTGTATTAAACAAAGCTTCATACAGTAATACATAATTGGGTTTTTGAAAATTATAAGATTTACTGGTGTTATCTGGGAAATTGTAATTGTTTAATAAATTTAGCCGATAGGTTTATATAAAGTGCAGGATGATGCAAGTCTTGTCTTATAAGTGGTACATTATCATGAATTACATTACATTTTGTTTGTCAGTATTAGACATTTTCGTTGGATATTTCATTCGTTTGTATAAGATTAGTAAAGTGCATAAAGTTATTTACCAACTGAGGTTTCACATCATGGACACTTTCCTCATTGAAATAAGTTACATTAAAATCACCCATGGGGGCGAGCGTAGGTGCGTCTTTACTATGTACATACTTCGGTATGCGATGTAAAGCAACGACAGGCGCAGTTAGTACTTGGATGGGTGACCATTCCAACGGAAACCGCGTCCTCGCCTCACACATCTTCCAGCGGCTTGTATATCAGTGTATGCGCGGAAGCTATACAACCTTAGGCGAGGGTTGTATAGGAGATATACCATCCTTCGGAGGGGATGTAAAGCCGTCGGTCCCTTGTCTATTAAATGTTAGGCAAGTAAAAGATCCCTACTCTTCTTAAGGGAAGAGGCTCGGCAAAATTCCTGGTTGGGGGTAGCTCGTCTACAGGCGTCGGTGTTAGGCCTCAGTAGCGGAAATAGGCCGACGTTAAATAAAACGTATAAAAAAATAAAATAAAAAAAAATAAAAATCACCCATAATTAAGATACTATTTTGATCGGTTGTCATATTTCTGAATGTATCTAAGAAAATTTCAAAGTCGGAAGCTGATACATGTGGTGGTATATAAATTACATAAATGTGCAATATATATAATTGTTGTTAAAAAAACATTCAAAACTGACAATATAGATATTTACGAACGTATCTGCAATATAACCCATATTAATTTGTTCAACATTTAAACTGCTGCTTCCGCCCCTACATAAGTTGGTTTCTTGAAAATTGCGATCACAACGGAACACATTGTAAAAGTCTGACAAATATTTATAGGTACGTTTCAACTAAACCAATAAAGGAGAACTCAGTTGTACTAACTGAGGAATAAAATTCATCTGTTTTGGTGCGAAGTCCGTGAACACTTTGAAAGTAGCACGTATAATCAGATATAGTATCATCATCGTTCAGAACAGGATTTCCATTGGGCACACCTTGTAAGGGAATTATTTTTGACATGCCGTTTGTTGTGTGGGTACAACTATTTAACTGTTCTTTAGGAGTTATTTATTAAACAAAACTTTAACAAAAAGTGGTTACGAATCTTAAGTTTAAATATACGAAGTGAATGGTATGAGAACAGAAATATGACTGACCTCTTTTGCCTGCATTTCGGCGGTCTCTCGTATATCTCTCGAGGGATGGGTAAAGCGTAATTTCCAAATTCGGTTGGCTATTGTAGTTGGCCATTACTGCCTTCAGCCTGTCGGCATTTTTGCCTTAAAGGTATAACCTTTGTTAGTTTTACGATTATGGTATTTCCGTGCTTAATTGTGGGAAAGTACGCTACACCGTTGAATAAAAAATATTCTCATGGAAAAATGTCAGTGGCATACCATTTTTTTTGGTAAAAAATATCAGAGGATATGTTGCAGCGACGCTATTGGTGGAGTGATAAAATAACTTTTCGAACTAAAATATATGGTTTTATATCCTAATTCTATTAACACATACCAAAATTGAAAATAATATCTAAAGTACTTTCCGAGATAAAAAATAACGATAAAAAAATTCAACACCCTACAGCAACAAAAAGTCATTGTGGACATATGTTCGTATGAACCTTTCTTCATAAAATGATCCAAGGAATCACACCCTGAAATATTAGCACGCTATTAAGGAACACTGTATTTTTCATGAATGTCTTGAAATTTGCATTAACGGTATTTGATGTGTGTAATTTGGTCGGAGAAGTTATCTCAATAAAGGATCTTATATACTGATATTTAGGTCAAAGTGGAGGAAACATCTAAAGCTCCTATACAAAGTTTGTTTCGTAACTAACTGCCGTCAAATTCAGAACGTCTGTTTGAGTCTAAATTTTATCTTACAACTTTATACAACTGCATTTAACAAGTGAATAACATGCTTAAAGAATATGTCAAGTTCCATTTCACGTCGTACATAAAAATAATTAAATTGAGAATCTTTGTTTCACATATTCAAAAAAAATTCTTCATAAAAACAAGTACTTTTGTGCCAAGAAATAAAAAAAATTGTCATAAACAAATTTATTTTTTTCAAGTTTATCAGTAAATCATCTTATTACTTATATATGTCAAGAAAATGCAAGCTTGTAAAAAATAAATTAATCTATGGCAACATTTTATTCATTTACACAAAAGTATTTGTTTTATACGAGATATTTGATTCTTTTGCTTATTCATGAAAACAAAATCAATTGAAGACAGTACTTCTATGTCTATGTTTTAGATTTAGGGGCGAGCGAGGGTGCGTTTTTACTATGTACTACTTCGATATGCGATGTAAAGCAACGTAAGGCGCGGTTAGTAGTTGGATAGGTGACCGTTCCAACGAAGACCGCGTCCTCGCCTCACACATCTTCCAGTGGCTTGTATATCAGTGTATGCGCGGAAGCTTATACAACCTTAGGCGAGGGTTATATAGGGGATATACCATCCTTCGGAGGGGATGTAAAGCCGTTCGTCTCTTGTCTATTAAATGTTAGGCAAGTAAAAGATCCCTACTCTTCTTAAGGGAAGAGGTTCGGCAAAATTCCTGGTTGGGGGTAGTTCGTCTACAGGCGTCGGTGTTAGGCCTCAGTAGCGGAAATAGGCCAAATAAATGTGTTAAACAAAATGTTTTAGATTTAAAATCTATACAAACATATTAGCACAGTTAGGATTATAGATGGTTAAATATATTATTAATAAAAATGTAAAAGCGTATATTAAATTGTTAACGACCTGACACACAAAAATATGCTTAACAGACCAAGCTTAACTGTGGTCTTATTCTGTGGAGAGACAGAAGAAAATAAGTCTTAAAATAAATCGAAATAAACATTGAACTCAATATATTTTTTTAATATTAATTTTGATCATATTAACACATACTCGCACTTAAAATACCTATATCGTCAATTATTTTGCAGTTTTTTATTTCAGAATTTTTGCTGTATATAAGTTACGATTTTTTTGTATCAATTATTCGATAGTCATACCTATTAAGCCATACATGGGTTTGGCTGTTTTGGTTTGCTACTATTGGGAATGTTCCCAAGAACGAAGTCCTGTTTAAAAGTCATAAAATGGTTAAAAATTGTCAGTGGGGGAAGGTTTTCAAAAGGCGGACTCATATAATATGTCAACCGATAAATCAAGACAAACATTAAACTCAATGCACTTTTATAAACATTTTTATTATTTGAACAGTTTATTTCTTTATCAATCAAACATTTTCATTATCTACGTTTACAATTTTTAGTTCTGTTCTTACATCTTAGTACCGCTTCTACCAAGAGGCATCATAAGGCCCTCATACATGGAAGGGAATTTTGAAGGATTTGTCCCGCCGTCCAGATCTGCCAGATCGCATCTGCAGTATCTGGCGAAATTGTGAAAATGAAAAAGAAAAATCGAACAACGTGGATCCAGGTAAAAAAATATAATGGCATATGCATTTAATCCGAAAACTAAGGGCGAATGAGCAGGATGATTTACAAAAATTATTTATGAATAGCAGGTCAAGATTTCCAAAAAATTAACCAAATCGTCATAAGCTTCTCCTTTCATATTCTTATTTATATACCAACTGTCTTTAGTTTTCCACAAACCTGTTTTTCCCTATGTAAATCTATAAATTCGATTAATATTTTTTTTGTCCACTGACACCTTTACTATATCTGGGTGTATATGTACAGACAGGACTGCAACGATCTGCCCTGTCACACATCGGATGTTTTTCCAATCAAATTCGTCAGAAGTCGTAAACATCGACAACAAATTGGGCTCATGGCGGGACAAATCGTTTAAAATTCCCTTACGCGTATGGGGACCTATTAACAAATTGCGTAGACACTCGTCGCTAAAGAAATTTCTCTTCTTTCTAACGGCCATCTATACTCGTCTAGTATGCCAGAGAATACCCGTTTATGTTACCAAACATAGCTATATCATTTATTTATTCCTATTGTCGTACACTTGTTTGTACAGCTCAAAACGTAGGTAAGAATCACACTCCACATAATATTTCAAATAAAAACACGTCACTGAACTTTGCACTTTGATTTTGGAAATAAACAATAAGATGCCAAGGCACAGGAGAATAAAGTAATGATATTGTAGAACACTTTGCCAAAATCACCGGACCAGAAGTTTTTAAAAAAAATAAACTATCCAAGATAAAAGCGGAATTGTAGGAAAATTAACCAAAATCCTATTACTGAAGCTGAAGTCCGAACGGGCGGAGAAATTTATTAAATTATCGCAAAGATGAGCTATTCAATCTCAAATCGGAAATAAGGTTATTAACAAGTCAGATACCATCTGAAAACAATGGCTAAAGCTGACCAAAACGCATTCTTCTCCTGACTTGGTGCAACAGAAATCGCATTTTATTCGTTTGCAAATAGAACGGGGTACTTTCAAAACTAGTAGGGAAATTGGAAAAAATTAGTCCAGAAAGATCCAGATGGTGCCGACGAGTGCTTAGCCAACTATCACTGTAGCATACTTTCCAACACTTTATTACTTAAATACATAATTTGTAATGTCGGCACGTTTAAGCCCAAGATCAAGAAAGCCGGCAGGATAATAGACATCTACGCCAGGCAACCGTAATTAAGAGTTGTTCGGGGTGTATTAGTCATCCATGCTTCCAATTTTAGTTGTAAATGACTTCACGTCAATAAAATGACGCAGCCTAATGTACGGTGTGCTTGGAAAGAGAGTGATAGAGATGTAATAGAATATGACATTGGACAAATTTATTATACCTAATCTTTAAATTTCTCGGTGCACTTGAGGACATTAGGGCTAATTTTATTTTAGTTCTACAAAAGGGAAAATGTTATTTTAATAATACCTATGCGGGATGATAAAAATTATTTTTGCAAATCGAATATAGAAGAAAAAAAAATATTTTTTTGTATATACTTTTTTTTCTCTCATCGTCCCACATTGTAACATGTCTTTTAGTGAAAGCCGTTTTTTTAAATAATGATTTATATGAGAGTAAATTGCACCGTCTTTCCGGCTTATATCCGGAGCGCTCTTAAGGTAGGCAAGTCCTGCACATTACTAATCCCTAGTACGCTAGTACCTGTGTAACTAGTCAACAGTTTTATTTCAAACTCCAGAAGATTTACTTCGCATCCGCAAACTTAAGCAATTGTAAACTCTACTTTGTTAAACATTTGTTAAATAAATAACTCCTTATGGAATAAGCTTTTATTGGTTGCACACGCGACAATCATCATCTGATTAAAACAGTTCTAATCATCTCCAGACGATGCCATCATGATTCGTGAAACGCACGCCGCGTAGAATATTCGAGTGTAGTGTTAAAGTCTATTGGTGTTTCAAGAAACTACTTCACATGCAGTGTTACGTTAATGGTTCCAACCCCATCTAGGGTACAGTCATTTAAACCCAATGCTAATTTAATCTAAGATATTTCTTTAAAACCATATCAAAGGTAAGATTTTTTATGAAAAAAAAGAAACAAAAGCTTTTTCAATTGTCCTTATTTGTTTGTCTTTTTGTTAAAAGAATATTCCTAAATTTGTTTTTTTAGTCAGAGGTTAAATGATGGTCACATTACAAAAATTGGTTTTACTCATTAGTAATAGCACCTTGTGAATGAAAATATTATTTGTTATAAGTGGTGTTAATTACATCTAGTATGCTGTTAGGCTTTTCACAATATTATTCACGCTGTCTTGAGAATAATAACAATGGTATGAATAATTACCAGTTTAAAGATGTAATTTAGCATAACCTGGCTAGTTTGACCTTTTCAAGTTTGGAAATTTATGATTATAAATTGCACATCAAGAGGCAATATAATTAACACAATGGCAAAAACAAAAGAAGTTAATACTATTGTATCGGCAATACATAATTACAATATACCTGGTTCTTTGTTGGTAACGTTTGAATGGTAATTCTTTAATTTATCGTTTTATAACTATACTTTTGGGTTCGAAGAATAATATCGTCGAAATGTCTCAACAAGCTAAGAAATCATGATAAAAAAAGGTAAGAAATAAATTGTTTGGTAGTTCACAAAAAAACAAAATGGCGACTTTACCGTTTAAGATCCGATTCAACTCAAAATCGATATCTGGAGGTTTTCTAGGCCGCGGATTATGAATGTTCAGTCAAAATTCAGAAATTCGAAATGGCGGCGCCAATATGGCTGACGACTTGTCATTTAGGTCCAAATCGATCAAAATCGATATCTAGGGGTTTTCGGGGTCGCAGATTACGAATTTCTAGTAAAAAATTTAGTTCAAGATGGCGGATGACTTTACCGCTTATGATCTGATTCGTCTCAAAATCGACATCTGGGAACTACAGCATATCGAAAGACTAGAAAGCAAAAAATAAAATTATATATAAAAATATTTAAAAAAAAAGCTTTTATTTAAATTATCTAAAAAGTAGAAAATAAACTTTGAAGTAAATCAAATCCATCATTTTGTTACATCATATAACTTTTTTATGATATAAAAGCTTGTAGCGAGCAATCTCCTTTACACAGGAAAATTTCGTGACAAGCTTTTAAATCATAAAAAAACATTATATAATGTAACAAAATGATGGGTTTGATTTACTTCTACTTTTTAGATCAATTAAATAAAAGCTTTATTTTTAAAAATATTTTTTTATATAATTTTTAAAAAGTCTTCAGTTTTAGTACATAAGTTTCGTATCCACAAATGAATCTTCAGCAAGTCTTTAGTCGGAAATTGGATAAAAAGAAAAAGCAAACTTTATTTGCTCTTGAAGTCGACGTTTCAACATTTTTTTTGTCTTCTTCGGGACTAATGAGGTGAAGTTATCATTCATTAAAATCAGACATAATATCATCGTTATCAGTTTAACATAAAAAACATAAATACATATCCAATAGCAAAACTTATTCTATGAATTTTTATTCTCCAATATGTTATTAGTTTGGTTATTTGAAGTATTTTTGTTTTATTTAACCGTATCCCTCAAAGTAGTTGCATATAGTAAGAAACTTTTTTCCCCTGGAAAGCTGTCGCCAAAAATAATCAATTCAATTTTACTACAGTGGAAGTAAATATTCGACATATTTTGCAAGCATAGTTCGAGTAAAAATTCTTACGTTTCACAACAATACATTAGAAAATAAGCGTGGGCATGACAGACAACCAAGAGTTATTAGAAATCATCTTGTACCCGACAGTATCTCAAACAATCAATGAATTCTTGCTCAAACTTATTTAGTTTCTTGATAAATGTTACATTCTAACCTTTTTTTTTTAGTTCTTCAATATTGTCAGGTTTACATTTGTACATTACGTTTTTTAGGTGACCCCAAAGAAAACAATCTAGCGGGGTAAAATCCGGTGACTTTGGTGGCTGGCTATATATGCTTCATCAGAAAACATCTGTAACTACGTAACTACCTATGTACAAGCATGGTTGTACGAAAAGCACCTCCCATTATATAACTGTTTTACAGAGGTAGAGGAAATATCAAAAAGTATAAGCGTAATATTAAAAGTTAGTAAAAGAAAGTTATAAACCATGTGGTATTTAAGCCCCGAATTTATTGCGTCTTTGTCTGCTACTACCCATTTGTCTACCGAGATAAGAAATGATACGGTTGAAGTTTTAACAGAAAGAGGGATCACGAAGTACGATGAAATCGGACAAATCATTAATAAAATCAATTTACGACTGTTCTTAATAAACGTTTTGAAATAAATGCAGATTTTTTTAAAACTAGGTCTGGAATTATGGACCGAAAACTTTAGGCGATAAGGTTCAAAAGTGTCAAAAGCTGTGGACGACATTTCTAGAGATGACTGTTTGAACTGAATCTACCTGATCCAGCCGATCAATGTTGTATGAAAGATACTAAGTAAAATGTCAATTGGTATTGGTAGTTGAAAGTTAATATAACCATATATACTTTATACGAGGACAATTGAAACTGGTCAGTGTTAAAGCACAGGACCGTGTTAACTGAATGAACCATCTACGACTGCACTGGTTTAAAGATAATAAAACGGACAGGAATACTAGCATAGAAAACTTGAAAATGGTTTCTCAATAGTCAACGTTGGACTTATGAGATATGCTGTCAATGTGCCAGTGCAGTGCATAAATACCTGTTATAATATCAAGCGTAGGAGTTTAGTTAGTTATTGTTCATATTTATAAATATTTACTACTATATAAAAGGTAAAATATTTTAATCATTTACTAATTTACCATGGCTTTCTGGAGACCATTTGAAACAGAGGATAATATAATAACGCCCGAAAATCTTACCATTTTCTTGTGACAAGCATTTCTGTTTACCTCCGCCCATGTACAATAAAGAGATGCCGACTGTTTTTGCCGGCTTTTAGTTTTTATACGGTTTCAATTAAGTTCGTATACACTTTACCTGTGGTGTTATTGTTATATTATATTCTATTGTCGACGTTTAGTATTGTATGTAAACTTTCCAGGTACAAACTTCTTTTTCGAATTTTTGCAATTAAAAATACCCAAGGAATCACTACTTCCACATCCAGATTTTGTATTCGAGTCTTATACGCATTAAATCCCAATGTAATATTTTACCCCCTTTAATAATAGGGTGGGGGTGGCAATGCGGGTTGTAGAGGATGTGGCTAATGCCAAAATAATTTTGAAGGCCCTTGGTTCTCGTACACACACTAAATCACAATTTAATTTTTTACTCTCTTTAATGATAGGGCGGGGGTGACTATAGGGATGATAGAGGGGGTGGCTAATGCCAAAACAATTTTGGAGGCCCTTGCGTCTCTTATACACACCAAATCCCAATTTAATATTTGACTCCTTTTAATAATACGGCGGAGGTGGCAATGAAGGTGGTAGAGGGGGTGGTTAATGCCAAAAAAATTTTAGAGTCCCTTGGTTCTCGTATATTCACTAAATCCCAATTTAATTTTCACTCCCTTTAATAATAGGGTGGGGGTATTACGGGCAAAACAATCAGGATCTACACAGATTGTAGACAATCATTACTAGCCCTGAGAAGTTACAAAATTACCACAGGAGCAGTGTGGGAATGTCACCAAGCGCTTGTGGGTGCCTCAGGTATGAATAACATACTGGTATGCTGGGTGAAATGACACGCACAGTGCAGTGGCAACAAAGTGTCCGACAGACTGGCCAAGAAGGCAGCAGGCCTATGTAGGGAACTACTAAAATATCCCAACAAGAGTACAGTAATGGACTACCTGGCAATGTCCAGAAGGAACCTACTGTCCGTTAAAGAAACATCTTCATAATATGAGATTAAGCGAAACACCTCTCTGTAGAGATTGTGAACAAGATGAGACGGTTCAACATGTACTCTGTGACTGTTCTGCCGTCTCACCAATCAGAGGATCCATTTTGGGAGAACGTTGGCCTACCTTGATCGATATAAGGGAGATGCCCCTAGGCAGCATCACCACCTATTTCGCAAGATTAGGTTGCTTGGAGGCCTAGACGAGGGCCTGCCTACAGGGAGGATGTACAAGGGACCCAATGGGGCCTAAGTCCTGTGGTTTAATAATTTTTTATTGACCACCCTCCCAACCAATTCCTGATTCCAAATTGGGAAATTCTCGGAAATCGGGGAGGGGGGGGGGAATTAAGGTGGGGGTGGCAATGGGGGTAGCTACCACCAAAAAATTTTTTTGAGAGGTTCGTTCTTATATAGACACTAAATCACATTTTATTTTTTTACTCCCTTTCATAATAATGTGGGGGTGGTATTGGGAGTGATAGTGGGGGTGAATACTTTGAGACCTTGACTTTTCGTACATGCTCTAAATTACTATTTTACGGACTCTCACCTGCTTGCGTTGCCTAGTCACCCTTATTTACCCCATTTACCCCCGAACCCTTTAACGGAATTAGATCAAAATATATTCTAGTTCCAGATCTCGTTAAAATACATAAATATATCAAATTTCAAGTCAATATCATAAATGGTTCCAGAGTAAACGTGCGCACAAAAGAAGTTACAGACCCACTGACAGACAGACCGATAGAAACAGAAAAAATTTTTTTGCTCAAATTTAAAATCTCGACGTTTCATGACATTTTAAGCCGATGTCAACGAAAAATGTATATATATTTTTTGCATATTATACCACACGAGTAAAAATATACAAAATAATGCAGTAATAAAATTAAATTATCTCACTAAACAAAATTATTGCAATCATAAACAAACGGCACTGAACATACAAGTTAACTAAAAATTTCACTACATGAATTTTGACGAAATGATCCACTTCTGATTTTAAAATAATATTGTTACATAACACAGATATAAATGTAAATTATTTACGATATCAATAAAGCTACTGTTGAAAACTTACACCAAGAATTTTACTATCTATCAATGTCGAGATAAAACAAAATAAACTCATTTTATCTGCCTAAAACTTAATGATCGGAATACTTCGTGAAATTTATTGCACTCAATTGCACATGCACATTTGAGCAAGAGAGCATTAACCCGAAGATAATCCACGTTTGCATTGTTAAATCTTATTAAAAATGCTACTGCACATCTGTAGGGCTTTATCGAGTTCAAAGACCACATTCGAGATTGTAGTAATTGAACTCCTGCGTAGATATAATGGATGCACGTTTTTTGCTATAACAGAAATACTACTTTATTCTAATTATATACTATACGGAGTATTTAAAAAAAAAACTACATCTTGGGGAACCATATAATAAATATACTGAACCTGTGATAGAATGGTAGTTAGAGGTATTGGTCAAAGTAATAAACTATTACAGAATTGAAAGTATGTACCGTGGAATGTGAATCGCTATCAATACGCTCAAGATCAAAAATAATCTGTGGATGTCAAAAAATAAATCCCTAAATGCTTCCTGGCGTATCTAAGGAATTCATTAACGTAATAGACCAAGATCTACTGAATTTTTCAATGACCGTCTAAGGACCTCCTCCAACTTTTATGATGCATAGTCCTGTTTAAAGAGACAACGCTAACTGGTTCTGGGTCCCAACGGTGGAGGCGTTTTCGTATGAGAACTATTTTTCTCAAATCTGTATCTTTCGTGTCCAAAAACCACTTTTACAATAATGTTAACATCATCGGAAGAGGAATAAGAGTGGTTTCCAGTTCTAATCATCTCCTGATGATGCCAACAAGGTTAACGAAACGCGTGTGGAGTAGTATTTTCAAGTGTAGTGTTCAAATGTTTTGAAGCTTTGTAAAAGTGGTCTTAGACACCAAAGATATTGATATGCGAAAAATAGCCCTCATACCACAACGCCCCCACCGTCAGGACCCGGAACCAGCATATGATTGTCTCCTTAAACAGAAATACACAGCATGAAAGTTGAAGGAGGGTCTCAGACGCTCACTGAAAAATTCTGTAGCTCTTGGTCTATAGATAATGCAACTGAAGCTGTCATTGAAAAATATGAACCATATTTGGACTAATACATTTTTGGAAACAGATTAGTCTCCATGAAGTGGTGGCAAAACCATCCCTGCGGGAATCTTCTGGTCACGAACCTCGCGGACCCAGGCGTGGACTAGATTTCTCTAGTACTAACTGTTAAGACAATCCATCTTGTTATCAATTTTTCGACTCCGCGTTTCTTCCCTGGTCTTGGAGGTATTGTCAAGAGCTTCCTCCATGTCCAGGAACACCTCGTTTATTTTGAGGGCCTCTCTAGTAAGCTCTATAAGCTTGCAAGTAAGCTCACAAAGTTTACCTGTTTAATAGGCCTATTGGTTTCGATGTAAGGGTTTTATGTCCATAATATCGCCCCTAATATGTTCATCAATCAACTTTTCCAGAATTTTCAAAAGAAATGAAATAAAGTTAAATCATTTGACCCAGGCGTAGGCATCATGCCCTAGTTTCGGCCTAAACGCTACCTTTACTTTCCGCCATTCAGATGGCAACGTAATCATGGACCTGGCTGGTTGAGAACAATGGGCACACTGCACAGGGATGTTGGAACTACGTTGATTCCCTTTTTAAGTTGATACATTTCACCCACTTCCGATGACTTGTTTGGTTCGAAGGAGTTGACCTTTAGCAAGTTGGTATCATCCTTTAAGGCCTTTCTTATAGGTATTTCTCCAGGTTAACCGTTTATTTTCTGTGGGATGGTCATGTTAAAGATACATCCCCTGGCAGTCAGATGCGCCCGTGTGAATTAATTTGTTATAAAGGCGTTTTACGCATCATTTACAGACAGAAAAATGATATTTTCGCATTCAGAGCGGGTTTACTTCAACGCAGATAGACGAAATTAGAGAAATGATACTAACTATCGATTTTAGGTCACTGCAACTTCTTGTAGACGATGTTAACTGGAAACATTCACAACATTTTACTAATAGAGTTATAGCGCTCCTGACATTTTCTTATTGTCTAATTACTTCATTAAAAGTAAGAACATACATACATATGTAAATCAAATAATAAAACATTTACATTGCATTAATGTCATACTACACATGGTGAGGATGAAGAATTCATGAAGCGCTACCACCCAACAGTTACTTAAAGCAATCGACTGGCACAAAAAAATTCAGTTAAAAAAATCTTGTAATTGCAACTTTGGGGCTTCTTATTTAAACATAGGTATCTATTTGTAATTAATTTAGGTTCGCCCGTGGAGAACACTTCAAGTGGTTGCAGCGCAACAAATTACATTTTACGTCCAAGAAAATGATGATTTCTCACGAAAATTTCCCTAGAGACTTTCTCGAAGAGCTACAAACCCATCCTCGTAGCAGATTCTGTGTACCTATGTAAAGAAAATTAATTTTGGAGTCACAAAATGACTTTTTGAATTAGTTTCTAAAAGACGCATTGAAAATTTGGTTTTCGTTGCGGTTCCTAAATGGAACAACAAAAACCCGAATTTCGTTGCACCTCCTAAAAAGTTAATTAAACCGCCAATTTCGTTATAATTTCTCCATACTTATGTGCTGAGAGAGAATCACTGCGGAAAGTATACCTACTGTAAAATAAATAAATGGCTGAAGAATTTAAAATAAAACAAAAAAAAAATTAAGATACAAGATTTTTCATGGAAAAGCTCACAGCATTAAAAAGTAAAAAATGATGTTCCTGTTAGGGCGGTTTATTATTTTATTGTTTTCGACATCGAGCCCAATGTTCATGGCTGCTTCTTTGATCCATTTTCCAAGAGTATTCTCTACCACGGGCATATTTTTGTACCATCCACTTGAGTTTTCTTGATTCCAGGTACAGTTAGGTGTCAAAATCAATCCAGCTGTGTTAATTGAATTCGGCCGTTTACTCATTAATTTTTTAAATAAACCTACCGGACATATTGGAACGTTCTATAGTAGTTGTAAGCTATTTATCGCTAGTTTTCACCTCCCGGCGGTGTCTTCAATAAATAGGTCAAAACTCCTATCATATTTTTCGAAATATGTTTCTCGAAGAATTTTTGCTGTTACATTCCATTTATTTTAACGATAGCTTTTTTCTAATCTTCACCATTCCATTTTTTCATGTTATAACCCCGTCAATCAAAATATTTGCAAGTTCATCGGTAGTCGTATCTTTTCAAGGGAATAATGCTTCTCTGCAAAAAGCTTTAAATTGTTTCCATATAGAATTTTTAGTGTTTCTCGTTTTAATTGGGACACTTTCATCGATAGCTTCGTTAATACTTTCTTGTGAAACATCACCAAGTTGCTTTTGAATGTATGTATATTTTGACTGATTAATAAAGTAAGAATATATTAATCTCCTTTAAATTTAAATCCATTCTTTGAAAAAAGCTCCATCTATATTTGTGCAAATTTAATTCACCCCTATTTAGAATGCAATTATCGCCCTGCTTACTAATTTTCATCCATTTTGCAAATTAATGGAGGATTTATTGGATATTTTGACTTAACACACTCTGCAGTAGTCAGAAATATTCAGTTTCTGTCATAAAAATGTTTAAATTTCCTTAAAAATATTTTTGCAGAACACATACCCAATAAAAAATGAAAAAAAAAAGTAATGGACATGCCCCACCGAATATTTAAATATCTTAATTGAATAATTTAACTGAAATACCTTGTCAAGTTGTTCACGAAACACGTCCAAAATGATTAATACCAACCGGTACTACTATGTGCTCGTAAAATTGTGAAAGTTAGCACAAAAAATATCCTAGTAAAATAAGAATCTTTCGCAAGCAAGGCGGCATAGCTTGGATATACTTATATGCAATGATTGACAGCTTACGACCCAATTTTGGATACGACTATCATAATTTATACTACAGTTTTTTTCCCAATGTATTCTATGCTATTCGTATCATTCGTGTACAAGAATGTTTATTGCACTTACTTTCTGCAATAGGTGTTAATTTAATTCATATTTACTGAAATTAGATATCAAATGGCTCAAGATATAAAAAACGACTCTGATCCTGGAGAAACTTATTTAAAAGACAACACAGTAGGTAGTTCAATTTCCGAAGATGAAATAAAAAATAGTATACAAAATCTAAAAAATAACAGTGCTCCACGAATCGATAGTATACAGGTAAAAACAATTGTCAAAAAAAGTTTGGAGTATACAGGGTGTCTCACCGGGAACTGAATCGATCGATATAGAGAAAAGTACGCATCAGAAAATTTTGAAAATTTAGATAATTACTAATGTCGGTGTGGCCAATCCAACTAAAATAATTACAAGCAGCTGGCACTTCCACTTATACCGGAAGTCGATACCAACTTGCTTATTTCAAATGGAACACGTAAAAAGAACACAAGGAGAACTACGTTCTACAACTAAAATAAATTCAATAATATCATACCAAGTGTTCCGTTTTTCGCGTTACATTTTGTCAACTTCAAACCGCGAAAACTTGTTTAGGTCAAATGGAACACCTTGTATTTTTTTACGTCAAGTTGTGTAAAATTGAATTCCCTTTTTTCTGATATTAGCATTCTGGGGGTTAAAGTTACAACTTTTTGAAATATTTGCGATTTTATTAGAAATTCATGAATTGTTGTAATCATTTCATCAAAATAGCCGTGATTAGAAACAATCAGTCATTATCTTATGTCAAAAAATTTTAAATTACACCCACGAAGAGTTTTTAAATTTGTTTATTATTTATGGAGAATGTGATAAAGTAATATCAAGAACTTGCAGCACATTTGCTACTCGATATCCAGAAAAACGGAAACCGTCACCAAACAGTTGTTCTCCTTCTGTTCTTTTTACGTAACAAGAAGCAAATGAGGATCTTTTACACGAAGAAAGTTATAACGGTTCTTGCAAACCGTTGCACCTGTCAAATTTTCTATAAAATGTCAAATATCTCTGAAACGGCTAGGTTTAGGTATAGGATATGCTACATATTTTCGACTCAGAATTTTATGCTCCTTTCGAAAACCCTAAAATATATAGGGTGTTCCATTTGAAATATCTAAGCAATTATTTTAGTTGGATTGGCCACACCGACATTAGTAATTACCTAAATTTTCAAAATTTTCTGATGTGTATTTTTCTCTATATCGATCAATTCAGTTTCCGGTGAGCCACCCTGTATAATAAAGCCATTAGAACATATAAGTTTAAGGGGACGAGCGTAGATGCGTCTTTACTATGTACATACTTCGATATGCGATGTAAAGCAACGTTAGGCGCGGTTAGTACTTGGATGGTGACCGTTTCAAAGAAGACCATGTCCTCGCCTCACATATCTTCCAGCGGCTTGTATATCAGTGTATGCGCGGAAGCTATACAACCTTAGGCGAGGGTTGTATAGGGGATATACCATCCTTCGGAGGGGATGTAAAGCCGTCGGTCCCTTGTCTATTAAATGTTAGGCAAGTAAAAGATCCCTACTCTTCTTAAGGGAAGAGGTTCGGCAAAATTCCTGGTTGGGGGTAGCTCGTCTACAGGCGTCGGTGATAGGCCTCAGTAGCGGAAATAGACCGACGTTAAATAAATGTTAAAAAAAATATATATATATATAAATTTAATTTTTCAGCTATGTAAATTTCCCAGTATATTAAAAAAAAACATTATTACCCCAATATTTAAACAACGAGACATAACTAACCGATCTAATTACAGACCGATATCCTTTATTAGCAGCATTGCAAAAATTATAGAAAAATGTATATAAATTAGAATATTAGAACATTTAAATAAATTTATAATTATATCACTATTCCAATTTGGTTTCGGTGAAGGATTATCAACAGTTAATGCAACTTGACAAGTAAATTATATCAATCAATAAATGAAGATCAAAAATCGTTAGCTATTTTTTTAGACTTGGCGAAAGCCCGCGATACAGTTTCGCGTACAAAACTAATAAAAAAACTAAACTCATACGGAATCAGAAGCATCTGGGGTGATTTGTTAAGAGATTATTTATCGAACAGACTGCAAGTAGTAGCTATAAATTCAAAATATAGTGAGAAAAGACAATAAATTTGGAATTCCACAAGGGGCAGTATTAGGACCAATTAATTCTTTTTCAACTATATATCAATGATCTGCTGAACTTAGATATTCCTGGGCAAATTATCTCATATGCCGGCGATACTGTGTTGGTATTCTCTGGCAGTTGTTGGAAAGGCGTTAAAAATAAAGAGGAAATGAGTCCGTATAAAGTAACAAAATGGCTCAACCAAAATAAGTTAACTTTAAATAAAACAAAAACAAAATTTATTACAGTTTCGTTAAATATTGTGGGATAGTATAAAATATTTGGGGATAGTCATTGACCAATTCTTGAACTGGGAAACATAGACACAGTTATTAGCAAATAAGATGAGACGACTAATATACAAGTTCTACCAATTAAGACAGTGTACGAGTACTAAATTATTAATATATATTCATAAAGCTTTAATATAATCTATTTTAAATTATGGAGTGGTGATATGGGGGGGGGCATATGAATCTACCTTATATCATATAAAAGTTATACAAAAACATATAATTAAAGTAATTTACAACAAATTTTATTCTACTTAGACATTATTTATAGAAACTGGTTTATTTGATTTGAATAATCCATATATAATATCATCTCTAAATTTTATTCAGAAGAACAAAAATACTAACAATAAAATACTGCATACTACTCCACGCGGTCAAAAATGAATAAAAATTATGCTCTGCCAAAACCGAATAAAACAGCTTTCCATAAAATTCATTGATTATAATAGTATAAAGTTATACGATCTATTATCAAAAGAAATAAAAGGTACAAAAAACATAAATAAATATAAAAAGAAAATCATAAATTTTATGCGTGAGAATACGAATCGTTTTAAGTGATTAATAAATGGATGAGAAATATACTCATGAATTCTGCAAATATATTAATTATATTCTGATTCTTCAATGTTATTCACACATTTCTAAATATACATACTTAAGTGCATTTTACATAATATTATGTAAGTAAATAAAGGCTAACTGCAACTAATATTGTTTATTTATAAAAAATATGTATAAACAAATATGCACAAAACAAGCCCTTTGGGGGGGAGGAGGAGGGGAGCGAGAGTAGATGCGTCTTTACTATGTACATACTTTGATATGCGATGTAAAGCAACGTTAGGCGCGGTTGGGCGACCGTTTCAAAGAAGACCGTGTCCTCGCCTAACATATCTTCCAGCGGTTTGTATATCAGTGTATGTGCGGAAGCTATGCAACCTTAGGCGAGAGTTGTGTAGGCGATATACCATCCTTCGGAGGCGATGTAAAGCCGTCGGTCCCTTGTCTATTAAATGTTAGGCAAGCAAAAGATCCCTACTCTTCTTAAGGGAAGAGGTTCGGCAGAATTCCTGGTTGGGGGTAGCTCGTCTACAGGCGTCGGTGATAGGCCTCAGTAGCGGAAATAGACCGACGTTAAATAAATGTTTAAAAAGAGCCCTCTGGGGGCTTAGGTGCAAGAATTTAAATAAGCTTATCTTTTGTAAGTGTATTTTGATTCGTGAATAAACGTTGTTTATTTATTATTATTTTAGGGCGAATTATGATATTGTGTGACTCATTAGAGTTTATAAAATGTATTTACATTTTATATACTGTAATAAGTAACAGAATATCATAATTCGACCAAAAATTAAGGCATATTTGCAGAAAATTTTGAACCATAGCATAAGTACAAATTTTTGGACAAAGCGCGATACCTATTCATGTTTATAGGGGATTCCGATTTATTTCTGATCATTATTACTTGACACGTAAGCAAACCCGAATACCTGCAGTACGCAATGGTATGTTCTTTTTTGTTTATATTAAAAAAAATACAAGTTTAATTCGAGTTATTTGTTATAATAGAATATTGTTCCGTCTTCATTTGTTTTTTTTTGTTATATAATTTAAATAATTCATTTAGTTCCATACGTATATATATTTTGTTTGTTTTGTTCGTTCTCAATACTTAGAAATAATATAATTTTAAACCCATATTTACGCATCTTAAATGAGGTGGTGTGGAGCGTTTATTCCCCTACCTTCCCGGGGCCTGGCGTTGAGGAAGAACATCGCCATATATGGATATATTTTTCGCTTGTATCGTACCTATAACCATGCGCTATTTTTACTGTTACAATTTCGTCTCTACAATTATTGCTTTTAATGATTATATTATTTATAAAGCATTTTCCGATAATGTCTTTGTGAATGTGGAATATATGGACCTCTAGTATTTCGTCTGGAGTTAGATTACTTCGCAGGAAGCCGAAGGGCCGTCCATATTTGCATCAGAGAGTGCTGGCACTTGAACCCATCAAGTGCAGAATTTGGAGTAAGTCGTTCTTCATTAGGTCATTTGACAGTTTACAATACTGGGAAATTATTACGTAAGACATTCCATTTATCACTCGCTAGCTTCGAATTTTATAGTTTACCGCAATCACACAAATATTGTCTGTGTTTTTGCACCCTCTCTATAGGATCCATTCATCAACCATTTTATACGAATTATTCCCTTTGAATTTAAGTTCGTACATTTTATAGTCAGGTACGTATTAAATATAAATCTAGGATACACTTCAGAATTCCGAATACTTTGCTAACTTTACCGAAGAAGAAGAGGTCACTCGGCCTGGAGAACATTTGAAATTCCGTTACTGAGATTTTCCCAGTTTTGACGTTTTGACGCTTCCACGCCGCCACCTTTAGCTGTTATTAATAAAATTATCATCGGAGGCATGATGGAAAATCGCGATAATTTAATAATCGAAGCTGAGGGAGAAATCACAAGAGACTTCACCGTACATCAATCACTAGGTAAAGATCTGCAAGATTCATGAACCATTGCCATCAGTTTTATTTGCCTCAAAAAGAAAATATACATTTAGTGTAATGTTGAATGTACAAATTAAATGACAGTGGAATAAAAAGTGATGCATTAATGGTTATTTTTTCTTTAGTGATAACTTGAATTAGTATATTCTTCGATCATCGTACTTTTCTTTTTTTTATACATTTATTTAACGTCGGCCTATTTCCGCTACTGAGGCCTAACACCGACGCCTGTAGACGAGCTACCCCCAACCAGGAATTTTGCCGAACCTCTTCCCTTAAGAAGAGTAGGGATCTTTTACTTGCCTAACATTTAATAGTCAAGAGACCGACGGCTTTACATCCCCGCCGAAGGATGGTATATCTCCTATAAAACCCTCGCCTAAGGTTGTATAGCTTCCGCGCATACACTGATATACAAGCCGCTGGAAGATGTGTGAGGCGAGAACGCAGTTTCCGTTGGAATGGTCACCAATCCAAGTACTAACTGCGCCTGTCGTTGCTTTACATCGCATACCGAAGTATGTACATAGTAAAGACGCACCTATGCTCGCCCCCGATCATCGTACTACGCCAATAACTTTCACAAGTTTTTGTTTAATAATTTAATAAACCAGAACCTGTATCAGTTAAGATTTTAAAATTTGTAATGTCCTTTACGCATTATAAATTTTTCGTGTTTACGTGTAGGAACTGTAAAAGCCAATTTATATAAAAAATTTGTTTGTCCAAACATTTTAATCCTTGTCTTGCACATTCACTAATTCTATTTGATGTAGTTCGTTGTGGAAAGGTGGGTTGTCGAGCAATCCAAGCCTTGACAAAAATCCTGAGGATTAATAATATAAGTCTCATTTGTATGGAAAGAACTGGCAATGTAAGTCTCATACTATAAATTTTTAATCCTTAACGTATTGTATGTCCTAGTTCAAATGTGCTTTTAGAGGGCGTAATATTAAAACATATCTTTAGTCGCAAACTCCTGTATAAAATCCTTATTTTTACTATAAGGAGCGTAACCAGACTGCAACCAACAGCTACTCTCCGGGCTATGTGCCCCGCCAAGCGCTGAATTACAAGTTACAAGCCTGGTGCGTTAAGTGTAATAATTGCATATTACCATCAAAACGTTAATGCTTCGATTGCAACAAACACCAGCCGAAAGACTGATCCTACTTAAAGGAGCTCTCAGGCCAGTCGTCACACACCACTTGCAACTGCAGTTTCGAGCTGTTGGCTCTCGTTAGTGCAAGGTAGGCATGTGACGACCGACACGAGGATCACTTGACTACTTAGGACATTTCGGTATCTTTGGGATAGCGACATGTAAAATAGTCAGCAGGCGCCATCTAGCGGTACAGTGTCTGTTCGAAACATTAGCGTTTTGATGGTAATATGCAATTATTACACTTAACGCGCCAGGCTTGTAACCTGTAATTCAGTGCTCGGCGGGGCACATAGTCCGGAGAGTAGCTGTCGGTTGCAGTCTGGTTAATAAGGATTTTATAGAGGAGTTTGCGACTAAAAATATTATGTTTTATTGTATGTCCTGTCTATGTATTTTTGTGTTGTGTTTATATTTTCCGCTGTAGCTATAAACAACTTAAAAATTATACTTTCTGGCGTACATTTGGCTGGGCCTGTCACCCCCTCTACTCTCCTGTCATTATGGAAGCAAAATAGAGTTACGTTGAGATTCACAAAAAAAATATATATCGCGACTTTTGTGATTGATCATTTTACCACCCTTACTATCCCGACGTTTGCGATAAGACAATCAGTTCAATTTTTCTAAACGTGCCCTAAAAACAATTTAAAAAATAGCCTTATGACAAATTAAATTTAAAAAATTCTTAGCTCTGGGACTTTATAGATAACTGTAGACCACGTTTGAAAGAAGATTAAACCTTACACAAGTGAGTGAAATAATGCTTCTGGATCAAACTGTTAATTATATGAAATTATACAGCACCGATTAAGATTGGTCGCTGGTCAGTCACATAATCTAATTATCTGGAAACGAGCTATTATGAAATCTCGTTCTTTATCTGTAAAGCAATTAATTAATCTAATTTATTAATTATGTGATCATAGATATGTCGAAAGTTAACGGGAAGTTGTCAAAGACTCTTAATTAAATTTGATTTTATAAATTTTATTGTGTAAGCCAACGAAATTGATACGAGCTGAAGGGTTCAAGAAAGCGCACTGCCGTTATTGCGATATTATTCCAATAACTTACTTAGTATTCCAGGCCTGTCAAGTCTGATCCTTGAGACCAAGCTGCGTTACGCGCTAGCAAACAGGAAACACGTGGCGTCCGTTGAAATTTCTCAACCTGTTTTGTGCAGATAAAGATGCAATTTTATTGTCGGCAGATATGCAGGCCTGGTTAGACTACTAGATTTTCATCCAACATCCCACTAAGCTCATCGCATCAGAAAAACTCATGATATCCTAAAATTAAACAAGGCGGAAAAATACATCCATCAAGTTAGCATTACCATATCGAAATTTTACAATGTCAATATATGGATTAATTGTCGCTTTTTTGTCGCAAATTGGTCTTGAAAAGAAAAAAATTGTCGCGCCTTATTTAAAAAAAAACATGGTAATGTCAACTTAATAGTCAAGTTAGCATTACCACATTACCACGGACTAAACGAGCAGTGCTCAGTACAGAGAAAAATGTATTAATTACTCTATTTCAGCGTAATATAATTTTGCGACAAATTTCTGAAAAACAATCGGTCCAAAAAACTACCCCTTGATTATTTATAAGGGTGGTAATGAGTACGGAGAAAAATGTACCTACTAATTCTCCTATTTCTGCGTAATGAAAATTCGCGACTCACTGTTTTTGGGCACGACAAATTCGTAGGCCACTCACGACAAATTCCTAAAAAAAAAAATCGGTACAAAAAAAACACCCCTTGGTGATTTACGAGCGTGGTGGTGCTGACTACAGATAAAAATATATTAATTACTCTATTTCTGCGTAAAATAATTTTGCGACGAATTCCTGAAAAACAATCGGTCCAAAAAACTCCCCCTTGATTATTTACAAGGGTGGTAGGAATTTGTCGTGCCACGAAACAATTTGTCGCGAATTTCTAGTTTGTAAGAATAGTTAAATTAACATATTTTTCTCCGTACCCATCATTACCACCCCCGTAAATCATCAAGGGATGGTTTTTTTGGACAGATTCTTTTTCAGGAATTTGCCGTACGGGACGTAGGAATTTGTCGTGCCACGAAACAATTTGTCGCGAATTTCTAATTTACGAAAATAGTTAAATTAATAACATTTTTTCTGCGCTTATCACTACTTCCCCCGTAAATCATCAATGGGCCATTTTTTTCAGCTGATTCTTTTTCAGGAATTTGTCGTGCCACGAGACAATTTGTCGCGAATTTTTAGTTTCCAAAAGAGGAAAATTAATACATTTTTGCCGAACTCAGCGTTACATCCCCGTAAATCATCAAGGAGTGGTTTCTTGAACTGATTCTTTTTCAGGAATTTGTCGTAAGATATGAAGGAATTTGTCGTCACGAAACAATTTGTCACGAATTTCTAGTTTGCAAAAATAGTTAAATTAACATATTTTCTTAAGTACTCATCATTACCACCCCCGTAAATCAGCGAGGGATGGTTTTTTGGACTGATTCTTTTTCAGGAATTTGTCGTACCACGAGACAATTTGTCGCGAATGTTTAGTTTCCAAAAATATGAAAATTAATACATTCTTTGCCGAACTCAGCATTGCCACCCCTGTAAATCATCAAGTGATGTTTTTTTGAACTGATTCTTTTTTAGGAATTTGTCGTGAGTGGCCTACGAATTTGTCGTGAAATTTCATTACGCAGAAATAGGAGACTTAGTAGGTAGGTACATTTTTCTCCGTACTCACTACCACCCTTGTAGATACTCAAGGGGTAGTTTTTTGGACCGATTGTTTTTCAGGAATTTGTCGCAGAAATAGGGTGATTATTACATTTTTTGTACTCAACACTACCACCATCAAGGGGTGATTTTTTGTACTGATTCCTTTTTAGGAATTTGTCATAAGGGGTCTACAAATTTGTCGTGTAAGAAAAAACAGTTTGTTGCGAATTTCCATTACGCAGAAAAAATAATACATTTTTCTCTGTACTGAGCACTACCACCCCCGTAAATCATCAAGGGGTGGTTTTTCGCATATTATTTGCTCATGACAAATTATTTTGATACTCAGAGCTCTTTTTGCCACCATTTTAGCCCATTTCGGAATGTGGTAATGCTAATTTGACTGTCAAGTTGGAATTACCATGGGATATTTTTTTTTATATAAAGCGCGGCAATTTTTTTTTCACGACAAATTTACGACAAAAAGCGACAATTAATCCATATATTGACATTGCAAAATTTCAATATGATAATGCTAAGTTGATGGACGTCGAAAAACTACTTATAGGTGTAATTGATGAAATGGCGAAACCAGGTAACACGAAAAACAATTATAAAAGTGAATGCCATGTCATTTTTTTCCTATTTACAAATGATGATTTTAATTAGAATTACTAATTTGTTCTTGGTTTCTCAAGAAATGTAATAGAAAAGTTCTGGGAGTAAAATTGTCCCTTGATTCATATAAAAAAGCAATTAATAAACGCCACCACCACAGAAATTAGACAATCCCCAATTCCAGAAGCCAGGGCTTGTGCGGAAGGGGATTACACATTGAAAAAACGCGGACGGGGCGAGCGTAGGTGCGTCTTTACTATGTACATACTTCGGTATGCGATGTAAAGCAACGACAGGCGCAGTTAGTACTTGGATGGGTGACCATTCCAACGGAAACCGCGTTCTCGCCTCACACATCTTCCAGCGGCTTGTATATCAATGTATGCGCGGAAGCTATACAACCTTAGGCGAGGGTTGTATAGGAGATATACCATCCTTCGGAGGCGATGTAAAGTCGTCGGTCCCTTGTCTATTAAATGTTAGGCACGTAAAAGATCCCTACTCTTCTTAAGAGAAGAGGTTCGGCAAAATTCCTGGTTGGGGGTAGCTCGTCTACAGGCGTCGGTGTTAGGCCTCAGTAGCAGAAATAGGCCGACGTTAAATAAATGTATAAAAAAAAAAACGCGGACATACAACCATTTCCTCCAACAGTGCCGGAGCCAGGATTCGAACCCGGTGGTGCGATGTCCGTGTGATTAATCGCAATTGCCACCTCGAGCCTTAACCCACTCGGTTATTGGAAAATTGAAATTTTTTTCACCGTTTTGCTATTTCTAGATGTAGTACCCGTACTTTAACTTTTTACTTTCCCATATACCAGTTATCATATATACTAGTATTGTGACCCTGCAAGAAATTAATTTTGAATTTTTAGTCAATTTACAAGTCTTAAAAGATTTGAAGATTTTTCACGAATTTACGAATGTTCAACCTTTACCCTTGTTGTAAACTCCAAAATAAAAGGTTCTCGAGCCTAGGTCCCACTTGAACTTTTCATCAGGAAGGTCTGAACTACAACATATCTCAATTTCGACCATTTTCTCCGGGATCCCAAATCCCATGTTTCTGTGCGGGGTTAAAGAAATCGACTTATTTTTTTCCCTACACAGGTTGTGATGATTTTGATTAAACTTGATATACCGATACTAGCTTAGTATCAGTATAAGATTGGGAGACTAGTTGCTTATAGAAAGTTCAGGCAGAGGGGGTGCAGTTTAAAGAATTTATTGTGGTTAAACACACAAGTAAATTCGAGCTGATGTATTATCAGCACTCAAAAAACGCAACAAAAACTTTACGACATAATAATTATTATCGCCGTGGGCCAAGCGGCTTTGCTTTCGTCAAACAAGCCGACGCATCTATAAAAATAAGCGAGTCAATTTGCGGTCGAGACAGCACAAATGATGATATTTTAATCAGGTCGTAAAGTTTTTGTTGCGTTTTTTGAGTGCTGATAATACATGAACTGGACTATACCACTATGACATGACATGACTAATTTCCACTAGTTCCTATCAGAAAATATATCAACATTGATCTCATGGATGATGAGTGTTCTAATGCAATCAATTTTTATAACATTGTTGACTTATTTGGTATGCGACAAATTATTACTTCGCTCACAAGAATTACAAAAAATACTGTTACACTTTTGGATGTTATATAAATTTCTGATGAGATCAAGTCTTTTTCTAGTGGTGTAACTGAAGTCTTTAATGTATTTGATCACCATTTGATCTTTTGTAAAGTTTATCTAAAAGCAGGGAAAAAATCATGTAGAAATTTTGAATTTAGGAATTTAAAAAATTTCGTTAAACATGTTCTTGATAATTTTCTTCTAATGTCACCATTTGAAAATATAATGCTTATCGATGACTTAAATGGTAAAGTGGATTATTTTAATACAATGACTTTGAATATTTTTGATGTATTATCTCATATTCGTAACATTCAAACAAAAAAATATAGACCTCCATGGCTCACTGATAATATCAAATTGAGGATGAAGCTCCGCGATAAAGCATTAGCCAAATTTAAAAAAAAACAAAAAATCCACACCACTGGGATTACTACAAAGATTTAAAAAACATCACTATTCATGCAGTCAGAAGTGAAAAAAAAGGTTATTTAGAGTACTGTCTCCGACATTATGGTAGTAACGGTAAAGTCATCTGGCGAAAATTAAATGAACTTAACATTTATAGTAAACCAGCCTCTATTACCATACCTGACAATCTCAATAACCCAGATTTAATAAATGATCATTTTCTTCTACCCTCTTCTAATGTTGCTGCGCTGGATCCGAATTTAATTAGTTTTTATAACAATAATCTTAAAGAAAATTTTAACTTTCTTTTTTCTTTCATTGCCGTTGATGAGACTGTTGTTTATAAATATTTGTTAGAAATAAAATCCACTGCTACCAGAGCCGATAAAATTAATATTCACATGTTACTTCTCTGTTGTCCTTATATATTACCTTTTATTTCACATATTATTAATACTTGTCTTATTGAAGGTGTTTTCCCTGACTCATGGAAACTTTCTAACATTTTGCCTCTACCTAAAAAAAATCTATAGCTAGCTTAAGTGAACTCCCCTCAATTTCAATTTTGCCAATTTTGTCGAAAGTATTAGAGAAAGTTATGAAATTTCAAATTTGCTCACATATTAATGAGTATAATGTTCTTCCGGCAAGGCGATCTGGTTTCCGGCCAGGACATATTTGTAGCACAATTTTTTAGAGGTTACAGATGATTTATTCAGAGATATTGATAATAACAAAACTGCGGCATTAATATTACTAGACTACTCAAAAACTTTCGATACCATTAATCATGACATATTACTGTCAATCTTACTTTTCATAGGATGCTCCGAATCTTCTTTAAAACTTTTTGAAAGTTATCTTCTTAATCGTAGGCAGTGTGTGGTGACTAGTAATGGTATTTCTGCCTTAAAACCAATTAGGTGCGGGGTACCTCAGGGTTCGATATTAGGTCCCGTTTTGTTCTCTCTGTACACACGTGATTTTATCAAATGTATAAGTCATGGCAAGACTTATTTATGTGCCGATGATACTCAAATTAAATATTTCTTTGACCATCGTGACTATCTCTTAGCCAATGACATGATTAATCACGAACTCAAGCGTCTTGTTGCCGTATCTAGTGCTCATCAGCTTAACATCAACCCGCTTAAATCTACTATACTAATCTTTGGTAAATTTCATCATTCTATTCAAGATCTGTTGCAAATTTCTATTAATGACGATGTTTTGCCTTCTAATAAAGTAACAAGAAATTTAGGTCTAGAGCTTGACACTGATTTGCGCTTTAAAAATCATGTTATGAAATGCTTAAAAAGGACATATAGTAATCTTAAAATGTTATTCCCGAATCGCCATATTATTCCACCTTCTTCTAAAATCTTATTATCAGACACTTTAGTCCTAAGTCATTTTAACTTTTGCGATGTTGTTTATGGTCCTTGCTTTGACAGCTAAGACACAAATAGAATTCAACGTATTCAAAAGTCATGCTTATGATTTAGATATGGCATTCATAAATTTGATAGAATTTCACATAAATTAAAAGACACCAATTGGCTAGATCACCTCCGGCTCATCAAACTGCTATATTTAGAAGGTCATACTCTTACTCTATTTATTTACTTTATAATAATATACCCTCTAATTTAAAATCTTTATCTTTATGTCAATTTAAAAGATCTTACAAGAAATTGTTGTATGAAATATTTACTTGAATACCTTTTTTTCTTTTTTTCTATTTTACGATCCCGTGGTTATTATTGGAGTGTTACTCATTTCTACCTATTTAATTGCTTTGTAATACTTAGATTTTTTTATTCTCTTTGTAAAGTTTATTACTTAAGGCTATTTATTTCGAGTGCTGGCACTTTGCATCAGTTTTACAGTCTGCCAGCCCTCTTTTGTAGTTTATAACTCATATTTCTTTTTCTTGTGGTTGTCTAGATACTATGTCTATATCGTTATAAATTGCAAATATTATTTTTTTTTTGCAAAAAACCAGTCGCCCTACTCTATGGCTCCGACCCCCACAGAGAGAAGCTGGTAATAAATACCAATAGCCACTCCCCACTCCCGTGGGGTGAGTGATTACTGGGTCCGCGAATCGTTTGCCCTGAGTAGACGCAATGAGCTGAGAATTCCACGACATATTGTCTTGAGTTGGTGGTCGAGGAGTACTATGTCAGGCTTGTTGGCTTGTATTTGCCTGATGGTGAGAAACGAGTAGTTCCAATAAATTAGACACTTCTCATTCCCCACAACGAACTCAATATCCCCCGGAGCGTAAGGCAGCACTGGTGTTTCGTCTATTCCATACGAGTGCCTTAGATGATAGTAAAGCACTCGTAATGCTGCGTCGTGTCTGTGAATATAGGCCGAGACTGCGTATGTCGGGCAAGCCGACAGTAACTGCATTACAATCTCCGGCGCCCTACGGCAAGCCCTGCAGCTGACATTAGGGACCCCCATACCCATGACACGACGTCGATAGACGAGGGTGTTAAATACACCATCTTGGCAAGCCATTATGAATCCCTCGGTCTCAGACTTCAGCCCGGCTGACCTTAAAAAGGCGAAGGTCAAGATATATTTTTATGGAAGACTCCGTGCAATGGCTTGCCCGTATGGAGCTGCAGAAGGATGTTGTGTTCTGCAGCTCTAATGTGAGCTTTTAGTCGAACGGATTCCAACTCGGTGACAGAGTCGGGGTTTACCCGCTCGACCTCGAAGATGAGACCAAGTTCATCGGCTGCTCTCCGTGCTGCCTTAAAGAGAAAAGCTCTTACCTCTGCATTTTCATGGTCTCGGACTATGCAGAGAAGGGGATCGGGACTCCTGATGACCTTACATGCTCCATCCAGAACCATCCTACTATGGAGACTCTCCAAGCTCAAGAGTTAACGGCCTCCTCGATGTCGTGGGAGATTTAACCGTGGAACGGACGATTTAGGATGCAAGCTCCTATTGAGACGAATCTTCTTGCGGGTTACTACATCGAGTTGACGCAGCTCTTCTCTAGTCCATTTCACTACTCCGAAAGAGTAGAGAAGAACGGCAAGCATATTTGTAGCAGACACCTTGTTCTTCCCCGACAGTTCTGAAGACCAGATCTGTCGGAGTAGGTGCTGATACTTGCCGCGGTGAGCATTATTATTATTATTATGTATGTAATCAAATCTCCACCATACATATACAAGTGTCGACAGTAGCAAGACACTTGTAGCTATTGTACTACATGGGAGAATTCAAAAAAGAGTGGACAACTGAGGCAGTGCAGAGTATCACGGCTTTCTGGATGGCTGCAATCTTATCGATGATATCAAGCTTACTTAAGTTGGCAATGAGAGTTTTAGGGACTACTCCGGTCGCTGATAGTATTAATGGTATTACAGCCTTATTATTATTAAAATGCAGGGAGTGAATCTGTGAGGGAAGGGTTAGAAAAATAATAAAAATAAAATTAATAAACAAAAAGCTACAGTAGGTGCAGAAATTCGGTTCCTTTTAAAATTGTGTGTTAACATTTTATCAAGGTTAGTTGAAAAATAACGGAGATTTGACGAAATAAAAATTTATTGCGGGAACAGGGAATAATATGCAGATTTGATAGATTTACAATAACGAAATAAACTTTTTAACATCAAAATTCACTTATTCCTAAATGGAAAAGTTTATCCGAGTTGTCCCGGACCGACTTTTTAAAAATAGTTTGCATGTTCCCGGTGATTGATTGGTTTATCATAATAATAGAAACATCATTAGTAATGATTAGTTTTAAAATAACCAATATGACAGTTACTGTGAAACACCCTGTATTCAAACCAGACGTGATACTATGCTATCTGCAACCATGACAACTACGTAACTGGAATCGGACAAATAAGTTTATCTGTGGAAACATGAAAACAAAGGAACGACAAGGCGATCGTTCACCTCTCCGACCAAAATGTCTTCAGCGTGATTCAGATTCTATTAATTATCTAACTCATACCTATCGTAAACACGATGCAACAGAAATGTCATTCAGAGTCTACTGCATTTGCATATATAAACTGTTAAAGATACGTGAACAAATAATTTTTATTATATACGTTAATAAAGCCCCTTTGCTTACGAGGTAATAAAATTTTTATTACATATTTTCAGTGGCGTTTCTAAAGGGGGGGGAGGGGGGGCATAGGGGCCCGTCAAGGACAATAAAAAAGAAACACTATTTTGCCGACATTTCCGTGATTTGGCACATACTTATTCAGGGCTTAATAGTTATAATTAATGTGGCCATATGCACTTAGTTAGACAGTACTTTCTTTAAGGTTCATTAATATACTTCTTTCTCTTGAGATACAAAAAATTCGAAATTTAAATTTTCACTTACTTTTTGTAAAACTGGAGCTCAAACTTAAATGAACTGAATGTTTATGAACGTGTGAATTTGAGAAGATAAGTTTCATGAAATCAAGTTTTTTTTTGTTCATGTGAGGCTTTTAAGAACTACATAGGTCTGGTATTGAATGAAGACGAACTGTTCGGCGAAATTGAACGCTACGTATACAAAGCTGTGCTACCCATTTTCGATTATGTCCAACCCCCCCCCCTCCCCCTATGTCGAAATTTTGGGACCACCACTGCATATTTTTTAACCACGCCCTTCTTTTCAGAAAAACTTTATTTGATGAGCTTTGCGCATCGATTTTATTCTTTTCACTTGAAAATCGCCGAAAAGACAAAATTCCCTACCTAAAACACAGTTAAAAAAAGTTCCTACTAGTTTTTTAATTGGATACATCATAAATATTGAGTTACTTAACAAATAGTTGAAGACTCAATACATTTATATCTCAGCCGGTAAATAAACGCGGCAGCCTAACTCGGTTGTTTTAAATCTGTATATAACGTTATTTTCATTGAAGAAACATGATCAGCTGAAAAATTCAACGTTATTTAAACAGTTACAATCAATTAAACGTGAATAAAATATTTATTTCATATATGCTGTCAACGGATGGATTTATATATACGTTAAAAAAGAGAGTTTATTGATATAGTTTCGCGGGTAAAGTAAACGTTACAGAAATCTAAAATTCTAGTGAAAGCAATTGCCACGCTGATCGTCAACGTCAATATGAAGACTGACGTAATATTAACCTTTATTCTTCACGTCACAGCGTCCGCTGAAAAAATCAACGTTATTTAAACAGTTACAATCAACTAAATGTGAATAAAACATTTATTTCATCAATGTTATCAACGGATGGATTTATCTATACGTTAAAAAACGAGAGTTTATTAGTCTTGCGGGTAAATTAAACGTTACAGACACCTACAGTTCTAGTTGAAAGTAATCGCTACGCTGATCGTCAACATCAATATGAAGATTGACGTAATATTAACCTTTATTCTTAATATCACATCATCCGCTGAAAAAATCAACGTTATTTAAACAGTTACAATCAACTAAATGTGAATAGAACGTTTATTTTATCAATTCTATCAACGGATAGATTTATCTAAACGTTAAAAAAAGAGTTTATTAATATAATTTCGCAGGTAAATTAAACGTTACAGAAACCTACAAATCTAGTTGAAAGCAATCGCTACGCTGATCGTCAACGTCAATATGAAGACTGACATAATATTAACCTTCATTCTTCATATCACATCGTCCGCTGAAAAAATCAACGTTATTTAAACAGTTACAATCAACAAAATGTGAAAAAAACGTTTATTTCATCAATGCTATCAACGGACGGATTTATCTATACGTTAAAAAATGAGAGTTTATTAATATAGTTTCGCGGGTAAATTAAACGTTACAGAAATCTAAAATTCTAGTTGAAAGCAATCGCTACGCTGACCGTCAACGTCAATATGAAGACTGACGTAATATTAACCTTTATTCTTAATGTCACATCATCCGCTGAAAAAATTAAAGTTATTTAAACAGTTACAATCAACTAAATGTGAATAAAACGTTTATTTTATCAATGCTATCAACGGATAGATTTATCTAAACGTTAAAAAAAGAGTTTATTAATATAGTTTCGCGGGTAAATTAAACGTTACAGAAACCTAAAATTCTAGTTGAAAGCAATCGCTACGCTGGTCGTCGACGTCAATATGAAGACTGACGTAATATTGACCTTTAACCTGCATGTCACCCAAATGGTCGACAGTCAGAAATTGGCTTTACTGATGCATCCAAAATTTCCTTCAAATGCATCTCCATGTGATACAGTCCCTCACAAACAATTTATATTCATTGATACGTCTGTTACATATTTTTTAAAAACCTCACCTCCTATGATCTATATAACAGTTTGAGTTAAGAGGTAAGACCCTCCTCTCCATCAAAGCTTTTTATCGTTACGCCCATGCCTCTGATTTTTCGCAATAAAGAGAAGGAACAAGTGATCCAACTAGTAAAGTACAGCGACACTAGCGATTTATAGTAGTTAAGTTGTAGTTAGAGTGTAATTATAAAGACTAATTATTGTAAGTTAATTTAGTATTAAATAAATCTGCAGTCAGTGACAATTCGTGTTGCAATTGTAGAACCTATATGCGGGGTGTTTACCGGAGGGTGTAAACACGTAACGATATGAACGTAATTTTGTTAGAAAAGAAAACAAGGTATCGCATACATCCAGTCGTAAAGAGCAAGAGAAGCTATTGCAGTAGCTAATACTTTGCTAAAATATTTTAATAGAATTCCGTAAACTGAACACGAAGGAGCTTCAAGTCTATTAAAAAATAAAAAATGCGCTTGGAGTTTAGAGCAATAGAGCTTGATAGAGACCGTAGGAGTCCTTTGTGCACTTAATTTTGAGTTTGAGAAATTTGGGAGGTCACTCGTAAACCCCGGATAGGGTCAAATGCTATACTCTGGAGTTGGTCAGTTCACTTGTATTTGGTTGAAATAGTTTTTTTCACTTTGGTTTAATTTCATGTTTATGGCAGGGTCCAAAGCTACACAATGTATATGCTTCTCTTGAATGAAAACACGTTGGGTTAAAACGAACAAGAATATTTTATTTAATGTAACTGAACAGAGTTAGTTAACTTAAATATTTAATTTACAGAAATTGTAAAAAATGATAACTTCGTACACTGAAATTCTGTCTTGGGAATATTTAGATTAAAATGTAAAAATTGATTAACGCGTGTTACGAGTCTGAAAAAATTCACTTATTATTAAATGCGCGATGGTAAATCGGTTGGTTGAGCCAAGGAAGCAGCTGCAGTACACAATTATAGAGATAACGTCGCGACGCACGTATCGAACTCGCTCGAGCTCGCACGAACGTTTTTTGGCCGTTTTTATAAGGTCTAGAAAGGTCCCTCGCCATTCATCTCGGCTCGATTGCGCAACATTGCACAATATTGCATCAGAAAATGTGAACATGTGAATATTCGGAAATGAAAATTATATGACTGTTTCGGCATTAAAATGAGGAATTGTTTGATGTATAGACGAAGTTTGAATCGATTTGTTTTTTGATGTTATTGACGATAATTGTCTGAATAAATTGATTTTGAAATAACCACGTAAGTCGTCCCCAAGGTTCTGCACGTAAAGTTAATATGATCTAAGAGTGTTCCGATAGGTCCGCGGTGAATGAAATGGAAATAAGTTTGGATGACAATGGGGTACTCTATTGGAACATTACGAATGGAGATTGATTGTGTTTTGACATCTAAGATGCGAAATCGAATGAACGATATAATCGAAACGAAAGATTTTATAAAAAATTTGTGTGAGTGAAATAAAATATTTTGACTGCGCGTATGGAAAGTAGTTTTGAAGTATTAAGCTCATGTGGGGGCGGTATTTTTTAGGACGTTAGTTTGTAATTTTTTAGCTGTAAAATGATTATTTGAATGATTGAGTGTTTCTATTGATGAATTTGGGTTGTTTGGGAATTATCGTTGATTCGTGAATTTTTTCAGATTTCTTCGTAAAGTATTGTAGTTTTCAAGAAATTAAATGTCTGAAGGACTTTTTTTATTATATTTTGACTGTATCGTGGAGGATAATTGATTTGTTGGCAAATTTTGAGACTTTTGCAATTTTTTCTGTCTCCCATAGTTGAAATAAACTATAACAAAACATTAGGAAATTTAAAAATAGTACCCCCAACAGTGTTACTGAATAGATGACAGCTAATAATTCGCAAAAAGTATACAAATTACCTTTGACTAAAGGATGGGTTACGGTTTTTTGTTATTAACACTTGGACATATTTTTGTTAATATTTTGGGAGTTTTAAACATCTATTACATAATTAATAAATAAATATTACCAACATTTATCGTCTTCTAAATATGACAAATAATAGTAATAACATCGTTACAAACTGAGTTAGAAACACATGTGCCCAAGCCCAGCAATGTTTTCTCGGTCTCTCTGGAAGTCATTCTTAAAACCTCAATTGAACATATTCTAAATATTTACTTGTGCATGAGTGCATGCAATTGTAGAATGCCATGTTGGGTAGTTCACGCCAACCGTTTTTCAACTGGATGTTATATGTTATTTGTAGTAGGTTTAGGTACATTATCTGAATATACAAATGAAGAATTGCTAAATATCAGTCAATTAGATAGGTACAACCAAAAGAAATATTTCTCACGACCGCGGCCCCATGGCTCATGCCTATAAGTGGTATTAAAAGCTGATAGTGACTTTCGTGAACTTTGCGTTTTGCAATAATATCGCAGATCGTGCTCTTTGAAGATCGGATGTTTACGTTTTATCGATTATAAAACATATAATTAAAGATATATCACGAATTCGACAAAAAAGCTTGTAAATGAGATGAGATTCGCATGACTACAGAACTGTCTTTAACCTTGACTTTTACAATTAAATTATTATACACAACAACTTCGACTATCAATCATTTTCCATTTTTTTACGATAAACTTAATATAGACTGATGGCAATAAATCGCCTATATCTCACAAAAAAAGTCGAGCAAAAACTTTCAGCGCAGCAGTTTCTTAATAGCCAGAATTATTTTCAATTCCATGTTCTTTTCAATTTTAGGTGAAACATATTATAATCAGTATAATCTCTTACTTATTTCATTATTTCACCACGATATGGAAAATAAATAATTTGGCTCAAAATTAACATCAAATTATAAGTTCGATTACCAATTATAATTTTACTTATTTTTCTTAAGTGTAATCTCAGAACATGCTTCCTTATCTAATTTTATGTCTTGTACTGCAAGACCTGCCTTTGTATATGTTATGTTTAACAATACAAAGTAGTACAAAGAAAACGGCATTTATTTAGTTGTCTAAATTGCGCTTTTTGACATTCAATTATTGAAATTAACTTAAGAATTAAAGTATGGTCGAGTTCATCTGTTCCCGACACTCCAAAAACGCAACAAAAACTTTACGACCCCAGACAAAAGTTATAGGTCTAGATGAGTACTATCCAACATATGTGACATGTACATATTTGGTTCAAAATAAAATTTTGTGAAATATTTTTAAGACTGAACCGCCACCATTTTTTAAATTTTTCCTATGCGTTTTAGCAAAAAATGTTTTAGACAAAAGTTGCAGGGCTAGATGAGTACTATCCAACGATGCATCACATGTATATATTTGATTCGAAATAAAATTTTGAGATTTGTTTTAAAACTTTGAACCGCCGTCATTTTGAAACAAAGAAGGCGATTTGGCCCATCTTCGAACTTAACCGAGATATGGACCCAAAATATATACCTACCAAACGTTTTGATTCATTGAGAAATGCGCCCTCTAGAGTGTTTACATATTTCGTGATATGGCATTTATACGCTTTTGAACGGTGGGGGGCATTTTTGGGGACTGGGGACCATAATCGAGGAAACAATAGTGAAATTTTCCCGAAGTCGTGACACGTTGCATTCTGCAATAGGTAGATCACAAATTTAGAATTATTAAAATCGTATCTAGTGGGTCTCGAACAATTAGTAGAAATCGACAATATAAAATCGCATACTACGGAAATTAAATATGGTGTCCCACAAAGATCAGTTTGGGGCCATTATTATTTATTCTTTTTATAAACGACTTATCAGATATAAGCAGTAATCAATCTGATATAATTATGCGGATGATAATAGTTACCCATGTAGTGATGTTAACATTTTAAATTTAGTAAAAAATGCAAATATAATGCTTAATAAGTTTATTTTATGGTTCAATTCAAATAGGTTATTTTTTAAATACAAATAAAACGACATTCACTCATTTTACGTCCAGATTAAAACAAACCAGTGAGACTTACCTTTTAAAATGCAATGGAAAGACTACAACATTTTAATAACTTCTATTGACAACATGTTTACGTAGATTAGATTAGATTAACAAAGGAGCTGTTATTTAGCCTTTACCACCGCGACCTTTTCAGGTCTATTGTGATGCTCCCAGAATAGCTTCCTTATAGTACCTCATCCAGCTTTGTCCTTTGTACTAGACTCCACAGCTTTGATAAAGGCCCTTTTGTATAACTGTCCGCCCTTGGCTTTTCTTCTCCGAGTACTTGGCATCTCAGTCTCGTCAGGCCTTCACAGTGGCACAATACGTGAACTGAGGTTTCCTCTTTCTGTTGGCAGAATCTGCATGTTGCATCCTCTGCCAGGCCCATTAGACTCATGTGTCTATGAGCCGGCAGTGGCCAGTTAGAAGGCCTACTATTACTCTGATGGCCTTCCTATTCTGGCTTAGTAGATCTTCCGTAAATTTGGCCGAACGTTACTTAATGAACTCTTTGGCCTGTCTCTGTCTTGGGAGATTCCTCCACCAACAATTTTACTTAATAACATATAACATGTGCCTGCGTAACTTCTTTCTTGTCTGTAACATGAGATCTTGTTGATAATAAGGTACTAGTCCTTTCTTTAATTTTGGTACAAAGGGATTTTTATTTTAACGACCCTAAATAAACATGTATTTTAAAATTGTACAGGAAAAATTAGTGAAATATATATTTTTTAAATCAACCCGGAGTAGTGTATGTATGTACTTAAATTATCCGTTTCCTAAATATTTCGATGTTTCTGGAACATTTTAACACTTTTACCTTCTATTGATCCTAAGAAAATGTATTCAAATTCCACCAAATTGTGAAGGAAATACAAAGAAAACAAGCATGTCGAAAAGGAAAATAATTTCCTTGCTGTACGATAGAGAATGCAATGAAAACCGAACAACATTTGAATATAAATTGCCCTTATTTTACTCAAAAGGTTTTCAGTTCGCAATGCAAATACAGACAAGTAAATATTCCACGAATAAAATTTATTATCCGGAGATTAAAATTGAACATTAAGCACCATCATAATTGTTTGTTTTTAATTATGTTCTGAATTCTCTATTGGAAAGAAACTGCTGCAAATAGTCATTTTGAAAATATTGTTTAATAATGTAACTGAAAATTCTGACCAACTTCACGTTAGCTTGACACAATTTAAAAAGAATAGCACAAAAAATAATGTTTATTACTATAAAAAGTTGATATTTTAGTTCAAATTTTCAAATTCAAACAAACAAAAGTTACTTTTCAAAAGAATCGAACAAAAATATAATTATTATTATCAATAGTTCGTTGCTATTAGGACTATTAAGGCCAACAATTTTTAATTCAGATATTTCATTTTTGGCTGACTAGATTATGCAACGTTAAATAGGGAAGAATAAAATAAAATAAAAATTAAAAATATAAAGTAAAAATAAACTTACGTGTAATGACAAAAAAGGAAAACAAAGTGGCAGAGAATTAAATTTTCACAAAAAAAGTTATGAAATTATAACTATCTTTCCATTGTGGTTAGTTTATTAGCTACGGCAAGCATTCGAAAAGAAACAAAGAGAAATTTACCTTGATAATGAGTTCCTCATTTGTCGCAAGCGAGTTTTTGTATCATTGCTGTTAAGATACAAATATATGGCTAACTAGATGCTATAGGTTACAGAAAACATTTTCCATCGATAGAGAAATGTGTGAAATAATGTGTTTCAAATAATCAAGACATTAATTATTAATATTTCATGAACTATAAAATAGAAGATCCTTAAAGTGAAATGTGTTATTTGTTAGAAAATGCACATTCAGTCTCTTGAAATTTTAGCTGCGAATGCAGAAAAACGGGTTTGAAATACGCTCAGCTTTGTGTGATGTGTATCTTCATGTTCAAAATGTAGTAAGTATTTGAATATTTAAGAACAGATGGTGAAGAAGAAAACGAGGATGACATTTAATAATAATAAGAATAATAAATAATTTGTTATTCACACAAACTCACAATAATTGAAAATAGATTATATAAGTAACGATACAAGTGATAGGTAAATAAAAGGCATAATAGTTCAGTTTACTGACACAATGTTCTTCCACTGCAGCCTAAACTATCTGACAAAAAATAAATATAATATGGCTTTCAGTTCATATCTAGACGATCATAAAATGCATAATATAATTAAATTAGACAAATACATCAAATCAGAAAGGGAAAAGAGCGAAAAACAAAAATTATTAAAGCACTTTATCATCGATATTAAGTAATATGGTAAAAGTTGCTAATAACAGATATGTGGAAAAAATGATACCACTGGTGGGTTTGAATCTGGGTAACTCAACTCTTGCTCATTAACATCATGGACGTTTGCATCCGCTAATAGGGAGATAAACTTGATGGATGTATTCTGCTGAAAAAAATCGCTGGCAGTACTGTTAATTTGCATAAATTTGATTGATCACTAATCACTATCGTTCTAACTCCAGATAAGGACATAATCATGTCTCTGATTTCTAGTTTCTCTACGCGTAATTTAAAAACGCCAATTTAAATTTCTAAAATAAATTATAAATCATAGAAGAGGAAGTAATTAATGCTTTAGTTACAGAACGACTAAGATTTAATTAATCTTGTGTTTAAAAAATGCGCACCTGTACGATTGTCACGTGTGTATGTATAAATATAAACTTATGTTACGAGTATTATTTCCCAGAATCCAGACACCGCAAATACCCAGGGGCGTAAGGACTAAGAGGCTTTTATGGTGGTTTTATTTTTATTTAAAACAACCTAGATATCTTAGAAACAAAAAATCGGCAGCTACTGGAAGCGGCTGGAACCTCCCCACTCGGTGGATCTTTGAAGCCGAAAAGAGCATTAAATTGTGTGACAAAATGGCACTAAACGTAATCCGATCTCATCCAAAACCTTTTCAGATCTTCTGGGGCACTAAAACTTAATGAATTTACAATCATCTATGCGAGTTATTACCTACATTATCACTCGTTGAATAATATACTATTAGGATATTAACAACTTTAACATCACTTGAACGACTAAAAAAGTCTAGTTATCCTAAATACTACAGATTTGTAAAGCAACAAACTGAAAATTGGTAAAGTGATAATCTATAATAAATTCACCAATGGAGGTACAGAAAGCATGTGATATTGATATTGTTACATCTACCTTTAAAGTTTGTGACAATCCACTAAAAGTTACAAATATTCTAGTCTTTGTTAAATGAAACATTAGCATTTCAGTAATTTTACTAGATTTTAGAGGAATATTTGTAGTTTAATTCTTCGATTTGTCTGTATATATATTTAAAAACGGCACTAAATATAATCCGCTCTACTTCTAGAGCAGTGAAGAAACCCTCACACGTGAATTGACACGTGATGTGACGAGTTTCACGACGTAACGGCTACGCGCATCGATCATGTCATACGAAATGCGATCTATGCTTCATATTTGCTTTGTTTTTAATTTTTTTCACGGAAACTAAATCGAAAGGGTGGCAGTGTGATATATCGTTGAAATCAGAATTTTAACTGCTTTTCAATGGTTCCATTGCAAATTGGAAGTAATTATAAAATAAACAACTTGTTGCGTCAAAATGGCACTAAACGTAATCCGATCTCAATCAAAACCTTTTCAGATCTTCTGGGGCACTAAAGAAACGCACATGCAAAGCTTCATTCAAATCCGTTCAGTAGTTTCGGCGCTATCGTGCTAACACACATACACGCACACAGACATTTTTCTAAAACCACTTTTTTGGGTTTCTAGGACCTCAAAACGTAAAGATTTGATGTTATCTCAATTTTCGTTTTTGAACCAATTTTAGTAATCTCTCACAATTTTATTGTGGAGAGGTTAAAAAGTATCTAGCAACATCCTTACAGTTGATGCTCAATTGATGTCCACCTTCAGTAATGCAATACTCAAGTCTCGTTAAAAGATTTCTAGTGCATTATGTTCTAATCATTTCTGATGTAAGAGTTGGACGCGCTGCTCTAATTTTATTTTGCAAACGTCTAAATATGTGAAGAACCAAACTTTTTAAATATCTCCTGAGAAAGAAATTTTAAGTGTTATACCTGGGCAATGAGCCGGCCACTGTATTGTACCATTTAGTCCAATCCATCTTTCACGAAAAGTAATATCAAGATATGTCGTAACTTCTTGGCCATAGTGAGGAGGTGCACCATCCTGATGCCACCACAACGTATCCCTCATGTTTAAGGGAATATCTTCAAGTAAAGCTGGAAGTATATTCTGAAGAATATCTTAATACTGTGCAGTAGGTTGAATTGTTTTGGTTTTTCCAATACCCTTCTTTCTTTTCCATAATTATCTGTCTGCACGACGCTACCGAGTTATGACACTTCAATTTTTAACTACCTTACTAGAGGTGTCCCGCAGGGTAATATTCTAAGGCCCTTATTGTTTTCCATTTATACATCAGATTTTAGTAAGTACCTTCAAATATTGTCTATGTCACCAATGCGCTGATGATACGCAAATTAATTTTTCTTATAATTCTGAAAATCTCCTAGCGACTATATCCAAAACTAGTGATGACTTACAAGTAGTGAGGCCACCGAGACGAGACGAGATTTTTAAAGTCGAGATCTCGCCGAGACGAGACGAGAACTTCTCGACTTTTTTCTATTATAACATTGTTCTACATTTGACCTTCGAATGGATAATAAACTTGAATTAAATTAAGAATACAAATATTTACATAAATAATCCCGAGGGGTAAACCGCTAAAAAATTTTGTACACCACAATTCCTTTCAAGTTAAAAATTCCTTGGAAATTTGTGCAATTCACTGTAAATTCCTGCCAATTCCCTATAAATTCCTGCAATTACCCGTATAAATCGTACGTAGATCGGACGAGGATGCGACACCACGCTCATCGTCCGGCGGGGACTGAAGCAAAGGGAAACGATAGTTCCGGGGCTTTCGATCTTGGAAGCAACAGCTATAACAGTGAACATACAAAATCATGAAATATTAATACTATCCACCTATTGCAGACCGAAGACATTACTAGACATACGAGACTTAGACGTAATACATAATTTCAATTCCAAAATTATCCTGCTTGGCGACCTAAACTCAAAGCATCCCCACTGAAACATGTACAGCGGGGCCTTGAATCATTCCGGAGAGGCGTTGTATATGTACCTAGTGAAAAACCCTCACCTAAATATCCTCTCGCTCCTCCAACCTACCCGTCTTCAACCAGCCTCGTCCATCATAGACAGTCTCTTAACAAGTCATATACACTGCCCGTCAAAAACCGAAGTTAGTCTCGGCACTAAATAGCGACCACGAGCCAGTATTAATTGAATTTCAAATTATGCTAGAGTACTTGAAAGAACACGTACGACGAAAAGAGACTAACTATGATTGTTCGAGGTTATCCTCTTCATTTTCCCAGGTCCTAAAATTTAATCCTGACTGCTCATGCTCCACTCCTGAGAAAGTCAACCAAGCCGCTTTATACCTTTCCGAATCCATATCTGAATGACTATTCTCAGTCAGAGACAGATCCTATCCTACGTACACATGAACAAACTACCATAAAAAATAACAGCCTTGATAGAAACAAAGCTCTCCATTATCCCACCCGTTGGAAAATGGCTAAAATCATTCCTATCCCAAAGCCCAACAAGCCCAAAAACCAGGTAATAGTTACCGTCCTATTAACCTCCTGTCGGTCCTGGAAAAAGTCCTCGAGTCCATCGAGATTTTCCTGTGTAAAGGAGATTGCTCGCGACAAGCTTTTATATCACAAAAAAAATTATATAATGTAACAAAATGATGGGTTTGATTTACTTCAAAGTTTATTTTCTACTTTTTAGAGCATTTAAATAAAAGCTTTTTTTTAAATATTTTTTTTATATAATTTTATTTTTTACGTTTTAGTTTTTTGAAATGCTGTAATTTCCAGATATCGATTTTGAGACGAATCGGATCATAACCGGTAAAGTCGTCCGCCATCTTGAACTAAATTTTTGACTAGAAATTCATAATCCGCGACCCCGAAAACCCCCAGATATCGATTTTGATCGATTGGGCTCTAAATGACAAAAGTCGTCACTTCTGAATTTTGACTAAATGTTCATAATCCGCGACCTAGAAACTCCCCAGATATCGATTTTGAGTTAAATCGAACCTTAAACGGTAAAGTCGTCCGTCTTCTTGAAGTCGTCGTCCTGAACTAAATTTTTGACTACAAATTCGTAATCAGCGAACCCGAGAACCCCCATATATCGATTACTTATACACATCAAAATTTCAAAGCTCTAGCTTAACTAGAACTAATCGAAATTTTGATTGCAAGATTTGCCCTAAACAAACTAACTAACAAACATTGCAAGTTTAATAAAAGCTTTTAAAAATAAAAGTGGTTTATTTAATTATATAGGTGCATATAAAAATATGCCTATAAAAACATGTATATTAAAATAAAAAACAAAAAAATTCTGTTTTAACAAAATAAACAGTATAATAACTACAAACTGAAATATATATATTTTTTAAAGAATATTTTCTTTGGATTGATATTTAGAGTAATATTTATAAATTACCGAGGAAATGATTTTTTTGCATTGTTCGTTTTGCATTTTACATGTCTCGTACCTCGTGTCACAGACTGCAATGGTGGGTAATACGAAACTAGGCATTTTATTATTACACGCGCAGGCGCAAACCTTTCCATAACACGTCGCAATCCCCCAATTCCTTGTGATACACACACATTTCTTAGCAATTCCTCGGCAATTCCCGAAATTCTTTGCACTTCCTTGGCAATTTCCGAAATTCCTCTAAAATTCCCGCAATTCCTGAGGTTTGTACACCAAAATTCCCAGCGGTTTACCCCTCGAATAATCCTATACATATAAACAAATTTCATTTTTTATTTCTTCTTTACGTCTAGGAAATGAATATAATTTTGCCGACTTCCCTATTTTTTAGAAATAGTTGTTCGGGATTTTTGTAATTAATTTTATATGTTTTCTATAGAAACTAGAGACAACGTATATATTTTCAATATAATACGAATTTGATTAATTTAAATTATTAAATCTTATATCTTCTTAGAGTATAGGATATAGAGGCAAAAAAATCTTAAAATATGGAGGAAATTAAAATTCACAACATTTCAAATAGACTTATTTTAGTTAGGTACGTTTAAAAATGAAACAAAACTCAAATATTCATATAAATTGAAGTGTAACTTTATAAATCAAATAAATAGAGATTTCACTTGTGAAAAAAGGGGCAAAATGGGAAATTTCACATTTGTCGAGACAAGATCTTGACCTCGAGACAAGATTTTGGGTAGACAAGAATATGTCGAGACGAGATGACTGAAAGATATCGTCTCGACAATGTTGAGACGAGACGAGAAAACCAATTTCTCGACGAGACGAGTCCCGCGGCAACACTATTTACAATATATTATCGAAGGATCGATAACTCAGCCTTGTTATAAATCAATCGAAAACTGAATCGCTAGTATTTGAGATTTTAGTGATTCTCAAATTAAATCAAATTAAATGGCCAAATTTTATCACCAAGTAACGATTATAGGAGAAAATACGGATTAATGTTACGTTTTCTAATCATTGTAAATCATCTTCAGATATCTTATGCAAGCCAAAACTCTTATATGTTCATAAATAATGTTTTAGCTCTATTGCAAAATTAATGCTATGCAATTCTCTTTATTTTATCATCTTTGGCTTACTGTGATATTTTCTATTGTTTCACTTCACTTTCTAAATATAAAGAAATATCGAGGAAAGTTTGCAGAAAATCCAAAGTGCTTGTTTGAGTTTTAGTTACCTACAAGTTGCGCGAATTTGATCATATTTCTGCTTATCTTTCTGCATCTAAGTAGCTCAATCTGAAGGAACAATTCATTTTACATATGGCATGAAGAATACTACACAAAATTTTGGAACATTTTTTCGACATTTTCCACCATTCAAGAAAAGGCTCCGAGTTTAAAAAGATATTAAATAAAAATGATAATGGTTTTGAAAGTACAGATCTACAATTCTTCAATCAAAATGCTGATATGGTAGACCATCAGGAACCATTGTGAATTTTGGTTTAGTTATTTTAAACGCATTCATCAATTTCTGTAATTTGGAAAAGCTGTAGATTACACAGGAGCAATTGAATTATGTAAAAACCGACTGAAAAAACGTTGCAAACATGTTAACTGCAGTTTGATGATCACTAGAAGTTTCATATATAGTATAACTCAGTGGCTGTTTCTCTATTGGATCGTCTGGTCGGTGCCGTCATGTGCGGATTACAGCACTGTGCAGTCAGCGCGTAGTCATTGAGCAGGTGACCTAGTGGAGTGTAATTAGTATGATCGCTATACCATGTATATTTAAACTTTTATATTTTAAGAATATTGTTCATTGCATATTATTGGGTTTCTTTATTTACGCTTGTGTATGATCTAATTATTTAACGCTTCTATTATGTTATCATATTACTTTATTATGTGCTGCTCTCTGACAGAGAGAGATGTAATTAGTCCCTGGTCAGAGTGAAGGTAGACCTGCTTAGTTGGTTGCCGATGGGGTGGCGCCATCTGTGGGCAAGCTAACGAACCGACATTTAATAACCAGAAAACTACAGAAATTTCCAGCATATTCGGAAGGGTTCTGGAAGGAGATTCGAGTACATTCGATGCGTATATATAAGGAATGTTAAGCGGGCAGTTCAGTTCAGTATGCAGTACAGTTCTGATACGAGAGTTTATATTACATGACAAATGATCAGATGGAATGAAGATCAGTAACAAGTTGTGATTTAAAGTAGTGAATTTATGTTAGATTAAAGTTATTATTAGTTGTATTTTTAAGGATTAATTATTGTAATTTAGGTGATTAATAAAGTAGTGGTTAGTGAAAGTTCTAGTCGCTATTTATTGAACCTACGTACGGGGTGTTTGCTGGAGGGTGTAAACACGTAACTTTATTTTCTTTATAAATATGGTTGGCATGGAAGAGCATATGGTATATGAACACGGCCATCCTTTTCTTATCTGAGTTTTCTTATATGTATTGACTTATGTATTTCTGAATGCAATGACGGTTATTGTTATTATATTTCTAAAATAAAATCTTTAGTTACTATACAATACAAACCTTGAATCATTGAAAATACAGTAACTTGCGCGAATTCATTAATTTATGATTAAATTTACAATCACGTCGCGCGTGGGTTTATCATTTATGATTTGATGCTCGATTTGATGTATTGGTAAAATCGGCATTTTACTAACGAACGCCAGTGGTGTTTAGTATTTTTAGCAAAACAAGACAGCAGACTACTACACAATGTGCAATTTGGATAATAACACACCTGGAGCGAGATTGAAACTTCGGCCAGCACAGAAAACGCCAATTGCAGAGGCTGCGGTGTATAATGGCAGCAGGTGTATGCATGAGGACGTATCTGTTTTATTTCTCGCGGGACGGCTGTTTCAGATACAAAAAGTTTGCAGGCCTACTTAAATCTTAATAATGAATTGAAAAGTTCAATTATTAATTACTAAAGGATAACCAAAATGCTCAGCATTAGGCTGGATTTGAATGAGAATAATTAATAAACAATGTTATGTCTTTCCAAATCGTTTCATTTATACAGGATAACAATCAATCAATACTACTTTATTAATAATTAAAATTTACATCCGCCTCCCCAGAAGCCACCTGGGCATCGACCGTGCAACCACCGCGATAAAATTGCATATATATATCTAAAACAGACTTAACTAAACTTACAAACTACACAATTTTTAAAAACTTTTGCACTAAACACTTCTTTAAAATTTTGATACTGGCGCAGACACCTCAATCTAAACGAGGAGCCTTCCGCGAGGTGTAAAAATGCCGGGCTGCGCGTAGGCTGGCCTAAACTTTGGTTTTAAAAAATTTTGATTTCGAAAAATTGACTTTTGAAAAATTTGAATGAAAATTAATTTAGAGACAAAAATGTACAAAAAGAAAACGAAAAACAAACGAGACAAAAAGGTTACAACCAGAAGGAAGAGACAGGAAAGTTTTAAAGATACAATGGCTCGAATTCTATGATAGTTAGCAATTAGAAAAAAAAATCAGGTAAACTACATAAAAAGTCTATAACTGGAAATTATTTTTGAATATAAAAAAATATAATAAGTGCTCCACATGTTGCCCATTTTGATTGATACACATCTCTATGCATCTTTGAAATGAAGGAGGGTACCTAGCAATTTTTAGCTTGCAAATTCCCTTCGAAATTTCCTGACTTTTCCAGGATTTGTAAGTATTCTTAAAAAATTAAATAAAAGACCGCCAATAATTTTTTTAAGTTTACCAAAATTTCCGTTAATTTTAGACTTCCCGCATCCATTTTGAATCAAACTATCTGAGTACAGCATTTAAAAGTAATGACCTTTCTCCCTACTTTAAAAAAATCACATTTTAATGTTCAATTTTCAAAATTGACTATATGTATCCTACATCAAAAATATTCTATAAAGTTACACGTTTATTCAACTATTTTTATTTGAGATCTATTACATCCTCAAGATATTACAATACTCAAATCAGCCAAAACATACAATTTTTCAAAAATAATTCTAGAAAAATTCGCGTACAATCGATAATTCTCAAATAACATGCATTCACCGTCAAATACCACCAAACATTCCAATTCACCATTTTAGGACCCGAACCCGTTCAAAAACCCATCTTAAAAATATCAGATCCAAATAATCTTAAAATTCATCAAAACCACTATTCATACCCATAGTCACAACATTTTATCTCGATTCGTTAATCTTTCATAAACAGATTTTGCATTTTAAATTTCACTAATTTTCAACCACCCCTCGTATTAGTGTAAGCAAGTTAGTTCGAAAAACAAGGAATAGAAGAAAAAATTTATAAAGTTTTTAAATTTCGCTTATCAACTCTCAGTAGGGACCCAAATACAGATCCGAAGAGTTCCCACCTCCCCTTTTGCCCAAAAAACCACCCCCAATCGTGACCTCGCGATCTTTTTCGGCGTTTTGATCGTAAACCGCAACTTCTACGAAAAAATGTTATAGGACTTTTTATATTCTCCATGAAATTCTCTATAAAAATGTCTCTTACTGTTTTTTGCGTATCTCCCACCCAATGCTCGTAAATGACCTTGGAAAATAAGCATAGTTCTCAGTGCGAAGAGAAAAATGAGCCCAGCGCCGTTTTTTGAGGCGATTATTTTGAAAAGTGTTAGTCTGAGCAAAAAAATGTATAGAATCGAAATTAAAGAGCAGTTTTTTCTCTACAAGGTGCATATAAAATAAGATATTATGAACAAGTGTTACTGTTCATATGATGATTTTTTTTATATTTGTGCATTCTGTACTTTGAGCCCATTTCCACACCACCTTTGAGGTAGAGCTCTCGGCGCGTTATTTTTTACGTGGTTTCCCCCTTAGGCCTATTCCACTAATAAAATATATCTATCATTAATTTTCCTCTGGAAAGTCGCCCTCCTCGTCCGAATTGAAACAACTTTGCCCATGACAACTAGAGCACATTGGGGAGCAGCGCAAACCAACTTTTACACAACTACATCGCTTTCCACACCCCTTTTTACAGCCGCAGGATATAAGCTGAAGAATTGAAGTTGGAGCTGACGCTTCAGTCATAACCACTGACAATGTTTTTAGTTTTTCTCCAGCCCCATTCAGTTGTAGTTAAAGTTTTTCCTCGCCACGTATGAATTTGATGAAAGACCCGATATGAATGTTGTGCTAATGCAGCAGATGTAGGTGGTAGTCTGGGCAAAATTACTGCGTGACTGGATTGGCCAACTAACTTATTAAATGAAATGAACAGGTAATGATTCAAAGATGTCTCATTTCGGGGTGCCTTGTATAAGGCAAGCGTAAATTTCTCACCAGCTCTTGCTATGTCATCTTTCGAAAATGAAGAATTATTGAATATTTCAACCACTTCTTGTAAATCCTTTCTTGAATTTATTAAGTTTATAGTCTGCGATTTTCCTTTCCCAAAAAGGCAGAAGTGGTCTCGCAGCCACTAAACGCATGGGCAAATAAAATATTATCTTTGCAAACCTTTAAAACTTCCGAAATTTGTAAGTCATGGGAACTATACGCAGCCAACAATTATGAAAAACCTGTTGTTGTTGTTGGGCAAAATATTGATTTGCTAATACTCCTCATCGCTCTTTCTCCATCGGACAAAGACATTCGCTTTTTGAGAGATGCTCAACGAAATATTAAGAAAAGGGCGTATAGTTCCCATGACTTACAAATTTCGGAAGTTTTAAAGGTTTGCAAAGATAATATTTTATTCGTCCATGCGTTTAGTGGCTGCGACACCACTTCTGCCTTTTTTGGGAAAGGAAAATCGCAGACTATAAACTTAATAAATTCAAGAAAGGATTTACAAGAAGTGGTTGAAATATTCAATAATTCTTCATCGGCGAAAGATGACATAGCAAGAGCTGGTTAGAAATTTACTCTTGCCTTATACAAGGCACCCCGAAATGAGACATCTTTGAATCATTACCGGTTCATTTCATTTAATAAGTTAGTTGGCCAATCCAGTCACGCAGTAATTTTACCCAGACTACCACCTACATCTGCTGCATTAGCATAACATTCATATCGGGTTTTTCATCAAATTCATATGTGGCGAGGAAAAACTTTAACTACAACTGAATGGGGCTGGAGAAAAACTAAAAACATTCTAATGCCAGTGGTTATGGACTGAAGCGCCAGCTCCAACTTCAAAAGTGTAAAAGTTGGTTTGCGCTGCTCCCCAATGTGCTCTAGTTGTCATGGGCAAAGTTGTTTCAATTCGGACGAGGAGAGAGACTGCAGAGGAAAATTAATGATAGATATATTTTATTAGTGGAATAGGCCTAAGGGGGAAACCACGTAAAAAAACGCGCCGAGAGCTCTACCTCAAAGGTGGTGTGGAAATGGGCTCAAAGTACAGAATGCACAAATATAAAAAAATCATCATATGAACACTAACACTTGTTCATAAATATCTTATTTTATATGCACCTTGTAGAGAAAGAACTGCTCTTTAATTTCGATTCTATACATTTTTTTGCTCAGACTAACACTTTTCAAAATAATCGCCTCAAAAAACGGCGCTGGGCTCATTTTTCTCTTCGCGCTGAGAACTATGCTTATTTTCCAAGGTCATTTACGAGCGTTGGGTGGGAGATACGCACAAAATAGTAACAGACATTTTTATAGAGAATTTCATGGAGAATATAAAAAGTCCTATAACATTTTTTCGTAGAAGTTGCGGTTTACGATCAAAACGCCGAAAAAGATCGCGAGGTCACGATTGGGGGTGGTTTTTTGGGCAAAAGGGGATGATGCTCCCACCTGAGAGGTGGGAACTCTTCGGATCTGTATTTGGGTTCCTACTGAGAGTTCATAACCAAAATTCAAAAACTTTATAAATTTTTTCTTCTAAAAAAGCTAATTTTCCTACACTATATACTTCAAACTACTCTCCGTACTTCTAACAACAACGTTCCGATTGGATTCATCCTCAGATTCATCAAATTTCATCACCCGTTTTTCATTTCAATTTTTACTACTTTTCAACCGCCCCTCGTATACATCAAACTACTCGCCGTACTCCTAACAACGTACCATTTCGATTCATCAAATTCTACCACCCGTATCCCATTTCAATTTTCATTATTTTTCGATCCCCCCTCGTATACTGCATATAATATCGGCATTCCCCTTGCAACCAATATCTTAACTTATTTTCGTTCCACGGATATCGGGAACATTTTCATATAACTTAATATTCGCCTCGCACCTATCGGGAACATCCTCATATCTTATTAATATCTTGCAACCGTAAAACGACGGACCTTCGTTTCGACTTTACGGGGTCATTCCGAAAACATTTAATTTGCAGATAATAAAAACCTCCATAATTTCTAAATCCGAATAGATCCAAAATTCGTTATTATATCAAAAATTTCTCCTCTTCAATGCCGATTTTTCCATATAATTTTGATTTCGAAATTTCATACTTTTTCAAAAGTGTTGCGCAATGTCGTGCAATATTAGGCAATAATGCCGATACGGACTACATGGTTCCCTTTCCAGATATAAAACGAGGGTAAAAACGTTCGTGCCTGACTCACGGGGCACGAAAAACGCAACCGTTGTAGAGTATAAATAACCGAGCTCCGCAAGCCCAAATCAAGTTGTTTCCCAGTGTGTTCTCGCGTATTTAAATCATTCTCCGAGTTTTTCTACTAAGTACAGTGAAATTAATTTGTGTTGAATTTTTAAATAATCTTATAAAAGTTCATGTAGTGATTGCTTTAAGAAGTATACTAGTAGTCTTTCGGTTTTAACGAAATTTCGAGAGTAGTTACCGTCTCTCTAGTTCCCACTTATAGTCTCTCATTTCGGAAATTTTTGTAAACGGGACCCGGAGGCATTTCCCACGCCGAAACCTGGTTAAAAAGAGTAATTTATATTTGCCCTCGCGCACCAGTGAATTTTTCAAAAACTAAAACGCTTAAATAAAAATAAAACAATTAACCTAAAAATCTATAAGTCGAAATTTGACTGTCGAAAAGTTAGCAAATATTAATCTATTGTAAAAAATAACTAAGCAAAAAATTTTAAACTCTGTTCAAGTAACTAAATAAGTATTGTAAATTCATTTTAAACAAAGTGTCGTCATTTTAACACACAGGGTATTACTCTCGACCCTGTCAGTGACTTTCACAATTATTAAAAAATTAAAGTAAATAAATTCTTTAAACAAAAAGTGAATCAATGGTGTAGCTTTTGACCCTGTCCAGCAATTTTTTGAGGAACCCCCTCCCCCCCACGAACTTCAAAATCAGAACAAATAAAGTGCATCGACGGCCTCAGGAGCCTCTAGCTTCAATTTTCAAATAAAAAATTATTATTTTTCATAACGTCAGAAACGTGTTGGTGTTCAAGGCAACATAGCAATCTCGCTACATCGTATAGCGCCTTATATATCAGTATATACGCAGAAGCTACGCAATCATATGCGAGGATTGTGTAGTGGATATACCATCCTTCGGAGGGGATGTAAAGCAGTTCGTTCCTTGTCTATTAAATGTTAGGCAAGTAAAAGATCCCCACTCGTCTATAGAGAAGAGGTTCGACAAAATTTTCTGATTGGGGGTGCTCGTCTCCAAGCGTTAGTGTTAGGCCTTGGTAGCGGAATAGGTCGACGTTAAATAATAAAAAAAAAATTATTGATAGATTTTATTCAAAAACAATAGGGTTCTTTCCATAACAGTAATTATCATCAAAGCTTTATTACAATCGAGCTTTCCGTTCTTAAATCATCATGATTTAAAAAAATTACCTAGCTGACAGACAGACGGACATTCAAAAAAATAGTGAAATAATATATAAACGAAGTTTATATGATTTTTAAGCTAATTCCATCTGAACCAACCATTGTTTTTTAAACTATTTAAATGACAACCTAATTAATACATTATTATCATATTATCTAAAACTAAATAAATAAATATTATCTACTACCTTTAAAAACATTGATTTATCTACATAAGATGAAATATTATTACCTTTTGGAGTTTTATTTATAAAACTATTAATTGTCATCAAGAATTTCAATATTATTGCAGTTTTTTTGGTCCCCGCACTTGTAGCGTCAGATAATATATGAGTTGATGCATTTTTTAAATATCATTAATAGTTTTTCATTTGTTTTGTATGTGTAGGTTATATATTATGTTTTGAATACGATAATTTTCGGAAGAATAAGGGAAAGTACTATTAATCCGATTGTCGGACTTTAAAGAAGATAATTTATTCATCCGATTGTCGGACGAATATCCACTGCCTAATTTTTTATGTATTTTATTTTTTCTGGAAGTAAAAATTTAAAAAAATTAAATATAAGTGTAAAATTTTACTTCTACTTTGATAGTTACTAATTTTCATTACATCCATCGTTCAAAAAATCAAAATTCTTAATGTAAAAATCGACTTATTTAAAGATATGAAAAAAGGTTAAAAATTCAACATGCTGTCATCTTGGTCAATATTTATCGAACATAAACGACAAATTTTTCATGAAGTTTAAAAAATATAACTTATTATTTAGTTAAAACGTTTATTTTTCGAAATATTCGCAAAAAGTCCCACCTCCTGCCCCGTTAACAAAAAAATCTGTTGATTTTGAGGTAGACTCATCGATACCTAAAAGAGATAAATAAAAATGAAACATTTCATTGATCTCTTCGTTTTTTTCCATATATTCCCTATTATGGAATAATTCAACGTTTGAAAAATGTATTTAAGACACTCCTTTTCTAGAAATAAAAATTTCCTGACAATTACTGATTTTTTTGTGATTTTCCTGCCTACTCCCTGACCATTTCTAATTTCCTGACTTTTCCAGGTTGCTGGGCACCCTGTGAAGTTTCCCCTAGCTTGACCGAATTTCGTATAAAATAGGCTGTTACCTAAGTAGAAAACATGTCCATACCTGAGAGCCACCCATGGTGGAACAGGCAACCACAGAAAAATTCTGAAAATATATTTTCTGGCTATGGTATGTGTAATTGAACAAACCTGAACGTATTCAAAATTCCAAGAAAAAAAACAAAATTACAAAAGTATCTACATTTCTACATCGTATAAATCAGATGGTCGGTCTATCAGTGGGTAGGCCAATTCTTTAATTGCGCAACGCCCAAGTTATTTCAGTCGTTAACATTCAAATCATGCAAGAAGTCGAATTTTGAAATTATCCAGAAACAAATAATTGATTAACACGTCTTAATTAAAGTGGAAAAATTTATCTTAATTATATGTTTGAACGAGTTACGCCTTTTGTCAGTAATGCAGCGTTTATAAGTATCTTGAAATTCCTCCCGGGACCTGAACCCTCGCTGAAGCATGTGGAACGTATTGAACGATATGAAATATCACAGTCGTATTATTGCCAGACAGGATCATTAAATTTTCGAGTGCGTCGCGGGGTGCTCATTAGGACGCTCTTAATTAACCCGAAAAACAACTAGTCATCGAATAATGCCATAAATTTCAATAAAACCGCTAAGTACTACTAGTTTAATCATTGTCATAGAATCCAATTCGGGTTATAATTATATCCAAGGAGAAAAATTGTTAATACATCTCTAATTTTACTATTTGGTACTGTGCACGCATCAAAAGAATTCATAGAAAACATAAACAAAACTCTTAAAATCTGTGGGTACTCCTGTTTTTGTTGTCTGTTAAAATAGGGCAGTGCGAGTCTGTTGAAAAATTTTCAGAGAATTTAGTTATTTTTCACTCGTGGGGCAAATTGGGTGTTTTTTGAAGTATTTTAATATAATTTTGGCTTGTATGGGCTAAATGTGTGTTAGCTTGCCAAATTGTAGGTTCTTCTTATTTTGAGTTTGAGAGGAAGACGGCCAACAGTTTAACCCCCGGAAGTGACCTTTTCTTCATTGTAGCTATCTGTGCCTTTATCATACGGCACGGCTGATAGAGAAGATGTTCCCACACTTTAAATCATAATTTGTCGCTCGAGGCAAATATCGTTTATAGCGTTATAGGTCCAGCATCTGTCCATTCCTGAGACAAAGACGACTAACACTTTGATTTTTATGGAGTTAAACGGTTTCTCACCGTAACTGTACGAACTTCTAGTACGCGCCTGATAAAGTGGTGTTTCTACATTTTAAATCACAAATTGGCGTTCGAGGCAAATATTGTTTGAAAATGATTCAAGTTTGCTACACCACTGAATCAGCGCTAGAAACTTGACCTAATTGTCTGCGTTTAAAACCAAGTGGTCCCGGGTTCAAATTCATAGTAGTATTTAATTGGTGTACGTGGTGTGGTAGTGTTAAGATAAAGTGAGCAAAGTTCTCTAGCTGAGCACAACGGTAGTCGTTCATGTGGTTTCCAATTTATTATAACACCTAGATTGATAGCAGTGGACTGTACATGGTTGTATGAGACACTACACGGTAGTGGTTATTATCTCCCCTGAGTTCAAATGTCAGCTGCGGCAGATCGCAGGAATGATTGTAATGAAATTCCATCTATGTCCTGGTTAAATGTTGAAATAGTTGCAACTGAACTCCTTCAGGTCGGAGATAAAAAAATCATTTAAAAAAGGCTACAAAATATATCAAATAGTCTTCTTATTACACTCTTAAAATCATCTTGCTTCATACAACTTTTAAGAAACCACCCCCAACTTTTGTTTTTCAAATTACACCCTTCAAAATTTTACACCAGTCCAAGAGAATATTAGGAAATGCATATACATAATCTTAACGTATAATACACCATTTATCGCCAAGTTTTGATCTGTATTTATTTAGCCGATTTTGTGGATTTGCAGAACGGTTATCAGAGACCTAACATGTGGGAATGATATGGAGACAGTCGCAAAACATTTATACCATGATCGTTTCCCAGGCCGTGATCCACCATCACCTCGACCACCACTGATAAAATTTTATAAAGTCTATGAAGAAACAAAAAAAACCATTAAATGTTTAAAGATCTAAAAGGGGGGAATGTGCTATGGGGAATCATCAATAAAATTTCTCTTGGAAAGTTGTCGCCGAAAACAAATTATTCACATAAATTCTACTGTGCTATACTGATATGGTCACAAGAAAAAAAATACCAGAAAAATGCACCCTTGGCATAATACAACCGATACATAAAAAAGGCGATAGATAAAACGGATTGTTCTAATTATAAGGGCACCACATTTTTAAATGTACCATGTAAAGTCCTATCTGGTGTTCTACAATAAATTGGTTGAATACTTCGAGCAAATTCTTGGAGAATATTAGTGTGGATTCGAGCAAAACAGGTCCACAATTGACCAAATCTTTGTAATAAGACATATTCTGGAAAAAACTATGAGTACGACTTTGACCTAGATAGTCTTTATGCAGACTTCAAACAACCATTCGATAGTGTTAAGAGACATTGATAAAAGGCAGGAGATCTCAGTGGCTTGGGCATGTAGAAAGAATGGGCGAGGAAAAAACAATAAAAAAGGAGTCCAATCGGTAAGAGGAAAACCAAGTAAAAGATGGATTGAAGATGTGGAGCAGGATATGGTGACAATGAGAGTGAAAGAATGGAGAAGAACCGTCTCTGAGAGGGAACAGGCGAAAATTCACATAGGATTGTAAAGTCATAAGAAAAAGAAAGAAAGTGAATGCATACTAAATCCTTTCCCTATTCGCAACATGTCTAATGCCGAGCTCCTGCTCAAAGGGAAGAAAATATTATGAATGCTCTAACGTACGTTGTTATAAATCCAATGTTCCTGTTCTTACGTTCAAAACAAAATTTATCTAGTTCAAGGATTGTGATCCAATGATTCTGAATGCAGGGAAGTATTTATTGCTCTTACAAATTATGGTGCTAGGTACACGATAATACACAATACTTATTCACATATTATAAGTAAGCAGTTCCTATCTTACCTATACATACCTATACTTATACATACCTATACATCTATCATAATATATCAATCAATATCGATCAAATGTGTCAGCTCAACTATTAGCTAAATTAACATATAAGAGGAAACTCATTTGTAATTATCTCTAACTATTCTTTTGAAAGAAGCTATGTTACTTGCCTGCTTAGCTTCCCTAGTAAGGCTATTATATGCAATTAGACCCCTGAAGAAAATCGACCTCTGTGCAGCTGTTGTGTATACTCGTTGCAGTACAAAATTTATTCTACCTCTAGTATTATAGTTGTGAAAATCCCCAAACGTTTGTACATTTGCAGATAGGGAGGTAACATATGCAGTTTAATTTTATGTATGAAAATCAGTACATTAAACTCGATATAATTGTACACATTCATCCATTCTAAAACTTCCAGCATGTCATTTACTCTAGTATAAATACTGCACTTTAATATAATCCTCATAGCTCTGTTCTGTAATTTTTGCAAACGTTCTATGTCACTCTGGTTAGAGAGATATAGAATAGTACTACAATAATTAAAATGTGGTAAAATAATAGTGTTATATACTAGTTTTCTACTATTGATAGACAAATACCAACTAACTCTTTTTAAAACGCCAATCTTTTTAGCTACTTTTTTACATATATAATTAACGTGATTACTGAATTTAAGTTTATCGTCTATGATTACACCCAGATATTTAATTTCTTTGACGACTTCAATTACTTCCCCACACGCCTGTAATTCTAGTTTTAGCTGTTTTATTTCGTTTTTAAATTTCTGTTTTCCTATGATCATTCCTTTTGTTTTAGAAACATTTAGTTTCAGTTTGTTTACTTCTAACCATTCACTGACCTCTCTCAAAACATCGTTCATTTTATTGACCAATAACACACTACTGTTCTCCGTTATATAAACAACTGTATCATCTGCAAACAAATGATAAGAACAGTTTCTAAACAGATCTGACATGTCGTTAATGTATAAAATAAACAGTAGCGGCCCCAAAATACTTTCTTGTGGTATTCCAATATTTATATTTTTTGTAGTCGATATATACTCGTTATATTTTACTCTTTGCATCCTACCATCCAAATAACTACTTAACCACATGTGTACAACTCCATCCAATCCATATTCTTTTAATTTTTTTAGTAATCTCTCTCTGTCGACTGTTTCAAATGCGCGCTTTAAATCCAAGAAAACTATAGCGGTCACTTTACCTGAGTCACTTGCTTCCTTCCATTCGTTAATCACATACTGCAACGCACCTTCACAGCTATGACCTTCTCTAAAGCCAGATTGAAACTTACATATTAATTCGTTTTCTACAACGAATCGTAATATTTGCACATATACAACTTTTTCTAGTACTTTTTCAAATGCTGCAAGCATATTTATTGGACGAAATTCCTCCGCTTTAATGGTTTTGGCAACTTTTCTTATTGTAACGATGGTTGAAATTTTCAATGCATCAGGAACAATACCTAACTGCAACGAAGTGTTAATAATGTTAAGGAGTGGGTCAGCTATCAGGTCTTTATAAAAGGACATTCCAATATCGTCAGGGCTGCTTTTATTTGCTAATGAAAAAATTATCGTTTTAAGTTCATTTTTATCCAATAACTGAAAGTCTGAAAACTTATTGGGGTTATGCATTATTTGGTAAAGTCTATTATTATCTGGGATTTCATTCACAATTTCAGTCACACTATTTATGTAAAATTCATTAAATCTTTCAACGAATATCATTCATATCCTTTAATAACTGATTACCAAACAACACCTCACTAATGGCCTCCCTATTTTTACTAGATATGAGTTCTTTTAAGGATTTCCACATCATTTTTGGGTCACCTCTACAGAAATCAATTTTACTTTCAAAAAACCTACACTTCTCAGTTCTCACAACATTCACTACCTTATTTCGTTTCCACTTGATACCGAACTTTCGACCTTGAGTATTAAATTTAGAAATTATTTCCTGTGATATTTAACAGTCCTTCCCAGGGGATATCTTAGCAATATAGATAAAAAATGTACTAAAAATTTGTGCTGGAACCAAATCTAGTACATCATTTTAAGAGGAAGAACTTCCTCATTTCTAATATACAAGGAGCTAGCTAAATAATAGACGTAAATTTATTCTGAAAAAAAGTCACAACTGCGCAAACGACAGAAAATATTAGTAGTTAAATAGAGCAGAGAAATATTTCCATATTCTTTCGTAATTAAAGAAATTGAATATACTGAAAAGTGCACATTCTTAACATCAACTTAAATTTACTTGAATATGTCCATAGGTTGGTGCATATTTGTTACTGAAACAAAATTAAACGGATAATAATAGCTTTATGGCCTCCAACTACGCCCATGACCGGTCTATCCAGACAGTTCCACGATACGCTTTGCGATGCATATCTGCACGTCACCATGAATATGGCGAAGATATTATTTATTAGTATTGTCATGTTATACAATGCATCTTTATTATAACACGCTTCAGATTTTATGAGAGATAAACCGATCTTTTATGATACATTCTCTAATGTTTATTATAGGGTGTAACGGACGATTTGGCGATTATAATTAGATTCTATTAACTTTTTGCAAAGATATCCTCGAGCGCAATTACTTATTGCAGTTCCAAAGATACTGTTAAATAATAAACCATGGTAAATAGGATTATGATTGGACTTATTTAATTTATTGGCCAAGCGAACGTTTCACAATGTTGCCTGTGAATAGCTACACAGTCAGTAAGCTTTGATGCGATTAAACTGGATGACACGGAACATGTAATAAATACTTCGCATTTTTTTAAATTTTTCAATACAAAACCTACAAATTCAGTAATTCGGGTACGTGTATAAAATGCGTTAAGGCATAAATGCGCTACTCATGACGTGCTATTGCTGGTTTAGCCGAAATTTGCAACTTCTAAATTTTTTTAAATAGAAAAGTAACTTTTTTCATCATGATTTCGATGGGAATGGATTTTGGATGAATAGATCAACGGAAACTGCAGCTTACCTACCCACTTATGGAATATATTTATAAAAATATCGAGGGGTCAACCACTGCCGGAAATATGTATATGTCGTAGTCACATGGTGAAATACGGCTTTTCGGGAAAAGCCTAGACAGTTCATGAAATGCTGGCAGGTAGTGTGATACACCTCATGTTACATCATGTGACTAGGCTTTTCATAAAGTGCCTTAAAATTTTAGTATTTTGGTGTAATGAGAAGTTTAACAGGATCTGTCGTGATTTAGGTCATCGGTATTCCATGGAATGATGTGATGCCGGCATTTCATGGACTGTCTAGGCTTTTCCCGAAAAGCCTATGTTGTAAACACATAGTGCAATACGGCTTTTCGGGAAAGGCAGTGCTTGAAATGCCGGAAGATATTGTAAAACACCTAATGTTATATCATTTGACTAGGCTTTTCATGAAGTGCCTTAAAATGTTAGTATTTTTGTGTAATGAGGAGTTTAACATGATCTGCCGTGATTTAGGGCATCGGTATTTCATGAAATGCCGGCAGATGTGTGAAATTTGTATGCTACACGAATCGCCTAGGCTGTTCATGAAGAGCCTGGTTAGTCAGTTAATGTTATGATTCGTGCTTTACATGATCTGCCGGCTTCATCGCTAGGTTCATTCACGATGTGGCTAAATCACGTCATTTGATGAAATGCCGATGACCTAAATCACGGCAGATCATGTAAAGCACGAATCATAACATTAACTGACTAAATAAACCAGGCTCTTCATGAACAGCCTAGGCGAATCGTGTAGCATATAGATTTCACACTATCTGCCGGCATTTCATGAACTGCCCAGGCTTTTCCCGAAAAGCCGTATTTCACCATGTGACTACGACATATACAAATTTTCAGGAATACCACGGGAATACTTTGCAATGCTCAGGGATACTCCGTAATACACAGTAATACTCGGAAATACCCCGGTAATACTCAGGAATACTTCGGAAATAGTCGAGAATCGAGTCAAGAAGGCAATGTAATAAGATATGCGTCGTTGGCTCGTAATCTTAGTGGCTGTTTGTGCCTTTCTAGGCGCTTAATGTTATTGTTTTAAAATTTCGGTACGGCAAGTGAATATTTTCAGCCTAAAATCCTTTTTCTTTTTCTAGTCAAGGGTAGGTCTCGGGTAGGTGAAAAATACAAAAAGTCTGGAGATGTTTGTAAGAGGACTCTAAACATCATATTTGGCCGAGATCAGTCAATTAGTTTCGGCGTTAAGTTAAAAAAAAATAAAAACCATTTTAGCCGAAAATTTTACATACCTGGAACAGGGAGATGAGGAAAGAAGATTGGAATTATGTTTGTGGGCTCAGGAAGAATATCTGAACAACAGGAACTTTTTAAAGGACATTTTGTAAAATTTACGGTACACTGATCTGCCGAAAATCCTAATTGGATCATAAGCGCAAAGAGGCAGTACCCAGAAAAAATAAACGTGTGGTGCGGAGTACTTGATTGTAGAATTATTGGTCCTTTTTTTCTGAGAGTAATTTAAATTTGTATTTCTAAACTTTCTGGAAAATGAATTTTGGGATGCACTACATGACAACACATTCAAGCACGCCAGAATTTAAAATTTCAATTAAATGGGTCTCCTATGCATAACGCAGTAGTACTAACGAGTTGGCGGAATATAAATTTTGAAAATCGGTGGATAGATGGAAACAGACCTCTTATCGAGTTCACTTTGTAATTATTCTAATTAACAGGTGTACGAAATTTGAATCAATGTGGAGACGAGATTGAAGATATGTTGAGGAATCAAACACTACCGCAAATACCTAGGTGTACAAATGTTAAGAAATACCGCGGGAATACTCAGTACTTTCGGAAATACTTCAGGAATACAGTATTCCTGGAATACGTGTACAAATTTCGGGTCAGTGGTTGACCCCTCGAAAAATTTATATAGACCAAGGGCAATTGGTAGCTGGGACATTCTGTGATCTGGTCTGTGATTGTATTGATCACTTTTTTTCTTAAACGGAAGCTTTATATAGGACTAAGGTGTTGCATTTTATCTTGGATAATGTCTTATCTTAAAGACAGAAAAATATGTATTAAAGTGCAAGATTACCTCAAAATATTACAGTATACACAGAGGTGTATCTCAGAGGCCGGTGCTGGACCCATTATTATTTATTTTATACGTCAAATTGACAAAATATCTTACATCTACCTGTGCCACAATGTTCGCAGATGACACGACAGTGGCGATTTCAGCGCCGATTGCTGAGGACCTAAATAAATCGATAACTAGAGTCATGCATGATTTTCAAAAGTGACGTAAGGAAAATAACTTCATTTTCAACCTATAGTTTAAGTAATAAGCTCCCGATACATAAAAAACGCAACAAAAACTTTACGACCTCATTAAAATACCGGTACTCTCTGTACTGCTGTTCGCAAATTGATTCGCTTTCCTTTATAGGTTTTTAATGTGCGTCGGTTCGTTTGATGGCATGCATGCCGCCATGGCCCGCGGCGATAATAATTATGTCGTAAAGTTTTTGTTGCGTTTTTTGAGTGTAAGGAAGTCCTTACTTGGACCATACCACTTTTTTTAACGCTAAAAAAACTGTGCCCATAAGTGGACCCCCACCAAGAGCTGGGTAAAGTGGTTTGAGTAATATTTGAAGCACTTTTAGGGCTTCAAGCACTGTGCTTCAATTTTAAGCGAGAGTATTTGGTACTTGACATTTGAATTACTTTACATAAGTATTTGGGGGTTAAAGCCTTTTCAGGAGTCTTCAAGTACTTTAGACAGTGCTTCAATTACTTTTAAAGTAATTGAAGTCCTTTTTAGTATTTCAATTAAGTACTTTGATAAGTAATTGAAGTCCTTGAAGTATTTCTAAAGTATCTGCAGGCTCTTTTTAAAATGCATTCAAAGCCCTTCTAGACATAGTGCATTTTACAAAATTCATTCTCCTGTACGACTTACAAGTCGTACAGGAGAATGAATTTTTTTCTAGCTTAACGAAACTATGTCTCACCACCATCCCGTTTTCGAAGATGCTGAACACGAAGGCGGTGATAAAATTTCTCTCCGAGGTCACCACACCCCCCAAACGGCCAAAAACAACCCTCAAAAGGGGTAAACCGCGTATCCGCCGTCTCCTACCAGCTAAATCTGTGTTGCCCCCATTTTCGAGAATGCTGAGCACGATGGTGATTTCGAGACCCCTCCTCGATCCCGCCAACCCTCCAAGCGGCCAAAAACCTCCCCCGAAGGGGGTAAATCGAGGATAGGTCGTCTTCTCTCGTTTAACCGAGAACGGGGGTACTAAACCCATGTTACCCCCGTTTTCGAGGGTGCTGCGCACGATGGTGTTGTCGAGACCCCTCCTCGACCCCCGCCAACCCCCCAAACGGTCAAAAACAACCACCGAAAGGGGTAAACCGCGGATAGGCCGTCTTCTCTCGGCTAAACCCGTGTTACCCCCCGTTTCTTGGATGCTGAGCACGATGGTGATGTCGAGACCTCTCCTCGACCCCCACCAGCCCCCAAACGACCAAAAACCACCCCCGAAAGGGGTAAACCGCGGATAAACCGTTTTCTCTCGGCAAACGGACAAAAATATCATTACACTATTACTTCTTACTAAACGGGCAAAATTATCATTATACTCGATTTTTAAGGAAGAATTTAATTCAAAAGTACGCGAGCTCGCGGCGGCGAAGAGCACACACAGGAGCACGTTGAGTAAAGGCACCGGGCAATTATCAACAAAATTTGTCCCGTTCAGAGATATCGCTCGGTAAAAAATCTCACCGTTAAGTAGATCGGTGTGTTTTGTCGGATCTGTAACTTTTTACCCAGGTATAAATTTGGATAGTTTTTGGCCGTTTGGAGGGTTGGCGGGGGTCGAGGAGGGGTCTCGACATCACCATTGTGCTCAGCATCCTCGAAAACGGGGGATAACACAGGTTTGGCAGGTAAGAGACGGCGGATACCCGGATTACCCCTTTCGGGAGTGGTTTTTGGCAACCTGGGGGGGATCGAGGAGGGGTCTCGACATTACCATCGTGCTCAGCATCCTCGAAAACGGAGAATAACACAGGTTTGGTTGGTAGGAGACAGCGGATACACAGTTTACCCCTCTCGGGGGGTGGTTTTTGGTCCTCTGGGGGGTTGGTGGAAGTCCAGGAGGGGTCTCGACATCACCATCATGCTCAGCATTGTCGAAAACGAGGGGTAACATGGGTTTAGCAGAGAGAAGACGGCCTATCCGCGGTTTACCCCTTTCGGGGGTGGTTTTTGGCCGTTTGGAGGGTTGGCGGGGATAGAGGGGGGTCTCGATATCACCATCGTGCTCAGCATCCTCGAAGACGGGGGAAACACAAGTTTGGCTGGTAGAAGACGGCGGATACGCGGTTTACCACTTTCGGGGGAGGTTTTTGGCCGTTTGGGGGGTGGGGTGACCTCGGAGAGATTTTACACAGCGATCGTGTTCAGCATCCTTAAAAACGGGGGGGAGGGGGCATAGTCTCGTTAGGCTAGAAAAAATTCATATTTTTCGAAGGTTCCATCCGACTCGCAGAATGCGCTTAACAAGTCTCATCATGAATTATCAGGAACACAGGATTTAATAGAAAAACAAAGCAGCTTGTGTTCAGTATTTAGTTATCCACAGTCATAGTTGGTGAGGGGATGCAAGTGTGTGATTACCAGTCATAATTATATATGATAAGACCAAACAATGGCATATAACTTGGTTATTCATTTCCAGCAGTTACCGTTTAAATACCATCATGTTTTGAGAAATCATTGATACAGTATCGAGGGATAGATCTAGTCCACCGGTAAAATTTTTACCAATTAGATAATAAACAGATTAGAGTTGTTACTTAAATATTTGTACCTTTGATAGTACTTGAAATACTTTAAGCGCTTCAAGTACTGTATCAATAGTACTTTCTACTTAACATGAGGGGTGAACCACCTGTGAAAATTTGTATGTACAGCCACTGCCTATATTGTTCAAATCTGTCAGTACTGCCGCGACTACGATTGTGACTGCTGACGTGACTGCCGGTACAATTGCCGAGACTGGCGACTAGACTGCCGCGACTGCCTACTAGACTGCAAAAAGACTGCCTAGAATGTGTACAGCGACTGCCGGTGGTGGTTGACCCCTCGACTTAACATATATATATCTTTGAGAGCTTGGTACTGGTGCTTAACTTTTTCAAGTACTTGTACTTGGTAATTGAAGCACTTTTGTAAATAAAAGTATTTGATACTTCATGTTTAAAGCACTCTAGCTAAGTGTTTGGTACTTGAAGCACTTTGTCAAAGTACTTTACCCAGCTCTGCCCCTAGGGATCCAGTAACAGGTAAATACGGACCTGTATAAGTATGTTTTATGTACATATCTACATTTAATTAGTATATCTCCGTTATAGTTATTATAATATCAACAATAAGTTTTATATTGTATTCTCTTTGTATAGCAGAAAGTCTATAAAGTTTATCTATCTATATATAAATCCATTAACGTTTATTTTCCTTTTATTTGCATTGTTTATTATTTATATTTTTATAAAATGATACCAACTCAACAACTCAACTTCACATATTTTCAGAGGAACTTATACAACTTTGTGAAGTTAGCACTACCACTTTAAAATTTTGAAATCGTTTTGGCCCCATTAATTGTAGCTTTTTTGTTGCAAATTTGTTGCGTTGAGAAAACATTTGTAGCTCTCAATTTTTAAAAAATAACCTATGGTAATGTTAACTTCACTGTGAAGACAGCATTACCACTCACAGAAATCGTTTTAAAAAGTACACAAATATTTTCTTGTCATAAAAATAATTTGTTGCACACGTTTATAGCGAAAAATTAATGAAAACAATTTTTTTTCTAATAAGTTCTGGTAATACGAACTTGATAAAGATAGCATTAAAACTTATGAAAAATCGCTTTTAATAATAGTTTATAAATAAGAATGATTAAAAAAATTGTTTAAATATTTTTTAAAAAAGGACCGGAAAAACAGATAGCTTTAAAAAAGTGAGTAATCGCGTCTGAACGATTCCGGGTGCATCGTATAGAAAATGAAACAAAATGCGCAAGACAAGCAAGGAAGGACATTTGCAGATAACAGGTTTCAAAAGATTTTGGTAACAAAACGTAGACACTGTAATTTATATTGAAAATTAGTAGCAGTTTAGTCATAAAAACAGGCGTTCCATTTTATTGCATAAACATTTTACTCAAAAATGTTTTCTAAGGAACGAAAAAGTACAAATCGCTAGAATTCTAAGGTTGTCATAAAAAGAGAAAGATTTCTCGAAAATAGTTTGTTCGTTGAAACTATATTAAAGAAAACTTTATTTGCGACAAATTCGTACGCGACACGCAACAAAGTTTCGAACTGAAAGACACATGAAAAAATGCATTTGCAACTGTTTTTGCAGGTGATAGTGCCAGGTTGCACCGGAAATTCAAAATTTCATTAAATTTTGCAAACACTTTTTTCGCAACAAATTAGGTCTCGGTGCAACAAATTCGTACATCACACGCTACAAATCCTCGAAGTGCGAAACACATGAAAAAATACATTTACAACCATTTTTGTAGGTGGTAATGCCAGATTGTGCTGAAAATTCAACGTTTTATCGATTTTTGCGAAAACTTGTTACGCAACAATTTATGACTCGGCGCAACAAATTTGTACATCACACGCTACAAATCGTTGAAGTGAAAAACACATGAAAAAATGCATCGACAACCATTTTTGACGGTGGTAATGCCAGTTTGCGCTGAAAATTCAACGTTTTATTGATTTTAGCGAAACAGTTTCGCAACAAATTATCTCATTCAACGTTGAATTTTCAGCACAACCTGGCATTACCACCTGCAAAAATGCTTGTAAAATCATTTTTTATGTGTTTTTCATTGTGTGGAGTACAAATTTGTTGCGCCAAGTCATAATTTGTTGCGAAATAAGTTTTCGCAAAAATCGATAAAACGTTGAAGAATGGTTGTAAATGCATTTTTTCATGTGTTTTTCATTTCGACGATTTGTAGCGCATGATGTACAAATTTGTTGCGCCGAGTCTTAATTTGTTGCGAAACAAGTTTTCGCAAAAATCGATAAAACGTTGAATAATGGTTATATATACATTTATTTAACGTCGGCCTATTTCCGCTACTGAGGCCTAACACCGACGCCTGTAGACGAGCTACCCCCAACCAGGAATTTTGCCGAACCTCTTCCCTTAAGAAGAGTAGGGATCTTTTACTTGCCTAACATTTAATAGACAAGGGACCGACGGCTTTACATCCCCTCCGAAGGATGGTATATCTCCTATACAACCCTCGCCTAAGGTTGTATAGCTTCCGCGCATACACTGATATACAAGCCGCTGGAAGATGGGTGAGGCGAGGACGTGGTCTTCGTTGGAACGGTCACCAATCCAACTACTAACCACGCCTAACGTTGCTTTACATCGCATATCGAAGTATGTACATAGTAAAGACGCACCCACGCTCGCCCCTTGAATAATGGTTGTAAATGCATTTTTTCATGTGTTTTTCATTTCGACGATTTGTAGCGCGTGGTGTACAAATTTGTTGCGCCGAGTCATAATTTGTTGCGCAACAAGTTTTCGCAACAATCGATAAAACGTTGAGAAATGGTTGTAAATGCATTTTTTCATGTGTTTTTCATTTCGACGATTTATAGCACGTGGTGTACAAATTTGTTGCGCCGAGTCTCAATTTGTTGCGAAACAACTTTTCGCAAAAATCGATAAAATGTTGAATTTTCAGTACAATCTGGCATTACCACTGCCAAAAACAGTTGCAAAAGCATTTTTTCGTGTTTTTCACTTCCGACAATTTGTAGCGTGTGATGTACGAATTTGTTGCGCCAAATGCAGGAACGAAGAGTTGTTCGTTTCTGCTGCCTTCTATATAATATTATAAAATTTAAACAACCGGCCTACTTATACAACAAATTAGTAAGACGTAACCAAATCCACGAGCGCGTTCTCAGACACGTCCTAAATACACTTGACATACCTCACCACCGCAATACTAGCTTTTGCTCCAGTTTTTCTTATTTGGCACCACATGTGTACAATGCACTTCCAGTTGGACTCTTTCAAAAGTCATATATAGTGTTCAAAAAACATTGTAAGTCTTATTTAAAAAAATGAGCGGAGGATCAATCCGAACCTCTTTTAATATTTACAGCATGAAAGTTTTGACTACATCAATGTATTAATTAAATTTATATGTATTGTTCTTTTTAACACTAAAATTTAATATTTTGTTTTATATTTTAGTTCACATTTATGTAAGTACTTACATTTTCTCTTAAGCAGCTAGGGTTAGGTTTAAATATCAGTTTTCACTGTACCTAATACCTTTTGTGTTTTTGTTTGTACATTTTGACACAACAAACATTTTCTATTCTATTCTAATAATTTGTTACTAAACAAGTTTTCACAAAAATTGATAATGCGCTGCATTTCCAGCGCAACCTGACACTACAACCGCAAAAAATCGTTGCAAATGCGTTTTGTGTGCATTTGTGTTTTTTCGTTCCTTAGAAAACATTTTTGAGTAAAATGTTTATGCAATAAAATGGAACGCCTGTTTTTATGAGTAAACTGCTACTATTTTTCAATATAAATAAATAAATTACATTTTGTTCCCAAAATCTGTTGAAACCTGTTATCTGCAAATTAGTACAGTCATTCAACGTTAAAAAGGGGCCAAATCTCCGAAATCTGAAGTACTGCTCCGATCTTCTTGAAAATTTACAATCAAGTTCATCTTACCCTCCTCTTCAAACCTGACTTGGTCGCAAAGTGTGCTTTTGTTTTTAAGGGGTGAAAACTACCCCTTACTCCAATAAATTGAAAGTAATAAATTAACGCAGTGATGGGCTATAATTATGTTCAAATATGTTAAATATCAATTGTTTTTAATCATGGATCTAATATTTCAATATTTTACTATTTAACTACCCTTAAGAGCAACCCCTCACACGAAAATTAATAAAAAAATGTGTTTAAAAAGCATGAAACCTTTTTATTTTGGACCGTAATAGGAGAATTTTTCCCTTTAAGTATAAGAAATCTGATACTTCATTTTTTTAATGATGCAACCCCCAAAAGCCACCCCTAACAATAAAACTTAGAAAACGGTTTAAAAAGCATAAAATCTTTTTATTTTGGATTTTGAATAGAAAAAATATATTCTTTAAAAGTGTAAACGTCCTGGTACATCATTTTTCAATATGATTCAACCCCTAAAAACCACCCATTACAATAAAAATTAGGGAAAAAATCCTTTTGAAAGCTCCAAGTAGTGCAATGCGTAAAAAAATGAAAATAAATTGCTGCTTATGATATAAGTAATGAAATTTTTCTAAAATTTTCATGGCTTAAAAACATCCCTTTCAGGGAAATTAAACTCTTAAAACGTCACATTGTAATTATAATAAAGATATTTATTTTACAATATTAATTTATACATGTGGTAATCTAGATATGTATGTATCAAGAAGACACAGCATGTACAAAAGTATAAATGCTCCAAAACGTTCAAAATTTAGGTGCTCCGTAATTTTCCTACGTTATCTCTAGAAAAATGTATTTAGTTTTTTAACGATAACTCGGCTTCCTTTTAAGCTTTTTGCATTCACCCACACATCATTTTGTAGGGAATTTCATAAGCTATAAAGTCATGATGGTTGCAACATTTCTACACATTTTCGTTCAGAGAATTTTAAGGTTGAAGGGCTAAAAAGAGGTTTCCTTCGCATAGAAATCAAAGCTTTAAATGCCCATATCTCGCTTAATTTTTAAGCTACATGAATTTTTAAAAAAAGCAAAATTTTCAGTAAAAAAAGATAAATTTTTGTTAAGAACACTTTTTTTCGTAAAACCATTATTTATTATTATTTTGAAAAAACAACGAATTTTTTGAAAAATTGAAAAAAAAATTTACTTAAAACAACTTTTTTCAAAATGTTCATTCTCTAAACCATTCAAACTTTTGGAACGTGTTATTGGGACATAAATAACGTTAATTTTTCATGGGCTATGATTAATTTGAATTTTGCCGCTCATGGCGTTAATTTTATTGTCAATTTTTTTTCAAAAATTCTAGAGACTTAACTTATTTTCGTCATAACTTCCTTAATTTTCATGCTAGAGGCTTTTATAAAAGCTTATTTTAAAGGCCTAATAAAGCACTTTAAAAAAGGTTATGAACATTTTCTCTGAAAAATTACTCATTTTTCCGTTATTTAAGTTAAAATCTTTAGATAAATTTACGACAAACAAAAATTCGTCTTCAATGACTCATAAGTCGCTTAATATGACCTAAAACATTAAAGAAAAACCGACGAATCGCTTTGTTTCTTTATAAGCTTCAATTTTGATAAGATTAGTTTTTTACAGAAAACGTTTAATTTTCGAGTTATTCACGAAAAACTGTTGAAAAACGTGTTTTTTATTGGAATTTTCAATCGCGAATAACTCAGAAATTATTATCGATTCCATGTGTCATTTTGAATTTTTAAATTTCCACCCCGGAGAAAGGGTGGCATTCACCCCCGGGGTGGAAGCACATATCGGCACTAAGTCAGGTTTGTTATTTGCATCATTTTTGAGCTACTATCAAAATTTCAAACAAATCGGTTGAGTTGATCAGATTTCGGAGGTGAATCGGTTCATTGATTGTACTAAATTTCATTCCTTACTTGTCTTGCACATTTTGTGTTTCATTTTCTATACGATGCACCCGGAATCGTTCAGTCGCGATTGCTCACTTTTCTGAAGCTATCTTTTTTAAAAATCCTTTTTTAAAAAATATTTAAACATTGTTTTTATCGTTCTTATTTATAAATTGTTATTAAAAGCAATTTTTAGTAAGTTTTAATGCTATCTTGATTATCAAGTTCGTATTACCAGAAGTTATTAGAAAAACATTTTATTCATTAATTTTTGGCCATTAATCGCGTGCAAAAACTTTGCAACTAATTATTTTTATGATAAGAAAATGTTTGTGCACTTTTTAAAGCGGTTTTTGTGAGTGGTAATGCTATCATCACTGTGAAATTAGCATTACCAGGTACAATTTTTTTCTCACCGCAACAAATTCGCAACAAAAAAGCTACTATTAATAGTGCCAAAACGATTTCAAAATTTTAAAGTGGTAGTGCTAACTTCACAGAGCTAACATATACACATTTATACCTACATATATCGTGCCTATGCCTTCGTCTTTGTGCAAAGTTTGTCAGTACACTTTGTGTTCACTAAACGTACGTAAAACAGAGCATTAAGCACGGGTGAAATTTACCTAAAGCATTCACGGCCATCTGCGAGTTGTTCTTTGTGACATAAAATTGTTTTGAAATGGTGTCAAAAACGCGTTTCCTGTCGCAAGACGGCGCTTTTGTTTATTTAGGAAAAGTAATGTTTACCAGATATTCGTCTACACCTGCACCGTGTTTATGCTAATATTTTCCGGTTCACAGATTTGCTCCTATGGAATTGTTTCTTATTTACACCTTCTCTTTCAAAATTCAGTGTACGTCATAGAATATTCATAAAAATAAATCCGACGGGAAATCAAGCTGGAAATCACTCTTAAAAATTACATCGTGAGGAAATTGCAAGGGATTAAAAGAATGAAAGGGTTTTTAAGGCAATGGATGCTAAAAACGCCAAGAACATGACGAAATTGGTAATAGGAACTCGAACAAAGATGCTTTGAAAGTGTCGTATGAAATTTGTGAAAATACAAAATGTGACTACGGTAATGAAAACTGATGAAAACAATATAGAAAGACTGAAAAAAATTAAATAAATCATACTCGGTAGGAATGTAGGGTTTCTTAGGCTTAAATTTTTTTGCGTGGCAAATTTGTAAGTACTTCCGTATGGCCAATTGCAACCATTTTCGTTTTATAAATAAATAAGTGTTTATTTTTCAATTAAGAACATTTTAAATTGAATTTTCTCAATTTCTTCAAATGGAACACCCTGTATATTTTTCGACGACGTGATGTAGAAATGAAAAACGAACTTTTTTTGTAAGTACTTCCCTATGGCTAATTGCAACCACTTTCGTTTTATCAATAAATAAAGTGTCAAATTCAATAATTAACTTAAAAAACGGGTTCCCTCAAATAATTCATTAGAAAAATTAGGTGTTCGACGTGTTGCCCATTTTGATTGACGCACGTCTTTATGCAATTTTCAAACAAGGCCATTTAGTGGGACCATTTCACTGAAATGAGTAAATAGTATTTAACCGGTCCTTTACTATAATGTTTTTTGTAAATTTTTTTGCTGTTTTCGTTATTCGACAAGCAATAAAACCTCAGTTTGGTATAAATTGTGGTGTACAAAGGAGCATTTATCACACTTATCGGTCGTTACAATTTGTATTGAATTTAAAATATTTGGAATTTTACAATATGAATTTTAATAAAACGGAACTTGTAGACATGACTTTTGTTTTGGGAGAGTCAGACAGAAATTGTTTACTTGCCAATAGAACTTATCACCAACGTTATCCTGAAAGAAGGATTCCAAAACCTTCTCGACAGATTTCTGAAAATTGGAAATGTCGAATATAAAAAAGTGAAAGAATAAAACGTGTTGTGAACGAAGAAAATGAGTTTTCTGTGGTGCTGGCAATGGTTGAGAATCCCCACGTTAGTCACAAAGAAATGAGCTCATTAGTAGGAATAAGTAGACGGTCTGTGGATCAAATCCTAAAAATAAATAAGTTGCATGCATATCATACTTAAATGCACCAGGAATTATATGACGACGATTTTGTAAAAGCGCCTACAATTTTGTAATTGGGCCAGAGGTGAAATGCAACATGATGTCAACTTCCTCAATAGTGCTTTATTTAGTGATGAGGCAATTTTTCATAAAAATGGATTTGTTAATATGCACAATTTCCATTATTATGTTTCGGAAAATCCTCAATTTTTTATGCAAGTTGATAACCAACATAGATGATCTATAAACTTTTGGGGAGGAATTATTGGAGAACATGTAATAGGGCCACATTTATTTGATGGTACATTGACTGGAGCTATTTATCTTCATTTTTGGAAAACTATCTGCCACAATTATTGCTAAATTTTCCTGAAAGAATTCGAAATACGATGTGGTTTCAGCAAGATGGTGCTCCACTACATTATTAAAATGCAGTTAGAGAGCACTTAAATAATACCTGCCCTAATCAATGGATTGAAAGAAATGGACTCACTAAATGGCCTGCTAGATCCCCAGATCTTACAAAAATGGATTTCTTTTTATGGGGATACGCAAAGGAAATTATTTATAGAGACACGCTAACAACAGTACAAAATATGAAGGAAAGAATAATAACTTTACATCTATCACACCGGCAGTTTTAGGAACAGTAGGAACCTCATTTCAAAAGCGGATAGAGATGTTTGTCAATCAAAATTGGCAACATATGGAACATTTATTTTATTTTTTTCTATTTGAAGAAACTTTTTTTTAAATTTATTTTTGAATTTTGTAATTATTGCTCAATAAAACGAATTTGGTTGCAATTACCCTAGGAAGTACTTACAAAAAATGTTCGTTTTCCATTTCTGCATCGCATCTTCTAAAAATATATAGGGTGTTAAATTTGAAAAATTGAGAAAATTCAATTTAAAATGTTCTTAATTGAAAAAAAATTTTTGGCCAACCTGTACATTTTTAGGAAATGAAAATGATTTAAAAACATTAATTAGATGTCTCGTAACTGGTATTCACATAACTTTTTCTTAAAACCCATAATTGTGACTGTGGTGATTTTTTAAATATCCATCTGCAGAATGCATTATTTCAACAACAAAAAAATTCATTACATCCAAGTGGTTGGGAGATATTCAATGCTAATATAGGAATAAATAGAGTCTAGAAAGAGGCTTCAAAAATGTACCGATATACATAGCATTCCGTTTTAAAAAAAGGCACTTGGGCTCGCCCTCTGCGTTCGAAAATAATGTCCAGTTATAGACTTTTTTTATCTAGTTTACTTGCAATTTTTTAAAAATTTTCTAGCTACCGTAGAACTCGAGATAAGGTCCGACGCTCTATTGCCTCACCCTCTATACATGATTCCGCAATCACATGATTAGCATAGTCCGAGGAGTTTCTCATTGGCCAAATTTTGTACAGTATTGCCAATTGCCGGCAATAAAGTATTATTTTTTTATTATTGCTGATATATTCCCTTTATTGCCAATTTATTTCCTTTAATTGGATTTATTTTCAGTTTATTGCCGTTAATACCTCTTTATCCCTCCTAATGCTTTAGTATTGCCGTAGTTGAAAAATATTGCTAAAAATATTCTATAAAATTATATCTTTTCTTTGTATTTACAACTTGTGTGATGCCTAGCCTACAGGCAGTTATAAGTCTATTTATCAGGAAAACATACAAGATGGTGGAATGATTTTGTCTAATTCCCTTAATGTCCAAGTGGAAACCATAAGAATTGTTATTGCTGCATAAAAAAAATTGTTTAAAAAATATTACATTTCATTCATTACTGACGTATGTTGGTGATTCTTAAACTATAACTTAATAAAAAAGTCTGAGGGAAATTTAGTGGAGACTTTTTACATATTTTTGTTATGTATTTCGCAGATACCATTGGCTGAAGACCTGTCGAAGACAAAGAAACGGTTCATATGCGCGCAGAAGTTTACTGAAAACGACAGACTATTTTAAAATACCTAAAATAGTTTGTCAGGCGAGAGCAATGACTACCTTCTTGTACAGAGAAAACCTGTTGCTTTTGCCTGATAATGAGGTATTACTTAGGTATAAAATTATAAAAAAAATCATCGTGATAAAATAGAACAAGCTAAAAGAAATTATAATGAGATTATATACATCAACTCGAGTAACAAATCAAAGGTAGCTTGGCAAATAATTAATCAAAAAAGTGAAAATAATCAATTACCCAAGCATTTTGTTGATCAGAATGGCAATAATGTTGACAATTTGTCCAGTGCAACAGATGCCTTCAATAATTTTTTTATAAATTCCGTAAAAATCATGACTGATAACATGTCTCCTTCGAATGATGACAAACAATTATTTAATAATAGGTCAATTTTTTTGCGTCCATTCAATGCAAAGGAAATCCTAGATATAATTAAGTCAGTTTCAACTAAAAATTCATCTGGAGAGGATGAAATCCCGTGTTCGCTTCTATTAAAAGTAGCCGAATTTATAGCTGAACCATTGCCTTCTCTTGTCAACTTTTCTTTTAAGAAGGTGTATTTCCAGCTAGCTTAAAAAACGCGTTAGTCCTGCCTATTCATAAAAAAAATGACAAGTCAGTCATATCAAATTATAGAGGTATTGCACTTTTATCAGCTTTTTCTAAAACTCTTGAAAAATCTTACTATATATTAGACTGAATGAATTTATAATCAAACAAAATTTATTGTCTGCTCGTCAATTTGGATTTCGGAAAGGCCTGGCAACCAAAGACGCTGTGTTATCACTTTATAATTATATTTTAGATAATTTTGAGAACAGGTCAAAGACAGCGTGTTTATTCTTCGATCTAACACGAGCTTTCGACACAGTCGATCATAATTTACTGGTAAATAAACTTTTTAATTATGGAATTCGCGGCCCAGCCTCAAGTTGGATCAAATCTTATTTAAGCGGGATAACCCAATCTGTTGTAATAAAAGATGTCGGTAAAACCTACAAATCCAGCCCTTTAAATGTGTCGACGGGTGTTCCTCAGGGGAGTATTCTGGGACCGCTACTATTTCTTATTTTTATAAATAATATTACACAGCACATGACAGATGTCTTTATAACGTTGTTTGCTGATGATTCCACGATGGCAGTTGATTCCAGCAGTATTAGTGAGCTTAGCATTAAAGCTAGTCAGACTGTAAGGACTATGCAAAATTACTGTGCAACCTCTGGTCTATTCCTGAATAATTCAAAAACTGACCTTCTAGTCTTTTCAACTACGAAACTTGATTACAGCCTGTTAGTTAAAATAGATCAAAACAGCATAAAACTAAATAATACTGTCAAGTTCCTAGGAGTTTATATGGATCCTTTATTAAAATGGGGAGCTCATATTGATTTTGTAGCTGGTAAGTTAGCTACCCATTGTTTTGTTATCTGGCAACTACGCCGTTTTGTAACCCTCCATATATTGAAGATGTACTACTTTGCTCATATTCAGTCATATCTGAGCTATTGCAATATATGCTGGGGTAACTGCGCACGGTCCAGCGAAATATTTACACTCCAAAAAAAAATAGTTCGCACAATGTTATTTAAACCACCTAGATATTCATGTAAAATTATTTTTATTGAATTAGGACTTTTAACTGTACCATGCCTTTATATATTAAACTGCGTTTTATACATAAAGGAACATTCTGATCAATTTAATGGGCGAATCTCTCCTAATGGTATTAATTTAAGACCAAATTATAATTTAAATATACCAGGTCATACCTTATCCAGCGTAGCAAAAGGTCCCAAACTAATGGCAATAAAATTATTTAACAAATTACCAATTCACATTAAAATAATTAATGTTATTCCATTGTTTAAAAAAGAAGTTAAATCCCTTTTGCTTAAAAATGCCTTTTACTCAGTGGAAGAGTACTTAAGTACTAACCTAAATATCCAATGACGGGGACATATCCTAATTTATTATATTTTAATCAGGTTTTCTTTTTTCTGAATATATTTTTTAAAATGTGTTTATATGACTTTTTAACTTTATGTCTTGTTTGTGCATACTGTTATGCATTTTGTTCTTTACTTTTAAATGTTTTTTTATATATACCTCTCAAATTGTATTATGTATACCTAATTATACATATTTTTATTTATATTTATAATTTTTTGTGACTATATTCCAATACTTGTAAAAGTCTATGGAAATAAAGGTATTATTATATTATTATTATTATTATTATTAAAAGCAGTTTGTTATAGTTTAAAGTCTAAAAAAATTATTCCAAAATTATCAATGTTATTCAGTTTTCTACGATCCACATACAAGACTCAAAGTGTTTAATATTTTGAAATATAGTAAGTAATAAAATAGTTTTGTATTAATTTATTTTTATTTATTCCTTGTAACAAATTCCAAACAATCATATCTTGTCCCCTTTTTTAAATTCCTTAAATTTATTTTTGAATCTCTAATCTGTTTGTTAGCCCGGCTTAAGGTGTAGTGTGATACGCCCGTGAGTTTTATGGGACCATATTATAACATGTAGGATTTATGTAATTCCTAAATGTCTTCTTTAGGCGGCCAGACAAATTCATCTAAATTTTCTTTAAGTTTAATTTTCTATTTTTCTAACCCTCTCCAAATATCATATTTTGTCATAAAAACCGCTTATTTTTCTATTTCTATAGTACTTCCGTTAACTATACGGTCTTCAACGTTATCATTATATTCAATCTCGCCTTCAATCTCATTTTCAACATAATTTTCAATTTCACTTTGGGTTGTTTAGTCCTCATCTGACGTTTCTGTTGTTCTTCTTCACTATCTGCATCTATTCTTTAACTCTTTTCGATGTTTTTGGATTTTTTTATTCCATTGTCGATTTGTTCGTCTGTGTCCGTGGATGATTGGATTTATTTCGTGATAATTAATGACATTCCATCGCCACCAACATAACGTGAACTTCCGAATAAGAATTTTTTGGCCTTTTATGATTAGAAATTAAAATGGACTATTGGAGGAATTATCTTTTCCATTTTTGTTCGTAATAATCTTTTAAGTTTAAATAGTCCATATCTTTGAAAATTCATATATATTATTACGACCTATAGTCGGGATAACTCAACGAGGTCCCAGATCTTACTAATCCTTGTAGTGCGAGAGCGACAAAATAAAAGAACAATTAAAAACAAATACAATTTATTATAAAAAAAATCAGTAACAGTACACAAAATTTAACAATAAAATATTACGATAAAACAATACAGAAAAATCTAGGGTTCAAGGTTAACGCTATGGAAAAAAATGATTAATAAATTGAAACAATTAACAATAAGAATGAGATATAATGGTTACTTAACTTTTACACAGAAAATTTGAGAGTTTCCTGGCGCTCCAGACTTGAAGGTTGGTCGAGGAGAAGTCTTTACAACACAATTTCATAGGTTTTACAAATCTTCACAATGGTTTGATAAGTTTCTCTTAATCGAAATGTATGAATTAAAATGCAGGGCCAAATCGGTTACCAAAATTTGTGTACCAAAGAATAGCAATGATCCAAAGTCCAAAAATCCAACAATACGAAAATAACAGAACAGTAGGCAAGTTCTGTGGTCAAAATCTGGCCTATCCCAAATCGTCTACAATTAAAGTTACAAAATTATTCTCAAGATTAACTTCTAACGTGAGCACGTGTCTTTAATAAATCAAAGAAATTCAAACTTACCTAGAATATTACTTCTAGACGATAACTTGCTTATTTATCCGAATAATTCGAAAATTCAATTTATCAAACCAAAATATAAATTGAAATATTAGGTTAAATCTAGTTATTAATCCGGTATTAAACCGATTAGCAATCACGTGCCTTTTAACTAAATCTTAAATCCTTAGCGAAGTTTTCAGTTCAAATTCTTGATTTAAAAAGAGAAAGTTTTAGGCAATTTTAGAGATTTATAACCTTTGGTCACTCACAAAAACAAAAGGAAATGACAACAGCTGACAGTTCGACAGTCAGGGTACCAACTTGTGAAAGGTAAAAGACTGAATCGATTTTTATGGACTTTCGATCATTAACCATCTTTGCTCTATTACTTTGTAAACAACTTTTATACGCTAATTATTGCAATAATCTATATTGTAAATTCTCCTAAAATATACTCAATAATACACCATTATTTAATAAATTTATATCTTTTCTACGGAGAGCCATCTGTTGGAGAAAAGCTTAAGTGGTAATTTGCACCCAATATTTAGCGTGGTGACATTTATCGCTAAAGGTAATTTCTACAATAGGTAAACTTGTTGAATTGATCTACTTATGATCTTGCGGACACCGGCGAAAGATGGCACGTCACAATATTCATGCATGTTTCTCCATTATATTCACTATTTGAAAGTTCATCTTAGCCCTCGTCCTGACCATTATTTGATGTTAAATTGGATGTCTTAGTAGAGATCTGACTTTGCTCTTTTTTGGTATCTATAATAGCTATTATTGTGCAACTTTTTTCAAAATCTTTCACAATCATTCCTAAAAGTTGTACTTTCCTTCTTTGAATTTTTCAATATTTTTCTAATTTGTTGTTTTGTTGGCATGGATAAAATTTTCATTAACTTTCACTTCACTTTCTTCGCGGGGAAATCTAAATTCGCCACCTATTAAAAAGAAAAAACTTCGCTAACTGCGATGATTCATACGGCGCCGATTATTCAGACAGACAAAGAAAAGCTATCTGTTGTATTCTAAGCTGCATAAACGAGACTTTCCGATATTACAGGATTCAGTACGAACTCGCCATTACCACGTATTACCCTTTTACTTCCCACCATTGCTCACTCATTGGCACTTATTGCCGTTTATTCCCCCATCTTGCCAGCTATTTTCAAATATTGTATTATACAGATTCGGAAATTGTAGTTCGTTATATGTAAACGTGTAACAGCGCAGGTAAACCACGCCTTGTCGTGAATCAATGCAGGGATTGGGTACATCTGCGCCACGAGGTCTAAATTTTGATGCGATTGGTCAATCCATATCTGTTTACTTTTATAAGGGGAGGTTACCTGTGCCACGAGATGCGTTCAAGTATTATGGGAGGACTGGAGGCGTGGCCGATATTATTTTCTATATCACCAACTTCATTTTCCGAATCTGTATGTGGCAACATATTACCTACTCTCTATTGCCGTTTATTTCCCTCCCTGCAAGCGATTTGTACGGTATTGCCGTCAATAAGAAGCCCCTCGGCATAACCGCTAGTGTATGGTAGCAAAACCAATGTAATAATACAGAAGTGGCATTGATAGTTTAAAGACATTCAATATTATGACATTTACTGATATAATCAAAGCAATAAAATAAATACTACATAATAGGTGGATATATATCGGGGAGCCGTCTAAAATAAAAAGATATTTTTGTACACATTATAATTTCAAAATTATATTTTTTGTCTTTAATTCAGAAAGAAACCAAGTTAACTAACTGAGTTACATTAAAAAGGTCATCATATGTATATTTATCCGAGTGCGTACCGCTACAATAACCACATGTATTATCAAACTAGGATAGATTATTGCAACAACAGTCACTGTGGTAATTATATGTTATTTAAAAAAGATCCCATGCGGAAATATGTATGTATCGTATTGTTCGCGTATTGCAATCAAATAATTTTGTTGTCACTTCCTCCACTTGATATACTTTTATGAGTTTATGAATTACCATAGGCCTGATTACATATTAACATACTATTATGCTCATTTTCCTTCACAACCAAATGATGTGGCCCAAAAACATAGCTATTCTACCGTTAACAACCACTGAAATAAACGACGAAATAATTTGAATATTAATAAAGTATTATAAATAAAGAATGTATCTGAATACATCCATGTCATATACCGTGCCTTACAAAATACTCACACTCATGGAAGAAATTGCCACTAGAGTACATGATAACAAACACCCTCACCACAGATTTTCCAAACTAAGCATTTAATGTACCGTATTAGTGTAATTCATGGTACATGGCCTATTATCCATTTAACAATTTTGTATAATAACTGATATTTTACTAATATTTAGCACGATCTGTATAGCATTTTGATTCAGTTTCTGTAAGTGAGACTATTTCAACTATCAGAAATTTTCTTTGTATAACTGCTAAATTATTTCACATTGTTTTATGTACCTATTTTAGTATCTTAGGAACTCAGTCATATTTTTTTAACACTAAATTATGTATCTCTGTTACAACACTTCAGAACCAATTGTCTATGCCAAGCCTGCAAAACATTCACATTCCTTTATATTTCATTTTTATACTTTGTTTACTATGTACATGTAATTATTTTCCTTAACTTTGAAACTTCCTGATTCTCCTGTTATATATAGTGTATTCTATATGATGTAATATATTTACTGAGTTCTTACAAAACAGTTGTAAACGATTTACTATTTATTAGGGCAGTTCGTTCTAAGGTTATATTCGCAATAAATCCCATTTATTCACTGTCAGCTTGTATGTAGATATTATAGATTCCCTTTATCGATTCTATTAATCCGTTCTGTAATTTGTTTGAGTAAGGAAACCTAACTAAGAAACCAGGTTGTGCGCTTAAGTCGCCCGTCAACATATGGCAATACCCGTACTCCGTACAATTTTACAGCTTTCAATTTTGTTAGTAAAAGTAGATTTTTCTAGTTTATACATTGCTACCGTATTCCAGACTTTAATATAAAATAGTTTACCTTATTAGTTAAAATCAAGAAGTGATAATTTATCTGACGAATTTGATCTGATTGAGACTACAAACGTTCAACTGTGCGATCCTCGGTAATTTATATTACATTTATATCCACGTTTCGTACAATTTTCAATTATATCCTTAATGCAATTTTCAATTTTTTTAAATAAATTATTATTATCTTTAATTCGATAGGTAATTAAAATAGGTACTACATGTTACCACATGGTAAAAAAATATTCTTTTCCCTCTCATTTTCTGGCAATTTATAGTTTGCAAATCAGCCTCTAAAATTTACTACTAAATTTGCTTATAAATTTACTTTTACGTATTAAGCAGACTTACTTAATAAGCAGTCTTATGTAATAAGCAGTTTTATTTAGCAGTCTTTAAGCATTTACGTTTACTTATATGTAATTTTGCATTTACGTTTGCGATTATTACTTTTCCAAGCCGCATGACTTGATATTCCTCTGCTTTTGTTAAGGCGTTTAAGCCTCTGATTGCACGAATCAAATAAATTAGAGACTATTCTACAATATTTGTATCTAAACTCCCTTTGAATCTAAAGACGTCTTGCAAGAATAAATTGCCAAAGATATATCTAGATTTGATGCTCTACGAGACAATTGGGGCCTGAACTGCAGTACCAGAGCTTTCCACCTGCAACCATACTCAGTCTGGAAATCTAGGACATTGGTATCATATTCACTATTATTTTTTTCGTATTAAATTATTCTTTTTCGCTGATACAATTTTATTAACATAAAATTTCATCTAAAATTATATTTCAAATAACTTCATATTATAAAATTTATTTAGTTCTGTAATATATTTTATCATTCATCTTATTCTTTATTTATTTTCCTACCTTTAATTTTGGTCTCGTCTATAGGAGACTGGTTTTACGGGAAAAAGAGACAAATCAAATAATAATTAACTATGGATGGTGCCCAAACAACATAAATTTTTCATTGTCTCCTTTTCCAGAATAAAACAAAAATTTTGTCTTTTATGCCACACATTCAAAGAGGGTAAGTTTCACATCTCTTACAGTTCTCCGAATCCACGATTCTTTGCTCCGGCTAAAACCAGCTAGTCGTCCTCATATGTCGCCTCGATTATTTACCAAAAATATACAATAAGCGAAACTAGGTAACATACGGTTGAATTTCTTGTAGCCCGAGTTGTAGCCCCAACAGTCATTTGTAATGTTAATTGAAAACCAATTGGCCATTAGATCAGATTCAGTCATGACCATCGTCGTCGGTTTAATAGCTGCGCAATATTGTGCACAAAAATGATGTAATGAAATTTGGAGCTAAATACCTACTTATATAAGACAAAAATGGTCAGCTGCGAGGCAGGATGACCAGGTTCCGTATTGTAAAAAATATACAGGGTTCTCCGAAAGTCTGAGAACAACCGATTCATAGTGTCAATGTAATTTTAATATAATTTTGTCGATAATATTCACAAATATCAATTTCATTATCTACTGTACTGGCCATCTATAACTGTACTGGAGTCGAGACTGGAATCTTCACAATAACGTATTTTTTTTTTATTGAATCATTTTGCAATGAATACAGGACTACGGTTAACAGACTTAATTACTCACTAATCAGTGTTGAGCTCATGTCGAATAGATAGCAACGTAAGAACTAGAGAAATAAAAAAATATTTTCTTAACCGCCTCTCAAGTTACCGAAGTATAGTGTATACGACTAGAATTGAAACCGCATAAAACTAAAAGCCGGCAAAAACAGTCGCCATCTCTTTATTGTTTTTCTTATGACAAGCATTTCTATTTACCTCCGCAAAAGATGCCGACTGTTTTTGCCGGCTTTTAGTTTTATACGGTTTCAATTCTGGTCGTATACACTATAACCCCCTGGAAGATCTCAAAGATTTTGTGCTAGGTAAAGAGAGACGAGGCCCTACAGTTTAATGTGGACGCCGAACCACTCTTGGGGCAGTTTTTTTAATGAAAAATTGTTTCGCCTTGCGGAAATCGAACCCACTTCGCTAGGCAACTCAGTTTGCTAGCCAGACGCTTTAACACACTGAGCCACCGTCTCCCCAGAGAAATAATTGATATACTATATTAAATGGGATTTGATGCCATTTTGATCGAAGAAAACAAATGAAAACCAAATGATTTCAAAGATACTTCAGTTTTTGTTATATTAAGGTGGGCATATCCAAGAGAGAGAGGTTCGATAAGGGAATATTTCTTATTTTTGGCCATTACTTTTTTTATACATATATTGTTAAAAAAAGTATAAGCCTACCTAAGTAGAACTATGACAGGTGTAGTGATATGAATCTCCACCTCGATCTCCACTCAATAATATCAGTCATTTGCAAAATTAGTTCATTTAGAACTACAAATTATGAAGATTGGCACTAATTTTTAATTTAAATTTACTTATTTTTCAAACAACTGAAATTATTGAGTGAAAATTCATATCACTACACCTGTCCACTTAGGTAGGCTTATGCTTTATTTTATCAATATATGTATTAAAAAGAAGTTATGGTCAAAAATAATAAATATTTCCTTATCGGATTTATCTCTGTCTATCTCTCTCTCTCTCTCTCTTAGATATGCCCACCTTAAGCCAGATTATTTCAAATAACACCATCAATTCAAGGTTTGTTTGCCAAGTCAAGTATCTTACTATGGTTTGGTAAAATTGTCTGTGGAAAAACTGTGGAAAATACGCATAAATACGGACAAGACAGAGACGATAACTCTACATAGAAAATTTACAAATACGCAGACGTTTACTAAGCTTAAAATCACCAGACAATTGGGGAAAGAAATGTGGTCAAGTATCTGGAGGTAACCCTGGACACAAGACTGCGTTTCGGACCCCATATTACACGAACAATTAACAGGACGTACGCGACACTGAGTAAATTATACCCACTGGTAAATCGAAGAAGTAAATTAACGACTGACAATAAACTGGTTATATACAAAGTTATACTGAGACCTATACTGACGTATGCCTGTGCTTCCTGGAACTCAATCTCGGAAGCACAGTATAAAAGACTACAAACGACACAAAACAAAATACTTCGACTACTGACAGACGCGGATCGATATACACCTATTGCTGTTCTTCATAGAAATTGTAATATCATGTTAATCACAGAGTACATACGAGAATGCGCACAAAAATTCTTCAAGAATAGAATACAGCAATCGGTCTTAACTCAGAACTTGACAGACATACGTGAACAATACAATAGTACACATACGCATAAATTACTACACCAAACATTACCTATCTGCTACGAAAGAAGATAACCTTACGAATACACATAGAACTTACTACCACATATACTTAGACAGATCGACGGACAAACATCCCTACCTCTCCTTCCCTTCCCGTTCCCTCTTCCTTCCCGCACTTTCCCCTTCCCAAACACAGAAAATGTATGTATGTGTATATATATATACAGGGTGTTGCATCATGAGAGGGACATAGCTTAATAGGAGGTAGAGAACATCAGTGGTAACCGGAACCTCCCATAGAAATGTCTCATTGGGCCTTCATTACGAAGTTACAGGATGTTAAATAATTTTTGGCCAAACCTGTTTTTTGTCATAACTTTGACAGGGAATGAAATAACGGATTCATATTTGGTACGGCTAATGTACTAACGAGCCCCAAGAGGTACATGTATAAAAAAAAAAATATCCAGGTCCGGACTCGCTATAATTTATGTTTCTTCTTTGCATCAATAAAACATCACCCTGTATATATTTTTTTGAAATTTCGATACGATATTCGAAAAGAGCAAGAAATAACAAACAAAATGGCCTATTTCATTTTTTTGTTACACCTTCGTGGTTATTTAAATACGTTGTTAAATGTGCAAGAAAATGGATTACAGAACCCTATTGAATGAGAGGCACGTGAAATAAATAGTTTTATAACTAAAATTTGCAAAAATTCTATTGAGCCTAGGTGGTCTGGGTGAATCCTAATTCCGGCACGTTTTAAAGGTCCATTTTGGTAAAAAACTGTGGTCCTAATAAGTAATCGGGTATGAAATAACAAAATTTTTAATCAATCACAGTAGGCTTGTTCAAAGAATAAAAGTGACAGATAATTTAAACCATTTAGGCCTAAGCAACCAGTTACTTTGATCAAGAAAATCATCAACATTTTATACTTAATAAAAATTGGAAAAGAGAACAAACTAAAATCTAAATAAATAAAATATTTTCCATTCAATTAACAATAAATAACAAAACAATAACTAAATGTGTTTAAAAATAAAACGTAATTGACACTAAAGTAAATTTTCAAAATGTCCTCCCCCACATTCTGTGCATTTTCTTGCGCGTTTAGAAAGGTCACCAATTGCTCGACGTATCATTTCTGGATTATTCCGTATTTCGTCGCAGGTTGTAACGATGCGCTGGATTAAATGTTGTCTACTTTCAATTTCAATGCTATAAACCTCGTTTCTTAAGTGGCCCCATAAAAAGTAATCACAAGGGTTACAATCAGGAGATCTTGGTGGCCATTCATGTGGACCCCCGCGTCCAATCCATCTATTAGGATACACATTGTTTAAGTGTTCTCTTACTTGAAGGTTAAAATGTGGTGGGGCCCCATCATGCTGAAACAACATGCCTCTTATACCGATATTTTCTAACATATTCGGTAAGATGTTTTGAAGAAAATCAAAGTAAATTTCACCTTCAATCTTTCTTCAAAAAAATGTGGCCCTATCAAATGTCTATTCACAAGTCCAACCCAAATATTTACAGAAAACCTGTGTTGCGAACGGCGTTGGCGTACCGCATGTGGGTTTTCCTGTGCCCATTTATGATTATTTCGTGAATTGTTTACTCCATCCCTTGTAAATTGTGCCTCATCCGTAAATAAGGTTCTGTAAATGACTGAGCGATGGTTAGACAAAAAATGACAAAATGCCAGGCGGGGGATATCGTCGCCTTGTTGAAGACGCTGTACCTGCTGGATATGATATGGATGGTAACGTTCTCTTTTTAGGGTTCTCCATACTCGCCAATGAGGAATACCAGTTGCCAAACTGATTCGTCTAGTGCTCATATTTGGGTTTTCTTGAACTACGTTTATAATATTGTTTTGTTCCTGCACACCTTGTTGTAAAACACGCTCCACAACTGCAGAAGTAGGAAACTTTCCGTGTTGTCTTGCATACTGGAACACCGTACTAAAGGTTTTATGATTAGGGCATCGACGACCAGGAAAACGCAGCCGATATTCTCTTTCCGTCGACCTACCATTTCCATTACAGAAACCATAGATGAATATTATGTCAGCATATTCCACGTTTGTAAATTTTACTGGCATAGTTAAAATATTTTCACAAGTTTTCACTAACTAAATGCGGATTATTGACACATTAAATTACTAACAAACAATTATTCAACTGTTTAGGAGATTTCTTTTTATTATCTGTCACTTTGAACAAGCCTACTGTGATTGATTAAAAATTTTGTTATTTCATACCCGATTACTTATTAGGACCACAGTTTTTTACCAAAATGGACCTTTAAAACGTGCCGGAATTAGGATTCACCCAGACCAACTAGGCTCAATAGAATTTTTGCAAATTTTAGTTATAAAACTATTTATTTCACGTGCCTCTCATTTAATAGGGTTCTGTAATCCATTTTCTTGCACATTTAACAACGTATTTAAATAACCACGAAGGTGTAACAAAAAAATTAAATAGGCCATTTTGTTTGTTTTTTCTTGCTCTTTTCGAATATCGTATCGAAATTTCAAAAAAATATATACAGGGTGATGTTTTATTGATGCAAAGAAGAAACATAAATTATAGCGAGTCCGGACCTGGATATATTTTTTTTATACATGTACCTCTTGGGGCTCGTTAGTACATTAGCCGTACCAAATATGAATCCGTTATTTCATTCCCTGTCAAAGTTATGACAAAAAACAGGTTTGGCCAAAAATTATTTAACACCCTGTAACTTCGTAATGAAGGCCCAATGAGACATTTCTATGGGAGGTTCCGGTTACCACTGATGTTCTCTACCTCCTGTTAAGCTATGTCCCTCTCATGATGCAACACCCTGTATATATATATATATATATATATATATATATATATATATATATATATATATATATATATGTGTGTATATATATTACGGTTAAATAAACAGCCATATATTTTCTTTATATTATGAAATAAACTTGTCTTTTACTAACTTCGCGACATTAAAGTAGGGTTTTCTTTGGTTTCCCTACAGGAAAAACATAAAAAACGAATTAATATAAACTTTAAATTTAGACTTTTAAACTCATTTGAGATCTATAAAGAGAACACGCCATATCTTTGTGCAAGGGCAGTACGGTACCGTAGTAAGTACAAGTTTGTGTGTATATATCTCGGGCATAACACCTGCCGCCCGCCGCCTTGCAGTGCCCAGACACTTTGAAACGCGCCGGGATTATTTATTCAATGTAAAATGAAGTAATAATGAGATAATGAAATACAAACGATGACATGTATATATCAATTAATAAAAACTTTTTAAATGGTTAAATGGTAAAATTGTCTACTATTTTCTCTAATAAAATAGTTTCTTTTAAATATGTTGGAGAGACAAGCAATGGCTTTTCCATTGAATCATTTAGACAAATCAATGCCTTAACGCACGGGAAAACAGGATTGTGTATTATGTGGTATATTCCGTTTTTGAGGGCATTGACCATATAAATAATCCAAAGGGACAGTCACCAAAGAAATAGGTAGGTACAACAATTCAAATATCTATATTACTTATAATATTTCTGTCTCGATTTCTGTGACAGAAGCAACATGTCGGTACAATATTCTTTCTCCTTCATCACTCACTTCATAATATAAATGGCTGTGTAATAAATGTGGGAATCTCTAGAACTATACTAAACCGATTTTAATGCGGATTTCGTTATTCTACAAATTATTCTTTGAGGAAAGTTCCGATGTGTAGTTCAAGTAGGAATATCCCGAGACATAAAAAACGCAACAAAAACTTTACTACCTCATTAAAATACCGTTACTCTTTGTGCTACCTCGACCGGAAATCAGCTCACTTACCTTTATACGTTTTTAATGTGCGTCGGGTCGTTTGATACCGCATTCCGCCATGGCCCGCGGCGATAATAATTATGTCGTAAAGTTGTTGTTGCATTTTTTATGTATCAGGAACTTATTACTTGAACTACACCTATATATATTTTTTAGGGGATGAACTTATGGTCCGGGGTTCGACGCCCCTCTCTTAAAGTGATTACTAACAAGATGAATTTTCGTGATTGGCTTCATTTTGACGTGTCTTCCCACTTTTCTATCTGCGAAAATTTTCGATAGAGGCATGCAAAGTTCTACGCGGCCCATAGATTTTCCAGTCCTACGCCATGAAAATGTCAGTTCCATGATCAACATATCTATCAGAAACTTTGTAGTACAATTTGACCATTCGATTCAAAAATATTAAACAACAGTGTAAAAATCAGTCCATTAATGTAAAAAAACAGAGAGCTGCGCCTGTCCTACAAAAGCGATGGGTTGGACCGGCGAGTTCCCTGCCCCCAATATGTAAAAATAACAGGGTCTGAAATTTTATTACTAATGGGATGATTTTTACACTATTGTTTAATTAATATTTTTGATATCGAATGGTCAAATTGTCCTACAAATTTTCTGGCGGGTTTTCTAGTCCTACACCATGAAAATGTAGTTCCACGATCAACATATTTAGCAGCTACATAGAACTTTGCATACCTCTACCGAGAATTTTCGCAGAGAAAAGTTGGAAGACTCGTTAAAACGAAGTCACTCACGAAAATTTAGTCTGTTAGTAACCACTTTAAAAAAGGGTTGTCGGATCCCATCAGACTGTTAAACATGCAGAAGGAAAATTACTGTTGAATCAAGTACTTTTTCTGATCAACTACCTACTTGTTTTCACAAACATCAAGTCTTGAAGGAAGTCCATTATACCTGACACAAAGCCGTCAACGACCAAAACTGTAGTTCGTTAGTTCTAAGCTAACGTTTTCAGTGTTTGAACTCTGTATTAAACGATGAACACACATTCCTCCAGAACAATCTTGCGAAGTACGGTCCTGGTCAAATTTATATCTTGATTTATTGGAACTTATTTCCCTGTTAAACTTTATTGACAAGTACTTCTAGTAGTTTTGTACAACTATAATCCAAAGCTGACTAGTAGAGAAAGAATAAGGGTTGAAGGGAGTTAGGTATATAGATATCTGATGGCATTCTAACTTTCTCTCATTGATATACCTGGGTGTAGTGTTTACATAGGGTTTTCAATTACTTATTAGATACACTAATTAGGGCGACTATTAAAATTTGAATTATTTGATATTATATAATATGTCCTTAATCCACAACAAATGGCAGTTGTGCAGATGACTGACTACGAGTCTCTACATCACGACTTTATCAATCGAAACAATCAGTGAATTTGTAAATTGAAATGCACGCTGAACCGGTTAAACATCTATTGATTCAGCTGATCGTGTATTCAAGTGATCCGTTTTATATAGTCTTCCTCATGCCATTGTTGAAAAAAATCTGTAGAATTCACTTCCCCATTGTCAATACTACTTATTGCAAATATAAGTTCAACTTCTGGGAATTAAAGCCTATGAAAATTGTTGTTTAGCAAAACCTAATTAGATGGATAGATTGGGTAATTAAAAAAATATATCAGCATCAGGTTCTGAAATAAATAAATATCTTACTTCATTTTTCACAATCTGGAGATTTCTCAGCTGAATCCTTGGAGGGCGTTTATTATTATCATTATTCCACGAAGATCGTTCGATGTTTGTGGAGCCGTTATTATTCCCACTTCCACAAATCAAATTGCTCCATGGAGCGGGAGGATTTTGGGTTCTCAGGGGTGGTAAGATATAGAGCATGTTTGCACACTTTAAGAACTAAATATTCAAATTAACATAATTCGAAAACAAAAGCAGCATGCACACTAGACCTGCACCGGTCGTAAAGAGTATGTTTTTATTCAATGAACATGTGGACTTTGTAAAAATAAACAAATAGTCACACGGCACGACTAGGCGGGTAATGATATACCCTCCTTCCGAGGCTGCCGAACGAAAACTGACAAAACACCAAAACAGCTGCGTGCACAAGTGAAGATCACAGACAATCAATATACCAACTATACAGAGTTAAAATCCCTATTACCGTTATTTATTATTACCCAAAAAGGAAAATATAAACAGGATGAAAAGGCAATTAAACCTATTATTTTTTTAGCAAGCCTTAAAGAGCAAAAAAATTGTATTGTATTAAATGTTTAATTTATTAATGGGAATGTCTTTTACTCTTTTACTAAATTTAACAATAAATTTCGCAACATATTAGCCCCTTGTCTGTTTTGTGTATTTTTGAGGAGTTAGAAATATCAATATTTTTTTTATCCAGATAACATCAATATATTTAATGGTAAATAAACACTTACTGTGTGTGTGTATAATAATCTAGACATGATTAAGATAAGGATTTTGCTTAGAGCCAGGTTATCTGTCTAGGTAGGTACAATAATATACCTAACTGTTTTATTTAAATTGTTCACTTTTTTCATTACTTCATTTTATATAAACATACATGTTAATGCTTACATGTGTGGTCTGTGTTGTACGTAATTATACGTATTAAATCAATAAGTGTATAACAGGATTTATATAGAAAAAGCAATTAGTTAATTATATTTCTATTTATTATTAGGCTACTTACATGACTAGGTGAATTATTAGAACTGGGACTTCTTTGTACAGTCACTAGAGCCATTTCAAGGTAACGCCACGATTTTTGAGTTATTTAAAATAAAACACTAAAATAATTTCACATTTTAACACAAACACTACATTATTTTTTGACAATGACAAGATGATTATAATTTAACAAACGTCAAACGTCAGAGCCATGTTCAATACTTTTATTTTGACCAATCCAAGCACTTTTTGCGTGACTATTATATCATCGAACCAATCACGGTACAGTTGTAAAATAATCTGTTTCTTTGCTGTGGCGACATCTTCAGGTGGTTACTACTTACTACAATACAGTATAACATAACCTGAACCTCACATAACATAACGTTATCAGAATTAATTCAAACTTTCAATCAAAATGAGCAAAATATTTACCCCGACAAATCAAATACGATTGACGAATGTGGCTGTGGTACGAATAAAAAAGGCTGGAAAAAGATTTGAAATAGCGTGCTATCGAAATAAAGTTGTGTCATGGAGAAACCAAGTGTAAGTAGAGCACATCATTGCACAATTGTGTTGGTTTTCTTAATAATAACTAATTAGCAATGATTAATCGGCAGGGAGAAGGATATAGACGAGGTTCTTCAAACACATACTGTTTTCACAAATGTTTCAAAAGGACAAGTGGCTAAAAAAGAAGATTTAATTAAAGCATTTGGAAAGGATAATCAAACTGAGATATGCAAAGAAATTTTAACCAAAGGAGAATTGCAGGTGTCCGATAAAGAACGACAGAGTCAAACTGAACAATTATTTAAAGATATAGCAACAACAGTAGCTGATAGATGTATAAATCCAGATGTGAAGCGTCCATTCCCAGTAACTATTATCGAAAAAGCTATGAAAGATGTTCATTTTTCCGTTAATCCAAACCAGTCCGCCAAGCAACAAGCGTTACATGTTATAAAACTTCTTAAAGATTTTATGCCTATTGAAAGGGCCAAAATGAGCCTTAAAGTTAATTGCAAAGGCAAGGCTGCAAAGAAATTAAAAGAAAAATTAACTAAAATGGGGGATGTGGAAATTGAAAACGAAGAAAGAGAAGGAGAGGAAATTACAATTCTTTTTCTAGTAGATCCAGGGCATTTCAAAGATATTGATGAATTTGTCAAATCAGAAAGTAAAGGTTCAGCCTATCTTGAAGTAATGTCGTATAAAGAAGTGGTGTTAACAGACGAGTATTTTTAAATAATCATATTGTCATATATTTGCTGAATGAACTGAAATTACTAACTTTGATTTTAATGATATTTTTGTTGCATATTAATAGACATAATTCAAAAGGCCTGAACTTTTACTCTTAAAATATTATTGCTGTTATATGTAAATTATGCTGTAGTTACGTGTCATTTTTAAAATGTGTTTCTTTGCTTAGGAGGTACATTTGTTATTCCTCCTTGGCAAATTTTGTTGTAGCATCATTGGCTGTGGCCAAATCTTAGAGCAGCTGTGATGTCCTACACTGAATGTTAGCTGTTAATCATTGAGATAGATCTCAATGCTGTTAATAGATCCTTCACGACATAACCTTAAAATTTATAATTCGATAAGGTAATAATAAATGATTTTTTTTTCTTTGGCGAGACATATTACATGTTACACTTAGGTAGCTCTTTTTTATCGGCTAGATGAAGAAATCCATCCAAATAAATCATACTTATCTGATATTTTAAGGTTATATCTGAGGCGTTATGTGAGTTTGTACCTGCCTACTAGTAAATTTAAGCGCTGGGCAGCCAGCTTTCTTTGTCATATACCATGAACGATAGCTATATCTTAGTGCTCTATCGAGTGACGACAGCCACTCGTTATTTTTATGTCAAGTTAAAATTTGTTGTATATTTTTATAAATAAATATATGGATTAATAATTATTATAGAAAAAAATCTGATTTTAATTTACTGCTATTTGCAAGATTAGCCGGCCAGCAACATGTCTCTGTATGAAGGGAATCATGGTGCTCTTTTCATATTTGAGTATAGGCATTTCATATGAAGCGGCAGTAGGGACATTCTCATTAGTTTCATTGCCTCATCTTTTGTGATTTGTTGTCTCATTTCAATATGTCACTGTTTTATTAGAACAAAACTATTAGGCAACAAATTTATAACACTATATCTCGCAAATAATGTAATGCCATAGTAATACCAAATAGTTGACATTAAGACCGACTCATGTCACTAGCTTATGCATGATGTATGACAAATCGTGCCACAGAGGAGGACCCGCATAATTCTTATGTGAAATGGGTCGTGGTCGAATTGTCTGAAATATCAATATATTGTAGATTTTCACTAAAAAACCTCAAAAATTAACAGTTTTTTATACATAGCGTGTCAAAGTTGGTAAATTTCTATCATATCCAACAATCAAGAATTCTTTACTTTTAAACTAATAATAAAACAACAAACAAAAAATATTTGAGTTCACTAATATAATCATATACAATTTTTTCGGAATTTTTTAATCAAATTTAACTTTCAGTAAAAAATATATACATATAAAGTTCATTCCTATTTTATTACTAGACTTAAATAAATAGTTATGAGTAATTTATTAGTAATAATAATAGTAAACTTTATTGATACTTTGCCAATATCAGACTATAGTCTAGTATACTTTAACTTGGCGTGTGTATGTATGAGTTAATATTTCCGTACGATTTCATTTTCTCGTGTACACAAAAATCCAGAAATATTTTGTCCACGTAGACAATGTTTCTGGACTATTGCTTTAACTTTGTGTACAATATGGGAGAAAATGAAATTGTATGGAAATATTAACTCATACATACACACACCAAGTTAAAGTATACTAGACTATATTATAAATAAGTTTTTGTCAAAAGAGGATACATAAACTATATAACAAAAACATCATACAAATATATAGAATCAGAAAATATAAATAAATACCACACTATCAGAAAACTTTGTGATTTAAAAACACTGTAAATTCACTAATTGAACAAAATGGTTCAGTGATAAGCACTAAACATTGAGTCATACCTCTGGGTTATTTGATTGCATACTTCTGCTCTTCTCTCTATTTTTTCATATATATAGTGGAGAGCGGAGTCAAATTAGCTCAGAAATGCGCTACGTTTCGGAATAATTACGGGAAGCTTGGATTTCCGTAAAACTTTTTGATAGACACTTGAAATAGTTTAAAATAAAAAGTTATACTTTTATATTTGCCCGCTAATTATTTATTAATTGTTTAAATAAAAGAAAAACATTTTTGATGTAAAATTGTAATAACACAATGAATTTCAAAGCAATTGTATTCAAATTAATATTTTTTTTATATGTTAATAATAATATGTTTTTGAAGTCACTGAAAAAGAATATAATGCTGAAAAATAAAAATTCAGAATGGCTGATCCAATATGGTCGACTTTATGTAAAATATTTCCTAAAAAATGACGTAACTCGAACAATATCAAGCAAATTTCGTTTAAATTAATATTAAGGGGGATTTTGAGTCACTGAAAAAGAATATGATCTTGAAAATTAGAAAATCAAAAAGGTTGATTCAATATGGCCCAATTGTAAGGCAGGGACCATACTGTACCACAGTAACTTAATATCTATAGAACCAGTAAGTCGCATAGCCTTATTTTAAATCTTTGGCTGAGTAGTCTTTAAGCCAATAATACCTTTTGACTTATATGCTGAACGTCACAAATTTGAGTCATGTTTAGAATATTGTTTACACTGTTGTCCATAATTATGCCTAGGTTTTTGACACTATCGCTAAAAGTTATGTCGGCATCATTCATATTTCGCATGGGTTCACAGTCAACCAAAAGACTCTTGTGTTTGCCATTTGCAAAAATAATAGCATGTGTTTTATCAACATTAATTTTTAGTCCATTATTGTCTAGGTCATCTATAGCTATTTTTCAGGTTGTCATCTACATACAGTAAAGCAATATTAATTTCTTGTGGGTTAAAATAACACATCATCAACATAGTAGTAGATATTGCAGTACTTGACCACTTTGAATCTATGACATATATATTGAACTAACAGTAGCTCAAGAATACAGCCTTGAGGTAGACCGGATATAATACCTGAGCTTTCAGAGTGCCTAGGAACTGTACACAATGATCTATTTCATTTTATGTGACTGCATTGACTTTAGGAAGTCGAAAATGTTCTGTTTTGGATGCATTCAAGGTCATTTTATTTGCAAGTAAGTATTGAATTCACAACTGCGTGTGGTGATTATCTGGTTGCAAATTATTTGTGATTATTTTTACTATAAGGATGGAGTTATGTATATAGGACAAAATTAGTGCTTGGGATGATTCACGTGAATCATTTACATAAATACGGAAAATGTCAGACCCAGTACCGCACCTTGAGGGACTCCATTCATCTGAAGCTTCCAACTTTTTATCACCTTGAAACGAATCGAAGACGATTTGTGGGATTGGATTTAATAAACTTTATCGTATTTCTAAGGAACTGATTTTATTATGATGATTTTCATGAGACAGTCAAAACTATTACAAATCGTCGTTATTCAAAACATGTATTTATAATTTGTCACCGAAACCACAAAAATAGCATGGATAATCTATTTCTGTTTAAATTGAAAGTATTCCAAAAATAAGTGCAATGAACCTTCAGTCTTTTGAAATTTGCCCGAGACATAAGGAGATTGGAGCTCATAAAGATATGTTGGTAGGTAGACATTAATTATATGGAAATTTCTTTAACTGTTAATATTTAATTATGTACATGGAGTTAAAAATCGGAGGAGGAACAAAATGATACTTTTCACAAATACTCGTATAGGACTGATAGCTATAATCTATCACAATTATACTACAGCAAATAAAACAACTTTAATATATACATTTTATTAACTAATAAAAATTCGACAAACCTCGCTCTCCTCAGGTAGTTCCGTAATAACGTAATATTTACATTACATATATACAATAAAATATATTATCTACACAGCATGTGAAACCAAAATGAGTAAATATATTGAGCGCATATTATTTTCTTCTTAGACATAACACCCTAAAATAAAATATATCAATATGATAATGGGTCTGTAACATAATATATTTATTTAATATTATGTTACGTTAAGAGTCCATGCCAGACATGCATAAGTGAATCACATTAAAAAATTAATAATAGCTTTCAAATGGAAATTTAAGTAGGTAACGTCATCATAGGATTATTCTTTGATTTATCCCGAGCCTTTAACTTCCTCAATCTATCTTTTATTAAAGAATACAACAGATATATATCTTCATATAATAATCAAGCAATTTCAAATGACCATGAAGTGAATTTCGGAATCCCCTAGAACTCTGTGTTGGGACTTTTGTAAATAATTTACCCATCATTCATATCAAAAGGCAACATCACTTTGTTCGCCAATGACAACTGTGTACAGAGTACATGTATCTATCAAGAAAATCATTATTTGATAACACAAGACAAATTTTAATACCATTAGCTTGTCATTCTGCTCAATAATTTATAAGTATCTCAATCAATACAAAGCTACGTTTGGACATTCAAATCGTTGAAGTGTACAAGAAAGTTAACAAAACCGAATACACCAGCTTCAAAATTCTCTAGATACTCTGGCTCTACTATAAGTGTATTAATCTATGGTATATTGTAACAATATAGGAGTAAGCCAATAATTTGCAGCGGGTTTTTCTCTGCCAAAATCTAATTTTCAATTCCGATTTCACAATCTTTTGTAAAAAAAAAAACTGTTGAAAGTGACCGAATCTCTATCTGATCTATCTATATATATTTTGTCCTTGTTAAAATAGATCCAGACCCAGTAAATTGAATTAATTTAAACCTAACGAATGCTTGTCATTATAATTATTATATAAGAAATTACCAAATATGATTAGAAACGTCAATAACTTTAAGAAATACAAATCTAGTCTTACTGAAAATATTTTTATTCATACAACGAATTTTAACATCTTTTTGGCTTCACACCACATCTATTCTGGCAGAGACTCGTAACGCAAATATCAATATATGTTGACAAATAAACAAATTCATTTATGTTTATATTATTTAAAACACCAATCATGAAGAGACTAAAATACTCCTGTCCCTAATTTTGTAAATGAAGTTATTAGCATAGTGCCATTATATTAGAATTTCAAATTCCTGAGTACACTTTTATATAATAAGAATTTGTCAATTAACACATTCGCTGCCAGGACAGACACAAGTCTCTGATTCGAGCACATTACAGCAAATACATATGTCTTCTACTCTCATCACCATCGTCAAGTGAACAATATCAAGTATTTGACATGGTGCTGTATAACACTATAATATGTATTCTGTTTTTATTATTGGTGTGTTTATTTAGAATTTATAGACTGTGTCTGCTATTGTGATGGCTATGGCATACAGCTTGTAAATTGAGACTCTTTACAAAATTCCAAACGAAGCTCAATTTTAAACCTGTTGTAATATGTGTTTTCTAAACATTCCCAAAATTTCACTTTAAAAGGTAATTGCTATTTTTTTCATTAAGAAAGTAAAATTTTCATGTATCTCATTTTTTATTTTGTTGACTGTATTGTTCTAATAATTTTGTCTTATACAATTTTGTCTTATCATATTATGTGATTTAGAGAATAAGTATACCTATTTTATGACCTAATATGTCTGTGTTTTTTAAGTATATAATTTTAAAATGTGCTTTTTCCCCATCATTTTTGACATGTGTAAACACTATGTGTATGTCTGGTCGATAGCCGAGTGGGTAAGGCGCGAGGTGGCAATCGCGATTAATCACACGGACATCGCACCACCGGGTTCGAATCCTGGCTCCGGCACTGGCACTGTCGGAGGAAATGGTTGTATGTCCGCGTTTTTCAATGTGTAACCTCCTTCCGCACAAGCCCTGGCTTCTGGAATTGAGGGTTGTCTAATTTCTGTGATGTTTATTATTATTTGACACCAATAACATATTCTATTCTAATGCTTTCAATCTTGTCAACTATCTTCAACTATCATCTGTCAAGTTTAAGTCTAATTGCAAAGCATACTGGATGGCCGATAGAAAATAAAACAGGTATGTTTTCTGCTTATATGATAATTTTTTTCAAAAAATACTAGAACACGATTTTATTTTCAAGAAGAGCACTTTTATTGTATATTTTCCCCTTCAATGTTAAGTGGTAAGTAAGCATCTTTATTCTGTAATTACCTGATAGTATAGTCAAATATATACAAGATTAATTAGTCAAGAGTAAATATATGATCCATCCCTATACTGTTAAATGGAAAAAGGGATCACGTAGCTCATTGTTTTGAAGCCCGTTAAATTTTCTTCACAACAGTATCTTACTTTTTAAATTTGGAGTAATTGTGTTCGAGAAATTGCTTTCTAAAAACACAAACAAAACAAATATAATTCGAGAATTTGACGTATTGGTTGTCGATAAATGACTGAATCCATATTGAATAGTCTTACTATTTGATACCAGCTGACTCTTCGGAAAATCAAAGCAAAACCATCAAAGCGTGCACTAACTAAGAAACTTGCTAACTGAAATTGATTGGCCTTTTCAAATGTTCTCCAATAAATTCTATTTTTCTTGCCGATTTTCTAATTTAAACGTATGCGGCTCTTAAATAAATACATCCCGATAAAAGTGTGCAATGTCAACAACAAATCACCAGTTGAATGACACACTCTCCTATCTTAAAACTGTCTTCTCAACAGGCCAACATCTTATATCCTAAAACAAGTTCAAAAAAGAATGCAAACTCGTAATAAATATGGTAAATTTATTATGTGAACAGATGACAATGTTCGTGACATCTGGCGCTTGGTGAACCGTGAAGGAAATAAACCTAAATCCAATACAGCTGACCATAAAATTGGAGCTACCAAATCTTTCATCAAAAATTAACTTTTTTATTATTATAGCTGAAAAAATAATTAATACACTACCCAACAACACATTTAAAACCAGTGCAGCTGATTATCTAAACGGTGCGACTATATCAAGTTCTACTTTTTTTATGAAACCGATCGCAGAAAGCGAAGTCATTGAAGCCGCAGAAAAACTTAAAAATTCGTGTTATACGGACATGCAATATGAATAGCAAAATTATGAAAGATATCTTTGACATTGCCTTTAAAATTACATACCGGTCGTCAAAAGACGATAGTTCGGTTATAGAAAATTACCGCCCCTATATCCACCATCGCCATCATCTCCAAGGTTTTTGAAATAATTCTGAAATCACGGCTGATGCTTTTTTCGAAAATAATACCTTAAACTGTTGCCAGTTTGGCTACAGATGTAAGTGTAGCACAACTCGAGCTTAATTCAAAGCAGTAAGTGACATAGTTAATGGTGTTGAGGGTGGCAAGTGTGTATCAAACACATCAAACATATCTTGAGGGCATTGACTGTGTAATATACCGTTGTAAATAAAATTTAATTATCCTTAAAACGATGTGCTATCTGACACCCTTTATCCTCTAAAATTCTAGGAGTATTCCACCATCATTTAAGGGTTGAAGTAGGACGACAGAAAACACAAAAAAAATATCCCCATTGATAATAAAATCGATAAAAAATGATCCTACAGAAAGAAAACACACCTGCTTCGCTTTCGGTTGGCTACACGGTGTGTAGAATAACCTTTGTTAAACCATCTCAGACCATTCCGCTCACCATTTCTTATGTTTTCTTAACTGCCTCTCAAGTTACCGAAGCAAGCCCCTGGAAGGTATCAAGGATCTTGTGCTAGGTAAAGAGAGACGAGGCCCTACACTTTATTGTGGAGTCCGAGCCACTCTTGGTGCAATTTTTTTAATCAAGAATTGTTTCGCCTTTCGAACCCAGTTTGCTAGGCATACTGTTTGCTAGTTAGACGCTTTAGCACACCGAGCTACCGTCCCCCTTTCGCTCTAATAGACTGTTAATATCTTTTTGCAAAAACTATCCCTACATATTCGTCCCCCTTCATCTATCAAATACCTAGAAATTCATCTTGATCAAGAGCTTAATTTAAACCACCACCCAAAACTTGTCAAACGAAGGATAACATCTAGAATTCAACTCTACAGGTCTCTAACATATACAAATAAGGGCATTAAACTTATTGCTGCCACCAAAATATACAGAGACCAATACTAAATTACAGACATACTATTTATTTTAATTGTCGCAACCCAACCCTAAAAAATACACAGATTATAGAAACACCCGCCCTTTGAATAATCACTATCGATATCTCACCAATCCTTTGCATCATCCTGCCAATCAATTCCTCTGTCACAAAACTAAATTACTTTCAGTTCGAGAAAGACTACAGATGCTATCCTCCAAATTTGCTAAAAACAAACAGAATCGGCTAATAACAGAATCATCACTAATTCTAAGAGACATTGTACAACCAAGACATCAATTTCCTGAAAGAACTCTGCAAGAAATTCCTTCATTCATTGCAACTGAACCCTAAGACCGGTTCAAGACAGATTATTTTTGATAATTCTTATATTTTTTATTACACCTAAATGGTTACGTATTAAGAGCTAATGTTTGGCAAAATTGTAAATGCTACAGAGCAAACAGTACAGAAAGAAATGAACCTCATCCATGGAAGGGCTGATTGTGCATTTTTATCCAACTACTCTCTTTATTTAATAGTGAGGTCGTCTTGCGTAAAGTGCTTTGTCTAACTATAGCTTTATAACGGAGGTCTCAACAAAAAATATCATGTCCTCAATTGTGGCTTCCCTGGGATGTTATAAGAGAAATAGTTAATTTGACAGAAAGCCACGTTTTCTTTTTTTCATAAAATCAACTAAAAGTAATATAAAAAATAAATCGCAGCAGACAGTGATCATCGACTTTAAAAATCTCCCTGGGTTGTGATTTGAATGATGTGTGGCTTTTATGCATTTGGCTTGACAGCGAATGTGTTAAAAATTAATTCATTATAATATTTGTTGATTTAATCTTAAAATAGAAAAATTATAATTCTTTCAAATGTTATATCTTCAATAATTCAATAACAAAGTAGAATGATATTAATTTTATATCTTATTAAATCAGAAAATAAAAAAAATGAGAATTTCCAAATATCACACAACTTTATAAGTTTCGTGTCGACTAAAATAGCTTTAATCTTGGTCCTAGTACAAAAAAATATATTAAAACTCTATCGGGAATGGTTGAGTATTCCTTATTTTTGGACAATTACATTTGAGTCCTCATTTTTAGTTTTAAGTCAATAAAATGAGGATAGTCAAATTAATTTGTTTATTACACATTTGAATTATACTTTTCATTTGCACTAAAAAAAAAAAAAATGGTGCTCTATAGGTAACATTAATGGTAACTAAAATTTAAAAAATTTGCAATATTACCCTTTGTCAGTAAAAAAAAGTTTCAATTGTCCTCTAAAGGTAAAATTAATAACTAACTACGAAAATTAGGCAAAAATAATATAATATATTGCATTCATTTACTGGGCTTGGACTTTTTCATCTGGTTTGGGAATATAAATGCTCTCAGCTCGTTGATCATGTTTTGCAGCTATTCTAGAGATTGTGAAGAGAAAGTCTGACAATCTATTCAAGTAGACCTGAGCTTCCTTGTCTAAGTTTCCTTCACGCACCAGAGGCACCAGCACCCTTTCTGTTTTTCGGCATATCGACCTAGCTACGTGAAGGGAGGCACTTGCCACACCACCACCCTGTAAAAAATATTTACTTTCCTTAGTACTTCAATAAAAATTAATTACATAATGTGCTATAATGAATAATACAATGGAACTAAAATAATAGCTATTTTTTTTTCGTTCATCAAAAAACATGATTTTAATGTCAAGTTGCATGAAGCTAAACTATCATTATAACAAGCTCGTAGTGTGAGGCTTTATTGAACGAGTCTGGTTTATAGCCAAGTGAGCAAAAAGAGCAAGGCCATAGAGACAAATTCAGTAAACCCTTATTATGGACAAATTGCATAAAAGTTGCATGACCAATTGCTAGAATTAGCTCATTATCGAAAAATAGTATACCAAGTCAGCACTTCCCGAGACTCAAAAAACGCAACAAAAACTATACGACATAATTATTATTGCCGCGGGCCATGTGACATGCCCTGTCATCAAACAACCCGACGCACATTAAAAACCTATAAAGGTAAGTGAGTCAATTGCGGTCGAGACAGCACAAAGATGGCATTTTAATGAGGTCGTAAAGTTTTTGTTGCCTTTTTTATTTGCAGGGATGCGTCGACTTGACTATATATTGTTTTATGCGAACCAAAAAAGTGACAGTGTCATGGACGTCTTGACAGCTGAGGTACAAAGAATCACTTTACTCCACATGCAATATGGGGAACGTTACTATAGGGGAATCCTATACAGTTATGTATATGTGCAATATGGGTTAGAATCACAAGATAATATGAAATAGATAGTGAATGCCTACCATAGTATCATTTAATTATTATTTGTATTTCTCTTCTCTTAAATAAATATCCATTTTAAAAGGTTAATATTATTTTGAGTGCAATAATACTCAAGTTTCGTAAGGTTACCTATGACCTAAGCCCAATGGAATGTATTAAAAATTAATTCATACCATTGACAATCACAGCGGCGCCAGCATACAGTACATTATCGTCCCACCTCAATCACATTCCATTAGATGACATTCTCATCCGTACTGAACATGTACATAAGTGTATAGGATTTCCCTATACGGCTAGTAGCTCTCTCCATGCTGTGTAACACGCTATTTTTTCTTCAAACATCAAATATGAATTGAATAAATACTGTTATTTTTCCTTCAAATACTTTTAACGCCGCACGTGAGCGGCAGGAAAAGCAGCTTGTCAATGGCACCAAAAGACTTTTACTGCTGATCAGACTAAATGGGGAGCATTCGTGCAAACCCGATAAATCCAGTTTTGATAGAAAATAAGTTATACATCATTTTTTACTATGTGAAGGGTCTTCTATCAATATATGAAACCAGAATCAAGCAGAAGTCGCTATTTCTCATGCAAAATCCTATATAAACTTGATCATTTCGAGCAAATCCGATAAATCCAAGATTTCGAGCAAATACCAATAAATCCAATATTCGGAGACAAACATGAAACGGCTGTACTATATTGCCATATGTTACTGTTTGCAGTTTCTATAATGATTTTACAGTAAATGTTTTTGATCATGAATTTATTTAGTCAATTAAAGAAAAATAAAAAGAGAAAAAATGCATCATTTCAAAAGTTTGGTGCAAAAGCCGATAAATCCAATAATTTTGTGCAAAAGCTGATAAATCCAATGACTTTTGTTTTTTAAAATGAGCTGTGCACATTGAATTTTGCCAAAATTTTAGGATTCCTCAGTCAAATCTCTAAACATAATTTGGTGACAAATGTATTTAAAAAGTGGGGTTTTGCACTAATGCTCCTCAAATGGCAGAAGTTCGCCAAATCTGTCATGTTTTTTGACATTTCAAAAAATCATTTTGTGTGAAAACTGTCACACAAGCTGTCATTAAAAATTTCATCGTTTATTATATAATAGTTATTTGTATGCCAAGGCCATGAAATCCCTTTTTAATGTTATCAACAGAATAAGTTGTAAAATACTTTTAGTGCTACTCATTATTGGCAGTAAAAGATTTTTACTGTCACTCAGATGAAGCGTCAGAGAAATGACAGTTTAATTTCATGAAATTTATCATAAAACACAGTGCTCCCAAGCACAAATGTGCTTAGACGAGCACTAAGCACAGTGCTTATGAACAGCTCTGATCTACACAACACTTTAATTGTATGAAAAACTTTCATGGAAGGTATGGCATATTTACAGGGAAAATATTTTTAAAAAGTTGCTCCCTTTTCTAAATGATATATAACTTTAACGAAGGTAGTAATATGATTATGATCAATAATATATTATATAATAGGAATTAGTTCCATGCTGAATAACCTTGTAAATAACATCCAGCTGATACTGTCGTGATCAGAAAAAATAGGACAACTTTTTTTTTCTAATGTAAATCTGTCTCTATTTGAATATGTAATGAGTAGCCGAAATAAAACAGATATCACTTTTAATTTATTTTTTATTTTAATGCTGTAGTTATTGCTATAGTAAATGATGGATGGTTAATGAGACAAATTGCACTGCGTTATAACATTAACAAAAATTTGGTATGTAACATTTTAAGAAAGTGGAGAATAAATGGTACAATTAGTAAAAATCCTGGATCAAAGGACAAAGGATATCCTACTTAACAATAAACTAACTATTAATATTTCGTTATTGCACCATTTTTATTTATAACTTCTATAAGTCTGTTTGGCATAGAATTAAATAACCTTATACAATAATCATCAGTAATAATATTTTCCTATGCATTATTTACTATGTTCAGCAATTCTTCGGCATTCCGTGATCTCACATTTCGTTTTTGAATTCTTCTTACGAGTAGTCCCCATACTTCTTCCACAGGGTTAAGATCTGGACTATGAGTGGGCCAGTTAAGAACATTGATGTTATCTTGAAACCAGTTAGTTACGGTATGAGCAGTATGAACGGAACAATTGTCTTGTTGAAATATGAACTCATTATTAGGAAATAATTGTGACGCAGAAGGGAACATAATATTGTCTAAAATCCTAATATACGTGTCACTAAATCGTTCCTCAATATGCCACAAAACACCAAGACCACGTGCCGATATCCAAGCCCACATATTGACGGAAAATCTACCACTTTTATTATTGTTAGATATATATTTCTCATCGAATCGAGTATTCGGAGGGCGGTAAACACAAATACGACTGCTGTGTGTTGACTGGAAAGTTTTCTCGTCTATAAAGATTACATTGTTCCAATAATTTACATCATGCGCTAAAAATTCAAGCGCAAATCCTACTCGAACTTCTTTATGTTCAGCTCTAATTAAATATTTCTGTGCTGCTGCATGACAGCGTAGCTCCGATTCTCTTACTCGTCGGTGACCAGTACTACTTGATCCAGGAAAATTCGTTTCTTCAGCAGCCTGAATAATCGAGTAAAATGGATTTTCTACTAAAGCATTTACCAATTGCAAATCTTGCTGTTGAATTGATATCCTTCGTCGCCCTGATCCAGGATTTCTACTAATCGTACCGTTTATTCTCCACTTTCTTAAACTGTCACACACCGTATTTTTATCAATATTATAATGCAGTGAAATTTATCTCATTGACCATCCATCTTCTGCTTTAGCAATAACTCCAGATTTAACTAAATCGCTTATATGAGGCATATTAGTTTTTTGCACACTTGCAATAAATTATAACAACTAACTGACAATGTCACATTAATTAAAGTTAGATGTACACAACTAGATTTTAGCAAAATACCGTTATAAGACTTGTCCTATTTATTTTTTGCTCACAACCGTACGAGAAATAATTTTTTTATCAAAGCTGACAGATATTAAAATATTTATGGCACTGTTTTAGAGTGTTCCTTATTTATACCTGATGGAAAAAAAATTTTTTTTTTCAGTCTCGACCCTCAAAAAGTTTGAATTTGATTTTAAAATCACACACACAAAATTTCATATCTCTAGACACATTCCTTTCTGCGCTACATGAGCTAGAAATTTGATGATATACATTTTTTAAAATAAGAATATAAAGATGGATTCTTTTCAAATTAGAATTTCATTTATGTTACTCAACCTCAAATGAAATAAAAAGAAGATAATAATTTTAACCTGCATGATTAATATCTACTCGTACCACTGGAAGCTGAAAGTTAAGTAAAATATGAAATATTTCAATCAAAAACACAAATCTGTCATTTTCCAAATGAATCAACCAATTCAATTCAATACAACTTTAAAATTTACATCTGCCTCCCCAGAACCCACCCCAACATCGACTATGCAACCACCACGTTGTTTGCGGTGGAGGATTGTAGGGTTGGACGGAATGGGACTGGTTTGGTTAAAAGACAATTAAAAACAGCTTAACATAAACACCTTCCATTGCAGATGGATTAAATCTCACGCACGGTCACTGATTTAATTTTGATTCTGATGCAGCCACCTCAACTTGTACAAGTGCCTTCTGTGAGGTATGTCAATGCTGGGCTGCGCGTGGCTGGCCTAAACTCTGATTTTAAAATTAAAAGAATCAACCGCTGAGGCCAGTTAATTTTATTATACTTTTTCTAGAAATACACTAGCTGCACCATTTCCTTAGAAACGATGCAGCATGTGTTGTGAACCCTATAGTTGAAATCACAAATAATGTTGTCGTTTATGTCATCTATTAATGTGCTTATCAACCACATGCGATTTTTCAATCTTTGCAAATACAAAGCGCATAGGATGTGAATAACAGAAAGTCACGCCTGCTGAGACTACGACAGAAGTTCCGAGCGTAACTATTCGTGTTACAAATGAATATTACAAGCGTTAGTCGTAGCCGCAATCAACGTTAAGCATTCTGTCAGTTCTCTGTCAATTCAGTAGGGTGTAGTGGGTAAAAGACCGAATGCAGTAGCCAGAGACATGGTGGTGAAATTAAACGAGTGCTTTAATCAGGAAAAACGTAACGGATGTTCTCTTTTACCTTTGGAAGAAATCCACGAGGTGAATTGTAAAATTAAATGTGGCAACAGATGTTAAAATTCATTGTATCGCATGCTATCATTAATAATGATAATAATAATAATAAATTTATTTGAAATTAATTGACATAACAGTACATATTATTAGTTTAAATACTGTGCCAGCTCTTATAATTGTGTTGGTAACTTATTCATAAAAAACATTTAAATATTGTTATTTATTAAGTATAGTACTTATATACTAAAACTAAAAGGTTCAAATATGACACCTATGCTCACAGGGAGCTTGTCTTATGTCTATCTATTCCTATTTAATTACCAAGCACTAAAAATATATATATTTGTACATCATATTAATTAATACATCTAAATACAATAGAAGAAAATAAAAAGAAATAAAATAAAAAGTATCTATACTAGTGGAATTAATCGAGTATAGAGGGTAACCAAATGTATTATTTCTTCAAAATTTGCTTAAATTTATCTATATTTTCATTTACATATGTTTTAGTTATTCTCTTACATTTTTTAAAGTATTTTATGTCTTTTATTGATACAGGTAAGACGATATGCAATTTAATTCCCGTATAATCTATATACTTTGAGAAGGCTGTATTTGTTGCTTTTGGTCTTATATTTTCTTTGTTTGCCATCGAGCGAGTTAAGTAGTTATGGTCTGATTTATTTTCTATTTTGGGTTTTTTTTGGACTTAATTCAGAATATCTATAATATATAAACTATCAATATCCAATACTTTAATATTTTCAAATAATGATTCTGTTGAATAATATCTAAGTTTGTTCAAAATAATTTTTAAAATATCTTTGAATTATTTTAAGGGTATTTAGAGTACTGTCATATGCCCCGCCCCAAATTATTAAATCATACTTAATTATAGACTCTACTAAGGCCTTATAAATATTTATGAGAGAATGTAAATCTATGTATTGTCTAAGCTGATAAAATTTATATACTAACTTTCAAATTTTTCCTGTTAATATTTCCACGTGTTTATCCCATTTCAAAAACTGACCAATATATAAGCCTAAGTATTTGATGTTTTCAGTTGATTCAATATAATCTTCACAACTGTCGCAAGTAATGAGATTGAGGTTTTTACATTTATGCAATATTAGTTTATTAATATGGGATTTTCCACTGAATTTAAAGAAAATGTTAAAAATTTTGTTTTTGTTTTATTTAGAGTTAATAAATTTCTTGTTAACCAAATTTTTACGTTGTGAAGTCCCTTTTCCGCTTTAATTTTAACTTCTTCCCAGCTGACATCAGAAAATAATAAGACTGTGTCATCGGCATAAGATATGAGTTCCCCTGAAATTAAGCATGTCATTTATGTAAATTGAATTGAACCTATAACTAGTTTTTCTTCACTTTTCTCCGGGTCTATGCTGAAAATCTGTTTCCAATTTGTTAAATAGTTTCTGAGTAAATCACCGCATATGCCTCTGAAACCATATGTATCTAATTTTTTTAGTAGATTTTGATGAGAAATCGTGTCAAAAGCCTTTGCTAGATTTAAAAATATTGCCAATGGCTTTTAATTATTATTTAGCTTTTGATATAAATAACTTGTCACATTATACATTGCATCGACAGTAGACACTCCTTCTCTAAATCCAAATTGGAAAATTGATATTATATTATATTTATCAATATGTTCTAAAAGCCGCTTCTTAATGCATTTTTCTATAATTTTTGCAATATTACTAATAAGAGATATCGGACGGTAGTTAGAGTACTTAACAAAGACATTTATTGCCGCCATCGTATAACGGCTGGGTATTTGCGAATTATGGTGTCCTTCTCTATAAAGTGTAAAGTGCCTGTTCGTGCTTCTCTCAATAGTTCATTTTAACCATAGAAGGAAATTAGGATGCCGCCAGATGTGAATGATGAGGTCGGCCCGTCCGACAAAAAGTGTAAAATTTGTAATGAAGCCACTACTAAAAGCCGAAATGTTTTAAAATGCAATTCGGCTAGATGCAATGTAACCGTACATAGCAAATGCTTTGATTTAGTAACAAAAGTCTTCCATGCTGACAAAAAAACCTGGAAATGCTGCGAAGTTACAAAAGGTCAGTGTTGTACCTCAAGTTTAGTCAAATTAGTTCAGAAAGAAAATGAGTGCCTAAGTCGTGAAAAAGACATTCTATGTAAACGTGTATCCGATTTAGAATACATAGTGGACTTGCAAAAAAACAGTGTGCAGATCGAAAGAAGCGAAGATACCTCAGCCACCGTTAACGTGAACAATAACATATCTTTCAGTCAGGCAGTAAAAAATCCTGTGAAAAATACTATGCAAATTGCTGTTCAAAATACATCATCGGTGCTGCTAGTCAAAAGTAACGACAAATCGGTACTAAACACCAAAGTTGAAAAAGACGTAAAATCTGCAATCAACCCTGGCGCTCTAAATATAAATATTAGCAGCACAAAATTAATAAAAAATGGGTTGCTTATCAACTGTGACGATAAGAATTCTCTTGACAAGTTAAGAGAAAGCTTAAATGAAAAAGTAGGTACTCACTATGACGTATGTGAACCAAAAAAACTTAATCCCAGAGTTTCTGTGTCTAGTATTAACAAAGAAGATGTAGAAGATGGTAATTTAATTAATAATATTATTTTTGACAATAATTTAGATACTAACCCCGCATATATAAAATTTATAACCAAGTTACCATATAAGTCTGTTTACAATGTTGTTTTTGAAGTCACACCTACAATATTCAAATTTATATTAGCTCGTGGCTATTTGTATATAGGGTGGACAAAACATAGTGTAAGAGAGCATGTAAATTTACCACGCTGCTATAAATGTTGTAAATTTGGTCACCTAAAAAATACCTGTAAAAGTAATTCAGACACGTGTGCTAAATGTTCCGAATCACACGAAACAAAATCATGTACTTCAGAAAACAGCTACTGTATAAACTGTACAAATTTTAATAGCAAATTCAAATATAATTTTTCAACCAATCATGCGGCGAATGACCCACGTTGTGCGTTTTATAAATACAAGCTAGAGCAACTCAAAAATAAAATCAATTATGAATAATTACTCTACAAAGCAAAAAAACATCAAAATTGGTCACTTAAATGCCAGATCATTGTCTACTGGGTTCGATCACTTTTCATATCTAGTTCTAGAAAACAATTTTGATATTTTATGTGTCTCCGAAACTTGGTTAAATGACAACATTCCCACACATATTATAAATATCCCCGGATTTAATTTTGTTCGGAAAGATAGGGATGGTAGGGGTGGTGGCATTGGGGTGTACGTAAAAAATGAACTTAAATACAAAAGCGTTTTCACTGACTTTAGTACCATAGATGGAACTGAATATTTGTGTATTGAAGTTAAAATAGGCAGTAAAAATCTTCTTTTGTGTACACTATATAGAACTCCAAGTAATAATTGTAAGGTGTTTATCGAATTTTTAGACGATTTCTTATCTTATGTAGCTCCACAATATGAAAATATAATGTTGTTAGGTGACGTAAATGTCGACCACAGTTTTGAAAATCCTGTTAACGAATGCATGATATCCTACGACTATACACAAGTTATAACAGAACCAACTCGCATCACCCCGACATCCCAAAAGATATTGGATGTCATTTATTTTAATAATACTAATTTATTATCTACTTCTGGTACTCTTAATGCAGATTTAATATCCGATCATCGAATGATATTTTGTGAATTAAACTTAGCAGTACAAAAACAAAAGCCAAAAATTATAACCTATCGGGATTTTACAAATTTCATTCATACTGATTTTCTGAACGATCTGAATGATATCCAATGGGATGATATATTCTACATGTACAATATAGATCATAAACTAAGTTTTTTAACTGAAAGCATTCTATCATTGTTTAATAAACACGCACCAATCGTGACAAAACGCGTTACTAAACCCTATTCTCCATGGTTAACTCCTACTATCAGACATATGATGAGAGAACGTGACAAAGCACTAAGCCAATATAAAAAAAACAAGACCATACAAAATTGGGACTACTATAAGCAACTACGTAATTTTACTTTAAAATCAATAAGACATGAAAAAAGCGCGTATCTGACGTATTGCCAAAATAGATTTGAAAGCAAACACCTATGGAAAGCCATAAACACATTAAACATAAAACAAAGCAACGCTACTGATATTCCATATAATTTAAAAAATGTGGACGATATCAACACGTATTTCACCTCTGTTTATAGTCCTCCTGATAATCGTCCAGCAACTGTAATTAAGTATCTGTCAAATAAATTTAATAATGAAATTTCCTTTAATTTTCAACTAGCTACTGTACATGAAATAAATGAAATAATTCACAATCTAAAGTCAAATGCATATGGTAGTGACAATGTAAATGCACACATGCTAAAACTCTGTTGACCTGTTATATGCAAGCATATTACTCATATAATTAATTCTTGTTTGGAATGTGGATACTTTCCCAATCTGTGGAAAACAAGTATTATATCCCCTTTACCAAAAATTAGTGCCCCTGAGGCTTACTCTGATCTAAGACCTATTTGCATCATAACGACACTTTCGAAAATTTTAGAAAAATTTATCCAGCCACAAATTTACGAATATGTTACAAGCAATAAAATAATATCTCATTTACAATCTGGATTTCGAAAAGGCCATAGTACCGTAAGTGTACTGGCAAACATTACAGATGACATTCTAAAATCCCTAGATAATGGTTACGCATCATTGTTAGTGCTTCTGGATTTTTCAAAGGCATTTGATACTCTTGATCACAGTTTGCTATGTGCCAAACTTAGTTATTATGGATTCGACGAGAACTGTGTAGCATTTTTCAAGTCTTACCTGTGTGATAGATATCAAACTGTCAAACTAGAAGACACCTTTTCAAACATCACCAAAATTACCTCAGGCGTTTTTCAGGGCTCTGCTCTAGGACCCATTTTGTTCTTAATATATACAGCTGACATCTTCAGCAGTGTAAATCACACAAAAATTCAATGCTACGCCGATGACACACAGCTATCTTGCTCTTTTGACCCGGAAAATATAAAAAATATATCTGATTACATTAACTCTGACCTCGCCTCTATTGAGCGTTATTCTAATACCCATAATTTAAAACTAAATGCTGACAAATGTATGGTATTATGCTTTGCCAAAAAAACTAAATTAAACTTCGTCAAAAAGAATATAAAGTTGAATATATCAGATAAAACCTTAACCGTTGTAAATAAAGTAAAAAGTTTAGGTTTAATTTTTGACGAAAACTTAAGATTTAAAGAACATATAAATTTAATAGTCAAAAAGGCTTATGTAGCATTAAGACTGCTGTATAATAATGTAAATATAATTAACTTCAAATTACGAAAAAAGCTGTGTGAATCACTTGTGCTACCCATATTACATTATTGCAATATCGTATATTATAGTTGCTTGGACAAACTAACACAAAACCGTTTGCAAAAAATACAAAACAGCTGTTGCCGATTTGTCTACCGTATTCGTAAATACGATCGTACTTCCTCAAAAATAAATGAACTGGGCTGGTTACGAATTGAAAATATCTATAAACATAATATGTCAGTATTTACTCACCGCATTTTACGAACCTCCTCACCACCATATCTTCGCAGTAAATTGATATTTAGGAATAACATTCACGATCTAAATTTGAGATACACAACGAAATTGTCATTACCACCTTACCGACTGACCATGTTTCGCAGATCCTTCTCCTATAACTCTGTCACAATTTACAATGAGATAAATGATGCTCTAAAAAGACTCACAGTAGACAATTTTCGCAAAAAAGTAAAAATAAACTTATTCTCACTGCAGCAAACTTAGCTGGTCCTTCACCGCTTGTTACCTTTTACTGATATTTTATTGTTATGTATATTTCTCTCCCTCTATATTATTTTTATTATATTACTCAATATTCTTCTCTTTTCACTCATTTTGCCATATGATTTACAGCTCAATTTTTTAATTATTGTATACTATTCTTTATGCATTTAAGTTAAGGTTAAGTAGAATAGCTGTAGCTAGACTTCGCCTTGCGAATGTATGTATGTATTATATGTACATCTTTACCAATAAAGACTTTATTATTATTATTATAATAGTTCTTTTTAATGCTTGTGGAGAATAACCTTGTTGGAATATCAAAATTATAATGTATTGCAATGGTCTTAATATATAAATCAGTGACTCTTTGATTGTTTTTACCTGAATAGCATCAAGGCCCGGTGCACTATTGTTTTTTAGATTATTTATACTATTTATAATTTCATTTTCTGAAACTGGATACAAAAATATTGAGTTTTTTATTATAACTTTTGTATTTTCTGTCAAAATTTCATTCTCATTATTGTTTACTATATCTTGAGCCATTTTGTGTCCAGTTTCAGAAAAATAAGTATTAAATTCGCAAGCAATCTTCTTGGGTTCTGTTAATACCTTATTTTCTGTTTGAATTTAATTTATTATTGTTTTATTTTGTTTTATGTTTTCATTTGTTGATTCTTTTATTAGCTCCCATACTTTTTTTACATTTTGACTAGCTTCTTTGAATTGAACTTTATAATATTCACTCTTGCTTTTTCTAATTAATTTATTTATCATATTCCTGTGCCTTGTGTATTTAATTTTTATTTCTAAATTATTGGGATATTTTAATAATGCTTGTTTTAATTTGTCCCTGTTTTGTATAGAGTTTATTAACCCCTGACTTATCCATGGCTTTAGTTTCTGTTCATGATTCATTTTAGAGCATATTAATTTTGTGCAATTTTTTATTTTATATTTATATTTAGTCATGAACTTATTTGTCCCAATATCTACATTGTTTTCATTGTAAACCTCTGACCACGTCTCATTGTTTAAGTCTCTGGTAAGTTTTCTATAATCTATTTTTTCGCATATTTGTGTTAGATTCTTTATGTCATCTTTACATTTTCTTTCTGTTAAATAAAGCAATGTTGCATAATGGTCAGTTATACCGCATTTCAAGATATATGCGATGTTATTTAAATTTGTATGTTTTTGATTTTTTTAAAATATATGGTCTATACACGTGGCATTATTCTCAGTTATTCGAGTTGGTTTATTAATTTGAGGGTAAAACCCTTTTTCCCTTAGGGTATTTATGTACAGTTGTGTTATAATATTGTTTTTATCCAATATATCTAAATTTATATCTTTTACAAATATTTCTATTTCATTTGAATTGTGTGATTTAATTATATTTTTCATATCCTCTATCATTGTTCACATATTTTCATCACAAATCTTATAAAAACATTTGAACATACTTATGTTTATTGTTAGAATCTATTGTTCAAAATGTTTTAAAAAACTGGAGCAGTTTGGATCATAAGAAATTTGAAAACACCATCGAAAAGTTTGTAAACCTAATGGTTCTAACGAAAAGCAAGTACAATGTGTATTATGTCTGATTACAAGAGTAAGAATTAAGAATTAATCATAGGGTCAAATTCTTACCTTATATCAAATAACAGTCATTTGGGGTTATAAAGAATAATTTCAAGTGCCAATTTGAAAATATTCCTGTTTGAAGTTTTTATTTTTAAGAATAACATATTTTAACACACTTTACACCCCAGCCAGTAGCGAGGCCAGCAGAGAATGAAATTCATCTATCTAAAATTTTGGGTGTGTTATTCTTATATCAAATGTAACTTTTTAGGGGATGACTAAAAGAAATTTAAAGTCGAAAAATAAGGAACACCCTAAATTACATTACTATTAATAAACATAAAATATATCATACCGGTATTATGTACTGTTCTGGTGGAGGTAACTGCTTTGAATATTCCTCAATCCAGTCTTCCAACTCCTTAGTATATGTAGGGGGTATTACGTTCTTATCACTCGTATTTGATCGAGAAACTGCAGTGCTAATATCTATTATGACAGTCTGAATTCTCTTTAATTTATCTGTGTATAGTTGCTCAGATTCCTGAGCGTGTTCTCTAGCCAATCTGAAATAAAAATATTGTTGGCTCTATTTTTGTCATCTGATGACCAGGTATCATAGGCAGATAAAACAAAATGTCATTGTTCCACATTTTAGTAGTTAATATTTGGTCAATATTGTTAACTTTCGGAACTCATCGATCATGTAATTAACTAGTAAAATATGACAAGTGAATCATAGCCAGTTAAACATAGCAGAAGTCATGCAATCATTGTTAGCTTAATGAAAAAGGCGAAAAAGGTTATGATGTAATACTAGCCTGCTAAATCATGCACAATAACGTAAACATAAACACGCCATGTATAATAGACAACCCCTAAATTCAAAGTCAAGTCTATTACACTTATGAAAAATGCAAACACACATTCATTATCCACCAACGTCACCACTATCGGAACTGAAGATCGGACCCAGTATATGTTGGCCAAACACCCTTTCCATACAACTATCTGTAGCCTGCTGCTTACTTGAGTTCTAAATAATTTAAATTTAAATACTTGAAGTAACAAACGGATGCACTTAATAGGTTCTTACAAAGGTACATACTTAGTACTTGCGTTAACTGAATTTAAGTCTAATATGCATATACTAGGAACTGGACTTACTTCTACCTTTACAAAATATTAGTTACACTTAAGTACATTTCTATCTGGATTTACAAAGGCTTTGTACATGAAGTCATTTCAATTTCCTTTTAATTATGTTGGTTTCCTCTAAGTCATATATAATATATTTATGTTACATCAAACACTTAAAAATCTCAGCACAGGTATTTCATATATTATTACTTTCTGTAAAGAATAATATGAATGTTTCCAACAGTCATTGAATATTTGACTTTAATGCAATTTGTAATTATATTTTATGCCAAATTATGCGTTACGAATGACAGTCGTGATTAATCCAATTTTAAGGTGACTGTTGAGATAACCTTCAGACAGCAATTAGTACATTGAGCAGATACCTCCATCTCTACTTATTATATACATTTCGTACATATAATATAAGAACCACTGGTGAAAAACTAAGATCTGTCCTCAAGATCATTTTTTTTTATTTGGAAACTAACTACCTACATAAATTTTCATTTGAAATAATTTCGGTTAATTTTCCATTTCCTTTGTTATACAATTAACATTTTTGCGTGTGCAACACTACACTGCCCTACGGGCAGATTTTTCTTGTTGAAATCAAGTAACATCTCTACAAGATACGAGATACATGCTGTGCATAACCTAATGTTAATACCCCGTCCCGATGGACATTAAATGAGATATCCTCGATTAACATGCGGTCCTAAACGTGATAAGTCGGACATATTCTAATGGTAATGCACTATATTACCCTAAAAAACTTAAAAGTTCCTCAGTAGCTCCAATCGCATTAAAAACTTCATCGTCTTTTGGCAATTTATAACCATCTATCGTCCTTGAATGCCCATCATCTCCTTGTCTACTGAATGATTCAGTAACATTTAATTCGACATCTTTTGTCTTTTTGCAGGTCCTGAAGTAGGATTTTTTGTTTTTACAAAATTCTATAAAAAATACATCAACTTACTCTTTTTGTTTGGCATATGTTCTTATGAAATTTAATTGTCGGGCATGTAATACTCGCCTAAAAACCATTTTTTTAGGCAAATATCACTGCAACAACGGAATATAACCTAAAACAATAAATTAATTTTGACATGTTTTTACTCGGAAGTCAGAAGTCATAGAATCACAGATCATTTAGAAGAGATTCCATTTCGAATATACTAAAATCACAGAACACTCGTGATTAGGAGAAAGCCTCAACCAGGGTACTGTGATCACGGAAGTGCATGTACAAATTGTTATACTCAAGGAAAATATAAAGTTATTAATGTGTTATATATAGTAAACATCGGTTACGATAATATCGAAATATTATTTCCTTTACATACGGGAATACATATATAGTGTAATATACCAGGCATTACTGCGAGGGAAAAAATAAACTAGTGTTTCTAGTGTTGACAGTGTTTCAGTTGCAAGTGCCAACTGGATTTTTTCAGCAGGGCCGCTACATTTATGCCCACTTCGCAGGCATAAAAAGTTGAGCTTTTTGTGCCTGTGAAAAAAAGTATAGTTCGATGTTAGGAATTTTGAACCTGCACCGAGTCATATATCAATAAATTCAATGTCATTTCTGCCGATGTACAAGACATTTCATTTTCACTATTAGAGTATTCATATTTTTAGTTTTTTATTTGAAATAACTGACGAAAGTACAAAACGATTTCACGTTTCAAATCAATATGGCAAAATTATACTTTGGCAGATTGTCATGGTTTAGAGAGCAGCAAATAACCAAACGATAACAGACCATAAAGAATAAACAGCTTTATTTTAAAATTAACTAATTTTCAAAACACAGAATAGTTTTTATTACCATCAGTTAACAAACTACGTGAATATATCTATGGGAAAAACCGAGTCATCGTAGATGTCATTTTAATGCACAGGCTAAACGGGTGACTTTAAGATATAAAAGCGAACACAAGGTTCGGTTTTTGGGTCTTTCTTGAGAGTTTCAGCGCAGTGATAACTTTTGATTCCCCCATGATCAGTGGTCCTAGTCACCGTTCAATTGAGCTTTTTTTGTACTTGAAGTGTTCTCCTATAACTGACTGGTATAGTACACAATGGCTCATTCATTCCTCTAAAGCATACGATAATTTGGTGTATATGGTATTGTTTCCATTAGAATCCAGATAAAGTAAGTAATCGCAAATTGGACCTTTTTCGGTAATTTTGTTTTTTGCAGTGGGGGGGGGCAAAATCCAACCTTGTCCCCCCTCAAAAAATTTCTAGATCCGTCACTGTGTTTTTATAGTAATGGTCGCGTTCATCACGCGGTAGCGCTAACTGAGCGATCAGGATCACTAGGCAATACATTCTGGTACAGGTTAGTCGGTACCGACCAATTACAGTCAAGTAGTTACGGCGGCCGATTTAAATGTAGGAACACTACTGATATTGCAAGTATATAGTTATTTTATGTAGTTATCTATCTAAAGTTCTATTAGAAAAAAGATTATATTTTTATTTTATTTTTAAATAGATTGAGAAATTGTAACAGAGTAGCTATTATATTACTTATTGTTATTTAAACGCAGAGGCTGTAAGTCTATTAAGGTGGTAATATCCAAGAGAGATTGTATAAGAAAATATTTATTATTTTTGACCATAACTTTTTAAAAACACATATATTGATAAAAAAAAGTATAAGACTACCTAAGTAAAACTATGACAGGTGTACTGATATGAATATCTCAATAATTTCAGTTATTTGCAAAAATAGTTAATTTAAATTAAAAAACAGTGCTAATTCTCATAATTTGTAGTTTTAAATTAACTAATTTTCCACATGACTGAAATTATTGAGTGGAAATTCATATCAGTATACCTGTCAGGGTCCTATTTAGGTAGTCTTATACTTTTTTTTACCAATATATCTATTTAAAAAAATGTTATGACCAAAAATAATAAATATTTCCTTATCAGACCTGTTTTTCTTGAATATTCTGACCTTAAGGTAAAGATATATTCATTATTAGGAATTATTTAATATTTATTATATGCAGGATAGGTGTGTAGGTAATTTTCTATCATCTTTCTTCCAGTAATTAAAGGCAATTTTTTGCGAAGTCATTGATTTTGTAGGTATTTATGTATTATTTTTATTTATAAACTATATAGATATAAAAAAACATTCAAAACTTTATCATTATTATGTTTTAAGCAACATGGCAATTTTTAACTGTTCTTCAGCTGTTGGCTTTACTACTGCTGATTGTGGCGTCCTTGTCCCTTTCTTTTTCTTTGTGGAAAATAGCCTCTGAGGAATTATTTTTTTGTTGTGGGGTGCTCTGTCATCAGGACATGACCCTATTGTAACGTGCTTACAATTTTCAGTAAACACTTTGTGGATTCCAAATAACTTGCAACAAGAATTTTCACAAACCACTGATTTATTTAATCACTAAAATTACACTAGGAAATATTTAAAAATCACACAACTAATAATAACTTAATCTAATATAATTTCACTACTTTTAAAACACTAAGCACTTTACTTTTCTTCTTAAACTTGTCAACTCTTGTCTAACCTAAAAACTCTCTTGTCTGTTTACTTCACTAAACTGCATACTTCACTCAACTGAACTGTTCCCCCATCTGCTGGAGTCACCTCTTTATATACACACTTGGAATCCTTCTAGAACTCTTTTCTAGAATTCTCCATAGTTTTCTACCATGTAATAGATGATTGTTCGTCAATTGGCTCATAGACGGCGCCACCCTACTAGTCAGGGAAGTAACTAAGCTTCTGAGGAAAACTTTGAACATGAACTTAATCACATCTTTCCTTGTTAGAGGGCAGCACATAACACTGCCCCCTCCTTAAGCCTGAACGTCCCGGTCAGGCAATTCAGATTCCCCAACATACTTCATACTTCGCCAACCTATCCAAGTGCACGATCTTCATCTTGGACTTCTTACTACGTTGAATTCGGTAAACAACGTCATTGATCCGAGTGATGACTGAATACGGTCCTTCCCAGGGTGGGTGAAGCTTCGGAGATTTTCCCTTCTTTCGTTGTGGGTTATATAGCCAAACCAGATCGCCCTCCTTGAATCCTGCTGACGTTCCCTTCCGGTCATAGCGAGCCTTCATTCTGTCACTAGCTATGCTAACTTGGTTTCGAACCAATTCGTGGACATTCCTCAGCTGTTGACTAACTTCGTCTGCGTAGTCATCCACGGACAGTGGCTTCTTATCTGGTGTACCAAACATCAAATCACATGGCAGTCTGATCTCGTGCCCAAATATTACACGAGCCGGTGTCTGTTTAGTCGTCTCATGAATGGCAGCCCTGTATGCCATTAAGAAAAATGGTATATGTCGATCCCAATCTCGCTGGTTCCTGTGAACTACCTTAGAAAGATGTTCCTTCATGGTTTTATTATGTCGTTCCACCATTCCATCCGACTGGGGATGAAGAGGGGTTGTCCGCTACATCTATAGCAATCCTCTCAAAAGGAGCTCCGACGTTATATTGCTTCATTTGGCCCCTGCTCTTCGTCTGTGGCCCTTTGGTAGCTGCACAAGCCTTGCATTTGCGGCACCAAGCTTCCACATCTTGACGGCTATTTATCCAATAAAATCGTTCCCGTACTTTAGCCAATGTCTTATTCATACCAAAATGTCCCCCGGACACTCCATCATGTATTTCCTGAAGTACTTTTGGGATCCGACAGCTGGGTATCACCAGACGCATGGTAACTTCCTTCCCATCTGGACTTTCCCATGCTCTCTTTAATAGCCCATCTATAACCTTAAGGGAGTCCCATTGTGCCCACAATGCCTTCAGCTCCACACTTTTGTCCGAAACATCCTTCCATTCCGGTCGCGTTCCTTTTTCTTTTGCCCTTAATATAGGACCAATTACGCTGTCATCCATTTGTTCTCGTCTTAGAACTTCCTTTGTCCAATCATCTGGAACATCTACCTGAACTGTGTTTACTATTACCGTGCCCTGTGCTTTTTCAACCCGATAGCAGTGCTTGCAGTCATCTTTGCACGGTCTTCTTGACAGAGCATCTGCATTTTTATGAGACTTTCCAGGTCGGTGTTCGATTGTGAGGTCATATTGCTGCAGTCTTTCTATCCAGCGAGCCAGTTGACCTTCTGGGGTTTTCAGCTGCAGTAGCCATTTTAATGCAGCATGGTCGGTCCTGATTTTGAAATGTTGACCATAGAGGTACTTGTGAAAATGGTCCACGGATTTAACAATGGCCAATAGTTCCTTCCTTGTTACACAATAATTCCTCTCTGGTTTGGACAGTACCTTACTGAAATACTCGATTACTTTTTCCTCTCCATTTTGGACTTGAGATAGTACACATCCAATTGCGGAATTGCTAGCATCCGTGTCAAGAATATAGAGGCCCTTTTGTTGGGGATATGCTAGCACAGGACTACTGCATAATGCTGCTTTCAGCTTCTTCCATGATGTTTCACACTCTGGTGTCCACTGATATTTAACTTTCTCCTCCGTTAGCTGGTGTAGTGGCTTTGCTATATCCGCAAATCCTTCCACAAAACGTCTATAATAAGTGCAGAGGCCAAGAAAGCTTCGTAATTCGTGTACATTTGAAGGTCTTGGCCAATCACGCACGGCAGAGATCTTGTCCGGGTCTGTCTGTATTCCCTCCGAAGATACGACATGTCCAAGGAATTTCACTTCTTTTTGGAATAGTAGACACTTCTTTGGATTCAACTTTAGGTGTGCATTTCTGATTCTCCCAAATACTTCTTGAAGATTTTCCAAATGTTCCCTGAAGTTTCGTCCCATAACCATTACGTCATCAAGATAAACTAAGCACGTCTTCCAAGTTAGTCCTCGGAGTACAAATTCCATCAATCTTTCAAAAGTAGCTGGCGCATTGCAAAGTCCAAAAGGCATCACGGTGAATTGATATAAACCACTACCGGTTGAGAAGGCAGTCTTTTCCTTGTCGTCAGGGTGAAGTCCCACCTGCCAATACCCACTTCGAAGGTCTAGAGTTGAAAACCATCGTGACCCTGCCAGCGTACTTAATGTATCGTCAATTCGTGGTAGTGGATAGCTGTCTTTCTTCGTAACATCATTCAGCTTCCGGTAGTCGACACAAAATCTCAAAGTTCCGTCCTTCTTGGCAACTAAAACTACCGGTGATGACCAGGGACTGGTTGATTCCTCAATTACTCCATCTTGTAGCATCTTTTGAACCATCGCAGCCGCTTCTTCCTGTTTAGCTAGTGGCAACCTCCTAGGTTGTTGGCGGATTGCGGCTGAATCACCAGTGTCTATCCGATGCTGTACTATATCAGTTTTCGTGAGGATGTCTGTGTTTTTGGCAAATACCGCACTTTCTTTCTCCAAAAACTTGATTGCCTCTCTACGTTCATCCTCAGATAGGTGTTCAAACTGGGAACTCAACAAAGTCACAACTTCCCTGTCTACGCTGGTTGACGAACATTTCTCCCCTTGTTCCTCGCACCTTGCTATCCACTGGACTGGTTCGTAGGATCCTATTGCCTCGCCTTCCTTAAAAGTTACCGAGTGGGAATTTAAATTAGCCACTCTAATTGGAATTTTGTCTTTTGTCCGGGTCAGAGTTCTTGATAAGATTACGTTTTCTGTCTTAATTGAATCATCTTTTTCAACAAGGCCAACACGGTATCCACCAGAGTTTCCTTCCAGAATGGCCTCGATTATTTGTTCTGAACGGGCAGGAATCTTGATTGTCTGAGCCGTCAGTAGCCTCACTTTTTGAAATCGGTCATTTGCTGTTGACAAAATAAATTCTTCATTTCCAATCTTTAGGACTCGTTCTACCACGTCAAGTACAAATTGATCTTGTACTCCCATAACATCCAGCCCCAAAATGAAATCATCAGTGATGTCAGCCACAATAACCCTATGACTAAAGCACAGGCGTCCAAACTGCAGATCTAGGTCAACTTCTCCATGAACCCTTACCCTGTCTCCTGTGGCTGTTCGAACGACCAATCCATTTTGGCTTTTATCAACTCTTATTCCTGATAAAAATCCGGGTCGCACTATTGATGACGTGGCACCTGTGTCGATAGTGAAGATACATCTCCTTTTGTTTGCATAGCCATCCAAAAGCAGACTACTCGGGACTCTTCTAATCTGGGAAACCCGTATCTCTCTGGGGGCACCGTGTTCACCAGCCAGCACAGCCCCCAAGGTGCTGGCTATCTTTAGTTTTCCTGCGGCTCTTCAGTCGTTGCGGCATTTACTCTCTCAAGGCTCCGCTGCCGACAGTTTCGCTTAATATGCCCTGTTTTGCCGCACTTATAACAACGAATCACCTTCCTTGACTGTTCATCGCTCTGTTCTCTTTCCTGCTTCCTTGGAGCATCTGGTTTTGTCATCAACTGGCTTATCATTTTGTGCATATCAGCCATCAAAGATTCCATATTTGATTTTTCTAAACGGTCCTCTTCTTCTACCTTCATGGTTCGTACTCTCGGACGTGCAGTCTCTTTGTAAGCGGCTTCAACCTCGAGGGCATGGATCAAGGCTTCACTACCAGTCTTATCTCGGGATAATCTAAGGACTCGCCTGATCTCCTCATCTCTTATACCATCGATGAAAGTACCAACTGTTAATTGTTCCTGGAATTCTTTGGGCGCATTCGGGTAAGCCAGGTATGTCAGTCGCTCAACAGCTGCTTCAAAATCTTGTAAACTTTCCCCAGTCTTTTGTGTGCGTGATTTGAGCTGAGTCCTGTATACTTGGGCGAGGTGTTGGTCGCCATATCTTAGATCTAGTGCAGCTTCCAAAACTTTAAAATCCCGTTGCTGCGTCACTGGGATACTCTGAAGCAACTCTGAGGCTTGGCCCCTTAATGCTAGCACCAATGCCATAGCTTTGTCTTCATTGCTCCAATTGTTTGCGTATGCCGCTGCCTCAAATTGTCTTTTATAGGTTGACCAAGAAGTTTGACCATCAAAGGAAGGCGGTTGTAATCGAGGACCTGATGATGATAATACCAGCTGGCCTCCTTGTTCTCTTAACAGTCGCTTAAGTCGCTCTACCTCTCCTTCAACTGCACGAAATTTTCCTTCTATATCGGTAACTTTCCCTTCGACGCCAGTAACTTTTCCTTTGACTTCAGTTACTTCCTCTTCAACCTTATTTACTTTTCCTTTGACATCACTCACTTCTTCTTCGACAGCAGTCACTTTTCCTTCGACGCCAGTCACTTTTTGTTCAACTTTATCTACTTTTTCCTTGACCTCATTAGTGGCTGACAGGATAGCATCTTGTTGCCCTTGTATAATTTTCCTTAATTCTTCTTTCTCTTCTAGACGTCGTTTTTCTTGTTCTTCTTTTTCTTCCCGACGTTGTCTTTCTTGTTCTTCTTTTTCTTCCAGACGTCGTCTTTCTTGTTCTTCTTTTTCCTCCTGACGGCGTCTTTCTTGTTCTTCTTTTTCTTCTAGTTTTTCTTTCTGACGTCGTCTTTCTTGTTCTTCTTGACGCCTTTCTTGTTCTTCTTTCTCCTCTTGGCGTCGTTTCTCTTGCTCTTCCTTTTCTTCTTGACGTCGTTTCTCTTGTTCCTCTTTTTCCTCTAGCATCATTTTTCTAAATGCGGCGAACATGTCTTGCATTTGTTTTTCAGCAGCCATGCTTCTTGTTTCCATTCAAAAACTAACAAACAACACTAACAAGCCTTATTTAAAGTCTATGCCAGGTACAAGTCAAATATTTTCTCACACTAACACAAATTAGTCTTGTCTAATTACTTCCCAGTTCAACTCACTTCACTATCTCCAGTGGTTTCCAAATAGAACACTATGGAACTTCGTCAAATTCTTCAGAAATTCTGTTGCAATTCCGCTTCTGACACCAATTGTAACGTGCTTACAATTTTCAGTAAACACTTTGTGGATTCCAAATAACTTGCAACAAGAATTTTCACAAACCACTGATTTATTTAATCACTAAAATTACACTAGGAAATATTTAAAAATCACACAACTAATAATAACTTAATCTAATATAATTTCACTACTTTTAAAACACTAAGCACTTTACTTTTCTTCTTAAACTTGTCAACTCTTGTCTAACCTAAAAACTCTCTTGTCTGTTTACTTCACTAAACTGCATACTTCACTCAACTGAACTGTTCCCCCATCTGCTGGAGTCACCTCTTTATATACACACTTGGAATCCTTCTAGAACTCTTTTCTAGAATTCTCCATAGTTTTCTACCATGTAATAGATGATTGTTCGTCAATTGGCTCATAGACGGCGCCACCCTACTAGTCAGGGAAGTAACTAAGCTTCTGAGGAAAACTTTGAACATGAACTTAATCACATCTTTCCTTGTTAGAGGGCAGCACATAACACTATTAATTCAGAAAAATGATGATGATGATCACATATCATTACATCATTTGAAAGAAGGTCTGTGCAAGAAGCCCATGAGGACAGTGCAAGAAGCGTAGTTTAAGCATGTGATCAGCGAGATCGCTCACTGTGATGAATGAATGCAACCAATAATAATACTAACCATGGCTTTAGCTCCACTAATGGTTGTTTAAATAGTTTTGCGCACAGTAACTAAGTTAAACGAGATACATCCCATTGACGATAAGAACTGCTAAAACTTGTCATTTAATTTTGGATGTTTTGAAGGCAAATGGCCAGATTTCTGGATATTTTTGATCAAACCTCAAAGAAAGCACTAGTAAACCATTAACCATTTACTGCGGCCTATATGCGGGGACAATGCATTGCCCTTATACGCATATACAGGGTGGACCATTAATAATAGGCCATAGTTCAAGGGTGGATTCTTTGGGCCAAAATATAAGGATATAACCAAATATTATGCTTTAGTAAAATGTTGCTGTGGAAAAAGATACAGGGTATCAAAGTTCAAATTATTTTGTGCGTAAACACATATCACATCCTTCATATCCCTACTTGAAAAATTATGATGTCTAGGCATTTTAAACAAGAAGTTAAAGAAATTAGCTCGAGGAACACAATAACAAAATAAAATGATTAAATGACATAAATGACAAATCTAAAACGTAACCAAAGCACACTTCAATAAATACACTTCGTTTCATTAAATTTGAATTTGTATTTCAAAAAATTATTGAAATGTTTAATGGCACTTTCCTCGAAAACGGTTGGTGTTATCAAGTTCTACAAAGTGTACCCTTTATACCTGGAAATGATGCCCTCCTCAGATTTTCTGGTCAGAAGTACCATAACGTTTCGTAAAAAACAATATAAAAACAATTCATCAACAGATACAGGTCCTGTGGCGCCCTCTATGATCTAACGTGATGTAATACATAAATTATTGTTTCTTAGAATAAAAAAAGTTCCTCTAGCAAATTAGGCGAAGATCAGTCAAGAGGCTGTTGAGTTATTGCAAAAAAAACGAAAAAATAATTTGAACTTTGACACCCTGTCTTTTCCCACAGCAAAATTTTACTAAAGCATATTTGGTTATATCCTCATATTTTGGCCCAAAGAATCTACCTCTGAACTATGGCCTATTATTGGTCTGCCCTGTATAATGATACAAAAGAAATATTTGCGCAATGTGTTGCACACACACAAAAAAATACAATAGAAGGAATAAGTCGGCGCTCATACAAAAAAAAAATACAATAAAAATTCGAGGAACTTTGTAGCCATATTTTCCTATTACTAATGGGAATTGCCATGCGATTCTTATATCAAGCTCAATGTCTACTATTCATTAAATATCAGCTAGTTATAGTTTTGGCTGTTGCCTTCTGTTCTATGTGACGATGAAAATAAATGTTTTCTGTCTTTTGTTTAATGTTTTACTCTTTTACCAAATGAATGATACAAAATAAAGTAATTGTAGATAAACCGAAAAGCAAAGTTTCAGCATAATACCAGTAAAAGAAAATAAACAGTTAAATGAAATACAATAATCTTCATGTTCCGTTTTAATATGACATGATGAATTTTGGAAATTAATGCAAATAATATCAGAATACAGAAACAATATCAAACTTTATAAAGAAAATTTGGGCTGAACAAAGTTACTTTAACTAAATTTGGGTCCTAAATGTTTAAAAACTAGAAGATCACGCAATTGGCCAATATTGTTTATCTTTCCATAAAAGCAAGAGATAAATAATATAACGAGGCTTGGTACTAGTATCTTGCACCGGAGATTTTAACAATAAATAATGACATGACGGGGGGTGGGATGTTTCAAATATTCATCATAATCTAACACTTAAATTTAAAAATCAAGTCATCATCTGACAATTTTACACACGAAGTAGGGGATATTTAGAGCATTGCTAAGTAAAGCAGGAAAAATTCTATCATAAAGTTTTAAAATCGCATGCTTCCACCCTAACATGAATTAATGTCACATGTTTAACCTCCCACGTGACTACGTTACTGCTTATTCATGTGTTCTAATCATGTAAATTTAAATTGTGAACTGCAGTTCCACCAATTTTTTTAAATATCCACGTGTATATCGGAAGAGACTTTTTGTTATATGCTTATTGCTTGTCAAATTTTGATCCAATTTTGAAAGATACAATCTTAGTCTAGTATACTTTAACTTGGTGTGTGCATGAACTTGACATTGCACGCACGACTTCATTTTCTCTTGCACACATGCAAAGTTAAACCAATAGCCCAAAAACATTCTTCACGTATGTCTACCAAGCTTCCCTCTCACCACTTTTGAGACGGAAATATGAAATATACACTAAAGAGAGAGATAAATAATGTATGCTTTAAATAAGTTCACAGATTCTCAAACTAAAAATTTGTGAATCGTTATCGTGAACTATTATTTATTTGGGTTAAAAGTCGTCTCATATTAGAATTAAATTTGTCTTCCATGGCCTTTATTTTTTATTACTATTTAGAGATCGTTACAGGTATATAACCATTTGTGAACTCTTTTAGAGCCACTGGTATTTCTGACCCATCGAATACATTCTTAGTTCAGAAGACAAAGCGAACTTTGGACCCGCCAAGTTAAAATATACTCGACTATATCTTACATATTTTAAAAAATTGCTATATGTTAACATGGAACTGCAGCTAACAGATTAGATTCTTGTGAATGGAAAAGTAAGAAATAACTAGGTAATCACATGGAAGGTTAAGGTGAGAAATTCGTTCACGTTGGCATAGAAGTAGAATGCCATTTTTAAAAAGAAAAATGTGTACTTGAGAATATCTCTTCTATTTATAATCTGGTGTAATTCCTTTTAAAAATTATTTTACAAAGTGGCGCTGTAATAATATTTCCAAATTTTTACACCTCTACCATGTTTTACCAAAATATTCGAAAGGGTTACTAAGTTACTATGATAAAGATAAAATAAAACAATAGATAGTAATTTACAACAATATAATATTTAAAAAAAATTAATAATCCTAATTAAAATATTAACAAGTATAAAATTTATATAAAGCAAAAATAAAATAAAATATATCAGAATCATAATAAAAGTTTATTTTTATGATAAAAAATAGGATTTTGCAGATTCGGCATAATTTTTATGAGCTAAAATACTTTTCGATAAAACTTCTTCGAGCCTTAAAGAAACAACAAATATTATGCACTATTATAATATATAGAGTGTAAAACTTACTTGTATCTTAAACTGCGATTCTCCTCAATTAAATAGCCCGTCGGGAGTTTAAGTAATTCACCGTTTAAGGTTTCTCCAGGTGGAGACTTTTCTAAAAGAAAAAAAATAATGAAGATAAATTAATAATGTTAAATAGTTTTAAGTGATACCAACTTTCGTGGTTGTTTTCAGCAGCTTTTAGGATTATATCCCGATAAACGATTTCACTTTGTTCAAATGATTTTGATAATTCAAAAATATGTTTATTAAACTCCAACATCCAAGAATTCAAAATTTTTGCCGAACTTTGTACTATTGCCATTGCACTGAAAAGAAAACAAATGATATGAGAATGTCTATTTTGCATAACTGATTGTAAAATATTTCTCTTCAGCCCTCATTAATGGGCATAAAGTAACTTTTTTTCATTGTTGGGCGATAAAGTTACCTTTTCCTCAAACGTCAGAAAATCATGACATTTCTTACTCATTTCATGACATTAAAGTTTGACATTTCAGGCGGCTGTGCGTTGCCGGAAATAAAAGTAATTATTCTTCCGGTCCAGCGGACTTTTACTTCCATTGCTAATGGCAACGCACTGCTAAATTTTTCATCTTTATTTTTTTTTATAACTAATCGACGTTTGAAGAAAAAATAACATGTCCTATTTGGAGTAAAAGCCCTCGTCTGCAAACCTACAGATTCGTCACAAAAGTATCACTCTTACTAGTAATAAAATAATATACTATTTTTGCCTGTTGTCAAAAGCAGTGGTAAAATAATAGTCATTTTATTCAAATTGTCAGCCCGACATTAATTACAACTTCAAAATCAACTGAATAATTTGTGTTGCCAAACTGCAACTGCAAAATATTGTTACGTGCTTACACTTTTCAGTAAACACTCCGTGGGTTTAAATAACTTGCAACAAGAATTTTCACAAACCACTGATTTATTTATCACTAAAATTACACTAGGAAATATTTAAAAATCACACAACTAATAATAACTTAATCTAATATAAATTCACTACTTTTAAAACACTATGTACTTTACTTTTCTTCTTAAACTTGTCAACTCTTGTCTAACCTAAAAACTCTCTTGTCTGTTTACTTCACTAAACTGCATACTTCACTCAACTGAACTGTTCCCCCATCTGCTGGCTTCACCTCTTTATATACCCACTTGGAATGTCCAGAATATCATTGTAGAACTTTCCAGAAATATACTGGAATTCTCTATAATGTTCTTAGGCACTACTAAATGGTGGTTCGCCAGTTGGCCCACAGATGGCGCCACCCTTCTGGCCAGGGAGTAATTACAACTCTCCTCTCTGTTAGAGGGCAGCACATAACACTGCCCCCTCCTTAAGCCCGAACGTCCCGGTCAGGCATTTCAGATACCCCAGTATACTTTGCCAACCTGTCCAGGTGCACGATCTTCATCTTGGACTTCTTTCTACGTTGAATCCTATAAACAACGTCGTTGATCCGAGTGATGACAGAATACGGTCCTTCCCAAGGTGAGCGAGGCTTCGAGAATCCTTCTTCACTCCGCTGTGGGTTATACAGCCAAACCGAGTCCCCCACCTTGAATCCTGCTGAACTGGCATTGCGGTCATATCTAGCCTTCATTCGATCACCACTCCCTGTAGGTGACCTCTTGGCAGCCACATTCGCACAAACCTTGCAACTGCGACACCAAGCCTCTACATCCTGACAGCTATTTACCCAGTAAAATCGCTCCCGTACTCTAGCCAAAGTCTTATTTCTGCTAAAGTGCTCTCTGGATATTCCCTCGTGCACTTCCCGAAGTACTTTTGGTACTCGGCACCTGGGTATCAGCAACCGCATGGTAACTTCTTTCCCATCCGGGCTCTCCCATGCTCTCCGTAATAGTCCATCTATAACCCTAAGTGAATCCCATTGCGCCCATAAAGCCTTCAGTCCAACACTTTTACTGGAAACGTCCTTCCATTCCGGGCGGATTCCTTTTTCTTTCGCCTTCAACATTGGTCCAATTTCATCGTCGTTCAGTTGTTCCTCTCTTAGAACTTCCTTTGTCCAGTCCTTCGGAACCTCTATCTTAACTGCCTTCACTTCTGCTATATCCTGCTGCGTTTTTACATTCTCGGCATTCACTTCCTTAGGGCTCCTCTGGCGGCAGTACCTCTTGACATGCCCCAATTTGCCGCAATTATAACAGCGGATTACTTTTGTCGGACCTCCAGCACTTCGCTGCTGCTTCGGCTCCTGTTTCGGCGGTTGCGGTTCCTGTTTCAGCTCCGGTCGCGAACTTAATTCCTTTAGTACTTGTGCGACCATTTTCTGTATGTCTGTTAACATAACAATCAATCTCATCTTATCAGAGCAAACTTCCTCTTTCTTTGCAGTGTTTACTTCCCCAGGATTCCGTTCTCGACACTGCCGCATCATATGTCCTGGTTTGCTGCACTGATAACACCGAATCACCTTCCTTGGCTGTCCATCGCTCTGTTCTCTTTCCTGCTTCCTTGGAGCATCTGGTTTGGTCATCAACTGGCTTATCATTTTGTGCAGGTCAGCCATCAAAGATTCCATATTTGATATTTCTAAATGGTTCCCTTCTTCTACTTTCATGGCTCGTATTCTCGGATGTAGAGTCTCTTCATAAGTGGCTTCAACTTCGAGGGCATGGATCAAGGCTTCGCTACCAGTCTTACCTCGAGATAATCTAAGGACTCGCCTGATCTCCTCGTCTCTTATGCCATCAATGAAAGTACCAACTGTTAATTGTTCCTGGAATTCTTTGGGCGCATTCGGGTAAGCCAGGTATGTCAGTCGCTCAACAGCTGCTTCAAAATCTTGTAAACTTTCCCCAGCCTTTTGTGTGCGTGATTTGAGCTGAGTCCTGTATACTTGGGCGAGGTGTTGGTCGCCATATCTTAGATCTAGTGCAGCTTCCAAAATTTTAAAATCACGTTGCTGCGTCACTGGGATACTCTGAAGCAACTCTGAGGCTTGGCCCCTTAATGCTAGCACCAATGCCATAGCTTTGTCTTCATTACTCCAATTGTTTGCGTATGCCGCTGCCTCAAATTGTCTTTTATAGGTTGACCAGGAAGTTTGACCATCAAAGGAAGGCGGTTGTAACCGAGGACCTGACGATGATAATACCAACTGGCCTCCTTGTTCTCTTAACAGTCGCTTAAGTCGCTCTACCTCTCCTTCAACTGCACGAAATTTTCCTTCTATATCGGTAACTTTCCCTTCGACGCCAGTAACTTTCCCATCGACACCAGTAACTTTTTCTTCAACGCCAGTAACTTTTCCTTTGACTTCGCTTACTCCTTCTTCAAGTGTAGTCACTTTTCCTTCGACGCCAGTCACTTTTTGTTCAACTTTATCTACTTTTTCCTTGACTTCATTGGTGGCTGACAGGATAGCATCTTGTTGCACCTGTATAATTTTTCTCAATTCTTCTTCACGTCGCTCTTCCTGATCTAGCATCATTTTTCTTAGTTCATCTTTTTCTTCCTGACGTTTTCTTTCTGTTTCTTCTTCACGTCTCTCCTGTTCTTCTTTCTCTTCTAGACGTCGTTTTTCTTGTTCTTCTTTTTCTTTCAGTTTTTCTTTCTGGCGTCGTCTTTCTTGTTCTTCTTGACGTCTTTCTTGTTCTTCTAGCATCATTTTGCTAAATGCAGCTAACATGTCTTGCATTTGTTTTTCAGCGGCCATGCTTCTTGTTTCCATTAAAAAAACTAACAAACAACACTAACAAGTTTTATTTACAGTCTATGCCAGGTACAAGTAGAATGTTCTATAAATTTTCTCACACTATATGGCACAAATTAGTCTTGTCTAATGTCTATATTACTTTCCAGTTCGACTCACTTCACTATCTCCAGTGGTTTCCAAATAGAACACTATGGAACTTCGTCGAATTCTTCAGAAATTCTGTTGCAATTCCGCTTCTGACACCAATTGTTACGTGCTTACACTTTTCAGTAAACACTCCGTGGGTTTAAATAACTTGCAACAAGAATTTTCACAAACCACTGATTTATTTATCACTAAAATTACACTAGGAAATATTTAAAAATCACACAACTAATAATAACTCAATCTAATATAAATTCACTACTTTTAAAACACTATGTACTTTACTTTTCTTCTTAAACTTGTCAACTCTTGTCTAATCTAAAAACTCTCTTGTCTGTTTACTTCACTAAACTGCATACTTCACTCAACTGAACTGTTCCCCCATCTGCTGGCTTCACCTCTTTATATACCCACTTGGAATGTCCAGAATATCATTGTAGAACTTTCCAGAAATATACTGGAATTCTCTATAATGTTCTTAGGCACTACTAAATGGTGGTTCGCCAGTTGGCCCACAGATGGCGCCACCCTTCTGGCCAGGGAGTAATTACAACTCTCCTCTCTGTTAGAGGGCAGCACATAACAATATTCACTATGAGTAGCTTAGGCTAGACTTCATCCAGATTAATTGTAATTAGAAAGTACAATTGTAATTAACCCTCTATTGCATGATTTATTTTAATTAGGCAAAAAATTACTTCTTCTACTAAATTGTTCTTAAATATGGTCAAGCATTGGGGGCGAGCGTGGGTGCGTCTTTACTATGTACATACTTCGATGTGCGATGTAAAGCAACGTAAGGCGCGGTTAGTACTTGGAATGGGTGACCGTTCCAACGAAGACCGGGTCCTCGCCTCACACATCTTCCAGCAGCTTGTATATCAGTGTATACGCGGAAGTTATACAACCTTAGGCGAGGGTTGTATAGGGGATATACCATCCTTCGGAGGGGATGTAAAGCCGTCGGTCCCTTGTCTATTAAATGTTAGGCAAGTAAAAGATCCCTACTCTTCTTAAGGGAAGAGGTTCGGCAAAATTCCTGGTTGGGGGTAGCTCGTCTACAGGCGTCGGTGTTAGGCCTCAGTAGCGGAAATAGGCCGACGTTAAATAAATGTAAAAAAAAAAAAAAAATGGTCAAGCATTAAAACTATTTATTAGAATGTTTTCTTAACCGCCTCTCAAATTATGTAAGTAACCCCCTGGAAGATCTCAAGGATATTGTGCTAGGTAAAGAGAGGCGAGGCTCTACAGTTTATTGTAGAGTCCAAACCGCTCTTGGGGCAATTTTTTAATGTAAAATTGTTCCACCTTGCGGGAGTCGAACACACTTCACTAGGCATGCTCAGTTTGCTAGCTAGACGCTGTAGTACACAGAGTTATCATTACCCATACTTCAATACAGACTTTAATCATGAGGAACATCAATTGGGTGAAGACAAATATTTTAGGGCATTACACTCTCAAAAAAATATCTGTAAAATAATATATCTGTCTTGGATATGAAAATGTACCATTGATAACGAAATAAATAAATATAAACAAATAAATAACACCACAGGTAATTACGACCCCCTTTATCCCGGAAGGCTCTAGAAGAGCCTTGTGTGGGAGGGGGCTGGACATTTAGAGACAAGAGACACACACCCAATATCCGTGTATAGTGGAAAAATCCCTCTCCCAGTATTTTCCACTGCCACGACCGGGAATCGAACCCAAAACTTTTGGGTGAGAGGCAAGTGCGCTCACCTCTCGACCACCAGTCATACGAAATATGCAAACACATTTTAAAAATATTTGAATATTGTATGAATAACAACTATTTTCACAACAATTGGAAGAAAGGACAGGTAGTCACTATACCCAAACCAAATATTGAAGACTATGAAAACCTGCTATAATTATAGACCTATAAATAATAAGAAACAGATGGATTTAAAAAAAAAAGTTCAACATTTCATCTACTAATAATTCTAGCCTCAAACACACAAATAGCCAAGTATATCAATTTGAGATCAGTCACTGTCCTTCTATATATAAAGAAAGACTGTGTCTGAGTATACAGGACCGTTATTAAAATTGAAAAACCACAAGGATCTCCACTTTCACCACTGCTACCTGTATAAGATTTACTGCTACATCTTCAAAATCGCACAACCAAATGAGCTCGAAGTATACATATTACGATATGCTGATGATACAGTTTTTGTATCACATAATAGTCTAGGCGTCAGAGGTTGAGCAGATTGATGGAATAATCCCTAAGGAAGCTTTTTTTTTCTATTGCGTCTTTTCATGTTTAGAAAGAGATTTATTAAAAATGCCCCCTCCAATTCGGTCTGGAACATATTGTTTAAACAATTGAAAGGGGAAATTTTAGCGTCTTTTTAAATATCTCCGAAAATATCAATAGTAAGACAAAAAATCAAGACTATTCTCGACTAAATTCTACATAAAAAAGCGCTCTACGATTTTTTCGATTGGTGTAATAGTTTTGAAGATAGAACCGTGGGAAGGAGCGCGCCCGACTTCCCTCGCGTGTCACGCTGCTATCGTGCGCCGTGTCGGCGAGGCTAGATGATTTGCACAAAGCATTGATTCCCATTCCATTTCCTTATAAAATTCAACGGCTGTACGCTTGCGCGGGAATTGTAAGGTGTTGAATTTTAAAAAGTGTTACATTATAGTATAGTATCAAAAAAGCAGTGGTTAAAAATTCATTCAACCTTCATTCTTTACCACCTACAGAATGTACCATCAAATACAAAGATGGCGAGACATTGATTTGGAACCAACCGAATGGAGGTGGAAGCGGACTCTAGACGGTTTACTCCCAGTAACCACTGAAAAAGAAGCTGCACCACCAGCATTGCTGAAAATAATTGTAGTTGTCGAGGTGGATGCAAGGGAAACTGCGGGTGAAATGTTCCATCATTTGTTCCCATTGTGAAGGTCAAACTTGCTTCAATGTTGGATCACTCAGAATTGACATTGAAGAAGACATCGATCTCGAGGAGTTTTTTAATGTTGAGATGTCAAATGACGGAACGGGAGAAGCTGAAGAGACTGCAGAACCTGAAGAAATTGAAGGACCCAAGGAACATCAAGAAATCAGAGAACCAGAAGTAGCAGAGCAACTCGATCTTGGGCACCAACCTAAATGCAAAAGGAGAATGGTTGTACGAATAACAATAAATATATTGTCTGAAAGTTATTTGTGGCATTTTACGAATATTCTTTCTTATTATTTGGGTTTTCAAAAAAAAAACAAAAGAAGCAGATACCAAAAAAAGAAAATTAAAGAGTCAGCAATAATCTTATTAAATGAAGACAATTGCGTATCGAATTGTTCTGTAGATATTTGTACAACCTGGCAACCAATGTTAAAAGAAGAACTTAACAAACTCAACGTTATCTAAAAGAAAATATCATCAGCTCTATGTTCTGTGTAAGTAGTAAATATCTATGGAAATAACATAAAGAGAATCTTAAAGCTGTGTATTTGACATACACAGCAAAAAAACAGTTCTTACAAAAAAAACTTTGAAAACGGAAAGAGATTACATTCCGAAACGTCAGCAAAATACATTTTCACCAGAATTCGTGTCTTAAATTCTTTAACTATCACATTCATAATAATTTCAACTTTTTGCTCTCTTACGCTGATGTGACCCGCGACTCGCTCCTTCCCACGGTTCTATCTTCAAAACTATTACGCACCAATCGAAAAATGTAGAGCCCTTCTTTACGTAGAATTTAGTGGAGAATAAATTTTTATTCTTGATTTAGATATTTAAAAAAAACTAAAATTTTTCAATTATTTAAACAATATGTTCCGTACTGAATTGGAGGGGGTATTTTCAATAAATCTCTTTCTAAACATAAAAAGAAGCAATAGAAAAAAAGCTCCCTTACGAATTTTTATAACAAAAAAAACCCTGACGCCTGGTCTATAAAAGAATATATAAACTATGTAAAAAGTTTCTGTAAACACCTTTTGATCATATTATTAATAAGAAGAGGCCACCCTAAAGTGAGAAGGTATGTTCAATATTTGGAAATTAGATTTTTGTTAATGAATTGCGTTGATCAAGTGGGCATTCAAGTTTAATTAATTTTTTATAGATCTTGTTTTTTCAATTAACCTTTGGTGGTTGTATGATTCGATGAAATGAATAACTTATTGGAACTGAGATAGAGTGTAAAAGAGCTCAAGTGTTATTTACAAAGAAAGTCTTAATTATGGAGGTATAAAATTTAAAGTGCTTATGACATATCAACCCTTATTGCCATCTTTAAAGAGCTTCAAGATCAAGTTAGTGAGGATCCCACCCTTTTACTTTCTTGACTTCATTCTCTGTGGCTATTTCCTGCTCCTCAAAATAAAACTTCAGCTGTTTTTAAAAATATCCAGGCACTTAACGCTCATATCTGTGGAATCTCGAGGATATATTGAATAATGAAGATGTCGAGAATGTCATAAAAATACAGAGAAACTACTTTGAAGAGGACAGTGGAATTCAGGCTTATGTAAATTTTTTATGCACAAATTTACATAACCGATATTTTACGTCTTTATATGTTTTCAATGTTAAAATCTTATGTAATACATACCTTTACTAACATAATTAAATCTAACGCACTGGAAAGATAAAACCTTATACAATATCATAACTTTTACCAAAAACTAAGCATATATATAAAGCTTCAGTACCTAAGGTAACTCTTGAATCGTTTATTATAAATCAGCTTGTCTTTAATTTTAATTGTTTCTGATATAATGTCTTTGATATCCGATGTAAATGATTTAGAGTTTTGTTTTTTATCGGTCGGCTTTCCTAATAAAGTTACAGCCTTTTCATACCTAAAAATAATTACATAAATTATATAAAATTGTAAATATGAGTTCACTTACTGTTTTTCTAAATTCCATTCTTGAATTAGTTTTTCTATTTCAGGAAGAAATTTATTTAAGGCCTGCTGTTGTTGCTTAACAATTCCAATTTTCCTTCTCAAATCTTCAACATTTTTAATACTTCGTTCCGAACTAGTTAACAATCTCTGACAATATGTTAAACAGTCTTTATACTCTTTATTTTTGCTTAAATCTATATCACAAACATTATTTTTCCTTATGCGGTTATAGCATTCAATTTTTCTTAATAATTTCGTTAAATGTTTTGAAGATTCTGTATTAGATTTATTCAAAGATTCAGTTAAATTTTGTAAGTAAACAACAAATAAGTTAAAGCTTTCTATGAAGGCTTCTTGGATATGTTTTTCAATAGTCACATAATAAATCGTTTGGGCATATAGCTGTTTTATATATTTCATATCAAATTTGATTACAGATTTAAATAACTCTCTTATTAGTTTTGGAAAATTATATGTTACAGAGTCATTAACTAAGGTACCTCTTTTAAAAACAGAAATGTTATTTTGATTTTTTAAAATATCGACAACTAGTTCTGATTCATCAATGTGGGTGGTGCTTTTATTAAACAACAAAATTAAATCGTTCTTTGATACTTTAATATCTCTCGAAATCCAATCTTTCAAAGTGCTCAATAATGTACTCTCGTTTATTTCATACGAGTAAAATTCCAGTTTGTAAACAGAAAACACTGTAATAATCCTTTTTCTCAATATACAGTTCAAATAATCAAAAACCTTAACATCGTTTGGAAAACTTCCTGAGCGTATATTTGGGTCAAACTGTAAAACGTGTCTCAACCAAATTTCAATATTCTCTTTCAAGCCATTTGATATAAAATGTTCTTTTTTAATTTCAGAAGAATTTGTGAACTTTCCCGAGTAAGAAAGGTAGATGCATATATCGTCAGGTCCCTTTTCTTTAATTCTCTCAAACCTACAACAGAAAGTATTGTTATTGCTTCCCTACGAACAGAAAGTTAGTCAATCTAAGTAGAAAGAAGAAGCAAGTCTGCCTAATAAGCTTCCACTAGACTGGCAATTGGCCAGTCATCGTCCCACAGATGGTGCCGCAAGTTTTAGACCAGAATCATGAACAAGAATAATAGAGAAAGATGAGGAAGAGTCATGGTGTGTAAAAAAGCGGAATCAAGATACTGGAGGAGTTCTAGTTTGGATAGGAAACTGAACAGATCAAGAGAGAGAACAAAGTCGGACTAGTAAAAAGTACAGCGACAAGTATAGTGAATTATAGTAGTAAAAAGTAGTAATTAGTGTTGTAATTATAAGGACTAATTATTGTAAATTAATTAATTGTTAAATAAATCAGTGGTTAGTGTTATTTGTGTTGCAGTTATTGTATACACGCTTGGGGTGTTAACTACAAGGTGTAAAGATATAACATTATGATATAACTTTTGTATCCACAAGATATGTGCTTATACTCTGTCACAGTTAAGAATGCAGTTGTTTACGTTGAGTGCGGAGCACGATTTACACAACCACACAGGAATTCCCAAGAGAATGAAATCCCCCAGGGTCGACTTAAGCCCATTGGTGCATAAAATAAAAAGTAACGGAAAATTTAGACGTTTCATTTTCTTATGACTTCTTGTTTAATATAAATTGCAACATAATGTTCTTATTTTATAGCATTAAAATTAAAAATGAAATATCTTTATTTTTACTTTATTATAAAATTTATATTTTAACGTTTTAAGAAATATTATTAAAGCAGATTCAAGAATTGTAATGTGTTTTACGATACGTTTTTAAAAATATTTTAATTAAAGTTACCAATATAGAATTAGTTATTAAACATTGTAACACAAACTAATTACAATATTAAAGAATCTCACACAAAAAGAGTGAACTAATAACTTATTCCGGGAGAATTTCATACTCATCTAAATGGGGAAATTGAGGATCTTCATCAGATGATTCTGTATTTACTGTAAATGTCAATTCCATCTGTTCTACTATATTGTCTAATCTATACATGTTTTCTTCTTCCTTTATTACATGTACGCATTTTGCCCATTTTTGCGGGGTACAATAATACAATATGCCTATTTCATAATTAAAAATTGAAAGAAAATAAAGATTATAAATAATAAACACAATTCTTTTAATTTAATTCCAAAATTGTTCTGGGACAAATACTTTCAGTGTTATTTTGCAGAGAAAGTGACTATACCGGGTGTCAACGGATCATGGTGTAGACCCCTTTTTTTCCTCATTTTTAATAATATCAGTATCAGAATGAAACTTGGTAGATCTATTATATGACCAAGAACACACTTTATGACATAACTATCATTTTTTCCCACTTCCGGTTTCATCGAAAATGATCCCAACTTTAGATTTTTAAATCGAACACCATGTATATTATTATGTTTTAGAAATCCTTGGAAAATTCTGAGTACGGTGATCCCCTATAAGTGACATTTCGACTCCATGAAAAAAATTTGACTCGAAATTTGTTGGTACATCTAGAGTGCTATGACGAGAAAAAATTGCTTGTAATGGACCGGTGTGCTGTCAGAAAAATCAAATTGAGCATAAAAATTTGATGTGTATTTTGTGGGCCATCACATTTGGCCTGAACAGATTTTTTACTAAAACTTAATTTTTTCAAATGGAACCATAATGGTAGAGAACTGCCATAAAATAGCGGATGTTCTAAGGAATCGGTAGATGTGCCCAAAAGCAATTTTTTATGATTTTTTTTTTAATTTTAAGTCAAATTTTTTTCATGGAGTCGAAATGTCACTTATGGGGCATCACCATACTCAGAATTTTTCAAGAATTCCAAAAATATAATAATATACAGGGTATCCCATTTAAAAATCAAAAGTTGGGGGCATTTCAGATAAAGCCGGAAGTGGGAAAAAAATGACAGTTATGCCACAAAGTGTCTTTTGCTCATAGAATACATCCTACCAAGTTCCATTCCGATATTCTTAAAAATAAGGAAAAAAAGGGGGATCTACCATGATCCGTTCACACCCGGTATAAAAAACATATTTTATTTAAAGCATTATAAATTAGTTAATCAATCAGTTACCTGACAAAACGGAACAGATCTGCAGCGCAATTATTTCAGCATATCATGAAAATTCTCCACTAAAGTCTAAAAAAGACAACAGAGGGGCATCATGGTGGAACAAAACAGTTCGACGCCTCTTCAATCAAGCTAAAGCTTCGGACGACTGGGAACAATATAGATTTGCTTTAACAGACTATAATCAAGAAAGCAAAAAGGGAATCTTGGAGGAGATTCTGCGAGAACATCACTGATGCACCTTGCAGTACTAGAATCCTCAAGATCATTTCCAGAGAACCAGTACGGGAGTTTGAGTTTGGGACGGTAAAACGAACAGATGGCTCATTCACCGAATCTGGAAAGGAAACCCTAGAGCTTCTAGCACAGAACCACTTCCCAGAAAGTTCGACTCTGCCGGATAACCATCAGCTACCACCATCAAGCAGTTGATATAAACGACCCTGTAAAAATGATTGGTTGGTAGATAAAAAAGTTATCACAGCAACAACGATTGAGTGGGCTATTAAATCTTTCCAACCACTCAAATTGCCTGGTGAGGACGGTATTGTTCTAGCGCTGTTGTAAAATGGACTGGAGATATTAATTACTACCATTCCTCATCAGACTTTACAGAGCTAGTTTGGTGTGGAATCATATACCATCCAGCTGGGCAGCGGCTAAAGTGGTATATATACCAAAAATGAGTCGGACAGAACCTGACCCTAAATTGCTAAGACCCATTAGCCTGACATCATTTCTATTGAAAGGCTTGGAAAAAGTACTGGATGGATACATCAAGGGAAATATCCTGGGCACTCATTCCCTTAATACTCACCAGTATGCTTACCAGCCAGGCAAATCAACAGAACTACCACTTAATAACCTAGTCGGGAAAATCACTCAATCCTTTCAGGAAAAGGTGATTGCAGTGGCTGCTTTTCTCGACATTGAAGGAGCATTCAATAATGCACTGCCCGACTCCTTAAACACAGGCACAGCAGCTAGAGGAATCGAGTCAACCATAACTGACTGGATCCGAGCTATGCTGGAAAACAGACGGTCAGCTTTAGGGGCGCGAGAGGGTGCCCACAAGGTGGCGTCCGGTCCCCCCTTCTGTGATCACTACTTGTGGATGACCTGCTGGCCATTTTATCTCTGTGGAAAGCCGAGATTCTGGCATATGCAGGCCTAGTCATCATGGTTAAAGGAAATTCTGAAGAGGTACTCCCTTATACCCTTCAAGAGGCACTAGATACAGTGCACATCTGATGTAAGAGGGAACAGATGTCTGTCAACCCCCACAAAATTGTAATAGTAACCTTCACCAAGAAAAGGAAGCTGGATGACTTAGAACCACCTTCCGTACTAGGTGAAACCATTCCATTTTCGGAGGAGGTGAAATATCTAGGTATCACGCTAGATAGATCACTTAACTGGAATTCCCACCTGGAAAAGGTAATCCACAAAGCAAAGCTGTCCCTGTGGACATGCCGTAGAATTTGTGTAAAATCCTGGCCACTCTGGGCTGGAGGGCAATGAAATTGCCGATTACCTAGCTAGAGAGGGTGCGGCATCAAAATTTATAGGACCAGAACCAGTTCTTGGCATATCTTCCAGCACTGCCAAAACAAATATACTAGACTGGGCCGAGATAAAGACTCTCCATCACTGGCAGGAACTACCAGGATTAGCTCATTCGAAGGAATTCATTGTCATATCCTTTGAAATCGAGAGCTAAAAAACTGCTAGAGTTGAATAGGTTACACCTAAGGACTCTAATCGGCCTATACACTGGGCACTGCAGATTAAACCATCACCTACACAGACTTGGACTGGCGGAAAACACCGAATACCATCTGTGAGAGGAAGATGAAATAGCAAGGCATGTCCTGTGCACTTGTCCCGCTGCAGAAAGAACCCGGTTTTCATTATTTGGCAAAGGGCAGCTTTTGCCTGAGGACCTGGACAATCTCTCACCCATCAAAGTTATCAGCTTTATTAAAAAGCCGAACCTATTGGGTGAAATATAAATTAGGAGTGAGCCACAATAGACTGATTGCGGTCACGGTGGAGGGTCTGGTATAGACCCACTCACATTTCAACCTAACCTAACCTACCTGACAAAAACGTTTTTATTTTTTTCTTTTGTTGTGATTTTTATAAAGGCAACAAATTTATTGCATACTACATAATATTTTATTATTTCATAGTTTTTATATTATTTGGGAACAGTTTTCTACATGTTTACATTATATTGTGCTTAAAAGACTTCTGTGGATTTTGTTGGCATTTATAAACTTATAATATATTCTCCGGACCTAAGAATCTGTTCAGATTTACTAATTTTTTTCTGCGTAAACTTGGTTTGCAAATTTACCAATCAGAGGCATAAGGATAGGACACACACATTCCCTAGGTTTAATAACACTGCATTCTTACTTGAGACAAGGTATAGGTATTTCATCAGGCACTTGAATAAATAATAAACAGCTAATCTTATGTCTTAAGTAAGTGAGTCATCACAATATGCATATATGATTAAATTCTGAAAGTGTGGTATTATGTGTTTACACTTTTCAGTAAACACTCCGTGGATTCGAATAACTTGCAACAAGAATTTTCACAAACCACTGATTTATTTAATCACTAAAATTACACTAGTAAATACTTAAAAATCACACAACTAATAATAACTTAATCTAATATGAATTCACTACTTTTAAAACACTATGTACTTTTCTTCCTAAACTTGACAACTTTATCTAACCTAAAAACTCTGTATTGCCTACTTCACTCAACTGAACTCTTCTTCTACAAACTGTCTCTGTAACCAGAACTGTACTGGATACTAAACTGAACTGTTCCTTATCCTTCACTAAATTGTACTGTTCCCCCATCTGCTGGCTTCACCTCTTTATATACCCACTTGGAATTTCCAGAACTCTATTTCTAGAATTCTCCATAGTTTTCTACTATGTACTAGATGACTGTTCGTCAATTGGCTCATAGATGGCGCCACCCTACTAGTCAGGGAGTAACAGAGTAACAGGTACTTAATCACATCTTTCCTCGTTAGAGGGCAGCACATAACAGTATTTATATTCAAGAGACATTGGCAGTGGGGTATCTTCTTGAAACAAAACTATATACCAAATATGTACGTATTGAGTAACAACTATTCTTTGATTACTGTACTCCACGTACAGGAGTAAAAAATCCCCGTCTGTTGCCCTCCCACCTTCATGTTTCTTGTGAGCAAAACACTGGGTATATTGAAATTTGGACATTAAGTCAGTATTAATTAAATGAATCCTAATGGTTTTAAAAGAAATTGATCGTTACCTACTTAAATATAAATGTTGTGGAAAAAAAGTACCTACATAAAGATTAAAGTCTACAAAAACAAAAATACTACATAATGACCAAGAAGCATTTTGTCAAGTTGGCGTAATCAGGAGATAATGTTAACTGGGAAAGAACAAGATGAATAACATATACTTTCACGAAATGTTACAGGGAAATTACTTATCAGAGAAAACAAAACCTCATCTTCTATTTGTTGTTGAACAAAATATATACCAGGTGACTGGGGAATTATGAAATTGGGGAAATCAAATATAGGTATCAATGGTCATATTTTGACCATTCGGTGGTAAAAAAATCATTTCCGGTACGGCCGGAAATAGCCATTACTTTCTTATTTTAAATAGCACTCTGTATATTTAAGTCACTTTTCTCATAAAGTTGTAATTTCTCTCTCCAGCGCTTTTTTCAGATTTAAAATCGGATGGAAAATAACCTTAGAAATGGCATTTATTTCCTATTTCTAGTTGGCTTTGGAGTTCAGGAACAAATTTAAAAATTAAAGGGCATTTCTCAACAAAATTCAATTTATCATAACTATATATAACAAAAATTTTGATGAATCATTAGCAAAAAACAAAAAATTCACACAATCAAAACCAATTTATAAGTTATGATATCATCTGGACAGCAACTTACTAAATTTATAAATATTATAATTAGAACAATACAACACAACCAAATACCAAACCTATAATAACAGGTGCTCAAAATGACGCCCACCCATTTCAGAACACTTGTTCAGTCTTCGAATAGTTTATCTCATAACACTTTGTAACATGACTGGAGTTATGGATTCAAAGGCATTTAAAATTTTATTTTGGAGTTCTTCTAATGTTGCAGATGGCGTTGAATATACTTTGTCCTTCAGATAACCCCAAAGAAAAAAATCAAGTGGAGTTAGATCTGGTGACCTGGCAGGCCACCTAATAGTTCCATAATAGATATTACTCGATTGTCAAACTTTGCACTAAGGACTAAGGTAATTTCCCACAAAACCCGCATTATAAATTAAATACTACCGGAATGGCTGACGATCTGGATATCTTTAATAATATAGACGTGCTGCCGCATGGGCAGTTTTCTGGTATTCACCGTAAATTAAAAGTACATCTACCTTTTCATTTTGTGTATATTGCATCGTAAATCGTATCTTATTTTGAATAAAGCACGTAATTATAAATTTAAAATAATAAATACACCTCCATTTCACTCAACAATAACGTTTTGACAGATACTGTGTGCAATTTTTCAACTGTTTTTCATGGCTTACTGCAAGAAATCGGACACAATTCGAAACGCTTCTATAAAAAGCTTAATATTTATTTTATGTTCAACTTTTAATCGATAAAAACCAGTCTAAAGCAAATTTACCACTCTATCTGATAAAAAAATAAAACATACAGGGTACTATTTGAAAAATTGGAGTTATGACAAATTGAAATTCCATGAAATCGGAAAAATGGGAAAAAATTTCTAAATCCAAACAAATGAACAAAATAGACCAATTTTACATTTAATTTGTTGAGAAATACCTTTTATTCAAATTCAAAGCCTATCTCGAAAATTTTTATATTTGTTCCGAATTCCAAAATCAACTAGAAATAGCTAATAAATGCCATTTCCAAGGTTATTCTTCATCCGATTTTACATCTGAAAAAGCATTGGAAAGAGAAATTATAGCTTTATGAGAAAAGTGACTTAGATATACAGGGTGCTATTTAAAATAAGAAAGTTGTGACAATTGAGACAAGTGACACCGAATGGTTAAAATTTTCATAATTTTATTTAAAACTGTAGAAATAAGTGGGGGGGGGGGAGGAGTAGGTACTTTTTGGGTGACCCGGTATAGGTAGGGTAAGTAGGTATTTGTATTTTTGACATTTATTTGTTTAATGCAAAATTTTATTAAGTCACATTTTTGCATATTGCACATATTATTTCTTATTGTAAATCGAAAAAGATTTTTTAGTAGCAGAGATATTCCAAATTCTATAGTTGCTTTACACATTTAACATTGATTAACTGAATTTGCCCAATGACAAAAATAAAAAAAAAGGATATTGGATTTACCTTTCAAATGGTGACAGATGAGGTAAAAAAGGAAGAACGCCACAAATGATCTCAAACGTCAGAATACCCATAGACCAATAGTCTACACTATGATTATATTGTTCAGTCTGGAATATTTCAGGAGCTAGATAATGTAAGGTTCCAACAAAACTTACTACAGTATCGTTCAACTCTTTTGCATAACCTAAATCAATTATTTTATATAAAGTGTTGCCTTTACGATCATCACAATGTTGCAATACTATGTTGTCTGGTTTTATATCCCTGTGAGTAATTTTTAATTTATGGAGGTGCTGCAGGCCACTGCCAACATCATCTAAAATATAACGAATTTGTTCTTCTTGTAATCCACAAATATTTTTTGGCTTAGATAGAATCCGCCTCAGATTTCCTTTGCGACAGTATTCCATTGGAAGCAAAGGTAACTGTGTCGGATTATGCTTAAGTAGACCTGCCTCCAAATTAGTAGGGATCGGTTTATATTTAATAACATTGGGATGGTTTATAATTTTCATAATCTGTACTTCGTTTTTCCATCTCTCTTTCTGTTTTGCTGTTAAGGTAGTGTTTGTTAAAAATTTGCATTTCTTTATTGCTAAAATAACCAACGAAATAATAAATTTAAAATGATTTAGGTACTGAAAATTTTTACCAATATAATCATTACTAGCACTATTTTTCCATAAGCTGACCACACCAAAGGCGCCTGCTCCTAAATCTGAAATTTTTTGCCATTCACCAATTTGAGTTGATCCATCCATTATCTATCTATCATACTACCTGTACTAATTTTTCTGTTTATCATACGTTTTAAGTAGGTAACATCTATAAAAAATATAGTTAAAACCTACCAAAATGCTAAAACTAATAGGTAAAAGATAATTATAGAAAATAGCACGAATTTATTCAAGTAAAATCCGACCCGCTAGATAAGTAACAAAGTAACCTTACCAATACGTAGAGAAAAATGGAGTGAAAATCATGTGAAAATGTTTTAAAAAATTTGTTTAAAAATAAGTTGGAGGTTACAGAGAACTCTGAATAAAACACTAACAGCAATTTATCTCCCTCTATCTTGTGTCGAATCGAATGTAACTCTTTCTCTTTTTATCAGCTAAAAGCTTACTCAAATTGCAAACAAATGAACATTGTTTTTTTATAGGTGCTTCCCTTTTGCACGAAATCTCAGTTCATTCTCACATATGACGTCATTACTTAGTTGTTGGTACGTTTTTTTTTAGTTCTTGCTAGTGAATCTAAAGTGAGAGTTTCTACCCCACTTGGGTGCAAACTCATTTTGTAGTTAGTTGAAGATTGAGATTAGTGTTTATTTGCTTTTGAGTTATTTATATTTTTGTACATCAGTGAGTGATTATTTTTAATTTTATGAACGGTTCGTAAAAATTAAATAATCTACAGCAGCGTTTAGAGAACACGAACTTTTTTAAAATCACAAAACCTTTGACAGACATTTTGGTTAGGAGTGCAGGAGACGATCGTTTCTTTTGCATTACTGAGCAACCACGGTAAACCGTGCTGAGCAACAACATATTCACTGAGTTTAGTATACTCACTTCGCTAACAAATGTGAGAATAAACTGAGATTTCGTGCAAAAGGGAAACACTTTATTTCTCCGCGTGATTAGCACCAAAGGACCAAAGCAGCAATAATGAAGCTCAAATAATAGAGACCCTATAAAAGTAGAAACTGGTCACTGGTTGCATAATGGCGGCGATGGTGTGAGTGTTCGCATGTCCATATCAAGTGTGTGTTTACAAGTATCGCAAGTGTCAAAAGTAGGTTGCTATATTTGTTTTGAAAAGTGGAGAAATAAATTCGCATATTTTTGATACCTCCGAGTGAGAAATAAGCCAAAATGTGTAAGTAATAACGTTACCATTAATTGTTTCGTAACCAAATCAGTCATAATAGACTGTTATTCTAATTTTACCTATTATATTGTGTCTATATAATGACCAGTATAGTGGGAATTCTGTAACTACATATTAACCCCACGCTAAATGATTGCAAATTAACATTGAATTATATTTTACAAAATGAAAATTAGCATACGTGCGTTAAAAATATTGAATTTAAGCTTGCCGTTAAAATATTTCCGACCAGGTCTAAAAGCTACATAAAAAGAAACAACTCTTATTGGCGCCGCCATTATGCAACTAGTTTTCATACGGACCAATCAGTGCCTCCCACTCTAGTGGCCAGTCTCTACTTTATAGGGTCTTTAACCAGTGGCACACTGTTTTATTGTAGAATTCTATAGTTCGACTCGAAACTATAGGTTTGGTACTCTGTTATACAATTTCTGCTCTTATTGCCATTGGACAGTTGTTTGTAGATTTCTACTATAGTCACAAAGCGATAGAAACAAATTGTGAATAGAGTGCCGGTGCAGAGAGTTGGAATAGAATAGGGTAATAAAGTGGGCGTGACAACTAGCCCCCAGACAAACCGCATCGATAGTATACGACAAGAAGTAGGAAAATAGTTCCGCCGTCGCTCCGCAGCTCCATATATTCAATTTATGTAGTATACCAAACAATTCAAGTAGCGGCATATAAGGATTGAGGATTATATCTCTAGTCTATTCCAACACTCTGTCTCTAACAAAGAGCAGCGCCATGCTTGAAGCCCTGAGTTTTTTAAAATTAGAATGCTGATTGGCTGATGATAGTTGCAAACTGTATCACAGTATTAATATTGGTTGCGTTCATCATGGTGAGCAATCAGGTAACGCTCACTGATCACGTGCTTAAACTTCGCTTCTTGCACTGTCCTCATTGGCTTCTTGTGATCAAATGACATAATGGTCGCGTTCATCACAGAGAGTTGGAATAGACTAGAGATATAATCCGTATATGCCGCTACTTGAATTGTTTGGTATACTACATAAATTGAATATATGGCGCTGCGGGGCGACAGCGGAACTATTTTCCTACTTTTTGTCGCATACTATCGATGCGGTTGTTTCAAGTAAGTAAATAAATTTGTCTCGGGGCCAGTTGTCACGTCCATTACTCTATTCTATTCCAACCCTCTGGTTCATCACGCGGTAGCGCTAACCAACCTATCACGTATCATTACGTCATTTGACTACAAGAAGCCAATCAGGACAGTGCAAGAAGCGTAGTTTAAGCATGTGATCGGTGAGCGCTACCTGATCGCTCACCGTGATGAACGCATCCAATGATACGTGATCGCTCAGTTAGCGCTACCGAGTGATGAACGCGACCATTGAAACCTCCAACCCTCCGAGCCACAGATCAGATAGTTTATATGCTGCGAGCACTTGAAAAGAAAGTTGTTAACGAAGGCGCGTCTTCTGTTTTTAACCTTCTTTCAAGTTACTTCCGAATGATGTGCTTAGGAAATCTAGATTTGTATGAGTAAAGGAGATGGGGCCCTACAGTTTATAGTGAAACAGAGCCACTTCTTGGGGACAATTTACAATTACGAAATACTTCGCAGTATTTGGCGCTCGAGCCCACATCGCTAGATATGCTCAAACCAAAGAGAAAGCTAATGGCAACGACGACGCTGAATAAATTTCATATAGATATCAGTTTTCCAGACTAGATCATATAATTTGTTTAGATTTTCCGCTACTCTGCTTTAGATTCGCTGTAACATGTGATCGCATATATTCGGGTGCTTTTAACTCCTTGCTTTTAACTAATCTTGACATTCGGTGTCTTTTGTACGGAAACCCGGTCGTGCAATCTGACATCCGAGTTCAGTGTTCCTACGTCACATCTCAGAATTCCAACTTAATACGTCACAACTCGGAAAATCTGAGTTAATACGTCATAGATAGGAATGTATAGATGAACTTATTTCTAGTTATTTGTCTTACAAACCAAGCTACAGAATAAATGCGGACTGTTTTGTTGCAAAAAATTAAAAATATAGAGTAAAAGACATTTACGTTTTTCTTTTTTAATTTTTGTTGATTTTCTGGATTTTTTAAAAAATATTTGAGTATTACTTTCTAAATTTTTTATATTTTTATCTATATTTTTAATAATAAAATCATTTTAAATATAATACTGTTTATTTAATAAGAGATATTAGTTGTTACATCACTAAATATATAGTTCATTTTGTCTCAATTATATTTATTAAATAACTGTAGGTAAACAAATGTGTGCCTACTTAAACAAGTGTTAAATGCGTTCAGGTCCCTCTGAAGTCTTCACAAGATAAATTGCTATAATGGTAACCTAGAACAAAAATTTACATACCTTTATCTAGGTACTTAGTTATGTAGTTATTATTAATATGATTGTATAGATAAAAAATGCAGTTAACTAGGCGAGGTCATATATAATGTTAGGTATTTCATTAATTTTATATATTTTCATTTCAATTTTACAACTTACTTGAGAATAAATAAAAATAACCAATAATTGAAACGTATTACTGTTATATTGTGTAATAGGGAGTTATAGTGTTAGATTTTCGGCAAAAATGAATGAATACACAGTTGCGGAAACTCGATAATATTTGTTTACAAAAGAGATTATATGGTTTCCTCAGTCATGGAATATATATATTATGACCAAAGAATTTAATTATGACATGATATAGATACATGTATATCATTTTAGGTTAGGGTATCCGGGTTGTGACGTATTAAGTCGGAATTTCCGAGTTGTGACGCATTAGCTCAGATTTTCCGAGTTGTGATGTATTAAGTTGGAATTTCTGAGATGTGACATGAACACTGAACTCGGATCTCGGAAATCAGATTGCACGACCGGGCTTTACGGCAACACTGAAAGCGCCGCCAAAAATAACCTTGGCCAAAAACCAAAAACTATGTGTAAATCAAAGAATATATATAAATTCTTTGGTGTAAATGGGATCTTGGTGAAAATGGTCGATTACATAACGGGAAAAATAAGCCTGCTACGTATTTACACATTTTATGATATTAATTATATTTTTTGCGTAAAATATATTACTGTTTTTATAAAAGTATGCCCATAAATAATTTCAATATTTATATAAATAAACCATCTGACCTTAAATATCTGGTATAATTATCTTAAATTTATTATATTTAGCTTGGTGAGAATTTAAACAAACAAAAGGCGTTTAGGTTTTAAATGACATTAAATTTCGCGGTAAAAACAGACCGGTATTTGATGTCGTAGTTCCGATGACACGCGAAATCCATTTTCTTTTCTGTTTGCGCAAATCGGGACCGCTGTTGTTGGCGCGTGTATTGTGAAAATTTTTATCATTTTCTAATCAAATAAACATGGCAGAGTCAATTGATGACTTATTTGAGTGTTTTGAAGAGGCTGTTGAAGAAGAAAATACAACAAAAGATGATGATTCACCGGAACATGACCAGATAATGGAGAGGTTTGTAGCGGTTTTTCTTAACCTCAAAATCACACGTTAATGGATTCTTTGTAACTAGGGTCTCGGAGGTTCACATTAAAAGTGATAAAAGAAAGAATGCAGACTACGGCGGCTTTATTTCGAAACGAAGCAAATCTGAAGATGTAGATGTAGAAGATATTAAGTAGGTATTTTTACACCTTTTTCTTTATTATGTAAATATATCCATATAATATGAAAACTATTCTAATGATGTCTATTGTGTATTTAGTTTTGAAGAACTAAAAAATCGAATAGTTGTTCATTCAATTGACACACTCGATTCATGTACACATGAAGTAGCTTGTCCTCCAGGTCAAGCCTATGTACCATTACAACCATCTCGGAATGAGCCTGTGAAAAAATACCCATTTGCATTGGATCCTTTCCAAAAAGAGTCTATACTTTGTGTGGATAATAACCAATCCGTCTTGGTCTCTGCTCATACATCTGCTGGAAAGACTGTTGTAGCTGAGTGAGTGATTTATGATTCCTAATACTTTGCAATTATGACTTACGAGATATTCACTGATTCCAAAACAAATCTTCATCCACAGTTTCTTAGTTAAAGAGATGGACAATAACCTCGATTGCCTTCGCATCTTTTTGAAAAATTGTAAGAATTTGCATAATTTTTCAGTCATTAATCGCTATAGAACATAACACTTTGCAAGCAGCGCAAGTTTTGGTTATGTATATAAGAATTTAAATAAGTGAATATTTAAAACAGTATCATTGCAGGAAAGGCATTTTTCTTATTTGACCTCAAAGTGTATTACTTGCACTGTATCGAGGATGCATGACTAGTGTCTAGCCATTAATATGCAGATTAAATTTGTTGTATCGCTTTAAAACAACTATTTTTGCATGTTATCCTTCAATAGTAACCGATAAGTTTACAGACCAATAGTGTTGCACTGTGTAGGCCTGAAATACTAAATCATTAGTAAAGGCTGGGTGAAAACGAATCTAATGGCAACAATGTAAGTAATAACGATATCTACCTTTCATTACCTAAATTGCATATTTAAGTGAAATTTTCACGTTCAGCAGGTTGTTAAAATGTGTGAAACTTTTATTTATGTTTATTTTAAGTATACAAACAAATGTTTAATGTTTGTTTAGATATTCTAGGAACCTTTTATATTTGTTTTGTTTTTTTTTATGAAACTATCTAGCAATCTTATTATTGTCCGACTAATCTGCTACTTGGTACTTAACAAAATGAACATGATAATATGCTTAATAAATAGGTAAGTAAATGATGGATTATCGGATTATTTAATCAAAATTAACGTATGTATTTATATGTGATTAAAGTTAATTTCTTTTATTTACAAATACCGGATCATGGTCCCCCTCCTTTTCTCCTTTAGTTTTGAAGATAATTTATTGAAGTTTAGGATATACTACATACATAATAAGCGGCGCTTTTTGACATACAATTGATTTTTTTTCCGCCGGAAGTGACACTAACTTGCGATTTTTAAATGGAACATCCTGTATATTATTGCATTTTTGAATTCTACATAATTTTCTGAATACAACGATGCCAAATCAGTGACATTTCAAACATCAATTTTTTTTATAATATAATTTTTAGTTTTCCATTTAAGTGTGCCATGATGGTTCCGATTTATTCTAAATGACCCGTGTAATGCTACAAAAATCGAAATCCCGTTAAAAACACTAAATTACGTGATTTATGAGCAAATAAAATTCACCAAAATTGTTTTTGGGACAAAACTCAATTTTTTGAAATGGAACCATATCGGTACCGTGGTACCATTTATTAGTATTATTAATAAGGAATTTATTCATATGTCGTATTAAAATGTTTGGTAAATACAAATAAAATTACAGCTGAAAGAGAATAAGAAAATACAATTTTATTCTATTACCTTGTTACACATAAGGTGGTTTTAGAATACAAAAAATTAACACAAAACATTACAACAGTTGTTCAAACTGCTGCCCATTAATGTCAATGCACTTCTGAACTCGCATAGCTATTTCTCGAAGAACGTTCGCCAATTGCTGGTCCGTTTATTAATTACTCGTCTTACTCGTAGCTCCAGGTTTTCACAGGTTGTAACGGTGGTAGTGTAGACAATATTTTTAAATGACCCCAAGCAAATAAATTAAGGGGCGTTAAATCAGGTGACCTTGGAGGCTACCTCACAGGACCATTTGTCGAAATTACGTTTTCTCCGAATCTCCGTTGAAGGTAATTAATTACTATCCTTGAGTTATGGGTAGGAGCGCCATCTTGTTGGAAATACATTCCCTGTCCTAAATTTAAAGGTAACTCATCTAAAATGTCCTCAATCTTATTTTCCAGGTATCTTAAGTATCTCGCCTGGCACCAGTCAGAGGTCCTTCAAATATTATTGGACCAATGATTCTACTACCGATTATTCCAAGCCAAACATTGAAACCGAACCGCACTTGAAAGTTACCCTCGTAATAAATTTTGATTTTCTTGTAACCAATATTTTGTATTTTGTCGGTTAAATAACCCCAAATTTGTAAACCTAGACATGTCCGAAAATAAAATCAGTACTAAGACTATTGTTTGACTGCCCGTTATTACACAAAATCCAATTGCAATATTCCATCCTACGTTCGTAATCACTTTCATACAAATGCTGGTTCAATTGGTATTTAAATGATTTATAGTGGTATTTGTGTAAAATTTGGCTTACTGTTTGATGACTGATGTCCAATTCAAACCCAACTTGCCTTAAAGAAACAAGTCTTATCAACTTCTATTCGAGTCAAAACATTAATTTCCGTTCCTTCGTCGATAATGAAGTTTTCTTCGGGATCATTGTTGGGCTCTCTTCGGGCTCTTCGGAATTGGTTTTCAACACGTTTAAAATAATTTTTCACTGGACATTGTCTATCAGGACATCGTTGGGCATAAAGGTCGGCAGCCGCAAATTAATTTCTTTTACATTCCCCATAAATAATTAATATGTCCACTTTTTCATCTCTTGTATAAATTTGCGGCATTTTGAACACAACAAAAATTTTAAATAATTTCTAAAGACACAATGAAAACACTGTTAAACTAACAAATGTTTGACAAGCTAAATATTTCATTGTTTTCAAAACCAACCTAGTTACTTCTTAACATTTCTTATTTTCTTTTAGCTGTAATTTTTTTTGTATTTATCGCACATTTTAATACAACATATGAATAAATTCCTTATTAATAGTGCTATTAAATGGTACCACGGTACCGATATGGTTCCATTTGAAAAATTTGAGTTTTGCGCCAAAAACAATTTTGGTGAATTTTATTTGCTTATAAATCACGTAATTTAATGTTTTTAACGGGATTTTGATTTTTGTAGCATTACACGGGTCATTTAGGATAAATCGGAACCGTCATGGCACACTTAAATGGAAAACTAAAAATTATACTATAAAAAAAATTTGATGTTTGAAATGTCACTTATTTGGCATCCTTGGATTCAGAAAATTATGCAAAATTCAAAAAGGCAATAATATACAGGTTGTTCCATTTAAAAATCGAAAGTTAGGGAAAATCTCAGGGAAAAATGGTAAAAATCGGTAAAAGTAGGAATTTATTAGTCGGAGAATTTCTGCTCATCTACAATTTTTTTATTATTTGTAAAAATTGGGTGTATTTACTCTAACAAGCGCTTTTTTTTATTTAATGGATTGATGTTTTAAGATTGGTAGCATAGTGTTACGTGTTTACAGTTTTCAGTAAACACTTTGTGGATTCAAATAACTTGCAACAAGAATTTTCACTAACCACTATTTTATTAATCACTAAAATTACACTAGTAAATACTTAAAAATCACACAACTAATAATAACTTACTCTAATATAAATTCACTACTTTTAATACACTATGTACTTTACTTTTCTTCTTAAACTTGTCAACTCTTGTCTAACCTAAAAACTCTGTCTGTTTACTTCACTGAACTGAACTGTACTGCATACTTCACTCAACTGAATTGAACTGTTCCAAACTGTCTCTGTAACCAGAACTGTACTGGATACTAAACTGAACTGTTCCCCCATCTGCTGGAATGAACACAATACAGGTTTCCCTTCACTTTGGCCAGGGACTTAATCACATCTCTCCCCGTTAGAGGGCAGCAATTAACAATAGTTTAGCCCGCCAAGCAAACAGAAGATTCGATTAGCTATCCATTCTTTGTTGCTTGCACAAAATAATAATAATAATAATAATCCTTTATTAATCCAAAAGATCAACAGATATCGATATAGGATAAGTCAAACGAAAGAAAGAAAAAATAGTATAAACAACAACAAAAAAATTGAAATTAAAAAGCTAAATATTCATCTACACTATAGAAGGCATTGGTGAGTAACATATTTTTAACAGTAGATATAAATTTTTTAATACTGCAGCTTTTAATACTTAGATCTAGTTTATTATACAGAACCGTACCGACATAATAAGGATTGGATTTATAAAGTTCTAGCCTGTGTAATGTATGCTGCAAATTTTCTCAGTGACGCGTGTAGTATTCGTGAGAGATATTTTGAAAAGTGAATAGATTGAGATTTTTTTTTACAAAAGTTAATATTTCAAGTATATATAAACAGGGCAATGTTAAAATCTTTTGTGCAATAAAGGTTTGTTTGCAGGTTTTACGAAACTGCAAACCGTACATAGAACGTAACGCTCTTTTCTGCAGCACAAATACACGGCTAGCTGTACTAGCATTACCCCAACAAATCACTCCATACCTAATTATTGATTCAAAGTTTGAATGATAAAATATTTTAACAACATTTTTACTTGAAATTTGGCACAATCTCTTTAGAGCAAAACAAATACTTGCACACTTCTTGCTTGCATAGTCAATGTGAACTTTCCAGTTTAATGACATATCAACATATATACCTAGTAGCTTAAAATCTGTAACTTGTTAGATTGTTTTATGCTGAAGTTTAATAAATGGACTAGATATATAGTTAGCAGTAATAGGATGAAATTGCATCGAAAACGTTTTTTCTTGGTTTATTGCCAGGTTATTTGAATTAAAATATTTAAAAAGAGAAAACAAATTATCCTGCAGAAGTTCAGATACTAAATTTAAATTTTGATTACATGAGACAAAGGACATATCATCAGCAAAAGCACAGTAAAAAGTGGATATGAAATTTTCAATATCGTTTATATATAACAAAAATAGAAGTGGGCCCAGAACACTACCCTGGGAAACTCCAATATCAACTTCCATTTCATGGGATCTTTTTCCATAATACCCAACAAACTGTTTTCTGTTAAGAAGGTTTGATCGCAAAATCATATTGCACTGACCACGCAAACTATAACACCACTTTTTTGAGCAAAATATCATGGTCTACACAATCGAAAGCTTTAGATAAATCAAAAAATAAGGCCATGATTTTATTACCCCTGTCAAGATTTACATAAATATAATTTAGAAAACTTAGTAGAGCAGAAATTGTAGATTGTCTTTCCCTAAAACCATGTTGATTAGGTGATAGTATGTTATTTGACTCAAGAAAAAATACAATCCTATTTGCAAGTAATTTTTCAATTATTTTAGAGAAAACTGATATCAGCGAGATGGGACGATAATTGCATATTTGTTTAGAGTCACCCTTTTTGAAAAGACATATTACCTTCGATATTTTCAGTAAATTTGGAAAATGACCTTCTGCAAAACAGTGATTTATTATATTGCATAAGGGTTTAGCAAGTAAATGGGTATAGTGCGGGAAAGAGGAAATTGAGAGGGGGGGCGCGAGGTGAGACGCTAAGAAGGCAGGCCCGGACTTAACTATATTGTGTACGTATGTCTGTTTACGCTTTTAAAGGACCACGCAATTTTCTTATGGAAAAGTGACTTGCGTTAAATTGGTTGAAATTTTGATATGTTGTGTATCCCATCTCTCTGATCAAATGTCTCAATTGGCACAAATTGACAAACTTTCACAGTCTTGAGATAAAGCTTGCTAAAGTAAGAATTATCGTTTATTTGAGGGTATGGGTCTTGGTTAAATCAGTACTCTTTTTTTTGCTTCTAGGGTCTCACAGTGGTTTGAAAACACCTCATAACTGTCATGGTTTATTTATTGAAATATTACATCACATAATCTCAAACGTCGTCACGTCATATGACGTCATAGCATGTAATATCGTGTCATAGAACATCATGATTTAAATAACATTCTTTTCTCTTACTTCTAGGTGCTCAGATCACAATAAAATTCAAAGTGACCACTATGAGGTTCTGTGACACGACATGACCTGCTATGACGTCATATGATATGATAAGACAATCGATTATACTGTTTAGGTGTTATTAAACAAATCTGAGACATTGATGCATTTGATACAGAGATAGGATACACAACATATCAAAAATTCAACCAATTTAACGGATGTCACTTTTCCATAAGAAAATTGCGTTGGCTTTTGTTGTGTGGGCTCAGTTTAGCTGGCAACAATTTACACTACTGACTATACAGTAGTTACAGTATCCTAGTTCACTTAATATTTGAGTAAATTGTTACTACCTAGCAAGAACCACGGGGAGGTATGAGCATATCTTGCCATGATAGGATGGGTAAAGAATATTAGTACAGGATAAAGAAAATTATACAAAAAAATAAAACTAAACCTCTAAAAACAAAAAAAATTTAAAATAGTAACAGTAAAAAAATATATAGGTATCCTCAAAATAAATAAAAAAAATAACAATAAACATCTAAAAACAAAAAAAACTTAAAATAGTAACAGTAAAAAAATATATAGGTATTCTCAAAATAAATTAAAAAAATAACAATAAACCTCTAAAAACAGAAACAAAACTCGAAATAGTAAATTTTCGTAAATAAAATATGTATTCTCCAAATAAATAAAATTAAATATAATTGAATTCTTTAAATAAATAAAAATAGATTAAAATACTTACGAACACACAAAATGACATAAATAATAAGCTTGATATCACGATCACTATCATTGAACACAAAAACGGACACAAATAATAAACTTATATATATATCACTACCACTTCTTCAATCACAAGTCATCACAATCACTTCTTCCTCAGAATCCTGTGCGTTCTCCCCCTCTTCTTCATTTTCAGATGATGAACTATCCTCTTCTAAATTTATAATGAATTTATTTTCCCCATTTTTATTAAATTCACAAAGTTTCAAATAATCATCCTCAATTCTAATCACTTTGGCAATTCTCTTTTCCCAATCTTCCTTGGTAATTTTGGACACTTCGTTTTTAATTTATCACTTTTTTGTCGAATTTTGAAAAAGTATTTCCTTTTCTGATATTTTTTTTCAATTTTCCCCAAATCAATTCTATTGGGTTGAAAATACAATAATATGGTGGTAATCTTAAAACTTTGTGGCCAAATCTTTCAGCTATACTGTCTATAACATAATTCTTCTCAAATGTTTTCGTATGAAGGACTTCCAACAATTCTGCTTTAGTATAACTGTCCATATAATATAGGTTGTGATCCGTTAAAAAAATTTGCAACTCCAATTTAGTCGATCTCTTATTAGGAATTTTATATAATTCTCTTGAATGGTACTTCGCATTGTCAAGAACAATAACACTATTTGGCTTTAATTTTGGAATTAGAGTATTTTCAAACCATTTTTCAAAAATTACTCCCTCCATATTCTTGTGATAATCCACGTTACACTCTTCCATGTTTTTCCCGCATAGTTTCAATGTATTATCTACCCATCCATCACCTGATCCACAGTGTAATATAACCAATCGAGTCCCCTTATTTGGAGGCAATGACTGTGGTAGACATTTTTTAGTTCCATCAGTACATCCTTTTTTTACGGTATCGTGAGTGTCATACCAAGTTTCATCTAGGTAATAAATTGTTCTATTTTCCCTTCTGAACTTTTTAATCTCCTCTAGATATGAATGTCGCCAATCCACTACTCGTCTGCTTTCCATAATCGCCACGCGTTTATTAATTGTTTTAAATTTAAATCCAATTTTTTTCAGCCAGTTCCTTAAAGTTCTTGTCGTATATTTCAAAGGACAATCCATTTCCTTTAGTTTTCTGTCTACCACGTCAACAGTCGGGATTTCATTTTTCTGATGTGCATCATAAATTACATTTTTTAAAAGTTTTGCTATTGATGGATCTAAAATTTTTGATATACCAGCGTCGCAACCTTGCTTTCTTTCGGTAACACCTGTTTTCACTAGTTTGTACAATGTGGAATAGGGAACGTGGGTTAAAGATTCTGTTTCCCTTAATATATCTAAATCACGCAAGTTAAAGTCATTAGTTTGTCGCTGTAAAAGAGTATTATACACATTTAAACAAATTTGTTTCCCGTCACTGCTTAAATGCCGTTTTTTTCTCCCTTGAAACTCATTTGGAATTTTATTTTCTTTATCACTGAAATCACTATAACTGTCACTTTCACACTCACAATCACTCGATCGACTCATTTTTGTAATAAATAAGTTACATACCAGCAAAAAGACAAATATAAACTAATGTATTAATGTATTAATTGCACTTACACCCGTACACTCCGCCGTATATGAAAGTAAACTAAGTCCGCCTCTGAAGTACCATATCTCACATGTCGTTCGTGCTAGTTGGCAAACAACACAAGCCTGATCTTCTCTCTCATTCTAATGCACGCGACATAAAAGACGTAAAACATGATGTGATACAAACAGCTATGCGTTATGCATAGCCACTACCCTCTCTATTCCCCACTACGTCTGTGACCGTTTTCATTTATCGTTTTCCTCTACAATACATTGTTTAATAATTTTTATAGAAAAATTGTCATGTTCAGTTGAATTTGAGTTTTTCAGATTATTTATGACGGTAATAATTTTGGATTCGGTAACATTATGTAGAACAATTGACTCATTCACGATATTCATATCATAATTTATTTTTATTTGTTGATTGGATTTTATGATGGACTTCGGTAGATTAATAAAATATGATTTAAATTCGTTTGCAATTTGAATTTGATCATCCGTTTCCATGTTATTAATCATCATGGTAGAAGTATTATTTTTTGTTAGCTTATTTGATCCTCTAATAGATGTGTTAATAATATTCCAAACGCTTTTCGATTTATTTTCAGAATTCAAAATAATATTGTCAAAATATGTTTTCTTTGCTTGTCTTATGACACGATTGTAAGTAGTTTTGTATTTTGTGTAATATGCTTTCTCAATTATACCTAATTTTTGCAATCTAAATAACTCCCTTAAATGTTGAGATGAGATTTTTATTCCAGTTGTTAACCAATTTTTGTTGTCAGATTAATAATGAATATTTTTTGTTACCATTTTAAAGCTGATATAATAATATAAAAGTATTTCATAAAAAAGTTTAAATTTATTTTATTTAACGTTAATTTCATTAAGAACATTATCCCATCTTTCAGATTTAAGATAGTCATTAAACTGGAGAATATTTTTCCTAGAGAAAGATCTGTACTTGTAAGGCTCCGAAATCCCGTCAGCAATACAACCAAAAATTATTTGTTGAGCAGAGTGATCTGAGATACCAGTCTGAATTACACTTTTGAATGTTTAATAATAATGCAGTGCACTTTGTCTTACAGAAACAGCTGTTATTCACATGACATGCTTTTGAACACATTTTTATTTTTAACACTATCGCAACACATACCTATTTCAAAAGACCAAGAGCTCCTACCACAGACAAAATTTATTCAGTTTTTCTGTTGAATCGGGAATTGTTGTATGTCAAAGGATTTTCAAACAAAACATTATTGTTTATTTAAAACTACTAAATTAGACTAACTGATATGTGACGTTTTACTTGAATTAAGTACAATATTTTGTAATAATAATAACAATAATAAAATGTTTATTGAAAAGTATATAGAAAAAAATATACATTATCAAAAGGAGAATGATTGCTGAAGACAGTTTTCAGCCTCCCCTATAACCTATAACTAAATAGGTACACCTAAAAAAAGTACATAATCAAATTAAAGTATAAAAACATAGAACACAAAAAACATAAATAAGGCAATACAATAGTATTACATGACACTTTGCTTCATTAAAAGTATTTGTTTTATCTTATGTTTGAATTGGGACAGTGTGGTATTTAGAAACAAAAACATCATGAAATTCATTCAAAAGTTTAGGGCTAAATAAGAAAAACATGATTCATATTTTTTTAGTCCGATGCTTAAGGACACTATATGTGTGGGAAGTTCTAATATTTACCTCATGAGCTTGAGATCTGCACTCAAGAAAGTTATACAAATATGCTGGGGTGTGTTGATTTACGATACTAAAAAGAAGACAAGAGAATAACATGATAAATCGATAATCAATTTTTAATAAACCGTGCCTATTAAAATGTGGTGTAATATATTGTCACTTTTCGATATTGTACAAATATCGCAAGCAACTATTTTACAACACTTGTATCTTATTCTGAAATGACTTTGTCAAATGCCAATAGTATACACCACTACAATAGTCAAAGTTACTGAAAATTACTGAATTAAGGAGTTTCCACTGATTCCACCTATTTAAATTTATAGAGAGTTCTGAATTTAGCGTAAGATTGCTGACGCTTTGCAACGACATGCATTTCGAAGCACAATCGATCATCGAAGACATCCCTAGATTTTTAGCACTGTGTTTTAAATCTATCACATTTTGATTCAGAACTATGTCAATGTTTAACCCTTTCAGGACGGCAATGGTTTTGGCATGCCACGCTGCACAGAAGGCAGCGGACGGCGCTTGCGGATTTGTCCGGTTGCAGGTGCGAACTATACCACGCCTTTTTCGGATACGTACGGTTCCCGCCATGAACCGTATATGTATAATTATGTGACAAACTCAACATTTTTATGAATTTAGGGGAAATCTCAATAAAAAAGCACTAATAATAGAAATAAAACTTTTATTTACCAAACATAAAATATAAATATATAGAATAGTAATAAAAAAATGACAAAAACCAACATTTAAAAAAAAAAAGAATAACATAAAAACAAAATGTAAACTAATTAGAACTAATGGTGGGAGGAATAAGAAAAGGGTTAAACCAATAATGTGTAATAGACAGATACATATGTTTCCAGTAGTTAACTACATCTCTTGTCATGCGTAGATATCCGATTCCCGGCTACATATCGCGAAAAGATTTTGCGGATTCGTCCGTTTCCCGGTGCAAAAGGGTTAAATTGTAAAGGGCATTGTTACACATGGCACTAGTTCCGACACACATTGCTGTTGATTTTAAAGGATTAATTATTAGCCCATTATCACTTGACCACTTAGCTATAAATGTTAGAGCTACATTTAGCTATGATACTGACTCGCTACTGGATGATGGATCACAGGATATATAGATTTGTGTATCATCGGTGTATAGTTGAATCCTACTTAGTAAGAATATTTTTCTTTCTTTGTGATTGATCCTTCAAACTTTGAATAAAAGTTATTTATAAAATCGAAAATAAAATCTATACCTACTATAGTCGAATTCATCTGTTGCCGGCACCCAAAAAACACAATAAAGACTTTACGACATAATTATTATCACCGCGGGCCAAGCGGCATGCTGTCACACGCCGACGCACATTAAAAACTTATAAACTTAAGCGAATCAATTTGTGAAAGAAATAGTACAAAGAGTGCCGGTATTTTAATGAGGTCGTAAAGTTTTTGTAGCATTTTTTGAGTGCCGGGGAAGCACTGACCTCGATTATACCTGTGCTTTACTTTTCAAGGCAGTACTGAAATTTCTTGAGCATAAAATACTTGCTAGTTTCCACAAACACCAAAAACACTTGAATACTATTACTCGACGCGCGTTTCAGCAACCAAGTTGTCATCATCATCAACATGGTTGTCGAAACACGCATGGAATAATAGTATTCAAGTGTTGTATTCAAATCTTATAATATCTGTGGAGACTACTTCTTGAGAGACAGTGTCACACCAAAGGTTCCAGACCCCTATAGGACTAAAATACTTGCGTTTTTAGCGGGTATGGAAAAATATTAGTTTGGTCAGGGAAAACCTGAAAAAGTCAGGGAATTTCATTCTAAAATTTGGATGGCAACCCTGTGTAAGCGATTCTCCGATTAAATGCACATGTACGTACAGGTACAAGACAAGACCCAACAACACTTGTTTAGATTATAATCAAGAATGACAATCTATGTTTGAGAATAATATTGGGATGATAACTTTTATTTAAGGATAAATAATACTGTTTATAAATTAGTTTATTTGACACGAATTGAATATGAAAGCTTGAATGAAGAATTATATGTTTTTCCATCAATGATAATTCTGATTAGTTTGAATTAAGCTGTTAAAAAATTATTGATTGCTGTCAAGTATTTTAAGTTTTAGTTAAGAGCCATGCAAACATTTTTAGAGTAAAAACAATTGCATTTAGACCATTGGTTCTGATATTACACCCTCAGCAAAGAGCAGCTTGCTTTTGATAACCTTGCAAAACATATTTTTGCATATTAACCCTTTCACAAAAAATTGTTGTCAATAGCATCTTAGCTTCATAAAGGCCGCATTTAAGCAATATCTCGATTTTGGACAAAAAAGCCATGGCACTGGGACCCGTTTTTTCAGAAGTTCGATCTGGGAGTCAGACATGACCACCAAAATTGTTGCCAAGGGGCCATCCATAAATTACGTCACACAAATTTCATGATTTTTGGTGCACCCCCCCCTCCCCCATCCTTGTCAAAGGTGGTCACATTTGTGTGCTCCACCCGCCCTCCCCTGTTGTGACGTCACATATTATAAATTTAGAAATTAAAACAGCACTTCCAAAATTATTTATATATTTCTATGAAAAATCTTTTTTCATAAAATCAACAATAAATCAAACATTTTAGAAATTTCACAAAACAAATCAAATGAACGATACAAAATTTAATCACCTTGTGTCCATGAACTTTGAACCCATTCCTTTATATTATTTATGACTGGCATGGCCATCGCTTCGTTCTCGATTTGGATAATGTTAGGAGCATTCGATGTATCAACATCTTCATCCAACCATATAGCATCGTCATCGTTTTAAAGAAATTTAAACCTTATAACAATTCCACTGCCACGACCGGGAATCGAACCCGGAACTTTTGGGTGAGAGGCAAGTGCGCTCACCTCTCGACCATCAGTCATATATTGAATTAAAACAGCACTTCCAAAATTATTTATATATTTCTATGAAAAATTCAACAATAAATCAAACATTTTAGAAAATTTTACAAAACATAAAGTTTTTCATTGGAGTTGAAGTTTAGAGTTTTAATACTTTAGATTTATACATGTGACATCACGAAGCTTATGACTCGTCCCCTCCCCCGTTACATGATATCACACTTTGTTGACCCACTCCCTCCCCCTTAACGTGTGACGTAATTTATAAATGGCCCCCCCACATTGTGGAACATCTGAAAACATGTATCACATGGACAGCAAATAAGCCCTTTAAACCTCAATTCGAATTTAATAACAAACATGACCACTCCGATCGCCCCCAGCTATGACCCCTACTCCCCTTCCCACCTGCTTCTATTGACGAATGTCCAGCAAAAGAGCTAGTCAGAGATATTTTTGCAACGGTATCACGGTCTATAATTGCAGTTAATACTTGGAAGAGTGATTGCCAAGGAAATAGAGCAATCTTAGGCGAGAGTTGTGTAGTGGATATATCATCCTTTGGAGGGAATGTAGAGCAATTGGTCCCTTGTCTATTAAATGTTGGGCAAGTAAAGGTTCCATACTCTTTGACAGAAGAAATTTGGGGGTAGCTCGTCTCAATACTTCGGCGGTAAGCTCCAATCACGGAAACATGCTGATTATAAATAAATGTAAAAAAAAGTATTCAATTAAATTTTATTCTATATAAAAACATTAGACTGACGAACAGGACAGCGAACTGAGATACTAGTCACCCATCCAAGTGCCAGACTCAACCAAAATATACATTATCAAAAGGAGAATGATTGCTGAAGACAGTTTTCAGCCTCCCCTATAACCTATAACTAAATAGGTACACCTAAAAAAAGTACATAACCAAATTAAAGTATAAAAACATAGAACACAAAAAACATAAATAAGGCAATACAATAGTATTACATGACACTTTGCTTCATTAAAAGCATTTGTTTTATCTTATGTTTGAATTGGGACAGTGTGGTATTTAGAAACAAAAACATCATGAAATTCATTCAAAAGTTCAGGGCTAAATAAGAAAAACATGATTCATTTTTTTTTAGTCCGATGCTTAAGGACACTATATGTGTGGGAAGTTCTAATATTTACCTCATGAGCTTGAGATCTGCACTCAAGAAAGTTATACAAATATGCTGGGGTGTGTTGATTTACGATACTAAAAAGAAGACAAGAGAATAACATGGTAAATCGATAATCAATTTTTAATAAACCGTGCCTATTAAAATGTGGTGTAATATGTTGTCACTTTTCGATATTGTACAAATATCGCAAGCAACTATTTTGCAACACTTGTATCTTATTCTGAAATGACTTTGTCAAATGCCAATAGTATACACCACTACTACAATAGTCAAAGTTACTGAAAATTACTGAATTAAGGAGTTTCCACTGATTCCACCTATTTAAATTTATAGAGAGTTCTGAATTTAGCGTAAGATTGCTGACGCTTTGCAACGACATGCATTTCGAAGCACAATCGATCATCGAAGACATCCCTAGATTTTTAGCACTGTGTTTTAAATCTATCACATTTTGATTCAGAACTATGTCAATGTTTAACCCTTTCAGGACGGCAATGGTTTTGGCATGCCACGCTGCACAGAAGGCAGCGGACGGCGCTTGCGGATTTGTCCGGTTGCAGGTGCGAACTATACCACGCCTTTTTCGGATAATAATAAATAATAATAATAATAATAATATTTTATTTATTTCAGAAACTGTACAGACGTGCAGTTAAGAAATATTGTCGACACAATTACAAAAATTATATACATATAAAGAACTTACAAATAACATTGTGACACTTAACACAAAAAATACATGTAAATAGAAACAAATAAATAAGTTAAGTAAAATATAACATATCACTCACGTGTAATAAAATATACTAGAAACAGTAGAGATTACATGGAAGATACAAATTCGTCAACAGTATAGCAATTTATATCCAACAATAAAGATTTTAAAGCCCTTTTAAATTTAAAAATAGTTGTCATTGATCTAACATTTTCTGGTAAGCTGTTAAAAAATTTACAACCCATAAAAAAAAGACCTTTTTGATACAAAGTCGTTCTATGTTCTTCGGGTAGGAGGAGATTTTTTTTTCTAGTGTTATATTGATGATCTGTTCTTATTTCATCAAATTTAGCCTTATTTTTGTAAACAAAACACGATATTTCATATATATATATACAGCACTTAAAGTAGGAATATTCAATCTCTTAAAGGCTTCCCTACAAGACACATTGTACCCAAGATTAGCTATTATGCGTATAGCCCGTTTTTGCAAAAGGAAGATTCTATGAGCCTCAGATGATGAACCCCAATGCACAATACCATACTTAATACAAGAATGAAAAGATGCAAAGTATAGTTGTCTTACAATTGATTCACTGCATTGTTTAGATGTTATTGCCAGGGCATAGCAGGTCTTAGACAGTTTACCACACATATCATGAATATGGTTAGACCATTTCAGGTTACAATCAATTCTCAATCCAAGCATTTTGGAATCATTGGCATATTTGACGCTTGTAGTTGGAGATAAAAGAATATCGGACATAAGAGCAATGTTAGACTGTGCTGTTCTAAAAATCATGCAAGTTGTTTTACTTTGATTGACACACAATTTGTTTTTTTGAGTCCACAGCATTACTTTATCATAAATTGTTTTTGCACAGTGTTCAGCATCAGCTAGGGTATTAGATTTTATTAAAATGTTTGTATCATCGGCATAAGACACTGTCAAACATGATGGATGTTGAATAAATTTCAACATATCGTTAATATAAATAATAAAAAGTGTGGGCCCTAGAATAGACCCTTGAGGTACCCCAACGCTGACAGTTTCTAAGCCCGATACAACATTTTCAATACAAACCTGCTGATATCTATTTGACAAATATGACACGAACCAATCATGAGCAACACCCCTTACTCCATACCTCTCAAGCTTCGTTAGCAATATAGAGTGGTCGACACAGTCAAAAGCTCTTGAAAAATCTATAAAGAGTCCTAAAGCTACTTGGCCTTTATCAATTGTACTCATAATACTATTCAAGAAATCGCTTAAAGCGGTGTCTATACTTTTATGTTTAGTAAAGCCATATTGACTAGTAGAGAGCTTATTATGCAACATTAGAAAACTTATTAGTTGAGAGTTTACAGCAGACTCAAAAACCTTTGACATACTAGGTGATAGACTGATACCCCTATAATTTTCAAACAAGTTAGGATCACCTTTTTTATACAATGGAATAACTTTAGACACTTTTAATTCCGAAGGATAAATTCCCTGCTCTAGAGAGAGATTTATCAGATAAGTTAAAGGTTTTATGATATGTACAGCAATACGCTTTAATAATATATTTGATATTTCATCATGCCCAGTGGAGTTGGAGTTTTTTAATTTTAATATTAAGTCTAAAACATCTTCTTCAGACAGAGGCCGAAGAAACAATGAGTAACTAGCGCCCTCCAGACAATTATCTATAAACTGAAAATCAATGTGTTGGGGTAAATTAGATGTAACAGTTTTGGGAGCATTTATAAAAAATTTATTAAATTTTTCCGTTAATTCACTGATATTTAAAATTTTGCCATTTTCTTCTATTTCCATACCAGCTTTAACAGTTTTTGATTTACCTAAAGTATTATTTAATATATTCCACATGGTCTTACTTTTATTTTTAGAAAACATTACCAACTTATCGTTACGTTCTTTATAAAAATCTGATAAAATATGTCGATATTCGTTATTAGCTGCTTTGAAATTATCTTTAAACTGAGGGTATTGTCTACTGAGATCTGCAAAAAGTGATACCTGTTCTTTAGCTTGAATTACTTTTTGATCAAAAATTGGGACAGAAGCTTTTTTAGGTTGTTTATTCATAACTATCCCCAGTGGAAAACATGTTTCAAAGGAAAAAGAAATAATCTCCATAAACGTTTTAAATGCTATACTGCAATTTGGAATTGCAAAAACTTCTGCCCAGCAAGTATTCTTCAGAAAATGACAGAAATTATTAATACTGTTTTCACTAAAAAAACGTTTTAATTTACTACTCTCAACATTCGACATTGGACCTGTTGTTACCATGACGTATTGTGCATAATGATCTGACAGGTTGCTCTTTATAATATTAGATTCAAAAACCCTATCCTTGTCATTCACCATTATATTGTCAATACATTTACTGGAGAAGGATGTTACTCTAGTTGGCAAGTGAATTGTTGTGTACATGTTGTTACAATTCAAGATGAATGTTAAATCATGAAGCAACGAAGAATTTACATTGAAATCAATATTAAAATCTCCACCTATCACTAAGAACTTATTACTAAGTAAAAATAAATCTAAAAGGTTACCAAAATTATTTAAAAAAAGACCAGTATCACCATTCGGCGGACGGTAAACTGCTATTACAATTATATTAGTGCCAATGATACGTACGGTTCCCGCCATGAACCGTATATGTATAATTATGTGACAAACTCAACATTTTTATGAATTTAGGGGAAATCTCAATAAAAAAGCACTAATAATAGAAATAAAACTTTTATTTACCAAACATAAAATATAAATATATAGAATAGTAATAAAAAAATGACAAAAACCAACATTTAAAAAAAAAAGAATAACATAAAAACAAAATGTAAACTAATTAGAACTAATGGTGGGAGGAGTAAGAAAAGGGTTAAACCAATAATGTGTAATAGACAGATACATATGTTTCCAGTAGTTAACTACATCTCTTGTCATGCGTAGATATCCGATTCCCGGCTACACATCGCGAAAAAATTTTGCGGATTCGTCCGTTTCCCGGTGCAAAAGGGTTAAATTGTAAAGGGCATTGTTACACATGGCACTAGTTCCGACACACATTGCTGTTGATTTTAAAGGATTAATTATTAGCCCATTATCACTTGACCACTTAGCTATAAATGTTAGAGCTACATTTAGCTATGATATTGACTCGCTACTGGATGATGGATCACAGGATATATAGATTTGTGTATCATCGGTGTATAGTTGAATCCTACTTAGTAAGAATATTTTTCTTTCTTTGTGATTGATCCTTCAAACTTTGAATAAAAGTTATTTATAAAATCGAAAATAAAATCTATACCTACTATAGTCGAACTCATCTGTTGCCGGCACCCAAAAAACACAATAAAGACTTTACGACATAATTACTATCACCGCGGGCCAAGCGGCATGCTGTCACACGCCGACGCACATTAAAAACTTATAAACTTAAGCGAATCAATTTGTGAACGAAATAGTACAAAGAGTGCCGGTATTTTAATGAGGCCGTAAAGTTTTTGTAGCATTTTTTGAGTGCCGGGGAAGCACTGATCTCGATTATACCTGTGCTTTACTTTTCAAGGCAGTACTGAAATTTCTTGAGCATAAAATACTTGCTAGTTTCCACAAACACCAAAAATACTTGAATACTATTACTCGACGCGCGTTTCAGCAACCAAGTTGCCATCATCATCAACATGGTTGTCGAAACGCGCATGGAATAATAGTATTCAAGTGTTGTATTCAAATCTTATAATATCTGTGGAGACTACTTCTTGAGAGACAGTGTCACACCAAAGGTTCCAGAGGACTAAAATACTTGCGTTTTTAGCGGGTATGGAAAAATATTAGTTTGGTCAGGGAAAACCTGAAAAAGTCAGGGAATTTCATTCTAAAATTTGGATGGCAACCCTGTGTAAGCGATTCTCCGATTAAATGCACATGTACGTACAGGTACAAGACAAGACCCAACAACACTTGTTTAGATTATAATCAAGAATGACAATCTATGTTTGAGAATAATATTGGGATGATAACTTTTATTTAAGGATAAATAATACTGTTATATAAATTAGTTTATTTGACACGAATTGAATATGAAAGCTTGAATGAAGAATTATATGTTTTTCCATCAATGATAATTCTGATTAGTTTGAATTAAGCTGTTAAAAAATTATTGATTGCTGTCAAGTATTTTAAGTTTTAGTTAAGAGCCATGCAAACATTTTTAGAGTAAAAACAATTGCATTTAGACCGTTGGTTCTGATATTACACCCTCAGCAAAGAGCAGCTTGCTTTTGATAACCTTGCAAAACATATTGTCACGTGCTTACAATTTTCAGTAAACACTTTGTGGATTCCAAATAACTTGCAACAAGAATTTTCACAAACCACTGATTTATTTAATCACTAAAATTACACTAGTAAATACTTAAAAATCACACAACTAATAATAACTTAATCTAATATAATTTCACTACTTTTAAAACACTAAGCACTTTACTTTTCTTCTTAAACTTGTCAACTCTTATCTAACCTAAAAACTCTCTTGTCTGTTTATTTCACTAAACTGCATACTTCACTCAACTGAACTGTTCCCCCATCTGCTGGAGTCACCTCTTTATATACACACTTGGAATCCTTCTAGAACTCTTTTCTAGAATTCTCCATAGTTTTCTACCATGTAATAGATGATTGTTCGTCAATTGGTTCATAGACGGCGCCACCCTACTAGTCAGGGAAGTAACTAAGCTTCTGAGGAAAACTTTGAACATGAACTTAATCACATCTTTCCTTGTTAGAGGGCAGCACATAACACTGCCCCCTCCTTAAGCCTGAACGTCCCGGTCAGGCAATTCAGATTCCCCAACATACTTCATACTTCGCCAACCTATCCAAGTGCACAATCTTCATCTTGGACTTCTTACTACGTTGAATTCGGTAAACAACGTCATTGATCCGAGTGATGACTGAATACGGTCCTTCCCAGGGTGGGTGAAGCTTCGGAGATTTTCCCTTCTTTCGCTGTGGGTTATATAGCCAAACCAGATCGCCCTCCTTGAATCCTGCTGACGTTCCCTTCCGGTCATAGCGAGCCTTCATTCTGTCACTAGCTATGCTAACTTGGTTTCGAACCAATTCGTGGACATTCCTCAGCTGTTGACTAACTTCGTCTGCGTAGTCATCCACGGACAGTGGCTTCTTATCTGGTGTACCAAACATCAAATCACATGGCAGTCTGATCTCGTGCCCAAATATTACACGAGCCGGTGTCTGTTTAGTCGTCTCATGAATGGCAGCCCTGTATGCCATTAAGAAAAAAGGTATATGTCGATCCCAATCTCGCTGGTTCTTGTGAACTACCTTAGAAAGATGTTCCTTCATGGTTTTATTATGTCGTTCCACCATTCCATCTGACTGGGGATGAAGAGAGGTTGTCCGAGTCTTGTGAATGCCCAGCAACTCACAAATTTTCTGAAATACCCCCGACTCAAAGTTTCTCCCTTGATCGGAATGTAGCTCCAGGGGTACACCAAATCGGCATACAAGGTTATCCACCAAATCTCGAGCAACAGTAACTGCTTCCTGATTTGGAATGGCATAGGCTTCCGGCCATTTACTAAAATAGTCCATAGCGACCAGGATGTATTTATTCCCATCATCTGTCACTGGGAATGGGCCCGCTACATCTATAGCAATCCTCTCAAAAGGAGCTCCGACGTTATATTGCTTCATTTGGCCCCTGCTCTTCGTCTGTGGCCCTTTGGTAGCTGCACAAGCCTTGCATTTGCGGCACCAAGCTTCCACATCTTGACGGCTATTTATCCAATAAAATCGTTCCCGTACTTTAGCCAATGTCTTATTCATACCAAAATGTCCCCCGGACACTCCATCATGTATTTCCTGAAGTACTTTTGGGATCCGACAACTGGGTATCACCAGACGCATGGTAACTTCCTTCCCATCTGGACTTTCCCATGCTCTCTTTAATAGCCCATCTATAACCTTAAGGGAGTCCCATTGTGCCCACAATGCCTTCAGCTCCACACTTTTGTCCGAAACATCCTTCCATTACGGTCGCGTTCCTTTTCCTTTTGCCCTTAATATAAGACCAATTACGCTGTCATCCATTTGTTCTCGTCTTAGAACTTCCTTTGTCCAATCATCTGGAACATCTACCTGAACTGTGTTTACTATTACCGTGCCTATTACCGTGCCCTGTGCTTTTTCAACCCGATAGCAGTGCTTGCAGTCATCTTTGCACGGTCTTCTTGACAGAGCATCTGCATTTTTATGAGACTTTCCAGGTCGGTGTTCGATTGTGAGGTCATATTGCTGCAGTCTTTCTATCCAGCGAGCCAGTTGACCTTCTGGAGTTTTCAGCTGCAGTAGCCATTTTAATGCAGCATGGTCGGTCCTGATTTTGAAATGTTGGCCATAGAGGTACTTGTGAAAATGGTCCACGGACTTAACAATGGCCAATAGTTCCTTCCTTGTTACACAATAATTCCTCTCTGGTTTGGACAGTACCTTACTGAAATACTCGATTACTTTTTCCTCTCCATTTTGGACTTGAGATAGTACACATCCAATTGCGGAGTTGCTAGCATCCGTGTCAAGAATATAGAGGCCCTTTTGTTGGGGATATGCTAGCACAGGACTACTGCATAACGCTGCTTTCAGCTTCTTCCATGATGTTTCACACTCCGGTGTCCACTGATATTTAACTTTCTCCTCCGTTAGCTGGTGTAGTGGCTTTGCTATATCCGCAAATCCTTCCACAAAACGTCTATAATAAGTGCAGAGGCCAAGAAAACTTCGTAATTCGTGTACATTTGAAGGTCTCGGCCAATCACGCACGGCAGAGATCTTGTCCGGGTCTGTCTGTATTCCCTCCGAAGATACGACATGTCCAAGGAATTTCACTTCTTTTTGGAATAGTAGACACTTCTTTGGATTCAACTTTAGGTGTGCATTTCTGATTCTCCCAAATACTTCTTTAAGATTTTCCAAATGTTCCCTGAAGTTTCGTCCCATAACCATTACGTCATCAAGATAAACTAAGCACGTCTTCCAAGTTAGTCCTCGGAGTACAAATTCCATCAATCTTTCAAAAGTAGCTGGCGCATTGCAAAGTCCAAAAGGCATCACGGTGAATTGATATAAACCACTACCTGTTGAGAAGGCAGTCTTTTCCTTGTCGTCAGGGTGAAGTCCCACCTGCCAATACCCACTTCGAAGGTCTAGAGTTGAAAACCATCGTGACCCTGCCAGCGTACTTAATGTATCGTCAATTCGTGGTAGTGGATAGCTGTCTTTCTTCGTAACATCATTCAGCTTCCGGTAGTCGACACAAAATCTCGAAGTTCCGTCCTTCTTGGCAACTAAAACTATCGGTGATGACCAGGGACTGGTTGATTCCTCAATTACTCCATCTTGTAGCATCTTTTGAACCATCGCAGCAGCTTCCTCCTGTTTAGCTAGTGGCAACCTCCTAGGTTGTTGGCGGATTGCGGCTGAATCACCAGTGTCTATCCGATGCTGTACTACATCAGTTTTCGTGAGGATGTCTGTGTTTTTGGCAAATACCGCACTTTCTTTCTCCAAAAACTTGATTGCCTCTCTACGTTCATCCTCAGATAGGTGTTCAAACTGGGAACTCAACAAAGTCACAACTTCCCTGTCTACACTGGTTGGCGAACATTTCTCCCCTTGTTCCTCGCACCTTGCTATCCACTGGACTGGTTCGTAGGATCCTATTGCCTCGCCTTCCTTGAAAGTTACCGAGTGGGAATTTAAATTAGCCACTCTAATTGGAATTTTGTCTTTTGTCCGGGTCAGAGTTCTTGCTAAGATTACGTTTTCTGTCTTAATTGAATCATCTTTTTCAACAAGGCCAACACGGTATCCACCAGAGTTTCCTTCCAGAATGGCCTCGATTATTTGTTCTGAACGGGCAGGAATCTTGATTGTCTGAGCCGTCAGTAGCCTCACTTTTTGAAATCGGTCATTTGCTGTTGACAAAATAAATTCTTCGTTTCCAATCTTTAGAACTCGTTCTACCACGTCAAGTATAAATTGATCTTGTACTCCCATAACATCCAGCCCCAAAATGAAATCATCAGTGATGTCAGCCACAATAACCCTATGACTAAAGCACAGGCGTCCAAACTGCAGATCTAGGTCAACTTCTCCATGAACCCTTACCCTGTCTCCTGTGGCTGTTCGAACGACCAATCCATTTTGGCTTTTATCAACTTTTATTCCTGATAAAAATCCGGGTCGCACTATTGATGACGTGGCACCTGTGTCGATAGTGAAGATACATCTTTTTTTGTTTACATAGCCATCCAAAAGCAGACTACTCGGGACTCTTCTAATCTGGGAAACCCGTATCTCTCTGGGGGCACCGTGTTCACCAGCCAGCACAGCCCCCAAGGTTGGCTATCTTTAGTTTTCCTGCGGCTCTTCAGTCATTGCGGCATTTACTCGTTCAGGGCTCCGCTGCCGACAGTTTCGCATAATATGCCCTGGTTTGCCGCACTTATAACAACGAATCACCTTCCTTGGCTGTTCATCGTTCTGCTCTCTTTCCTGCTTCCTTGGAGCATCTGGTTTGGTCATCAACTGGCTTATCATTTTGTGTATGTCAGCCATCAAAGATTCCATATTTGATTTTTCTAAATGGCCCTCTTCTACCTTCATGGCTCGTACTCTCGGACGTGCAGTCTCTTTGTAAGCGGCTTCAACCTCGAGGGCACGGATCAACGCTTCACTACCAGTCTTATCTCGGGATAATCTAAGGACTCGCCTGATCTCCTCATCTCTTATGCCATAGATGAAAGTACCAACTGTTAATTGTTCCTGGAATTCTTTGGGTGCATCCAGGTAAGCCAGGTATGTCAGTCGCTCAACAGCTGCTTCAAAATCTTGTAAACTTTCCCCAGTCTTTTGTGTGCGTGATTTGAGCTGAGTCCTGTATACTTGGGCGAGGTGTTGGTCGCCATATCTTAGATCTAGTGCAGCTTCCAAAACTTTAAAATCCCGTTGCTGCGTCACTGGGATACTCTGAAGCAACTCTGAGGCTTGGCCCCTTAATGCTAGCACCAATGCCATAGCTTTGTCTTCATTGCTCCAATTGTTTGCGTATGCCGCTGCCTCAAATTGTCTTTTATAGGTTGACCAAGAAGTTTGACCATCAAAGGAAGGCGGTTGTAATCGAGGACCTGATGATGATAATACCAGCTGGCCTCCTTGTTCTCTTAACAGTCGCTTAAGTCGCTCTCCTTCAACTGCACGAAATTTTCCTTCTATATCGGTAACTTTCCCTTCGACGCCAGTAACTTTTCCTTTGACTTCAGTTACTTCCTCTTCAACCTTATTTACTTTTCCTTTGACATCACTCACTTCTTCTTCGACAGCAGTCACTTTTCCTTCGACGCCAGTCACTTTTTGTTCAACTTTATCTACTTTTTCCTTGACCTCATTAGTGGCTGACAGGATAGCATCTTGTTGCCCTTGTATAATTTTCCTCAATTCTTCTTTCTCTTCTAGACGTCGTTTTTCTTGTTCTTCTTTCTCTTCTAGACGTTGTTTTTCTTGTTCTTCTTTTTCTTCCCGACGTTGTCTTTCTTGTTCTTCTTTTTCTTCCAGACGTCGTCTTTCTTGTTCTTCTTTTTCTTCTAGTTTTTCTTTCTGACGTCGTCTTTCTTGTTCTTCTTGACGTCTTTCTTGTTCTTCTAGCATCATTTTGCTAAATGCAGCTAACATGTCTTGCATTTGCTTTTCAGCGGCCATGCTTCTTGTTTCCATTCAAAAACTAACAAACAACACTAACAAGTCTTATTTAAAGTCTATATCTGGTATACGTCAAATATGTCCACAAAATTCAGAATAGAATGTTCTATAAATTTTCTCACACTAGCACTTGTCTAATGTCTATATCACTTTCCAGTTCGACTCACTTCACTATCTCCAGTGGTTTCCAAATAGAACACTATGGAACTTCGTCGAATTCTTCAGAAATTCTGTTGCAATTCCGCTTCTGACACCAATTGTCACGTGCTTACAATTTTCAGTAAACACTTTGTGGATTCCAAATAACTTGCAACAAGAATTTTCACAAACCACTGATTTATTTAATCACTAAAATTACACTAGTAAATACTTAAAAATCACACAACTAATAATAACTTAATCTAATATAATTTCACTACTTTTAAAACACTAAGCACTTTACTTTTCTTCTTAAACTTGTCAACTCTTGTCTAACCTAAAAACTCTCTTGTCTGTTTACTTCACTAAACTGCATACTTCACTCAACTGAACTGTTCCCGCATCTGCTGGAGTCACCTCTTTATATACACGCTTGGAATCCTTCTAGAACTCTTTTCTAGAATTCTCCATAGTTTTCTACCATGTAATAGATGATTGTTCGTCAATTGGCTCATAGACGGCGCCACCCTACTAGTCAGGGAAGTAACTAAGCTTCTGAGGAAAACTTTGAACATGAACTTAATCACATCTTTCCTTGTTAGAGGGCAGCACATAACAATATTTTTGCATATTAACCCTTTCACAAAAAATTGTTGTCAATAGCATCTTAGCTTCATAAAGGCCGCATTTAAGCAATATCTCGATTTTGGACAAAAAAGCCATGGTACTGGGACCCGTTTTTTCAGAAGTTCGGTCTGGGAGTCAGACATGACCACCAAAATTGTTGCCAAGGGGCAATCCATAAATTACGTCACACAAATTTCATGATTTTTGGTGCCCCCCCCCCATCCTTGTCAAAGGTGGTCACATTTGTGTGCTCCACCCGCCCTCCCCTGTTGTGACGTCACATATTATAAATTTAGAAATTAAATCAGCACTTCCAAAATTATTTATATATTTCTATGAAAAATCTTTTTTCATAAAATCAACAATAAATCAAACATTTTAGAAATTTCACAAAACATAACAAATCAAATGAACGATACAAAATTTAATCACCTTGTGTCCATGAACTTTGAACCCATTCCTTTATATTATTTATGACTGGCATGGCCATCGCTTCGTTCTCGATTTGGATAATGTTAGGAGCATTCGATGTATCAACATCTTCATCCAACCATATAGCATCATCATCGTTTTAAAGAAATTTAAACCTTATAACAATTCCACTGCCACGACCGGGAATCGAACCCGGAACTTTTGGGTGAGAGGCAAGTGCGCTCACCTCTCGACCATCAGTCATATATTGAATTAAAACAGCACTTCCAAAATTATTTATATATTTCTATGAAAAATTCAACAATAAATCAAACATTTTAGAAATTTTACAAAACAAAGTTTTTCATTGGAGTTGAAGTTTAGAGTTTTAATACTTTAGATTTATACATGTGACATCACGAAGCTTATGACTCGTCCCCTCCCCCGTTACATGATATCACACTTTGTTAACCCACTCCCCCCTTAACGTGTGACGTAATTTATAAATGGCCCCCCCATATTGTGGAACATCTGAAAACATGTATCACATGGACAGCAAATAAGCCCTTTAAACCTCAATTCGAATTTAATAACAAACATGACCACTCTGATCGCCCCCAGCTATGACCCCTACTCCCCTTCCCACCTGCTTCTATTGACGAATGTCCAGCAAAAGAGCTAGTCAGAGATATTTTTGCAACGGTATCACGGTCTATAATTGCAGTTAATACTTGGAAGAGTGATTGCCAAGGAAATAGAGCAATCTTAGACGAGAGTTGTGTAGTGGATATATCATCCTTTGGAGGGAATGTAGAGCAATTGGTCCCTTGTCTATTAAATGTTGGGCAAGTAAAGGTTCCATACTCTTTGACAGAAGAAATTTGGGGGTAGCTCGTCTCAATACTTCGGCGGTAAGCTCCAATCACGGAAACATGCTGATTATAAATAAATGTAAAAAAAAGTATTCAATTAAATTTTATTCTATATAAAAACATTAGACTGACGAACAGGACAGCGAACTGAGATACTGGTCACCCATCCAAGTGCCAGACTCAACCAATTCAATACAACTCTATTAAAATTAAAATTTACATCTGTCTCCCCAGAACCCTCCCCAGGACTGAACATGCAACCATCGCATTATTCGTGATGGCGGATTGCAATGTCAGGCAGAATACAATACAATTTTATTCGTCTTTTAAGTTACATTGAGTGCAGATAAGATAAGTCAGGTACAATCTCGGGTACAATACGAAAGGGTATGATTAGATACAATAATAAAATAACTGGTTCTAAATCTAAGCACCTTCCATCGCAGATGGATTAAAATAGGTGGTGGAATTAAAAGATATCTAAAAACAGATTTAACAAAACTTATAACTACACATTGTTTAAAATTCACACACTAAACACTTTCTAAAATTTTGATACTGGCACAAGTACCTCAACCTAAACTTCTTTGTTCAAAAGGAATTAACAGTTGTATGTTAAAGACGGCAACAAATTTTCCATATTATTGTTCTGCCATTCTATTCCTTTTCATGGCAGTTTTAGCAATACCTTATTCTTTGATGCATTCAAAATAGCTAAAGGTATACCGGCTTTTAAAAAAGGTTACCCAACTGATAATAACTATTGCCCTACATCCATCTTAGCCATTTTTAGATAACTTAGAGGCTTTATTTCAGTTTAGGCTATTTAATTACTATGAGTAGAACATCTTACTAAATGAGGGATAATTTTATTGATCATAACAAAACCTTTGATTGTGTTACATCACATCTGATGTTAGAGCGCAAGCTTGAATTCCAAGGAATAAGAACAATATGAATTCTAGTTATGAAAACATGAAACGTTTTTATGCTGGAACCCCTTTTATTTTTATTCTGCACTAGCCGACCCGACAGACGTTGTTCTGTCACAAAAAGCATTTTTCCAGGATTTTCCAATTTTCTGTCACAAAAAGCACTTTTCCAGGATTTTCCGGCCAACTTTTTCAATTTTTCTTTCCTTGAAAACCTTTTTCTAAAAATAAAAATAACCAAATCGGCCCAGCCGTTCTCAAGTGATGCGATTACCAACGAACAGCATTTCATTTTTATTTATATAGATTAACGAGTTCTGAAATTGTTAGGTAGTAGCAAAAGTATATTGTTTGCAGACAACACAAATTTTATTTGCTCCAATAATATGTTAAATCTTGCGCAAAGAAAAGCTCCAATTGAATATGCTATTCAAACATACTACACAAACATTACCTGTTGAAATTGTGGTAAAATGCCAAAATTAACATTGTCATCTGACATAATTAAGGTCATTAAGGCCAGGAATAACTTCTTGAAAAAACAAAAACCTCCAGGTTACCAAGATTTTATACATAAACTAGTGAATGTCTTCATATATGATCATAATTGCGATTTTAGATTAACTTTTTGTGCTTTGTTTATTGTTGATGGCCATTTTGAACACAAACGTTTACAGATATGCAGTAGCAACATCTTTGAAAAACAAGCAGAGGGTAATATATACTACACCAATTAAGGCATTGTCAAATCAGAAGTATAGAGAGTTTCTCGATGAATTTAAAGATGTTGGTTTGGTTACAGGAGACGTAACTATAAATCCAAGCGCATCCTGTCTAATTATGACCACTGAGGTAATTATGTAATAATAACTATGAAAATAACCAGCGATTTATGTATTTATTTGGGTTGTTGCATGTAACAATGCATAATATATTAACTTTTTAGGAACGTTCTATTAAATAGGCTGGACCTGCTAGAACTTCAGGATCTATTTTCTAATTTCATAGAAAACTGCTACTACTAAGTTTGAATTAATAGATATGCAAATTAATGTGCAGAATGGCAAATATAGAGTTTTTATATATATTTTGATTGAAACATTGTGATTGCGCTTGGTACTGTAAGATTTGATATATAAATATTGTTACGTGTTAACACACCTAAGCTTAGGTCCAACAACTGCAACATAATTTTCATTAACCACCGCTTTATTAATCACTAAATTACTTACAATAATTAGTCCTTATAATTACACACTAACTACGACTTTTAACTACTATAAATTCATTAATTATAATCACTGTCCGGTTCTTTACCTTATCTGATCACTTAGTTCATCTACAATATAACTGACTATCTGATACGCTGGTCCCGGTTCTTATATATCCTTGGCGCTTATTTTCAGTTCGTCCATTTTACTCTGGACTGTTCCATATGACTTCTCCTTCCTTCTGGGCCCAATTCTCGATCTTATTCCAATGAGAAAAACAGAATTTATATTTTGTATTCTTGATGCAACTCATAGGAATATTTTCCAACGAAAAGTGTGAAAATATATTCACATGATGTAAGGCTGGGGAATTCATATTTCCAATGGAATAATTTTAACACATTATGCGCACTCCACGAGTAGAGTGAACCACAGCATGCATAGAAAGAGATATTTTATAAGCTGTGATTAAACAGTAATAACATAACCTATATTATATTAATCATTGTTTGTTTATTATCTTACATTTATAATATTTATTATTTTGATTAATTTAGGTTCTTGCAATGGATGAAATAATTCTTCTAAACCAATTGTAAGCGGTGGAAGCTGCCGAAGAATTGGCTAATAATCCAAAACGAGATTTGATATGTAAAGTTATTTATAAATTTTTGCCGTATGCAATTCCTCATCATTCTTCAAAAACCCAATAACCATTTTTTTGGGCCTCTGTAGCATGGCAGCTTTTCAGTCTCATCCATCATAATAAGGGAATATTTTAATTTTTTTACTCTAAAACTACCTAACAAAATCTTTTTGTCGTATTTATCTGATAGGTTAGGTATCAGTTCTTTTCACTATTCTCAACATTTGAAAAAATCACCAGAATCTTTAATATTATTGGTCGATTTATGAAATTAATGGAGTTAATACCAGACATACATAATCCCGGTTCCCATGGTAAAAGTACATTCCAAGTTCACTCGAGAATACCAAATAATGATAGCATGGGAATATTTTCTCATGGGAACGTTTTCCAATGAAGTCGAGAATTGAGCCCCTGGTCTGTCATTTCAGATTTTACTGTTTTCTCGTCCATCTTAGAGGACCTATAAAGTAGAGACTGGCCACTCGAGTGGGAGGCACTGATTGGTCTGTATGAAAACTGGTTGCATAATGGCGACGCCAATAAGAGTTGTTTTTTTATGTAGCTTTTAGACCTACTTGCAAATATTTTAACGGCAAAGTTAAATTCAATATTTTTAACGCACGTATGTTAATTTTCATTTTGTAGAATACAATTTAATGTTAATTTTCAATCATTTAGCTTGCGGTTAAATTTAACATAATGCGTAGTTACAGAATCGCCACTATACTGGTCATTAGACACAATGTAATAGGTTAAAATTAAAATAACAGTCTATTATGACTGATTTGGTCACGATACAATTAATGGTAACGTTATTACTTACGTATTTTGGCTTATTTTTCACTCAGAGGTATCAAAAATATGCGAATTTATTTCTCCACTTTTCAAAACGAATACTGCAACCTACTTTTGATACTTGCAATACTTGTAAATACACTTGATGGACATGCAAACACTCAAACCATCGCCGCCATTATGCAACCAGTGACCAGTCTCTCTACTTTATAGGATCTCTAGTCCACCTGTGGCAATGATGCCATCTCTGGGCCAACTGACGAATTACCGTTTTACCGGTAGCTAATTAGGCAGGCTTCCTTTTACTCTGCTACTGCCGGGATTAAACCTCATTTTGGAAGAGGACGTGGGTGTGCATATAACAATATTATTATTTCAAACTGTTCCAATTTCAGCATTTATAATGTCTGTAATTAGATCAAGAAATTGTATAGTTATATTAAATTCCATGAGTAGATTGTTATTATGAGTAATGTATAATCTGTTTGTTTTAAATAATAACTTTTGCTGTTTTGTTACAATGTTATGTAATATTTGCTCATTTTGAAAGGCCTACTGTATCGTTTCGTATTTACACCCTTTAGTAAACACCCCAAGCATAAGTTCAATAATTGCAACATGAACTGTCACTGATCTGTTTATTTAACACTGAATTTACCTACAATAATAAATCCTTATGATTACAACACTAATCACAACTTGTCACTACTTTTTATTAGTGTGTTCACTCTGGTCTTTCTCTTGATCTGATCCCTTTGTTCTTTCTCTTGATCTGATCACTTTGCTTATCTGAACTAGAACTGCTCTAGTGTGTTGGTTCAGCTTCTTTTATACACCGTGGCCCTTATTCAGGAGTTTTCTTTCTTATTCTGGTTAATGATTCTGGAATAAAACTAGAACTTCTTGAAATTTCTAGTTAATCCAGTGGCGCCATCTCTAGGACAACTGGCGGCACACCATTTTATTGGTATCTAATTATGCAGGCTTGTTTCTATCTACTGAGAGAGACTAAACCTCTGTCTATAAGGGGGCGTGCACATAACAGTATTTTATTCACTAACTCATATATTTCAAAATTAATGATACAAAATTTTGTGCTAATATTAACAAAAATTACTGTCTACATAATTCATTTGTGTTTGAGGTGTACCTTGCAGTAATTTGTATAAGTCTAAATAAAATATATTAAATAATAAAGGCCCTATTAAGCTTCCTTAAGGAATTCTGGTTGCTATATTTTTAACTTAGACTTGGAATCATTGTTCTATAGTTTTATTTCATTAAAACAGTTTCTGATTGACAAATCGGCCGTTATTTTTCTTATTTTGCTAATCAGGAGACGAATAAGCCTCGCTTTCTTCTAAAAAGAACTAGGGACAATAAAAGTTGAGGGAAGTCCTTGGACACACTTTCAAAATGTCAGTAGCTCTTGATCTAGTTGCTATTTCATAACAAAATTATGTCATTTTTGCCAGTAGTCGTTTTCCTTTTCCTAACGCAATGGTTTCTTTTCTTGTGGAAATATTCTTCAATTTTATTTATGGCTCGAGATTAACCAGCTGTGTCTTTTATATAGGCCCAAATAAACTTATGTGTGCTGGTTATTTTAATAATGCAACATTTTCTCAGCCAACTGAAACATAATGTTAAATAATTTTTTGCAGATTTTACGTAACATGTTATATAGAGGATCAGAAATAATGCGGGAAGTAGGATGGGTTATTTTTGATGAAATCCATTACATGCGTGACAAAGAACGTGGAGTTGTTTGGGAAGAAACATTAATTTTGCTACCTCACAATGTACATTTTGTTTTCTTGTCTGCTACCATACCAAATGCCAGACAGTTTGTGGAGTGGGTGGCACATCTTCATCAGCAACCTTGTCATGTCGTTTACACTGAATATCGACCGACACCTTTACAGCATTTCATATATCCAGCTGGTGGCAGCGGTATTCATATGGTTGTGGACGAAACGGTAATTTATTAATAAATAATATCTATAAAATTTCTTTCCGTTGTATTATCTCTTGAGTAAATGCTATACTGTGTAATAATCAACAACTCTGTTTTTGCATAGATTTTTAAATCTGAACAAAACCTAAAACCCAATTTGTTCCTTAGGGTACATTTAAAGATGATAGTTTTAATGCCGCCATGGCAGTATTGCAAAACTCAGGGGATGCAGCCAAAGGCGATCAAAAGGGTAGACATGGAGGCATAAGTAATAAGGACCCAACGCAGACTGATATCTTTAAAGTCGTCAAAATGGTTATGGAAAGGAATTTTGCTCCTGTAATTGTCTTCAGTTTTAGTAAGAAGGACTGTGAGGTTTATGCAATGCAAATGACAAAACTTGATTTTAATACAAGTAAGTTGGTTATTTTTTTTTTTTTATTGATTTTTAATGGTACTTAGGAAATAATACCTAAATCGGAGATTTTGGTATGGTAAATATTGGTCAAAATTTTAGCTGCTGAGAAACAACTAGTAGATGAAGTGTTCAATAATGCGATGGATGTTTTGACGGAAGATGACAGGCACTTGCCTCAAGTCGATAACCTCTTGCCTTTGTTGAGGAGAGGTATTGGTATACATCATGGTGGTTTATTGCCAATTTTAAAGGAAACCATAGAAATACTTTTTGGAGAGGGACTTATCAAAGCGTTATTCGCAACAGAGACCTTTGCAATGGGTTTGAACATGCCCGCAAGAACGGTGCTGTTCACAGGCATGCGAAAGTTTGATGGACACGAATATCGATGGGTAAGAAATTAGAATAACTTTATTTATAGTAAATTTTTATGTACAATTAGACATTTCTATGTGCAACAAAATTTTAAGAGTTGCTTGAGAAAACTCTTTTTGCGATTTTATTTTTATATTGTGTTTGGTTGATAGATTACGTCCGGTGAATATATTCAAATGTCAGGTAGGGCAGGAAGAAGAGGTCTCGATGAAAAAGGTATAGTTATTTTAATGGTGGATGAGAAGGTGCCACCTACTGCCGGCCGTAATATAGTTAAAGGTTTGCCCGATCCAATAAACTCTGCATTCCATTTAACTTACAACATGGTCCTTAATTTGTTGAGGGTGGAAGAAATAAATCCAGAATATATGTTAGAAAGATCCTTCTTCCAGTTTCAAAACCAAACGGCAATACCAGGACTTTACGAGGGTAAGTTGAAAAGAATATTTTCTTAGGTGTAGGGTTTTGGAATTTGTATTCCAACGGGAGCATCGTGGCTCTATGCGATGTATTATTAAACTAGTGAAAGTTATTCTTAATACAATAAGCGATGTAGAAAAATACTTTAGCATGTGACCATGTGTTAATACTTGTCTCATATAATATTTTTATTTCATGCGGAATTACATGTTTTTTAGGTTTGTATTTTCAGTTGTTTTAAATCATGGAAATTTCTAATATTTTCAGAAATTTATTGTTACATTTGATATACACTAGAGAGTTCCAGAGGCAGTGGCAAATTTCAACAATCACTTTTAATCCAGGGTACATAAAGCCAATGATGAAAGGTTTCCTCAAAAACAATCAGTTTTTGGCAACTTTTGTTTTTCAAAATCCGAGCACAGTTTTTGTAGGTTTATTTGTCATCATGTAAATTACAATTTTTTCAAATATTGTTTAGACCGTTATCAGTTGAATTGTAAAAATGTATAACCAAGTTTTCATAATACTAACAATGCTTGCTTTCTTTAAAACTTGCTCCGTATTAAGGAGAGTTATTTTATTAGCAAGCTTTGCAAAAATGTGAAAAATTTTTGGTTTAAAGAGCTTTATATTATAGTACATATTGTATTGGTCTAAAGGAACATTGTAAACAAGGTTATTTAAAAAATTGCGATTTAAATGATGAACATTTGAAATATTTTGATAACATAATATAATAAAAAGTATTAATATATATAGTATATATATAGTAAAAAGTATTTTAAAAATGGCGGAAAATGAATTTTTAGAGAAAGATCTGTGCAATTATTGTAGAAAAGTGTGTTAAAAAAGGCAATCAAATGTCAAACATGCAGTAAAATATACCACAGCAGTTGCGCTGGTACAGTTACGTGTTGTGGTAACAAATTAAATAGTTTACAATCTACAGAAGGTACACCTGAGTGTAGTAGCAGTGATATTGATGAGAAAAATCAAACTTTCTTAAATAAAAACTTAGTGAAGGAGAATGAACAGCTCAAAAAAGCAAACAAAATTCTAACTGATGAAATGAAGATATTAAAGCAAGAAATAAACAACTTACAAGAAGAAATAACAACATACAAAAACACGCCACGTGAGACCCAACAGATGTCCATGAGCGAACATTTAAGTGCTGAAATTAAAACATGCATACAATCAGAAGTTAAACAAATAGTATATCCTCTTCAAGAAGAACTATTACAACTTCAATTCAAAATTAATAAATCGGAGGAAATAAACAAATCAGAGATAGCAAAGAAGTCTGAAGAAAAAACTTCGACAAAAAAGTGTATACAAACCAGACACTTTATCTAAACCAGTGACTATCAATAATTCAAGGGGAGAATTAATTTCTAAACATAGACAAATAATGAACGATATTATTAATTTAAATGATGGGGCTTCAACTAATGACACTTCTAAAAAGGAAAATAAACATATAATGGAATCAAATAATTATGGGTTCAACATAGTTAGATACAGAAGATCCCAGAGTAGTAATAATATTAATAGGCCTGTTTCTAACATACTCAATACTCAAAATAGGCAGATCATTCCAGCTAGACTTAAGTGCTGAGGAATTAACTACATATCTCAACAAGAAATACAAAAGAAATGATTTTCTTTGTTTTAAAATAAACCTAAATGTTCACATCCCAAGTTTAGCTCGTTTAAGATATTTAAAATATTGGAGAAACTGCATTTTGAATGTAGTGCTGTTGAGTGCAATCTTGATAACACCAATTGTGTTGTTTTGTGTATTTACCGTACTCCAAAGGTATCATCTGAAATATTATTATATAAGTTAAATTTAATACTTGAAAGCTTGTTTGAGGAAAATAAAGCGATAGTAATCAGAGGTGACCTTAATATAGATTTTGCCACTGAAAATGCAGACAAATATAAACTGTCAAGTGTAATTGAGTCTTGTGGCCTAAATATGACAGTTAAATACTATACAAAAGTAACACCAACTAGTAACAAAACATATGATTATATTATCACAAATATATCATACAACCATCATACAGAAGTTTTGCAGTCACTAATTTCGGATCATAAGGCTCAATTATTCACTTTGAAAATATCGTCTAAAAAAATCAACTTACTTATTACATATATATAACGGTTCACAGAAGAAAATGCATACAATTTCATATTTGAATTAAATTCAACGAATTGGTCTTCTGTATATGAAACAAATTGTGTACAAGCCAAAACTGTCAATTTCTTGAGAAATATTAACACCAGCTGGAATAGACATTTCCCTCTAGTAAAAAGAAAAATTCGTAAGATACCTAGATTAGACTGGTGTATGCCAAAGTTGCATGAATTAAAAGATCAAGTGCAGCCCTTAGAAACCATCTCTAATGCTAAACCTGAATACGAACTTATATGAAAAACGTGTAAATTAAAGAAGAAAAAAGTCGATATTATGAAAAAATTATTAACAATGCAACCAATAAATCAAAATGCACATGGAACTTAGTTAATTCAACTATCGGTAACGTAAAACATAATAAACTACCTATTAGTAATGATTTTCATGCTCAAGCCAATAAATATAATAAATTCGTTGTTAAAACAATTCCTAATCTAATAAAAAATATAAACCAGCCTTATATATCGAAAAATTACAATGAATTAGTTACCACAAATAAGAACACTATGTTTATTTACCTTACTTCAGAAGAAGAAATATGCACGGTAATAAAGGGTTTTAAAGCAAAGACCTCGAGTGGCTTTGATGGTATATCATCAAAGCTTTTGAAGCAATGTACAAATGCACTTGCTGCCCCACTTGCAATTATATATAATGCATCTTTGCTCAAGGAACTTTTCCTGAGGCGGTGAAACTGGTAATAGTAATACCTTTGTTTAAGGAGATCAGAGGAGCTAGGTAATTATCGAGCAGTGAGTATGTTATTAGTTTTTTCAAAAATTTTAGAGACACTGATGTACAACAGACTTCTTGCTTTTTAAACAGATCAGCATTTTTTCACGACTTTCAGCATGGTTTTGTAAAAAATAAATCAACAGCAACAGCTCTCGTTAATTTTATGAATACTGTGTTGAGCACTCTGGATGGTCGAGAGGCTGTCTGTGGACTGTTTCTCGATTTCTCCAGAGCGTTTGACACATTAAATCATACTTGTCTCTTAAACAAATTGGAAGAAATGGGAATTAGTGGAAGTAGTTAATGGTTTGCCTCCTACTTAGGAGACAGGAAACAAGAAACATGTATAATGACAGATAAAACCAAATATGAATCAGACGTGCTAAGCTACAACCATGGTGTACCACAAGACAGTGTCTTGGGACCACTTCTCTTCATAGTATTTCTCAACGACATAGTAAATTGTGTAAATGATAGTGGTAAAATAAATATTATAAATTATGCTGATGATACCAATCTAATACTAAAAGATAGAAGTATTGTGGAAATTCAACAATATGCCACTCAAACATGAGGAAATCTAAAAGATTGGTTTTATACCAACCAGCTTATTTTAAACGAAACCAAATCCAATTGCATATTTTTTAAAACTCAGAATTTCACATTACATACACCTGACCATCTCACTAAAGAAATACCAATTTCCGTCTCTAACAATACCAAACTATTGGGCGCGATAGTAGATAGTAAATGCAGATGGATGGAACACATTGATGATGTTATACAAAAGTTAAACAGAAGCTGTTTTGCTCTAAGAATTTTGTCACGCACTTTTAATCTAGAATCTCTCAAAACAGTTTATTATGCTAACTTTTATTCCAGTATTAAATATGCCATTGAGATTTGGGGTGGAAGCACTGATCTGATCAGGGTCTTTAAACTACAAAAAAAATTCTTCGAATAATTCTTAAGAAAACATTTAATGGATCATGCAGGCGTTGTTTTAAAAAAATAACCTACTCAGTTCCAGGGCTGTATATTTATTGTTGCCTAATGTATTTAAAAGCATACAAGCTTTGTTCCTGAAAAGAGAATTTTAGTCTATAATACTGTAATATTTAAAAAATTATAATTAAATTTCTTTGGAAAAAATAACGTCATATCCGTGTAAACCGGAAGTGGTATTTAAAATTCACATGCATTTTTTATTTCCCTTTAAGGACGTTTCCAAAAAGAAATAAAAATTCTTATGATAGTCTTGAAAATTTATACATATAATTTTATTAATGTTCTGCATACGTGGGATATATTTGAGTAGCTTTTGTGGTACTAATATTGTAAATATTAACACCTGAAATTCCCGTTTTAACATACTAATGTCTTATGAATCCCATATTCACTTAACGTTTTATTTAATTACAATGATAAGTTTCTTGCGATTTTCTTCAAAATCTGAGAGCTATTAGAACAATGAAAAAAATTAGGTACTGCAAGCTGTATTCGTTCTTCTGTAAAATATGCTGAAAATTCGTAACTTTCGGTCGCTCTCGGCGTGCCTCAGATAAGTTGGTGAGCAGAAGTTCGCGACTTGGCAACGTTGCAATTACGCGAGAATGTTTAAATATGGATTATCGTTAGAATAAAAGTTGATATTTATGGCACCATTTTGTGTTCTCGAAAACATCTTTTATACTTTGTTAAAAATCACAAATATAGTACGATAATGCACTACTCTAAACCAAAGCAACTACTCACTGATGAGTATAAAAACGAGACGTTGCCAGATTGAGTCAAGCGGTGCAATAGGTTTATTTCTGTGCTTATGCGCAGAGGGGGTGGAGCGAAAAAATGCAGTGCTTGTCAACTTGTTTTTATTGTATGATAATATACATAGGGGAAATCCTTTTGTAGGATGAGAACGACTGCCTCAATTTCAATCAATTAAGAAAATACAAAAATCCACCATTTTGAATTTTTTTGTGGAATTCATTTTTTTACCATAACTTTTTTTTTAAATAAAATATATCTCAAGCCCAACCGAGAAAATGAAGGATAACGCGTTAACTGGAACCTCTGTACACACTTTTTATTTGTCTTTTAATCATAATTTAGAGACTTGATTTTCCTTTATATTTATATGTATATATTTGAAAACCTATGTTCTGATTTAAAATAATTAGAGTTGCCAGAATTGAATTTATTTGTGAAAATTTTCAATTGTCAGCTTTACGTACACAATTTTTACTTGTTTTTTTAAATCATCTGTTCAGAGCTTTTTGTAAAATTTTCTTCCTCATTTATATATTTCTACTCCATGCATTTTAGTGCCATGTACTCTTCAGCATTTTTACAGGAAGATTTATAAATATTTAAATCCTTGAATGTTAGCCGCTATTTGGGTTCCGCCATGCTAAATGAAATACCAAGAAGTAATCCAATAGTGATGAAATTTAGGGTTGTATAGGAGATATACCATCCTTCGGAGGGGATGTAAAGCCGTCGGTCCCTTGTCTATTAAATGTTAGGCAAGTAAAAGATCCCTACTCTTCTTAAGGGAAGAGGTTCGGCAAAATTCCTGGTTGGGGGTAGCTCGTCTACAGGCGTCGGTGTTAGGCCTCAGTAGCGGAAATAGGCCGACGTTAAATAAATGTATAAAAAAAAAAAAAATGTATTGATTCTTTAGCACTTCTAGCTAAGTCAATAAATCATAACTAATCTTCACTTTTCCTGGTATGACTATGACATACTCGTACATCTGTCTCATATAATTATTTATGATGCTGGCATTTTTGACTTTTATTAATATATTATAATTACAAACTAAGAAAGAAATATTCTTTGTTTTTTTTTTAGATTTTTCTCAGAAACTAGACAAATTTAATGCTTTTGACATTGAATGTGAAGATCAAATAGCTTCATACTATAATATTAGACAGGAATTAGATGCACTGGGCCTTCAATTTAGAACCTATTTAACTAAATCGGAATATCTAATCCCATTTTTGCAACCAGGCAGATTACTTAAGGTGAGGTTATTTTTTATTATGATTTGACCGTGCACAATTTTTTAGATTTTAATTCAATTATTCAAACACATAATTTTCTGTGGACTTCACATACTTATACTTAAGTATAGTCTAATGCGGAATGATAAAAATGATCATTTTTAGTGTGTTAGCTCTATTTTTCCATTAAAAAATTTAGTTAAGGTGGGCATATCTAAGAGAGAGAGAGAGAGAGAGAGAGAGAGAGAGAGAGAGATCCGATAATGAAATATTTATTATTTTTGACCATAACTTTTTTTTAATACATATATTGACAAAATAAAGTATAAGCCTACCTAAGTGAAACTATGACAGGCGTAGTGATATGAATTTTCACTCAATAATTTCAGTTGTTTACAAAATCAGTAAATTTAAATTAAAAATTAGTGCCAATCTTCATAATTTGTAGTTTTAAATGAACTAATTTTGCAAATGCCTGAAATTATTGAGTGGTTGGATAAAGAAACAATAAAATAATTTCAGGAAAAACTATCACAAACCATAATAGCAGAGTCACCGTCAACACGCAAAAAATACTACCAGTACAATCTCCCTCCTTTCATTGTTCGACTAATTAAAAGCAAAAGAAAAATGTATCGTGTTTATAAAGCAAACCCTAATCCATACTATAAAACAGAAATCAATAACTGCAATAAAAATATACATAGACTTATACAACAATATAAAGAAAGTAAATGGCTAAATATATGCAGTGAAATCAATAAAGAACAGGGCAGAAATTACTGGAAACAAATCCGCAAACTTACCAAATACAAAGAGTCAATCAATATCCCTACATTAAAAGCAAATAATAGTTATTACTACACAGACTCAGAAAAAGCTGAACACTTTGCTGAATATTTTACAAATACATATACCGAAAGACACAACATAAATTACAATGTAGCCAACTACGAGTACGTCAGAAACTGGTACAAATACTATTTTAATAATCCTCCACAAGATGAATATCAGACAATTGAAGAAGAAGAGTACTTCAACGTTATAAATAAAGCAAAAAACACAGCACCATGAAATGATTACGTTACAAAACAGATTGTTAGAAACCTTCATTATGACATCCATCTATATATAATAAAAATCTATGAATTCTGCCTAAACAACCAATACTTTCCTCCTGAATGGAAACAGGGCGTTATTATCACCATTCCAAAACCAAATGTTAACCACAGTAAAGTAGAAAACTACCGTCCCATAACTCTACTCCCAGTATTAGGTAAAAATTTTGAAAAGATTATTTATAAAAGGTTACATCAATCCATTGGACAATATATTCCCAATAATCAATTTGGTTTTAAAGAAAAGACTTCCACAATTCACCCTCTAACAGTAATAACATCGAACATCCAAACCTCAAAACTTATGGGACAACAAAGTGCTGTTGTATTCCTAGACATAAAAAAGGCATTCGATAGTGTCTGGCATGCCGGATTGTTATATAAACTGATGTGGCTAAACTGCCCCACATACCTTATTCATCTACTAAGAAATTATTTAACCCAACGTAAGCTACAAGTGAAAATAAATACAAAAATCTCCCAATGTTTTACACCTCAACAAGGAGTACCGCAGGGCTCTCCCCTTTCATCTATGCTATACAACGTTTACTGCCATGATATTCTGTCTGAATTGGAAAATAACACTAATCCAAATCTGTATATTTTGCAATATGCAGATGACACTGCTTTAGTAAGTCATAATGATAAATTAAGTAAAACAATAGAAGAACTGCAAAGACTTCTAGATGCAATCATAGTATGGAGTAACAAATAGCGTACCAATATAAACCCATCCAAGTCACAGTACATTATTTTTAACCACCAGATCAAAGCAAACTCTCCAAAAATCAGATTTAATAACTATTTACTAACAAGCCAAACTTCAGCTAAATATCTTGGAGTTACCGTGGATCAGAAATTGAATCTGAACAGTCATACAGAATCAATTAAAAAGATATGTATTTCTAGAGGCAGACATTTCAGAAGTCTTACCTATAAAATAAAGGGATCAACATAAAAACTGCTGCAAACATATATAAAATGATATGTAGACCTATACTGGAATATAGCCACCCCATATACTTAAATGCAAGGGCACCAGCAATTCGCAACCTAAAAGTGGCTGAAACTTCCACCATCAGATCTATTATAAAAGTTCGACATCCCAGAAATCCTCTTCATAATCCCCCTAATCAGCTTCTCTATCAAATCACAAACATTGATCCCATTCACCAAAGAATTGTTAAACTATCCACAAAATTTTCCTCGTCAGACTACAACATAGAAATATTCCAACATCTTTGCAAAACATGAAATGAAGAACATCGTAACCACAGAAAACACCCAGAACACACAATATGGGAATGCCTTAGAATCCTAAGACAGGAATAAAAAACATCGTACCAGTACAATTAATTTACATGTATCTATGTGTATTTTTTCCTTTTTTATATATATTTTGTATTACTTACATATGCAATTTATTTATTTGTTTTTTTTTTTCATATATAACATGTAAACTACCTCTTTGATTACATAATGTTGTTAACTCACAAAAAATGTTTTGTAACACTGGCTGAAGGACCTCGGTCGATGGCCATTTGGTTTATCCAATAATTTTTTTTTTTTTTTTTTTTTTTTTTTTTTTTTTTTTTTTTTTTTTTTTACAAAAAACCAGTCACCCTACTCTGTGGCTCCGACCCTCACAGAGGGGAGCTGGTAATACCAATAGCCACTCCCCACGCCCGTGGGGTGAGTGACTACCGGATCCGCGAATCGTGTGCCCTGAGTAGACGTAATGAACCGAGGATGACAGCCTTCTGCATTCTGCCGGCTAAGATCTTGCCGAATCTCGGCATGCCGGTATGATCTTTACTTTTATTATTATTATTATTATTATTGAGTGGAGATTCATATCACTACACTTGTCATAGTTCTACTTGGGTAGGCTTATACTTTTTTTTAACAATATATGTATTAAAAAAAAAATTATGGCCTACAATAAGAAATATTTCCTTGTCGAACCTCTCTCTCTTGAATATGCCCACCTTAAAAGAATCTAGACATAATAATATTCGTGATATTTTTCTGGTAAATTTTATGCCAAATAAAATTTTCAAAAACATTTTCTACTATTTGTGTACAAGATTTGTTATTGATTCATACAATTTTTAACCAATTACTACAAAAGGATTTAAAAGAGAAAAAAATGACTGACTATTTTTGGAACACCCTATATACCTAGTTTTCAGTCCAAAATATAGCATTTTTTATTAGACAATTGGTATTTTCTCTATAACGATTGAAAATAATTGGAGAAGAATACCTATAGCATATGATAGTGTGTAAATTTTACTTATGATGAGAAATTGTATTACAAAATTTGGTTTTATTTTCCATTATGTTTCTTACTTTTCAGATCAATTTTTGTGGGAGATTCTATATATTCGGTTTTTGATGTTTTAGATAAAAACTCAAGAATCTGAATATGATTGGGGTGCAGTGGTGAATTTCAGAAAGGTACAAGAGACTGTACCTAATCGTAAAGGCAGACCAGGGCAAACCAAAACAGTTACCAAAATTCAAATAGACTTACTGTTACATGTTATTTCTGAGAATGATGCAGGCGATTCTATACCTAAGCCATGTCCTGATGGTCAGGTAAGTTGTAAAAATTTTATTACGCTGTTATTGTTATAGCCCCATTTGCATGTTATTCAATTTTCATGTCTGTTATTGCTTGCTGGGTAGGATTAGTGGTACAAATTTCCATTTAGCTAATTTCTTTGTTCAATGTCATAAAAAGAAAGTAAAGTAGGAATAAATAAATGCCAGTGGTGGATGTTATACAGCAACAACAAACAATAAAAAGAAATGTATTGAGCTAAAATTGATTCAACAGGCTATTGAAGAGGTCCTTCTGCCTGTTCCAATATTAATATAATTTATAATTTAATAAATATTTTGAGGTGAATGCAGTGTATACAAAATATACAGGAGTTGCTCAAGAAGTTTAGTTTACTTGAATTGAATTTATTCACTTTCTTACTTACTGTACAGCGGAAATTAGCTTTGACTAGTCGAATAACTAACTTCTGACATTACAAGCTTATTTTATACCCCGATACTAAGACCGTGTCCTCGCCTCACACTTCTTCCAGCGGTTTGTATATTAGTGTATGAACAGAAGCTATACAACCTTAGGCGAGGGTTGTATAGGGGATATACCGTCCTTTATAGGGGATGTAAAGCCGTTGGTCCCTTGTCTATTAAATGTTAGGTAAGTAAAAGATCCCTACTTTTCTTAAGGGAAAAGGTTCGGCAAAATTCCTGGTTAGGGGTAGCTCGTCTACAGACGTCGGTGTTAGGCCTCTGTAACGGAAATAGGCCGACGTTAAATAAATGTATTAAAAAAATATACCCCGATACATTTTAGGTAATTGCGTCATCCTTTATTAATAAAAGCAGATCGAGCTGCCATTTTACACCCCCAATTCAATAACTCGCACAGTTTTCAACGAAATCGGCTAAAATTCATATCATATCAAATTTGGCGTCCAACCTAAAGAAGGAGGTGATTTTTTAGGCAACCTGGAGAATCAGAATGACAGAACATAAATACGTCTCTCTCGACGCCAGTTGGAAACAATCTTTTAACATCTCCCACAAATAAAATAAAACCCAACAATAAATTCAACTATACACTGCTCCACCAAAATATACAGTGCCTTAGAAACAAAGTATCGGAACTAGAAGTATATCTGGAAGACAAAACTATTGACTTAATATGCTTAAATGAACACTGGTTAAATTCAATTGAAAAAGACATAGTTAAGCCTAAAGGCTTCAATGTCATCTCTAGCTTCTGCAGACCAACCAAAACACATGGTGGTGTAAGTATACTTGTCAGAGATGGCATAAAGTGTTCTCCTTTATCTACCAATATTATTAACTTATCACAAGAAGTGCACTGCGAAATAGCTGGCATTGAAATCAAGGAGTATCTAATTATAACAGTCTACAGATCTCCCTTAGGTGATTTCCAAACCTTTTTAGAAAAATTAACTTTATTGCTAGAAAAAATTAATATGAATAAGAAAATAATTTTAACTGGGGATTTCAATGTCAAATTTGGCACAAATGATTATAATGCTGTGCTATTATGTAACCTGTGCCAGTCATTTGGACTAATGCCTACAGTCAACACTAATACCAGAGAAAAGTCATGCTTAGACAATATTTTTACTAACTTAACACTTTCAGATTTCTCTGCTGGGGGTATCCAATACATATCTGTCAGATCACCATGGCATTACGATGCAATTTAAATCTGCCTGTAGAGTAACAGATAACTCAAATGCCAGAATTAATTTTAGACCAATAACAGAATGCGGTTTACTTCGCCTATATAATCATATTGACGGTGTTAATTGGGACTGTAAATAGTACAACTTCTAATGTTGAACATAAATTCCAACTATTTGTGGAAAAATTAACAGAAGCAATTGAAATGAGCTTTCCACTGAAATCTAAATTGCAAAAAAACTTTAATTCATTTAAAGTCACTTGGTTTAATGAACGGCTAAAAAATATGCTCGACAATTTAAATTTTTTAATTGACATAAATAAACAGGACTCTAGGCTCATTACCAAAGAAGCGGTAAATTCATTCAGGGCAAAATATCGATATGAGATTTGCAAAGTAAAAAAGGGGGCGAATGATTTATATATCCAAAACTCGGCTAACTCTCAAGTAGCCATGTGGAAAGTCATTAAGAATAATAATCCCAAGTTGCACTCACCAACCGCTGACTCAATAAATGCAAATACCTTCAATAATTTTTTTACAAATATTGCTGACTATATTATTAAAAACTTACCAACTGCAGATAAACATTTCAGTGATTATATTAATGGCATTGATCCTCTAATTGGATTTGAGTTTAAAGAAGTATCTTATAACGAAATCAGGGATATAATAAGCGACCTTAAGAATAGTAGAAGTAAAGGCCCCTATGATATAAACGTACAGATCATAAAAACTATAAAGAATATAATTGTTTACCCTCTTACTAATTTGATAAACCAGTGTATTAGAGATAAAACTTTTCCATCTGTTCTCAAACTAGCTAGTCATTCCTGTATACAAAAAAGGCTGTAAGGAAGACGCATCTAACTACAGACCCATCTCTTTAACACCTATTCTAGGGAAAATTTTTGAAAAAGTTCTAAAACATCAAATAAATAAGTTTTTTGAAGAAAACGGACTTTACCACAGCAGCCAATATGGCTTTCGCAACCAACGGTCAACTACTTTAGCAATAAACAACCTAACACAAATTGTATTAAATGACTTTGAGAATAGCAATTTTTCAAATGGCACTTTTTATGATCTTACAAAAGCCTTTGACTGCGTAAACCATAGCAACCTCTTACTAAAGCTTAGTTATTATAACTTCCACGATAACAGTATAGCTCTAATAAAATCTTATCTTTCTGACAGGTACCAATACGTTTCCTATAATATGAGACAATCCAACAAATCACTACTGAAATATGGAGTACCTCAAGGTTCGGTACTAGGTCCGATACTGTTTTTGATATACATTAACGATTTAGCTAATTGCGATAATATATCTAATATCATACTATTCGCGGACGATACCACGGTTCTGAATAGTCATAACCAAATGGATACCCTAGCAGAAAATACCAACACTTCTCAAACTAAGATTAAGCAATGGTTTCATGCCAATAGTCTAAATTTGAATGAAAATAAAACTCAAACCATGACATTTTCTACAAGAAATACTACCATTAATAATATCAATGAAACTAGCCATGTTAAATTTCTAGGGGTGGGCTTGGATCCTTCGCTGACCTGGGAAAATCACATATTTAGCTTATCACAAAAACTTAGTAAAAACATATATTTTATTCGTACTCTGTCCAATTCGGTATCTGAAAAAACCTTAATTATGGCATATTATGGATCTTTTCATGCCAATATATCCTATGCAATATTAAATTGGGGACATGCGCCTCGCAGTGCACAAATTTTTGGTCTTCAACGCAAATGCATAAGGGTCATCGCACAACTTAAATTTAGAGATGACTGTAAAAAACACTTTGTCGATCTTGGAATTCTTACGTTACCATGTGTTTACATCTTGGAATGTCTACTTTATATTAAACGAAACATTAATATATTTTCTACTCATGCACAGACTCATGATTATCTTACTAGAAACAGAAATAATGTTAAACCATCCTTTTTCCATCTTACAAGGTCTAGAGATGGCACGGGCTACTATGGTGTCAAATTTTTCAACATACTACCAGACCAGGTGAAAGTCTTAAATATCAATGCATTCAAAGCTCTAATAAAAAAGTACTTGAAAAAAAAGGCTTTCTATAACCTAAATGAATACCTCCAAAATGACTTCTCAGATATGCTTTTACTGTAATTTTTAAAGTGTTTTATTTTACTGTAACTATTGAAATTCAATTATATTTAAACTTTAATTGGTAATTTTAAACCTAGTATAGTTTTTTATATATCTATATATTTTTAAGTGTGTCGACATTTTATGGGGGTTTTCTTGTCGTTGATTACGAATCCATTAATTCCTGATTTATGCCGTTTCCATTGATTTTACTGAAAATTTCTGCTAATTTAATGTCAGTAATCCAGAGTGTCATCGGGAGCGAGCATAGGTGCGTTTTTACTATGTACATATTTCGATATGCGATGTAAAGCAACGTCAGGTGTGGTTGTTAGTATTTAGATGGGTAACCGTTTTAAGAAAGACTGTGTCCTCGCCTTACATCTTTCAGCAGCTTGTGTATCAGTGTATGCGCAGAAGCTATGCAATCTTAAGCGAGGATTGTGTAGTGGATATACCATTCTTCAGAGTGGATGTAAAGTCATCGGTCCCTTGTCAGTAAAAGATCCCTACTCTTCGAAAGAGAAAAAGTTCGGCAAAATTTCTGGTTGAGGTAGTCTTCTACAGGCATCGGTGTTAGGCTTCAGTAGCGGAAATAGGCCGACGTTAAATAAAAGTTCATCATTCTCTATTTTAAGTAAACTTACTGATTCTTTCAACGCTAATAATACAGGGAGCTATTTCTTTTGCTGGATATCCATATTCTATGTATATGTGTATACTTATTTCAAGAATATTTTTATTGTGTACCTTAAACTTTTTTTTTATACATTTGTTTAACGTCGGCCTATTTCAGCTACTGAGGCCTAACATCGACGCCTGTAGTCGAATCAGGAATTTTGCCGAATCTCTTCTCTTAAGAAGAGTAGGGATCTTTTACTTGCCTAACATTTAATAGACAAGGGACCGATGGCTATACATCCCCTCCGAAGGATGGTATATCCCCTATACAACCCTAAGGTTGTATAGCTTCTGCACATACACTGATTTACAAGCCGCTGGAAGATGTGTGAGGCGAGGATATGGTCTTTGGTGGGACAGTCACCCATCCAACTACTGACCGCGCCTGATATTGCTTTACATCGCATATCGAAGTACGTACATAGTAAAGGCACACCTAAGCTCGCCCCCACCTTAAACCTACATGTATATATATGTGTGTGTGTGCTTTTGGTATGTTTTCCTTACCCTTGTATATATTTTGTAAAATATTGCAATTTGAAATACAACTGTCAATTTTCAAGCTAGTTTAATAAACTACTATCATGTTTTAAAGTAGACTTGCCACTTTTTTGTGGACGCCAAAACTTTCTTTAGTAAATTGGGACTTGGCACCCATCCTTGTAACATGATTTTTCTTTCTACACTCCACCCGTCTCCATTGATAGAGTGGGCGGCAAATACTCATGTCATCTGACAACTGCTTGTTACCTTCGCCGGCTAAAGGGGTAGTAACAATCTTCGTAAAAGCGGTGACAATGGAGAGATGTTATACGAATAACAATATTTACAATATTAAAACATTTTGAAAATTCTAATTCTGATTTAATTACTTAATATTTGTTTTATCCAATCTAACCAATGTAATTAAGTAAGTAATTGGTTGTAGAAACCTTTTGCCTTTGTTATAAGTGGCAGAAAAGAAAGTTAAATTTCTATTTTATGTTTGTATCATTTAGTTTTGATTAGCGGACAATCCGATACCTCTAGACAAATGTAGTTTTAAAGACTTGTATACTTATTATCATAACAGTAATTAAAATTCAACTGATTAAAATTATTTAAATATGCAGTCAAATCTAGATTATTTTGTTTTAAATTAAAGGAAAATTCCATATCTATCAGAATAAAAGTGAGTACTTTAAATCTTTGTTCTTATAAGAAAAATATTTTGTAAATGAAAGATTACCCTAATTTTTTTAAAATATAAGAATAAATTGCATGAAATTACGGGTTTGGTTAAATTAGCTGTTCTTAGGCACCTGATCAGCTAACTGGCACAAGTCTTAATAAATAATTTAACCACATTGCTTATACTTTCTTACATGCCTGAAAGAATGTTTTCAGTAAATTTGAGCAAAACTGTTGGAGCCGTTTTCTAGAAAATTGAGATTTTTCGTTTTTTGTCAGAAATGCCGTTGTTCTCAAACACTTCGTGAATGATGCAGTCGCTAAATGATTATAAAAATATTAAAAGTGTTATGGTTTACTTCTGGAAATAGTATATATATAAACTTTGTTGTTTTTAATGGACCATCCGTATATTATTAATTTATATAACAATATCTATTTAGATTGCTCAGGAAATTTTAGGTACAAAACATGTAGTATCTCTATATTTGACAGTTTTCTAGATAGAAACATACAGTTTTAAGCATTGTATTTTTCAAAATACTATCCATCTATCTACTGATTTTTAGTTGATGGGATATCATTTAATTGTCTTAATTTGAAAAAACTAACCCAGCAGCATGTAGACTTAAAAAATATTTTAACGATTAGTAATGATATGTTATCATTACATAAATAAGACAGCTTGATAAAAAAAATCACAGCATTGTTAAGTATGTGTAAGCAGTTATTGCAAAACATTTTATTGACTAATGGAACTGTTGATTGCAGTTTTTATTTATTGCTTAATTTGTTTTTAGAAAGGTGAGGTGGAAATTGTAAGCGTAGATTCTACCTTGGTCACTCACATTTCTTCGGTGAGATTATACTGTCCGAACGATTTGAGAAGCAAAGATAGCAGAAAAGGAATGTACAAAGCAGTGAAGGAAGTGAAGAAGCGGTTTCCGGAAGGTCCGCCGTTATTAAATCCCATCGATGATATGAAAATAAAAGACCCAGATTTCATGGATATCGTTAAGAAAATTGAAATACTGGAAAAGAAGTATGTTATTTTTTAGTGGATATGGAAAATTTTAAACTTTTGTATATTTTCAGTTAACACAAAGGATCTGTGGTTTGAATATTGCTTTAAAACTGCTCTAGGAAATTTGTATCAAATATAATTTTTGTTTGTAGAATGTACGAACACCCGATGCATAAAAATAGCCTTTTAGAAACGGAATATTCAAAATACGAGGAGAAGGTTGTTTGCAAAGAAGAGCTAAAAGTAGCAAGACAGAAGTTATTAGACGCCAAGTCTGTTTTGCAATTAGACGAATTGAAATGCCGCAAGCGTGTTTTGAGACGATTGGGCTATTGTACAAATGCTGATGTTATACAGCTCAAGGGCAGAGTCGCATGTGAACTCAGCAGGTAATTTAATTTAAGTTAGATTTTGAAAACCATAATTACACCTAGTATTTTTTTTAATGCAAATTTGGTAGTAAGAAAAGCAATATCTGTAAAATGACGAACCAAAATGGTTGTCAAATGGCCTAACCAGGTTTCTATGTGAAATCTGCCCCCAAACCAAATCAAATTTCGTATGCACCCTTTTGGAGCACTTGACCTGAGATCGTTTTTCCTCGATTTTAAGACCGTTCGCCGTCATATTGAAAGAGTAATGGCGGATTTTGTAACTTTCTTTTTTTTTTTGTTTTTTAGTTCATCTCATGCAGATAAACTTTTTAAAGATATTACAGTGCTTTTCTTCATCGCCACAAATCTGCCATTTTTTTTAAAAGTATTTTTAGCACGAAATTTTTTCTTTTAAATATTTTGAATGCAATTTCATTATTTAAAAAATATAAATCAATTTTCGATAATAATTTACAATTTTGTTGGCCCAATGAATTACTCTTATGAGCCAACATCCAGTAAGAAATAATTATAACAAAACATTTATTGTTACAAAACAAAAGGACGAGATACATTTTAAAATGATATTTACAACCTTGCCCAGAGAAATACTAAATTATTTATCATTATAAAATAAAATACATAAAATAGATAAAATTACAGTCAAAACAGACAGGTCCACACGGGCAATAATTAGACAAATACAGACATATTAAAATTTGGTCATATCTAAAAATAGGTCCCCCTCAGTAAAAATAATTGATTTTATTTTTTGTTTCATCTTTCCTTTACTAGTCAACCAAATATCAGATGATGAATTATTCAATAGGTATGGGACCAAGTAAGAGAAAGATGATTTAAATGCTGTTGTATTGTGTATAGGATACATTATATTATTACGTTGTCTAAGATCTCTATTATGAGCCATTTTAAGTTCAATTTTGGTACCAAGTAGGATGGAGTTTTCGTCTTTATTATATTAACAGCTAATACAATGTATTGAATAAAAGTCTCTTATGAAGTTTTAACATATTAAAAGATCTGATATAAGGCGTGATATGATCCCGCCTTGGAGCAAAACGAATAAACCTTACACAAGAGTTTTGAATGATTTGTAACCTATTTTTATCTCTTTGGCTGAGATTAGAACCATAAACACGGTCACAATAGTTTAAAACAGATAACACTAAAGCCTCAGTTGATAAAATTTTTGCAGATTCATTAAGGCAATTTCGATACTGATATAACTGTTTTAACTTAAAGTATGCATTTTGACATAGTTTGCCTACATGTTGACTGAACTACAAGTTTTCGTCAAAAACTACACCTAGGTTTTTTACACGAGTGACATTCTGAAGCACTGTAACTTGAAGACTCAGGTTCTTAATGCTATGTACATGATAGGGAGTTCTAATATACAGAAAGGTACATTTCTCCGGATTCAGTACCAATGAGATACTTCTTGACTAATAAGACAAAATTTTCAGATCACGGTTCAGAGATTCCACCATTTCAGGTGCCTCATCTAAGTTCCTATGAGTATACATTTCAAAGTTATCAGCATATACGTGAACTTTTGAGTGCAGAGGTAAATTTTGAAAATCTGCAATAAAGAGGCTAAACAATGTCGGTCCTAGAACAGAGCCTCGAGGTACACTAGATTTGATATTTTGTGGTAGCGAAATATTATCTTTGCCCAAAATAACAATTTGCTTATGGTGAAATAAATATGTGCTGAACCATTATATTAAACTTTCAGAAATGCCATAAAATCTTAATTTTGCAATAAGACAGTCAAAGTCAATGCGTTCAAAAGCTTTTGACATATCAAGCAATGTAAGTACTGTTATTTTGCCATTATCTTAGGCTTTGAGAATATCATTGGTGAATGTTAAAAGGGCTGTCATTGTGCTGTGTTGCTTACGAAAGCCGGATTGATTTTCAGGCAGAATATTGTTATCATTGAGATAATCGATTAGCTAATATATATAAAATATATAAATATATAAAACTAATATATAAATAATTTACACAATTTAACAACTTTTTTAATAAAAGAGTACAAACAACAGTGAAGTTCAACTGCCCTTACTTACTTACTTGTAACTCGTTTCCTACCAATATTTCACTCATTCGTTAGTGAGATTTGGCTGATTTGAGTGACTCATTCAGTAAAAATTGTTTATGAATATGGTTAGGGTATGTTTAGGGCAAGGTAAGTATAAGCTGAGTGTGAGTGAGGTTTGAGTATGATTTATGAATTTGTCCCTGAGACTTTTGTTTAGAAAATAAATCTCTGATTTCCGATATACTTACATGTCGATAAGTGAAATTTGCAGCTGGATTGAAATGATTTTTATTGTAGTAATAATTAACAGTATTTAAATCAGGAGTGAGGGCAGAGACGGAGTCCATTAAGTAGCTGTTAAAGTTATCTGCATTATACATATTGGGTGGAATTTCCGCAAAACCATTTAAGTTCATTGGTGCCCATCTTCTTAAATGTGCCTGGAGAGCCTTACTGTCGTTAGAGTATCTCAGAAGAAATTTTCTAAAAAAAAGCCTGCATCTCTCTTTTTAAAGCAGTATTGTAGTAATTTCTAATATCACAGAAATATCGCCTATGTTCTGGTAGCCTGGTTCGTTTAAATTGTTTCCAAGCACTCCGCTTTAAATCTCCTAATATGATTTAGTTTCAGTAAACCACGGTTTTTTCTTTTTGTTGGAACTTATTGAGATTGTTTTGAGAGGAGCATGAATATTGAAAAGATAATGAGATGCACAAAAAGTTGATCTCTGATTTATTATAGTGTGTTTAGATCATAAAGGTTGGTGGACTTGGAAGGACATACTTTATTTGGTTTACGGAGCTCTATTAATACTCGAGGATACGTTATTCTAATAACCCCACAAATGATGAGCTGAGAGAATTTTGATACGCGAAAAAAAAAAAAACGATTTGTTATTACAGTTGTTTATTTGCTTGGTAGTACATGCTTTCTTTTTATTTGGCTTACAGGGCTCTGTATATACTCCGAAACTCGTCATTTTTATAACACTGCAAATAATGAGTGTTGAAGGAAATTTGATGCCGCTTGGGAAATTCAGATGACACAAAAGAACGAATTGTTTTTGGTAATACAGAAACAAGTTGTTTTCTTGAAAATTGTAGGATATTTTATATTTCTAAATGATAATAAATGTAATAATTTATAATCAAGAAATTGAATCACCATACCGTAAATGTTGCCAGTTTGCGACAAAAGTTAATAATGAATATGTTACGCTTTTATTTATTTTAGTTCATTTTTACACTTTTCTATAAATCTAGTTTAGCAATATTAAACGTTCATTATGATTATTTTGTGGTTTAGTCTTGGAAATGGTAATCACACATGTTTACATTATTTAATTTAACTCTGCATTCCAATGTTTACCTATCAATATTTTTTCAATTCAATAAAACTTTTTTTAAATTCATGTTCGACGTTTAAAGAAAAAATAGCAGTATATATTTAATTCATATTTGATGTTTAAAAAGAAAATAGCATATTCTATGTGGAGTAAATATGTTTTTTTTGTATCAGTTTTTCATGCCAGTCAAATACATCCTGGATACATAAAGTACCACTTTTACTCCATATAAAACAATATACTACTACCATTTTTGTAATTTGACTCTTTTTTTTTTTCAATAGTGCCGATGAATTATTAATCACAGAAATGATTTTCAATGGAGTATTTGGAAATCTAACACCAGCTCAAGGATGTGCTCTGCTTAGTTGTTTCGTGTGCGACGAGAAAAGTCAAGAAACTCCTAAACTATCTGAAGAACTATCGGGACCTCTAAGGCAGATGCAGGTTTGTCCATTTTTCCTATACATCCGTATATGTTTCTTTTTCATAAATTTGGCGTGCGTATTGGTAACTTTGCATTCGTTAGTTGATTTTAATCAGTCTCAAGTCAAATAGCTGTAAAAGTGTATAAGTGAACAGTACACATCCAGTCCTTAAACAGATCTCGCTTAATTTAATAATGTGACTTTCTGCAGAAATCTATTTAGGGGATTAAGATTTGCATATGTATAAACATGTTTTTTGATGTTGTGTACATTTGTAATTCTTTAATTTATATCTGCTAGAAACATTGTACAGATTGTTTACTCTCAAAATAATTTCGAGCTAAACTACATCAGAAATAATTGAATATAAAAGTTTGATAAATTAAAATCGTATTGAATTTTTTAAATCACCATCTTGAATTTTGAAAGTTGTTGGAGAAAAGATAGAAAGAGAATTTCAAAGTAGGATTTTATATGTTTTAAATTTTGATTAACACATTTACTTCCACAGGATTTTTGTGTGAATTTCTGCCTCCATCAAAATTGAATTGATTATTTTTGTCGACATTTTTCTAGCAGAATTTTTATTGCTGATTGTTATGTATTTTGGCATCGTAATTATGAGAAAAACAAAAATGTTTCTCTAAAAAGTGACAAATGTGCAGTCAAAAGTTATATACAGTTTTCTGATGCCTTTTCAGGAATTTGCTACTTATCTGTGTAACTTTTCGTATTATCTACTAATCGAATCAGAATAACAAAAATACTGGCTTGTTCGTAAGAAATCTAGACCTGTCCGATACTCATAGATTAATTCACCATGTTGAAAAAAATTTAAAACCACAAATGGTCGGAAAATTCATAATAATTTTTTGTGAGAATTAAGAATAATTTCACCAAGATTGGTGAAAATAAAACTCATCTGTGATAAGTTAAAAATGGCGGAGAAATTATAATTTTGAATCCTTCCTCAAGTATCAAGGAGATATGTATTTTTATATAACATACATACTATATCTCCAACAATCAGGCCTTTAGCATTTATGGTTAAAACGAAAGTTTTCTCTATATTTACACCACTGTTTAATAATTTTAATGACAACTACATTTGTGATAAAGACCAATTTTATCAACTTACTTCAATGTTTAACAGTGTAAAAAATGAATTAATATGTGTTACACATGTAGGTATAAGGACATGTAATAAAAATCGTTCACAGGTTTATGCACCTTGACAGTACTATCTCATCATCCCATATCCTAAATATATTTTTAACTTTCTAAATTAATTTGGTAGAACCTAATATGAATTTTAACACATTTCTTTGACGACGTTTATTCTGACAACAAATTTGCAAAGGGCACTTTCGATACAATTCTCCATATTATAAAAATTTATACTTTTTAAATTATGTAAGATTTTTGAGTTCAGGACGGAATTCAACAATAAAACTGGTGCTTTTGTGAAAAAAATTTGGAAAAATACGTTTTTGATACAATTTTTCGTAATGAAATGTGAAAGATTCTGATTCGGCAAAAACTGTTTACGAATTCGCCTGTGTGTATTCTGACAGGAAACTTGCGAAAAGCATTTGCGTTAAAATTTTTCATTGTAGAAAATTTTTATTGTAATAATTTTTTTCTGCGAAAATTTGTTTTTAGACCCCTGTCTCTAGTACTCTGATGTGATATTTGAAAGAAGCTTTTTGATGCAATTATTCATCCTGACCAGTTCGCATTATTTGAAATATCCTTCTAGTGACGATAAATTGGTTTGGGGCTTTTCTGAAATTGCCCTTGATATTCTGCCAGAAAATTTAAATACCACCCTTTCGTTACAATATCCCACCCTAAATGATTCTGAAAATGTTTGGTTCAACAAAAACTTATTTTGAGCCTTCACTGGAGCCGCCTCTAGTGATGTGACGGAATATTTGTAAAAAGCCTTATCGATTTAATTTTCCATTCTGAACAATTGTTATAATTTTAAAAAGTCCTTGATAAAACCAAAACTTGATTTTGGGCCTTGCCTGGAGTCAGTCGTCAGTAGTACTCTGATGAAAAATATGAAAGAAAACTTTTCAAAACAGTTTTCTATCCTGAACAATTTTTATTCCCTGGCGCCATCTCTGTCCTCCTGGCGAGAAACTTGCGAAGGGCCTAGAGCCGTTCCTGGTGCACCTCTGTCACCAATATTCAATAGAGTTATTTCTTGGATTGCCCAGGTTTTATATCTAAACTTTCATCTTTCTATGTTACGCTGTGTTTGAGAAAGGCATATCACACAGACAGACTTGTCAGACAGGTAAACAGGCAGATGTTGTGTCAATGGGCCGTTCCCGCTATTTTTTTTATTGTGCTATTGGAAAGATCCTATCAAAATATTACTAAAAATGAATTTTATTTTTTTTCTGAACGCAAAAAATACAGAAAAATATTCAAATGTTCCCTAAATCAACAGCAGATTTAAACGAGCCATTAGGGCGGCAATGTGACATCATTATAAACTACACCAATCAATATGATCTTAAACCGCTACCCGAATTAGCTATAAACGAGACTATAAACAAACAATTTCACTTGCGTTCTGATTTCTATATCTTGCAATTCTATTGGTGCCTGAAGTACATTTATGAGGAACCACCAATAGAATCTCGTAAAGTAAAGTGCTAACGTTTAATTGAGAATATCCGTTTATGATCCCGATTGACATTGTGTAAAAGTACATGTGATTTAGCTGTTTTTGTGTATTCTATTAAAAACATGAATCTTCTGCAATATAAAGAGAAAAATAAAGTATAAAATCAAGCCCAGTAAAAGAAAGTTAATAACAATATACACATACATTAAAATGATCTTCACAACAGAGAATTCCAGAAGCAGTATAAAGACCAGAAACTTTTGCAAATTTCCACCACAATTTTCGAATTTCCAAATTTGTTGGGACGCGCAAAAATAACTTGGTAGAATTTTCACTAGTGTTTGGGCACACTGGTACAAAGCAAACCCTTGTAAACGGCATTTCCTAATTATAAAATAAAATTATGTGAATATCCTATCAAACATAAACAATAGAAAGTGAAACATAATATTTTTAGTCGCAAACTCCTCTATAAAATCCTTATTTTACTATAAGGAACGTAACCAGACTGCAACCAACAGCTACTCTCCGTGCTATGTGCCCCGCCGAGCGCTGAATTACAAGTTACAAACCTGGCGCGTTAAATGTAATAATTGTATATTACCATCAAAACGCTAATGCTTCGATTGCAACAAACACCATTATTTTTCAATTGCAACAGACACTGGACCACTAGATGGCGCCTGCTGACTATTTTACATGTCGCTATCCCAAAGATACCGAAATGTACTAAATGGTCAAGTGATCCTCGTGTCAGTCGTCACGTGCCTACCTTGCACTGACGAGAGCCAACAGCTTGAAACTGCATTCTGCAAGTGGTGTGTGACGACTGGCACGAGAGCTCTTTAAGTAGGATCAGTCTTTCAGCTGGTGTTTGTTACAATCGAAGCATTAGCGTTTTGATGGTAATATGCAATTATTACACTTAACGCGCCAGGCTTGTAACTTGTAATTCAGCGCTCGGCGGGGCACATAGCCTGGAGAGTAGCTGTTGGTTGCTGTCTGGTTACGTTCCTTATAGTAAAATAAGGATTTTACAGAGGAGTTTGCGACTAAAAATATTATGTTTTAATATTCCGCCCTCTAAAAGCACATTTGAACTATGCTAAGCCCAGTAATACTTTATTGATCATGGATGAGACTAAAAAAGTCGATTATAATTGCCTATATAGGTCCTATCGCTCTCAAAATATTCTATACTCAAACCGTTGGAGATCAGTGATGATGTTGGTGGGTCTGTTATTGTAGAAACAACATTTGTGTAATTATATATCATTTTTAAACTCTAGTGGCCTCAATGCGCTTTTTTCCTTGCCTTTCCTAAGTATTCTATATACACTTGTGCGAAAACGACTATGACGGGGTAGTGTTATAACTTGTTAATAAGATGTCAAAATTTGCACTATTAAACAACATGAAATATTAGTAAAGAAACTATGTAATAAATTACCTGTTGTTACTGAACCGAGTTACACTAAGCAAACCTTATTTATATCTGGGGCAGAATGAAAGGGGGCATGCTGGGCCAACTGACGAACCGCCACTAACACCCAACAACTGTATAAATTTCGAAGCAGGTTCTGGAAGGTGATGGAAAATTTGAGTACATTTGACGCTTATATATAAGCAGTGAATTCGGGCTGAGAGTTCAGTTATATATTAGATTAGTAAGTGATCAGATAATATGGAGAACAATAACTAGTTGTGAATTATAGTAGTGAGATGTAACTTGTAATTAGTGTGTACTAATGTGTAATTGTAAGGACTAGTTATTGTAATTAAGTGATTAATAAGTCAATGGTTTGTGAAAATTCTTGTTGCAATTTATTGAACCTACATACTGGGTGTTTACTGGAAGGTGTAAACAAACACGTAACACTAGATTAGTTTTAAAATACTTCGCCACATTGCTTTCCCTCGATGAAAAAGGGAATATTTTACATGTTTCATTAGCGTTAAATAGCATTTTTGGACTGTTGATTTGTAAGAAATTTGTAATTTGTCGAAAAATAAGTAGAGAAAAAAAAAACAGGAATTATTATGAATAATCCACAGTCGTGTCAATACAAATGCGAATGCTCTAACCTATAAAATCACTTATCTGTCACGCACCACGTATAACGGAGCAACTTTGCATGTGAATCTTACTTGGAATTATACCCCTCCTCCAAATTCAAACGCCAATAAGCTTTGTTGTACATGCTGATCACGTGCAACTATTACTGTCTTATAACGGTTTGAGTACATATATTATACGTTTTTTGAGACGCACCGTACATTTTTTAGTGGTAATTAGGAGCGGTTTCTCATAAAGTAAAGGTCACAAACGCTATAAATCAAACTTTTTCTGTACTTAAAATTAAAATAATGATTCTCGAGTTTTTTCCTTTTCAATATTCTGATGATGATGTAATAAAAACTATCTATAAGCAAAAAAAAATATTTTTTAGTAGAACTGGTTGGCTCGATTTTGTTAGTTTTTTATATAATTTTTTTTAATATATGATCAGATAAAATAAACCTAATTCAGAGTGATGTTGTTAAAGGACTTGGCAAGAAGAATTGCTAAGGTGAGCACAGAAGCGCGTTTGCCCTTAGAAGAGGACAGTTATGTGGAAAGATTTAAGCCGTTTCTCATGGATGTAGTTTTTTCGTGGTGTAATGGTAGCCCGTTTAAAGATCTTTGCGATATGACAGATATTTTCGAGGGTTCAATTGTTAGGTGCATGAGGAGGTTGGAGGAGTTACTGAGGCAGATGGTGCAGGCATCGAAAACTATTGGTAATACTGATTTAGAGGATAAATTTAATACCGCGATTAAACTGATTAAAAGAGACATTGTCTTTTCGTCCAGCCTTTACTTGTAATTTTTTACGAAGTACTAAATATTATATAGATTTCATTTTGATATTGTTTTTCTTTTGTATTTATATTGTAAAAAGTATTTTCCTGTGACATAGTAAACGAACATTTTAACTTATTTATGAATTTTCTTGAGCTCGGTTGAAGTGATATGAGATTATTATGGGTAGTGCATATACGTTTCAGTGAATTTGGTAGTAGTGTTATTATTTATATTACAGCTAACTTTTGCGTAGTTACATAAAAGTTGGTTTTACATTCCTGGTGGTCTACCCATTACAGGTGCACGACCACTTTTCGTGATATTAAATTAATAGACCAAGAGCTACCAAATTTTTCAGTGAGCGTCTCAGAGCCTTCTTCAACTTGTATGATGTTAATACGCTATTGTCGTATTTAATGAGAAAGCTAGTGATAGATGTAATTGAATGATTTTAATAATCGGACTCTACCAATGACTTCAGAATAGGATAGACAAAGCATGTCCTATACATTAACACATGAGTTGTTGTGTTTCCCTACTATCTCATACATTCTATTATTAAAAAAGGATGGAAATAGTTTTGTTTATGTTTTGGAACTCGTTGCCAGTGGCGTATATGTTAAAGAGTCGACGCTTCGCAATCCGCGCTCGCAGATTTCGTAGCATCGACGGGCTTGAAGGGCAAGGGATATATATGCTTATAAATAATACTTAACGCCGTCTGTCCCAGATTTAATAAGGTGCCAAGTACTATTATATATCCCTTGCCCTTCAAGACACGTTCGCGCCCATCGTCGCTTCGAAATTCGCGCGCGCGTACTTTGTAGCGTCGACGGGCGCGAACGTGTCTTCAAGGGCAAGGGATATATAGATGTTTATAAATAATACTTAATGCCGTCTGTCCCAGATTTAATAAGGTGCTAAGTACTATTACATATCCCTTGCCCTTCAAGACACGTTTGCGCCCATCGACACTTCGAAATCCCTTGCTAAGCATCGACCAGTCGCGAAGCCTTAATATTGCACACATGCGCAAATAACGCATGCAAATAAATATATGTAATCAAATGACAGAAGGAGGTTCGTCTAATACAATTTCAGTGAATAAAATTTTTATTTTTATGCAAAAGAGAGTGAGTTTTCTGCCATTACTGAAGGGTTTATTGTTCTATAAAGGCCATAGTGTGATTTTAATAAGGAAAAAGGCGATACACAAGTGCTGTTGGTGGATAAATAGGTGCATGAGAAAGTGTGTGTCAAGGAAAATTTCCAAAATTTTTTTTGGACAAACAGTTGGTATGCACGCAAAACCAATTTCAGATTCGTGGTCTACGACGCCAAAATAGGGTATCCTGAAAAAATCACGCAAAAATTCGAGGTTTCCATTCTCTTTAGAATTACCAAAAACATTACTTCCAATATTATTGCACTGAACATTTACAATTTTGCTTATTTGTCGTTCCAACCCGAGGTTATGCTTATGAGATAATTTCACGTACCCGTGAGAAGATTGATTAACTCCAATTTTAAAGAGACATCTAGATACAACAAAATATTTTCCCATTGTTTATTCACAATAACAAATTCTGTCTTCAAAAACACTACGAAACCACTGTATTGCAACGTTTAACTTCGGTTTATCACAAACACTTTAATGGCGGCCAACGCTGCAACTGAATTGTAAACAAAACGTGTTGAGAGGGACTGCGTGCGCATATACCCACGTGCCTTTAGCCAATAGACTGCTGAGTACCAGTATTTATTTTTAAAGTAATGTAAACAAATAAATGATACACAACAAACCAAGAGGATGCTTTGTCTATCCTATTCTGAAGTCATTGGATTCTATCAATTCGATTATACCAATAATCTGATGATCATTTGAATTATTAATTCGGTTTATCGACTTCTTTAAAATAACTCGCTTCAATTTTAGCAATTATAAAGTATGAATTATGATTTATGAATTCAAATTCTTTTAATGTGATTTGGGAGACCACGCTATAAACTAATATAACTCGTGACTATTTGGTGCCACTCGAATTGAACAAGAATGTATTATATTAACTAGCTTTTATAATGTTTGCTGTTTAGCCAGGTTAGGAATTAGGACTGCTCACTTCCAATCTCAGTTTTATTGTGTTTATTTAGTTATTTTTTTCGTTTTGATCGTCTTTTTAGAGTGGGCGTATAATTTCAATAGAAGTGAAGTTTGCCTAAGCGACTAGCAAAGCAAAGCAACATACACAATACAGATGCACAGACCGAGTGCGGCACATTGTGTCTTGATTCCATATTACATCATTCAATACTACCAATTTGATTATTTTATTCGTATTTTGTAATTTGTGGCCTGGATTTACCGATTATTTTTAATTCGAATTATCACATCACTGAAGACCCTAGGTTGGGTCCAGATCCTGACGCTGTTGGGAGCGTTTTCATATAATGCCGATTATACACAATTCATATTTTTTAGTTTTATTTTTATTTGGATCGAAAAAAAAACAAGGAATCACGTTTGAAGGATTTTTAGAGGGCAAAAATTAGTTATAAAAGACGATGTGAAGAAATTAGTAATTTTAATAAATTTAAATCAACGGTAAATAACTATTTCTTGACCACGGCATTCCACTCTCTTAATGAATATTTGGAGGTGCAATGATATTCACAATGTTTTGTTTACTATGTATTATAATGTTGTTTTATCTAAGTATTTATTCTATGTCTGTATTATATTAAACTTTTTTTATACTTTTTATCCCTCTGGGATTTTAGACTCGTCCAATTAATTTTATACTGTATTGCATATGAAATTTTATGTGATGAATAAAGTAATCTAATCTAATAAACCTTTTTTAATTTTTTTTTCAAGCCGCTGAAAAAATTTCTTCTAATAGGTTCAGAGTATAATATGAACATTAACTAATGAAAAATCTCGTTTTAAGGGATTTTAGTAATACTTACGCCACACTAGACAAGCTTAGATAGGATAAGAAATACAACAAATATATACTTTTTAACAGAGCTGGGTTGAATCCTATGAAAATGGATTCGAATCACGAATCCGAATCATCAAAAAGGATTCGAATCACGGATACTAGGTTCGGATCCTTTTTGTAGAAAAAAATTATTCGAATCCTCGTTTCGGATCACGGATCCGAACCCTCAAGTTAACTTCAGAATTATTGTTAGAGTTACACTTATTATTTTCTATTTTAATATTATGATGAATAGATTAGTACTTTGCTTGATTATGTAATTGATGATTGATTGGTTAGATAAAAAGAAATTAATAAATTGTACTTTATTTTAATGTTAAGCGTACGCTATTGAATTGGTTGGTTGGCTGGTAAATAGATCGATAAAATCAATTTTTAAAAAGTCAATGTTGCGTTTTAATTTTAAGACATCCTCGGGACTATCTAATTTATGTTTTTCTTGTAAAGCTTAATTTTAAAATTTGTATCATAAATAAAACACATAGAAGTCAGCAGTATTTTAGGGATTAAACCTTCAATATTGGCTAGAATTTAATCAATAGGTATTAGATTCTAGTCAATGTTTGAAAGTTGAACGCCTTTTATGCATTCCATTTCCATTGTGTGTTGCATATTTCTTACAACTTTTAAAATTAAATTTTACAAGGAAAACCTAAATAGTCTTGAGGATATCTTAAAATAACAACGAAATGTCACTTTTTAAAAATTGAAAAATAATATTATGGATAGAGAAAGTAATCATTTTATTTTTTAAAAACGGACAAAATATCTGAAATCGTCCAAAATATTTTAGTCCGAAAAATGTCCGCAACACATAAATAAACCTGCAAATCGGACTATTGTCCACCGATTGGCAACATTGACAAGTGCCTACCAAAATGCATGCTATTTGCCTATCAATATGTTACAATAGGCAAGATTTTGATTTCATGCTCCTACACTTAACGCTTGCGTAAAAAATATTGGAACCACAAAAAGGGATTTCAATCCTTTTTCATTTATCTTACGAATCCGGATCAGGAATCCTTTTATATGAAAGTATTCGAATACTCAAAAAGGATTTGAATTCTACCCAGCTCGCTTCTTAACAACCATCATAACATTAACAAACTGATATAATTAAATTTTCTCGTATTTTTGATTATTTGACAACTAACAACTTATTAATAATCAATAAATGATTATTTTAAGCCACTCAAATAATCAAAATTATGAGAAAATTTAATTATATCAATTCGTTAATGAAATAAAGGCGGTTGGGAAGAACTGTCTTTGTTGTATTTCTTAACACATTTCAGCTTCTCTAACGGGGCGTAAATATTACAAATAATCCTTCAAATCATATTTTCGGCTATTTAATGTCCATATTATACTGTGGAGGAATTTAGATGCTGCAGAACTAATTTTTTTCAGCGGTTTGAAAAGAAAATTTGCAAAACATAATCAATCTCTTGGGTCAAACTCTTTCTATTACTAATGTCGGTTCCCTAAGAGAATCCTTCAAACATAATTTCTTGGAACTTGTTATTCCAAGTACATATAATGAAGCCAATTTTAAGCGGTTCTCAGACATGCTTTCTTTGCACTTAGTTTAATAGACCCTTATACCCCCACCCTCCTAGATTTTTCTTCAAATGACTGACCAATAATTACAAATTTCAAGTGGTTCCCCACATTAGAAGTATCAATTTTTTTAACGTGTCAGGAAATCGTCCACACCGCCAAGAATTGAACCCAGCATGGGAAGGACTCCTTAAATAGGGTTAAGGGCCGTTGAGGGAGGTTCTCAGATAGCTACTGAACAATTCAGTGTTTACAAGTTAAAACAAGTCCTGTAAAATTTTTATGAAAGGATGAAAGTGAAATTTCATGAAATGATCAGATAACACGAGGAAGACATTATTTGTGTTCCTCATGTTCACAATACTATGAACTTTGAAATACTACATTAAAACTTTGTTTGAATCTGGTACTTACTAAAACGAGCGAAGAAAAGGATATCTTTCATTTGTCTCTTCCCTTAGGTCAACTTTACTGTCCACAATAATGTAAAATTATAAGTAAAATTTTTGAAGTCAAGCTTAAAGTTTTTAAAACAATTTGCCAATTATCTTCCTTAAATTCTTTAATCAGTTTCTGGAATTATCCAATTTTTTTTTTACAGAAACTTTACAGAGCTCAATTTGATTAGCTTAGTTTAGCTTCATGTTTAATGAGAGCCGTGCTTATCTGTTAACATTAACTTGTTATAGAAATCCTTACAATATACATTGTTGCTTCAAGGGAAAATAAATAAAATAATAACCCCCACTTTAGTTCCTTGCAATGTCAAGTATCACACACCACAACTAAATGTTTTCAAGTTAGCATGCTTGACTTGTTTTACCTACAATCAATCAACTGACTAAAGTGAGGTTATGTATTTCTTGTTTTCTCTTCAAGCAACCTTGAAAAACGTGCAAATGCACTATAAGCGTGGTTCCCAGTCTCAACAATTTATGTTATGTTGGTAATTTATTAGAATACAGATACATCTAGTTTTTAGCCCTTGACCTTCAATAGTCCTTGAGAGCATCGAAGAAGTATAAGAAATTAGTAGTTTAAATCGCTTAAATAACCAAAAACACGAAAAAATTTAATTACATCAATATATTGAAAGTTGTTAAAAAGTACATTTGTTGTATTACGACATTTAAGCTTTTTTAGTGGGACGTAAGTATTACCAAAATTTCTTGAAATGGAATTTTCCACTATTTACTGTCCATTTAAAAATCTTTTAAACATTTTGACTTTTTGATTCAAAGGCAATGAAATAATTAAGGAGTTCTCAAACACGCTTTTTCTTTGCACTTAGTTTAATGGCCCTCCATTAGCTGACCAATAACGATTTGCAAATTTTAAGTGGTTCTCTACAGGCTTTACAAGTTGAAGGAGGTTTTCAGATACCTCTTAAAAAATTAAGTGACTCTTGGTCTAATAGATGGGAGAACCAAAAATATGTTTTCAAAAATATTTTTTTATTAATATTAGTGAGGCTAGTTAGCACTTACTTGTGACCTTTAAAGTTAATACATTAACCCTTAATAAGATAGTATTTATTGAGTTGCTAACTCTGGAGTGAAAATGACGTTAGCTAATTATTTTGGAGTGCGTAACGGACGCAATTTTTTAAGAAAATTACATTTGAGCTTATCTGAGGTTAACTTAATCCCACCCAGCATTGTGTGAGTGTAAAATCAAATGGTTTTTGTAAATGGTATTTTTTGAAAGCCTCAAAGATACTATATTACCAAAAATACATAGCTTTTTCAAATTTTGTGTTACATTTACAAAACTATGATAAACTATCTAGAAGGAGACAATTAATAACCTATGATAAGTAGTACGTCATATATAGCGGCCGAAAGTTAGATCTGAAAACAGCAAAAAAAAAATGCTAAAAATTATATGTGTGCCAGGTGTTCACATGGCCTATAGGTAGTTCCATGCCCTGCTTTTTTGTTTATTCTTTAAGATAATAATTTATAATCAGGATACAGGACATTTGTCATAAAAATACATTTTTACATTTAATACCAACTTGAATTTAACGAGTTAACAAATGATCAGCAAAATCATTGTTTGTAACAATTTGTGATCTATAGCCCAGATTAAAAAGTTATGCCTTTTGATTGAGAAGAAGAAATGACGAACAAGTTGCAAAAAGTTTCATGAAAATTCATTCATTATGACAAATTTTGTAAAAGAAGATCTAAATAGATTGTACTTTTTATTAAATAAAATTTTCTTAAAATTTTTTTAAAAAGTTAGTTTGCTTAAAGTCAATTTCATATTTTCTAATTTTTAGAATACTCTGTATAATTTAATTTAAGTTTGATAGTTGTGTATGACTTCTTAATATAAGGCATAGTGCAGTCATTGAAGCGAAAAATAGGGTGTTACCTCCAAAATATTTTACTACGAACCGATTTACATGAAATTTTGGAATTAGGCTTATGTTACCATTAACTTCAAAAGTGATATTGACCCGACCTCCGTTTTTTATTTTTAAGGGGTGAAAACGACCCCTTAATGAAAAAATTGACATTGAGCCATTTTATCGCTAGAAAACGTATGTAATAATAAGGAGTGAAATCGTAAAGTGTTCTCTAACACAATTATCTCATGTTTAACCCATTTTCAAACACTAAAAAACTTTACAACCCCTGCAAACGACCCCTAAATTGAAGAAAATTACAAAAAATACTTTTGTATAACTTAAAAAGATTTAAATATAGAGTAAATATTGTTTTACGTTCTCTACCTTAATTATCATATCTTTAACCCCTTTTCAACCCTTAAAAACAACCCCTCAATTAAAAATTGTATAAAAAAATTTCTTTTGATGAACTCAAAATGATTTAAATGTTGTTCCACGTTCTCGAAAATGATTATCATATGTTTAGCTTTTCAACCCTTAAAACTACCCCTAAATTAAAACATTGAAAATATGTGTTTATACAATTAAAAATAATTTAATTATAGAGTAAGTAATCAGACACTTTTTATTGAATAAAATATAAACTTACAAGTTATCTGGAAATGTACTAGATTAAATTAGTAATTAATTATAAAAAATTCTGCAACAAGAGCATTACAATACATAAAAAAACTATTACACCAATCGTTCATGACTCAATATCGGAGTTGCTGTCGTAATCAAGATCTTCTTCTGGGTCAATTGGAGGGCTATTCTGGCAGTTATCTCCACTGCATGTTCCACAAGTTACATTGCAAAACAGCCCGACTCTTCGGCATCCGCAAGTGGCTCCGCAACCTTTTTTGCAGTTGCAAAAAATCATTTTAAGTAAATCTTGCGGTGCAGGTGGATCTGCAGTTTTTATTGGATTGGATTTTATTGGATATACATATATGAACATTTGTATGTATTCGTGCGTATGTTTCCGACATATATATATATATATATGGATATATATATATATATATAAGACAATAGTTTTGGGTTCATATTATTCTTTACTTTCACTCTGCTCCAAATTTTTGTGCTCCGAAATTTTCATTTTACTAAATAGAAAAAAAAAACGTTTAGTTTTTGGACCATAACTCCTTCAATTTTAAAGCTATCACAACTTTAAAAAAACCATTTTAAAGGTAATTGAAAGAGCTACAACTTTTTTCATTATGACATGTAGTGTAAAACCCTTCATTTTGAAACGGTGAAGGGTCAAAGGGCTCAAGAGAGACTGTGATTGCGCTACCGCGCGCTCTTTAAACAGTCATATCTCCGTCAATTTTGGTCTGACAAAAAAAAAAACAAAATTTTTGTCAAAAAAAGACCTACATTTTTTATCATTACAGTCTTTTACGTATCTTTCATTATTTTTGAAATATTATGAAAAAAAGGTGTTATTTTAAAAAATGAAAAATTTTTTTTCTTAAAATCGTGATTTTTTTGAAAAGTATGCATTCCAAAGCAGCCGAACGGCTGGAATCCAATAAACTCTTCATATTAAAGTTAAATCTAGACGGAATACGATTAATTTTAATTTTGGTGAAAAGGCACTTACGAAACACATCGATTTAAAAAAATATATATTAGATGTCCCTCTTTTTTTCATTACAACTCACTCACTTTACGTGCAAAAGACTTTTAACACTGCTCATTTTAGAGATTATTTTAAGCACTATAAAAAAGTTTCTCATTGTCATATGGATAAAATGTATCCGTTGTCCGCTAGATGGCATTAAAGTTCAGACAAAAAAAAAAACAGCTTTTATCTTCAATATCTCGCTTAATATTGCACTTAGAACACTCTTTAAAAAACCAATTTGTTCATTTTTTACCTTCTACAATTTTGTTTATTATAAAATTATCGTTAAAACGCATATTCTTTGAGATATTTGCAAAAAACCGTTGAAAAACGTGGGAAAATTCGGAGTTTTCAATCGCCAATAACTTGAAAAGTATTGAGTTTTTGAAAAAACTTTATAGGACACTTTTTGCTTAGAATTGGGTCTTCTATCGATCCCTGAAGTTATTTTGGCCAAAAAAATTTCCACTAACGAGAAGGGGTGGTGGCAACCACCCCCAGGGTAAGAGCGGAGGTCGGGTCAATATCACTTTTGAAGTTAAGGGTAAGATAAGCCTAATTCCAAAATTTCATGTAAATCGGTTCGTAGTAAAATATTTCTGAGGTATAAAGCTTGAATGACTGCACTAGCAAGCAAAACTTTAAAGAATGACTGTTTCTCGGCAAATCAAAAATAAGATATTTTACAAGAGTGCTGTATCCCATCCTAGGACACACTGTATACCGAGTGGGACATTTCAGTTGACAAACACCAGTAACTTGAAAATAAAGAATTTTTGAGAAAAATGTTTCAGACAACTCCTCTCCACTTTATGGCAACCTAAAATAAGGGTTAGGTGAGGAAAATAATGTGTAGGATAGTAACCACCTCATATCCTGTATCCTAACTTAAAATTTTTATTTTCAAAAATTTAGAAAAAAAAAACCTGGAGTACCCTGGCATTGTGGACATCTGGTGTATTGTCTTGCCAGAGGACAAGTTATGTCGGATATTTAATTTTCCCATATTTTCATGGAGTTTTATTGTTTCTTTGTTTTTCTTTGAATTTATTTCTACAAAATGAGTGTTATTAATTTTACACCCAGTCTCTAATTGGTCCACATTTAAAACATCTGAAGACTATATTTAACAAAATGAAACATTTCTATATAAAAATGTTGTTTCAGAATTTTATTTTGTATGTCTAAGTTAATCTTTTCCATTATTTTGTGTTTCTTTTTAATTTATGAAAGTAAGTAATTTATTTGCAATATAAAACCAGCATTTTTAATTGAAATTCAACCTTTTTCCAGTGAAAACAATATTTAGGACCAGATTCGCTATCTTTCATTAGATTTTCTACAAAAATCTTTTTAGTAGTAGTATTTGTACATATGTTTTTTTTTCTTTGAAGAGTTGCTTTAAGTATTATATTTAATTTTTAGTTTTTTTATTTACTTGTTTTCTAACATTTCAGATTTATTATTTTAAATGTTTTACTATAAGAAGTGAAATGCATCATGCTTTAAGTGTTTGAATTAAATGACACTTTGGAAAATAACCATTTAAAATAATTGATTTTTTTACTAAAAAAACACCCAATTTTATGTATGTTATAGTGTTTCTTTGTAGTAATAATTGAAATGAATATAGTTGCCATTTCATTAATTTTCAAAGTATTTTGATTTTTCCAGCATTTATATTTTAGTGTTAAATTTAAAACTAGCTTTACAAGAGGCTTTATTAAAATATTTTTACCTACTTAAACTGTTCCCTGTTTAAACAGGCAGAAATAAACCCATATTTTAATTTAAATATACATTTCTCCAAATACATCCCCTTAGTAAACCTTCCCTATAATAAATACTTTCCTAAAAGTTCCAAGTTTGGGTAATGTTAAGAAAACTCTTGTACCTGTCTGTGTGCCATTGACCCACCTTCCCAGAATTGTGTCCCTCTAATTACCCCCTACTCCCAACCCTTGTACATAAAGTAGGTAGTTATTTAGGATATAAGTGAAGCTTTTTCAACTGCAAAATTTTAGTTGAGAAATAAGTTTGGCAGTTGAGGGCTGTTGTTCTGTAATACAATTGTTTGTAATAAATTCACAAAATGTAGTAAACCCAATCTTTCTCTGTGAGGCACAGTTTTACTTGGTCATAATTTGTGGATTTAACATATCGAAGTGTACAAATTTGTCAGTAAATTTTGAAAGTGAGCAGTTTCTTAATACTTGCCGTGGGATTATTTCCTTTCTACTGTTTTTTTCTGCACAGCAGTACGGAATAATCTCACGGTGAGTGTTAAGGACATATCATCGATAGTTTGTGTGTTGCCAAGTAAGTACCATTTTCTTTTTAAGCTTGCCTCCTTATCTTTGGTGATCTAGCCGTGTGATTTAAAAATTTTCATATGGCTTTGTCACCAAGTTAGGGTGTCAGGACGACATCAAAGAAGAATTAGAGCTCTGGTTGTTTCGGTGAAGGAACTATTGGTGTGATTTGTTGTTTTGATTCATATCACAGCCATTAGTTACTTCATCGAGGCCGCTGCAAATCACCCTTTCAAGAATGCACACCGTGGGATTTTGTTGGAATTTCTAGAAGCATGAGGTAGCAAATAATATGGCTTAGTCATATTGCATGGGTAGTTTGTATTAACAGAGAACAGTTGTGGACCGAAGTCCGCCCACCCACGTTACGGTTTTGGGCCAAAGTTTGTCTTAACAATGAAAATTTTAAGTTTGGAACTCCTTGTGGCGATTTTTGAAATTTGAATTATCCATATCTCAACATTAATGCTGGGATACCTGGCCATTTGACGTGTAACTACTAAGATCAAGGAAAGAAACGATAAGAAATTAATCCACCCAGTTCTTTATCAAATGATTTGAATACGTTAGCAAGCATTTTTTCTTTTCAGAATGAAGAGGAAAAAAATATACATATCAAATTTCATTAAAAAAATTTGGTTTTCTGTGGAGTTACGATTTGAAAATTTTATTTAAGGAAATGGGTTTTGAAGAAGAATTTATTTTATACAAAATCAAAATTTGATGAAATTGGGAGTCTTTAGGTACATTTTCTTAAGGAACTGTCTACAGCTCCGGGTAAATCCATATGATTAATTTTTATTATCCCTCCGTCCAGGCACTTTACGCCTCACATGCGTGATGACGTTCAAACATATTGATATAGTAAGAAGCATGTAGGTTCGTCATCAGTGGTCCATGGTGTAATGCTTAGGGTTCCCGATTCTCAGACAGCATAATGCCCCATTTCGGATCAAACACAAATTACCATATCAGGCGTTGCCTATTTTCTGGCAACCTCTTTAGCCAAACTTCCTTCTACCCTAATCTTTCTCTATTCCAATCTCTCCATTTTTCCCTAAATTATTTTATTTGACACGTGCAAGTCTTTCCTGTCCTCTCCTTCTTTTTGTCTGTTTCTTTGCTTGTTCTGTTTTGTTTTTGTCTCATTGCTTGTGTTTGTTTCTTGAAAATCCTTCCTCAAAATCTCCATTAAAAATCACAATATTTTAAATACTATCTTTTGTTTTGCTCTATTTTCTGGCGGCTGGGAGACCGCTGGGCCGGTGGTTGCCTCGAACGGGTTTGTTCGTTGAACTCCGTACCGTATCAACTGCCAAAATTTATTAGTGTGTTAATTTGCGCTTCCGCAAAAGGAGCTTCAGTTTTTTGTCGCCTTTTTATTATGCTGATCCGAATCCACTTCGTCCAACCATGCAATCCCCGTCAACCCGCCAACTTAGCTCAGGAATTACTCCTGACCACTGCATGATGCTGTTTTTGCATTATCAACCCACTTGTTTTCACCAATTGATTGGACTATGTGGCGTTTTTAGTTAAATAAGTAGTTGATACTTTCGTATATTTTAAAATTTACGTTGATAAGTCACGTTTGAATTATCTTACTGGGAACAAAAGTTGTGTTAAGTGTTACTATTAGAAAATTATGAACAGCCAATTTTCATATTCATATTTTATTCCATAAGAAAACAATTATGAAATCTATGATTATATATTTTTTCATTAATTTTCAAATTACTCATTTTGAATTTTGATAAAATGAAGTTTCATTTCTCTAAAAAGATAATCAATTTGGCGCCGTGTCATGAAAATCAGACTCATTCACTCCCAGACTAATTTAGTAACAAATACCTCACTAATCACTATTTAATAATCTAATTTCAAACTAATATGTTTTTAAGTTGAGAGCTCGATTTGGGACGATAACTCAGTTAACTGTTGTACATTTAGTAAAATGCTGAGTGTGAACCAAGAAAATATTTATGAAATGTTTGCAATTCGATCTGAAAACTTTTAATTTGTTTGTGCTGAAAGTAATGTTATTTCAAATACGTTAACCGCTACATGTAAATTAACACAAACGTTAGAATTAAGTAACGAGAAGTGTAATACACATTGTGAAATGTTATTTCTTGCACACAGATTAGATTCAGTTTGGTGTTGGGTGCAGTGTTTTCCACTTTACCAAATAGTTCGTTATTCAATTCTAGTCTTTAGCCATCTTTAACACCTTGCAGTTTCGTTGTATGAATGGGAAGGAGTTTCACAAGCGTAATACTTTTTTATTTGTTTGACAGGTAATTGTATGGTCCCCATTATCTATAATCCCCTGCAGGGAAAGTTCTTTACATTTTTTAGGTGACTCCAGTAAATGTGAATTCTATTTTCTACGGGTGTTCCATCTGAGTCACAGAGATTTTAACATGTGACTAGATCGAACATTCGCAAGGAATATGGATTTTTCATCTGTCAGGATTATAGAAAATGTTGCTACAGGGAATGAATAAAATTGTTTCATATCGTCCGTTGTTGATGTTGCTTTACTGGTTTTCATGAATTCCATAAAGCTATGTCAGCAATTAATGATGTGCTACTATACTCAACATTTTGAAGATATGAACTTCGTTTAGAGAAAACAGCCAGAATTGGGGTACCAATTTTTATTTGAATTGAAGATTTTGTTGGGCGGTGGAGGATCTGCTGTTTTTACAGGTGGTGACAAGGCATTTTGTTCTTTTTAATCGTTATCGAACCATGCTTATATATTTTGTGGTATGTACAGTAGCTATGTATGTGGCGGCAATTAAAGTGGGTGGTGAACGTGTCAGATTAAATTTTAATTTTTTAAAGAGTAAGTATATATTTATTTAAAAATTGTATGGACTTTAGAGCGCCATATATTACAAAAACTTCTTTAATATTTGAAGGTGATCTGGTGCAGGATTGAAAATTTGTGCATACTTTTTCTATTTAGAAGATATTTTATAGGCATATACATACGCTTGGTCTCGGACATTTCAAATGTTATATTTTATCATAACTAACAGCTGACTTCACATATTTTGTGCATCTAATCCTTTTAACAATTTTTTAATAATAATAATTTGTATTACCATGATATTCTGAATAAAAATGGAATGTGTCCTCGAACGTGTGATAAGAAACCAATAGAAATTTTAAAAAAAGATAGATAAGATAAATGCAAGAAAAATATTAAAATTTGAATAAAAATCTTGTATGTATTATTTGGAATACATTTATTTCAAATCCTAAACAAATAATTAAAATAAATAATAAACCCGGACCTGTTGTAGATATGATATTAAGAACAAGAATATTAGTGGCTGGGATTGAATCTCATTAAAAATGTCTTTAAAACTACCAGAAAATGTTTTGCAGATGGAGGCCAAATCTTTTGAATCAGGAACTTTTCCGTCATGTTTAAAAATTGCAGATGGCGTTCCGCTTTTTAAAAGTGGAGATCATGAATCCCCTCGAATTATAGACCAGTGTCATTGCTCCCTACGTTAGCGAAAGTACTAGAAAAACTAGTTAAGAAACGAATTCTAGGTTTTTGCGTCGGAACAGTTTGGTTTTCATGCATAAAAAAATACTAATGATGCCATATTTGCTTTCCTAGAGAAATTATATCTTCAACTTAACGATGGTGAGGTGGCTGCAGCAGTGTTCTGTGATTTGGCTAAGGCATTTGATTGCGTAAATCACCGGACACTACTGAGGAAACTAGAAACTTATGGGTTTAGAGGTAAAACACTAGATTGGTTTCAGTCATATTTATATGGTCGCTATTAAAAAGTTATTTTTATTGGTAAAGAATCAAACTGGAAGTAAAGTCTGGTGTGCCACAAGGTTCCGTTCTTGGGCCATTACTGTTTCTCATTTATTTCAATGATCTGATTTCTGTTAAAACTCAAGGAAAGTTCACTTTTTTTGCTGATGGCACCACATACTCTGGCATGGCAAGTATATTGATGAACTCCATGAGATCATGACTATTGATTTAGGTGATTAAAGAGTGGTGTGATGTTAATTTGTTACCTTTTGATATATCTAAAACTAACATTATTACATTCAAGTGCAATCTAAATGAGGTATATTTAGACGACCAAATTATTAATAAACAAACTGTAAGTGGATTTTTGGGCTACATATTGATAGTCGATTAAAATTTGAAAATCATATCTCAATATTAAGCAAAAAAAATTGGCTGCAAATTATCGATTATTCTCCTGCCTGTACAGTTCGTTTGTTTTTTGTAATTTTTGCGAAAATTCGTTGAAAAAGAAATTACACGGTAGTTTTTGGTATTTTGGTTTGTTAATTTTGGTCTCCTGATCCATGGACGCGGCCTCCATAAATAAACGGTTTTAAGATACAGCCTGCATGTTAATAGTTCATAATTTCATTGTCATATTTTATACAGGCCCCATGGAGACTTTTAATCAGCAGGTCATAAGAAAAGTGCAGGGTCTTTGTCTTAGATTAGTTCATTTTGTTTTCACCTGGTTACAAACAGCTTTTTAGCGCTTAAAATAAAGTGATATTTTATGTGCAAATGTTAGTGTGAATATTGTAGTTCAACTTGATCCATTGCATTTATCCAAAATGTTGAGGTTTTGAGTAAATAAATGCAAAAATAAAGTGTAAAAGTTTCTTCGAAAAAGTGAAAAAGGTCATAAACTCAAAATCCCAGTCAATTTTTATCGAAAATACAAGTATCAAGTCTTAAATTAACGGAACTGTAATAAAGTTTAAAAAAGACACCTTGACATACGGAAATTATATTATCCGGAATTTTAATGGACTCTTGCAGGGTACTTGAATGTCGTGGCGGTCCCAGAATTTCGACATGGGGGGCCCATCAAGGATGGGCAGCACAGTCGTGTAGGTACACATAGCATCAGCTGCAAGGGGATTTAATGACTAACGCTTGAATAGTCGGAGACAGGGCAATAAAGAAAAACCTATTTTGTCGGCGTTTTGTGTATTTGGCACACACTTCGTCAAGGTTTAATAGTTATAATGCAACATCTTTAAGTATAACAATTTCATCGTTATTAATGTTGAATATTGGTGTTGATAAAATTGTTATGCCTGCAGATATTGCATTATAACTAGGGTGGACATATTTTTTCCAGAAAAAGAAGTACAACAATGAAAGTATCTTTTCATATTATTGGGGTTGCAGGGGCTAAAAATTCGCCGCAGGCGAAAATTTCAGATTTTTCAAGGCCAAACGGCCTTAAATTAAAAGTTAGAAGTTTTATTTAACCCTGGAATGCTACTAGGGGTACAGGTTCATGTGTAAGATTGGTGACATCGGTGCGTTTCTCATATTAGAGATATTCAATATTTGGGTACAGGTGTGCCCCAGTGTAGCAGAATAAGGGGTAAAAATCGTTTCAAATGGTCAGGCGTAAAAGAAGTTTCAGTTCGTCGTACATCAAAAAGAAATCTTGTTTTGCATTTACCAGGAAATAAAAATGAGTCAAGACAAATAAAATCAGGGATAGAAGCGTGGCATTTATGTATCACCAGTGGCGGTCCTAAGGGGGGGGGGGCATAGAGGCCCAGCCCCCCCCCCCCAACATGGACACCTGAACTTTGTAAATCTACCGATTACCAATTATTAAGATCTCTCTACCCTACATTTACTTTCAACAGATCACAATATAATATGCCCAGTAGTGCTGTATTAGTCCTGTCGGAGATAGGACAATAAAAAAGAAAAACACTATTTTGCCGACATTTTGATTATTTGGCGCATACTTCTTCAAGGCTTAATAGTTATAATTAGGGTGACTATATGTAAGTACATATAAAAAATAAAAAGTATTTTAGTTAGACAGTACTTTCTTTTCGGGTAGTGTCCTACTGTCCTTAAAAGGTTCATTAAGTACACCTAATTTTTGTTCATGTGAGGCTTTTAAGGACTATATAGATCTGGTATTGAATGAATACGAACTGTTTGACGAAGTTGGTTTAATGCAAGCCAGACCGCAAATTTTGAAAGCAATCCTAAGTTCCCAAAAGTGCGACTGGTACCAATATGATGATTCAAGTGCGGTAGTTGCAGGCAGGTCGAGAGCAAATTGAAGAGCATGTTTGTTATTTTGTTATATTTTTTATTAGAATATAGAATACTTGGTCTTTTTAACTGATACAAATATATTTGGTATTTTATATTTTTAAGCCTTACGCCCACGAGACCTACATTTCGAAGACAATATTATTTTAAATAAAACTTCTAACTTGTAGTTTAAGACCGTTTGACCTTGAAAATCTAAAATTTTCGCCTGCGGCACATTTCTGTGCCTCCCCAACTTTCATTAAAAGCTACTTTCATCATTTTACGTCTTTTTTGGAAAAATATGGTTACCCTAATTATAACGCAAAATCTGTATGCGTAACAATTTCATCAACACCAATATTCAACATTAATAATGATGAAATTGTTGTGCCTAAAGATGCTGCATTATAACTATTAAACCTTGAAGAAGTGTGTGCTAAATACACAAAACGCCGACGAAATAGTTCTTCTTTATTGTCCTGTCTCCGACTACTTAAGCGTTAATCATTAAATCCCCTTGCAGCTAACGGTACGTATACACAGCTGTGCTGCCCATCTTTGATGCCCCCCCCCATGTCGAAATTCTGGGACCGCCACTGTGTACCACCAGAGAAAATCTGGATAAAATCACAGAAAATACCAACAAAGAAATAACAATTCAAAGACTGAACTCCGCCAAACTATATGCAATGTACTAAAAATAACCCCTGTAGAAGAAGTACCAATAAGGCCACATACTATCACGGTTAGATGCACATTTCTCCTCAGAAGCAAAGATCGAAAATCCAGGGTCAACTGCGCAGTATGCAAAAAATTGATTTGTTTGGAACATCAAAAGAAAATTTGTCCAACTTGTGCCGCATAAATTAATAAAATATTTCTGTGAAAAGAAACAAATTTTCGAATTATATTTTAAGTTGTTCTTTTAGTTATTTTCAAAGAAAAATTTTTTTTGACAAAAATTAACCAACTTTTGTATGGGTACGCCTGCACCCCAGTGTAACTGATTAACTTCTGAAAATAAGTGTAGCATTCCAGGGTTAAAATAATATTGTCTTCGAAATGCAGATCTCGTGGGTGCAAGGTTTAAAAATATAAAATACGAAATATATTTGTATCAGGTAAAAAGACCAAATATTCTATTTTATAATACAAAATATAACAAAATAACAAATAAATATGCTCTTCAATTTGCCCTCGACATGCCTACAACTCGGTCTGGCTTTTGGAAACTGGAACATTTCACTGATGTTCGTGCAAACTTGCATCACAGCCTTTAGTGTCAATATCTCAATTTACAATTTTCCTGAACTCCAATAGTTATTAATATTGGAGAACAGTCGCTTAATCCATGCACTTGTCTCATAAAAACAAAAAATAAACTCCCATAAAATCGCGACGTAAATAAACAATTTTAGGATACCCGATTAGTCGTCGGGCGCCGGAAAAATTGGTCATTTTAATGTTTTTTATTTTTTTCTGATGTAGGGGGGGGGGGGCATACTCTACTCTACTTATAGATGACACTTATTCATGCCTCCCTCAACATTCTCCCAAAAATAGGCCTTAACTAAATAATCACTGAAAAATGTCACCAGTTCTTAGACTATTTCTAATTGTGTAATATTTGTTATAAGTATATGGTTCGATTTATTTTTATTTACTGATATCAGAATTTTTGTAAGTTTGTTTCATTTGTGTTCAACAACCAACCTACTTATATTTTACTACTTCTAAAGGAGCAGACCTACAGGTAAAGGCGACCCTGTTTTATGAGGATGCAAATAAAACAAATCCTTATCTAAAATAAATGGTTCTCATATTCAACAATATTCAGTAGGTATATTGTGTTTTTGACCATGGTGAAAATCTTAAAATGCTTACTCAGGAACATTTCTAATGACAACAGGCTAATTATACATGCCGAAGGTAGGTACTAATATTCAAATTAGGTGTGAGGATTAAGATGGATTTTATGGACTCTGGTAAATGGTTAGGTACTAGATGTACTAATCCCAGCTTTACCTGTACACTATTAGGTACTTTATATAAACACATTAGGCGGGACATTAGGCTAGCAAACAAGTATAACTTGAAAATAAATTAGTATTTCATGACTATATTTTTTTTATTTGGCAGAGGATTTCTGGTTCATGTCATTTGAAGTTCAAGTGTGTACTTTGTAACCTATATTCTACGGCAATAACCGAGTAACTTTTAACTGATATATTTTTTTATTCAACTTTAGTTTCGTAAGTTATTAAAGAATTGTCAAAAATTATTTTTTCTAAACCATCACACACTTTACAAAAGAGTGCTACAATCAGAAATTTTACAACTTGGAGAATTATTTTAGATTTTCTTATTATGAACTTTTGGTATTTAATTTAGATTGTTGAATAGTCGCTGATGAAGAAATTTAAACCCCATTTTAGTAACACCCTCTATATGACTTTGTCAAGTGATCCTGACTTATGTATATTTAGGTGTTTCTCATCAAAAATATTTCTAAATTTAATACTAAACATCTCATTTTTTTAACCGTTTGATATGTGTATTATTGTCTATCCCATTTTAGATGGCATCGATAGTAATGCGTAATGCCCAGGTCGCTAGGTACGGTCGTGAGCAAAAAAAATAGGAAAAGTCTTATAACGGTATTTTGCTAAAATCTAGTTGTGTACAACTAACATTTTTGTGATGTTGTCAGTTAGTTGTCATAATTTATTGCAAGTGTGCAAAAAACTAATATGCCTCATATAAGCGATTTAGTTAAATCTGGAGTCATTACTAAAACAGAAGATGGATGATCAATGAGACAAATTGCACTGCGTTATAATATTGACAAAAATTCGGTGTGTAACATTTTAAGAAAGTGGAGAATAAACGGTACGATTAGTAGAAATCCTGGATATCAACTCAACAAGAATTGCAATTGGTAAGTGCTTTAGTAGAAAATCCATTTTACTCAGTTATTCAGGCTGCTGAAGAAACGAATTTTCCTGGATCGAATAGTACTGGTCGCCGGCGAGTAAGAGAATCGTAGGTAGCTACGTTGTCATGCAGCAGCACAGAAATACCTACTTAAAACTGAACATAAAGAAGTTCGAGTAGGATTTGCGCTTGAATTTTTAGCGCATGATGTAAATTTTTGGAACAATGTAATCTTTACAGACAAAAAAACTTTCTAGCCAACACACAGCGGTCGTATTCGTGTTTACCGCCCTCCAAATACTCGATTCGATGAGAAATATATATCTAACAATGATAAAAGTGGTAGATTTTCCGTCAATATGTGGGCTTGGATATCGGCACGTGGTCCTGGTGTTTTGTGGCATATTGAGGAACGATTTAATAGTGAAACGTATTGTTATGTGCTGCCCTCTAACAAGGAAAGATGTGATTAAGTTCATGTTCAAAGTTTTCCTCAGAAGCTTAGTTACTTCCCTGACTAGTAGGGTGGCGCCGTCTATGAGCCAATTGACGAACAATCATCTATTACATGGTAGAAAACTATGGAGAATTCTAGAAAAGAGTTCTAGAAGGATTCCAAGTGTGTATATAAAGAGGTGACTCCAGCAGATGGGGGAACAGTTCAGTTGAGTGAAGTATGCAGTTTAGTGAAGTAAACAGACAAGAGAGTTTTTAGGTTAGACAAGAGTTGACAAGTTTAAGAAGAACAGTAAAGTGCTTAGTGTTTTAAAAGTAGTGAAATTATATTAGATTAAGTTATTATTAGTTGTGTGATTTTTAAGTATTTGCTAGTGTAATTTTAGTGATTAATAAAATCAGTGGTTAGTGAAAATTCTTGTTGCAAGTTATTTAAACCCACAGTGTTTACTGAAGACTGTAAACACGTAACAATTGGTGTCAGAAGCGGGATTGCAACAGAATTTCTGAAGAATTCGACGAAGTTCCATAGTGTTCTATTTGGAAACCACTGGAGATATTGAAGTGAATTGAACTGGAAAGTGATATAGACATTAGACAAGATCTATTTGTGCTAGTGTGAGGAAATTTCTGGGACATTCTATTTAGAAATTAGTGTAGTTTTTAAGTGGTTTCAATTGAGAAGCGATATAGACTTTAAATAAGACTTGTTCGTGCTGTTTCGAGTTAATTGTTTGAATGGAAACAAGAAGCATGGCCGCCGAAAAGCAAATGCAAGACATGTTCGAGCAATTTAGAAAAATGATGCTAGACCAAAAAGAAGAACAAGAGAGACGCGAAGAAGAAAAAGAAAGAAAACGTCAGGCAGAAAAAGAAGAACAAGAGAAACGACGCCAAGAAGAAAAAGAAGAACAAGAAAGACGTCAAGAAGAAAAAGAAAGACGACGTCAGAAAGAAAAAGAAGAACAGGAGAGACGTGAAGAAGAAAAAGAAAGAAGACGTCAAGAAGAAAAGGAAGAACAAGAAAGAAAACGACAAGAAGAAAAGGAAGAATTGAGAAAAATTATACAGGTGCAACAAGATGCTATCCTGTCAGCCACTAATGAAGTCAAGGAAAAAGTAGATAAAGTTGAACAAAAAGTTGGTAACGTCGAAGGAGAAATTAGTGACATTAAGGGAAAAGTTACCGACGTTGAAGGAAAAATGGCTACTGCAGCTGAAAACCCCAGAAGGTCAACTGGCTCGCTGGATAGAAAGACTGCAGCAATATGACCTCATAATCGAACACCGACCTGGAAAGTCTCATAAAAATGCAGATGCTCTGTCAAGAAGACCGTGCAAAGATGACTGCAAGCACTGCTATCGGGTTGAAAAAGCACAGGGCACGGTAATAGTAAACACAGTTCAGGTAGATGTTCCAGATGATTGGACAAAGGAAGTTCTAAAACGAGAACAAATGGATGACAGCGTAATTGGTCCTATATTAAGGGCAAAAGAAAAAGGAACGCGACCGGAATGGAAGGATGTTTCGGACAAAAGTGTGGAGCTGAAGGCATTGTGGGCACAATGGGACTCCCTTAAGGTTGTAGATGGACTATTAAAGAGAGCATGGGAAAGTCCAGATGGGAAGGAAGTTACCATGCGTCTAGTGATACCCAGCTGTCGGATCCCAAAAGTACTTCAGGAAATACATGATGGAGTGTCCGGGGGACATTTTGGTATGAATAAGACACTGGCTAAAGTACGGGAACGATTTTATTGGATCAATAGCCGTCAAGATGTGGAGGCTTGGTGTCGCAAATGCAAGGCTTGTGCAGCTACCAAAGGGCCACAGACGAGGAGCAGGGGCCAAATGAAGCAATATAACGTCGGAGCTCCTTTTGAGAGGATTGCTATAGATGTAGCGGGCCCATTCCCAGTGACAGATGATGGGAATAAATACATCCTGGTCGCTATGGACTATTTTAGTAAATGGCCGGAAGCCTATGCCATTCCGAATCAGGAAGCAGTTACTGTTGCTCGAGTTCTGGTGGATAACCTTGTATGCCGATTTGGTGTGCCCCTGGAGCTACATTCCGATCAAGGGAGAAACTTTGAGTCGGGGGTATTTCAGAAAATTTGTGAGTTGCTGGGCATTCACAAGACTCGGACAACCCCTCTTCATCCCCAGTCAGATGGAATGGTGGAACGACATAATAAAACCATGAAGGAACATCTTTCTAAGGTAGTTCACAAGAACCAGCGAGATTGGGATCGACATATACCATTTTTCTTAATGGCATACAGGGCTGCCATTCATGAGACTACTAAACAGACACCGGCTCGTGTAATATTTGGGCACGAGATCAGACTGCCATGTGATTTGATGTTTGGTACACCAGATAAGAAGCCACTGTCCGTGGATGACTATGCAGATGAAGTTAGTCAACAGCTGAGGAATGTCCACGAGTTGGTTCGAAACCAAGTTAGCATAGCTAGTGACAGAATGAAGGCTCGCTATGACCGAAAGGGGACGTCAGCAGGATTCCAGGAGGGCGATCTGGTTTGGCTATATAACCCACAGCGAAAGAAGGGAAAATCTCCGAAGCTTCACCCACCCTGGGAAGGACCGTATTCAGTCATCACTCGGATCAATGACGTTGTTTACCGAATTCAACGTAGTAAGAAGTCCAAGATGAAGATCGTGCACTTGGATAGGTTGGCGAAGTATGAAGTATGTTGGGGAATCTGAATTGCCTGACCGGGACGTTCAGGCTTAAGGAGGGGGCAGTGTTATGTGCTGCCCTCTAACAAGGAAAGATGTGATTAAGTTCATGTTCAAAGTTTTCCTCAGAAGCTTAGTTACTTCCCTGACTAGTAGGGTGGCGCCGTCTATGAGCCAATTGACGAACAATCATCTATTACATGGTAGAAAACTATGGAGAATTCTAGAAAAGAGTTCTAGAAGGATTCCAAGTGTGTATATAAAGAGGTGACTCCAGCAGATGGGGGAACAGTTCAGTTGAGTGAAGTATGCAGTTTAGTGAAGTAAACAGACAAGAGAGTTTTTAGGTTAGACAAGAGTTGACAAGTTTAAGAAGAACAGCAAAGTGCTTAGTGTTTTAAAAGTAGTGAAATTATATTAGATTAAGTTATTATTAGTTGTGTGATTTTTAAGTATTTGCTAGTGTAATTTTAGTGATTAATAAAATCAGTGGTTAGTGAAAATTCTTGTTGCAAGTTATTTAAACCCACAGTGTTTACTGAAGACTGTAAACACGTAACAGTATATTAGGATTTTAGACAATATTATGCTCCCTTCTGTGTCACAATTATTTCGTAATGAGTTCATATTTCAACAAAACAATTGTTTCGTTCATACTGCTCATACCGTAACTAACTGGTTTCAAGATAACAACATCAATGTTCTTAACTGGCCCAGTCATAGTCCAGATCTTAACTCTGTGGAAGAAGTATGGGGACTACTCGTAAGAAGTATCCAAAAACGAAATGTGAGACCACGGAATGCCGAAGAATTGCTGGAAATAGTAAATAATGCATGGGAAAATATTATTACTAATGATTATTGTATAAGATTATTTAATTCTATGCCAAACAGACTTATAGAAGTTATAAATAGAAATGGTGCAATAACGAATCCTTTGTCATTTGATCCAGGATTTCTACTAATCGTGCCGTTTATTCTCCACTTTCTTAAAATATTACACACCAAATTTTTGTTAATGTTATAACGCAGTGCAACTTGTCTCATTAACCATCCATAATTTACTATAGCGATAACTACAGCATTAAAATAAAAAATAAATTAAAAGCGATATCTGTTTTATTTCGGCTATTCATTACATATTCAAATAGAGACAGATTTACATTAGAAAAAAAAAGTTGTCCTATTTTTTCTGCTCACGACAGTACATTTGAAATTGCAAAAATTCAATACCACTATTTTCTTTTATTAATCTTTAGGGGAGGTCATTACACAGTTTAAATCCACCTTTTCGATCAGATCCTGGAGTTGCACCAGACGCTATTCTGCAAAACGCGTTTTATTCTATATCTCCTAAACGGTGCGTCCTACGTTAAATTATCAAGAGAGCCTTTTTACAGAAAGTCAAATGGTCTATCACTGTTGTTTAGAACATTTTTCTGTAAAATCGATATTTTCTGGGCTACATCACTCCAAAGTGACACAATGCCCTTTCATTTAAAATAACGTTAAAATTATTAATTTGACAAAAGAAAATTTCTAATATAAAATTTTTGTATAAAAAAACTTTTTTTGTACGGTGAATATTTCTGGACTTGGTCGAAAATTTGGATTTAGACTTCTAATGACCCCCCCCCCCCCCCACCCCAACGATTAATAACAGAAAATAGTGGACTAATTTCAGCCTTTTTTTTTGAACCTAGCGACTGGGCTACTTACAGGTACTTTATAGTTGTTGCAGGCGTTATTGTAAATTCATGATTGACATGCGTTGCTTTATGGTGATATAATTCTAAGGGCAAGTGTAATGTTTTATTGATATTTATTTTTAATACTCTATTTTTTATAGAAGAATATAAGAAGTCGATAACCGTTTTAGAATCCCTGTACTTTGCTCTTTAATGCCCAATGACGATTCAGCAGCATCTATGCTGTCGATTTTTGTTGTTAAATCTGTAATTGCTTAATTTGTACTAGCTTCTATACCATAATATTGCTCGTCTCCTGCTACTTGACATTTTATGAATTTTAAGAATCTACCAATTGCATATATCTGTCAATGGTAAACGTTAAACATAATACTTTTAGTCGCAAACTCCTCTATAAAATCCTTATTTACTATAAGGAACGTAACCAGACTGCAACTAACAGCTACTCTCCTTTGACTATTTGGTACATCCCGGTATTTTTACAATAGCGACATGTAAAATAGTCAGCAGGCGCCATCCAGCGGTCCAGTGTCTGTTGCAATCGAAAAATAAATAGCCTGACTGGGCTTAGCATAGTTCAAATGTGCTTTTAGAGGGCGGAATATTAAACATAACATTTTTAGTCGCAAACTCCTCTATAAAATCCTTATTTACTATAAGGAACGTAACCAGACTGCAACCAACAGCTACTCTCCGGGCTATGTGCCCCGCCGAGCGCTGAATTACAAGTTACAAGTCTGGCGCGTTAAGTGTAAAAATTACATATTACCATCAAAACGCTAATGCTTCGATTGCAACAATCACCATCCGAAAGACTGATCCTACTTAAAGGAGCTCTCTTGCCAGCCGTCACACACCACTTGCAGACTGCAGTTTCGAGCTGTTGGCTCTCGTCAGTGCAAGGTAGGCATGTGACGACCGACACGAGGATCCTTTGACTATTTGGTACATCCCGGTATTTTTACAATAGCGACATGTAAAATAGTCAGCAGGCGCCATCCAGCGGTCCAGTGTCTGTTGCAATCGAAAAATAAATAGCCTGACTGGGCTTAGCATAGTTCAAATGTGCTTTTAGAGGGCGGAATATTAAACATAATATTTTTAGTCGCAAACTCCTCTATAAAATCCTTATTTACTATAAGGAACGTAACCAGACTGCAACTAACAGCTACTCTCCGAGCTATGTGCCCCGCCGAGCGCTGAATTACAAGTTACAAGTCTGGCGCGTTAAGTGTAATAATTGCATATTACCATCAAAACGCTAATGCTTCGATTGTAACAAACACCATCCGAAAGACTGATCCTACTTAAAGCAGCTGGATGGCGCCTGCTGACTATTTTACATGTTACTATTGTAAAAATACCGGGATGTACCAAATAGTCAAAGGATCCTCGTGTCAGTCGTCACATGCCTACCTTGCGCTGACGAGAGCCAACAGCTCGAAACTGCAGTCTGCAAGTGGTGTGTGACGGCTGGCAAGAGAGCTCCGCCCTCTAAAAGCACATTTGCACTAACGGTAAACGTTCTTTCCCACAATTTAAACTGGTTACTAATAGTAAAGGAGCTAGCGCATGTCACATGTACACTCTTATGTCCCCTAAGTTTAATTGTGGGGCCTTATTACATACCTATAGGAGTGTTAAAAAAATTGGTGACACGGTCCAAAGTATGGCCGTTTGGCAGCCGTATCGAAAATTTTGCTAAATTTTGTTTTTTAGGCAACTATCTACTTCTTTTTTGGCCGCTTTTACTTCCTTTTTGGCCGCTTTTACTTCATGACCGCATGTATTATTTGATCATCATTAATATTTGAAATTTATGTCACGGCTTGTCAGTAATCTAGTGACGTTTTCAGTTTTTCTCGTTATTAACTTGAAAATGAATTAAAATTGTTAGCTTAGTAGCCTCCTTGCAAAATTTTGTCCATGTCTCCAGTAATTTATACGAAACAATTTTAAAAATATTTTATTTTACTTTTTGAGACAGATGCGTAAAAAATGTGCACCTCGGCCAAATGATCTTTCTCGATCTTTTCCGAAGCGAGTACACTCTCAACAATCTTTGGACTAAATATTTCCGTTTCAATAAAAATGTTTTCAACTCCATTTCCTGCTAAATATTTTCCAATACATGCCATAACTTTCTTTGCTAGATGAAAACCTCCTAAGCTAAGTAATATGTTCGAAAACTCTGCTGGCTGCAGCAGTTTTATATCTCTAGCTATTCTGTACACGCCTTCATCAGTCCACAGAGATAATGTTTTTTGATTTACTGTTGTCGAGTGGTCTTGGGAGTTTTTCATACATTTATATATTGCACTAAATTGAGTTCCGGACATGGTAGAATGGGTGTAAAAACTGTAATGGTCTTTACAATATCTGTATTTGATAAGAAAATGTTAAACACACTCCGGAACGGCATTTATTAGAAGAATGCACTTTACTTGCGATAAATCTACTTAGAATCTATAGCATATCCTGTTCTTTTGCAGATGAAGCTACCACGTCAGGATCAGGTTTCTGTGCTACTATAAAATCTTTTTTGAATATTTTCAGTTTCATTTTGAAATATAACCAACAGTGACATGACCGCTCCAATCCCAGAAAGAGTACGCTCTTGATAGCGAAAATAGTCGTACGTTTTTTCCCTCTGAATTGCTCAGAATTCTTGAAGCAAATAACACGTTATGTCTCTTCAATGCATCCTAACTGGCTGTAATGCCAAGACGATTCACAATCTGGAATAACAATTTGGACCGAGCCATTTCATGAATTGTTTGTGCCAATTCAACATGGAGGTGTGTATTCTTGCTGCCATTGTGTATCAGATAAAACAGTATTTGGAACACTGCATAACATTTTAACTGAACTTGTATAGAAGTCTAATAGGAAGGAAATAAACTAAAGCAAAATTTTAACCAGGACTTTTTTGAAAGATTGTTATAAATCATTTGCATTACAGTCTGTATCTTCTGAACCAAAAATAAAATTTTTAATATCATTGCGCAATATCTCAGAACATTTCTTGTCAGAATCAGTATCAGATTTCTTCAGCTAGATTACCTACACTTATTTTACTGGAAAATACCATTTGTGATACAAAAGGATCCCTTGAATAAGTAAAACATATACCATCACTAAGTTGCTCTATAAGTAAATTTTTCATTTTACGGTTTATATGTGCTTCTCACTTGGCAAATACGTATCATTGAATTCCTTGCGTAGCGCGTAGGTATGAAATGGAATATTCTCTGCATTCAAGACCCACTGTTATCAAGAATTGCTTAAGAAATTTTCTCAGACTCTCGCAATCAGCAACTTCTTCAACTGCAGTTTTTTCACTATGCTTCTCATAATTCAAAATATACTTCCTGATGAAGTTTTTGTGACAATGGATGTGAGCACGAAAACGCTGTTTACATCTTCCAATGTACTGATTCGCTGAAAAACTGCATCGAGGTAGAACTGAGAGGCTTTAAGTAGTTGCTCTGCTCTGAACTCCTCACAAATCCGGTACGGTTTGGAGTCTCCCTTTAGTTTTATTTAGTTACGGACTACACATGTTTTAAATTGTGGTCCGCTAGATTGAGAATCCCTTCTTCTTGGACGTTGTTCTAGGGAGCTGGCACCACCCTCCCTTTCGGTGTTTGATTCATCTTTTTCTTGCTTCTTTTCAGCTCTTTTTCCTTTAAGTATGTAAGGCCTGTGGCAAGTGATTTATCTCCAATGTGCTCAGAATCACTTATAATGTTCTCATTCCATTTTCACTTGAACACAGATTTAAACCTCGCCTCACTTTTTGACAGAAAATGTACAAATTAATGTCATTCCCGTAATTTTTATATTTCTTCCTGCGATTAAGAAGCTCTACTAAATCAGTCATTCTGTTTCACTCTACCTTGACTCTACTACTTGGAAAAAATAAAAATACTGAATTACTCAAATATTATCGTATAAATGTGATGGAAACACTCTAAATTCCTTTGTCAACTCAAAAATGAAAAACCTAAAAATATTTCAATAACTGTTGGTTTTATCCAAAAAAGCATAAATACGGTTTGTTCGCATTTTAACAAGGAGTGAAATGAGCTGAACAATGTTACGGAGATATGTTAAAACAAAGTTTAGTAAACTTTTCGATATGGCGACCAAACGACCATGATCTGGACCATGTGACCAATTATTTTTAGTACTCCTATAGGTATATAATAAGGTCCACCAATCAAACTTAGGGGACATAAGAGTGCACACGTAGCATGAGCCAGCTGCTAGACTATAATGAAAGATACCAAACCTTAACTTCAAAACATTTAGCGCAGTTATTAATAATATACTTTTTCTCTTGTGATTAGTTAAAAATACCCATGCGGATGTGTGTTAGTGTTACATTCACAAATATCTTCTGCCCTCTGTTACTGAAAAATAATGAAGAACACGTATCATTAAAAGACGTGGTGAATTTAAAAACAAGTAATGCATTTTTTGAAATAACTAAAAGTATTAATGTCAATACAAAGCTTAATTATTTAAGAAAAAAAATGTGTTGGCAATGAAAAAAGGAAAAAGAACTGGTTAAGATTTGAACCTAATTAAAATTCAAAACTTTATTAAAATTAAAAATATAAAAGTACCTCCTCAGGACCTATCCCAGGACCGATCATGCAACCATCGCATTGATCGCGAAGGAGGGTTGCACCGGATGGGGTAGACCTGGTTCGGTTGAAACAACAATTAAAATCTTATGTAGTGTCATTAAAATATAGATATCTAAAAAACAGACTTAACAAAACCGAAAAACTACATACTAAATTTTTAATTTTATTTTACTCGCACAGTAATCAATTTTAAATTTCGTATCTGACGCTAGCACCTCAATTTGAACGGAGGTGCCTTCCGCGAGATATATCAATGTTGGGCTGCGCATGGCTGGCCTAAACTTTGATAAAAAAAATTGATTGTATAGTGTTTTGACTTACTAAAAATTTATGAACCCGGATTCTTTGGATCATAGTCAAATGCTCTATTTATTAAGTCACTAACCATCCTTAATGAAATAGATTTCTTCAAAGAACTTAACACTGTAATTGTGCGTATATTTTCAAAATTAATAATTTCAAAATAAACGCCTTTTTGTACAAACGGAGCAAGACGTATTTTTAGCCTCAGTCTCTGCATATTCTTGGAAAACAATTTATGTCATCTCATACTACTTCTAAAAGAGTATCTATGTGTTAATTTTGATCAAAATTGTAAGAGTAATTATAGAAGAAAAAATTATTTAATTATTTAAACTACACTCCCTGCAACATCCCTCCTTGAAATTTCAGCAAGTAGTCTCCTCGTCATCAACTAAAGAAGTATCCACTTGTCAAATTGAAAACCGTTTTAGAGAAAGGAAATAATTTAATTATTTAAACCTAACCCCTGCAGCCTCCGTCCCTGCATTTTTAGGTAGTAACGGGTTATGGCGTCTTATACTAGTACTAAGTGAGTATCAATGTGTTAAATTCAATTAAAGTTGTTGGAGCCGTTTTTGAGAAAAAAATATTTGATGTTTTTTTATCGACTTTTAGGGGTTAAAACCCTTCCCACATTTAAGCTAGGATCAATTTTGCAATATCTTCTCGAGGTGCAGCCGTTTTGAATATGCATACGAAATAGATCGAGTAGTTTGGGCTATAGGTGCGCCCACAGATGACAGACGGGAGACAGACATTTTTTGAAAACCACTTTTTTGGCCTCAGGGGACCTGAAAATGTTTATTTGGGTTTTCTACCACATGTATTATACATGTGGTAGAAAATCCAAATAAAAGGGAAGAATATGGATTTGAAAATTGGAGTGCTCTTTTATATGTGAAAAATTTTCAACTTTCTAAATGCTTTAGTTTAGAAAATTTGCAAATTTTTTTGCGAAGTTTAGATTGCAAAATTATTATGCAAAAATTCCGATCTTGATGAAATTTGGTGGAAAAATTTATTACATTAAAAAGTTTTCTTTAGCCAAGTATGAAGGTCCTACGTATAATATAAGTATTTGAATTTTTTTTTTCCATTTTTACTACTTTTGCAATAGTAAAAATGAATTTTTGGATTCGCAACCAACTGCATCTTATTTAAAATTCAATTACAAATCTTTTTCATTTCTTAATTCCATAGAGCAGACTCCAAGTGAGTTATTCGTACTGAGTAAAAACAAACAAGGTCTTATCTCACTAAATTCTTTAATCTTATAATGGCGACCGGTTTCATGAACTAAAACTTGCTTCATATCATCAGGCCACAAGAATTTCTATAAAAAATGGTTAAACAAGTCATTGTCAATAAAATAAAAAATTGTAACAATTGTTACACTTGGCTTGCTGTACTCTGTGTTTTTAAATATTTTAAGTTCTTATTCATTTTTAATAATCCATAAGAAGGAAAAAAAATAAGAATTATAATTTACGTTTGGTACTTTATTTGACATGTTCGATGAACAATTTTTTATTTTATTGACAATGCTTTGTTTAACAATTTTTTATATAAATTCTTGTAGCCTGATGATGTGAAGCAAGTTTTAGTTCACGAAACCGGTCGCCATTAAAGATTAAAGAATTTAGTGAGATAAGACATTGTTTGTTTTTACTCAGATTTCATTTCTATAATTTTTTTCTAAAAGCAATAATTACTTAGTCTTTAAAAAGGGAGATGACTCATCGTTAGACAACTACCGCCCCATATCTATCCTCCCCATTTTTGGAAAGATATTTGAGATTATTTTGACAGAAAGATTGTCAAGTTATTTGGAACACAAGTCGCTCCTTAGTCCTCACCAATATGGTTTCCGTTCTGGACGTTCGATCACGCATGCGGTTGTAAAGATTGTGAGAGATATAGTCGGTTGTCTTGAGGGGGGGTCAACGCACTGCGATTACTCTGTGTGATCTCTCCAAGGCCTTCGACTGTGTCTCCCACAATAAGTTAATACAAAAATTGTAATGGTACGGAATTAGAGGGTTACCCTCGCTATATAAATCATACCTGCTTAACCGTCAGCAGTGTGTTGTCATAGCCAATGTCAGGATTTCTAAACAATAATTATGGTGTACCCCAGGGCTCTGTCTTGGGGCCACTGTTATTTTTAGTTTTTATGAACGACTTTCCTCAATTTATGTTGCCCAGCAAATCCACTCTGTTCGCCGATGACACCACTCTCTCGTATTCCTATCATAACATTGACAATCTACTAGAACTGTCTTGTCTCAATGAACTACAAGCAAAAAATTGGTTCACCTCTAACGAACTAACACTTAATCAGGAGAAAACTCAGAGACTGATAATATCCTCAAACAGAAATATATCCAAAGGCGAGCACGTTAAACTCCTAGGTATCTATCTAGATCATAACCTTAGTTGGGTAACCCATACTGATCATCTGGACAAAAGGCTTTCCAGCGTAATCTTCCTTTTTAGGAAACTAAAAAGCGTTCTTGAATTCGACCTATTAAATAATACTTACTTCTCTCTTTTTCATTCTAGACTTTCCTACGCAGTTATTCTATGGGGTAACTCCCACCATGCATCTAAAGTTTTTCGAAAACAAAAGAAAATTATAAGAGTTCTTGTCAACGCTAAATTTAGGGAATATTGTCAACCCATCTTCATTAAACTGGGAATTATGCCACTACGTTCACTTTTTGTCTACAACACTCTTATCGAGATTCACAGAAACGCATCCGGTCTCTCTATTCAGTCGGACTATCATGAGCACAACACACGTGCTGTTGGACTTCTTAGAGTACCATGCTATAGGTTAACTCTAAGTGCAAAAAATTCACCCAACTTAAACCTATATAACCATTTACCACATCATATTAGACAGTTAAACTTTAGGTCCTTCAAAAATAATGTAAAACGATTCATTCTTCAGTTTTGTTTTTACTCAATTGATGATTTTCTGTGGACGCCATATTTGGTCACTCCACTTTCGGTTGTCTAATGCTCATACTTGCAGAATGCTTGTACTTTTTATAGGTACCTATTTTATAAATTAAACTTTTATATTTTCGTGTTTGACAATGTGTAGTCGTTATATACAGTATTTATATGTACTTATATATATTTTCTTGTCTAACAATGTGTAAACGTTATATACAGTATTATGTTCTTGTTATTGTCCTTATTTTATATATGTATTGTATTTCTCAAAAAAATTATTATTTTTTTGTAATGCAGCTGCTTGCCTGCTGAATTTCTGACTTGCTGCAAATGTTTAATCATGTATCATATAGTGGTAAAATAAAGGCTATCTATCAATCTATCTACTGAGATATCTGTCTGAAAAAATAGGAAGGACATAATTTTTAGAAATTTTTTCACATTTTGTTTAATAAAAAAATACGCCCACGTTTTCAAACTGGCGCATAATGAAATTATCATTTCTTATGATTTTTAGGAGCGATTAAGCAAAAAATCTGCCATATTACTCGATTTACCCAAACATAGGTGATTTTAAGCAGATACCGCCTGGGCTATATGGGAAAGTAAAATATTAACTAGCATTGCAGGAACTTACACAAAGAGTGTGTTAGGAGTATGGATTTACAATTCTCAAATAAAGTCTCTGGGGAAATTTTCAAGGAATTCTGTCAAGGACGTAAAATATTTTAGGTCAAATTTTCCAAAGTGCACAACAATCCTTTGCATGTTTATTGCCGAAACGGCCCTCAATTTGTTAGTAATTCCTGAGTTTATTAATACTTTCATACCATGTATAAAGTTATAAAGTACATACAAATCATCACTTATTTGAACATAAAATATAATTTATTACACTTCAAGTCTTATCCATAGGCGAACCCAAATTATTTATATAAATATGAATAAGCAAGCAAATAAGAAGCCCTATAATTGCAAACACAAAATTTTTAATTGAATCTTTTTGTGCCAGACGATTGCCCTAATGAGGAAGATGCATGGATTTTAAAAATGCTTAATTTTATTATTTTTCCTTAATATGTACTATATAAGTTGATAATATAATAAAAGAAACTCATAGAAAAATTTCGCTTCGTAAATATGCCACATTAAAATTTGAACTTTTGTGTAAACAACGCTATACTATTGCTTTGACGTCATTTTGACGTCACTAATTGGGTCTGAGTTTGCTAATTTACGTTGTTATTCTTAATCTTGTTATTAATTATTGGTTAATATGACGGATAATCATTTTATAACATCCCTAACGTGTTTATCTATAACCACAGTTTCCTCTTTAGATGTTTCAACGTTTTAACAATAACGACGTGACGCTACAGGTTATGAATGACACTATCCGTTAGGGATAGAGCATTTTAATGGTTTTAAATTCTCAGCCGAAATAAATATTTTTTTTCACCCTCAATTTTAACAAAAACGAAAAAGAAAAAATACGACTAAGCATATTTTTCTGTCGTCGATCTATCTGTGATATAAAAAAAAATCATGCAACCTCCTCATTGTTGAAGGGGAGTATGAGTTCCAAACACAATTTGTATTTGTTTTATACTTTTATACATTTTAATATTTTTGAAAAGAACTTTAATTCAATCATGTAAATCACTATAGTGTCCGTAGTTAGGTTTTTAAAATTATTTTTGTTTCATAATCCTATGCAATATGCAATGCAGCATTGCACTGCAGTAGTTGTGTATCTATGTGACATTTTTCTAAATCAACCAGAAGCAATTGGACAAGTGGCATAGCCATAAATTTTGTCCCAGGGGCCCAAAATATTTTAAAATAATTAAAATTTTGACAGTTCTTTAAAATAGCCCCCCTGGCTGTACCTGCAACTGAAAAAAACCTGTGCCATAGAATACAACTGTTTCTGCGAATTTGCGCACGTTCAAACATAAATATTCGAGTAAGTATAGTAATCTGCGGATTTACGGTGCAGATAAGAAAGACAATAAGAACTTTACGAGCTCATTATTAACACCAGTGACCTACTCGATATGGTGTTATCAAACAAGCCGACGTGCATTAATAACCCATAAAGGTAAGGAAGTGATTCAATTTGCGGGCGAAATAGTACAGAGAATAACATTTTAATGAGGTCGTAAAGTTTTTGTTGGCTTTCTTATCTGCAGAGTAAAATTGCAAACGACTATACACAGCTTAATAGTAATAAATAAAACTCTGCATGTGGTTTCCTTTATTTATTAAACAAAATATAAAAAACAGCGGACGTTCAGTTAAATAACAACACTAGTATTATAATAATCAATACAATAACGATAATTCCTATGTAGATTTTACACTAAAAAAAAAAAAAGAATAAATAATTGTAAGATGTAAATAAACTAATTATACATACTTTTAAATTTTTCCTTCTCTTTTTCTCTGCGCTATCTAATATTTTAGGTACCCGCCCTACATATTGTGTTGCTGCTTGGGCCTGGTATTCTACTCGATCTACTAAATCTTGCTAAAAAATAATTCACATGTTTTCATATAGCGCATTTTAAGATGGGCGGAACCGTGGACGTAATTCGACAATTTCTCTTACATCACTGATCCGATTCAAAAAAAAATTTGATAGGCTTTTGGAGAAAACTTGATAGGATAGTACTGGATTATTTTTTCTTGTATACATTGTAAAAAACAAAATGGTACCGGACTTTTTTTCTCTTGTGAAATTTTTTGTTGTTTGTTTTAATAAATCAGTACTTTCTATCGAGAGATCTCTAAGCACTTATCAAATTTTTTTTTGAATCGGTTCAGAAATTGTCGAATTTCGAAATTATCTTTTTAAAAAGATAAACAAAACATCCATCTATATAGATCTATATCTTTCTATTCTATTTTTCTCATAAATTTATTACGTAAGTTATAAACACTAAAAATCAAAAAGTAAAACGAACTAGATTAATGATTATTAATGATTCTATTAACATCATCTAGTAAAAGTATGGAAACCGGTGCTTCCAATAACAGTGGAAGTAATGATAGCTCCCTATGGACATTTTTATAAAATTTTCACATAAAAATGAACCCAGAGGGAATATTGGAATGCATAGATGAGAAATGGAGGGAGCAGTGCGACTGTGAGAAATTAGAAACACGTTTTAGCGAGGAGGCACCAAATAGCTTTTCTTAATTTTCGTAAACTTTAAATCTGTTTAAAATTTAACTTTATTGTAGTTGTATTTTAAAGGAAATCATAATTTCTAATAATTTTTAATGGTATTGTTTTGTAATATAAAGTTATATCAACGAATTAATATGTGATTTTTTCTAAAAAATATCAGTTTCTGATAATACGATTTTAAAATAATTACATTCTAACAGAAATCGTTTATGACACTTTTTAGTCATATGATCCCCGAATAACCAGCATTTTACAAATTACTAAAGCACAAATTCTGTATATTGTTATAAGATCAAAATTTAACATATGTTTCCTTCGCCTATATTTTTTTAATTATTCAAAATTATTGTCCCTTCTTTCTGTTATTCTAAATAAGTAAAGAACATAAAATTTCTTTGTAACATATCACTGTATTTATTGTTTTATTTTAAAGTTTGAGACTGCAGCTTGTCGAATCTAGTCTACATTTTCAAGCACAATGAACTACAAATTAATTTGTAATGGGGATTATGTTAATTGGGCTATAATGAAACATTGTCGGTAGGTTCTTTTACAACAGGGCGGCAAATAAAGTGGAATTCCCAATTTCTAGCTGATCATTAAGCAGGGTAATAATGCTTGTATTATTCCTGTGTTTCTTTTCAATAGATTCTAATATAGTCTAGTATACTTTAACTTGGCGTGTGTATGTATGAGTTAATATTTCCGTACGATTTCATTTTCTCTTGTACACAAATATCCAGAAATATTGTCCACGTAGACAATGTTTCTGGACTATTGCTTTAACTTTGTGTACAATATGAGAGAAAATGAAATCGTACGGAAATATTAACTCATACATACACACGCCAAGTTAAAGTATACTAGACTATATTTAATTTCCTGGATTTTGTTGCATAATGTAGAATTTCTAGTTTTTCTATGGACGGAAAATTGTGGCTGGTTTCTAAAAATTGATTTGCAGAATTTGAGTTGCTTTTTTTTTCAAATTATTTTACATGTTCCGAGTAACTTATGTTAAATAACCTTCCTGTTTGGCCTATATAGCAGCTATGGCATTCTTCACACGATTTTTTACTTTTTTGTGTTTTCTGTTTGGCATTATAGAGGCTGTTTGACATTTTTTGGCTAAGTTTGAATGCTACCTGAAGGTTATGGTTTGATAATACATACAAGATTATTTCTGACAAGGGGCCAAAATAAGGTAGAGATACAAAATTTTTTGGTGATTTTTCTTTAATTTTAGGGTAAACTTTATTCATTGTAACGTGTTTTTGTTTTTGTGTAAGTAAAGAATCTATCATATTCACTGAAAAAAACGTTGTTAGTTGCTATTTCTTCAATGATTGCTATTTCGTTATTCAGTTTCTTTTTTCGGACAAGGGTATAGCGAAAGCTCTATGAATCGTAGAGCGATGCGGCTATTTTATGTGAAAAAAAATGATGATTTACGCCGACTGGTATAATGGCGTCTGAAAATGTTGGTTTTCTGTAGATATTAAACGATAGTTTATTTGTATTTTGTCTACATAATATGGTAAGATCTAGGAAGTTAATTTGTCGATGCTGTTCAGTTTCTGTGGTAAATGAAATGTTTGGATGTAGACTGTCAGTAAAATGTAATGTTCTATGTACCCTTTGAGTATCTCCTGACTCAAAAGACGATTTCCTGTCATATAGGGGATTTAAAAATAGTTTTTTCAATTTTTTCCATAAAAAATTTTACCACAAGAGGATTCAGTGGGGAATCCATTGCTAGGCCTTGTTTTTGTTTATAAAATGTGTTTTCAAACTGGAAGTAGTTTTCAGACATAGTTCAGTTAATATATATTGGTTTCTTCTTTTATGATTATATTAAAATGTTCTTTGCGTCCAACATGTTTCGTATAATTCTCACTCCTCATATGGTATATTTGAAAACATATTGCGCACAAAAGATGCTAAGACTGAATTTTTTGGTAGTGTAACTTTTTTTAATTTGTTGGTAAGCTCAACCGAATTTTTGATACTTTGGGTAGGTGTGAAATTTTTGAGTATTTAGTTCAATTCCAGACTATTTATGTTTGCCACTATGGACCTAAATGGACTTTCCTCTTTGTGGACTTTTATTAGACCGTATAATTTTGTTGGCATTGGATTAATATTAATTAATTTGTATTTTTATTTCTTTGTAAAAATTACGTGCATATCTTCCAGTTTGTTTTTTAGTCTACTTTGAATTTTATTTGTTGGATTTGACTTTAGAACTGTTGGTTTTTCTTTTTCAATAAAGTTATTTATTTTTCGGGCGTAATGTTCTTTTTCGAAAATTACTGAGGAATTACCTTTATCTGTTTTGTAACTATGATGTTAGTTTCTTTATTTTTGTTTTGATTATGGTTTTGTGGATGAGTGTTAGATGAATTTTTTACTAAAAGTTTGACTTTCTCTTTTTCTCATTTGAATTTGGTTGATTATGTAAGGCTATTTCAGATTTAGCAGCTAGCAATCCTTTGTAATTTTTTAAGGTTGTGTTAGGATTATACTTTGCGCCTTTGTTTAGAATTTCTGTTTCCTCTTTGGTGAAAATTGTATTTGAAAGATTGATGACACGATTATAGATTTTTTTTGGATTGTTATTTGAAAATAGTTTATCTTGTGTGGATTGTGAGTTTTTTATTACTTCTTTTAGCTTTTTTGATTGAATAATCGCAGTCGCAAACTTTAAAATAAAACAATGTAACAAAGAAATTTGGTGTCTGTTATTTATTAAAATGGAATATCACAAAGTAACAGATAACTCCATTGATTTCTATGTCTATATTTTGTTGATCATTCAAAATTATTGTCCCTTCTTTCTATTATTCTATTTCGCATTCTATTTTTTATTTTGATATCTTTCGTTTGCGATATTTAAGCAACTATTTTCTCAGTGTGAATTTTATTTTGGAAGAATTTCCTTTGTATACAATGGAAATAAACAATTACAACCAAAAATATACGAATATATTGAAAATACCTGCGCATCCACCAGAATTGCCATTTGTAAAAATAAGTCTCTAACTTCCACCAGCATTCTTTCTATTTTTAATAGCTGCTGATGCCTTTCTTCTATGTCTGCCAAAATACGTTTTGCTTCTGCCGTTTCTGCAATAATCTGAAAAATCAATCAATCAATCAATCAATTAAATCAGTAACACTGTATGCCGTGGAGTTTCTAATCCACGTCTACATGCATTATGAGGATATCTTGGAATATTATTTTTGAAAAACAAACTACGATACGACATTAGAACAAAATTATAAATAAAGTTATAACATGAACATGGATTGCTATAAACTCCTGGCGAATCGAACTCTTCTGGTGGATCGTATTTAGGAAAATGTTGTCCGATTTTTTTGTTGTGCATTATAGATCACTTTGATGTTCTTCTTTGTTAGCACGCTTCCAATCCTCTCCGTGCAACCTTGTATATATGGTAGATAAATGGTAGCTGTGTATTTATTTTCTTCTTTCGTATTGACTGTGCTCTGTTTCTTGATGGCGTTGTTTATGTCCTTGGGTCTATATCCAACTATAACGAAATCCGAAAAAATTTGCATGAACAGCGTGCAATACATAAAAAACATCGTCGGAAGATATTTTCGGAAGTATAAGGAAAAAGGACAATATTTTTTAGTTTTTCAACAAAAATTTATTTTGCGTAACTGCACCGAAAACCCAATATTTTGCAAGTTATCATAAAAATCAATTCCGGGGGAGGAATTATAGTAACTGCAATTGTTAAAGAACACACTAAAACCCCGATATACTTTTCGACGCTGTAACAAAATCCGACTTAGGAGATACTTCGTACGAAAAGCGTGCTTCGCGTAAAAATATCGTGGAAGAGGTTTTTAATACTTGTAATCATATTTTCGCTCTACGGAGCGTTTTTTATGCAAAATTTTCAATAACTCCACCAGGAGCGTCAATTTAGCAAGTGTAGTAAATGTCGCTGCACAGGGACGTAATGTCGCCCCGACACCAAAATTTTATAAACTGTAATAAAATTTTCAAGATTAAAAACCCTTTTGCGAATCCACGTTGTCAAGCACTTACTGCAACTCTTACGAGGTATTAAATATGAGGACAAGTTAAACCAGTCTCTATTCAAAGTATATCGGGAGTTCTAGCGAAAATAGCCCTTAGCGACATGGGACCCCCATCATTTCCTAGCAGTCGGTTTTGACGGGAAAATGATGAGTTTTGACGGGGTTTGCCCTAAACCGGTTCCTCAGTGATTCGGTGTCAGAAAGGTATTATTACCATGTACTCATACGTGCATGGGATCCGCCTTGCCTGAACGTAAAAAGTTGTAATTGCAGAATACAATTCGAAGTAGTAGCGCTTCAAGCATTTTTAAGCTCTGAGGAGCGACCAAAATTAATGTGAAATAAAAATACGTTTATAAGACAGGCAAGCAAAAGCCCACCAAAATTTCAGTAACATTGAACTTTTCTTGAATCTTTTTGTGCATCGTTAGCTTATAAAACCGCATATTGGATGGTAGTTGGTACATTATAAATCGTTCCGTTCCTCACCATGTGTTGTACACGGGCCAGACTAGTGTTTGTTAAACATATTTCTTAAAATAAAAGTTGTTGTAAAAGACATACATTTTTTAAAGATTTAATATATACATTTTTGAACTTTATATTGTCTTTTAGTTGTGTTTTCTAACAAAATTCCCTTTCAGGTATAATTTTAAGAAAGTGTGGTACATCCAGTGTTAGGTTTATAATGTTACGACGTCCAATTGATACCATTAGAGCAGCAGTTAAGCATAAACGACAGTAAGTATGATCTTTTATATTATTCTCCGTCTGAAACAGTCGTGTTGAACCCTAAAAATTTTGTGAACGTAAATATTCATTTTTGAAATAAAGATAGAATAGAGGAAAAAGAAAATTTGTTTTTTTTTTCGTATTTTTTTTATTTTTATTATTTTTTTTTCTAACTTTTTAAGATAGAAATATAAGTCCTTCAGACACACTAAAGATGGATCGTTCACAAGAACTACCATAAAGATCTGCAATGAATGTCGCTGCACGGAGCGTAAATTTGCTTAAGTATTAATGAATATCGCTCCGACCACCAAAATTTAACAACTACCTTAAAAACTTAATAAAAACCTTTATTACGAATCGGCGTTGTGTATCACTACATCTTAGGCATAATACTGAATATGAGGACGAGTAAAAAGTTGCATATTGAAGTTTCTGAAGGGAGATTTGGCACGAACGACAAAATTTTTGAAGCTAAATTTTTCACTTTTAACAGTTGATTTTGACGGCAAATATATACGTTTTCAGTCGTGCTTGCCCTTAGGCGGTTCCTCAGCGATCCGGTGTCACAAAAGTATCCTTACCATGTACATAGTGTATGGGACCACACCTTAAACCTTGGGTGGTAGTTGAAGACTGCATTGTCGATTCGTCCTAATCCTTACCATGTGTGGTATGGACTGACACTCTTGTTGAACTTATACACTTGTGAACCTTATACTTATATATTTGGATTTTGTAACTGTAACAAAATTATCTGAAAAGATCCAATATATACCTTTACCCAAATATCCTCTCTTATTATTGTGTTCTACTGACTTAAATTAGTCAAATTTCAAGTTAACTAAGAAAGTGCTATTTATGAGTGTTAGCTTTAAGACAGTGTAACGACGTCCAATCAATACCATTTAGTACCAGCAGTTAAGCAAAACTAAAGAGTAAGTATAAGTTTTGTATTTTACGTCTGAATCAATTGCATCGAACCCTTCAGGTGGACAACTTGGTATCCAAACAAGAGTAAGAACACGTAAAATATTTAGAATCTTGACGTCATTTAAGTTTGTGTTCAAAAAAGATTGTATCACATCTGCCACGGCATTTAAACTAATAAATTATATTAGTAATATTCTGGAAGATAAATATAAACCTGTGGATATATTCTGTGATTTTTCAAAGACTTTTGACTATGTAAGTCATAATATCCTAATGATGAAACTTGATGGTTTACTTCATACATAAAACAAAAGTCTGCGCATGTCAGTCTGCGACAGATCCCAGAAAACTGGAAAAGATATGAAATTTGGAGTACCCCTAGGTCCAGTGTTATTTTTAGATATATATTAATTATCTTGTTGATAATTTTCCTTCGTTAAAATTATTGCCGGTGATACCAGTATCATAGTGAATGATAATAATTCAGACGATCTTAAAGTTAAGAGTGAGGAAAGTATGAACAGAATTACAAATTAGTTTCTTAGATATAAACATTCAAACTGATTTAGGACAAATAAAATCAGTTGCTGATACTAAATTTTTAGGAATATATACTGATAAATCTGTCAAACAAAAGACTTGGACAGACATTTTTTTTTTAATTACCTGCTTTTGGCCTTAGAAACAAAGTCTATTAACCAGACTACGTTGTTTTTTTTATTTGTTTATTTTACTTAAGTATAATATTCCCCTTACAAATCTAATATATATATATATATATATATATATATACAAAACCTTAATTATTATTATCATTTTTTTTCTTATTTATTTTCTTTTACTTTTTTTTTTCTTTCTTTTTTAAAATATATTTCCTATTTATATATTTTGTTCCTCTTTTTTCATTTTTATTTTATATATAATTTTTTAATATTCTATACATTTTTTCCCTTTTTTATTTTGTTTTATTTTTTTAAAGTTTTTTTTATACATGTATTTTTTTTTATTTTGTTTTATTTTTTATTTCTTTTTCCATTATATACGGTTATTCTTAATATCTAATTACACTTTTATTTTAACAGCTTTAACAAACTCATAAATATTATAATTGTTTTGTGTTAGTAGGTATCCCAAATTAAAAGGCTGACTTATTTTCTCTTTACCAATGTTTTGGAGAAGAATTTCCCTACTAGCGTCATACCGTTGGCAGTTAAAAATGATATGTTCTATTGTCTCCTCTTCTTGGCATATACCACATAGTGCTGAATCTTCTATGTTAATTTTATATTTGTATGCTTTACACAAACAGTGGCCTGATCTAATTTTTGATATGATTCTTATAAAGTTTCTACTATTATAAGGCATTCTTGCAAACCATGTTCTTGTAGGCACTGTGCATTGAAAACTTTTGTAAAATGTGCCCTTTCCACTATTTTTAAATTGCTCGTTGAAATCTGCCTTGATGCTAGTTTTAATCACACTTGTATAATCGTCATATGGTATCTTATATGTATTTTCCTCCCCCATATCGCAAGCTTTCTTCGCCCATTCGTCTGCTTTTTCATTCCCTTCTACGCCAATGTGGCTCTTTATCCAAGCTATGGTAACATTTTTATTTTGTCGTTCACACTCCCCTATATTTTGAATGATCTCCGCTGTCAGATTTGAAATTTTATAGAATTTATTGATTTGTAACCTTTTAGCAATACTAAGAGAATCGGTAAAAATAATAAAATTCTTCCCCTCAGAAAGTTGTATGTATTTCAGGGCTTCTATAATAGCTATCTGTTCTGCGGAATATATTGAGTATATGTCACTGAGTTTTATACACTTCGTATAGTTGTCATTTTCGTTATAGAAGGCGCATACAGTTTTCCCATTTTGCTTCGATCCGTCGGTGTAAGTTACATTAAAATCTTTCCATTTTTGGTATGTCATATTCAAAAAATTTTTGTATTAGTTTCTGGGGTATATTTGTGTAGTTGGTTTCCACGTATATTTGTTGTTCCTTTAATATATCGTAGTAATTTATATTATATATTGGTAGGTTTTCATTTTTACAAATATTCTCCAGTCTATCCAGGTATTTCATACAACTGTCTACTAAAGGGGGGGAACGTTTTTTAATCCAGTAAGTAGCAGTTTGTACTAACATGGACATGCGAAAAATTTTATTGTAAATGTCAGAATTGGTAGAGTACGTTTTTATGAGGTATTTATGTGAATGATATTGTATACGGTATTCCATTGGTAATTCTGTAGTTTCTGCATATATAACATCCAGTGGCGTAGATTTCAAATATCCCATACATATTCTTAGACAATTTATTTTGTATTATTTTAATTTTATTTAATGTTGTTTTGCATGCCTCACCATAAAGGAAACATCCATATTCAGCAATTGATCGTATATAAGCCTTATAGAATATGAGTGAGACTGCTGGATCCGAACCCCAGTTAGTTCCATTAACTGCTCTGAGAAGGTTTATTCTTTTTTCCATACGGGCAGCGATTTCCTCTACATGCTTTTTCCACAGAAGCTTTTGATCCATATACATGCCAAGGAATTTAACTATTTTAGAATAAGGAAATGTATGTTTTCCTATTGTAATAAAATTCGGAACCTGAATGCGTTTTCGTGTGACTGTTATAAATTTCGTTTTTTCTTGAGAAATTTCTAGTCCAGTTGATTGAGACCATAACTCGATACTTTCAAAAGCCCGGTTCTTTTCATGGTAGTTTATATGAAGATCCAGTCGTTTGCATATTGCAAAATTTTGATCTTTTTGTTAAACATATTTTCTAAATCCGCTGCGTATATGATATATAACAAAGGACTAAGTATTCCGCCTTGTGGTAATCCCATTGATGTTTTCCTGGGTCCTATTATATTGTTATTAATTCTAAGATAGATGTTCCTCTCACTATATAACAGGCATATTCTTTGGCAAAAAGATGATTTTATTCCAAGACTGACCATTTTGTTATGTAAAATATTAAGCTGTACATTGTCATATGCTCCCTTAACATCTATAAAAGCCGCTGTTAAATATTCTCCATTAGTATAGGCCCGGTATATATCCATGGTAAGTAAGGTTAAGTTTTCCACTGTTGATTTAGTTTGCCTAAACCCATACTGTGTTTTGGGTAATTTTTTTTCCCTCTCTAACCACCACTGCAATCTGTTTTTAATCATTTTCTCCAATATTTTAAGAAGGCATGAAGCAAGACATATAGGTCTGTAAGAGTCGGCTGAATTCGGTGGTTTATCGTTTTTCAAAAAAGGACATACTAAATAATTTTTCCAGCTATCCGGGTATTTGCCAGTTTTCCATATTTCATTTAGTACTTGCCATAATATTTCTCTTACCTCTGAAGGAAGGTTGGCCAACATTACGTACTGTATTTGATCCATCCCTGGGGCAGAATTCTTACTGTATATAAGTGTCAAGTTTAACTCTATCAAACTGAACTCTTTGTTTAGGAAATGGTCGTCCTCATTATTGTTAATTTCATCAATATTTATTTGATTAACTGAACACGGAGCCAATTTAGTGATGAAATGATCGATCCATTCTCCTTCTTGCAATAATTGTTGTTGTGTTTGTCCAGTTTTTAAGCATTTAACTTTTTTCCATACCTCTTTCAAAGGCACTGTTCTATTTAGGCCATTGCAGTATTCTTTCCAGTTTTTCTCTTTAGTACTCTTGAAAATTTGTTTACATCTGGCGTCCTGCTTTGTGTATTCTTAAAAGTTTGTTAAATTGGGATTGTTTTTATATATTTCATATAATTCTTTTCTGTTCTTTACTGCATTTTCACATTCTTGATTCCACCAGTGATGTTTTTTTGAATTTCTAGGCCCTACTTTCGTTTTCGGTATTGTAGCTGCTGCCGCATTATTAATTATATTAACAAATTCTTCATATCTAGGATTTTCTTGGGTTGTTTGAGAAGTGAACTTCAATTCAGTTTGGAATGATAACCAGTCTGCTTTTCGTGTATTCCATGTAAATGTAGGCATTTTTTTAATATTTGGAACTGAATATTGCAATTTTACTACTATCGGTAGGTGATCCGAGCCTAGAGGTTCTTGTTTCACTGTCCACTGCGATATAAGGGAGACATCCGGGGAACAAATCGTTAAGTCAATAGCAGATACATTATTATTTGGCGGATTAATCAGAGTGAGAGATCCATCATTTAATAGCACCAAGTTTAAATTTGATATCGAATCTAGTAAATAACCACCTTTTTGGTCATTATAAACACATCCCCAGCACTGCTGATGGCAATTAAAGTCACCCATAATTAAGAAAGGTTTAGGTAAACTAGTAAAGAAATTATCCCACAGCAATTTGGTAATTATGTTTTGTGGTGACGAATACAAAGATACTATAGTTAAATCTTTGTTGTTAGTAATTTTGATTTTTACAGCAACAGACATGACATTATTAATATTATTGGTAAGATTATAAATCTGATAAGGAATATTATGCTTAACTAATATTGCTACACCCCAGTAGCCATCTTGTCTATCTTGTCTTATTATATTAAAATTTTTAAATTTAATTGTTTGTTTGGGTTTAAACCTTGTTTCGCTTAAAGCAGCAATACTTATATTATTTGATTGTAAAAAGAATTCTAGAGCGGATTTATTTGCTGTGGCTGATCTAGCATTCCATTGTAACAAATTAATACCCTGTGTTGTGTTGTTTTTTAACGAATTGAATGTAAACTATTGTTTATTATATTATAAATTGTTTCTTGTAAGTTATCTACATTTACTGAGCCTATATTGCTTTTATATTGATATATAATTGAGTCAAATAATTGAGTGAAATTTGTGATTATAGCTTCCTCCATACTAGTTTCTTTTTGTTGCGTAAATGGAGAAATTCTATACGGATAAATATAATTGTGATTTGCCATTTTCTGATAAGTTGTATTATCATTTCAGGATTGGGAAGATACTGTTTTTGTTTAATATTTTGTTTTTTATGTTGGGGCTTAAAATTAATATTTGTTTGAATTTCGGGAAATTTTCCTTCATAGTCATTAAGTAAAGCATAGTATGGGTTAGGAGTTTCAAACGGTTTCTTATAACTATTACCCGTTAGAGCCTGATTTTGCTTCATTATAGCATGTTTTTGGTAATCTGGGCATTTTTTACTGATAGATGTGTGATCTATTCCGTAACATAAAATACATATATTTTGAGTGGATTTACATTCCTTAAATTGATGTTCGCCACCGCATTTTCCACAACGAATTTTTGCTTTACATTGACTGTTAGTACGGTTAAAGCGTAAGCAGTTAAAACACTGTAATACTGGGGATACATAAGGAACTACCTCACATCTAACCCCGTTCAAATATACATAATTTGGTAGGGTTTGACTGTCAAAAGTTATTACACATGTTTGTAATTTAATTTCAACTATTTCACTATCTTGTTTCACTTGTTTTAACATTCGTTTAACTTTGATAACCGAATATGGAGAGACAATGTCTAATTCAATGTCTTCTTCGCTCATTGATTTTTCATCACCCCGTATAACACCCATTTTATTTATAAGATAAGTAGGTATGTATGTTTTTAATTTATTATCAATAAACATTTTCTGAGTCATAAGGTTATTAGCGTCTTTCATTTCAATTTTTACTTTATTTCTTCCCACTGAAGAAATATTTACAACATTATTTTTAACGCTAGGTATGTTTAAAAAAATTAGTTTTCCTAACTTCATTGGATGCATATTACCCACATTTTCGTTTTCCGATATAACATAAAAATAAAACGGACCTGTTTCTGTTTCTCTAAATAATCTATTTGTGTGCATTTCTTTTCCATTATTTATATCAGATGTTTTGTTAGGTTTTTTGCTTGGGGACGTCAGGTCCATTGTTTCATTTTCTGCCGGTCTTTTAAAGTTTATATTTGAATTAATAGCCTCGCGTTTATTTGTATAATCACGTACATTATCATGACCTAAACTATCTTTTAAATATTTTAACTTATCTGGTTTACTCGCTGTATCTCCTCCTCCTGGGTCTTCTGAATTGTATGGGGTCCCTTCTGGGACCCCTATATGCCTTGTGACATCGTGAACACTACACTAATAAAAAGTTTTCTGTTTATGCACTCCTTTTATAAATATATAGAACAATTGAAATTGTTATAAATGAAAAATAATTTAACTCCAACTACCAAGAGCACTATTTTACGTACGCACTGTTCGACAGTCGACAGTAGAATCCTTGGACAGACAGTTTCTGCATAAATAACTTTAAAGAAAATATTGGCTTTTATATATATTTAATGTAACATTCTGTAAAGTTGAAATTCGCACAAATTTAGGTATTAGGTACTTACATATATAATTGGGAAATAAATTTAAATCTAAAATTAGGACCATAAACACAGCAGGTAGAATAATCCCATAATCTCCATAATTTTCTATAACAATACCCACAAGGGCATAATATAATCTTTAATGATATTATCCTCTCTATATCATAAAAGGAGTACAACACCAGTACCAGTTCATTCTTGTGACAGTCTTTTTGGCGTAAAGTACTCTTCGAGTGTGTGTAAATTTCAAACAATTTTCAAACAGTGTTATTGTGAGCAGCAATGATGTCAGCAACTAGTTCAACGCAATCAACAGGAAGCATCGGGAAGTCAAGCATCAGCAGCCGGGGACCATTAATGGCATCCAGAATTGGTCACTACGAATTCCAGAAAATTCTTGGTAAGGGGACATTTTCCAGAGTTATGTTGGCAAAACACGTCAACACAGGCGAAGAGGTTGCTATTAAGGTAATCGATAAAACCCGGTTTGACAGGAATGTATTGTACACATTACGTAGAGAAGCAGATGTATTGAGAAAGTTGAATCATCCGAATATTGTGAAATTGCTAGGAGTAATCGAAACAGAAAACATTTTATATTTGATAATTGAATACATAGATGGAGGTGATTTGTGTAGATTTCTCGCAAACAACGGCTGTTTGGATGAAAGGCAAACTCGGGCATTATTTAGACAAATCATATCTGCGATGGAATATTGCCACGGAAAAGCAGTTATTCATAGAGATCTGAAAGCTAATAACATATTGATGGATAGAGAAATGAACATTAAAATCGCCGATTTTGGATTTTCAAGAGAGCTTACTCCTGGAATGAAATTAACAGCATATGGTGGTTCCATAGCTTACATGGCACCTGAAATGATTCTACGTGAGAAGTATGGAACTGAAGTAGATGTGTGGGCACTAGGAGTGCTGCTATATTTTTTGTTGACAAACCGCAAGCCTTTCAATGGCTCAACAACAGAACTTAAGAAAAAACACATTTTGACTGGCAACTTTGAAATTCCACATTCTGCGAGCATAGAATATAGACAGCTACTAACGAAAATCCTTGCATTAAACCCGGAAATGCGTCCGACCTTAAGATCCATTATGGAAGATAAGTGGATAAACCACGGTTTTGCAGATGAGTTGAAACCCTACGTAGATACGTAGAATTAGAACAGGCCGCCAGCAATGCATAACAATAGTTTTCAATATATGTATATAAATTTCTGGTATTTTTATAGTAGGATAATCCTATTGCGACGAATTTCTTTTAACGAGGCTGAGCGCATCTTGCCAATACTAGCTACCTGTATTCTTGAGTTTTTTAACTCATTTGAAAGTAAATTTAACCATAGAAAACGAGCCTTTTACTCTTTTTCTGTTAATAGAAATTTAAATTGCATTTATTATTATTGTTTATTATTATTATTATTTAAATCTTTCACTTCATATGATTTCTTGATTGTTGTATGTTACATTAATTAAACGAGCTGTTCTAAACGTCCTTTCCTTTTTATGTATATATGTATAAGTTGTTGTACAGAGATGAATTTTAAATGTATGTATAAGTAGAAATAATAAAATTACTATATGTACCTAACTTGGTTATTCATGCTTCTAATTTTAATCTCCTCTTCTAATTTTAGAGAGGTTTTTAAATTACCGCAAAATATATTAATAGTTTTAGAATTCAGTTTCATGTGAGTTATCAATGTGTAAGGTAATATAGTATGTTTATCTAACTATGAAGTACCCAGTCAGGTGAAAATTAAACATTGAAAAGAAAAAAACAGTAAATTTGTGCCAAATTTTCCGGATTTTTTTTTCAGTTTTACTGCATTGAAAAAAGATTCAAACCTACATCTTTACTTAAGAATCAAATACTCACAATATCTAATTAAACAATGTTCAAGAACAATCCTAAGAAAAGAAACTAAACACTAACTTTATAGACAAGTTGCATGAGTATTATAAAGTATATAAAAATGAATTAAACAAATTTATTAAACAAACAAAAAATCAATACTACAAAGAAAACTAAATGCAATGAAAGGTAATTCTAAGAAAATCGGGGATCTAATAAATGAAATATCAAGTAACACAACACAAAAATCGATAAAAAACATATCTATTGAAAATAAAAATGGTAATATAATATCGGATAATGAGGAAAAAGTTAATGTTATAAATTACTTCTTTGCAAACATAGGGCTTGAACTGCTACAAGAAATTTAAAAATGTGATAATTTTCTAAATGACATATTTATAGCACCCACGTTGTTTTTTGAACCCGTAACAGATACTGAAACAATTAATTGTATAATTTCATGTCTCAAAAATAAATGTTCGCCCGGTCCAGGTGGAATAAAAATAGACTTAATAAAAATTATACATAAACACAGTGTCAAATCGCTGGTTCACATTATTAATTTAACGTATATAAACGGTAATTTGCCAGCACAGTGGAAAGAATCACTTATTACACATAAATCAGGCGATCTAGAACAGCTAACAAATTCTCTGTGATAAATAATATCGCAAAAATTTTCGAACGAACTATAAAAAAAACATTTACTTCCTTCTTTGACCTACACGATGTAATAACTAAAAGACAATTTGGTTTTATTTATTTATTTATTTATTTAAAATACACTGTTCAACAGGTAAACACCCAATTACGGAACAGGAAATACAGAAAAAATACATACAGGGTGTTGCATCATGTGAGGGACATAGCTTAATAGGAGGTAGAGAACGTCAGTGATAACCGGAACCTCCCATAGAAATGTCTCATTGGGCCTTCATTACGAAGTTACAGGGTGTTAAATAATTTTTGGCCAAACCTGTTTTTTGTCATAACTTTGACAGGGAATGAAATAACGGATTCATATTTGGTACGGCTAATGTACTAACGAGCCCCAAGAAGTACATGTATAAAAAAAAATATATCCAGGTCTGGACACACTATAATTTATGTTTCTTCTTTGCGTCAATAAAACATCACCCTGTATATATTTTTTTGAAATTTCGATACGATATTCGAAAAGAGCAAGAAAAAACAAACAAAATGGCCTATTTCATTTTTTTGTTACACCTTCGTGGTTATTTAAATACGTTGTTAAATGTGCAAGAAAATGGATTACAGAACCCTATTAAATGAGAGGCACGTGAAATAAATAGTTTTATAACTAAAACTTGCAAAAATTCTATTGAGCCTAGGTGGTCTGGGTGAATCCTAATTCCGGCACGTTTTAAAGGTCCATTTTGGTAAAAAACTGTGGTCCTAATAAGTAATCGGGTATGAAATAACAAAATTTTTAATCAATCACAGTAGGCTTGTTCAAAGAATAAAAGTGACAGATAATTTAAACCATTTAGGCCTAAGCAACCAGTTACTTTGATCAAGAAAATCATCAACATTTTATACTTAATAAAAATTGGAAAAGAGAACAAACTAAAATCTAAATAAATAAAATATTTTCCATTCAATTAACAATAAATAACAAAACAATAACTAAATGTGTTTAAAAATAAAACGTAATTGACACTAAAGTAAATTTTCAAAATGTCCTCCCCCACATTCTGTGCATTTTCTTGCGCGTTTAGAAAGGTCACCAATTGCTCGACGTATCATTTCTGGATTATTCCGTATTTCGTCGCAGGTTGAAACGATGCGCTGGATTAAATGTTGTCTACTTTCAATTTCAATGCTATAAACCTCGTTTTTTAAGTGGCCCCATAAAAAGTAATCACAAGGGTTACAATCAGGAGATCTTGGTGGCCATTCATGTGGACCCCCGCGTCCAATCCATCTATTAGGATACACATTGTTTAAGTGTTCTCTTACTTGAAGGTTAAAATGTGGTGGGGCCCCATCATGCTGAAACAACATGCCTCTTATACCGATATTTTCTAACATATTCGGTAAAATGTTTTGAAGAAAATCAAAGTAAATTTCACCATCTTTCTTCAAAAAAATGTGGCCCTATCAAATGTCTATTCACAAGTCCGACCCAAACATTTACAGAAAACCTGTGTTGCGAACGGCGTTGGCGTACCGCATGTGGGTTTTCCTGTGCCCATTTATGATTATTTCGTGAATTGTTTACTCCATCCCTTGTAAATTGTGCCTCATCCGTAAATAAGGTTCTGTAAATGACTGGGCGATGGTTAGACAACCAATGACAAAATGCCAGGCGGGGGATATCGTCGCCTTATTGAAGGCGCTGTACCTGCTGGATATGATATGGATGGTAACGTTCTCTTTTTAGGGTTCTCCATACTCGCCAATGAGGAATACCAGTTGCCAAACTGATTCGTCTAATGCTCATATTTGGGTTTTCTTGAACTACGTTTATAATATTGTTTTCTTCCTGCACACCTTGTTGTAAAACACGCTCCACAACTGCAGAAGTAGGAAACTTTCCGTGTTGTCTTGCATACTGGAACACCGTACTAAAGGTTTTATGATTAGGGCATCGACGACCAGGAAAACGCAGCCGATATTCTCTTTCCGCCGACCTACCATTTCCATTACAGAAACCATAGATGAATATTATGTCAGCATATTCCACGTTTGTAAATTTTACTGGCATAGTTAAAATATTTTCACAAGTTTTCACTAACTAAATGCGGATTGTTGACACATTAAATTACTAACAAATAATTATTCAACTGTTTAGGAGATTTCTTTTTATTATCTGTCACTTTGAACAAGCCTACTGTGATTGATTAAAAATTTTGTTATTTCATGCCCGATTACTTATTAGGACCACAGTTTTTTACCAAAATGGACCTTTAAAACCCATTCACCCAGACCACCTAGGCTCAATAGAATTTTTGCAAATTTTAGTTATAAAACTATTTATTTCACGTGCCTCTCATTTAATAGGGTTCTATAATCCATTTTCTTGCACATTTAACAACGTATTTAAATAACCACGAAGGTGTAACAAAAAAATGAAATAGGCCATTTTGTTTGTTTTTTCTTGCTCTTTTCGAATATCGTATCGAAATTTCAAAAAAATATATACAGGGTGATGTTTTATTGATGCAAAGAAGAAACATAAATTATAGTGAGTCCGGACCTGGATATATTTTTTGTATACATGTACCTCTTGGGGCTCGTTAGTACATTAGCCGTATCAAATATGAATCCGTTATTTCATTCCCTGTCAAAGTTATGACAAAAAACAGGTTTGGCCAAAAATTATTTAACACCCTGTAACTTCGTAATGAAGGCCCAATGAGACATTTCTATGGGAGGTTCCGGTTACCACTGATGTTCTCTACCTCCTATTAAGCTATGTCCCTCTCATGATGCAACACCCTGTATAACTAAAACTAAACTAACACATATAGTTAAAACATAAGACATATACAATATGATTGTAACATATAAGAGATATAGTACGTAATACATATAAACCATGAAAAATTATATATAATATTATCTTTGATACACTAATGTTTAAAATATGACTTGATGTCGTTAAGGCTGCAGTGAAAAATATCTATGCGGCTACAGTGTTTGTTGTAGTTGCCACAAATTGAATAAAAAGGAGAATTTTTGAAGGTATTAGCCCGCGCCGTTGGTATATAAAAAGTAAGTTTCTGTCTAGAAGCTAGCCTGGGGACAATAAAGTTTAACTTCCCCACTATTTCCTGACAATCCAAAATATTATGAATGATCTTGTATAAAAAAACTTGCGAAAGGTATTGCCTCCTGTCATCAAGACTAACCATACCAAAAGTATCGAGTAAGCGTTGTTGAGGGTAGCCAATAGGAGGATATGTTTCATTGGTTTTAAAAAACAGAAGTTTTAGAAATCTTCGTTGCACATTTTCTAAATTGTTAATATGTATATCATAATAGGAATACCAAACAAGGGACGCGTATTCTAGCTTAGACCTCACAAAACAACAGTATAATGTTTGTAGAGTGCTTATGTTCGCAAATTCACGGCTACTGCGCACTATGAAACCAAGTATTTTAAATGTATTACCAACTGCGTTTTCAATGTGGGCATTGAATGTTAGCTTCGGATCAAAAATTACACCTAAGTCACGGTAAGTATCAGGTCTTTGTATGACGGTATTGTCAAGATGGTAGTTGAACACATGGGTAGTTGATTTACGCCTAAAAGACATAACATTACATTTACTGGCATTTAATGGCAATTTGTTGTTTAGGCACCACTGTGATAGTCTGTCAAGGTTATGCTGTAGGCGGTAGCAGTCTTCAACACTCGTTATCTCTGTAAAGATCTTTAAATCATTCGCATATAGCAAACAACAAACATCTAAAATATCCACTATATCATTAATAAAAATATTAAATAGTAAGGGACCTAGCACCGAGCCCTGAGGGACACCTGATGACGCCAAGAATTCGACAGACTTAACTCCATTATACGCGACATATTGTATTCGATTTGACAGATAAGATCTAAATAACTGTAGCAGTGAATAAGACAAACCTATATCATGTAACTTACGAAGTATAATATTATGGTTAAGCCTATCGAAAGCCTTGGAAAAATCAGTATATATAACATCAGTTTGCGGCTGTACATCCAAAACTTCAGCTATGTATTGTGTAATGGACAATAAATTAGTAGTATAGTCTAGTATACTTTAACTTGGCGTGTGTATGTATGAGTTAATATTTCCGTACGTTTTCATTTTCTCTTGTACACAAATATTCAGAAATATTGTCCACGTAGACAATGTTTCTGGGCTATTGCTTTAACTTTGTGTACAATATGGGAGAAAATGAAATCGTACGGAAATATTAACTCATACATACACATGCCAAGTTAAAGTATACTAGACTCTAGTTGAACGTCCTTTCATAAAACCATGCTGGTACGGCGAGATCTGATTGCTGACACTTGGATAAATTGTGTCATGTAGCAGTATTTCCAAGATTTTACAGAAATTACAAATGATTGAAATAGGTCTAAAATTAGTTATATCAAATTTATCTCCTTTTTTATAAACCGGACATAGTTTAGATCGCTTCCAGATGACCGGAAAAGAACAGGTCTTAATGCATAAGTTAAATAAAACCATTAAAGGATAAGAAAATATCTGAGCGCAATCCCTAATAAGAAATGCTGGAACGCCATCTGGCCCCGTCGTCATTTTAGGTTTAATTTTTTTGATAGCTTTGAATACGTCAGATTCGTCAAAGGCTCGTATGTGGATATTAACATTATTCAATGCATCATTGAAGTTTAAATCTGAGTCGCCACCATCAGGTAAATAAGAATCACCAAAAAAATTTGCAAAAGAATTTATTATATCATCTGTGGTAGTTAAAGGTTGACCGTTAAAATGCATGTGGTTGGAATTATTGGTCACGCCTTTTTTACTGTTAACAAACGCCCAGAATTTAGAAGGATCAGTTTTGATATTACTTTCTGATCTTCGAATAAAATTTTTATACGAGACACTAATATCAAATTTAATTTTCGATCTTAAACGCTTAAATTCATTAAGAGCATCAATATCACCTGAAGTTTTGTATGTATGCCACATTTTAGATTTTAGCCTGATAGCTTTTATAATACTGAAGTTAGACCAGGGAGGATACTTATATTTCTGCGACGGGCGATACTTTGGAACATATAAGTCAAAAATCGAATACAGTTTCTCGTAAAACATGTCACATGCGTCGTTAATATCATTATATAAGGTAATAAATGACCAATCAGTATTTAAAAGAGTTTGATATAGCACATGTAAGTTAGCTTTCCTAAAATTGAAACAGTTACGGAAACGGAAAAGTTGGTTGGAACATTATTTTTATGGTTGTCAGAGGTGGATACTTGAATAGATGTAGTTAAAGCCGGGTGATGTTTATCCTCCGCTACGAGCGGCTCGAGACATTTTTCTACCACACAATTTGTGTTACTAAGGACGAGATCAAGAATGTTGTTATTATCATTATGTTCAAAATTGTATTGGAACAAAGCACAGATATACAAAAAATTCACGAGTGCTAAAACTGATCCATTCGTCTGATGGTCACATATATAAGAAGCATACTGTGCAATGTTAAAATCACCCACTAGAATCACATTATTCGCTTGACTACATTCAAATGTGCTAAACAACTCAAAGAATGTTTCATATTCAGCAACAGTTGTATTTGGTGGTATGTAAACAACAAAGATTAATAATGTGTAACTGGCCAATGAGAGCTTCACCCCTACTAAGTCGATAGTTGGCAAAGCATTAAAACCAGCAGAACTTAAGTCAATTCTAGCCGAGTAGTAATGGTCATTTACTGCAATCAAGACACCCCCACCCTTGGTGCGACCTGTAGCCGTAAAGTTACGATCTGATCTATAGACAGTGTATTTATTGCAAAAGAGTTCACTATCATAAACTGAGGAATCGAGCCAGGTTTCAGTAAGCGTTATTACCGAATATTGACAGACAACCGTAGCGTTAAAAATCTCAGTTGTTTTCGTCTTAAGCCCGCGAGTATTTTGATAGTAGATTAAAAATTGTGAGTAACCCACCTTATCAGAGATAGAAAGTGGGGAAATTCCACAGGTAGGGATAAAAGACTTACCGCGCCTGGCAGGAGCCTCGCTTGATTTTAATTGCTATTTCACAGCAAGGATATCATTACGAACCCTATCTTTCGCACGAACGTACGTAGTACATTGTTGATATCCCATACAGCATGATCAGTAGAAACATCTTTTAATTTCAAATAGTTAGAACAGCACAAGATATCAGACTTACAAGATTTTAGTTCATGATTTTGACCGCATCTAGGACATGAAATAGGCTTTTGACAGCTTCTTGACGAGTGATGAAATTCATTACATGTGAAGCAACGAGATATGTCCACGGCATCAAATACCGCACAATTATCGTAACCAACAAATAAGTTTCCAGCCTTAATAACTCTGTCATAGGTCATGCGGTCTAGTTGTAAAGTTGCTTGAAAAATATTTTTATTTTTTCTCGTGGGAATTAGCTTAACTAATTTACATGCAGCATTCAAAGCAAACAGATCAGCATTTAGTTTTTTTATAACTTCCAGTAGTTCGTCTTCTTCATACTTCTCGGTGATGCCAACTAGGCGGATACTTGGGTTCAAACCTTGAAATTCTTTGACTTCGTATTGGTCAGAAAGTCTGTCAACCGCAATTTTCCTAAATTTCTCATTATCATCCTTGTTACGGCAACCAATTAAAATACCACCGTTTTTTATGTTCTTCACTTTAGAAAGTTGGATGTCTACATCCGCGGGATTTATTTTACTCTTAATTTCAGCCTTTGTTTGCAGGTTTGATTGACTCTGATTTTTGGGACGAATAATTACAGCAGGCTGACTTCTGTTTTTCACAACATCATCAGAATACCTATATTGATCAGTATCGACGTCCGGTTCTTTAATGCAACTTAATTTATCAGCGGTTAATTTTATGATATCATTCTTTAAGGCGGCAAAGGTAGAATTTAGGGTAGTTAAGGCATCCTGGACGATGTTATTCAGCATCGTTGTTAAGTCAGTTTGGTTTAACGTAACAAAGTTTTCCGTACAACTCGAAAACGTTGTTATAGAGTTTCTCAGAACAAGCGTGGATGCCTTGGACGAGTCGAGAAAATGTTTAGCCATTTTTCTTGATTTGGCCAATGCATTTGATACAGTATCACACGATAAACTATTAAACAAATTGCATAACTATGGATTTGGGGACCAGCTTTAAACATTTTGAGGGATTATTTGTCATACCGAGTAGAACGTGTAAAGATAGATATTTGTATAAGTGAAGTCACAATTGGTGTTCCATAGGGAACAGTATTGGCCCCAATACTGTTTCTCGTATACAGCAACAGTATTAGCCGAATAAATAATTTTAAGAGTCGTCTTATTTCATATGCTGATGAAATATGTCATTATTTGCACAAGTGATACCTGGAACGAAGTATATCATACTGCTGAACGTAACATAAATAATACACATATGGCTGACCTTCAATTTATTAACATTAAATGTTTCTAAAACCAAATATATAGACGGTGGGATAGTGACAGATTTTTTGGTACGTTCGGTTCCTATCTGGTCTTTTAGGAGGCTTTTGTGCCTGATTTGTACTAACCATTTTCGTGTTTATCAAACGGTTATCCAGGGCCCCTCAGCGGAAAACAAAAAAGAAAATATCATGAAAATGAGCAATTTCAAACGTTTTGTTCCTATCTAGCGTCAAGTTAGACTTACGTTTTAAAGAAAAATATCCGACGGAAGCTTATCGCCAAACAAATTCCGTGGGCCCTAAGGCCCGAAATTTCAATTCAAAGTTGTAAGAAAAATGGTCTAGAATCAAACGATTTGGTTCTTATCTGGGAATTGTTTATATATAGGTAAATAGATTATCATTATCGCGATATAACAAACGCCAGACAAATTCCGAGGGCCCAACAGTGAAAAAATTATTTTTCAAGTTGTCAACTATTCCGTGAAAATCAGACGATTGGATCAGATTGGTTCTCATGTGAAATAATTTTTTTTTGTAAAAATTAACCAAAACGAAAATGTATTGTGTATCATTCACAGACATTTTGAGTGGGCCAAACATATTTTAAATCTTAAAAGAAGTGCATGAAAAAAAGCCATTTTTTCAAACGATTCATTCCTGTTTGGCATTTGGATTTTAAAAAGATATGGTAATAAATAAACCATATTTCAAGTCCCAGATAAAAAGCTTGTGCCCAGTCGTAGATATGTTGAGTGAAACTATCGAAAAATCAAAAAACAGTTGTGTAAAAATCGATGCATTTTCAAATGATTTACACTCGCTTGTAATATCGTTAATAAATAATATCGCAAAAATGTTTGAGAAGTGTCTAAATAATAGACTCCGATCATTCATAGATAAAAATAAAATAATATCAAAACATCAATATGGATTTCAGAAGCATATTGGCACTGAAGAATCTCTTCAATTATTAACAGACACAATACTAACTAATTTCGAATCGAACAAAAAAATTTTAGCCATCTTTTTAGGCTTACAAAAGGCTTTTGACACGGTATCCCATACTCAACTCCTCATCAAGCTAAACAAAACAGGCATCAGAGGGAGAGTACATGATTTGTTTAAAGAATACCTAGCCAATAGACCACAACAAGTTAAAATAGGTAATTCGTATAGCGAAGCAAAAAAAAATAACTGGCGTTCTACAAGGAACTATCCTAGGCCCTAGCTTATTCCTTATATATATTTATATATATATATAAACGATCTCTCACAAAAAACTACGGATGCAATATTACATCATATGCAGACGACACAGTGCTAATTTGTGCAGAGGAGACATGGGAATCTACAAAACAAAAAGCTACCGATGCAATCAGTAAAGTAAAAACTTGGTTAGATAACAATCGCCTTTAAACTAAATATTACAAAAACTAAATATATGTCCTTTTTCCCAACAAAAGTTGGAATGCCCCAAGTGCAAGAACCTATACTCGTTAATAAATCGGTTAACAATTGTGTACATAGTGCCGACACCATAAAATACTTAGGGTTGATTCTAGACCCGCACATGAAATGGGTAAGTCACGTCGCTTACCTAAATGGAAGAATACGGAAACTAATCTATTAATTTTATAGCCTAAAGAGCATACTAAACAATAAAACTCTCCTACTCGTGTACAAGTTTAGTTGAATCTATAATTAGGTATGATGTCACAGTATGGGGCTCAGCTTATAAAGCAACTTTACAACCTCTGCAAATAACATAAAACTATATTTTAAGAATAATTAAAAAAAAACAGAGATAGCTGCAAAGACATCTTTATCGAAAAACAATTACTTGATGTGAAGGGTATATACATGCATGCTGCCATATCCTACGTACATAACAAGAAGGATATCATTGGATCTGGCTAGGACAAACATATACACTACCGTTACATACCAAAACTGTCACCCAAAATGCATTAAATACAATGGAACCAAACTTCTTAATAAATTTCCATCACATATTAAAAAAATGAGGAAAAAACGGTTTCGAATAGAAATAGACACAAAAAATATCTGATTGACAATTATCTACACTCCTGTCCATCCTAGCATAACTTAATACAAACGCCACATATTATTTATTTACTATGGCTAATATCTCTACAAAATTAGAGTATAAAGGTTAATGTATTATGTAGGTTAATAATATACAATAGTAGTAATGTACATTAAAACTCACAACTCTTTTTATATATCCATCTTTTCACATCGCATAATTATTACCTCTGTCTGTAAATTATTGCATTCTTTCCCACACACCCTCAAAATATTCACACCACTTCTATGCCCACTTTGTTAATTATTAACTTATTATACTTCAATCAAAATTATATACTGTTTTACAAATTATTAGGTATATATTTACTTATATGTATTAAGACAACTAAACGAGATGCTCTGATGGGCCCCTGAGCGGGAAGAGTGTCACCCTGTCTTTCCCCATTGTGTTGGTCATCTATTAACTTTCCCTTAAAATCGTGTTAGGTTAGCTTCGTATTGGTATTTCTTCGTCGTTTTTTTTTATTTTTGTTATTTTTCTTTTATTTGTAGAATTAAGTGACTGGCTAATGGATTTCACGTCCAATGCAAAAAAAAACTAAACGAGAATGTAAATACTGCTCGACACAATACGAGGTCTCCTCAAGTGTCACTTTTTGTTCTTTATGTAAATTACGTTAAGACATTTTATTTGTTAACTTTGTTGCAGTAAATAAATAAATAAATAAATTTCAATAGCTTGTCGTTGTAAAAGAGTATTATACATATTTAAACAAATTTGTTTCGCGTCACTACTTAAATACCATTTTTTTCTCATTTGAAACTCATTTGAAATTTGATTTTCTTTGTCACTGGAATCATTATAACTGTCACTTTCACTTTCATAATCCCTCGATGGACTAATTTTTACAATAAATAAGTTACATACTAGCAAAAAGACAAATATAAATTATTACGTATTAATATATAATTTATAACTCTGCACTATACCATATCTGAAACTGTAGAAGTCCGTACGTTTGCAGTGGTATTACCCCATAATATTTTGTGTTTCATATGAAATCCCCTAATTCTATGATAATATAATATACTCATAACAATACCCAAATGTACAGTGGGGCATTTCGAAAACGGGGCAAATATTGAGAAAATCTTTTAGGCATGTCAATTTTGTTTCCTTAAGGCATGAATTTTAGCGTGACCAGTGGCGTAGGAAGGGGGAAATGTTGTTTTTTTTTCAAATAGCAACAACCTTTTTTATTGCATAGTATGACAGTTTAGGTCTTTCTGATTAATTTGGTGTGCAACATGTGGTGGGTTGGTGATGAAAATTTTCGGAAAAAAATCTAAAAACTTGCTATAAAGCAACTTTACAACCTCTGCAAATAACATAAAACTATATTTTAAGAATAATTAAAAAAAACAGAGATAGCTGCAAAGACATCTTTATCGAAAAACAATTGCTTGATGTGAAGGGTATATACATGCATGCTGCCATAACCTACGTACATAACAAGAAGGATATAATTGGATCTGGCTAGGACAAACATATACACTACCGTTACATACCAAAACTGTCGCCCAAAATGCATTAAATACAATGGAACCAAACTTCTTAATAAATTTCCATCACATATTAAAAAAATGAGGAAAAAACGGTTTCGAATAGAAATAGACACAAAAAATATCTGATTGACAATTATCTACACTCCTGTCCATCCTAGCATAACTTAATACAAACGCCACATATTATTTATTTACTATGGCTAATATCTCTACAAAATTAGAGTATAAAGGTTAATGTATTATGTAGGTTAATAATATACAATAGTAGTAATGTACATTAAAACTCACAACTCTTTTTATATATCCATCTTTTCACATCGCATAATTATTACCTCTGTCTGTAAATTATTGCATTCTTTCCCACACACCCTCAAAATATTCACACCACTTCTATGCCCACTTTGTTAATTATTAACTTATTATACTTCAATCAAAATTATATACTGTTTTACAAATTATTAGGTATATATTTACTTATATGTATTAAGACAACTAAACGAGATGCTCTGATGGGCCCCTGAGCGGGAAGAGTGTCACCCTGTCTTTCCCCATTGTGTTGGTCATCTATTAACTTTCCCTTAAAATCGTGTTAGGTTAGCTTCGTATTGGTATTTCTTCGTCGTTTTTTTTTATTTTTGTTATTTTTCTTTTATTTGTAGAATTAAGTGACTGGCTAATGGATTTCACGTCCAATGCAAAAAAAAAACTAAACGAGAATGTAAATACTGCTCGACACAATACGAGGTCTCCTCAAGTGTCACTTTTTGTTCTTTATGTAAATTACGTTAAGACATTTTATTTGTTAACTTTGTTGCAGTAAATAAATAAATAAATAAATTTCAATAGCTTGTCGTTGTAAAAGAGTATTATACATATTTAAACAAATTTGTTTCGCGTCACTACTTAAATACCATTTTTTTCTCATTTGAAACTCATTTGGAATTTGATTTTCTTTGTCACTGGAATCATTATAACTGTCACTTTCACATTCATAATCCCTTGATCGAATAATTTTTACAATAAATAAGTTACATACTAGCAAAAGGGCAAATATAAATTATTACGTATTAATATATAATTTATAACTCTGCACTACATCATATCTGGAACTGTATAAGTCCGTACGTGTGCAGTGGTATTACCCCATAATATTTTGTATGAAATCCCCTAATTCTATGATAATATCATAATATACTCATAACAATACCCAAATGTACAGTGCGGCAATTCGAAAACGGAGCAAATATTGAGAAAATCTTTTAGGCATGTCAATTTTGTTTCCTTAAGGTATGAATTTTAGCGTGACCAGTAACGTAGGAAGGGGGCAAGGTTGTTTTTTTCAAATAGCAACTACCTTTTTTTATTGCATAGTATGACAACTTAGGGTTTTCTGATTAATTTGGTGTGCAACATGTGGTGGGTTGGTGATGAAAATTTTCGGAAAAAATCGAAAAACCCGTTTTCTACGAAATTCTCTTTGAACATTTTCCTCACCAATCCCCCACATGTTGCACACCAAATTAATCAGAATGAGCTAAGCTTCATACGGTGCAATAAAAAAGGTGGTTGCTATTTGAAAAAACAATTTAGCCCCCTTCTGGCGCCACTGTAACATTTTTAAGAATTGAACTTTACCGAAGTTCATGCCCCAAGGAAACAAAATTGACCTGTCAGAGCGATTTTTGCCAGAATTGCCAGTTTCCGAGTTTCCTAAAACTTTTGGGACACACTGTATATGTAAAAATGTTGTTTATAATTTTTTTATAAACATACATTTTCAACAAACCAAATGCCATACGAGTGCGAATCGTTTGGAAATGCATCGATTTTTGCGCGACGGTTTTTCGATTTGTCAATAGTTTCGGTCAAAATTTCTACAGCTGCGCCCCAGATTTTTGTCTGGGACTTGACATATGGTTTATTTATTAACTAACATATCTTTTTAAAAAACAAATCCCAGACGAGTGTAAATCTTTTGACAATGCATCGATTTTTACACGATTGTTTTTCGATATCTATGAAGCTCAGAACGATCATATCAAACAACAAACAGTCTTTTTAAGGGCTACATGGTGTACAAAACCAGATCGTACAACCTACCCGTGGTGTACATCAGGTAATGCCAATGCCGACGGTAATGATTTGAAAAATTAACATTAGTTGAATAAACGTAAAAATATAGACTTTTAGGGTGAAGGGTGAAGGTGTTTATAGGACGCAACAGTATGTTTCGGGTGCTTGAGATAAAACAAAAATTGTGCGAGAAAAGGTACAATGACCAGAGTCATGCAGTTATTAAAATAACGTACATATCATTTAAAAAAGCTTTATTATATTTGAAGTACATATAATAAAATTAAGTATATATTATAAATTGCCAGTTATATATCATGTTAAATGTATGACATATGTGGTTATTGGAGTTGATAGATTTTTGGTTATGTGGGGATTCAAGGGCTTGGGTTTACAGATTACAATTTTATTCTTAGGGTTATATGCGTTTAGTAGTTAAAATTATGGGTTTTTGAGGTTATGGCAAAATCCTGATGTGATGGGGTTAAATAGACCTCGGATTCGGATTTAGCGACTCCAGAAACATGTAGTAAACATGATCAGACACCCAGATCAGAAAAACAATTTTTGTATGTGGCTGTGTACTTATTAACAGAACATATGTTATGATTAGAAAATCCCGTTGTTATTTTTTGCTGTAGGGCTTTACACAAGAGGAAGCAGTAAAATATAAAATAAGATTCTTATGTAAAATCGTATACTACATTTTCTATAGATTTCTATATTATAGAACATTTTCTATCTAATCTATTAAATACAGGCAGATACAAGTGGCCCTCTTGGAGGGGACAGAGAAGCTGACGTGATTTCTCGAGGTGGGTTTGTTCGATAATCTACTTATTTTATATGCGTGGAATTTGGTTTTACTCAAAATTAGAAGTATCAAACAATGTGTCTAGCTTTCTTTCTGAGCATACCTAGTAAAGTAGATTAGAAAACATTTAAAAATATTTATAGAGACTCGTCAAGTCTTACAAAAAATAATTGCCAAAATAATCTCATAAAAATGTATAAGTGATATCTTGGTATAGTCCATGTAATACCTATTTATTTATAGGGATTTCTTTGAAATATTTGTAAGACATTCAACTATCAAACCACCCATAAGTTTTACTGGTTGCTTGACTACCAGTTAAACATGACATGAAACCTTTATCAGTGTTTATATTATTTTTCTTCAGTGGCGTAGTCAACATTTTTCCCGTATTCTAATAAAAAAGTTAAAACCTTTTTCTATCAAACGCTTTATAGATAAAATTTCTAATTTCGTCCCAAAACTTTAGTTTTAGTACATACAGAGTAGTCTCTATCTATGGTTCGAGATATATTCTTCAATATAATTATATAATTACATGTATATTGAATTAAAATTTTAACCCAGTCTAGTTTAAATTGAAATTACGAATGAACTGTGAACGTATACCGGCTTACCCAGAAAGTACCTACCTGCCACTTTTTTCTACAGTTTTAAAAATAAAATTTTGAAATTTGGGAAATCAAGTATAGGTATTAATGGCCACATTTTGAGCATTCGATGGTAAAAAAATCACTTCTGGTATAGCTGAAAATTGCCACAACTTTCTTATTTTAAATAACACCCTGTATATTTAAGTCATTCCTCATAAAGCTGTAATTTTTCTTTCCAACGCTTTTTTCAGATTTAAAATCGGATGAAAAATAACCTTGGAAATTGCATTTATTTGCTATTTCTAGTTGGCTTTGGAATTCAGGAACAAATTTTAAAAATTTCGAAGTAGACTTTGTATTTGAATAAAAGGGTATTAAAATTGGCCTATTTTGTTCATTTGCTTATATTTAGAAATCTTTTCCCATTTTCCCATTTGATGGAAATTCAATTTGTGTATAACTCCAATTTTTCAAATATTGCTCTGTACGTTTTTTGTCAGATAGAGTGATACATTTGCTTTAGACCGGATTGAAAATTGAATTAAAATATATATTAAGCTTTTTGTAGAAGCGTTTCGAATTATGTGTCCACATCTTGCAGTAAGATATGATAAACAGACGAGTTATTTGTAATTAGAGAAAATTTATTTTGATAAATATAACAAAAATTTTGATGAATAATTAACAAAAAAACACACACAATCAAAACCAATTTTTTATAAGTTATGAATACCTATCTGCCAACAACTTACTAAATTTATAAATATTATTATAATTAGAACAATGCAATACAACTAAATACCAAACCTATAACAGGTGCTCAAAATGACGCCCACCCATTTCAGAACACTTGTTCACTTTTCGAATAGTTTCTCTCATAACACTTTGTAACACGACTGGACTTATGTATTCAAAGGCATTTAAAATTTTACTTTGGGGTTCTTCTAATGTTGCAGACGGCGTTAAGTATACTTTGTCCTTTAGATAACTCCCCCAAAAAATCAAGTGGAGTTAGGTCTGGTGGCCTAGCAGGCCATTTAATAGTTCCATTAGCAGATATTACCAGGGTTGTAAAACTTTGCACTAAGGTAATTTCCCACAAAAATAGCATTATGCGGCGATGCTCCATCTTGTTGGAAGTAAATATTCAAGGAAAAATTCATCCAGTTCGTTTTCTATTTCATTTTGCAAAAAGCTTAAGTAACGCGCGCCGATTAGTGGTCCTTGAAATAGTATAGCACCAATAATTTTTATACCGAATATTCCAGCCACATTCACTCCAAATCTATCCTGATGGTTACCTTCAAACATTTTGTGTAAATTTTCTTTAGACCAATAAAGTAGATTATGAGATCCATCACTAAATAAAATTATATTGTTTAAGTAGACGTGTTGAATAAACCAATTACAAAAAATGTGAGGAATTTTGTCTTCTTTAACTCTGTTGCAGACATTTTCGTCGTTGGCTCAACCGCTGCGGACTTATTTTCAAAAAACAAATTTTTTGTACTTTTTATTCAAGATGGCGCATGGCGGCTCGAGCGGTCCCTCCCCCAAGGTCAAAAACTTGGATTTTTATCACGGCCCAGTCCTTAACAACATATTAAAAAATTGTTACTATTCCACCTTTTGTAAGGCAAGGGCCTATTGACTGGCTTAATGTATGAATAAAAAACAATAATTTTACTAACGCTTCAATATTAAATATATCTTGGAAAAAATGTATACCCGGGGGTTTTCATGGTCGCTGATTACGAATCTGACATGAAAATTGAAAAATTCAAAATGGCTGACTGAAAATGGCGCGAAATTTAAATAAAAAAGTACTTTTTTCGCATTTTTTCACTTAAAACGTAAAATAGACCATAAAAATTGCATCTGAGAATTTTCTATTATAAATCTTTATTTTTTTGACCATCTGTTGGTTTCTCTAATGGCTAGAGCGGCCAGGACTACCAAAATTCCTGTTTCTGTTTCCATCGTTTTCATATAATTCTTGATACAATTGGTATTTGTAGCATTTAAAACCATGTTTTTTTTTAAAATACGTCTTATTATCTCACGACCAATAAGTGTAAGCCAATACATTTGTGTCAATTTCTTCGCTTACTATACCTCTACCACCTCAATATTTTCTGCATTTCGGAATAGCTCTTCTAGAATTTTAAAATACTGCCGCTATGGCTGACGATGATCGGGATATCTTTCATAATACAGACGCATGGCCGCACGGACATTTTTCTGCCATTCGCCGTAAATTAAAAGTAAATCTACCTTTTCATTTTGTGTATATTGCATCGTAAATCGTATCTTATTTTGAATAAAGCACCTAATTATAAATTTACAAATAATAAATACGCCCCTATTTCACTCAACAATAACGTTTCTTTACTGCAAGATTTGGACAGATAATTCGAAATGCTTCTACAAAAGCTTAATATTTATTTTCATTTAAATTTAATTTTTAATCGGGAAAAACCAGTCTAGAGCAAATTTACCACTCTATCTGATAAAAAAATAAAACATACAGGGTACTATTTGAAAAATTGGAGTTATGACAAATTGAAGACCATCGTGAGATAGGTTAGTTTTACCCTACTGATGACTCGTCGTTCCGATAGTAATCCTGCTCAGTACGAGAGGAACCGCAGGTTCGTACATTTGGTTCACGCACTCGCTCGATCGGGCGGTGGTGCGAAGCTACCATCCGTGGGATTATGCCTGAACGCCTCTAAGGCCGTATCCTTTCTAGGCAAAGGTGGCAACGATATCTCTAGGAGTTCCGAGAGTCGAAAGGCTCAAAACGAGGCTCGCCGCGGTCGTCGCACTAGCCCTATTTGCCGCCGGGATCGACGGTCGACGCTGGGATCGATCCTTGCCATGTTCCACCTGATCTCTTGACGGCCGATCATGGATCGCACAAACGTTTCGATGTTGGAACTCGGAATTGTCTGTAGTCTATAGTTGTCTGTCATTATCTGTCGAAATGGAAAAATGGGAAAAACATTTCTAAATCCAAGCAAATTAACAAAATAGGCCAATTTTACATTTAATTTGTTGAGAAATACCCTTTTATTCAAATTCAAAGTCTACTTCGAAATTTTTTAAATTTGTTCCTGAATTCTAAAACCAACTAGAAATAGCAAATACATGCTATTTCCAAGGTTATTTTTAATCCGATTTTAAATCTGAAAAAAGCGGTTGAAATAGAAATTACAGCTTTATGAGAAAAGTGACTTAAATATACAGGGTGCTATTTAAGACACGAAAGTTATGAAAATTTGATTTTTTTACCACCGAATGGTCAAAATGTGGCCATTGATACCTATATTTGATTTCCCAAATTTCAGAATTTTATTTTTAAAACTGTAGAAAAAAGTGAGTAGGTACTTTCTGGGTCACCCGGTATAGTCCCTATAAAAATAAAATGTATGCCCTGATTTTGAAAAACATTGGATAGAGCATTGGATCAAACAAAAATTTATTTATTTTTGTGCAGTAGAATTGATATAGAGACAAAATTAACCAAAAAATACAATTTGACGGTTTAGTTTGTTAAAGAGTATATAAGTATTTTGATATTTTTTTAATGCACTACCTATGTAATTTATTAGTTTAAATCACATACAGAAAAATTGTGCTATGAGAGAATAAACAAATCGGTAAAAAAATACTTTACTTACATTGTCTGTAAACAGTTGTATATCAGTATTGTTCTCCAAGAGTGATACGAGTTCTTCATCCGTAACTCGTACCCCTTTGGCTCTAAGTTGTGCCTCCAGATGCGATTTTTGTATGTTTCTAAAGTTCTCTAGTTCAGAACTGTTTTGTCTGAATATGTTCTGAAACCTTGTCTTCAATGTGTTATATTGGATTGATTTTATTCTCCCTTCTGCTGATTCCGCATTTGTATTCTTTACATCTTCTTCTAGTTCTTTTAATTTCGGATTAATCTTATGGCATATGCTCGTGTTGTTTTGAAACAGACATTCTATTTTATCGCCTAGATCTAAAAATAAATAAAATAATAATTAACAATAAGCCAACTATTTTTTTTTATAAAGCGTAATATTTCCTCTATGGACTAAAGCAGCGCGGTTTGGAAAGAACTCGGTGTTGAGTTTATAGAATATTGTGTAATCCTTATATGCTCTAAATTGCAATTTTATGGACTCTTACCTGCTTGCTTTACCTATTTACCCTTATTTACCCCATTTACCCCGAACCCTTCAACGGAATTAGATCAAAATATATTATAGTTCCAGATCTAATTACAATACATAAGTGTACCAAATTTCAAGTCAATATCATATACGGTTCCAGAGTAAACGTGCACACAAAAAAGTTACAGACAGACAGACCGACCGACAGACAGGAAATTTTTTTGCTCAAATTTAAAATCTCGACGTTTCATGACATTTTAATCCTTTTTCAACAAAAAAAAAACTATTTTTTTTTTGCATTACTATACTTCCGTTGGACGTGGAAGTAAAAAATTGCTAACAGGTCAATATGAAATTACTAACGAAACTTGATGCGTCCTTGGCATTTCCTGGCAAAATTTAAATATTGCATTTCTGGCAATTCTTACCAATTTACTGATTTTTCTTATTAGTTTCAATCCTTTATAGGGCATTAACTTATTTCATTGGGATGCGTTCTGGTTCTGATACAATACCGAGCATTGCTGGGAAACAGTTCCACTTTGTCTAATAGTAACAAAAGGACAAGGGACGCAGAACGATCTTTAATAATTTTAATTATTCATGAAACCCCAGACCCAAGTTTGTCTTAAAGTGCTCTCCCGATGCACGCGACAGCGACCAGAAGCAGCTGGAGACATGTATCACGCGACAAGCTAGAGACCAATGACAGGGAGGGCTACTCTCCCGATACATGCGACAGCGACACACAGTTGTCAGTGTGTTACAGAACTTGTAGAGTGACAAACAAAGCTGAGGGTCTTCACTCACCAGTTCTATTAATAATTCCTCTTCATCGGGTGAAAATGTTCGGGACGTTTTGAGTTTTGTCCCGACGAAACCATCAGCTTGACTCGACAGGAAAAGGTATCGCGTCACCGCTACCGAACCAGTCCAGAGACCTACTCTAGCGACAGCGACCAGAGACCGAGACACTTGCCTGTCGCATCGGGAGAGCTCCCATTTAACTCCTCAGAGGACGAGACTCCCCGCCGACAGAAGGGAGTATAACGTCCTCAGCCGAAGAGTGAAAGCCGCCCTCCAAGAACACCGTCAGGAGGGGTGGCAACGCCACCTTGAGTCACTCGATCCACAGGACAGAAGTATGTGGAATACCCAACGTGCCCTGCGAAACCGGAGGAAACCTATACCCCCGATTCACGGAGAGCGAGGGAGGATCGTCTACACTAACCAGGAAAAAGCCGAGGCGTTTGCCGACAGCTTAGAACTGCAGTGTAGAGAGAACGAGCTCGATGACGAGGACGAGGACTGGGTGGACGATGTCGAGCGCAGAGTACGTAGGATCCACCGCCTGCCTGATGACGACCACATCCGCCCGACTACCCCCGAGGAAGTCAAGGAAATCCTTAGGAGCCTAAAGCCGAGAAAGGCTCCGGGATGTGACAAGATAGGAAACATCGCTCTCAAAAAGCTACCCAGGAAAGGAGTAGCGGCGCTAGTCAACATCGTAAACGCGATGTTAAGGTTACGGCATTTTCCAGCCAGGTGGAAAAAGGCCGACGTCATTATGATCCCTAAACCAGGGAAAGAACTAATTTTCCCGTGTTCTTACAGGCCCATCAGCCTCCTCCCAGCCATGAGCAAGGTTGCAGAACGGGTCATCTTGAAGAGGCTCAGAGAAAAGACAGAAGAGCTGAATATCATCCCGGATGAACAGTTCGCGTACCGAACAGGACATTCCACCGAACTCCAAGTACTTCGCCTCACCGAGGAGATTACTAAGGGGTTCAACCAGCGGCAAGTCACCGCGGCGCTGTTCCTAGATGTTGCCAAAGCGTTCGACAGGGTCTGGCACGACGGCCTCCTAGCTAAAATGATGAGTATGGGTTACCCCATCGAACTCGTCAAACTAGTGAGGTCCTACCTGCACCGCAGACAGCTAAGGGTCAAAATCTCGGACCAACTCTCCACTTACAGGACCGTGGAGGCGGGAGTCCCGCAAGGTTCGGTGCTGTCACCGCACCTGTTCGCTATCTACACCTCAGACCTCCCCAGGACCGACCACACAGCCCTGGCCCTGTATGCAGACGACACAGCAATAATTGCCAGATCCTGGAAAGCCAGGGACGCAACCAGAAAACTCCAGGAAATGGCCACACTCCTGGAAGAATGGTGCACGAAGTGGAAAGTCGCCGTCAACGCCGACAAAAGCCAAGCCATACTCTTCAGACGAGTGCGGAAAGAAATTCCCACAGGACACGTCTCCATGAACGGCGAGGACATCCAATGGCACGACACCGTCAAATACCTTGGTGTGGTCATGGACAAAAGCCTAACGTGGAGACAGAACACGGACGCTATTACAGCCAAGGCGCGGCGCACAAGAGCCCTCATCTACCCGATGATGGGAAACGGTAGCCGTCTCAACCTGAGGAATAAGCTCACGCTTATCAAAACCCTCATCAGGCCGCAGCTGACGTACGCCTCGGTAGCGTGGGGTTACCAGGCAAAGTCCTACATGAAGAAAATCCAGGCAGTGGAAAACATCGCCCTCAGGACGGCGGTCGACGCACCATGGTACGTGAGAAACGCAGACATCGTCAGAGACCTGGAGTACACCACGGTCACTGAAGTCATCCGGGAACGAGCGAAGAAGCTGTACGCCCAAGCAGAGGAGCACGGGAACCCGCTAATCAGACAGGCCACTGATTACGACCCTGCCGACGCCCCGAGGCACAAACGGCCGAGGGTACAGCTTCTGGACAACGGGTGAGTATAACTTATATTTCCCGCTAACCGATCTGTTTCAGATACCCCAGGACGGACCACCACTACCAGAGACATGACGTTTTTCTACCCAAACCCAACCTCCTTGCGGGCGTCGGACAACATACCGTCCAACGCCCGTTGTCCTACCTGCTCCGTGGAGTCCGAAAGTGCTAAAAAAGCACTTAGGGTCTCCACACTCCCGAGCTACACAGCTCATATCCTTACCTTTCCGATGATCCGGGGTAGGACACACCTTTACTGTGTCCTACGTACCGGCAGTCAATCCCAGCCAAAACTTCCTAAAACCCAACTAGACCGATGACTACCCACGGGGGTGACAAGCTGGCGAAGAAAGAAAATATCAAGACAAGAAGAGCGCCAGAAGAGACCTCTGCCAGCGAGGTTGAAGAGCCAGGACCAGGGGAGGTCCGCAGAAAATACCACGACACATCTCGCATTTGCGGGCTGGGTCTGGTAGAAGTAAGCGGGCCCACCTATCACGAAGGCCGGTCCAGGTCTACAGAGATAATCTAGGAGCAAAGAGTAGTAGTCCTACTCGGCCCTAGTTATCGAGACCGTCATCAAGCCAATGGATATTGGCGCGCCCATTTAACTCCACTAAACTGGTACTCTGCGAGACACTTGTCGCTGTCTACGGTCGCGGTCTCTGGTCGCTGTCGCGTGCACCGGGGGAGCACTTTTATATAATATGCTACTAGTAGTTGGTGGTTTTTAGTCCCCAGAACTCAAAATCTATAAACGCATACAGGTTACATATGGTATAACTTCTTATAATCTGTCACATAAAGCACACGCACTGACATGTGGCTTTTGTTATTTGTCTTGACAAGTAACTTCCGAATATTTAGAGGTCGTTAGTTTTGACCATTAAATTTACCATTATTGTCTTATAGATTGTTTCAGAGGTCGCTTGGCTCTGAGTAGCCTTATTTCACTTTAACCTAAAAGATCTCTTGTAATTTACCCTACAACTAGTTGCTGCCCAGGATTTCAAGACTTTTTACAAGGCTTGTGATTTTTCTGGGGGGCTAGTTTCCCTATGTCTTCAGGCGTTAATTCCGCCTTCTCCAGATATTTTAGCTTAATACGGATTAACACCTTGCATTCGCAAAGTATATGTTCCACAGTTTCAGTTGCAGCACCGCAATATCTGCATTTATCGTCTACTGTCTCGCCCATGTTCTTGAGATGGTATCCCAAAAGGTAGTGGCTTATTAGAAGACCTGTACCTGCGTTAATTCGGACTTTTTGATTTCAAGAAGTCTTATGGCATTCTTTGCCGGATAAGTTTTAAACTTTTTCGCTTCTCTTTGGGCCTGGAGTATTCCTCCAGTAGGAATTTTTCTGTTTCTTTTCCCATTTTTGGATCTCCTTCATTATGTGCCCCATGAATAGGCCACAAAACGGATCGGGTCCGAAGAATGGCGCCTCAGTTCCTTTTTTGCAAGGCTATCAGCTAATTCATTACTTTGTGTTCCCTCATGCCCTGGCACCCATATCAAGGTATCTTAGAGATTGTTTACAGTCCAAGGCCATTTTAAACTCGAAGGTATAGGACCTTAGAGCTTTTAGTCCTGCCTGACTATCTGAAAGTATATAGATCTTTGCTTCTTCGAATGCCTTTACGTATTCCTGAACACACAGATCTATAAGAACTATAGCGTAAATTTCTGCCTGGACGATGGTTGAGGTGTTGCCGAGGACCTGGATAGCCTACATTTAGGCTCTGCTATGCCCACTCCTACCCCTTTGGCCATCTTAGATCCATCTGTATACCAGATGAGTGACCCTTGCTCCATTCGCAGTGCTTCTATCCTGCTAGTCTGATGGCTTGCAATCAGCACATCAAACGGGCAGTCAAAGTCCTGCTTAATTGGCATTGAATTGGTGGATTTGGCCGTGGACTCAAAATGGACAAGCTTCAAAATCCTTAAGTGATCAACCACATCGCCTGGATTGAATTTAAGCCTGATATAGTCTTAAGTCTTTACATGCAAATGCAGAGGAAGTCGGTCAAGCATGACCTCCATAACTGCTCTGTGATACGAGAGCATTACTCCTGTAGCCCCTAAGCAGGAAAGGCGCTGCAATTTCAGCAACTTTGAATGTGCTAATTTTTCTTCTGTTTTTGGTCACCATACACATGATGCGTAGGTCGCCATAGGTGTGACAACCGAAAATAGGACAATATGTGATTTTCGACTTTAGACCTCAAGTCATTATTGTCTTACAACCAACTGTTATAAAAACCTTGAATAGACACACTGAGGCAGCTAGAATTCGAGTTACTATACCGTCCAATCTATACTTCTTACTCAGAACTTATAAAAAGTAACACGATAACACGTAGGTTACGGTGATTAAAAACTTGTTTTCTCTTTTGATCAAATATAAAGTAACAAAATTTAAAAAATTGAACTTCGGTGAGTTAAGGTCCATTTCATCAGATCCATCAATGTATATTTATCACTGTTACTCTGTATCGTTAAGGTAACAATGGCTAGGTATTGTCAAAGTGTAAACAAGAGACATTCTCTTACGATGTCGCCTACTGTGAATTGAAATTTTTTTAAATCATTTACGAATTGTTAATAAAAAATGTAAGTGTTGAGAATTACTAATAAATCAACACCCTTGACACTGTCATTCCTGTATTAAGTCATTCCTAGCAAGATTACTGGCAGTACTATTCATTCCTGGCAAATACCAGTAATTACTGGCAAATTGGTAACGCTGGTTCCCGAAGGGATTCCTTTTTACAACTCTACGACTTGGTGTGGTAGATGGAAACATAGGACCATAGACCTATATAGTATAGTGTAACTAACCTCAGTCGAGAATGTCAGTCTAAAAGCGTTGCTACCAGGATATATCATTACGATGCCTGCCTGTGACGAAATAATGCGTGGTTAAGCCGCTCTAAGACGCATAAATTTTGAAGTATAAAGTAATCGGGGCGAGCGTAGGTGCGTCTTTACTATGTACATACTTCGGTATGCGATGTAAAGCAACGACAGGCGCAGTTAGTACTTGGATGGGTGACCATTCCAACGGAAACCGCGTCCTCGCCTCACACATCTTCCAGCGGCTTGTATATCAGTGTATGCGCAGAAGTTATACAACCTTAGGCGAGGGTTGTATAGGAGATATACCCTCCTTCGGAGGGGATGTAAAGCCGTCGGTCCCTTGTCTATTAAATGTTAGGCAAGTAAAAGATCCCTACTCTTCTTAAGGGAAGAGGTTCGGCAAAAATTCCTGGTTGGGGGTAGCTCGTCTACAGGCGTCGGTGTTAGGCCTCAGTAGCGGAAATAGGCCGACGTTAAATAAATGTATTAAAAAAAAATCGGCAGCTACTGAAAGCGGCTGGAACCTCCCCACTCGATCTCATCCAAAATCTTTTCAGATCTTCTGGGGCACTAAAAAAACCCTCAACTTAATGAATTTACAATCATCTATGCGAGTTATTACCTACATTATCGTTCGTTGAAACATATGCTATTAGGATATTAACAACTTTAACATCACTTGAACTATTAAGAAAGTCTAGTTATCCTAAATACTACAGATTTGTAAAGCAACAAGCTGAAAATTGGTAAAGTGATAATCTATAATAAATTCACCACCGAAGGTACAGAAAGCATATAATATTGATATTGTTACATCTACCTTTAAAGTTTGTGACAATCCACTAAAAGTTACAAATATGCCGAAAGCTTATTAACATGACATGACACCAACGTTATCGGATGACAAACGATGGCAATGACAATAGTCAAAATTTGCTCATTGCAATCCGATCGCTCGCAGCTGTCTTTGTTAAATGAAACATTAGCATTTCAGTAATTTTACTAGATTTTAGAGGAATATTTGTAGTTTAATTGTTCAATTCGTCTATATATATATTTAAAAACGGCACTAAACGTAATCCGCTCTACTTCTAGGGCAGTGAAGAAACCCTCACATGTGAATTGACACGTGATGTGACGAGTTTCACGACGTAACGGCTACGCGCATCGATCATATCAGGCGAAATGCGATCTATGCTTCATATTTGCTTTGTTTTTAATTTTTTTCATGGAAACCAAATCGAAAGGGTGGAAGTCTGATATATCGTTGAAATAAGAATTTTAACTGCTTTTCAATGGTTCCATTGCAAATTGAAAGTAATTACAAAAAAATAACTTGTTGCGTCAAAATGGCATTAAACGTAATCCGATCTCAACCAAAACCTTTTCAGATCTTCTGAGACACTAAAGAAACGCACATGCAAAGTTTCATTCAAATCCGTTCAGTAGTTTCGGCGCTATCCTGCTAACACACATACACACACACAGACATTTTTCAAAAACCACTTTTTTCGGTTCTTAGGACCTCAAAACGTAAAGATTTGATGTTATCTCAATTTTCGTTTTTGAACCAATTTTAGTAACCTCACAATTTTATTGTGGAGAGGTTAAAAAAAAAAAGTATAAAGTAATGCCACTTTAACAGCAGTGTTTCCAAGCTTATCCCTTGATAGAATAAAAAGTTACTGCTCTTTTGGTTGGTCGAGACAAAAGATACAGACAAAAATGTGAAAGAAAATTGTAAATAATTTTAAATAATTATTATCCTGTTGAAGGGTTCGGGGGTAAATGGGGTAAATAAGGGTAGATAGGCAAAGCAAGCAGGTAAGAGTCCGTAAAATTGTAATTTATGGAATGCACAAAAAGCCAAGGTCTCAAAATTTTGATTGGCATCGGCCACCCCCCACTATCACCCCCAACACCACCTCCATACTATTATTAGGGGAGTAAACAAATTTAAATGTGATTTAGTGTATATAACGAAACGCCTCAAAAAATTTTTTTGGCGTCGGCTACTCCCTCTACCACCCCCACCCTATTATTAAAGGGAACAAAAAATTAAATTGGGATTTAGTGTGTATACGAGAACCAAGGGACTAACATTTTTTTGGCATTAGCCACCCTCTCTACTACCCCCCTTGCCACCCCCACTCTATTTTGAAAGGGAGTAAAAATTAAATTGGGCTTTAGTGTGTATACGAGAACCAAGGGCTTCTAAAATTTATTACTGATACTGATTAAGTCTAATTATAACAATCTAATCTATAATATCTATCTAATCTTTTTTATAAATAATAAATGTATGTAATTATGTAATGTAATGTAATGTAATGTATGTATGTATTATGTAAGTATTTTGTATGTATGCATGTATGTATTATGTAATGTAAATTAATGTAATTTTGTAAATTTTTATCTCATTATTGTTGTTGTTATTTTTATATATTTTGTTCATTATTTTCTGTAATTGTGTGTCAACCTGTTGAAAATAAACGTATTATTATTATTATTATTATTATTATTATTATTATTATTTGGAAATTAGCCACCCCCTCTACCACCCCTACCCTATTATTAAGGGAGTAAAATATTACATTGGGATTTAGTGTGTATAAGACTTGGATGCAAAATCTGGATATGGAAGTAGTGATTCCTTGGGCAGCGGTTTTTTTAATAAGAGTAAAAAATATGGATTTTCCTGTGAAATGTGAAAATCTACGTTTCTTTTTTACTTGCAACTATTTTTCTAGGATTAGTAGTTTTCGAAAATCGCAGGTCAATATACGGAACGCCCGTCTATCAGAGTGAAATAGAGAGTGAGACTCTTTAAAAATCATAAATCCTGTCATAAATATTGTAGTAATCGTCGAAGGTTAATTTCAACGTGATCTTGTTCAGAACAACAATATACATCAGAAAAATGTGTTGGAAACATTTTTCAGCCACTGGCAGAGTGAGATGGGGGTTGAAATACTTTTGAAATCATAAATCACGTCATAAAAATGCGTATGGAACAATCCTATTTTGGCAAATGTTTATTCAAGAATTCAAGAGATGTATTGAATATATGATAATAAATTTAAATATTTATTTACTTTTTTTATTTTGGTTTAATTTTATACTTTATTTAAAAATTGTTATAAATTATTTAATTTCAAGTATATTCTAACTTTCACTTTACTAACAGGCTTCATATTCCTATCCTGGTAAAATCTACTCACACCACCTCGTTAATTTTTACTGGTCGGTGACATTTTATACAAGAACTATCAACATTTACCAAATTTATCTAAAACTGTTGAAGTTTTTACTTTATATATTGTCTTCTGAATTCTAAATTATTATCTGAAAAATATAATCCAATTTGTCATGTTCATCATAAATTACATGGATTTTGTTAATTTATATCTACGCCTATGTCATTGTGGACACTGACATGTTATTGAGCGAGTATTGGTAAGTGGTTAAATACCAATAATATTAATGTAATATTCCCAGTTTTTAATTACATTTTTTAATTAAGGAATTGAATGTAAATATTATTACGATTTCTGTAATTAAGCGCATATTAACGAAGTGGAAACCGGAAATTTTGTAAATATTTTACCCACCTTTTTGGTTAATACTTAGGTCGTCCAATCTATTTACATACTGTCGGATAGCTTCGACATTCTTTTCTATGGCTTCAATCCATTGCCCCAAAACTTCAGCCCTCTCAAAAGTTTTCTTCAAGTTATTTTCATCGCTGTTGCTACTATCCTAAAAACAAATTCGTGGAATTTATTATCATTATTATTTTAAATAAGTAGAGTACATACGTTTTCGATATCAACAGCAACATTTTGGTTCTTTTTTTCTTGTGCCTGAAAGGATATTTTGTGTTTAATAGGCATTTAATATTGAATAACTAATTAATTTAATGAAAAAATTACCTTCAATAGCTCACCTAACCTATCTTTTGCCATCGTAGAATACACAGGTCTAATATTTATTTACCTTATCAGTAAATATGACGTGTGTTTGCTTTGTATTAAATTGTATCATATTTATTTCCGTTGGAAAATTATATTCCAGGATGTTTTATCGATTGTGGTATGCCCATTTGTAATATATAATTGCTTTTAAGGTAGTTTCAAAGCCTAAAATCAAAAAACTGGTATTATTCATCTATATCTTACCTGTAGGCATTGTTATTATAAAATAACAAGCATAGTTTGTGACATAAGCATGCAGTGGCGTACTGATATTATTTAATTTACTTTCAAATATGTTACTGCAAATTACTTTAAAATTACATTCATGTTTAATTATTTTTCGGGTATGTTCCTCAAAGTTTTCAATTTTATGTTTCCATAGTCTGCCCCTATTTTTGTCATATAAATCTGTCTCACATTTCCTATTTAATCTCTCTTTCATCTTAATTTCACTCGCTCTGTCATTATCATTATGTATGTAATACGTTTTCCTAGTCCTATAGTTCATATTCATTCGATTATCACTTCTTATTAAGGTTTTCTTTCTGTCGGTCTTTCTCTTTGTTTCATTTCCTTTTTTATTTTAATTTTATTTCAGTTTTCTTGTCCGCTTTTATTATTTAATTAAGCGTTTCCCTTTCTATTTTAATTTATATATTTTATTTTGTCTACCATCTTGTCATATAGCATTTTGAGTATTGTAAACATTCCCTCATTTTCCTTCGAGAAATGCCTTGTGTAAGTGCTTTTGCTTTTTAGTAAGTAAAAACAACCCAGATTCATCTTCTCCACCATGGACTGGTAAGATCGTTATATTTTATATTATTTTTTTGAACTCTTTTTTTGTCTTCTTTCATATTTAATTTGTAATAAATGTTTGTTGTTATATTTGTTTTTAAATGGCCAAGCCAAGCACCCCTTCTGGCGACAGCGCAGTGGTCGTGACATTTGGTGGAGGTGCCGGGCATCGATCCCGGTACATCGGGTAGTAATTATGCTGTATTCTCGTGAGCAGAAAAAAATAGGACAACTTTTTTTTTTCTAATGTAAATCTGTCTCTATTTGAATATGTAATGAGTAGCCGAAATAAAACAGATATCACTTTCAATTTATTTTATATTTTAATGCTGTAGTTATTGCTATAGTAAATGATGAATAGTTAATGAGACAGATTGCATTAACGAAAATTTGGTGTATAATATTTTAAGAAAGCGGATAATAAACGGTACGATTAGTAGAAATCCTGGATCAAAGGACAAAGGATATCCTACTTAACAAGAAACTAACTATTAATATTTCGTTATTGCACCATTTCTATTTATAACTTCTATAAGTCTGTTTGGCATAGAATTAAATAACCTTATACAATAATCATTAGTAATAATATTTTCCCATGCATTATTTACTATTTCCAGTAATTCTTCGGCATTTCGTGGTCTCGCATTTCGTTCTTGGATACTTCTACGAGTAGTCCCCATACTTCTTCCACAGGGTTAAGATCTGGACTATGACTGGGCCAGTTAAGAACATTGATGTTGTTATCTTGAAACCAGTTAGTTACGGTATGAGCAGTATGAACGGAACAATTGTCTTGTTGAAATATGAACTCATTATTAGGAAATAATTGTGACACAGAAGGGAGCATAATATTGCCTAAAATCCTAATATACGTTTCACTATTAAATCGTTCCTCAATATGCCACAAAACACCAGGACCACGTGCCGTTATCCAAGCCCACATATTGACGGAAAATAACGACCTTTATCATCGTTAGATATATATTTCTCATCGAATCGAGTATTCGGAGGGCGGTGAACACGAATACGACCGCTGTGTGTTGACTGGAAAGTTTTTTCGTCTGTAAAGATTACATTGTTCCAAAAATTTACATCATGCGCTAAAAATTCAAGCACAAATCCTACTCGAGCTTCTTTATGTTCAGCTTTAAGTAAGTATTTCTGTGCTGCCGCATGACAGCGCAGCTCCGATTCTCTTACTCACCAGCGACCAGTACTACTCGATCCAGGAAAATTTGTTTCTTCAGCAGCCTGAATAACTGAGTAACATGGATTTTCTACTAAAGCATTTACCAATTGCAAATCTTGCTGTTGAGTTGATATCCTTCGTCGCCCAGATCCAGGATTTCTGCTAACCGTACCGTTTATTCTCCACTTTCTTAAAATGTTACACACCGAATTTTTGTCAATATTATAACGCAGTGTAATTTGTCTCATTGACCATCCATCTTCTGTTTTAGCAATAACTCCAGATTTAATTAAATTGCTTATATGAGGCATATTAGTTTTTTGCACACTTGCAATAAATTATGATAACTAACTGACAATGTCACAAAAATTGAAGTTTGATGTACACAATTAGATTTTAGCAAAATACCGTTATAAGACTTGTCCTTTTTTTTTGCTGACGACCGACCGTACTATAAAATTAACCAAAATACTCAAATATCATCACAATGCGAAGTCGAGATAGATCCTTCTAGTTTATAATAATACTAATAACAATTTTATGGCCCTACAACAACGATTTTAAATACATTTTTATAAAGAACTGTTGGTCCGCCATTATTTAATAAATAAAAAATAATACTATGAAATAGGAACTCTTATTAATATTAAATAACGCACCAAATCTCATAGCTGTAACAGAAAAGGATCCTGAAATATTAAACAAAACTTATTATATGGCACCACGTTCAAAGGACTCTAGTTCCCTTACGAACCATGTCGCACACATGTCGATAGTAACTTTTTTTCATATTTTGATAAGTACTATCTTTATCCTATTTGAGGATAGGAATTTCCTAATACTGTGTATATCTCATTTGAATTGGCCTCGCCCGGGTCGCGCAACCCCCGCACGCCTCTTTATTAATAATTATTTTTTTAACTTCTAGTAATATTTTAATAGTTTTCTGTTACGAAAATAAAAATGTAGTAATAAACAAAAAATTAAGTCAATACGCTTACTTACTTATTAACAATATTGTAAAATGCAAAAGTTAAGATGTCTTGGCAAATATGCCTCACAGAAAAAACTTTAGCTCCCCAAATTGTCCGCTTTTTCATATACTTCTAAACCATATAAGAACATTTTATATTTGAATTCTCTTTGCGCATCAAAATTTAATTTGTTTATAATCAATTTTTTTGAAACGCAAAGAAAATTTTCAGAAGTTGAAACAAAAAATGTTTTCTTACAGTGATCGTAAAGTACTCTCAAAGTGCTACAGACAGAGCTATCATATACATTTCTCGGTGTTGATGGCAGGATTTTACAAGGGTGTAAAATTTTAGCTGTTTCAATGCCTATTCTGATTTGAAATTCTAACTGAAAATAGTACTCTGTAAGACCTGCATTATTCCCAAGTTTCAGTGAAATTTGCACATTTTTTTTCAGAGAAATAATAATTTGTTTTTTGGGGGCGAGCGTGGGTACTATGTACATACTTCGATATGCGATGTAAAGCAACGTAAGGCGCGGTTAGTAGTTAGATGGGTGACCGTTCCAACTGTTACCGTATGTTCTCCATATTACCAAGATGGCCGACGAAAAATCACTAAAATTTGTCAAATAATTTAATCATTACGGTCAACTTGGCGAAACCTATTAAAAAAGTCATTAAGGCACCCGGGAACTCAAAAACCCCAATTTTCAATTAATATTTCTGAGAAAATTCACGCCACATCAATAATTCCCGAATAATCTAATTATATCGTCAATAACCTCCCAATATCAAAATTCATCCAAATATAGCAAAAAACTTACAAAGGATCGCCCTAAAAAATACAGCCCCCTCATCATCTCAAATTACTTTCAAATGACTCCCCAAACCTCAAATTAGAATATTTTATTTCACTTCCCAAAAGCCTCTACAAGTCTCTTTCGCTTCAATTCAACGTACATATTAAATTTCCAATAATATATCAAAACGTCTTTCATTTATCTCTCCAATCAGCCCATAAAACGCTCATTCCAAAACCAAATCCAGTTGACGTGTTCCCACTAGTTGCTGGCAACTCGTCACTATCTTCATTTCATATTACCCTAAAACTCAATCCCGCCCTGTTCGACGCAGACAATTACATGCCCTCAATATGATTTAATATAACATTAATTATGGATTAAAATACGACTTGCAACGCTACTTCACGGGACCAATTCAAATTTAACCAATTATTCAGACAGTTATCGTTCATATTTCTAAAATCAAATTAGATTCCGCTGACATTTCCATATCAAATTATTACATTTTCTACAGCCGATCTAGTGATATATAAGTTTCGACCCAATTTTCCAAGATTTCATCAACCCTTGCACAATATTTCATAATTTAAGCCTCATATGATGGTCTGGCTCCCTTTCCGGCTTTTCCAGCTCTCAGCGAGCATCGTGCCCCATCATGAGTATAAATAAGGGAGCGAGCCAAGCCCCCGGCAAGTTGTGCTTTCGGCGTATTTAGTGATAAGTAAACTAGTGCCCCTACCACCTTCCTAGGCAGTTCCTAGTAAAAAAAAAATTATTTAAACTTTAATATTCAGCCCCAGTGCTCCATTTTAAATCGCCTTCGCGGCCCTAGTTTTTAAGTGAAAATCGCCTTCGCGGCCCTAGTTTTAAGTGAATTTTCTCATTATTAAATAACAAATTTTAATTAAACAAAATACAGCAAACCCCTCGGCAAATTTCAAGTGTCGATACTTTAAGATAATTTTTGTGAATAAAATTTTGATTTTACTATTTTAATATTCAACTCTTGTGTGTTAACCGGAAATAAATCAGTTGTTAATTTTGTTCTAAAACAAAGTGTTTAATTTAAACTTGAGCTACTATACTATAAAGGGTATAGCCTTTGACCCTGACTAAAATTATATTCAGTAAAGTGTTAAATAGATAAAATCAGATTAATTTCGAGTGCAAATCAAGCTCTGACAGTATACAGGGCGAAGCAGTTGGCCCATTCCAGCCTTTCAAGTTTATCCGCCCCGAATTCAATCAACAAAATTAAGTGCACGAAAGGCCTCTAGAGGCTCATACAAAGCTCTGTAGCTGAAATTATTTTACTTTTTCCAAACCAGAGGTACCGTTCGTGTTCACAACGAAGACCGCGTCCTCGCCTCACACATCTTCCAGCGGCTTGTATATCAGTGTATGCGCGGAAGCTATACAACCTAAGGCGAGGGTTGTATAAGGAATATACCATCCTTCAGAGGGGATGTAATGCCCTCGATCCCTTGTCTATTAAATGTTAGGCAAGTAAAAGATCCCTACTCTTCTTAAGGGAAGAGGTTCGGCAAAATTCTTGGTTGGGGGTAGCTCGTCTACAGGCGTCAGTGTTAGACCTCAGTAGCGGGAATAGGCCGACGTTAAATAAATGTATTTAAAAAAAAACAATTTGTTTAAAAATATCTAATTTTACTATTTTATTTTTTATAAATAGTAATAATAATCGGAACGAATTCTAGTTTATAACGGGTCCGGCAGAGTGAAGTATCCATTTTAAATTGAATTGTTTTTATTAATGGCTAAATTTTTATTCGAAAATTAAACACAAAGCTCTTGAAGTAACACGGAAATTTTATTTTTGAAATATTACATCAGTTAAATGACCTCCTCGCTGCTGACACTCTTGAAGCCTAGCACGAAAGTTTTTTATCACCCGCTCCAACATTTCAATTGGGATTGTATTTATCTCTGTAAGAATGTTATATATTTTAGTAGTTCCAAAGTTTGCGGTCAATTAGAAAACACTTTTGACTTTAAGTAGCCCCATAAAAAAATCACAAGCTGAGAAATCCGGTGGCCGTCCTGGCCGGTCCATGTCCTCAAATTTCGAAATGACATGGCCAGGAAACATTCTTCGCAAAATTGTTATATAATCCCCAGCAATGTGGGAAGTGACTCCGTCTTGTTGCACACCATCCATTCAAAGTTACGTAATACCTGGTGATGTAACAGTAACCGTCAAATCATTTTCCTCAAAGAAGATTGGCCCAAAAAGTCCAAACGGGGATACTGCACACCACACAGTAAAATTTTTGCTATGAAGCGGTACGTCGTGCAATTGTAGATGATTTTCCGTCTCCCAGTGGTGAAAGTTCGGTTTGTTAACATAAACATAAGTTATACCGTAGAATACAATGGAATGGAATGGAATAGAATAGAACAGAATAGAATAAACTTTATTGCTATAGATCCTACATAAAAGACATTAGCATTGTCAGCGTGATTAAATATTAAGAGTTATTACAATACAGCAAAATATAAAAGAAACATTAGAACACAAAATATATAACACGTATAAAATATATGAAAACAAGTAGAGCAGCAAAAAGAAAACACACAACAAAAATAGTCCTAAAACTAAAACTGTAGAAAATACGACAATCAGTTGCACTATTGAAATTTACTAATAAAAGTTTGATACATTTAAAAAATCACTGTAAGAGTAAAACGTATTTTCAAGTAAATAATAAATAATAATAATAATAAATAAACACCACAGAAATTAGACAACCCCCAATTCCAGAAGCCAGGACTTGTGCGGAAGGGGGTTACACATTGAAAAAACGCAGACATACAACCATTTCCTCCGGCAGTGCCTGAGCCAGGATTCGAACCCGGTGGTGCGATGTCCGTGTGATTAATCGCGATTGCCACCTCGTGCCTTAACCCACTCGGCTATCGACCAGAATACAATTTGAGTTGATTTTTGAAGGAATGAATGTTAGTAATAGATTTGAATTCTTGTGGTAAGGCATTGTAGGCTTTGATAGCGTTATAACATGAACTTTTTTCATAAAAATTATGGTGGTGTACTGGTACTCTGAGATCATTTCCATGTCTTGTTGTCATCAATCTGTACACGTCAATATTTCTTGTAAATTCACCAGTATTTTTTTTAACGAACAAAACTAATTTTTAAAAATAAAGAAACGGGATGGTAAGTATCTTCAATTCTTTAAACAAAGGTCTACATGAATCTCTGCAAGATACCTTCATCATACACCTAATTATGCATTTTTGACAAACAAATACTTTCTGCCAATGTAGGGAGGAACCCCAGAATATTATCGCATATTCTAGAATACTTTTTACATATGTAAAATAAAACATTCTTCGAGAGTCTACTGATAGTTGGTTTCTCATGAATCTTATTAGGTAACAGGACGAATTAATTCTTGATATTAAAGTATTATTATAAGCTTCCCAATTTAAATTACTATCTAGCGTTATGCCAAGAAAGTTTACATTTTCAGTTTGTGTGATTGAAGAACCATTTAATTGAATATACAACGAATAATCAAGATCAGTAGTTGGAGTAAATATAACAAGAGTAGTTTTATTTAGGTACATTTAAGTTTAAGCCATTCGAACTACAATATTTAGGCATATTTGAGGATATTGTGGTAAGTTTACTTACACAAACCACTAAGGATTCTTCAGTTGCAACACAGGAGTTATCATCGGCATATTGATATAAAAAAATCTATATTAATATAATAAAATAAATAAGAAGGGCCCAAGTATAGATCCCTGAGGCACACTATGTAGTATACAAGTTTTATCTGAAAGAACAGTTTGAAGTACTCCATCCTTGAAAGTTGTTAGTGCAGTAACTTGTGATATATTATTAAGGTACGACTGGAGTAGTTTGTTAGATGTACCGCATACACCGTAACTGTTTAATTTATCGGCATAATTAATTGTGTAAAAGGCTCTTGACATGTCGAAATACAAGCAGGTGACCTTCAAATTTGAATCAAGCGCTGTAATAATTTTGGTTAGTGAGTGATAGGTAGCCTGTTATGTTGAACAATTAGGCATAAATCCGAACTGACAATCTTTAATTATTTTATGTTTAGTAAAAAAAAGAAATCTGTACACTGATTCCTCAAATATCTTTGCAAAGTTAGATAAAATTGCGACGAACTTCTGCTAATTTTCAACATTCTGGAAACATAAAGGTACTAATGCTATCAAAATCAAAACATGTTCGAGTCTGCCAAACCACACAACGGTGCTGTCAAGTTTTTCAAAAAGAAAAGACATTAAGAGAAAACAAGTTTAGTGATTTTTTCAAAAAAATTGTCTCCAGTTTTTTTTTGGGGGGGGGGGGGGAGTATAACCCCATAGCTTCCCTAGATTTGCCACTAAGTATACCTGTGTATATAACCTTGTGTATATTGATTATTTTCTATTATTGCTTAAAACACAGTTGTTCTACAACCACTAAGTCATTAAAATTTTTAAAATGTACGGTCGTGAGCAAAAAAAAATAGGACAAGTCTTATAACGGTATTTTGCTAAAATCTAGTTGTATACATCTAACTTCAATTTTTGTGTCAGTTAGTTGTCATAATTTATTGCAAGTGTGCAAAAAACTAATATGCCTCATATAAGTGATTTAGTTAAATCTGGAGTTATTGATAAAGCAGAAGATGGATGGTCAATGAGACAAATTGCACTGCGTTATAATATTGACAAAAATTCGGTGTGTAACATTTTAAGAAAGTGGAGAATAAACGGTACGATTAGTAGAAATCCTATATCAGGGAGACGAAGGATATCAACTCAACAACAAGATTTGCAATTGGTAAATGCTTTAGTAGAAAATCCATGTTACTCAGTTATTCAGGCTGCTGAAGAAACGAATTTTCCTGGATCGAGTAGTACTGGTTGCCGGCGATTAAGAGAATCGGAGCTACGCGTCATGCAGCAGCAATACTTACTTAAAGCTGAACATAAAGAAGCTCGAGTAGGATTTGCGTTTGAATTTTTAGCGCATGATGTAAATTTTTGGAACAATGTAATCTTTACAGATGAAAAAACTTTCCAGTCAACACACAGCGGTCGTATTCGTGTTTACCGCCCTCCGAATACTCAATTCGATGAAAAATATATATCTAACAATGATAAAAGTGGTAGATTTTCCATCAATATATGGGCTTGGATATTGGCACTGGTCCTGATGTTTTGTGGCATATTGAGGAACGATTTAAGGGTGAAGCATATATTAGGATTTTAGCCAATATTATGCTCCCTGTGTCACAATTATTTCCTAATAATGAGTTCATATTTCAGCAAGACAATTGTTCCGTTCATACTGCTCATACCGGAACTAACTGGTTTCAAGATAACAACATCAACGTTCTTAACTGACCCAGTCATAGTCCAGATCTTAACCCCGTGGAAGAAGTATGGGGACTATTCGTAAGAAGTATCCAAAAACGAAATGTGAGACCACTTAATGCCGAAGAATTACTGGAAATAGTAAATAATGCATGGGAAAATATTATTACTAATGATTATTGTATAAGGTTATTTAATTCTATGCCAAACAGACTTATAGAAGTTATAAATAGAAATGGTGCAATAACGATATATTAATAGTTAGTTTCTTGTTAAGTAGGATATCCTTTGTCCTTTGATCCAGGATTTCTGCTAATCGTACCGTTTATTCTCTACTTTCTTAAAATATTACGCACCAAATTTTTGTTAATGTTATAACGCAGTGCAAGTTGTCTCATTAACCATCCATCATTTACTATAGCGATAACTACAACATTAAAATAAAAAATAAATTAAAAGTGATACCTGTTTTATTTCGGCTACTCATTACATATTGAAATAGAGACAGATTTACAGTAGAAAAAAAAAGTTGTCCTATTTTTTTCTGCTCACGACAGTATAGTGTTTCGGCAGCTTAAACAAATATTTTGACCTCATATATGCTTTGAAGTCTATGGTTAACATACATAAAAGGCATATTTCCTTTCCTATAAACTACCTTCTCAACGTAAACAATCCCAAAATTACAAAGCGTTGAAATGAATTCTCCTATTGGGATATTTTGTGTCTAATTCTAATGAATATGAATATATAAAAATTCCACAAAGCCATCACTGTTACTGCTCCATATTTTTGGTAATTTCTAAATGATCTACGTAGACCGTGAACCGTTAATAAAGATTCACTTTCATTTTTTCTTAATTTATTAGCTTTCTATTTCTACATCAAACATAAATATTATATAAATACGGTAGAATTTTGGAGTTAATGATTTAATTAATTAATTTAAGCAGAAAATAGAATTTCTTATCTGTTAACAAATTGCTTTAGCGGAAACACTGCATATCATTATCTGTTATTGTATTAATTTGAAAACTAAAAATTGAAATTAATTGACACGGTGAATTTCTTTTACAGTAAAATATGAACTTGAGTCCAGATTTCTTCGACAGGAAGAGGAAGTATTACGAGGCACCCCTGTTAAGCCATCGATAAGTGTAAGAAGAATAAGCAATCAGCAGTGCCTAAGATAAGGCTATGGCGAACATTAAAAAAGGAAAATTTATATTCGTTTCATATTCAGAAGCTTCAGAATGTTCAATGACGCGAAGCTGGATACGATGTTCCACGCTTAGTATTGTGTAGGTGGACTTTGGCGCACAGAAGAACAGTGTTGAGAGTTTTATTCACGGAAAGTGCAATTCACACGTGATGGAATTACCGTCAGTAGAAACAAACATACTTGGAAGATTAAAGATCCCACACAGTGGTTCAAAGAAATTCCCAACGCAGATTTAATATTAACGTATGGTGTGGAATTTCTAATAGCCATCTACTAAGGCCTCTCTTTCTTGAAGGAATATTAACTGGTAAAGTTTATTTAACTTTTCTAAGAGATATTTTACCCGATTTATTGAGAAACATTGATACCAGGAATATGTGGTTTCAGCACGATAGTGCTGATCCATATTTCGCTTTACCGGTCAAAGATAATCTAAATCAGCATTACCACAACAGATCGATTGGTAGAGGAGGTACAGTTAACTGACCACCGAGGTCTCCTGATCTTACACCTCTAAACAATTTTTTATGTGGCCACCTATAGTCAGAGGTGCACAATGAGTTATTCGACACACGGGAACAATTATTAGAATACATTTTTAACGTATATGGTGGTATTAAAATAACCCAAAAATGATTAGAAACGCTATTATGAGAATATCAGATTCCACGATATATCCTACGACAGATATTGGAGAAGGCGCATGAATTTAACATTGGCACATTCTACTTGTTCATAGGTTTTAAGGCAGCATATGAAAGTATCTTAAGGAACAAACTAGCAAACTAAATCGACTAGTTAAAACAACAATGTCAAAAGTCATCTGCAAAGTAGAATCGAAAATGACACATCGGATGCACTCCAAACTAACGCAGGCATAAGAAAAAGAGACGCGCTAGCATGCCTTTTATTCAACATCGCATTTGCGAAAGCAGTTAGAGATGCAAATTTACAAAATAGAGGCACCACCTACAACATATCCATGCAAATAATGGCATACGCAGATGACATAGACAGTTGCCCGCACCCTGCGGAAGTCGGAAGAATCTTTTGATGTCTTGTGCACTTCAGCTGAGAGTATGGGACTCCCGGACCGCTGAGGAATCACATGTAGGCAAATAAGATGGACTTTATGGCGGGACTATTAACTTGTCCTCATAGTTCATACCATGCATGAGAAGCAGTGCTACACAACGTCGTTTCCTAGTAAAGAGTTCAGTTTTCGAGATAGTTGCTAAAATTGTCGCTTTGCGCAAATTTCGTTGCAGTTACGCAATTTATGCCCCGTGCAACGTGTTTCATTGTAGTTACAAAAATTACGTCCCTTGGGAAGTTTTCTTTGTTGTAGTTGCAAAAATTGCGCCCGCAGGACGTCGTTCATTGCACTTACAGGAATTACGCCCCGTGGGGCGTTTATTGTGGTAGTTGTTGCACTCATGTCGTGAGAACTTTCATAGTACTTTCAAAAATATCTTCCGACGACATTTCTACGTATCGCACACGGTTCATGCAAAATATTTCCTAAGTCCTTTATAAGGAAATTTTTGCTGACTTCAAGTTAGATGATTTTTGGTAGATTTATTGACAGGAACATGGCACAAAGCAAGACCAAGTTGAGATGGAACGGCGGAGTTGATGAGGACGCTGTGAAGATTAGTGCAGCAAACTGACAACGGTTGGCGATGAATAGGGACGAACGACGGAAGAGGCTGAAGAAAATCGGAGGCCACCTTGGGGGATAGCACTATAGATGATCATAATTTTGATATTATTTTATAAAAGTATCTCGAGAACCACTCACTTTCAAGGGTAAGTGTGGGGTGGGGGTGTTTTGAAATCAGTAAATTGTGCTGCATCTCCCATTTCACTATGTCCATTTGGATTTGGGACACCTTGTATATGGACTTGTGAGAAATATAAAAAATGCCATGTACTTTAAAGTGGCTTGTCCACGCAAGCTAGACATTTTAGAAGAAATAATATTTGAGATGTGTACTCTCGATAGGATTAGAAATAGATATACGAAAACTTCCCAACCTATTCGGGAACGGAAAGTCTCTTTTTTTGCAGAAAACCACCCCTGACGGGGACTTGACGCTGGTTTTTCACGTTTATTTTATAAACCGTTCGTTAAAAAAGAAAAATTTGTCGCTAAATTCTGTATAAAAAATGTCCTATTGACCTTGTGGCTTATCCCCACCTATTTTGCAGTAACAGCGTCCAAACTGAGTACTGGGTACTTTGGAGCGCGCAGGTATAAGTCGATCTTACACGAAGTTTCACTGCGAATATCTCAAAACCGGTTACTTCAACGATAAAATTCCCAGGAATGAGTTTATAGAGCGGAATATTCATGTCTAGCGGGCTTTAATGTAAGTGATTTTATTTATTTTCTCTTTTTTCCACAAACACAAATTTGAGCTCGTTCCTAACCCACCACTGAGTTAGAGCCTTCGGTGCGCTTTTTAAAAATTTGTTTCCCCTGTAGACGTATTCCACTAAAATTCTGTTCCATTTCATTCATGAGAGGGTTCTTCATCGACGAACTGTTCTTCAAATTTGGAATTTAAACATACTTGCCCATGGCAATTAGAGCACATTGTTGAGCAGCGCAATCCAACTTAAACACAGCTGCATCTTTTCCGCAACCCTCATTGCAACTGCAGGATACTAGTGAAGGGTGGAAATTGGTGCTGGTAACTCGGTGGTATAAATGGGTGCTAAGACATTGCCCACTTTCTACCAACCCCATTCCGTTGGTTTCAAGTTTTCGCCTCGCCAAGATTGAATTTGATGCATATAGCTGTGATATTTTGAAGCTGTTTATATTTATCGTCCTGTCGAGCTTTGTTAACGGCTATTAAATTTACCAATACTCTTTCAACACGCACATCTGTTTCATCTTCTTGAAGCGACTTTTCGCAAATGAAACAATCACCTATTGTCTTCGTATCTTAAAAAAAATGTTTTAAAATGTTTTCTTAACCGCCTCTCAAGTTACCAATATAACCCCCTGGAAGGTCTCAAAGATTTTGTGTTAGGTAATGAGACGAGGCCCAACTACAGAAACACTTTCACGCACATTTAAGTCTATGTAATAATAACGTATCTGCATATATTTTTCTATTTCTTTCAGTCTATCTTCACAGTACTTCCTAAACGTTTCCTATCGTACTATTACTCGCACGTTTATTCCACAACTGAAGGTTCGAGGGACAAGGCACTCTCAGATTTAACAAAGATTCTATTCTGATCTGTGCCTTTTCCTTCTACTACATATCACAATGCTTCAAACATATGTCCTAAGGCCATCTAGAATGAATGATTTACATAAATTAGTGCGGTACATATTTTACGTATAATTACTTCCTGAAAAACAGAGTGGCTTTAGACCAAACCGAGGCACATCGGATTTAATCTTCACACTTAAACAGCTTCAAGAAAAAGCACTCGAACATCAAGGAGAAATTCACATGGCCTTCATTGATTTAACCAAGGCGTTTGACTCGGTGGACAGGGAAGTGCTCTGGAAAATTATGTTCCGCTTAGGTATCCCTAGAAAATTTGTGGAAGTATGTCGCAGTCTACATACAAACAACAACGCCCAGGTTATGTATAATAATGAGGCAACCGAACCTTTCCAAACCCTCACTGGAGTTAGGCAGGGATGTGTCCTAGCACCTTTACTCTTTAATTTGTTTACCACTGCTCTAACAATTATTGTTGACAACAAACTGACAGTCAGAGGAATAGGTCTCAGATACCGTTTTGATGGCGGTCTCTTTAACATAGGGCGCTTTAGAGCTTTCACGAAGACACGCACACGATTCATTTGTGATCTCCAGTATGCGGATGACTGTGCACTTTTGGCCTCTACGCCGGAAGAGCTTAAAGAACTTTTAGATGTGTATGCCCAGAGCTATGATTCCTTGGGACTTGAAATCAACATTGGAAAGACTAAGATTATGTCAACTCCTCATCAAGTGAACCAAATAGACATTACACTTAACGGAAATTCTCTTGAAGTGGTGGATCAGTTCAATTACTTAGGCAACGTTGTTAATGACAAAGCAAACATGGACAGCGAGATTCGCAATAGAATTAACGCTGCATCTAGAGCACTCTGGGGTCTTAGAGAGAGAGTATTTGACAACCACGACCTTGCTTTGTCAACGAAAATGGCTGTCTACAGAGCAGTTGTCATTCCAACACTGCTATATGGATGTGAAAGCTGGGTCACTTACCGTCGTCATGTGAAAGAATTAGAACGTTTTCAGCAAAGACACCTCAGAAGTATGATGAAAATCCGTTGGTTCCATCACATATCAAACGTGGAAGTACTCAGGAGAGCAAAAAGCCTTCCAATTGAGGTGCTTATTTCAAGAGCACGCCTAAGATGGGCAGGTCACGTTCATCGTATGCATGATAACCGCCTTCCTAAATGTACACTTTATGGTGAATTGCTAAGCGGTAGAAGAAGGCGTGGCGGTCAACGAAAGAGGTTCAAAGACGTTTTCCATGAAAATCTAAAATCCTGCGGTATTGCAGACGAGCAATGGGAACAACTTGCAGCGGACAGAACCGAATGGCGAGGGGTTGTGGCCAGCTATCAAGGAAATGTTGCTGCAAGAAGGCCGAATCCAAGACCTAACCAGGTCTATGTTTGTCCTGACTGCGGTCGACATGTGCTCTCCCGAATTGGCCTCTATAGCCATAGTCGTGTGCACCGTAGATGAATGGGAATTACAATAAACTACACCTGTTACTTGTTTTTTTATTGTACACAATTTATCGACTGTAACATTTTTATACTCGGACTCGAGTAACGGCTAATAATAATAATAATTAGAAAACGAACGGTTTACAAGATAAAAGTGAAAAACCAGAGTTAAGTCCCCCGTTGGGGGTGGTTTTTTCTAAAAAAGGGATTTTCCATTCCTGAATGGGGTGGGAACTTTTTGGATGTCTATTTCTAACCCTATCGAGAGTATACATCTCGAATATTATTTATCTATAAATTATTTCTTCTATTCACGGTTTTTAAATTAAATTTGCGCGTACTGTCTGTACTTTATCGCTACATGAATACTTCATAGGAAACTCGTGATAAACCAAAATTCAGCGATAACAGATAAATAATGGACTCGTGACGTTGTCAATTCCACCTGTAATGAATTTTTTAGTTTAGTTCAACCGTTTCATAGAAAATCCTTATATTGCTTTTTATGTAGTATATTTTGCTCTAATCTTTTCTAAATAGAACATTGATAGATCAATGCAAAATATTGAGTGAGAGTATGCATTAAGACATATTTAAATTAATTTTTAATTATAAAATATTTAATAATAATTCCAAGACACCGATATGGAAGCATGAGAGCGTTTCAATTAAATTTTTTTTATCGAATTGTTTAATTTAATTTAATTGTACAGCAGTAATATTCGATATGCCGCAATAAATTTAGATTAACAAACAGATTATCTATGACAGTAATTAGTGTTTTAACCCAATAGGACTAATAGAGCAATCATAAGATAACATTTTGTTATACTAAAACAAAAAATACTAAATCGATGATAGACAAGATGATTTAAGTGAAAGTTAGTAAAATCGCATGCCACTAAGGTCCAGTTTATTAATAAAGGGTTCATTGTCAAATGACATAATAGAAATTCATTGTTTCGTGTGATATTTATCCTCTAGTTACGGAGTTAACCCTGCATTGATAAACCTTATTAATAATTTTTTAACAGAAGTAGTTTTAACATGGACAAATGAATCTCACATGCTACTTTACTGAAGTGGTCAAAAAATCGATAGAAACATACCCTACAGCGATTACGGTCAATAACACATGTAGTTGGACACGAGATTAACAACAGTGTTAAAAGTATTGAAATAATCATGCATTATATTATAATTATAAAATATCTTTCCTTTTTAAAATCTCTCCGAATCTATTTGAGACTATTCTACAGAAATGTGGCACGAGTGGACAATCAAACAATTATTGTTATGGTTTTCATAAGAAAGTTTTTGTTTAAACTCGCTTAACCTTGACATTATAGTTGTTTGTTTCAAAAACTTTCTCCCAAATTAGATTTCAATGGAAAATTATTTATTTTCAATGTCAACAGATGGTGTGATAGACTATTTGATATATTCGTTCTCTGTCAGCCCAAAAAGTTTTGCGGTAGAACTTTGCCGGCAAGCGTAAATAATATGATTGATTGTTATTGATTAACAAGCCAGACAACATCATTAAGTCATTAAATCAAATGGTATACTTTGTATCTAACAAATAAAATCAAAACTTTTGTAGCAAAATTTGTTTATTTCTGTAAGGAAAATATTTATACAGGATGCTTTAAAAACAAAATGATTTTGTAAAACAAATGTGTGCAACATTTTCAAGAACAATTTTTTAAATTGTATTAGGAAAAGCCTTTGTTAGTCGTCTCCTAAATGTTAATTCCTTCGCTTGCCGAAGGGAAGTGTTGTAAATAATTAATCACCAAGATTTCCTCAGATTTTCACGTCCCATATTATGTAGATTAAGCAAATTGATTTATTTCAATTCTGTCAATCTGTATTTCCACATTTCTATATGTCAGTCTATTGGCATTATATTGAATTGAAGCAGTTCTATTAGATTTTAAATCGGTGTAGTAGATTGGTTACAGGAAGTATGTGGTAAGCTCCCTCTGAAATAATTCTATCGGAAGGTTCTGATAATCCTACATTAATATATTGAGTTAAGCATTAACAAGATCCGCAAAAAATATTATCCATTCTAAACGAATTCAGACTTTAGCTTTCGCATTGCTAATTTTGCACAATTTTTAGCGAATATCGATTAGATTTTTCTGTAGAATTATAATGAGGTAAATATGGCTGTGGATGACCCTTTATAACAAACTAAATAATACATTTGAAGGTAGTACACCTTGAAAAATATATTAACCCTGGTTCAATAGTTAAATTATATTAAAAAATCAGGCCCTTGATAAATGTAAGAGAACTAGGGATTCTGAATATCCTGAAACATTGAAATTATTACCTATGAACTTAAATACAAAATAATATCCGTTTATCTTATGTCAGATACCTGCATATCATTGACCTAAAGACCAATCCAATTAACTTATGTTCATGCGTTCACCACCAAATGTTTCCCCTATTCCTTCAATAATTGCATATAGTAATAAAGTGACTGTAGACACTCAAATAATTGTGGATACAGTTTCGCAGAATATTTTTCTATCTTTTATTGATCGAGGTGCTCAGGTTAACGATCCAAATGAAAATCACAACGTGATGACGTTAGATATTAAATATGTGTCTGAAGAGGATGTTTTGGGTGCAATTAAAAAATTAAATTTTGGTCCTATGGTCATACCATGGGATCCATCTTAAAGTTTACTGAAAGATTGCTCCAACCTTTTTGTCAAAATTTGTATCGTTCTTCCTCAGAAAGTAGAGGCTATCGTCAAAATTTTATTATTGTCACAACAAGAAAATATTACTAGGAATAAAGTCGAGAAATCTATTAGAGCATATATTAATATTAACTACTAATATGTTCTGTTTATTTGAACTAAGTTTTGCTGCGATTTCTGCATTTAGATCATAACTATCACGACACTACCCACTTGTCAACTTGCAGTCTAACAGCATATTAAATAACTAAACAGTTTCTCTAGGAAATAATTTGATAATTCTTGATTTAGTCCATTGAAATAAATTCAATAAGAACAAAAAATAATACTTTTATGGTCGAATGTGCTGAAAATAGTGTTATATTTTTTGTATAAAATGCACACAATTTCTTGCGTATATAAAAGATAATAGCTACAGATATTTTCCAAGTTGTATCTCAGTAAATTACCTGCAATATGAAATTGATTCATTTTTATGTGGAAAAAATAACGATATTTCTACCCTTACAAACTGTCTCGCAAATGTCTGGGAAAGTTTTACAGATAAAAGAGATTTTATTATTAACAAAATTATAGATAGATATAAATACTTTATTTTATCGAATTTCGTTGTTATAATATTTCTGGCAAGTTAAAAGGATAAAGAAATACAATCATATGAAACAGGATTAAATTTTCAAATTCATAAAATGGGGCATGCAGTAAAAATATTTACATGTGATTGTTATATAATGACTTTTACACCATTCAACGCATCACCAAAATTTGTCATAAATATTTTTCGATACCCTAAAAAAATGCCGTGGGAGTCCCCACGTTAGACCTTGAGAAGGCCTTCGATCAGGCTTGGCGCGCTGGTATCCTGGCAAAGATGATCGCCTTGGGTAATCACGTGGAGATCGTCAAGCTAATAGGTCATACCTTCAGCAAAAGAAACTTAGGGTGAAGGTAGAAGGCGAGCTAACCACCTATCGAAGCATGCAAGTCGGTGTGCCACAAGGATCGGGCTCTCCACATACCTGTTCACCATCATTACCTCCGACCTACCGAGGATTGATAGGTCCTCAGTGGTACTGTGCGGATGACACAGCGATCGACGCGAGAGCCACCTTCTAGAGATAGCATCCCATGGGGGAATGGTGCGACAGATGGAGGGTGGAGATGAATGCAGTGAAAACTAAGGCACAAGCAAAGAAGGGAACCCCAGTAGAACACGTGAACAAGAGAAGGAAGGACATCCAATGGCACGATTGCCTCAAGCACCTTGGCGTGCTCATGGGTAAAAGCTTGACTTGGAAATTGAACACGGAGAAAATCGCCAGGGAGATGAATAGGATTAGGGCACCGATGTATCCAATGATGGGAAGGATTAGCAGGCTCAACCTGAGGAACAAACTCACTCTCATGAGGACACTAATCAGACCACAACTGAAGTAACCTTCGTAACTTGGGGTTATCAAGCACGAAGCTATCTCAAAAGGATCCAAGACGTGGTGAACTTTGCTCTCAGGAGCGCCGTATATTCACCATGATTTGCCGAAACGTGAACATCCTCAGGGATTTGGGCTACACTCCTGCCTCGGATGTTATCTAGAAACGAGCGAGGAAACTGTACACGGTAGCCGAGTTGCTGATCAGGCAGGCAGCAGCCTTCAATCCGGTCGACGCTCCAAGACACAAAAGGTCCAAACTGCAGATCCTGGACAGTGGGTAAATATGCTAATCACGGATACCGATACCCTTTTAGATTGACGAAGAAGGTACCCTCCGAAAAGATACCAGTAGGGCCTACAGATAGCTCTTTGGAAAATTCAACGTCTCCCAAATTCCGATGCAAGTTCAAGGCGTGCACACTAGCTGCATCCCTCTCCCTCCGGCTAGCTCAAAAAAACGGCGGCAACAGTCGTCGTTCGAGTAAGCAGTCACCTTCTACTCAAATCCACTGTCAGAGTCCAAAGACATGCCAAAACACCCACAACGCCTACATTGCAAGTGGGGTTGGTGGTGGAGCAGACCCAGAGCGCACGAGGTTTACTCCAGGCCTACAGCAATGCTCTAGCGTATAGAGCCATAGTTCTGCTCAAGCCCTGATTATCTGAAGCCTTGTAACGAAGCATTTTTCGTTACGGAAATCTGCATAAAATTTATATTTAATTGTACTCCATATAATTATTTTTCTTGTCTTCTGTACCGCCTTAAGCGATTTACTGTATATTATTCGAAAATATTCACTATTTTTATACCTGAATATTTATCTAAAGTGGCAAATATTTGTAAATAGAATTATTGTTTATTATTTGGTGTAATTAATTTAATAATTAGTTATCTGTGGCCGATTAAATCCGTTTCTTTTTCGTAGTTTGTTAGAATAATTATTTGAAACCGATTCCATACATTACAAAAGTCAGAAAACTTAGATATATATTTGGCTAGTGCATTTATTATTCCGTATTTACTGATTGAAATTTTTACCTTGTCTGAATATTTTTGGTATTTATTTCATATTTACTGATTGATAATTTTATACTTAGTTACCGAAATTTTACTGCCGTTATTCTGATTGAAATTTTTACACTGCTTGAAAATTCTTGATATTTATTTTATTACTTCATATTTTCTGATTGAAATTTTTATACTTAGCATATTAGATTTCACTGTTTATTTTATTATTGAAAATTTTATACTGTGCATCCAGAAGTCTGTTACATATAATCCTCTTTCAACTCATATTTAACTATTTGAATGTTTTACTTTAATATTTTCAACTTGTGACTACCTCTTACCCTTACTTGTATTTTTAAGGACCTGTGTCCCTACAAGTTCCTACTTGCCCCCTGTATTCTAGTACCTGTGTCCCTACAAGGTTCTCACCTTTTTTTTATATAGTCACCTTATTGTTTGTTCCGGGCTGAACCTTAATAAAAAGACAGATTTAATTAAGCCTTTGTTTGCACAGTATACTGAGTTCATGACAATAATATTTGCTCATTCTGCCGATATTTAATTTCCCGTACGATTAACATCATTAAGCACTAGCCAAATTTCCGGTCTGTTTTATAATTTGTTTTTATTACTGTAAATAATTCTGCTTGCTTCGCATTTTCTGGTATCCGTACACTGTCTGCTTAATAACCGTTTTTTTTATAAACTCGCTAAATTCACCGCTTATACGCTTTTGCCGCTAATATTGCTTTATTGCTTGCTACTCTCCCTCTACTGCTTAAACCTATGTAATAATTTGCGTTAATTTTTATTTTGTTTTATTTAGGACTATTAACTATAGGATTACTGTAATATATTTAAATATTATCAAATTTCTGCGTTTTACTGTTGTGTTTGTGAAAATCTAAGGGAACTTAGACTTTCACCCACTGGAATTGACTGTGTCTTCACTGAGCTGCTCAGTCTCGCTTATCGACTTTTGGGTAGTGTTGCTCAACCATTTCCAACTTGAACTGGTGCCCGAGTAACAAGTAAGAGAGCTCGAGTGTCAAAGTGACAGCCTTAGTTCTCGCACTGTACGAGAAATAGAGCGTCACAACCATCACACTGCCAAGGATATTGGCGCGGTTAACTGTTAGATTTTCGTTTCTGCTCTTAAATGGATCCGTGATAAAATGTATTATACATAATTTTATGGCCTGCAGTAAATGTTTTGTTATGATTATTATTATATAACTTATATACTGAAAAAAACGGGGACCGTTTCTCTCAAAGGTAAAATTTGCACAAACCATTATTTAATTTTAAACGTTCAAGGTATATTTAGATCAAATTGAATATATTCCGCGATAAACTGTCAGTATTCCATCTGGTGTAGAAATAAAATTAGAAATTTTTATATTTATTAAATTTGAAATTTAATTAGGAAATTTATGTTTCTCTAAATTGTTATTTAATTACCGTTTTTGTGAAATAAATAAAATACTTATTACAAAATTATATAAATAACCTTGTCGAAATTTTACGATGCCTGCAGATCTAATGAAAATATAATAGAAATTTCATTGTTCTTAATTAAAATTAATTTCTGTATTTCTGCTACTACTACTTACCTCACAGGTAAAACAGAAAGGTTAAGTTTTAAAGTTTTAACGTAATACAAAGTCATAAAAACTTGGAATATTGCGAAAACGATAAATAACCGGACAACATACAAGAGAGTTATTCTGATAGGTTGATGTCCTATATTCAGTTTTGTGCTTTTGGTATCTACTGTTGGGCTACCCTATATAATACTTTCAATATTAACAGTAGTTTAACCCTGTATGTCGGTCTAGAAATAGTCAATTAACTATAAGCATTAAAACTTCTATGCAGATTGGCTAATGGCTAATGAGTACCATTTTATATCGACATGTGGTAAAACTTCAAGACACCAGACGACACCATAAATTTATAACAGAAAAGAAGAAGCACTAGATACAAGTCATTAATACACTTACCACTATCAGATAGAAGAAATTCAAGAGAGAATTTTTAAAAGATAAACAAACACGCGACTAGCTCGGTGTTGTTCAGCGATTATCAACTGCAAAGTAGCTACTGATATAACTGGAGACCCGTAGCACCAACTGTTTGAAAAACTATATTAATTATAAGCGTGCAATTGAGACGACAGAAGCGCATTATTTCCGAATTAATTCAGCCAATGTGTTTTCCTGAAACTACACTCACATGCAAAAAAAACGCAACAAGTTAATATTTGGTAAAATTTGAGGTCTTATAATTTTTTATTTTTAGTTCAATTTTGATAAATTTTTAGCAAACTGTAGATGAAATGACTAATTTCAACTTGCATATACAGTCTTTTGTTAAATGCTGGCGTATTAGTCATTATACAGGGTTAATTAAAAGTTCGTTGTATAACCCTAACTTTAAAACACCCTGTGGAATAATTTCGTTGCCAAATTCTTACAAAATACCAATTTTTGTTAAGAATCATTCCTTTCCTACATATCGTTTTTTGGTTCATGTCTTTAGGTGCACTGGTTCATTTTTAAAAGCGAAATGAACTTGCCACCAACAGTTTACTTTGAGAAATGTTATTTTTTGACGAGCCGGCTTTGCTCGCTGTTGCTCTAATGTCATATCGACAGTAATTTTTGTTACGCAAGACCTGTTATACTGCTACTATGGTTTTAAGTGCGGAAAATTGCGCAAAAGCTGTTGCTCTTGTTGAAGATGGACGTAATTATGAATATGTTGCAAGAACCCTTCATGTTCATCGTTCTACCATCAAAAGAGTAGTCGAACGTTTTAGACAAACTGGCAGAAATAAACGTAGGGCAGGTTGTGGCAGAAAACGAAAAACTACTGCTATGGATGACAGATTTCTTCACATTAACACTCTGCGGGATCGTCAGTTAACATCAGTGCAGACAAGAAATCAACTCCAAGAGGTCCAAGGTACTAATGTTAGTGTTTGGACAGTTCGCCGAAGATTGAAGGAGTTTGGTTTGAAAGCTTGCAGACCAGCAACTGGACCTAAAGTGCTTCCTCGTCACCGAGTAGCTAGACTGCAATTTGCCACTGAACATTTACCTTGGAACTTAGGGCAATGGAACAATATTCTTTTTACTGACGAATCCAGATTCTGCTTACATTCTCCAGATAGACGGAAAAGAGTATGGAGAAGGGTCGGAGAAAGATTTGCAAAGTGCACGTTCAGCTATGGAGGAGGTTCGGTAATGGTGTGGACAGGAATAACCCGGGAGGCCTGCACCGATTTGGTGGTCATCGATGGATCCTTGACGGCCCACCGATATATTGAGCAGATATTAAGCAATTACGTTGTACCTTTTAGTGGATTTATCGGCGATGGCTTTATCCTAATGCAGGATAATGCGCGGCCACATTCAGCATTGCGTGTTACACAATACCTCGCGGAAGTTGGCATTAACAAAATGAACTGGCCAGCATGTTCGCCCGATCTTAACCCCATAGAGCATGTGTGGGACATGCTTGGTAGGCGGATCAGAGATCGCGAGTAGTTTCGGCTACGGTAAATGAGCTTCGTTTAGCCCTTCAGGAGGAATGGCAAAATATACCTCAAGATACTATTCGTAACCTTATTGACAGTATGAACCGACGTATGCAGGCAGTTATAAGGGCTAGAGGTGATAATACAAAATATTAAGTTAAATTTGTTGTAAAAATTACGTTTCTTTAGGTTAATTAAGTTACAGTTGAATTGTTTTGATTTTGAAGTTGAATTGTTTGCATAAATAAATTTTCTTATTTTTCTTTCTTTTTATGTAAGTTGTAATAACTAAACAATATATTGTTGCCATTTCATTACTAGACTCATAAACTAAGCTGTCAAACTGACGTTAGAGCAACAACGAGCAAAGCCGTCTCGTCATAAAGTAAACTGTTGTTGACAAGTTCATTTCGCTCTTAAAAATGAACCAGTGCACCTAAAGACATGAACCAAAAAACAAAGTGTAGAAAAGAAACAGCTCTTAACAAAAATTGGTATTTTGAAAGAATTTGACTACGAAATTATTCCACAGGGTGTTTTAAAATTAGGGTTATAAAACGAACTTTTAATTAACCCTGTATAATGACTAATACGCCAGCATTTAACAAAAGACTGGATATGCAAGTTGAAATTAGTCTTTTCATCTACACTTTGTCAAAAATTTAAGAAAATTGAACTAAAAATAAAAAAATTATTAGACCTCAAATCTTACCAAATATTAACTTGTTGCGTTTTTTTTGCATGTGAGTGTACTTGCGATACGTTTTAAATGTAAATCCCTATTAAACTGGAATCAAACAGTGCCATTGAATGATGCAACTTAGGACTGATCTATGACAATAATAAAGACTGATAAATCATACCTGGACTTTTATATATAGGAAAGATATAAAAGTATAAGTATCTATGTTATGTGTACATTCGTAATATTGTATGTTCATACAATTAGAAAGGAAGTAATCCGCAGGAGAAAATGTATCGCTGAAAGATCACATCTCAAGCTATACTATTTTGCTTTGGATTGATTTGGAAACACATCTCCATAAGTGAAGGCAAGCTGAAAGTATTTCCCTTAAAAAATTGTTATGGAAGAATACTTCATATTATACATACCAGACAAGGTCCAATGGCGTATGACCATTATAAATTATATGTTGAAAACAACCCACTTAGGCAAAAATTAGAAAAAGTACTGTTATGTGCACGACTACGCCACTGGAATAATAAAAAATTTGAGAACGACGCCAGAAAAGTCGCAAGTGTTAGGCCGGAACATTCTAAAATAATCTACTAAATTCAATGCGGGTATATATACAGTAGATTTAAACGCACTGGGGACAGTTTGATATTAGACAAGCAAGTGATAAGATGAAATAAGATAGTATCAAGTTGTGAATTATAGTAGTGAGACTATAGTAGATGGAAATTGTAATTAGTGTGACCTAATGTGTATAAGGACTTAATTATCGTAATTAAGTGATTCTTAAATCAGTGGTTTATGAAAGTACTTGTTGCAATTTATTGAATCTATACATACAGAGTGTTTAGTGGAGAACGGTATACACGTAACAGTACGTTTCAATTTGTCAGATTTTGACATGAAGTAAGTTTTGCAAAAATATAGAAATTTGGACATGCAGAAGAATATTACATGTAGGGAATCATTTAAATTTGAAATTATGGAAGTTATTGGCAATTTAAAAAAACAATAAATTTAGTTGCCAATAAAAATAAAGAAAATTCAAGTGTTTATGAATTTAGTATAAAAAGAAAAATAATTTTTCAGAAAATGAGTCTCTTATCAACTTAGATGATTCATTAGATTGGTATTGGATTAATGTCATGTGTGTGAATTACCTCTCTGTAAAATTATAAGTTTGTTGTGTAATTAAATTGAAACAACTGCAATAACTGATATCAAATTGCAGCTAAGAACGTCATCATCTATCCAGTGAAATATCTCTCATTAATGATTGATCATTATATAAGCTCATTGTTGCAAAGAGTCTAGTGCAAGTAAAGAAGTCTTCTTTGAACCTGAAAAAGTCAGCAAAAACAAACAGTACAAAAAAGAAAAGAAAATCAGTCATTCAATATTAAACCAATATAAAAGACAGGACCGGATTCGCAAATATTTCACAGAAGGTAAATCTGTTTGCTTTAAATGCAACAAAACTGTTATCTCAAACAACTTTTGTGAATGTGATGGATGCAGGCTGAAATATCATTATGCTTGCATTGATCTAACATCGTCAGAAATAAAGTGTTTAGAACTTAAAACTAAAAGAACGTTAAAATTTTTCTGCGAAGTATGAAGGTTTACGTCTATTATCAATTATGCAAAAAAATTGAAAATCTGGAAATTAGACTGGATGAACTCATCAATAAATTAAATACTCAAAGTAACCCAGTTACTCCTATGGCCCAAACAACAACAGAGCCAACAATAGATTTTAATTTATTCGTAACCGAGATGGATGAAAGGCAAAGGAGAGCAAATAATATCATGGTGTACAACCTGCAGCGAACTCTGAGGATAAAATAAATAATGATCTCACACTCATAAAATCAATTATTTCACATTTATCCTCTATTGATAATGTAAAGAAAATATTTTCGACTTGCGCAACCAGCTTGAATTTAGAAAGTCAAGAGGTGAAAAGAATCTAATCATTAGGTATGTTCACGGTGTTCCAAAAATTCTTAATACGTTAAACTAGAGTGTCCCAGTATCACAAAAACCACTGAGTTATTATGCAATTACCAGAATGTTCGAGGGTTTAACTCTAAAGTTCAGTTATTTTATTCATCTGTTAGCGAGTGTGAATTCGACATAATAGCATTGACTGAAACTTGGCTTCATGATGGTGTGCCTAATAGTGAATTATTTGCGGCCGATTACTCTGTATACAGGAAGGATAGGAATTTCCTTGCAGTTCATCAAACGCGTGGTGGTGGAGTTTTACTAGCTCTAAAATGTCACATCAAAGCTGAAGTTATTGACCTTCCATATTTTGATATAAATTTTCCAGCAATTGATTTAATAGCCTACAAATGTTCTGTAGACTATAAAACATTTTACATCTTATTCTTGTACATACCCCCTGCAGTAACGTTTAATGATTTTGAAGTATTCATTGAATTTTTAGAATAACTTGAATTTTTACAGTCTGAAAATGTTATTGTAATGGGCGATTTCAATGTGCCCAATTTTGTAAACACTGATATTACTGACAGCAAAACTACATCAATTAAAAACTTTATGCACTTCTTTAACTTGAAACAGGTCAACACAATACTTAATAATTCAGATAGGTTACTTGATTTAGTCTTAAGTAATGTGGAATGTGAAATAATACAGGATAATGCTTCCCTCGTGCCGATAGATGCTTAGCATCCAGCTTTGATAATCAAGTTTCATAGAAATGATCTTAAGACTATGCCATTTATAGCAAATGTAAATCAAAAAACCTGTAACTTTAAGAAGGCAGATTTTCCAACATTATACAACTCGATATTACATACTGACTGGTCATTCTTAACTCACATTAAAAACATAAATTCAGCTGTTGATGATTTTTATAAAAGATTATACCAAATCTTTGATGCACATATTCCCGTCTACAAAACTCATAAGCGACAGTTCCCAAGTTGGTACACTGCAGATATTATTAAAAATATTAAGAAAAAAGCTAAAACTCTAAAGAAATATAGGAATAGCCATGACCAGAATTGCTTACAAGAATACAAAAGATTAAGACTCACAGTTAAAGAACAAATAAAAATAACATATGATAACTATGTCGAAATTACTCAATCATCTATCAATAGTAATACACAGAACTTTTGGTCGTTTATAAACTCAAAGAATAACTCGTCTAGAATTCCGGGAATTGTGTTGTATGAAAATGAAGCCTACACGAAACCTCAAGATATTGTAGGTAAATATATTTTGTAATTTTTTTAAAAGTGTCTTTTTCCCATCTGAATCGAATGATTCCGAGTCACTGGAACCAACTTTGCATTATGATTGTTTAAATAATATTGGTACTGAAACTATACAGAAAGTGAGATTTTAACCGCAGCAAAAAAATTAAAGAATAAAATGACTTCGGGTTCAGATGGTATACCATCATTTATTGTTAAAGATATTATAGGTGCCTTTGTTACCCCAATGTGCGTATTGTTCAATCAGGCCTTAAAAACAACTATATTTCCGAATCAGGGAAGGAAGCCAAGGTGATTCCTGTCTTTAAAAGTGGTGATAAAGCTCATGTCACTAATTATTATAGGTCTATTTTTATTTTATTCAACTTTTCCAAGCTTTTTGAAGTCATTCTGTATAACCGCATCTACCCATCAGTCCATAATTTAATATCTTACTCTCAACATGGCTTTATGAGCAAGAGATTTGCAGTGATCAATTTGGCAGTAATTTCTCAATTCATTTCGAACGCTGTAGATAATAGGGGACAGGTCGATGTGGTTTATACAGACTTTTCAAAGGCTTTTGATAGAATTGACCACGTTATACTACTTAGTAAACTGGGACAGTTTGGTTTTGACAACCACATGATAGTATTCTTTAAATATTATCTATAGGATCAATACGTTTCTTATGATGGATATAATTCTGATAAATATGTGGGTACCTCTGGTGTCCCACAAGGGTTGAATTTAGGTCCACTGCTGTTTCTTTTGTTTGTAAATGACCTAAGTTCTATAATTCAGTGTAACCACCATTTTTGCCGATGATTTGAAGATGTACACCGAAATACACAATTTAGATGATGGGCAAAAGTTGTAAACTGATTTGAATAGTATTCAAGTCTGGTGTGTTAATAATAAGTTACATTTAAGTCCTGTGAAATGCAAATTTTTAAGTTTCACAAGGAAACAGTCAGTTTGTGAATATCACTATCAAATCGACGGTAATTTACTAAGACGCTGCACTACTTACAAAGATTTAGGTATAAAATTTGATGCTCAATTTACTTTTAGGGATAGAGAATAGAAGAAAGAAAATATCAGAAGCATTGAAAATGTTTGGCTTTATTATCAGGAACTGTCGAAATTTCACGGAGATTAATGCTTTTTAAGTTTTATACTATTCATATGTGCGTACTAAACTGGAATATGCGTCTCTAGTTTGGTACCCTCACTACAATTGTCACAAAGATGCAGTTGAGCGGGTGCAGAGAAGATTTTTAAGATACTTGGTATTTAAGCGGGATGGTGAGTATCCTGTAAAAGGAATTGATTATGTGTACCTGACAGAAAGGTTCAATATTGTAAGCCTAGACACAAGGAAGAAATGTGCCTCATTATCATTTTTATACAAATTACTACACAATGAAATTGATTGTCCTGCATTATTAGCTCAGATTAACTTTTATGTACCTAGACACGGATCTAGACAAAATGTATTTTTTTATAACAACGTTGCGAGAACAAATTTGTTATTAAGATCTCCGGTCTATGTAATGTCTAACAATTTTAACAATATCTCTTATTTATGTGATATTAACAACTGTACTTTAAAGGAGTTAAGGAATAGGGCAGTCATTGTGGATGAGGAACCTACGTAGTAATACAGATACCTATGTATTTACTTGTTGGTTCTATATTTGTAACGTACTAATTGTTATGTACTTTATATTTTAGCATTTTATGTATTTTAATATTTTTCCGTTATATTGCTCTGTAAATGGTTTATACTGTTGGACAATAAAGTTATTATTATTATTATCATCTGAAAATAAATTAAATTTATTTCTCAAATTGACCCTATTATGAAATGATCTTAAGCTAAGTATTATGTATCATCAATTTTATTATTATTACTGTTTAATTTACGCAATTGAGTATCAATCTGCTGAAAATAAACTCATTAATTGTTTATTTAATAGCCACCACTACCAATGGAACAACAGCAACATAACCCACCTTATTACAGCAGTTTGTTATTACTCGTGGAACATGTGCTTTCTCCAACCACAGGCAGCACTACTTCGTACTCCACAGCGCTAAAGATCTCAATATTGTAAAAGTATTGTGCATTCTGCCCTGGGCTATCCTCGGTCTAGTACCTGATCATTTTTACCGGTAAAATGCACTTCCTCGATTGAAAGTGAAGGGACTATATGTGTCGTTTAAAGCTAATTTTTTGTTTTTGTTAAAAACGAAAGTGATTTAGCTCAGTCATTCGGTTGCGTTCCAATGTGGGAAGTTCTGTGAATTTTAAAGGTTTTTTTGTGTGGGATTTTAGTCTTAAAATTTATTACTCGATTTCTGGACGATTGCCTAAGGTAAGATTGAGTGAATGAATTAAATAATTTAGTTATGTATAAAAAATTACGAAATTTTTTAAAAACCAACCGCCCCAAAAATTTCAAAATGCGATAGATAAATAATAAAAATAACTTCTATAACTGGTAACAAAATATTTGATATTAGGAAGTAAGAACTAATAAGTCTAAGGACTATATGTGCAGAAGAAATTGGTATTCATATAAATCAAATGTGTAAATATAGAATCATTCTATTTCTGCTATTATGTTGAATAACAATTTCCTCCTTCAAATTTCTTCTTGTTATCTCAAGGAACACGACAAAATAAATGGAATAAAATAATTCGTTTTTTAAAATACTTCTAGATGTACTAATCGTATTGAGAAAAAATATAGATATTGTTAGGGAAACAATTTCAAAGAAAATATAAAATCATAGACCATGGGCCCGCAGCAAAAAAAAACTCGATGGCAAGTCTCAAGGCTAGCTTTCATCGAAAAAGATTAATTTGGGTTAGAATAAAATCGTGTCAAAAGAGCAAGCAAAAATTCGGTCACGAGAGGGGTGGCTAACAGGGTTGAAATTGCACTTTTTTCGCGAAAAATAAGCCGGTAAGACTCATGCTTGCCAATTTAACACTATGTTAAGGAAAGTAAATTAAACATAGTGCCAAATTGACCAGCGAAAATTCGGTCGCGGGATGGCAAGCAAGGTTGAAGTTGCACTTTTATCGCAAAAAATAGACCGGTAAGACTCATGCTTGCCAATTTAACAGTATGTTTAGAAAATTATTTGAAACACGTTACCGGATTGGTAAGCGAAAATTCGGTTGCGAAAGGGGTGGCAAGCAGGGTTGAAGTTGCACTTTTCTCGCAAAAATAAACCGGTAAAACTCATGCTTGCCAATTTAACAGTATGTTAAAGAAAGTATATTAAACATATTGCCAAATTGGCAAACGAAAATTCGGTCACGAAAGGGGTGGCAAGCAGGGTTGGATTAGCACTTTTTTCGCAAAAAATCAATCGGTAAGACACATACTTGCCAGTTTAACAATATATGTTTAGAAAATTATTTGAAACATTGATTGGCAAGCGAAAATTCGGTTGCGAAAGGGGTGGGAGCAGGGTTGAAATTGCAATTTAGCAATACAGCTGCAGTCCTGTGCTTTCTATGTAAGTCAACAGAAACACATTTTCTATAATATATAGAAACAAAACTTTCATTTAATGCAAAACTTAATTTAAAAAACAATCCTATCCTATTAATTAATTATTTAATATTCGATAAAAAAATTAATTTTCACCGTCTAAATATCCTTTCACTGTCTTCTCCATCATCTTCACCGACGTCAGTTTCAGCTGTAATAATAAAAAGTTTGCTATAACAAAGATTTGGTATTGCTATAAAAAATGAAAACAATAAAAATAAAATTCTTACAGTCACCTTCAATAACAATATCATGAACCGACTCGGGTAATTGCGGCCCATTGATCAATTTCAATTGGTAGGGATTATTTTCCTCATCGAGAACCCAACCAAAATCCGTTGGTAGCAAACGATGGTTTTCTCCAAATCTCAATAGATTTTCTATCAATAATGGATCTTTATTTTGGCGTTCGACCAAATTTTTGTAATGAAATACGCTTTTAAAAAATGCTGTTTGAGTTCTCGTTTACATGGTCGTAAGTTCGTGGCATCAAACTTTTTTAAAAATTTTGACGTCTTTAATTTTATTACTTTTGAGAAAATAAATATTTTTCCAAATTAGGTTCAATTTCAGTTATTTTACCCGATTGTATATTTTTTATAATTTTAATAACATCATCATCTGGCAAATTATGATGCTTGCGACGCTTAAGAAAAAACATAGATAACACAGGAATTTCGTGAACAATTTCATGTCCAGCTCACGAGGAAGCTGACACAAAATTAGTTTATCAAATTTGTAACGCAAATCGTGCAGCCAGCTTTTCAATTAAATGCACTGACATATCCTTGTCATTCTTTTGGCAAATATGCACAAAATCCACAAGGACGGTAAAATTTGGATTACAAGTGGTTTGAAAAGAGATACTTTTACTTCCTTTGCTAATAGCAACGCACAGTTAAATTTTTATCTCAATATTTTTTTAGCTCGACGTTTGAAGAAAAAATAACGTCTTATTCAGTAAAAGCCACTCCTAATAAAATAATATACTATTTTCTTCAAACTACAGAAAAACATGACATTTCTTAACTCATTCAAAAAGGTATAACTTTTATGACAACTTTCGTGAACTTAAACTGTCATTTCTCTGACACTTCATGTGAGCGGCAGTAAAAGTCTTTTATTGCCGCTCTCGAGTGGCACTAAAAGTAATATTTTTTCAAATCAATAAAAGAATGTTGAAATAAAAATTGATTTAATTCACAATTTATTATTATTAATTTAGTTAGTAAATTGTATGGTTTTTTTTAAACATTTATTTAACGTCGGTCTATTTCCGCTACTGAGGCCTATCACTGAACCTCTTCCCTTAAGAAGAGTAGGGATCTTTTACTTGCCTAACATTTAATAGACAAAGGACCGACGGCTTTATATCCCCTCCGAAGGATGGTATATCCCCTATACAACCCTCGCCTAAGGTTGTATAGCTTCCGCGCATACACTGATGTACAAGCCGCTGGAAGATGTGTGAGGCGACGACGCGGTCTTCGTTGGAACGGTCACCCATCCAACTACTAACCACGCCTTACGTTGCTTTACATCGCATATCGAAGTATGTACATAGTAAAGACGGACCCACGCTCGCCCCAAATTGTATGTTAAATAGTACATTGTTTTATTAGGAGTAAAAGTGATACTTTTGTGACGAGTCTGCATGTTTCATGCGAGTCACAAAAGTGGCTTTTACTCTGAACAAGACATGTTATTTTTTATTCAAACTTCGATTACCTATAAAAAAAATAAAGATAAATATTTAACTGTCGGTTGCCATTAGCAACGGAAGTAAAAGTCCGCTTGAGCGGAAGAAAAAGTATTTTTACTTTCATTGCTAATAAAAACTCACAGCCGTCTGAAATGTCAATCTTTAATGTCATGAAATGAGTAAGAAATGTCATGAGTTTCTGACGTTTGAAGAAAAAATACAATTTTGAAGGGTGGCGTTTTCAAAATTGAAACCAGATGAAGTTAATGTAGCCCTTTTTTCTACGTTTCCAATGGATTTCTCTGAATGACTTTCTTTAGTAAATTCATCTATAGACAGTTGTGCTTTTATTAGTGCCTTCAACTTCAAGATTTTTATTTGATATGATCTTTATAGAAATATCTGTTGTATTACTCAATGATTCTTCTACGTATCATTCGGCAAGATTGTAGGATTTCCACCATCCCTAGCGTTCTAAACAAGTAATATCACCTCCTCCATCAACAAACATTGTAGCCGATGCCGATGATCGTCTCAAACAATGTCCTGTATATACCTTCCAGTATGTCAGTTTCACCCTCTAGGTACAGAACCAATTTTATGAGTACCCATTACTTACTGCCAACATTTTCCTTTATTATATTTCAGAAAAACCGTCTACCCGCCATATTTTTTGGGCGCAAAGAACTTATTTTTATAAAGGTTTATAAAATCTTTTCCTACAATTGTAAAGATCGTCTTTATATAGTAACCATAACGACGTCAAGCAATATACGCTAGTTGTTTACGATTAATTTTTGGCGTTAATACATTTCATTCATAATAAAAGTTGTAAGTATTTTTTTGGTTCATATTCGACGTTTGAAGAAAAAAATTAGCATGTTCTCTGTGAACTAAACGTGATTTTTTGTGTTTCGGCTGTTCTTGTCGGACGAGCCAAGCGAGTACATGGTCCTTCGAGCCGGATTTGAACCAGCGACCTATGGAAATGGTAAATGAACCCTAGTGGATCATTTGAAAAAGCAAAATGCAAACAAAAGAGAAACAAAATTAAATAATTAAATACACTTTAGAATAAAACAACGGCTGTCAACATTCGCTTGACGTACCAAACTCTGAACTGGATTCTGCACTACACATAAAATAATAGCGAAAGAACAGCGTAAAATATTGCCTTTCGAGAGCTCTCTATTCCGACCTGTTCTTAATTTTTACTGACAGCTGTCTGTTTTTGCGCAAGGCAAGCTTCTCGTTGACATTACAGTGCACGCGCACACAAATAAAGAATTTAAATTAAATGAAATATGAAAATAGCTGTAAGAAAAATAATTACTAAGCACTACAAGAAAAATCAATGATAATAAGAAAAACAGTTAGGTATAGTCGAGTTCATCAGTTTCCAACCCTCAAGAAACGCAACAAAAACTTTACGACATAATTATTATTGCCGTTGGGTCAAGCGGCATGCTGTCATCAAACAAACTGACGCACATTAAAAACCTAAGCGAATCAATTTGCAAACAGTAGTACAGATAATACCGGTATTTTAATGAGATCGTAAAGTTTTTGTTGCATTTTTTGAGTGCCGAGAACTGATGAACTCGTCTATATTTAACACATTATATTTCTAGATATTTTAGAACAAAATGCGAAAAACACTCTTTTTCACACTTTCTCGTGAATTATTCTAAATTGGACCATTTTTGGGATCTAAAATCAACGCCAACGTTATTAACGCTTTCCAATATGCTACTGTAGCATGTGATAATACTATAGTAAACCAAAACAGTTATTGAAAATCTAATAAAATGTCCCGGCACATTTTATTTAAAATGTTGATCCAATCCAATATTTACAAGATACTGATAAGTATTCTTTTCCAAATAGAATTTAAATCTATTGACTATGATTACAGAAAATTATGATTAATTGCCTAAATGTCTACTTGTGGTCGCGATGACGAAATAATAAAAATAACTATTATTCTATAATTGAAAAATTTCATAAACACTTAATTAAGTATGTATAATACCTGGTCTTATTGTACCTTATTGATTGGCAATGGTAGTGTTTAATAACTACAATTAGCAACTTATTCACGTTATTAGTGTGTGTAATAATTTATTTGTGGTTAATTTATTCACTTTCTTCAAAAATCACCCCGCAGCCATATCAATGCTTCTAAATTCACATCTGCGTCAGAAGAAATAACCAGAAATGCGTATCTTTTCTACGAATAAATATACCTGATATGAAAATTAAGTATGTAAAATAATTTGTTTTTAAAAGTTGACGTTACGAGAAATCTCTGTTTTTAAAACTTTTGATTAATATCCATATTCAATTAAATCAACTAAATAATAATGTGGAGTAAATTTTCATCATCTACTGCCCAAGAAGACAGCGCAAGGTGTAATTTATTCTTAATATAACAACGGTTTCTTCTATTTCCAGTATAAGGAAAAGCTAAATTTTCACAATTAATTTTTATATAAAAGTCCAGTAAATTTTTAAAATGCTCCTCCCAGGAGGTAAACAGAGTGTTTATGGTTGTCGGCCAAGAAGGACCGTACTGTCAGCCGTGAATTATTTAAACTTCATTTATTACAATACAATTAAATTTATTGATCTTATATGGTTCTGTTGAATAAGTCTAACAAAATATCGTACACTTAATTCTAACCTAAAAACGACAGGGAAGGAGAGAGAAAATATACAATATACATCAGCCACCCCCACGATCACCCCCAATACTACCCCTCGCACTATTATGAAAGGGAGTAAAGAAATTAAAATGTGGTTTAGTGTGTCTACAATAACAAAACGCCTCAAAAAAATTTTTGGCGTTAGCTACGCCTTCCGCCACCCCCACCCTACTATTAAATGGAGTAAAAAATTAAATTGGGATTTAGTGTGTATGCGAGAACCACGGGATTCTAAATTTTTTTGCATTCGCCACCTCTTCTGCCGCCATTGCCACCCCAATAATTATTAAACTCATTCAGCTTCTTGATAACACCAACCCAATATTTTAGAAGACCTCCTCTTCTTACTTATCATCTGATTTTCCCTAAACCATTAACTGGTTGATCTCAAGTAAAATATATAATTTTTGGGAAAAATAATTCTGTTTCGTCAATATATTACCGCTTTGATTGCACCATATAATTGTTGTGTTTATTTTCTTATCTACAGAAGAACATATTACCAACAACCCTTTTAAGTTGTTTATGATCTCGCTTGGTGTTCTAGGTGGTGTGCAAGAACTATAACTTTCACCAAGCTAATCGAATCTGAATTGCAAATGTTATTAATCGGTCAAGCTAAGCAATTTATTCATTTAATTTAAATTATGAGACCTCTTTGAACTTGTCAATGGAAAATCAACAATAATATGAATAAATTTGATGAGAGATATCATAGAGAAATCTGACAATCGGTTTATAAGCAGGATAGAAAAATATTGAAAGGTGAGAAATTAATAGCTCTATCACAATCTCCAATAAGAATAAAAAATTATGTAAACGTATTTAAAAGGAAAGGTTCAATGCAGAAATGAGTATAATACAGTACATTTACCACGTGCATTTAATGTTTAGTTATGGTAAAGGTGTATAAATGCAATAACTTGAAAGTAAATATTACATCTCCGATCGCGTCCTAATTAATTGATGTATGTACCAATAAAAATTATGCAATTTACAATCGAATGAATAGAATATTTTCCTGAGCGTTAATTTATTATTTAATTAACAATATAACACTAATATATAAATAATATATTGATACGGATATTTTAATAAAAATATTAAATATCCGCATTTAAATTAATAATTGATAAATAAAAGGGTAGGCATAGCTTCAAATTTTAATTATCGCTCAATGCGTAGAGTGTCACAGTTTTTTTGCAGGAAAAACTCGTCTTTGATCCGTTAAAATTGATACCGGAGAATTAGCGTTCGATTGACTAGTTTGTGTGTCCTGAGATTTTAAACTAATTATTGTTGTTATTTTCCCGTTGAAAACGGATAAAATTTTAAGTCACCCAAGAGACGTAAATCAATACGGTTGATTGTTGTTATTTACAAATGAATTTACGTTTTAAAGCGTTTAATTACGTATTGTCTTTTCCTTGGGACACGTCGAATTTAAAAAAACGTCTCGGCAATAAGGTTTCTGTGCTGGAGGTTCATATAAAAAATTATTTATTATTCTTTTATCTACAAATAGTCAAGTAGCTAATTTGTGTTCTGTGTAAATATATTTAATATCAATTTAAAATGTTCCGCGAGGTAATTCGTGTTTTTCTTTTACTAAACGTTTTCCTTTCTTGGAATTTGAACCTTTGCTCTGCCAGTTCGGTTTCATATGGACTAATTTACTGTTTTACCGCACCGAAGAGTTGCCGTTCATATATAATTTCGAATCATAGTAGCCTCTTGCTTCATCAAGAAATTGGTAAATCTTTCAAGGGGATCTCAACTCTTGATTACTGCACCGGCAAAGTGACACCCTTCGCTGGATAGCATTGCGTACCCCATAATAGGAATTTCTTTCGAATATTTATTATACGTCTCGGTCTAAGGTTGTTATTTCGTTTTGTTATGACGTAAATTGATGCCAAAGCCCAGCACATTTTACATAACTCTTAAAACATTTTTTTGTGTGCAATCTCTAGGGCTATTTGTAACAATTTTCGATTTATTGGTACAAAATTCAAGAATAAACTAAAAAATTAGAGGTTTTCCAAATAATTGTACAGAAAATATTATAATAAATGCTTCACATGCTGACCATTTTGATTGACACACATCTCTATGCGTCTATGAAATGAAGTTTCTACAATTTTACAATCCAAAATGTGAAAGAGACAAGAATAATATACAAAGTATAAATACACTGAATAGAGAACTATCACAGAGATCAAATATCGGTCCTTCAACAACATTAAACAAACACAACCAGAAAACAGCCCCAGAACGAACAGGAACACAAGGAAAAAGAAGTATTTAAGTTAGAGAAAGCAGAGACAACTAGGAAAAAATGAACTGCGAGGGCGAGTGAAGCATCGCAAAAGTTAATGAGATCCCCCACTAGACTAAAACAGTGAAAGTATGATCATGGACCAATACATAAGAAACTATGAATACACACCAAAAAGGTACAAGATAAACCTAAGTCCAAAATTCCGAGACTTATTTCAGCAAAGATTCCGATACCAGTTTTCGTTTGCTCCATGGAAATATACGCAGCATTTAAAAAAATTTTGATGAGTTAAAAATATTCATTGAACAATTAAAATCTGAATTAGAGTGTCTAGTGTTAACAGAAAAATTTAATGTTTAAGATTTGTCATTTTTTAAACTCAATAACTACGATGTTATGGGGACGTAAACAAAAATGATGGTGTTGTTGTATTAATAAAAAAGGCGATAAATTATTCGTGTAATTAGTATTATAGAAATAAGTAGTATTAAAGTAATAAAAATTAAATTCATGCATAAAAAAGACCTTTTGCATAACCTCTCTGTATAGATGCCGTAGATTTAAATATGCTCTTGTCAAGTCTAGAAGATTATGTAAACGAAACTTTAAAAAAAAACAGTTACTATAATATATTAGCAGGGGATATGAATATCGACATAAAGAAAGATAGTGAAATCAGTGACCAATATTTGACAATAATTATAATTGAGTATAATTTTAAAATAATTAATTAATTCATATACTACAAATGAGGGCTTAACAAAGTCGTGTATCGACCACATTTTTATAGGAACAAAACATATTATTAACGATATATTTCTAGCAATAATAAAGAATGAAATAGCCGATTACTTTCCAATTCACTCAGACTCTTAGTACAGAAGGAAAATATCGCATACACTCACACAGATCATAAGTATATTAATATAATAGATTATAAAAAATTGAAGTAAAAAAGTAACCTGGAATGATTTCTGCAATGCTGGTAATGTGGAAGATGCAACAAATATATTAACTCGTATATTAACAAAGTTAATTGACATATCTACAAGCAAAAATAAACTTACTCACAAAAAACAGCAAAAGAACCTCATGGGTAACTACAGGTCTAGTGAATTCTGTAAAAAAAATCAATTGTATAAAAATTGCAAAAAAAACAGAAAACCTTGACTTAAAAACCCAATATTTAAATTATCGAAGTAAACTAAATGTATTAATAAAATCAACAAAAGCAATAATTTTAAATCTAAAATCATTAGAAAAAGGAAATAGCAAAAATCTATGGAATTAGTGGAGTTTTTTACCTATCAAAAGTGCCCTCTTTCTCGAATCCGTCTGCAATCGATTGTTAAAATTTGGGACCTCCCGCAAATTGTTGCTTGCCCTTTATGAAAATAATTCCACCTGGTTATATAAATTTTTTATGGTACAGGGGGACTGTAAGGGGCTATTTAGGAAGAAAATGGCGTTTTTTAATTATTTACATGATTATAATCTACTTAAAATTATCTTCCGGTCACTTAAGTTTGAAACTAAAAATATTAATTATAGATAGACAAATTTACTAGGCCTTTCTACGTGCTAATACAAAAAAGATTTGTAATAATAATATTCTGTAATATGAAATATGAATGAGATATTTATTCTTCAGATTGCTTATTGTGCCATTGTTCGTGCATGAAAAATCGTCGTGTCTGCAGTCGAACATGTTCGAAAATGTGTGAGAATAAAACAAAAATATACCAAATAGAAGCGGATCTTGTTGATTCTGAGTCAGACTCAGATTAGAAGATCTTATATTCTATTTTAATAAATATATTAAAATATAATAAACATAAATTTATGTTATATTTTAATAAATATACATTTTTAATGAATTTGTATTTTCACTATTTTAACAATTTAATATATTTTTTCTCGATTAACCAATGATGATTATATTTAACGACATTAATTATAAACTATATTATATTACTTATTAATAATTTTAAAATGTATGCATGATATCCGTGTGACAATTTAATTGCATAAAACCCGTGCCACGTTCTCCTTCTTTGTCACGTTTATGTAATGTAGATCATTCCACTTTACTCTAGATGCTGGAAGGGATACCTGAGTTTCAGAATATGGATGCCTGACTGTTTACCGCATCCTGACATTGTTTTACTTTTTCCTAAATATCTTGGTTAGGTATAAATTAAGCTATCAAAAAATAAAGGTAGTCTAATAAACACAATAAAATTGTGAGCAACATTTACTGAAGTAATTTTTTTGATTAGTACAGTGGTTTTTGAGATATTAAGTGTTAGACACAAAAATTTTGAACACATTCATAGTTACTCAGGAATTTAATAACTCCTCTTTCGCATGTAAAACAATGCAAAAGTTCATTTTCTTTATTTTTTTTTATAAAAAAACTACTCGCAGTATCATTTCGATTATTTGTTAGTGTATAGATATGTTAATTTTGTGCAAATTTGTTTTCTTTTTTGGAAAAAGCCCTCTACAACCCCCCTGCACCATACAATTTTGTACAACCTTGTAGAATTACTATCTTATGGGGTAAATAACAACTTGTAGGGGTCGCCAAATTTTAACAGTGAATTGCGAACGGACTGAACGATAGAATCATGTCTTTACTCTACTAAATACAATTAACAAAATTAGCAACTGTAAAAAAAGATAACATAATAATTAAAGAACTAAGAACAGAATCTAACGAAATAACATCAAACATCAAAGTGAAATGGCTAACATATTTGTAGACTACTTCACCATTGTTGGAAAGAATTTGGTCAATAAAATTAAAAAACCAAAATCTACTCCTCACAGAAAATCTATTAATTTTTCTTATCGCATATAAATAAAAAAGAGGTCAAGAATACAATAAGTCATTAAAAAATATTAAAGCCATCGAATAGAGGCAGTAGCTGTGCCCATATAGTAATTAATTAAAGGAAACCAACAACATATTCTTTCAGCTACTCATTGTTCAGTCAATGTGGCAGTTAAAAATCGAAACTCAAAAATATCTGATTTATTTTAAGCAAACTGAATACGGAGAATATCAATAGGATGAATAACAACTTATAAACAAACCGAATGGGCTCGTGGTATATAAACTTCTCACCTTTTATTAAATGCCAGACATCCGCTAGTTTATGTGAATGTACCGTGTACACTCGCATTGAATATAGGTTATAGTTGCCACCGTAATTAATAATCTTCTTTTTTTGATGTAAGTGAAACCCATGACCAAGAGATATAGTCTTCAAAATAAAGGTCTATTCAAAACAGTCACGTAATTTTATAGCACATTGCTTGTTCGTTTTTATTGTTTTTTGTTATTTTTCAATTACTTTCGAACTAATTCCTGGAATGGTATAAAACATCATGATTCCCTGAATCAAACCGGTTTAATATAATCGTATTTTAACACAATAAATGAATCGGATAATATATTTTTATTATTCTTTACAAATATCCTAATGTCATAAGCGGTGAGAATTATTCCGAACACGGCTATTAGCTTAGTTATTTAGATGTTTGATACTTCCACTTTTGAGTAAAACCAAATCCCTTCAACCACACACGGAACACGTTAAAATGAGTAGATATTCGAATAGACCCCCCCCTATCCTCCTCCATAAGGGCTCCTTTTATCTGTCCATATACATTTTCTTTTCTTGAAACTGATAAGAGGTAGAATAATGATCTGGATGCCAATCGATAGAACATATAATTTTGTATAAGAATTATTCTTTACAAATATCCTAATGTCATAAGCGGTGAGAATTATTCCGAACACGGCTATTAGCTTAGTTATTTAGATGTTTGATACTTCCACTTTTGAGTAAAACCAAATCCCTTCAACCACACACGGAACACGTTAAAAAGAGTAGATATTCGAATAGACCCCCCCCTATCCTCCTCCATAAGGGCTCCTTTTATCTGTCCATATACATTTTCTTTTCTTGAAACTGATAAGAGGTAGAATAATGATCTGGATGCCAATCGATAGAACATATAATTTTGTATAAGAATCTTATTTTATATTTTACCACTTTCTCTTATGTGAGGCCCCGTAGCAAAAAAAGGTGGGTAGAGCCCTCTAACATTAACACATTCGGCTCCGAAACTACCCAATAAATAAAATTTCTACAAGATATAAAAAGTAAAGACTATTGTATTTCTTATCGGCTGATATATCGTTATTTATATAAATTAAGAAAATAGTGGCATGCGAAGAAAGAGCTGCCCATGTAATTGAGTTATAATCTTATTTAATAACTATTATTCTTCTTGGTATTTGGAATTGGTTGGGAGGGTGGTGAAAGAAAAATATTGAACCACAGCACTTATGAAACACTGGGACCTTTGTACTTGTACTTTGTACTCCTCCTTGTAGACAGAACATCATCTAGGCATCCAACCAACCTAATATTGTAAAACAAGTGGTGATGCTGCCTAGGGGCATCTCTCTTCCATCGGCCAAAGTAGACCAGCTTTCTTCCAAAATGGATTTTCTCATTGATGGGACGGCAGAACAGTCACAGAGTACATGTTGCACCGTCTCATCTTCGCTTAATCTCACATTGTATAGATGTTTCCTTAACGGGCATTGTCCAGTCTGGATTCCCCGTGTAAAGGCGTAGCATCCTTCTGGACATTGCCAGGTAGTCCACTACTGTGCTCTTGTTGGGATATTTTAGCGGTTCCCTAGTAAGCTGGCAGCTCCTTGATTAATCCCACAGCTTCTTAAATTCGTTGCGGGTGTTTTCTGTAATTATTTGTGTTATCGTCGTGATCGGTAGCAGACTGACCCGGCCTGGTTCAAAGATGTTTAGGCTTGCTGCCTTCTTGGCCAGTTTGTCGGATTCTTTGTTGTCACTGCACTGTGCATGTCCTTTCACCCAGCATACCGATATGTTATTCATGCTGGAGGCACCCACAAGTGCTTGGTGTAGTTCCGTACTGCTCCTGTGTTAATTTTGTAACTTCTCAGGGCTAATAGTGGTTATCTACAATCTGTGTAGATCCTGATTGTTTTGCCCGTAGTTTGTCTACGGACAGTCTAATTTGCGTCTATGGTTATGCCCACCAGTTCGGTTTGTATTGCGCTGGCTTGCCCATGGTTCATTTATATTGGATTTGCAGGCTTCTGGAGTATATTCTACATCCTCCCCCATCCTTCTTCTTTGATCCGTCTATGAAGATGTTGATCACACCTTCACCAACAGCCTCGTTTTCACTATTCGTCTGTAATCTGTGGGGTCTGTCGAAGACGAACCGGTGAAAAACACAATCTGTGCACGCCTGTGGAAGAGGCCTGTTCCTGACAGCCTCATTCCACAGGCGACTTCTGGTCTCTCCACAGCCTACATTTGGTTGTATGCCAACGGATTTGAGGCGTACCATTGTTGTCAGAGCCACTTCTTCTAGATATATATCCAGTGGTGGCAGACACAGTATTATCTATATAGCTCTCCTTGGCGTTGTTCGTATAGCTCCGGTTATGCTTAGGCAGACAACTCTCTGTACTTGGCTGAGCTTGACTTTAGCTGTAGTCTGTTTGCTCTTATGCCACCAGACCACAGTTCCATAGGTTATCATTGGTCTTATGACGGTAGTGTATATCCACATGATTACTTTGGATTTCATTCCCCAGGTTTTTCCCACGATCCTGCGACCCTGCTCATAAGAAAAGTAAGCCTTCTTTAGTCTTATATCTAAGTGAAGATTCCATGTTAGTTTGACATCAAACGTTACCCCAAGGTAATTTAGTGTTGTATCCAGAAGAGCAGGTCCCTTCAGCGCTCCTAGATTCCTTTTCCTTGCGAAGAGAACCATCTCCGCCTTCCTGGGATTGACTATACAGGGAGTGTTCTCCACACCATTTTACAATTATTCTTAGGGCCCCCTGCATTCTTTCACCAAAGGACCCTTTAGAATTTTCCGCTAAACATTATTGTTAAATCATCTGCGTAGGCAATCCTTCTGGGTTGAGGAGGCACAATTATTATCATTATTATTCTTACAAACGGAGAAAAATAGTTCATTGCATCCTTTGAAAATTGTTTTAAAGTTTTTGTTTCACTATTTTTTCTTCTGTAAATTCCTTTGACAAAAAATATTGGGATAGCATTCTACCTATAATAATTTTTTACTATCACTCAATCGACCCGCTAAATTTGATGTAAGATAAAAAAGTATGTTACTCTTTTTATCAATGGCGTACATACAAAAGGCAACTCATGTAATTGCATTAGAACCTATTTTTAATAATAGTAAAGCCTAACATTTTCCCTATTGTTTATTCTATAGAGCATTAACAATGTAATATATAAACAGTAGTCAAATTAACATTTGGAATAGAAACTAAAACAACTAATTTACAGAAAAATGTTACTAACAAGAATACTCTTCACTGTTTCTACCACGTTCAATTTGTTTCACGCTTGCGTGTGATGTCTTATTCTGTGCCGGATGATTAAGCAATTTGAGCAGGGTTTAGACTTAAACAAGACCCATAAGGAGAATAATTTAAATAACTTTATAACTAATTGCGACTTCTATCAATATGAAACCAAACATGACTATTAAAACTTCCTTAATAAGTTGAATTTTAAGATGAATTTTAGGAATTGTCACTCCCTATTTCAACTACTATTTGAAGGATTTTGGTTGCTCTAGCTCCACATACCTATATATTTAACATCATTATTTAATCATTCTGCGCAGGCGAATAATTTCAAAAATTTGATATTATTACTATACATTTGTTCTATCTATTAGTTCTTGTACCATTTTATATTGCATGTTTCCAGGAAACCTAACTCCCTACCCTTTCAGAATATGAAAAAGAAACAGTAGGGCCATGGTCGGTCTTATTTAAGTAATTTACTACTCTCTTTCTCTCTCTCGCTCTCTCTTTTCCAGACAGACTATAGTTGGCTATCTGCTGGATGTGAAACTTCATGTTGATTTAAATCCATTTTACTCTGAATCTTTGGGGAGTTATTGTTTATTTTTATTCTCATATTACTGACCTATTATGTATGTAGTTATCTACGCAACAAAATAAGATTTACATAGAATATAGGAACGTCAGTCAGTTTTTCATTGAACTCTAAGCGGGACAGTAAAGTAAAGAGATTGTGATCTTAGTTAATGGTGTATTCGGTCAGTGTGTATGGACATGTGTCATGTTAAAATTTAATTAAAAACCCACCAGATTTTTATCTGACATCTTTATTTTGTAGAAACTATGTATACTGTAAGAATGCATCTCGCCCACATGGAGCAAATTGGAGTTAAACTGAACTGAATGAATTAAATATGAAATAATTATTATCATTTATATTTTTAAAATGTCTAGGACTTGATAATATACAACCACATGTAACCAAAGGGTGTGCAGTTTAGTTAGAAATAGAAGTAATAAAGATGGCGGATATGTCTAAAGAAGTTGAAAGTTATACTTAATTTTTTCAAAAAACAAGATATCCTAGTATCTTCAAAGATGCAAAAATTACAGGGTTGGCCTACTATTCATTTACACTCGGTATAGATAATAACATATGAATGTAGTTAGTATCAAAATACGTCGAATTTGTAACATTTTACAATGTTGTTATATTGAGATTATGCATAATTATATTTTTAGTGTTAAGATATTGGTCACACGATTTCTAAATCATCCATTATGGAACCGAAAGGTCAAAATTAAGTTAAACTAGATCGGAGTGAATATTGCAAAATATCTTATTTTAATTGAACCGGTTATTATATAAAAATAATAAATACCTATGTATATTTACTGTAAGGGGCATTAAATTAACATAATACCTATAAATACACTCTACAGACTCTAAATTAATAAAGATGGCATAATATTTACATTTAGAAACAGATTATTCTAATTAATGCATCGCCTACATTTAAAAATCAGGCTAAATTCGAAACACAAACTGGGATTGTATATATATATATATATTAATTAGTCGCAAGTAACGTGATTAAAAATAAATCATTTCAAAGGGGTTTGCCAGTTTTTCATGAAATGATCTCGAATCCAGAAAAGCTCAAAATCATTAAAAAAATGACCTCGTAATAGCCAGGACTCCAAAAACACCATAGAAATTAGATAACCCCCCAATTCCAGAAGTCAGAGGCTTGTACGGAAGGGGGTTACATATTGAAAAACGCGGTCATACAACCATATCCTCTGACAGTGCCAGTGCCGGAGTTGGGACTCGAACCTAGTAGCGCGGTACCTGCTCGATTAATCGCGATTGCGACCTCACGCCTTAACCAACGCGGCTATCGGCTAGACTATCACTTATATACCACATCTTCATTCCAAACTAATGGTTAACTCAATTTGTTTTTTAATGGCTTTGAGTCAGGAGACCATACAGCCAGTCACGATATGTTAATATTAATAAAGATTTAAGTTAAACCTAAAACAAAATGGAGTAGAGTGAAACAGGGAAACACGTTTCTCGTCAAGGGGTCTGTCAGGACATTAAGTTTGACATCACAAAAAAAAGGACCACGGTAAGGTACGTAAAAACTAGCTTAAAACAAAAGGAAAACAAAGCTAACCTACGGCTTGATAATAATAACAATAATAAATAACTCCACAGGTAATTACGACCCCCTTTATCCCGGAAGGCTCTAGAAGAGTCTTGTGTGGGAGGGGGCTACACATTTAGAGACAAGAGACACACACCCAGTATCCATGTATAGTAGAAAAATCCCTCTCACAGTATTTTCCACTGCCACGACCGGGGATCGAACCCGGAACTTTTGGGTGCGAGGCAAATGTGCTCACCTCTCGACCACCAGTCAGATAGATAGATAGATTTTCTTGGTACTTATAGCAAGCAGGTTGACTACATTGAACGGAGCTATCATATTGCAGCATGAGGAGATATTTTTAATAAGTGCGTCTGTAAGGGTTTTGCGCCTATCGCAAACGAAGAAAAGGTGATGAAGATCGCCTATTACTCCACATAGATCACAAAGTTGCTATGTAACTACACCAGTTTTATACAAGTGGACGGAAAAGCAGGCATGAAATTTTATCCTAATAATGTAATGGTAATGTAACTGTCATGCCAGAACTGTAACGGGATAGTTGATTGTGTGACCTACATGGGCTTAGACCCAGACAAATGTGACGAATTTACCATATTGTGTAATATTGTGAATGGCATTCTTCATTTTCAAAATATATCGGTTCGTTTTGTATGAAAGAGAGTCAGTATATTTAACAGCTGAAAGAGCCGAAAGAGAGTCAGATAGAATTATTATTTCTTTAGAGTTTCTTTCTTTAGTATAGCCTAAAGCTGTGTAAATGGCAATTGCCTCCAAGATAAGAATAGAGCAGTTCATGTTAACTATGAACTTCATTTCTTCGTGTTTAAAAGGAATGAAGAAGGCGCATCCATTACCATTTGGATTTTGAGACATCAGCGTAAATAAATGTTGGATCTGGGCAATTTTTTTAAGTGAATGAGGGCTGCAAAGATTAAAGAGTGGGGATTTATTGCTTAAGAACTCTCTTCTTATTAGAAGCGGGGCTCAAGTGCTTCAACATGGAGGGCTTCATTTGGCAGAGCTTTGCCTTGTATGATATCTAAATTACTCAACAGGCTTTTGCTAGCTGAATCATATAATATATAACCGTAATCTAGTATTGAAGTCAATTCGGATATTGAATTTTATCGTTAATTTTTTTGGGGTGAATCAATATTTAAAAAAATGTTGTTTTATAGAGATACATACACCTTCAGCCTAGTAATAATGTATTTTTGAATACGTATATAAATAAACTTTTTAAATTAGCTAGGTATCGTTATTGGCCGTATTTAAGAAACAGTTGTGTAACAAATAACACTTAATTTCAAATACTAGAATTGAAATGTCATATACTTACATCTCATCCCGGTATTACTACTAGATCTTTTGTAGACAATATTTGACGTCTGTTTATCAGAGGTTAATGAAAGAAAGTCTGTTGGGTCTAACACGAGATAGAATGACGTAAAACTAATCATAAATACAAAATTTTATCACAAAAATGTTTATAAATAGGTAAATACTGTCGCGAACTTTTATAGTAGGTACTTTTATGTAATACATATCTCTCATATATAGTTCTGCTATATTTCCTATGGTTTTGGTGGTGTAGTCAGTTTTTTGTGAGTAATCAGCAATTCTTCTCCGACTCCCTGAAGGTTTGTGTTCAATTTTCAACTTTCGAGAGGTTAATCACTCATGGATCAGGGATTAAGCTTATATATTTATTGATATGCAACACTTTGATATACATTTAAAGTTAGATTTACATTGTATACAATTTTCTCTGCTTAGTCCATTTCTGGAAAGCGCAACGCACTTCGAGCTTGCGTTCATCCCCTATACCCCTATATCGATTATTCACCCCAGTTCGATGATATACAATGTTTGCACTTTTTGAAATATAACTCGTAATATCTCGAATACCAAATATACCATAAGAATCAAACTTTAGAAGAAGATGAAATATTCTACAATGATTACAATGGCGATGTTACAAAATTGTTTTAATTAGTCGTCATTTAAGAGAGAAATAAATAACTAGGTAAAGGGATATTGTACAGAAAATTTGTCGACCAATATTGTATGCAGCAAGAAGTTCAAATTTAATTTCAGTGAAATTTTTTTTTAGATCCGGTTATTCTGGTAAGAAATATCAACCACCCTTACTCATTGATTTTTTGATAAAACTTTATGTACGTCCATTGGGAAAGCAAAGATAGATTCAGAAATATTTTATTCAAATTTACAATATGCTTAAATACAATTTGTTATGCATTCAACCCCTGACTTTTTACACCAACATCTAATATTGAAATTGATATTATTACACTTAAAATTTGTAACATTTAATTTTCTCAGTCTCGGGTGTTTTGTAATCACGGCAAGAACTGAGCTCTTTTTTCGAACCATATTCTTGAATGATTAATAACACATGCACACAAAAAGAATGTCTTGGACGGATAACTTGTACTATCGTAACAGCTAAGTAAAGTTGGTAGAGTAGCTGACTTGCAATACACGAGGACTATTTTGCTGCATAATTATTCAATAATTTTATTACAAAATATTTAGTTATATTATCGAAATAATTACAATTAAATGGGTCATGTTGTATAAAGGTACAAAAATACGTGTACAAGTGAATTTACAGACGAATTATATTCCGAAAAGTACAAATATCTTGTATTATCGAAAAGGGCGAAAAATTAGTATAGGGGATGAACGTAAACTCGAATCGCTTTGCACCCCCCAGAAATGGATTCAGCAAAACCTTTTACATAACGTTGGATGAATATAAAAAGTATGTCCAAACGTGGCATGGGATTGTAAAAAAAGTCTCTAGATCCTATCATAATATAGTTAGTGCGATGGTAGTATCTGCAGTACATAGAGTGCTCTGGGAAATACGTAACTAAAATTAGCCATTTCTTTTACAATTATTACAAATTTTTATTTTTTTGCGAATAGTGATTTTAGAGAATGGCATTATTTTCTAAAATCAGTATAGAGATCTAAAATAAAGCTGATAAAATTACATTTCGTTTGACTTTCATAATTTTTTTACTTAACAAATTCCTTAACCATAGCGCAATCAAATAATTTTCAAGCAAATAAGAATAGTATGAATTCTACCACCTTAAAGCTGAAAAAATCCACAATAAAAAACTGATTTTCAATTTTTCTCATTAACTTTTCTCTAAAAAAAATTATGAAAAGCCAAATGTTCTTTTGCAGAAAATCAAAATTTAAGTTCGACATCAAAGCCGAAATCTAAGAGTTGCAATATATTTTCCAGCTCCAGGCAAAGTGGACACTCGAATGAAAAATATTTTTAATTTTTTTTGTTCCTCAATACTTTTTGCAGAAAATATTATCAAAGACATTGAATAAAGTAAGAGCACCTCTTGTGAATAAAAAATGTGTTTCTTTTGTCAAAAATTATTTTTTTAAGAAACTGCACATAACAGCAAATTCCTTACCCACAAATCAATAAAAAATGTCCTATTAATTTTTTTTACTGGAATTATTACCAATATTGACTTTTAAGTAAATACTCTTTTTGGAAGTTTTTGGTAATATCCTAGCTAATTTCTATCGTAAAGAGACGTGGCAGGTCTCAAATTGAGAGTAAATGAAAAAGGGTTGAACTTTATATGATGCATTTTTGATACAGGATTATTTTTGACATATTCTAGCGTAGTCTTATGTAGTTATTATAGTACCATATAGTCCAATTTAGTTTCCTGCAGTCACTATGTCATCTCGTGAAAGGATAAGCTGTAAATTGGTGATATCTGAGTTAGAATTGGTTTGGTGGTTCTTGAGATAATGCGTTCGTACAAACAAATACACAATACACATTTACACCATTCAATGATTTTATGATTTTAAAATTTCCTACTTATAAAAAGAAAAATTTATATTGAATATTTTATAGCGTGTCATTAATAAGTAGTTATAATAATTAATCTGCGGATATCCTATGCATAGTTGTACTGGTCAATAGCCTTCGTGGCTTCCACATGACAAACCTAATTTGTTCTGGCCTAGTAATACATATGTGGAGTATGTGGACTAGTCGTTAATAGAGCTCCTTTTTCTTACAGGAAGTAATAATTGGGTCAACTTACCGATTCGATAGATTAACTGGTTTAAGGCGGTCTTAATAAATAAATCTGAAGAGTAAGAAAAAGACAACCGCACAACTCACACACAAATCTTAATAATTCAAAATGAGAAAAATTTAATGTGATTAGTTTTAAATTTTTTCAATTATTATTATTACATTCAAAGCATATTTAAAAGCCAAAGATTTCTATACAGCAGCTAGGCGCCATTTCTTGCCCACTACAATTTTCGCTACGCGATTGCTACAGTAAATGTTAATTCGATAAGATTGTAGTATCTGAGATAGTTGCACAGCCCTAAAATTATCCTTTGATGCTCAAGTCAGATGTCGGCCAAATCGGTGCATATTTTTTGTTGAGAATAATTGTGATTGCACGTTAACTGTGAACAGTTTTTAATACGGTGCCATGCCTCAAATCAAATATTTTCTTACAGGTTTGAGTATGAAGCATAGCTTCAGTATAATGAAACTACAGTCAACAGTGCTAGAGAGTAACTACTGGCAAGATCAAATCATATGAAACAGGAATTTATAAATACAGAAGGTATCTATGCCAAAAATGACACACTGGTCCTACCTTTCGGTTGTTAGACCTATGATGACCTACGCATGATGCGTTTGGTGGCCAAAAACAGAAGAAAAATTAGCACAAGGAAAATTGCAACGTCTTTCCTGCCTAGGGAATACAGGAGCTTTGATCTCCCATCCCACAGAAGTTATCGACGCAATGCTCGACCTACTTCCTCTGCATTTGCATGTAAGGAGAGAGGTAGCACTTAGTGTCCTAAGTCTGCATCGGGTACCTAAATTCAAGCCAGACGATCTAGTTGATTACTTAAGGATTTTGCAGCTTTTTGAGTCCATGACCAAACCCACTGACTCAATGCCAATCATGCGTGACTTTAACTGCTCCTTTGATATACAGATTGTACAGAACTGTCAAACGAGCAGGATCGAAGCACTGCGGTTGGAGAAAAGGTTACTCATTCGGTACACAGATAGATCTAAGATGGCTGAAGGGGTAGGTGTGAGCTTAGCGCGTCCTAAGTCTTCCGCTGAGCCATTGGCAATATCCAAGCATCTTCTAGACAGAAATTTACGCTATAGATCTCTGTGTCCAGGAATGTCTAAATAAAGGCATTCGAAGAGCAAAGACACTTTGAAATAGCCAGGCAGCATTAAATGGTCTAAGGTCCTATACCTTCGAGTCTAAAATTGCCTGAGAATGTAAACAATCTCTGAAGCAACTGACTAATAACAAGGCATGGCAGATCCGATGTAGCGGATTTGTGAGTGGAAACTTATGAATGTCCACATTTTTACGTTGAAAAGTAAGATTCATCGTAGACATTGATAATTTCTCAAAGGCGGCTCACGTAAGCTCATTTCTAATTCCAGTAGGTACACCTCCCTAAGATACATCTATGCACGTTGTAACGACATCACCCCAATACCGGACTTCATTCGAGAAATCTCTCAAAAATTCTTTACTCAAACTGGGCAGCAGTCCGCTAGCTAGAAACATAACACAAATTAGACAGCATAATGCACCCTTTCGAATTAAATACGCCCTACCTTACTAGACGCTACCCATCTTCCGGCGGCAACCTCTCTAGCCAACCTTTCACCTCCTGCAAGTTTGTCTTTTACAACCCTCTCATTTAAAAAAATTTACACCTTAAAATCTTTAACTCTTTCCTGTCTACTACTTCGTTTCTGTTTGTCCGTTTTTGTTTATGACTTTTTCTCTCTTCTAAATTCTTACTTCCTAATCATAATTTTATCAAAAACTCCAATCTAATTTATGCCATAATCTTAAAAAATCATGTATTAGGCTTCTCTCGTTGAGATTTCCCTGTATTAGTAGTCAAAATCCAATCACTGCGTACATAAATTTACTAAGTTTTAAGTCTTAATTGTTTTTATCCTTTCTTATCCTTATCCTTATCCTTTTATATACATTTTTTTGTTTAAAACGAGTCAGGTTTAAGTTTTTATACATACACTCGCCGAATCAGACCTACCTCGCCCGATCCTGCAATCGCCATTGCACCTATGCAATGGTTGCACGGTCGGTCCTGGGGCGGGTCCTGAGGAAGATTTATTGGAACCTTAAAGATAGTAAAGTTGTATTGAATTAAATAAGTAAGCGCATAGCTACCAAGCGGTAGCTATGGAAGTCACTAGTAATGACTTTCACGTCAGTATTCCGAAATTCAAGATAATGCCTAACCTGTCAAAATATGGTAACTAGAAAAAATCTGCGTTTATCGTTTGGAATGCATCCAGTAGCATGTTTTTGAGTGGGAATGCGATGATTGTAACAGTTCTGTATGTTATAATATATGATTTGCAGGAAACAACTACTCAGCGGGCAAATACCCCGACCTGCATTGAATTACACCTTACAAATCATTAAAGAATGGTAACCAATATCATTTGTCAACTCCCTGACCAGACATAGACCGGTTTGGAACTTATTAGTTCTCATCAGTATGCCATAGGTCATGGAGCAGACAAATGATAGTGGCCAACCTGCTAGTTTTATACAAACTATAGTAAATTGAGTAGTGGTGAGAGGTAAGTGAAACCTCTCAAATGGTCAATTGCTACTATACACCATAGATGTATCTATGGGCGTATAGCGACTTGCGATTCTGCAAGTACCTGAGAGCGGCGACCTTTTAGTCCTAGGTGGACTTAACCTACTGTTATAATATATGATTTGCAGGAAACAACTACTCAGCGGGCAAATACCCCGACCTGCATTGAATTACACCTTACAAATCATTAAAGAATGGTAACCAATATCATTTGTCAACTCCCTGACCAGACATAGACCGGTTTCGAACTTATTAGTTCTCATCAGTACGCCATAAGTTACCATTCTTTAATGATTGTAAGGTGTAAGGTAAGGTGTAATTCAATGCAGGTCGGGGTATTTGCCCGCTGAGTAGTTGTTTCCTGCAAATCATATATTATAACAGTAGGTTAAGTCCACCTAGGACTGAAAGGTCGCCGCTCTCAGATACTTGCAGAATCGCAAGTCGCTATACGCCCATAGAGACATCTATGGTGTATAGTAGCAATTGACCATTTGAGAGGTTTCACTTACCTCTCACCACTACTCAATTTACTATAGTTTGTATAAAACTAGCAGGTTGGCCACTATCATTTGTCTGCTCCATGACCTATGGCATACTGATGAGAACTAATAAGTTCGAAACCGGTCTATGTCTGGTCAGGGAGTTGACAAATGATATTGGTTACCATCCTTTAATGATTTGTAAGGTGTAATTCAATGCAGGTCGGGGTATTTGCCCGCTGAGTAGTTGTTTCCTGCAAATCATATATTGTAACAGTGGGTTAAGTCCAGCTAGGACTGAAAGGTCGCCGCTCTCAGGTACTTGCAGAAGCGCAAGTCGCTATACGCCCATAGAGACATCTATGGTGTATAGTAGCAATTGACCATTTGAGAGGTTTCACTTACCTCTCACCACTACTCAATTTACTATAGTTTGTATAAAACTAGCAGGTTGGCCACTATCATTTGTCTGCTCCATGACCTATGGCATACTGATGAGAACTAATAAGTTCGAAACCGGTCTATGTCTGGTCAGGGAGTTGACAAATGATATTGGTTACCATTCTTTAATGATTTGTAAGGTGTAATTCAATGCAGGTCGGGGTATTTGCCCGCTGAGTAGTTGTTTCCTGCAAATCATATATTATAACAGTGGATTTGTGTTGCTTGTTTTTTATTTTTTCTTCATCCAGGACACTAAAATTTTAACATAAAAATTATTAATAGTGGTCAATCTTCATGTTCATCGCTAGAGTGCTCATTTGGCCCATCTAAACCTGTATCGGTATCTTTTGGTTCTTTAGTCATGGATGTATGTTACATTTTATATTGGATCTGCCCTTTTTAATTACCAAATCTGGATAAGGCAAACTTAAATACATAATGTTAAGTGGACTTCACATAACTTAATTCCTATAGGATTATTACCGATTCAATTACTAATAAATTATATTGAATGTGCCATCTCAACTTCCAGAATCCTGATATCCATCAGCACCATTAACAATGTTATAAACTATTGGGTGGATATTTAACCACATGTTGACGTGAATGAAAATTGCTCCATGTCGCCAACTCTGAAATGATAAAAAATGCAGTTTTTAGTTCAATTTTTCTACAGGTCTGTGGGAAAATGACCATCACTTGCACATCTTATACCTTTGACATATATCTTGATAAGTCAAATTTTAGTTCCATCCTTTGTTCGAAAATCAACCTTCCTTAATGTTCTCCCTTCCTTTCCACCTCTTATTTATTTTTTACAACCTATAATTAAATTTTCTAGACAAAGTCGTTTACAAATTAAATTCAGTATTATTGTAAAACAATATGCATATATATGCAAAAAAGGTGAGTATAACAAGAATTATTAAAACTGCTTTTTTCATTCGATGCACACGTAAGCTAATGCAGAATGTGACGGTTTCTTAAAAAAAATAAAATTCGCATAATTATGATGTATTTTAAATTATAATTTTAAAAACTATTCTTGTATTTTTAAATTGTTGTAAAGTGAATTCCACTTTGAGACCTTTGCATTAGGTATATAAAATTAACTGCTGTGTGTCTCTCAAAACGGCAGATAGCAATTCCCGCTTGTCACTAGCAAGATAATAAAATAAACGTGGATATAGCAAATTAATTTATACTAGAAATAATTTATAGACAGCACTAAAATCATATTTCTTTACATAAATGATTGGTACAAAGTTATTGGTTATTACTATTGATATATTAACGTGGATATGTTATATTACAAAATGCTTGTGTAGGATGAAGGATGGATATTAAAAATCAAATATGTATCTCGTCATAATTTTATGTTACAACATAGTATGTGGATCCAAGGTTATAATAAATTTAATATTATTGTCTAGTGGTCAGTAGGCTGTTGACCATAATAAATTTTAATTTTTATTCACAGAGGTGCTTCATCCGTAGCTAATTCCATATTCACATCATAATCCTATGGTTCGCAACTTATTGTTAACGTATCTAAATATGGCGACTTAGATAACAGTGAGTTACGACGTAGGTATTTATGTTTGTTCTTTGATAAATAATGTTCATCACGTCCCTGTCAACTGTATATTTGTATGTCTCTTTACAATAAGTATAAGGTTAGCGGTCACATAAAACAACAGTATTTTTGTAAAACCACATATAAATAGATGTAATTCAAAGAGCTGGGAAATTAAGTTGCAACTTCCGAATTCGATAATTATACATAAGTATTTTGAAATTGCATTTGAGATAAACAGTAAATTTGAATTATTCATTAACACCATTACAGCGCTTCTAGCATAATAAATCTGAAAATTTACAATAGATTGAAACCAAATAAGGCACATAAAATATTTGGCAGAAAAGTTGTTAGTCTGACACATATTTTATATCAAATTATAACTGAAATTATATTTCCAAGACAATTCAAAATTTAAAAAGTAATTGGAATTTGTTGGGAGGGTGGTCATTGGAAATTATTGAACTAAAGCACTTACGCCCCATTGGGCTCCTTGTACTTCTTCCCAGTAGATAGATCCTCACATAGGCCTTCAACCAACCTAATCTTGCGAAATAGGTACTCCCAAAATGGATTCCCTGATTGATGAGACGGCAGAACAGTCATAGAATACATGTTGAACCGTATCATCTTCTTGTTCACAACCTCTACAGAGAGGTTTCGCTTAATCTCATATTATGTAAATATTTCTTTAACGGATAGTGTCCAGTCTGGATTTCCGTTATAAAATGTAAGTTCCTTCTGCCAGGTAGTCCATTGCTGTACTATTATTGGGATATTTTAGTAGTCCTCTAGCAAGTTGACAGCTGTTTGTTTCATCCCAGAGCTTCTTGAATTCATTGTGGGTCTTCTCTTTAATTACTTGTCTTAGCGCCGTGATCGGTAACAGACTGGGCTGGGCCTGGTCCAAAGATACTTAGGCCTGCTACCTTCTTGGCCGGTCTTCGGCTACTTTGTTGCCACTGCACTATGCATGTCCTTTCACCCAGCATACCAGTATGTTATTCATGCTGGAGGCACCCAAAAGTGCTTGATGATAATCCTATACTGCTCCTATGATAATTTTGTAACTTCTCAGGGCTATTAATGATTGTCTACAATCTGTGTATATCCTGATTGTTTTGCCCGTAGTTTGTCTACGTACAATCTCTTTTGCAGCTATGGTTATGCCCGCCACTACGCTGGCTCACCCATCCATAGCCCATTTATATTGGATTTGCAGACTTCTAGATATATTTCACATCCTGCCCCATCCTTTTGTTCGCATAGCCCCGGTTATGCTTAGGCAGGCAACTCTCTGCACTTGGCTAAGCTTGTCCTTAGCTATAGTTTGTTTGCTCTTAGCCCACCGAACCTCTGCTCCATAGGTTATCATTGGTCTTATAACGGCTAACAGTGGTGATATTACACCCCCCTGCGGACAGCCTCTCGCGAATATTCCTCGTAGAGAAGCATCACCCATACTGATTTGTACAGCTCCCTTTGAGATCATGTTCCCCTGATCGTAAGGACATTTTTGTACATAGGGCCGCTGTAATTTTTGGAAAGGTGGTTCTGTCAATGAAGGAAGCTAGGGTGGACTCTTTATTGTTCAAGGATCTCTCAATCCGACCCGCGACTGCATGGAGGGCGGTGTCGGTGGATCTTCTCAGGGTGTATGTGTGCTGGTTGTCTATCACAACATTTTACTACAACATCCTTTATGTATCGTTCACATAGCTTCTCCATCGCCTTGAGCAGGCACGAGGTTAAGTTAATAGATGTATACGGTGGGGGTGATATACCCATCCGCCCTACTTTTGGGATGAACACAACTTTCATTTCTCTCCATCTGGAATATAGAGATGTGCTAAGCACGCCCTAAATACTCCAAGCAGATGCGGCAGGAATTCATTCAGCCCCCATTGTAGTAGGGCGGGATAGATACCGTCAATGCCTGGCGACTTAAAAGGGGAGAAGCTCTGTATTGTCCACCTTATTCTATATTCACTCACTATTTGGTTGGCCATTTGCCAGTGCAAATCCGTAACACCATAATTGGCATGGAGTTGTTCCATTGGCAGAAATTGGTAATTTTGGTGGAATTATCTGTTTTAATCTTGCAATATACCATAGCGGTCTGTTGAATTTACTGGGTGTACTTTTTTAGTTTTAATTACAGTACTGTAAGATGTTTAGATAATTTGTTATATATTTCTACGATTTTTGTTGTAACATTTTACTTATAGGTACAGGATTTTCGTAAGCTCTGTCGGAAGTATTAGTTGTATAAAAAAAGTCTTCTTTCTCTTATTTAAATTTAGCAAATGCTCGTTAAATTTGACATCAAATAATTTTTTATCGACTCATTAAATATATAAAGTTGATGGTAGATAATGTTGATATAGTCTAGTATACTTTAACTTGGCGTGTGTATGTATGAGTTAATATTTCCGTACGATTTCATTTTCTCTTGTACACAAAGATCCAGAAATATTGTCCACGTAGACAATGTTTCTGGACTATTGCTTTAACTCATACATACACATGCCAAGTTAAAGTATACTAGACTATAGATTCTACTTTATTTTATATAAAATGAATAGCGCGAAGAATGCTGTGGTAAAATGTAATCTTTTTAGTGTTACTTCTACTGTTTCTACATCTTCTCTTTAACAGCATAACATAGTTCATTTATTATTTTAGTAATTATAAGTAAAAAACAAGTGAAAGGATCGGCAAGAAAAGCACCACTTATCTACTGGTACTGCTCTAGATCGCTTTCAGTCTTTTATTTAAAAAATAGATTAACAACTCCACAGCATTTATTAGGGCAACTTTACCCATTGCCAATTAGTGAAGGGACATTTGTTGTCGGAAATGAATGAAAATTAAACTATGCGTGACTAAGCTAGTAATAATTCAACCATAACATAATTAGTAAAACATTATTTAACATAAAATATACAACAATTTGTGCAACCTAAATAATCTATTAATATATTTTCCACTTATTAAATAGTAAATAGTACTTAATGTAATGAAGCACAGTTCATGCTACGATGGCTCACAATGGATGAGTGGATAGTAATGGACAGTGTTACAATAAAGTAACAAATGTGTAGTCTGAAAGTTGTAAAACACAGAACAATTGAACAAATAATCATAGTGATAAATATTTGCACAAATAGAAGCGTATTTATTGGAATTAATACATTTTTTATCCAAGTGAACCATGAATGTTTCTTTGAAATAATCGAATAGTGTTTCTGATTTAGTTCATTTCAATGCAACCCAGCTTTTCAATTTGTTACATATGTTATACCTTTTTTAAATTACTATGATATAAAATGGGATTATTCGTTACTCTTTACAACTATAAAGTTCGTTCGGTATAAATAAATGAAAAGATTTGAAAACAGTCGCAGTTTAAAATCTTAGTATACTTACAGCAATAACAAACTTACAGGCAATTTCCACTTGTATAAATCGAATGTAGAAAAACAAGAAATATTGGAAGATGGTAACTGAATGTTTCGTCCACATTAATGAAAATAGAAAACTATGTTTCTTTATTGCACATTATTTGTGATCTGATCTAATTAAGTGATTTGAAACTGATATTAAATAAACATCAAGGAGAAAATAAAACTTCTGTTGCTTTATGCAAATAATAAATGAAACCATCAAACAAAATACAAAACAGAAATGAATAAAAATTAAAGAAATACCTTTCCTGGCTTGTTCCGAGCAAATAGGATAGGCGCTCTTGGGATATTGTCGATCTCAAGTATGTTTTGATCGATTTGAATTTGGAGAGCGGACGTTCACCTGCTGCAACACTCATCGGTAATGTTAATAAAATTCGTAATGAAATAGATTTATTGAGAAATGAGCATTTTTACACAAATAATTTTAGGCGTTTATGTAGTTCAATATTATCGTCATCTTGAAAAGATGGTAATCTACACAATATAAGCAATTTTTGGTTTAACTCTGCCCCGTCTTTGTTATGTAATTTTTGTCGGTTGGTGCCAAATGCAGATCATTATAATTTTTCATTAATTCGTCCTCGCCAACTTTCGACAATTTCGAAATATTGTAAAGGACATTAAACAATCTATTATGATTCTCAATTTGTTTGAATCGTTCACGAAGAGAACTAATTGCTTCATCTACAATTAAGTAGTTTTTTTAATTTTAAACTTGTTGAGGACCCTCAATTATTTCATCTTCTGCCTTATAATCAAATTGTTACATCTTGCCATGCGTCACCACTCCCGCTGCGCTCCGCGCCTGGTTCCGCTGGGCGCCAATCCACCCTCCTCAGCAGCGATCAACCCGGTAGCAATGCTACACAGTAAAAACAGTTTCTTTAAGTATAATATTTTTGTGTAAAATTTGTCATGTCATGTCAATCAATCAATCAATCAAAACAGATTTATTAAAAATTGTAATGCAATAATACCGCCCCAGAACCCGTCCGGGGACCGGCCGTGCAACCACCGCACTGATCGCAGTGGTCGATTGCAAAGCCGGACGGACCGGATCTGGCTTGGTTAAAAACAAATTTTAAGACTTAACCTAAACACCTTTTAGCAAAGCAAATAAAAATAGGTAATAACATTAAAAACATCAAATATAAAAGATTTTAAAAAACTTAAAATTACACATAATTTAAACAACTTGTTCACTGTAACACTTTTTTAAAAAAATTTGCAATTGACGCAGATACCTCAATTTAAACGAGATACCTTCCGCGAAACGCATGAACGCCGGGCTGCGCAAGGCCGGCCTAAACTTTTAGCTTTAAGAATTTTGATTTCATAATGTTTTAATTTGCTAGAGATTCGTGACAAGAAGTGAATTTAGAGACAAAAATGCACAAAAAGAAACAAGAATAATAAACGCGACAAAAAGGATACAAACAGAAAGGAAGAGGGGGACAGAAAAGATTTAAAGATAGGCAAAGATATGAAATATTAGTAAAGGTGGATAGGGTAAGCGGAAGTTATAGTTGTTGTCATGTCATGTCATGCAGTAATGAATACCACATGTAAATGTCAACAAATGTATTTTTAAGGAAAATGCAATCTGACTTAATTACAGAGCCGAATCTGGGGGGAGGGGGCAAAAGGGCCCAGGTGTCAGGTCGGGGTGGCGGCAAAATGAGGAAAAAGGAAAAGAAACAATGGCTTAACAAAGATTGTTAACTGGCAATCCTAGCTATTGAGAATGATGAAACAACAGTGTTGCCAATCAGTGGCTAATATAATACAAAATAAAATGATTCGATTATTTTTTTAGGCAACTGACACAAAAAATGACGTTTATAGGATCTGACAGCATTCCTAAAGTGTCATCTCTTTGCACTCATTTTTTAATCTTATTTTTGGCTGCTTTTACTTCACGGCCTCATGTGTTAGTTGACCATCATTAATATTTGAAATGGATTTAGGCTTAAAGAAAAACTAAAAGTAAGCAGTAATTTCAAAGCTTTACTTTATATACATAATATTGAAATTAATAAACTGAGACACAGGAAAATAACATAACAAACTTTATAAATATATTATTTACTAATGACATAAATGGCATGGCTTGTCAATAAATTATCTAGTGACGTTTTCGTTATTAACTTGAAAACGAATTAAAACTGTCAGCCTTGTACGCTTCTTGCAAAATGTTGTCCATGTTTTCAGTAATTTGTACAAAACGATTTTAAAAATATTTTATTTTACTTTTTGAGATAGTTGCCTAAAGAATGTTGTGTGTGCATCGGCCAAATGATTTTTCGCGATCTTATCTGAAGTTTGCTTGGCCTCGGCCGCAAACTTCGAATTCGGCAGAGAAAGGTCAACTTTAAGGCCTTGATATACAAATAACCACTTTGGACCATATGAGTTACCACCTAATTTAAACGGTGCATTTTACTTAAATTTTCTACAAACTGAGCTAGGCGAGTTCTTAGATAATGTACAACTAAATTTAAAAGAAAATGTATTTTTATGCAAAACGGAGCTTCACCGAATTTTTTTATATCCGTGAGAAACTACCTAAATAAAAATTTTCCTGGTCGCTGGAAAGGTCGTGGGAGCAATATGCCTTGGCCTGCGCGGAGTCTCGATTTTAATCCGTTGGATTTTTGCATATGGGGATACATGAAATCTCTTGTGTATCAAGATGCAATAAATAATCGAGAAGAATTATTACAGAGAATTAGAACTGCAATCGAATAATTTCAAAACGAACACTTATTATTTAAAATAAGGCCGTCGTTTATTAAACACATCGCCAAATGTATTGAAGTAAACGGAAGTCACTTCGAACACTTGTTTCCGAAAATAGGTCTCTTTTTTATCAATTACTGTTATTTACATTTCTATTAATGAGATTAGTAGTTAAATAAAAACTGTTACTCAAATTTTAAGTTTATTTATTTGAAAGTCATTGTTATTCGTACTTGTTCGCTTCATTATCAATTATTCTGTAGATCAAACAATAATAAATATTTGATTTAATTTAAATTGGTTGCACTGAATACTTTAAAACCGAATATCTTGATAAGGGGAAAATCAAATCTTGTCCCCCCTCAAGAAATTTCCAGCAATCCGGAAATGCTTTATTGTTAGGAGCATTGTACATCCTCTATAATTTTATTACCTGTAACTTACAGCATAATGACACTTAATATCTATATGTGTAATGGAGGAAATCAACAAAATCTTGTCGCTTTCGTAAATGCATAATATCACCTATCATTAAATTTCAAATTAAAAACTATATAAGTGTATACTTTTGCTACTTTCTCTATTGTATTTATTAATGTAAAACCAAACATTTACTATATGGTGGCAAAGCCAAATATTTTTTAAAAATATATCTGAATGTATTGAAAAACAAAAACGACAACTTTAATTTTTAAAATTCATTTATTCCGAGGGAATGTGCAAGCGTACAAATAGGCAGGTTCGACATTTTTCGTAATTTTTTTATTTTAATTGAAATCGAGAGATTTTATGATTAAAAAATGATAACAAAAAATTTGAGTGTAAAATTTTAAGATTTACGCTCGCTGTAAGTATTTTAAAACTAAGGACCGGCGCGAGGCTAGAAAACGTACCTGTGCGCGAGACTAGGCCACGTGACGTCAGTAGCCACACACAAGCTCCGCCGTCGCAGAGAGAGTATACGGATTCACGTAAACTGTGACCTGCGTTTGTGTATTTTATTTATTCGTGATCTTATTTCTGTTCATAATCATAATACTAGCTAGCACAATGCTGCAAGGTTATTAGAAAACCGATTCGCGAAATTTACCCCATGTGGATGTGCAAATGGTGTACGAGTTTTTGGCTAATAACGCAAATTTAAATAAACCTCAGAGCAGCGGCGTTAAAGTAATGCTATTACAAATCTGCATTTTATTTTGTTGTAGCACCAATGGTTAGTATTTGTTCGTATTTCTCCGAAAAATTTGATTCAGCTCTGTTTCATTGTATTAGAAGTTAATAATATTAAAACATAATGCCGGCTCATGACAATTTTTTATATCTAATATATAGGAATAACAAATTAGATTACTTATCAGAAATAATGTAGTTACTATAATAATCATATATCAGCAATATTATTCACCTTTGATTTCTAGTAACTCTTCTGAGACCACAATTACTAAAGCTAATACATCTGTAAAGGAGTTTTCCAAATGGTGTTCAAACAATGGTCTTGCACTGAATGTTGACAAAACCGTTTTTATGTCATTTTTGCCAAAGAACTATGTTCATAGTTCAAGCATTTTAATCAAGGCAGATCATAAATCGATTCTGCATACAGAAGTGACAAAATTCCTGGGAGTAACTTTGGATTGTAAAATGACGTGGGAAACTCATACTGAAAATTTATTGAAGAAATTGAGTAAATCTTGTGTTAAGATTAGCATACTTTGGATTAGTTCAATCTATATTGTCCTATGGTTTAATTTTTTGGGGAAACTCTTCACACACAAAGTATTCATCGCACAAAAGAAAATCATTCGTTGTATGGTTGGTCTTTCTTATCAGGCACACTGTAAAGAGGCATTTATTGCACTATCTATCTTAACTCTACCTTCACTTTATATATATATATATATATATATATCTAATTGTTACAAATATAAAAAGCAAGAGACTCTGTTTTTAAGAAATAATGATGTTCACAATTACCACACACGCAGCCACACTGAACTTAGGATGCCATTTTCTAGATTAAGTGTAGGCCAAAATTCACATGTTTTTCAGGGAATCTATTGTTTTAATAAATTTACCCGACGCTTTGGTCATTTTAACAATTTTAATACTTTTAAAAATACTTTGTTAAAGTACTTACTTAACAATGCTTTTTATTCCTTAGACAATCTACAATCTTAGTATTTATGACTTTATTATTGGTATTATTACTCTTAAGATATTCACTACTCTTTTTAACTGTTATTATTTTTTAACTGTATTTATTTGTTTTTACTAGTCTTATAAGTTTCACTATTGTGTAACTTTACATGATGAATAAAGAACTTACTTACTTACTTTGTAGTTTCATTTAAATTTGCGTTATTAGCCAAAAACTCGTACACCATTTGCACATTTGCTTTCTGATAACCTTGCAGTATTGTGCTAGCCAGTGTTATGATTATGAACAGAAATAAGATCACGAATAAATAAAATACACAAACGTAGGTCGTAGCTCACAGTTTACGTGAAGTAGTATACTCTCCCTGCGACGGCGGAGCTTGTATGTGGCTACTGACGTCACGCGGCCAGGTACCTTTTCTAGTCTCGCGCCGATCCTTGGTTAAAATGATTACAGCGAGCGTAAATCTTAAAATTTTGCGTTCAAATTTTTTTATATCATTTTTTAATCATAAAATCTCTCGATTTCGGTTAAAATAAACAATTGTCGAACCTGCCTATTAAGTGAATTAACTAAATTAAATTTATTTCCATGGTTATAAATCAAGCATTATTATATTTCATCTACTATTAAATTTCGTAAAGTTAGTAAAATAAATTACAAACACAAGTTTAGCAATAGAAATGAGTTTTAATATACAACTCGCTAAGATATCTTGAGATATTTAATAATATTTACCTTCAATTGGAATAAAGGTAAACATTTAACAATTTTCATTTCATCTTTAACATTGCCGCCATAAGAATCAAGATCACTTGCCGATTCGATTCGCGCCAGATTATAGTTTCCATTGAAAGTTGATGAAATGATGCAAAGTATAGTAGTAGCTTGACACTAATTTTGTTGACAACAATCTTGAGTTCAGTTTACTGTGACAAACAGTGCGGTACCCGATAGAAAATTGATTTACTATTAACTGTATTATTATGATAATAAATAATTTAATGAATAAAATATCTAGATGTTAGATGAACCCTTCAGAATATTTCGGCCTTGCATTTATGCACTAATTTTTCCAATATTTACTTCTATTTACTGGTCAAATAATAAGTGTGCTTTATAGTTCTAACTAATTTGAAGTGTTTCCGGTACGCTTAAGACTAATGGGCATAATGTCGACCACCCCAACGGCAGTGCTTCTCTTGACCAACTACCTCTCAACATAGTAGTGGAAACAGGCAAAACTGAGAACCCATAGTGCTGAAAAATAAAGACGAAGGCAGTCACTTTAGTCGTTTAAAGGGGCATACAAGAATTCTCGAAGTTATGGAAATAGACAACATGAAATTCGACAAAATTAAATCTAACTTTGAATTTCGGAAACCTTTTGAGGTTATAATACATGAAAGACTGTATAACGCATGGGTGCAATAGGACTATATGATGAATCAGAGACTAAAATATAAACACTATAATGTTACAAACTAAAATAATCATAGTCACGATCTATGCGTTCCAATTATATAGGTACTGCAGAAGATTGATTTAACAGTGTACGATAGGAATTACTGTCACTCTGAAAAATATCGTCTACACTTGGTTGGATTAAGAGTATGCTTGTCGCCATCATCCCCTTAGCCATAAGATAGAAATCTGAAATTGGTTGGGAGGGTGGTCAATAAAAATTATTGAACCACAGCACTTAGGCCCCATTGGGCCCCTTGTACATCCTTCTTGTGGGCAAACCCTAGCCTAGGCCTCCAGCCAACCTAATCTTGCGAAATAGGTGGTGGTGCTGCCTAGGGGCATCTCCCTTACATCGGCCAAAGTAGGCCAACGTTCTCCCAAAATGGATTCTCTGATTTATGAGACAGCTGAGCATGTTGAACCGTCTCATCTTCTTGTTCACAACCTCTACATTGCTGTACTCTTGTTGGGATATTTTAGTAGTTCCCTAGCAAGCTGACAGCTGTTTGTTTCATCCCACAGTTTCTTGAATTCATTGTGGGTGTTCTCTTTAATTATTTGTGTTATCGCCATGATCGGTAACGGGCGCCGGGTCTGGTCCAAAGATATTTAGGCCTGCTGCCTTCTTGGCCAGTCAGTCGGCTACTTTGTTGCCACTACACTGTGCATGTCCTTTCACCCAGCATATCAGCATGTTATTCATGCTGGAGGCACCCACATGTGCTTGGTGACATTCCCATACTCCTCCTGTGTAACTTCTCAGGGCTAGTAATGATTGTCTACAATATATACAGATCCTGATTGTTTTGCCCGTAATTTGTCTACAGACAATCTCTTTTACCATAAGATAGAAAACCATAATCAACAAGATAGGGTAAGGAATATAGAAATAAATGGAAGAAGCAAATGAGAGAGGACGAAACAAAGAAAATGACCAAGAATACCCAAGATACGCAGCTAATAAGAGACTAGCGGAACTGGCCGTAAAACTAGTTAAAAATATATTTTTTAATATGTTCACTTAGGATTTATAGACTTACCGAAACACTCCGACCATATATGGAGTAATACAGACGCAACTACTCATGGTAAGAAATGTATGTGACATTTTGCCAATATCAGAAAATAAATTAAAACCCAAAATAATCAATCACAAAAACCCAACATCAGATGAGAGAGGAGAAGGAAGAACAAGCAAGATATTATAATATACATCTCAATGCATAGAACCGTGCAAATTCGATAATAATTCTAATCTTAATGTTCCAGAGGTTATGTTATGTGTAGAGGACTCCACCGTGCTCGCAGATACTAGACAGAGCGAGTCCATCACATTCGCCAGTATAGCCTCTAGACTGTTAAACTCCTCACAAGAAGAACCGACGTCATCTAAGGCACTACAGGCAAGTTCGAAGTTCATGTCCAGCACGTAAGGCTAGACAACAGCCAGAGACCGTCCAGAAAATTTTAAAATTACATCATTTGACACGAAAAAAAGTGGAGATGTCATGATAAGTTCCGGAAATGTTGGCTCGGCTTCACAACTGTATGTGCATGTATTGTTATAATGCTCTTATTTTGACTAAATACTAAAATAATGTTATGTGCCGTCCTCTAACGAGAGAGGCTTAATCAATCCCTGGTGGCAAAGTGAAAGGAGACCTGTTTAGTTGGTTACCGGCAAAGCGGCGCCATCTTTGGGCCAACTGACGAACCGCCATTACCACACAGAAAACTGTAGAAATTTAGAGGCTATAGTTCGAGAAGGATCTACACGAAAGAGAAATAATTCTGGAATGACAGACCGAAAGATCGAGAGGTTGTCCCGAACGTTCTGGAGTGAAATAGAGAATTCGATTACGTTCGCCACGGATATATATATAAGGATTAGATCTAACGCACTGAGTTCTGATATAGTTTAGATGAACAAGTTACAGATAGAATAAAGGACAGTAACAAGTTGTGAATCTATAGTAGGTAATTAGTGTGATATTATTGATAAGGACTATTTATTGTAATTTAGTGGTTAATGAACATTCTTGTTGCAATTTATTGAGATTGTAAACACGTAACAATAATTATTTTTTATCATTTGTATATACAGCTCCCCGGCAGTCATTGTTCTTTTAATCGTCGTACTTACAGAAAACGTGACGGACAACCGGACGCACAGAAATACATTTTAAAAATTGTTCAGAATTTGATGACTAAGACAATATATCTCTCTGCAAGCGGTATTTGTAGTTTTCGAAAAATCATTGTTAAATATAATATACAAGATAAATTTATTCAAAACTACTTCCTTTGACCTATATTAATGAAGATCTGGTGGTATTGGATATAATTATTTATAAAATTAATACCCTAACCATACTCTAACCAACCATTCTCAAGATTAAGGACTACGATATTCTTTTAATCTGTTTTAACTGATTCACTTCTGACGCTCAATTCCACTTATTTAATGGAAAAACATATAAATCCATTATACTTAAAATTGTTAACAGCAAAAAATAAATAAAAATACATTTTCATTTAAAGTTGCACATAAAATATTTTAAGAAAGCACCGAGACCTAATAATTATGTTATATATTTTTATATTTTAAATTCATTCAAATTTCTGTTTGAATTTTTATTTTATTTTTAAGTTCTATTTTTATTGCAGTGGCAATCTATTTTCAATGACACCACATTCAAGACTTTTCATTAGTATCATAAATAATTCAATTTATTGTTCAATCATTCAACAACCGCAATAAGTAGGTATAATTTGATTATCTATATTCTACGGCATTCGCTTTTCTCCGAGCGAATAGTCAATAGATTCTTGAGGTGAAACATTTCAAATATTAACTAGCAATTAACACACTTTCGTACTAGGCAAGCAGGTTTCGTTAGATAAGAATGCGTTCTTGCATTTAGTCAAGGCACAAGGCATTAAATAGCTATTTTAGGTCTCGCCCACACACATTTTTTAAGGTAATTTCATATAATAAAAAAATGTATTTGTGTACTTACGCAAAACATAAAAAATATGTTTATTGAGGTTATTGGCACCTATAATTTTAAAAATATATACAGGGTGTCCTGTAAATAATGGATACTCCTGAAAATGGTAATAGGCTAGGGCAAAACCTATCAGAATATCACAACTTGACCTTATTGAAAAACCCTAGGATTTTCGAGATAAGGGCACTTTTTGAAATTTTGACCATTTCTACTCTAGGATAGTATTTTGCATGCCACTGTCACAGAGTAAGAATTTTTTCATTTTGTTTTTGGTGAGTATTCTAAAACAGTTGTGCTATGAAACGTGTATAGGAGTTTTTGGATAACGCCAACAGTATTTTCAAAAAAATATTTTTCTTTTTCTATTCCACCAAGATTCTGTCTGCTGACTTTAACCTTTGATGGTGTAAAGAAAAGTGCCAAGCGATACTTGCCACTTATCCTAAAAACTTGTCCACTTATTATTAAATTTTAAAATTCTATAAAAATTCTGAGTTGTCCTGTTAGAAAAAAGATACAGCTATTTCAATGGTGGATGAGCTAAATTTATCAGTTGAAATTTTTAACAAGTAAGCCTCGTTGTTAATCGTATTGCTTGGTCAAAGCATTCGTCGATATTCTCGTATGTGATACATGTCATTTTGTACGTCTGGCGTTGGTAGCTACCTGTTCTTCTGAAATTATTTAAATTCTTTGGAATCTGGCTGTAACGTTTACACAAACTTTGTGTCCTGGACTTGGACTCTATTTAGTTACAGATTCAGACTTTGTTTTTTGTCAACAATAACGACTTGGCATTTCTTTGAACTTATTGAAACTTGTTGAAAAATACAAAGGCGCCCTATTTACGGCCGACTTATTGTTATTATTAAAATATTTTAAAATTCTGAGGGAAGAGGACAAAGAAATATCGAAATAAAATGATAAGTTATTGCAACTGCATTTATTAAACATTATGTAATGAAGTCGTTTTTGTTTTAAAAAATATTAATTTTAATTTAAATTTAGTCAAAGATTTTTCTTACTCACCGGGTATATTTTAATAATATATAGTAAATTGGGAAGAAGTCATGAGAAAATCAATCAAATCATCAACTCGCTAATTTTATTTAGATGAATAATTAATAAACTATGGCCGATAAAATTCAGTTTTCTTTAGTAACCAGGTAACGTTTTCATTACAAATTGATTTCAAGTAGTTTAAACCGTGAGAATCAATTGTTTGAATTAATTAACGCTCTAAATAATTAACATAAAACCAGAGTTAAAAATAGTATTTTGATTTGGAATTATAACTAGTAATACCGGGGCTATTAAATTCGTTCTTTTTCTGAAATCTTATAAATAGTTTATTTGCAATCGATCCCAGCCATGTAAATTGTTCAGAAATTATTGTTTATAATAATTGACGCTACCGGTTATAACACATTTTGTTTCACCGCCAATTAGTGTCTGCCTGGCTCGCATATGCTCACGCATTGTGCGGACGACAGGATGAATTTTAGCTTAGCACGGGGATATCCTGCGGAGGCCCTCTGCTAAAGCACAGTAGAAAATAGACCAGTACTCCCACTCGGCCGGAACAGTGGGATAAGATTTTCAGTGCGCAAGCATGCTCCTGGGCTTAAATTATCTGATACGAAGTGGACAGCAGTGATGTTATTGGGTTGATGTCTATTGTTTACCCGAGTAGTGTACATGCAAATGCGCGTGGGATGGAAATAGTGGATGCGCAGTGGAATAAAAAAATTAAATCGAGTACAACAAACATGAAAAGGACCGCCTAGGAGTGAAACTACTGGTCTATTCTCTACTGTGGCTAAAGCTCTCTTTGGTTTTCAACTGCCGACCTGACCAGTCGAGTATTTTGGTAAGAATTCACTGTGTCGAATTTATATACATTTTTATTTTGGCAATTTGGACTTAAAACATTTTCTGCACTGATTCATTTAATTTTAATTGGTTTTTGTTTTAGTTTGATAAATTCTGCCTTCCGCAACCAGTAACAACTTTGAATTTAACGATCGTGTATAACTTATCCGGGAAAACATTTTACCGTGAGTAATGCCCTCAGGGGACACTGCCTTGCAAGTGGGACACACCAGAGGTGTTATGCCGAAGCTTTGAACTGTAAATTTCAAATTTTATTTTAACTTTGCCTAATTACAATCTTTTCAGCGAAATTCTCAGTCGGGGACGCTGTCTTGCAAGTGGGACACTCTACCTGAGCCTAACAGTCATAAAGTAATATTTTATATGATCATACTAAACAAAGACAAATTAATATCCAGTGAAGGAAAACTTGACGTTTGATCCTATTTGTTATTTGATAGTCTAGCAGTCATACCGGATTATTTTCCTCGAAATTCTCAGTCGGGGACGCTGCTTTGCAAGTGGGACACTCCGCCTGACGTACGTACGTACCACACTAATTGACCATTAAATATTACTTTACCAGGTTCACCACGTCAAGTTATAACATTTAGTTATTTTTTTTATAAAAGTAAAATTATTTGGTTCTGGTCAGAAATTTCTTTAAAAATTTAAATAATCATCTGTATATCACCAAAGAGCAGTTCAAGTCACTTTATATCACATTTGCCAAACCGCTGCTTTGCTAGTCATATTTACCGCCTGTTTGCTTTATGTTATCATTTACCTGCTTGCTATCATTTTCTGAGAACCCTGGTATATCATGATCATAGAGGTTTTGTTAAAAAAATTAAAGATTTAATTATTACTTGAAGCTGGGGTAATTAAAATTATTAATTTATTTGAAACGCTCTGTTAACTGTATTATTTTATGATGTTCCCGTAAAGATATATAGTTCTTGCAAATTCATAACATATTTATTTTACTTTGATTTATCTTTATTTTAAAGTGTAAATATTTTCAATATAATATTAAAACGTTTTGTGTGCCTTACTTTGAGTTTCTACTCTAATCTGTACTGTCCTGAGCAAATAAAAGTGTTACAAATACAAAATCTTTACAGCTGTCCATTCCTTGAGAACGACGACCTACGTTTCAACCCCTGGTAATAAACCGTTTTCACTGACTCTATCCGGGGCCTTTATTGTTATTTTTTTAATAAAGAAAGTTGTGTTTCTGCACTTTAAACAGAAACTGACGCTCGAGGCAAAAACTCACTTGTACTAGTATAGAGCAAGTTGCAGCATCGAAATAGCGGCATTACAATTACGAAGAAGAAATATTCAAATAACTTATAATAAATGTTCGAATTGCTTTCCTCCAGCCCTGATATAGGCTCTGCGCCTTTTAATAAAGGAACGTTTTAAATTGCGTGAATATCCGAATCAGCTGATTTCTTCAGCGGCTACTCGGATGCGCCCAAGCAATTCATTTAAGGACTGAACTGAACAGGTCGAAAGTACACCTTTTCCTTTATGCATCTCCAGTAAAAAATCTAAAGGATTTAGATCTGGTGACCTGAATGGCGACAGAATTGGAGCTAAGCGACCGATCCATCTTTCCGGATATTTCAAATTTTGGTATGCTCCCACCTCTTTTCCGTAATGTGCAGGGCATCCGTCGCTCTGTAGCCACATTATCCGCCTAAGGGATAAAGGAAAGTCTGCTAGTAAGATCGGTAGGTGTTGAAGGAATTTCAAATAATTGTCGGACATTAATATTGGTGACAATTCGAATGGCCCTACCACTTGACCATTTGGGATGCCTGTCCACAAATTTACTTTAAGTTGGTATTGTAACAGACCTTCCCTCATCAAGTGGGGATTTTCCAACTGCCAGCTATGCAGATTATGTAAATTTACAAAGCCGTCTCTTCCGCACGATGATGCGTAAGATCACAAAATTTTAGTTAAAAAAATCTGGATCCACTCGTATCATTCGCTGGCAAAATTTAATAATAAATGGGCAAGTTTTTAGGATAAGTGGTAAGTATTGCCTGGCACTTTTCTTTACACCATAAAAGGCCAAAGTCAGCAGACGGAATCTTGGTGGAACCGAAATTTAAGAAAAACATTTTTTTTTTTTTCAGAATACCGTCGGCGTTATCCAAAAACTCCTATAAACGTTTGATAGCACAACTGTTCTAGAATACTCACAAAAAAAAATATAATGAAAAAATTCTTACTTTGTGACAGTGCCATGCAAAATACTGTCCTATAGTAGGAATTGTCAAAATTTCAAAAAAGGGCCCACATCTCGAACACCGTAGGGTTTTCAAAAGGTGAAGTTGAAATATTCTGATAGGTTTTGGCCTGGCCTATTACCATTTTCAGGATTATCCATTATTTACGGGACACCTTGTATATGAAAATATATATCGAAAATCATTATACCTTCGACGAATAACTTTTATATACGGTTTTAGTAATGCCGGGTATGGTATAAAAAATACATGATATTTAATTGAATTCAATGTGTAAAACGATTGTTCGTCATAGAGGTAGGTTCAAAACCATTAAAATCCCCTCAAAGATCAAACAATTATTGAAAAATAGTTAATTACTTACTGATCAGCAATTTATAAACGTAACCTACTATTATCATCATTAAGTCAGTAAACATGTCAAATTTCCGCATAGTGGTGAAACAAACTACTAGAACTTTTATATAGGGTCTTAAAGATTGTTCAAAATTGGTGAAAAAAATGAAAATTGTACAATTTATCCTATTCACACTCAGGAAAATATATTCTCCGGACATCGTTGGTGAAGATATAAATATTCTGACGAGATTAAATACTTGTACATTAATTGAACAAAATATAGCCTGAATTGATCTTAACGGGTCCGGCAGAATGAAGTATTCATTTTCAAAGTTAATTCATGTCATAATATAACGAGATATAAGTTGAAAGCGTTAACAAGAAATGCCAGTTTAGCTGTGAATATGCGTTGGTCAAATATTTAACGTTTTTTGCATTTGAAGCTTATTTAAAAAATAACTATTCTGTTGTAACCACTCAGCGTTTATTTTGTCGTCACTTTCATTTAAATTCACGAGATCCAGTTCCTAGTAGAATAACAATTAAATAGTAGGTACACAAGTTTCGCAGTACTGCTTTATATACCAGAAAAAACCTAAAGGAGGAACCCGTTCTGCACGCACACTTGAAAATGCTGAAGAGCAGCTGTGCTATGAAGTCCTAAACGATTTGTAAAGCGATAAGCGTTAGCACTCAATATTTTGAACCGTAGTTATCGTCGTATTCTGAAAGAATTCAAGTTGTATAAAAACTTCTGCCTCAAGATTTTGGAACACACATTGATTTTCGGGCTGCTTGCTGAAAATCTAAATGTCGCTGATTGCTTGCTGATGTCGGATGAAGCTCATATTCACCTTTCCGGATATGGTAATAAACAGAACTTTCACTACTGGGTGACGGAAAATCCTCTGCGATTGCACGAAGTACCACTTCATAGCAAAAAGATTACTGTGTGGTGTGCGGTATCTGCCTTTGGATTTTTTGGGCAGTTCTTCTTTGAGGAAAATGACTTGACGAAGTGTTTTTAATCGACCGCAAACTTTGGAACAACTAAAATATAATATTCGGACAGAGATTAATGCAGTGTGGTGTGCGGTATCTGCCTTTGGATTTTTTGGGCAGTTCTTCTTTGAGGAAAATGACTTGACGAAGTGTTTTTTAATCGACCGCAAACTTTGGAACAACTAAAATATAATATTCGGACAGAGATTAATGTAGTCCATTGGCCAATTTCCAATTGGATACTACTTGTAGTGGCAATACCGGCCAAAAGTTCACCAGTATAGAACGTCTTTTATTGAGAAGTCAAGCCAGTGAGACAACATATGCTCGACAGTCTCATTTTCTAGACCACATCCTTTATACCCAAAGTTGTCTGCAATACCCAGTGTGTGAACATGTTTATTTATTCTTTAGTGTTTTATTAACAGTCGTACGTAAATTATGGGCATCTGGAGACAGAGCTTTCCTAAGTTATGTATCCAAAATTATTTTGCTGTGTCTGTAACTTCTTACACTACTTCAACAGCCCACATGGCGGTAGGATGCATAGTTCTGTACCTTTCAACTAAGTCCAAAAGCGCTGTTAGAGAGTCCGGTCCATACAGAGCACTCTAACTGTCTTCCTCTTTCTCCTAAATACCACCGTATCCTCTCACACACGTGTCCTCTCATCACAGTTAGACATTGTTATTTTGTACGAGCACACTTACCTACCTGATGTGGAGTCCTGAGATTGCCCTACAAATAGTGAGATAGATTAGCGCAAGCAGGGCGCTCTGCTGAACGTAGATATACGCACAGTTTTCTCAGTAATCGGGACTCATACATAAGTCCAGATCGTAGACTGTGGTATGGAAGATGAAACTGGGATCCACACAGGCTTTGAATATGATACTATTATTACTAAACGATTTAGCATTTTCGTAGATATTATAAAAATTAAGACTGGAATCTATCTAGGGCAATGATAGAGGTAGATAGTTTGTATAACCGGCTCAGTGGCTCAACGCTTATGTGTTAGGCTTGCAACCTGAACATCCTGCAACTGTGGCGGGTCGATGCCACCGGCATTTTGTCACGCCGCAGCATAATAATGTATTGTTAAATGCAATAAATAAAATACTGAGATATTTAAGACAGAATGATTTGTATATATATTTTAAACATTGAATAAATTTTTTTAAATTGGTAATTGGTTAGGCTTGCAACCAAGGAGTCTTGGGCTCGAATCCTGGCTAGGGTATGGATGCTTAGTGGCATTTTTCATGTGCTACCGAGTTGGTAGTTGTAGTTGTTATATTCAATCTAGGATACCGTACATAACTTGTCTATACAATATAATAATAAAATACATTAGGTTAAGAAATGAATTATAAATATAATATTCAATACAGTTTTTTTTAAATTTTCAATTGGTAGTAGTGGACTAGACGAGTTTGTGTGAGAGACAACGCGGCCAGTCGCTGTACCACTTCTGAGTTGCTGCGGCAGATGCTAATGTCGTAAGGAATGGTCGTTGTATAATTGTCTGGTGAAAAAAATACAGCTCTGTAATTCGGAACATCGTTTCTGTGGAGTGATGATTAATATACAAATAAAAAACAACTTTATAGGATGCGGTACTTTTAGCGTTTCACATTTCTGTTCGTGATTTTAATATTTTCCTCTCCTGACTATATGATCGAAATATGTATGTTACATCACGGTTTGCAATAAGAACTTTTTAAATACATTTATTTCAGTTTGCTAGAGTCAACGTTGACTCTTAGAAAATAAAATATAATAATAATAATAATAATTGAGAAATACAATTCGACATGAGTAACTTAACTTGCAATACTGTACCATGTAATTTATATCCTCGGATAAAAACTTATGCCCAGCATTTGCTTTGTTCTCAAGATTTGTGAGAAGGAATATGCAATCATCGATAAATAATAAGGAATTTGTTATCATCACGTAATTGAAATATACTGAGTTAAATTAAAATGCCCATTGCTATACTTATTTTTCACTTGCCATTTTACTACTGTTTTGAAGAGGGAAATTCACACACATATACTCTGCAATTTAGGCGAAATTCCTTCTCAACCTTTGAAATCCTTTTTCAAAAAGTGTAAAAGGCAATAAAAATGGATTTTTTATCGCTCACTTAGTGTTTACTTGTATTTTTAATTAATCAGTTAATCGATTATTAGCATTTGCCAAGCATTTTAATTTTGTAAATATTGGACATGTTACCTCCATTAAAGATGATGCATAACTTCATAGTTTTTGTGTCATTAATAAAACATTTGTTCAATAGTTAGGTGTTTATTTATAAATATTTAAAGACAACAATAAACTACAGTTTATTATAACACTTCCAGAAAACAATGAACTACTTTGTTTACATATATGCAATACGTGTGAAGAATATGTTAAAGTTTGCAAATTTTAGACTAGGAATTGTTTCAAAAAAATGTTGGTTCTCACGACTATTGCATAATTCTATTCACTTAAATTGTATAAGAGTGTGCAAGAACGTGAATTTATTATGCGTATGCTTGCTTTTTCAAATTATCTTTAGTTTTATTTTATTACAGTGCAAGAAAAGTAGATCATGGTACTTTAACAGCATGTAAACTTTAAAAGGAAATGCTATATTCTAGCTTACCTACCTTAGAGAGACAGATTTACGAACAGGTATTTTATGGATTTTCACAAGAAATCTTATGTAACTGTATATAGCGTACTCCACGTATATAGAATGTAACAAATTAATCACTTTAATTGGGGCAAATTACTCCTTGAGATAACATCGAGGTCTGTACGTATAATCACTTTAGGGAAAACTTGTTTAAAACATTGATTTTTTAATTAAATATTAATTTAATTTAATATCACAATAGATAATAAATGAATTACAAGTTCTTATTATACCAAAGTATTCAAGAAAATGGTTTAGAAATTATGAAAAACACCATTTCTGCCTGACGTTTTATACTTTATCATCGAAATCTTCTAATCTAGAAACTTGTTCCGGTTCAAATATAAAAATAGTTAAGTAAATAAATAATAAATACATAGCTAATTCTGTAATTTGTTAACAATAATTGTTACTGTTTTTCTACCACATATATATTTTGATCACAAATTCTATAAAAATAACAAAATTAATCGATATATTGGTAATATAACCGCGTTTGACGTTTATATCAAAAAATCAATCAAAGGTTAGTTTTGCCAACTAATACAAATTATAACAAAAATAAGCATATAGTATTTATCTGACGTTTCGGAAACTAAATCTGTTTCAAATTTATTAATTCAATTCTTGTACGCTGTGTATATTAAATACACCATCCATCATATCCATCTGTGCACCAGATGAGTGACCCTTTCTCCAATCGCTATGTTTCTATCCTGGTCGTCTGACGGCTTTCAATCGGCACATCAAATGGGCAGTCAAAGTCTTGCTTGATTGGCATTGAGTCGGTGAGTTTGGTCATGAACTCAAAATGGCCAAGCTCCAAAATCCTTAAGTGACCAACCAGATCGCTTGGTTTGAATTTAAGTGCCTGATGCAGGCTTAAGGCACTAAATGCTGCCTCCCTTTTTAACAAGCAAATGCTGAGGAAGTGGGTCAAACATTGCCTCTACAGCTGCTGTGGGACATAAGAGCATTGCTCTTGTAGTCCCTAAGCAGACAAAGGCGCTGCAATTTCTCCAACTTTCTTTGTGTTAATATTTCTTCTGTTTTTGGCCACCATACATATGATGCGTATGTCACCATATGTCTGACAACCGAAAGGTAGAACCAATGTGTTATTTTCGGTTTTAGACCCCAAGTTTTACCAATCAGCCTACGGCAAATAGCCACTGTTGCTTTAGTAGGAATCCTTTCCAAATTCGAGTTTCGGATAAATTTTTGATCCAGGATTACTCCTAGATACTTGACTTCACTGGAGAAGTTCAGCATTGTTCCATTTAACGTAGGAGTTCTAAAATTGAGTTTTCCCCTTTTGGTGAACTCTTTTGTTCGGATTAAGCCCTTCTGACGAGCACCATTGGGATATTATATTTACGGCAATTTACATAAGGTTTGAGATCATAACCCCATGTCTGCCTCTCACAGTCACGACCAGATCATCTGCATAGCCCTGGACGTTGAAGCCAGAATTTTTCATTTTGTGGAGATCATCGACCAGCATTGACCACAGCAAGAGCGATAAGACTCCACCTTGTGGACAGCCTCTGACTGCAGTCACCATGGCCGACTCATTGTGCTAATTATTCTGCTTCCTAGCATGGATTGTATCCATTTGATTGTTGGGGCCTGTATTCCCCCTTTCTCGGTCGCTCTTTGTATGGATTCATAGGAGGTGTTGTCAAAAGCATCCTCTATATTTACGAAAGCAGACAAAGCCACTTCTTTAACAATAAATGTCTTTCCAATGCCTTGGACCAGAGCATGTAGAGCATTTATTGTTAATTTGCCAGGTTGATAGGCAAATTGTTTGGAATGAAGCGGTGTTCCTGTAAAGATTTGACTTCTAATAAGTTGATCTAATATTTTCTCCATTTTTTTTAGGAAAAATGAGGTTTTGCTAATGGGGCGATAAGATTTAGACTCGTCTGGTGGACGTCTGCATATTTTTGGAATGAATGCCACCTTGACTTCCCTCCAAGCTTGAGGAATATGCCCAAGTGTATAGCTTGCAATGAATATATTTCTCAGGCATGTGATAAGTTCCTCAATTCCATGTTGAAATAGAGCAGGGCAAATGCTATCTCTGCATGGTAATTTAGAGTTCTTGATAGTAGATTTCATTTCATTTAATTTCGTTAGGGGTGAATATTTTTCCAGCTAGCTTTTTTTCTTCGCTGGTAGGACGGTATGTATCCTCATCCAGATAAGCCTGTAGAAATTCACCTTGAATTGAGTTGAGAGCCTGGGAAGTGAGTACCTAAAAGTACTCTTACAATTTCCTGTTGACATTCTGCATGTTCGCCATTGGGCTTTTTGAGTAACCCTATTCCATTTGAGTGGTCTTTTCAAGGACCTTTTGTATACGGACTGCTGGGGCTAATTCATCTACCCCTTTACAGAACCATCACCATGATCTTCACAGTTCTTTGTTGTACTCTGTAAGGGCTATTCGTAGTTCTCCCAGTTTCCAAAGTTTTTAGTTCTATTAAAAGTTTTCCTAGTCTCAGTCCTGAGACGATTGAGATCCCTGTTCCACTGGGGCACATCTGTTTGGACTGGCTTTTGTCCCAACAGCTTTTTTCACGACAAGAAGTCATGACGTTTTGTAGTTGATATGAGGCTGTATCTTATTCCTCTATTGTATCGATGGACTCGATCGACGATGGTCCTCCGTCCTTAAGTGTTCTTTATAGACACTCCTGTCAGTCAGGCTAGGTATTCTGCATTCCTCATTTCCTCATTTCCCCATTTTCCATTTCCCATTTTCCGGAAACCTCTGTAGCCAACCTTCCCTCTACCAAACTTCCTTTATTCAACTTTTCTATTCTACAAACTTTAAGTCTTTAACTCTTTTCTGTCCCCCTTTTCGTTTATGTTTCTTTTTTGTTTCGAAATTATTCTTCATCACCCCTTCCAGAATCTAATAAGAAACTCAAAATTACTGCAATCTTAACTTTTTAAACTATATATTGGCGTCCGAGATGCCCTACGGCAGTTGTCTGAAGCGGGTTTTTACCTAGTTCTTTTTTCCCGCATCAACTACCAAAATTTCTGAGTTTTTTGTCAAAAAGAGTTTATAGTGTTAGTGTGTTTTTAAATTCCCCTACGAGGAATATTTTATTAGATTAAGCATTTTAATTCGCCCTGTGCGGCGAAACGTATTGCCTTTTAAAAATTGTTTTTAGCCGCCGAACCAGACGCACCCCGTCCAGTCTTTCACCCGCCGCGACGACTCACGTCGCGGTTGATCGACTTGCACCGGCTTATGAGGTTCCTTACTTCCTCTGGGGGTAGACTTCCTTCTTCACCTGGGAATAGGCGGAAGCTACTATGAACTGCCTTTTGCCTCTTTCCGTAGGCACTTCCACAGCTGCTTCAACTGAGTCCCTCGTTACTAACTCTGAAAGGAGAACAAAATTAGTACTTTTGTCGAACAGCAGAGCTGCTCTAGGATTGTCACGCAAGGTAGAATAAATTAACTTAAATGTTTGTGTAGGGAGTGATTTGGATGCGTTCTCTAAGTGCCCAGGGCTCTTGAATTACCCAATGTTTAATTTACCCCTAATTAATCTGCTGCTAAGCACACTCGATGCGGTTTTTGCATGGTGGAGATTTATTTGGAGGCATTTCGAGATTTTGTAGGGCTTATGATGGTGTGGTGACTTTTTTGTGACTCCTCTTAGCTGTCTTTTTGCCCACGCTATTAGTAGTTAAATTGGTCTTCATAACAATCTCAGTAGCGGAGGAAAAGCAAATTATCTAAGGCAGTGCCCCATCTACCCCAGACAGACATTTATTTAAATCAGGGTGCGTCAGGTGCCCTGGAGTCCGCATAATAGTGACTAAGATTCCCCTTAGCCACGCTTATGCTGTTCCATCTTTGACTTGGGGGGCGGGGGGGGGGGGGTTATTCTGGCTCCCATCCACTTGGTTGGCTGGTTAAGGCAGACCCCACGTGGAGCAAGCATTCCTCACCCACTTGTTGCACACAATTTATATCGGTAGGTTTCCACGAGTGAGACAAGTCCTCCGCGTTGGGTTCGCTCGGATCTTGTTGCGACCTGTGATACTCATCCACAAATGTAAACAGATATCCCAGGATGTCAGTACCGGTGCGAGAAGCCCAAGCTTACGCCCTTCAATTACTTCCCTAATCACTTATAGTGAAGATGAACATAATTCCGTATTGGTGCCAACATACTGATTATTTTTGCTATTTTTGTAGAATTTGTGATCAGAAGATATATGATATAAAAAAGAAGAAATGTATATAAACTGAACACTAAAATTAACGTTTCGACAATATTTAAATGTCACTAAGTTTCCTATTATTTTTGAGCAAGATGAGCTTCATAATTTTATGCATCTATACCGGATATACTCTGTTTCTAATAAACAACATTTTGTTATTTTGGAAATAATTAATTTTCAGCTTCCTGGTAGATTTGACTATAGAAATCTCAGTTCTGATTCATTTGCACTATTAATTTGAACGTTGTTGACAAATGCTGAAAAATATTTTAATCAGATACAATAGAAATTGATGATTTCTCTAACCTAATCAGAATCAAGGAAAAGTTAAAATACAAATACCAATCGATTTCCATGTTTAAAGTTGTATTACCATATGTAAATTTAGAGAAATCCGCTAGATCGCACATAAGATTTCCGTTTTGTTAGATAATGATACCACAAAAAAACAAATACTTGTTGATTTCTTTTTTGTTTCGTAATATATCCAAACAATTACACTCTGTCTCATATTGAACCTACAACTTTAACTTCTGTAGTTTCAGAGTCGACCATCTCAATTCAAATGATGTTCTTTATATTTTGTCATAGCTTAGAAACATGCATAAGCCTTCTAAGGAAGAGGTAAAAACTACATTTATTTTATAGACTGGATTAAATTAAAAAATTAAATAAAGTGCTAGAAAACACAAATAATACAAAATAGTAGTGATTTTTCCGACCGCAAAATTAAGTTTGTTAATAGTTTTTTTTTGTCGGAAAGGGATATCGTTCTATATTTTCTGTAATCTTTTCTAGACCCTCCATCAGTGTGTTACACATTTCTTTGCCTACGAAATTGAGATATAATAGACACAAGTGTGTAGGACACTTTTCAGCGAGTTGTGTACAATGTTTTTCGATCGAAAGAACAGAACCACTTTTCATTGAATGACACATTTAATTTCCTCGTCTGCTGTTAATAAAAAAACCCGTGAAAATAAAATAGTTTTTAAAACATAAACTTTTCACAAACGCTTAACTTTTATCGCATTGTGCTGTAGTTGACCGTTTGGATGGTGACGTCAAATCGGAGACTCAACAATGCGGGTGCAGTTCATGTTTAGGATTTTTTCTTTGACGATTTATAGGTCTCACAATATTCTGTTTTTTGTACAAGATCTTAGAATTTCAAGATCTTTCCGATAATCAAATTTTAAAAAATGTTAAATGAGTCCATTGGATTGCAAGGTTTGACCTAAATTAGCAAACGTACTAATGCATAGAACTGAATAAGGGATTGTAAACTGATCATAGATAAAGTGGCAGTTCGCTCAAAATTTTACATATTTCTATCAAAGTTTTTGAAATTAATTAAAGTTTGATAGAGAAATATACTGACTGCCATATCTCTAAAAGTAACATACAGTATATAATTTTTTTTAAATCCAACTGAGATAGAAAAATTAAGAAGAAACAAGGTGCCGATAAAAAAATTAATATTCAATGACTGTAGTCGGGGGGTGGAGTCTATTAACTCACAAAATATCATCTATTTATCAGCTTAGCATATTTCAAATGTGCTTCTAGACGGGGCGGAATATTAAAATATAATATTTTTAGTCGCAAACTCCTCTATAAAATCCTTATTTTACTATAAGGAACGTAACCAGACTGCAACCAACAGCTACTCTCCGGTCTATGCGTCCCGCCGAGCGCTGAATTACAAGTTACAAACCTGGCGCGTTAAGTGTAATAATTGCATATTATCATCAAAACGCTAATGCCTGGTGTAATGGGGTAGTGAAGCGCAAGTAATAGCCTCTCCTACTCAATTGTTAACCTCACCTTCGCGATGAGTTCAATTTGAACTTGGTGCACCCTGTTTTCACTAACGAGGCTCTAACGACCGAGTAAGGACGGAATAACCCTTACCTTTTGCCGTGAGCACATGCACCTTCTCACGAAGAGTGCGGTAAAAATAACCCACCGCACACAAAGGTTGCTTTTGGAATCGTTTGGTTACCCCATCGTCGCAGTCTCCTTCTGTGCCATGGGACCACACTCGCCTTCCGCAACCGAGCTGGTCAGTTGCATACCTGCTCCAGCTAAAACTTCAAATGCAGCTTCGTTTTCAGTCGATTAAGGCTTTAAAAAATGATGGAGCGTTCAAGTGGGACAAAATCATCCGGAGGTAAAATACCCTCCCGATCGGATCTCCGGGGGAGGGTGCCCACAGGGACACCTCATCGAATGTCGAAAAAACACCGACAAGTTAAATCCAACAAAACGAATTCTTTCATCTACGGCGCTTGGAATGTTCGTACTTTGAACGACAGCACTCGCACCGATCGGCCTGAAAGAAGAACTGCTCTAATAGATAGAGAACTTCACCGACTCAATGTTGACGTTGCAGCTCTCAGCGAAACTCGATTTTTGGAGGAAGGCTCTCTCACAGAAAAGTACTACACCTTCTATTGGAAAGGTCTTCCCACCAATTCAAGAAGACAACATGGAGTAGGATTTGCCGTTCGGAATCAACTTGTATCCAACTTAACACAAGTACCACAAGGTCTATCCGAACGTCTAATGCTGCTACGCTATGAGCTATCAGATGGCAACGCGGTAAATCTAATAAGCGCCTACGCTCCCACTCTGGATGCAAGTCACGAAACCAAGGAAAGCTTCTATCAACAGCTGGAAGAAACCCTGTGTAGAATACCTAAAACGGAACGACTCGTTATTCTTGGCGATTTTAACGCTAGAGTAGGGAGAGATGCAGACACCTGGCCAGGCATCATGGGCAAGAACGGTTTGGGCAACATGAACGCTAACGGTCAACTACTCCTAACTAAATGCGCCGAACATGATCTAGTTATAACAAACACCATTTTCCGACAAAAGGATAAATTTAAAGGCACCTGGCGTCACCCTAGATCAGGTCACTGGCATCTACTGGACTATGTTATCGTACGTAGGAAGCATCTCAAGGACGTCCAAATTACAAAGGCGCGCATTGATAGCGAATGTTGGACCGATCATCGTCCTGTTGTCTCTAAAATGAAAATTGTTATGAGACCCAAACACCGAAGAACTCAAGTAAAACGTAGACCCCGTCTCTGTATTAGTAAATTGCGTGACCAAGAAACCGTCGAACAGCTAAAGCAAAAAGTTCAAGAGAATTTGAGTGCACTAGAAGAAATCAATTCTGTAGATGTCGCTGCTACCTGGACACAAATTAAACACAGTTTAAAAAGTGCGAGTGAGGAAATTCTTGGCACTGTAGCAAGTAAAAAACAGGAGGACTGGTTCAATGATAATGAAGCTTTTATACAAGAACTTCTTGACCGCAAACATATTGCCTTCCAAAACGCTATCAACCACCCCAACGACTCATCAAAAGCAGAAGCTTTTACCCAATCTAAGTATGAAACGCAACGCGAAATCAGAAGAATAAAGAACGAGTGGTGGGCAAGCAAGGCCAGAGAAATTCAAAGGTACGCCGATTCACACGACTACAGGAATTTCTTTCAAGGAGTAAAAGCAGTGTACGGCCCCAGTCCCCAAGTGATACACTTTTAATCAACCTCTTCAAAAACAAAGGGAGCGCTGCGGACTGTGGAAATTACAGGGGTATAGCTCTCCTGGCTGTTGGAGGGAAGATACTCACTAAAGCGATGGCAAATAGGCTAACACCTGTTATGGAAAAGTTACTTCCTGAAACACAGAGTGGCTTTAGACCAAACCGAGGCACATCGGATTTAATCTTCACACTTAAACAGCTTCAAGAAAAAGCACTCGAACATCAAGGAGAAATTCACATGGCCTTCATTGATTTAACCAAGGCGTTTGACTCGGTGGACAGGGAAGTGCTCTGGAAAATTATGTTCCGCTTAGGTATCCCTAGAAAATTTGTGGAAGTATGTCGCAGTCTACATACAAACAACAACGCCCAGGTTATGTATAATAATGAGGCAACCGAACCTTTCCAAACCCTCACTGGAGTTAGGCAGGGATGTGTCCTGGCACCCCTACTCTTTAATTTGTTTACCACTGCTCTAACAATTATTGTTGACAACAAACTGACAGTCAGAGGAATAGGTCTCAGATACCGTTTTGATGGCGGTCTCTTTAACATAGGGCGCTTTAGAGCTTTCACGAAGACACGCACACGATTCATTTGTGATCTCCAGTATGCGGATGACTGTGCACTTTTAGCCTCTACGCCGGAAGAGCTTCAAGAACTTTTAGATGTGTATGCCCAGAGCTATGATTCCTTGGGACTTAAAATCAACATTGGAAAGACTAAGATTATGTCAACTCCTCATCAAGTGAACCAAATAGACATTACACTTAACGGAAATTCTCTTGAAGTGGTGGATCAGTTCAATTACTTAGGCAACGTTGTTAATGACAAAGCAAACATGGACAGCGAGATTCGCAATAGAATTAACGCTGCATCTAGAGCACTCTGGGGTCTTAGAGAGAGAGTATTTGACAACCACGACCTTGCTTTGTCAACGAAAATGGCTGTCTACAGAGCAGTTGTCATTCCAACACTGCTATATGGATGTGAAAGCTGGGTCACTTACCGTCGTCATGTGAAAGAATTAGAACGTTTTCAGCAAAGACACCTCAGAAGTATGATGAAAATCCGTTGGTTCCATCACATATCAAACGTGGAAGTACTCAGGAGAGCAAACAGCCTTCCAATTGAGGTGCTTATTTCAAGAGCACGCCTAAGATGGGCAGGTCACCTTCATCGTATGCATGATAACCGCCTTCCTAAATGTACACTTTATGGTGAATTGCTAAGCGGTACAAGAAGGCGTGGCGGTCAACGAAAGAGGTTCAAAGACGCTCTCCATGAAAATCTAAAATCCTGCGGTATTGCAGACGAGCAATGGGAACAACTTGCAGCGGACAGAACCGAATGGCGAGGGGTTGTGGCCAGCTATCAAGGAAATGTTGCTGCAAGAAGGCCGAATCCAAGACCTAACCAGGTCTATGTTTGTCCTGACTGCGGTCGACATGTGCTTTCCCGAATTGGCCTCTATAGCCATAGTCGTGTGCACCGTAGATGAATGGGAATTACAATAAACTACACCTGTTACTTGTTTTTTATTGTTTTTTTTTTATTTTTTTTATTTTTTTTTATTGTACACAATTTATCGACTGTAACATTTTTATACTCGGACTCGAGTAACGACTAATAATAATAATAATGCTTCGATTGCAACAAACACCAGCCGAAAGACTGATCCTACTTATTATGTTTTAAAATTCTGATTGTTATTCTTTTTTATACATCTAGTTCAAATATTGTTCTATATCTTTTGTTATTGTCAATCTTCAGGTTACCAGGAAAAAAATATAATTTTGTGGTAGGACGTCAAGCGGCTACTGTGTGGACAGGTGAATACGCCACATATACTCCCCCTGCAAAAGAAAAATCAATCTGCCAAAGAATAAATACTGAAATGGACTTTTTTGATATCGGGTTTGACAGGAGTATCAATAATATTATCTATCCTAGCCGATGACCGCGTTGGTTAAGGTGCGAGGTGGCAATCGTGATTAATTGAACGGGTATCTCGCTACCGGGTTCGAATCTCGACTCCGGTACTGTCGGAGGATATAGTTGTATGTCCACGTTTTCCAATGTGTAGCCCCCTTCCACATTAGCCTCTGGCTTCTGGAATTGGGGGTTGTCTAATTTCTGTGTTGTAATTATTATTATCTAACAAGTACGCAGGTTTGACAGTGAAGTGCTTCACACGTTTGAGTACCGTAATAATTTTATCAATACGAGAAACTACGAAAAACGGTCCTTCGTACAAAGGGGCGGAAGATGACTTTAGTCTGTCCTGACGCATATATATATTTACAAGATGAGAAATCAGGACTGACGAAAGTTTAGTGAGCGACATTTGATTTAGGGGACCTAAAATGTAAATTATCAAAATAAGTTTGTAAGTGATGAAGAGAGAGACCTGAGTATCGGTATGTGATTTGATAAAGTAATTACCGGGAAGACGTAATAATATCTACTTGCATGTGTGATGATTCAAAAAAATTTGTAGCCTGCTACATGGAGGGATTTTTTTGTGTAATTTTGATTAGGGAACCATATTCTGGTACCAAAATCAAAAGGAACATGCAACAAAGAAATATTGGATTAAAGAGGAAGGCGTAGCCTCTCGTGAAATATTAAACGATCCGTATTGAGGGGCACTACTTTCAAACGGCCATAGTTTTTTACAAATTTATCATCATCTAAAATTTGTGACATGTATTTCCGGACACCCTATAGTTATTGTTATTTCGATGTAGTATTATTGTATAGTGACTGCACCTTACTTTGACTGTATATCCCTCAATTACCTTCACTACTTAAAGTATGATGACTTTGAGTGGGTAGTTCTATGAAAATGAACAACTGAATGAATTTGTAGAGAATTTAGCACTAAATAAAGAAGGTCGTTACTATGTTGTAACATCAACAGTTCACGAGATATTTACGTTTAGCTCTTAGTAGAGACGGCAGCTAACGCATATTACTTTCGACCTCCCCAACTTGGTAAAATACTTTGTATATTTTTTAAAAAATAAATTTTTGCAAAAAGTACCTACTGATTTTGCTAGTAGGAACTAAACATATAAATATTAGTATGAGACAAGAATTAGTTATAGCCAGAATAATAAAATAATGGACTAATGCTTAGACAATTGAAAACATCGTTCTTGCAATGCCGAATTCTGAAATCGTCCGATTTGGATGATATACCTAGGATTATAATAAAACAAAGCTGTTTCTGAAATTATCGATTCACTTTCTAATATAATAAATATCTATATTCCCATTGAAATTAAAAACTAGCAAGATTATACCAATATATAAAAAGAGTGATACAGAAAACAGAAAATTACAGAGGAATATTAGTTCCACCTTGTTTCTCTAAGATAATCGAAAAAAAAAAATTATTTTCGAATGATCTCGTTCTTTACAGAACAAAAAATTATTAAGGAATGTCAGTTTGGTTTTCTACCAAATTTTTCAACTGAACAAGTTATTTACCATTCTCTTTCTGAAATGATGTCAATACTTGACTTATATAAAGTCGCTTGTCTCTATTTTGACATGTCAAGAGCTTTCGATATCACCAATCACTCAATTTTGTTGGATAAACTAGAATTCTATGGTGTTAAGGAAACATGTAAAAAATTAATTGAATCTTAACCGATTCTACTTTTAAGTATGAAATACTACAACCCTACTGTTCTAGTAAGGTGGTCGTATGATAAGGCATGCCTCAGGGGTCTATACTGGAACTGCTACTATTTATATTGTATACTAATGATTTATTACAAGAGGCCTTAAAAATAAATTACTTATTTCAATACGCTGACGACAATCTTGTGTGGCAACTGACGCTACTTTAACAGTCTGTGTAAGCAAACTTACCGCTAGAGCTTCCGATATGACACAGTTTTGTAAAACAAATGGCCTCAATCTAAAGGGGGGTAAAACTTCCCTACTTATATTTTTTCCAACTGTTAGTGTTAATCTCTCGTTGTATGTACCTTTGAATAGTTTGTCAATTAGGAAATTTCTTGGAGTAACTCTAGACTGCAAATTAAATTGGGAAAATTATACGAACATTTTAATATCTGGGTTAAACCCGTCTTGTCATTTAATCCGATTAACAACTCGCGATAGATAGTTTACGAATATTTTATCTCTCATATGTACAAAACGTTAATTCCGCCACAATATTTTGGGAATCTTCCTTACAATGGCATAGAGTTGTTGTAACTCAATAACAACTCATTAGATGTGCGGTAGAAATTTCCAATAGTAAAACATGTAGATCACACTTTAAATTATATTATAAGAAATTTAATAATGTAACAAATTGATAGGTTTGATTTACTTCAAAGTTTATTTTCTACTTTTTTAGAGCATTTAAATAAAAGCTGAACTATAGTCTGACTGGGCTTAGCATGAGTTCAAGTGTGCTTCTAGAGGGCAGAATATTAAAACATAATTTTCGATTGCAATAGACACTGGACCGCAAGATGGCGCTTGCTGACGGTTTCGCATGTCGCTATCCTAAGGATATCGAAATGTACCAAATAGTCGAAGGATCCTCGTGTCGGTCGTCACAGCCTACCTTGTACTGATGAGAGCCAACAGCTCGAAACTGCAGTCAGCAAGTGGTGTGGGACGACTGGCACGAGAGCTCCTTTAAGTAGGAATTAGTCTTTAGGCCGGTGTTTGTTGCAATCGAAGCATTAGCGTTCTGTTGGTAATATGTAATTATTACACTTAACGCGCCAGGCTTGTAACTCGTAATTCAGCGCTCGGCGGGGCACATAGACCGGAGAGCAGCTGTTGGTTGCAGTCTGGTTACGTTCTTTATATTAAAATAAGGACTTTATAGATGAGTGTGCGACTGAAATATTATGTTTTAATATTCTGCCCTCTAGAATCACACTTAAATAAACAACACAGAAATTAGACAACCCCCAATTTCAGAAGCCAGGGGCTTGTGCGGAAGGGGCTTACACATTGAAAAAACGCGGACATACAACCATTTCCTTCGACAGTGCCGGAGCCAGGGTTCGAACCCGGTGGTGCGATGTCCGTGTGATTAATCGCGATTGCCACCTCGCACCTTAACCCACTCGGCTATCGACCAGACTTGAACTTATTTATTTATTTGTTTATTTATTTATTAATGAGTACATACATATAGAAAATATATTGAATGGTATGTCGAGGGTATACACCTATAAAATATGTAAATGGTAATGTCTTACGTATACACAGAAAAGGGTATACAATGTACATAATAGTGGTGTACCATTGTTCAGTACCTACTTGCACACAGAAAATAGCATAACCTCAATGTATATTTTATAGATATATCATTTTAGTACTGCGTATATTTTTCACATCATGGATATAAACGGTATATACATTTCATGTCCAATGCTATGTGGAAGGCTATCTGTGCAAATGGAACTCTGGTTAGTCATTGAAGATTAAACTTTTATATTAGCAGTAAATTTGTTTAATCCTCATTAGTTCGATTTTCATTTTTCAGAATTGTGTGAAATTATCTGTATTCCGATTCTAAATGTACACCATACTTATCTATGTTAAATACGTCATTTATTTTATCGTAGGAAGCAGCCACATCTAAAAAACTATAACTTATATTTTATGCTTATTTAACTTGTCTCTCTTCCATAATATACTAATTACTAAATGAGAAATAAATTACCTGCTCTATTATAATACCAGTTTATTTTTAAATTTCTAACAGTTCAAATAAACATTCAGGCTTGTTACGTATATTATATTCTTACTGTTACGTTTATCTTCCAGGTTTACCATGCCTGGGGACGATCTCTATTGGAACCCCGTTGATTTCGAAAGTGAGGAATCGCTCGAGTTTCCGTCAAAAGAACCGTACGTTGATCCTTGGGATTTGGAGAACTACGCCTACATAAGAGAACATTTAGAATCTATGGAGCTAAGTTCAAATCCAAGTGCCCCAAGTGGAAGTAGCGGTGAATTTGCAGAGGCCAATTCTCACTCTTTCTATTACGTTCCGGGAAAGCAAGCTGGTCCACCGTACCTGCCTAGCCTGCAGGAAAAGAAACATTATGACTCGCTATTAAGTGAACAGGGAAATTATGCCGCTATAGATGAGGTGAAAATGTATGATAGGAGGAGGGCAAAGAGCGAAATGTTTGGGCCTAGTAGGCGCAGTCGATATATGGAGGAATATGAATCTGGTATGTTAGTTTTTTTTTATTTAAAAATAGCATTGTTAGTGAAAAGTAACATGGTTTCGTGTTCAATAAAAATACCACAACAGCTGTAAATAATTTTTTCACAGGCAATATAATGGCACTTGAAGTGGGCAAGTGCCCTGCTGGGATCTTTTGTGATCTCAGCGAGGCATTCGACTGTGTCGACCACAAAATATTATAGCAAAAAATGCATGTTTGTGGCATCCGAGGTGTTGCTATTAACTGGTATAAATCTTATCTCGACGAACGCTCCCAGTTTGTCCAGATATGCCACAAAAATAACGATATGTTAATGAAAATGTCTCTAATCACTGTGAGGTCAAGTTGTGGGTACCGCAGGGCTCAATTTTGGGCCCTATATTATTTTAACTTTTTGTAAACGAGTTCCTCAAGTGCTGTCGCAGTATAAAGTGACCATGTATGCTGCTGACAATACGTGTTTACCTTTTTACTTTTGCGGATAAGAACTTAAAAAATCTAGAAACAAGAGTCAACAAGGCACTCATCGATATAAACAGTACATTCAATAACCTCAAACTCTATCTGAACCAGTAAAACAAATTATATTCTATTTTATAATCGACAAGCAAAAACTCAAATATTAATGTAGATAGTAATCTTAAGAGATCTTCACATGTCAAATTTTTGGGAATAACACTGGATAAAAATTTAAATTGGGAATTACATTGCACAAATTTAATCTCGAAGTTGTAGTACCTATTGCTACCTATTAAGAAATCTGAAACAAGTCCTAAGTGTGCAACAATTGATCTCGTTCTATCACGCTCATGTTCAATCCAGGATTCTATATGTAATACAAATATGGGGCTCTTCATCCCATGCTAATAAAGTTTTTATCACGCAGAAACAGCTGATCAGATGCATAGCAGATGTTCCAAGTACACACTCCTGTAAACCTCTCTTTAGTAAAAACAGAATTTTGCCCCCATATTGTGTGCTAATTTTTGAACTTGCCACTTTCACGTTTAGAAATAAGCATAAACTATGTAAAAATCAAGACATACACCATTATAATACGTGAAATGGTTTAATTTTTTTTAACAAACATCAATAGACTCAACATTGGAAAAAATTTACCTATAAATTTGGGTCAAAAAATCTTTATTCATTTGCCAAGACATCTAATTTTACAACATAATGTAAAAGATTTTATTTCAGTATTGCTTCTATTCTGCTTCGGAATTTTTTGAAAGTCGATGACATATCCTAAGCGAGGTACAGCCCCCTTATTTAGCCGATTATTGTGTGTACTTATTACCACTGTATCTATGTGACGTATCCCATATTATTGTAAAGATAATAAAGATTTTATTTATTTATTTATGTTTCTTTATAAGATATATATATATATATATATATATATATATATATATATATATATAAATAAAAGTGTGAAGTGCTTGTCATAGAATATTACTTTTCGCTCATATAACTTTTCCACGGATAACAAAAAATTTGTCGTTCATATAAGAACTATTTTTCACAAATCAATATTTTTGTTGTCTAAAAACTACTTTTACAAAACGCTAAAATATTTGAATACTACACTCGAATACATTACTCGATATGCCTTTCTCCAACCATATCTATACTATTGAGAGACGAATAATACTGGATTTCAGTTTTAATCATCTGTTGATGATGCTAACATTTTCTTTAGATTTGTATATAACCCATTGCATTAAAGTGTGTGAAGAATTCGATAAAATGCACACATAATGGGATCATATATCGTTTGAAGGGAAATATATATATATATATATATAAAAGTAGTACATACAGACAGAAACGCGGATGTGCCCAACCATTGTAGAGAAAAATGATCGCTTTTAAATTATATGCTAATGAAAGAATATTGACAATCGAACAATTATATTTCCATTAACAATTAGTCAATAATGTCTGGTGAAAGCTTGAGTTTTCGTTAAAAAAACAAATAAACTAAGAAATATTTTAATCGAAGAGATCTACCCAGCTTCTTACAACAGCAAATTAAATCAAATCAAACACAACTTTTTTTTTTATATACATTTATTTAACGTCGGTCTGTTTCCGCTACTGAGGCCTAACACCGACGCCTGTAGACGAGCTACCCCTAACCAGGAATTTTGCCGAACTTTACATCCCTCCGAAGGATGGTATATCCCCTATACAATCCTCGCCTAAGGTTGTATAGCTTCCGCGCATACACTGATATACAACACGCTGGAAGATATGTGAGGCGAGGACGCAGTCTTCGTTGGAACGGTCACGAATCCAACTACTAACCGCGCCTTACGTTGCTTTACATCGCATATCGAAGTATGTACATAGTAAAGACGCACCCATGCACGCCCCAAACACAACTTTATTAAACATTTAAATATATGATCCTCCCCCGAAACCTGATCCGGAGCCGGCCAAACATCCACGGTGCGTGGCGCCGCGCCGTGGCAATTCAAGTGCTGGACGGATCAGCTCCGGTTCGGTGAAAAACAAATATAAATAGAAACCTAGCCCCCTTTTGTCACAGTGACAAATTAAATAGGTAATAGTGTTTAAAAAACCAAAGAAGGGTCAACACAATAAAAACTTAGTATCTAGTAAAAATAAGCGAAACACTAAATTAATTTGAGTAGCTGATACGGGAAAAACCTTAACGAAAATAAAAAAACCGTTCGAGAGAACTACCGCAGCGACAGTGTCCCAGCTGCCTAATCTATAATTATTTAACGCTCTAGTTCAAAATAAGTATTGACTCTAGTGAAAGGTAGAGTTAGTTATGAAGAAGAAAAATAGAAACGAAAAGAGGGACAGGAAAGAATTAAAAATATAAAGTGTTCGGTAAGGAAAGGTGGAGTAAAAGGAAGTTGTGGTGAAAGGTTGGCTAGAGCGGTTGCCGAAAAATGGGCAACGCCCGATAAGGAAGGGTGTGTTTTGTCCTAAATGGGGCATTATGTTGTCTAATTTGTTCTGCTGTTCTGAGATAGCGGGCTGTCACCCAGTTTGAAAGTATAGAATTTCTTTGGAGTAATGTCGTGGCAAAGTACATAAAGAGGGAGGTGTATCTGCCAGAATTTGATTTGAGGCGCGTAAATTTATGTTTCAAAACTTTGAGTTTTCTCATTTTAGTCACCGGTATGGTATGCTGCCGGCCTAATCATAACTGTGCAAATCAATTTTTTCGCCGATTAACAGCAAAATACTAACTTTGCTGATTAATATCAATCAGCAAAGTGACACTTAGTTTCCATGGTAACCAACTAGTAACAACTGCGATTTTTAATGAATTTTTATTGAATTTATTACAACAAAAATATAGAGATTGAGCATTGTAATAATTTCATTATTTTAGAATATATTTAAACAATCGACGAAAAAATTATATGTTCAACTCAGTAGCAAAATAGATTGACTGCCTTGGCTGAGTTCCTAGCCGAGCGTTGCGAGCCCATTTTATGGTTTTTAAATAAACGAGTTCATAAATATATAAATTAAGACTTCCATATATGCATTTGAAAAGGCAAGTTACTGCTGTGAATTGAAACACATCTTTTTGCGAACCATATCCTTGACATTAATGTTCCGCAAGAGTTTTAAATACATTGTACTCACCTCCTTGAATGGATGACTCATACTAGTACAATCGGTGGTAAGTGTATAAGATATTAGAAGCTGACTTGCAACATACGAGGATGATTTTGTAGCAAGTGTGGTTGTTTGTTACAAAATTTTTAGCTATTTCACTGGAATAACTATAACTCAATGAGATATGTTATAGTATAGTACAATAAAAGTATAAAAATATATACAAAAGTGAATTGACAGTAACTATCTTTCTTTTGAGTATATACTCTGAACGCGTATGGCCCATTTTGCCACATACATAACATTTACATATAAATGGAGAAAATTCTGTCGGGGTTACGTTTCGATGACATTCTGTTACATTTTCCATTTTTAATGTATTTGTCTTTACAAACCTTTTCTTCCGTTTCAGCGGATTTGGTTAAAATGGTACTACCATTTCAACCAAATCAAAAATAGTCTTCACAGAATCGCTCATTCTTACGTTTATAACAAACTTCGTAAACTCCTTAAATTTTATAAATATTTAACACAACACAATTTGCTCTTGATTTTGTGAAGGTCTAATTAAGAAATGATTGCAATATTTCTTGTATTAGGAGGTACCTGTGTATGATATTTTAATTGCGCTAGAGTACTTGAATAATCATCATTATATTTAACAATCATTTTATTGTTCTTTTGTTTGCTTAATAGTTACTTAATTTACCAAGTAAAAACACTAATGTCTATTTACTTTTAACAAAACCCATTCTTAATAGTAAGAAATGTATTTCATAATTAGTCATTTCATTTACAAAAGTTTATTAAGAGATTCCTAATTGGTTTGTAATTATCGACGTGCAAATCAGTATTCGTTCCAAGTTTATAGGTATCTATCAGTGAAGCGCTGATACAGTTTCTTCCAAATAATTTAGATACCGAATAAAAACAGCGAGTTCTAAATGCCAAGCCAATAAAAACTTGGTTTAAAATCTGTAAAAAAAAATTTTTTTTCGTCTGTATCAGACTATTTTCTTCCTTTAGCCTATTAAATATTGTGACTTAAAAATACAATATAATGTAATCCATTGTTGAAGTTGTTTTGTTACATAATAATTGGCAAAATCATCGGTAAATTCAGCGTAAAGTTACCTTTTATTGTTGTTAGTTTTTTGTAAACTGTTAATGATGCCATGACTGTGAGTAAGCAATTTGAATTACGCTTCTTGAACAAAATGAATTAAGTGCTTTTTCGATTATATAAGATTTAAATTTAATTTCTCAATTGAAATTATTTTAGGCCTAGGTCAAAAAGAAAACAGACTAGAAACTTTTAAAGCTGTTTTTTTATACTCCTGCTGCTCCATTTAAGCTAATAAACCTATTCTTCTATTGCCAAAATAGAATAACCACTAGGGCCTAATATAGGCACTTCCAGGCGTTCGTTGTTATTAGATTGGCACTGTTGTATACTGTTTTTGAAGAAATTATCTTGTTGTAAAATGGTAATGTTAAAAAATACAGGGTGATCCAGAATGTCTTTTACAGCTAATATCCTCATTATTTGAAATGATAAAAAGGACTATTTTATATTGCATTGAAAAACCTTGCTGAATGCATACTTAAAAACCTTTTGCTTCTTCAACCCCTAAGAAACCATCTCCAATTTTTGTTTTTCAAATTGTACTCCGACTTTTTTACTGAAAAAGAATTCCCACTCCATTCTGATCAGTTAATATTGTAACGCCGCTATTTCGGTGCTGCAACTTGCATTATACTAGTACAAGCGGGTTTTTGCCTCGAGCGCCAGTTTCTGTTTAAAGTACAGAAACACCACTTTCTATATTAACAACATAATAAAGGCCCCAGATAGAATCAGTGAAGACGGTTAATAAACCTGGTAATAACCAGGGGTCGAAACGTAGGCCGTCTTTCTCAAGGAATGGTCAGCTGTAATGATTTTTATTATTCCTAGCACTTTTACTATTCTTCAGGACAGTACAGATTAGAGTAGAGACTCAAAATATGGCACACAAAACAGTTTAATAATATATTGAAAATATTTACAGTTCAAATAAAAGTAAATCAAATTACGATATGTGATGTATCTTAAGAAATATGCATATATACAGGAAAACCACAAAATAGTATAGATAAATTAATAATTCAAATCTATTAAAATTTTTAATTACCCAAGTCTCGGAAATATTCAGATTTTAGTTAGTTATAATTTTGCCCCTTTTTATTTCCCTAATTCAAATTTCTACTAAAATTTTTAACCAGGTATTTATACAAAGTGAACGCAAGCAAGTAAATGATATCAGGTAAATGCAAAATAAAACAACCGACAAACAAAGCAAGACCAGCAGTTTGATACGTGCAACAAAAATGAAAGTTGGACTAAATTTATGACAGATAAATTGTGATTGAAATATTGAGATTTCTAACAGGAATAAAGTGACCTTTTGTATTTGATGAATCAGCTAATTTTGCAAAATTGACGTGGTGAACCCGGTAATGGAATGTTTAACTACTAATAAAACGACACGTCTCAGCTGGAGTGGCCCACTTAAAGGCAGAGTCCCCGACTGAGAATGTCGCGGAAAATAACCTGGTATAACTACTATTGGGAGCGAGCATAGGTGCGTTTTTACTATGTACATACTTCGATATGCGATGTAAAACAACGCCAGGCGCGGTTAGTAGTTGGATGGGTGACCGTTCCAACGAAGACTGCGTCCTCGCCTCACACATCTTCCAGCGGCTTGTATATCAGTGTATGCGCGGAAGCTAGACAACCTTAGGCGAGGGCTATATAGGGGATATACCATCCTTCGGCGGGGATGTGAAGCCGTCGGTCCCTTGTCTATTAAATGTTAGGCAAGTAAAGATCCCTACTCTTCTTAAGGGAAGAGGTTCGGCAAAATTCCTGGTAGCTACAACTGATGGTGGAGAGGTAAGCGCACTTGCCTCTCACCCAAAAGTCCCGGGTTCGATCCTCGGTCGTGGCAATGGAAAATACTGTGAGAGGGATTTTTTCACTATACACGGATATTGGGAGTGTGTGTCTCTTGTCTCTAAATGTGTAGCCCCTTCCCACACAAGACTCTTCTAGAGCCTTCCGGGATAAAGGGGGTCGTCATACCTGTGATGTATTTATTATTATTATTACTACAGCTTGTAGTACAGCTACTTGTACAGCAAATTTTCTAGCAAACAGGTTCAAACGTCATGCGTTATTTTACTAGAGATTAATTTGTCCTTGTTTATTTTTATGATCGTATTTGGTATTAATTTATTACAGTATTACAGTTGGGCTGAGGTGGAGTGTCCCACTTAAAGGCAGCGTCCCCGACTGAGAATTTCACGGGAAAAATAATTTATTTGCAAAATTAAAATCAAATCACAACAAATTGTATCAAAATTTCGGCGTTCACCTCTGGAGTGTCCCACTTAAAGACAGCGTCCCCTGAGGGTATTATTCACGGTAAAATAGCTTCTCGGATTTACTAGACACGATCGGTTTATTTAAAATTACTAAAATTAAGTTGCAGAAGGCACAAGTTAACAAAATATAACAAAGACAAATTAAAAATTATTTACAGAAAATACCGGAAATAAATATAAATTCAGAGCAATGAAATATTACCAAAAGGTCGACTGGTCAAGTTGAGAGTAGGGAACCAAAGAATCTTTAGTAGAGGGCCTAGGTAAGTTATCCCCGTGCTAAGCTAGAATTCATTCTGTCGGACGCACATTGCGCGAGCATATGTGAGTCAGGCAGTCATCAATTGACGGTGTAGCAAAATGTTGATAACCGGTAGCGTCAATTGATATCAATTGATTTCTGGATAATTTAAATAACTAGGATCGATCGCAAATCAAATATTTATATGATTTCAGAATAAGAACGAATTTAATAGCCCCGGTATTAATAGCTATAATGCTAAATCAAATTATTATTGTTGAATCCGGTTTATATTGATTATTTCGAGCGTTAAATAATTTAAATAATTATCTTTCGCTGTTTAAATTACTTGCAATCAGTTTGTAATTAAAACTTTACCTGGTACTGCTACATACTTCCTGCCCCTAAGTAGATTTGGGAAGATGCTACCCTGTTCTCACGTTCTAATAAAGGTAAAAAGCTGAAGACTAAGTAACAAATAGCTGATGGCTGTAAAAAGTAAAATGCTGAAGGCTAACTATAGAAACAACTTGAGTGTTGTGCTGATTTGGTTATCATCACTCCTGGAATGACCACATGTCTGTCTGGCCCTGGGTTCTCCAATACTGTCCTTAATACTTTGTGTCCAGTCTCTAAATTTCCTGAAGAACTCCTCGTAACGAAATTACTCCTGCAGAAACTCTTCCATAAGGCTCCATGAGCAAAACAACTCCGGGAAAAGCCACTCCGGGTAATACAAATTCAAGAGGTTAATTTCTCTATAAAAAAAATCTCTTCGTAAACAAACTCCATTCATCTATCCCAGGTTACGGAGTTTCACAGAGAAAGCGGCAAGGCAACAAGTGGAAATGGACTATTAAGAACAGAGATATACTGGAACAAGCAGACGACAGACAGAACGGGTGGTACTTCCAAGTTAGCATCTGAAAAAAATATCAATAGTTAACAACAGTAAAAGGTGATTAAAGTGTATGCAAACAATAACACCATAGATACTGTTCTTGCGTTGTTAAAAACTACAAACTAGCATAAATTAATAACTCTGGCGAGGAATTTCCAAGCCAGCGGCGTAGAGCCATTATTAAATATGAAAGAAAACTTCTCAAAATTTCACAAAAATATACAACAAAATTTACTTAAATGAGGTTTAATTGTACATGTAACGTCCAGGCAAAAGTGAATGTTACAGTACTTGAAAAGAACTGAATTTAATCGGTCCTAGTTTATTATTTATTCGTCTAAATAAAATTAGTGAGTTCCAAATTGTTCTCTCATGACTTTTAAAAATAATCATAGTTAAAATGAATATTTCCAAACAAAAATGACTTCGTTACAATATTCAAAATACTTCATGCAAAAAGCACAATTTTTAAATTAGCTTAGTTACTCTAAATGACGGTACATATAGTTTTAATTGAATATTCGGTACTTACATAGCAATCAGCCTCACGGATAGGTGCAATTCTCGATATTTTGCTTTGTGTACGAGATATCTGAAAAAAATATCAAAAATTGTTCACAACCTAATGTACTGCGTACTGAGTTCCATTGCAAAGTTCGCAAATTTTTAACTTTTTTATCAAGTCCGCATATAATTTTACTTTTCAACTTCAATTTTGATTAGATTTCTATGGAAACAAATAAACTATTAGAGTTAAACGTTAACTTTTCAATTTTTGCATAAAAATTCAAAAAAAGTTTATGGCGGGGGAGGGGTGTGGATGGTTTGAACAGTTTTTAGTAATATGATCATAATTTTTTTTCAAACATTTCTCATAATGTATTTTCGATTTATACAAATATTACACATGTTTTAACCGCCTTCCAGATCACTTGAATAATCCTCTTAAACCTAGACTCGCACGAGTAAAGGTGACGGGTCACTACAGTTCGTAGTGGGAACCGAACCACTTCTTGAGGGGTAGTTCGTAATTGGAAATTACTTTGCAGTAAGTGGAGCTCGAACCCACTTCTCTAGATATGCTCAGAGAGAAATATAGACGCGCTAACAACTGTGCTACCGTTCCCCAAATATGATGGATAGGTCTATTTATTATAAAACTTTATTAATTAAGAAATTCTTAACCTCAAGTAATTTGTACAAAACAACATGTAGTAAACCACTACCCTATTCAAACCATTCCCATACCTGGGGGTAGTTTTGAACAAAAATGGGGTAGCTTTGAACATGAAATGGAACTAGGGTAATATGAAAATTAGTATAAGGACAACATTAAAGGTTTATTTTCATTAAAAGCTCTTTGATCTATGTCTACCTAACACAACGCCCAGAGAAGTCAGCACTAAATTTGAACTTTTTGGCAGCACGTGGGGTGCCACCACTTATTGTTGGTTGTGATAACATTAAAATGGCATCCGTAAGGACCACTAATGATGCATCATCCCTTTTTGGAGAAGAAAATTAATCGTCCCCTATCTTTCGCAGAAACTTCACTTTCAGATGGTCTTATAGCATTTCTTCTACCTGGACTATACAAAATACAACAATTTTTTTTAGTGTTGAATTTTACAAGTACGAAATCATTCACAGTTATGGAGGGTAGGATGGATTCGATGAGAGGAACTGGGGAATATCTTCATTTTCGATGTCTTCTTCGAAGTTTATATCAGAACTACTGTCATGTCGTCATCGCTATCACTCTGCATTATTTTTTTCTTAGCCACATTTTTTTCTCATTTTCATTTCATTGTTTTTCCAGCATCGTTATTATTCGAGTCTCTACGTTTTCTTTTCTTAGTTCCTTTTCGTTTTTGGGTTTTGAGAGCGATACCCTTCTTTACAGACTGTTTGGGAAGTAAATTTATCACTTATTTATTTATTTACGGGCCGAAGCCCATTACAGATAGTAATACAAAAAGATGTTTTAGTGTAATAAGAATAATAATATATACACACAGATAACAATAATATAAAGTACATACATATAAAATTACAACAGTAACAGTAAAAGTGAAGGTCAAAAATTTGTCAAAGCTAAAAGGAAATTACGATAAGCAATACAATAAATGAAATCAATACCTAATACTTTCAATTGACCATTAGCCTAGCAAAAGTGGTAGGTACATAAGAAAATATAATTAGGATAAAAATATAAGGAAGAATGTAAAAAAAGAAAAGAAAGGCACTAGATTTCGGTACTGGAGTTAGTCAGTAGAGTTGAAGGAATAATTTGTCAACTGCTCAACGAATGTTGCTGGTAAAGAAATTAAGACTACTAAAGGTGTTTGCCATCCTAGTGGATCTAGCAACACATGAGTTAAAACCGCAATTAGTTCTGTGGGTTGGTACATGAAATGTGTTAACTGAACGGGTAGTTCTGGGTGGAACATGAATGCCGATCTTCTCATTTATTTATTTTTTTTTTACTATTTTTGCCACATCACCGATGTCATTCTTAACAGGAGTATCAGTTAATACTTTGGAAGAATCCTTCTTTCTTTCTTCTATTACCTTCCTAAGCTGAGTGACTTTAAGGTAGGGTCCAATCATATCTGGAATTGTAATATTTTGATGTCGTTGAATCATTGCCAGTTCTGGAATCATTTGAAATGTTTCTAATTGTTTGTGATCAGGCGATGAATTGAGTTAATGAATTGAGGGTAACCAGAAGGCAAGATTAAGGCCTCATATTGAGTGGTTTTTTCTGTAGTGACGTTTGATGGTCTTGGTATCTCATGGAGTCTTTTCTACCATTCGGTGTGATGGACCTGGTGTCACATTAAGTGAAGACGATGACTCTAGCCGAAGCGTCATGTCGGATAGATATGGCTGCACTTAGGTATAAGTGGCCTACCTGGCATAACATGCATCAGAGTCACTGAAGGTATTTCTATTGATAGACCATATGCCTGGTTTTTGAATTCTTTATTTATGTTACCGATTTTGAAAGCCCGTTCATAGGCAGGTGCAGCGATTTTATGACGGTATGAATCATTATGTTTCTGCCAGGATTGTTGAGCAACTAGTTGTTGGAGGAAATCTAGAATTTTTCCTTGAAAGGCCTGTAAACTCCAAAGTCAAAAGGCTAGAGCTGATGGGAACAGTGGGGCGGCAACGAGTCAATAAACCATGATGCACCCCGAGTCGTATAGGGCTAAGGTATGCAGGGTGAGGTGTATGTTTTCTTAGTCTTAGAGTTGATATGTTTCGAATGGGCTTTGTACCATTCAACAACCCCTAACATTTTTTTACCCCTTTCCATTGCATCATAAATCTTTTTTACCTAGTGGTCCAGGATTTACAGGGAAAAGTTCGTAGGGGTCTTATCTTCTGGAATCTGAAATTGGTTGGGAGGGTGGTCAATAAAAAAATTATTGAACCACAGCACATAAGCTCCATTGCACCCCTTGTACATCCTCCCTGTAGGCAGACCCTCGCCTAGGCATCCAACCAACCTAATCTTATGAAATAGGTGGTGATGCTGCCTAGGGGCATCTCCCTTACATCGGCCAAAGTAGGCCAACGTTCTCCCAAAATGAAGTGATGGATGATTGATGAGACGGCAGAACAGTCACAGAGTACATGTTGAACCGTCTCATCTTCTTGTTCACAACCTCTACAGAGAGGTGTTTCGCTTAATCTCATATTATGGAGATGTTTCCTTAACGGACAGTGTCCAGTCTGGATTCCCGTTATAAACCGTAAGTTCCTTCTGGACATTGCCAGGCTGTACTCTTGTTGGGATATTTTAGTAGTTCCCTAGCAAGCTGACAGCTGTCTGTTTCATCCCACAGTTTCTTGATTTCATTGTGGGTGTTCTCTTTAGTTATTTGTATTATTGCCGTGATCGGTAACAGACTGGCCGGGCCTGGTCCAAAGATACTTAGGCCTGCTGCCTTCTTGGCCAGTGTGTCCTTTACTTTGTTGCCAGTACACTGTGCATGTCCTTTCACCCAGCATACCTTATCTTTTATTTACAAAAGGTTTTAATCACTTGGTTTGTGGCTGCCGAAATTTGCAACGGGCTCTCGGACTAGCAGATTTAATATTAGCGTGTGGTGCGAAATTTATAATAACCATCTAATAGGGCCCCATGTTTCTGAAGGAAGATTAACTTGTGAAGTTTGCTAAGAGATATTTTGCCCGATCTATTGAGAGACATTGATACCAGGAATATGTCGCTTCGACACGATGATGCTGGTTCTATTTTTTTCTTTGCCGACCAGAAATCATCTAAATCAGCATTACCCTAACAGATGAATTGGTAGAGGACGTACAGTTAACTGATCACCGAGGTCTCCTTATCTTACACCTCTAGACTATTTTTATGGGGCGACCTAAAGTCAGAGGTGCACGATAAAGTATTTGGCACATGGAAACATGTATTAGAAACAAAATGAACATATATAATGGTATTAATAATAGATGGTAATAATAATAACAATAGATCAGTAAAAACGTATTAAAATGTTCGTTCTCAGATATGCATTAATGCTGGAAGTGTTCATTTTGAAAATCTGTTTTAATTTTAGTTAATTTTGTTACCTATTTTTCGTCTTTTTTTCTTTCTTAATAATACAAGTTGTGAATTGAATGAAATATGTATTATTTTACACGCTGGATCCATTATCTTTTTAAGTGACATACAGGGTGTTGTTTGCGGCACTGGTATCAACATTGAAAAAAAAGTGTCTGGGAATAAATTGTACTTTTGATTGGACTATTGGACTTCAGCAAAGTGTGCACTATGTCCTTTTAGATTTTTAATATTTAATATTTATTTTAGTATCCGCTCCTGTTATATTAATTTATTTTTTTAATCGCCTTATATAGATTAACGCCTTAGCAGAGTTTAGCATTAACTATTCCACCACTCAACCAGAACATGTACACATAGACAATTATGCAACGACCATTCCTTACGACATTGCTATCTGCCGCGCCTGAGACTCGAACTCAGGAGTGGTACAGCGGACTAGCCGTGTCCTCTCTCACACAACTTCGTCTATCCACTGTTACCAACTCGGTAACACATGAAAAATATCACTAAACATCCATAGTATAGCCAGGATTCGAAACCGGGGCTCCATGGTTGCAACCTTAACATGTATGCATTGAGCCACTGAGCCGAATAAATTTTAACATTGAAAAAATGTATTTGCGTCCGTCGACTGGAAACTTTTCTTGAATAGCACAATTAACAAAAATAAATTAAATTTACTCATGCTGTTTCTTTATCTGAAGGATCAACATTGTAATTACTACGTACTTCATAATTTTATTACTACATTGTTTCCCAAGAAAGTTTTGTAACTGTTAATGAAGTTATTAAATTTCAAATAAACATCAATATGAAATCAAGTACAATAACAAACAAAAAATAGTTTTGAACTTGAAGCAATATATTGAATAATCGAAATATATGCATACACAATATTTTACCCTTTTTACGATAATTAAAGTTATGACAATACAGTAAAATTTGATATTTGAACAAAATATTTAAATGGTTTTTTTTCATAGACGTTTACTTATTTTTCAATAAATCGATGAGTTTCGAGCAATCATATATTATTTTTTACAGTGAGCACGTTAAAGTTGAAATAAATTCTTTTTTTCTAGTTTTTATCATAGTTTCAACTTGTTGTAGTCTAGTAGCATCTTCTTATTTTGTTAGCATATTAGGTGGCGGAGAATACGATGATGTTTAAAACTTGTATGTGCATTTATTACTAGGTACAATAACAGTATAGAACAAAATTAAATCATAGAAATCTCCGACACCAAAACATTGATTAAATAACTAATAATAAAAACTTTAATTAACTACTGTGGAATATCAAAAAAATAATAAATAGATGCGTACCAATATAGTATTGAATTATTAAATAGTAATATGTGAGACCCAGACTTATTCACCCAAAAAAAATGGCAAATCTCGACACAGTACTCTTCATATTATTCCAATTTCATTAAAGTTTGGCTTATTTGTTAATTTATTTATTGATTTATTTATTTTAATTATTTAGTTCAGGTATATTCAATTTTCATATACCACTTCCAAGAGACTAATAATAATAATGTTTATTTACGAAAGGAGACTTACAAGGATTTAAAAAATTAATTACTAGTATGTAAGCATAAATAAACATAGAGAAGTCCACTGAGATAAATCTGTGCGTGGACGAATTAAAACAATGATAATACAATAGCATATACGAATAAATATACAATAATGTAAAAAGGATATAATAAAGGTAAGTAATAATAATAAGTCATAATGAATAATAAGTAATAATAGGAATAGGACTAACTAGATAGTATAACATTGCCAAAATACTTCAGATCATTTAAATCATTTAAAAAAGAGAAAAAAAAGAATATATATCTGTGCTTTTTTTCCTGGTACTCCTGCATTTATATTAAAGAACTGAGTTATTTCATTTCATTAATTATCATAATTAATTATGGGCGTTAGTTTACGTGTTACACTTATTGATCGGGCAAGGAATATGATAATTAGATTAGTCTATGGATTACGGTTCTAGGCGTTGCTATGATCCAATCGCTCAGTTTTTTCTTAAATAATTTAATAGAGTTTAGAACTTTTAAATAATTCGGTATAGCATTATAAACCTTGGGACATAGAAAAATGAAGCTTTTTTGGTTTATTGTTTTTTCCATATTCGGTATTGCGATAGAATTTGATTTAAAGATAAATTTAAAGGCACCTGGCGTCACCCCAGATCAGGTCACTGGCATCTACTGGACTATGTTATCGTACGTAGGAAGCATCTCAAGGACGTCCAAATTACAAAGGCGCGCATTGATAGCGAATGTTGGACCGATCATCGTCCTGTGGTTTCTAAAATGAAAATTGTTATGAGACCCAAACACCGAAGAACTCAAGTAAAACGTAGACTCCGTCTCTGTATTAGTAAATTGCGTGACCAACAAACCGTCGAACAGCTAAAGCAAAAAGTTCAAGAGAATTTGAGTGCACTAGAAGAAACCAATTCTGTAGATGTCGCTGCTACCTGGACACAAATTAAAGACAGTTTAAAAAGTGCGAGTGAGGAAATTCTTGGCACTGCAGTAAGTAAAAAACAGGAGGACTGGTTCAATGATAATGAAGCTTTTATACAAGAACTTCTTGACCGCAAACATATTGCCTTCCAAAACGCTATCAACCACCCCAACGACTCATCAAAAGCAGAAACTTTTACCCAATCTAAGTATGAAACGCAACGCGAAATCAGAAGAATAAAGAACGAGTGGTGGGCAAGCAAGGCCAGAGAAATTCAAAGGTACGCCGATTCACACGACTACAGGAATTTCTTTCAAGGAGTAAAAGCAGTGTACGGCCCCAGTCGGAAAAATATGTGCCCTATTAAAGATTTAAATGGAAATCTCCTCAAAGAAGACCAGGAAATAAGAGCCCGATGGAAAGAACACTACTCTAACATTCTTAACCAGCAAAGTCAAGCCGATCACGATATTATAAATCTTATCCCTCAATATGACACCTTCGAAGACTTAGATAAACCACTAACAACGGAAGAGATCTTAACCGCCATTGGGCAGCTAAAAAATAACAAATCTCCCGGCGCCGACTCACTCCCAGCTGAGATCTTTAAAGCTGTATCGTCAGAGCTCATACCCTACCTCAAACAACTGTTTGATGTCGTGTGGGAAAGTGGTCAAGCTCCGCAGGAGTTTCATGATACACTTTTAATCAACCTCTTCAAAAACAAAGGGAGCGCTGCGGACTGTGGAAATTACAGTGGTATAGCTCTCCTGGCTGTTGGAGGGAAGATACTCACTAAAGCGATGGCAAATAGGCTAACACCTGTTATGGAAAAGTTACTTCCTGAAACACAGAGTGGCTTTAGACCAAACCGAGGCACATCGGATTTAATCTTCACACTTAAACAGCTTCAAGAAAAAGCACTCGAACATCAAGGAGAAATTCACATGGCCTTCATTGATTTAACCAAGGCGTTTGACTCGGTGGACAGGGAAGTGCTCTGGAAAATTATGTTCCGCTTAGGTATCCCTAGAAAATTTGTGGAAGTATGTCGCAGTCTACATACAAACAACAACGCCCAGGTTATGTATAATAATGAGGCAACCGAACCTTTCCAAACCCTCACTGAAGTTAGGCAGGGATGTGTCCTGGCACCCCTACTCTTTAATTTGTTTACCACTGCTCTAACAATTATTGTTGACAACAAACTGACAGTCAGAGGAGTAGGTCTCAGATACCGTTTTGATGGCGGTCTCTTTAACATAGGGCGCTTTAGAGCTTTCACGAGGACACGCACACGATTCATTTGTGATCTCCAGTATGCGGAAGAGCTTCATGAACTTTTAGATGTGTATGCCCGGAGCTATGATTCCTTGGGACTTAAAATTAACATTGGAAAGACTAAGATTATGTCAACTCCTCATCAAGTGAACCAAATAGACATTACACTTAACGGAAATTCTCTTGAAGTGGTGGATCAGTTCAATTACTTAGGCAACGTTGTTAATGACAAAGCAAACATGGACAGCGAGATTCGCAATAGAATTAACGCTGCATCTAGAGCACTCTGGGGACTTAGAGAGAGAGTATTTGACAACCACGACCTTGCTTTGTCAACGAAAATGGCTGTCTACAGAGCAGTTGTCATTCCAACACTGCTATATGGATGTGAAAGCTGGGTCACTTACCGTCGTCATGTGAAAGAATTAGAACGTTTTCAGCAAAGGCACCTCAGAAGTATGATGAAAATCCGTTGGTTCCATCACATATCAAACGTGGAAGTACTCAGGAGAGCAAACAGCCTTCCAATTGAGGTGCTTATTTCAAGAGCACGCCTAAGATGGGCAGGTCACGTTCATCGTATGCATGATAACCGCCTTCCTAAATGTACACTTTATGGTGAATTGCTAAGCGGTAGAAGAAGGCGTGGCGGTCAACGAAAGAGGTTCAAAGACGTTCTCCATGAAAATCTAAAATCCTGCAGTATTCCAGACGAGCAATGGGAACAACTTGCAGCGGACAGAACCGAATGGCGAGGGGTTATGGCCAGCTATCAAGGAAATGTTGCTGCAAGAAGGCCGAATCCAAGACCTAACCAGGTCTATGTTTGTCCTGACTGCGGTCGACATGTGCTCTCCCGAATTGGCCTCTATAGCCATAGTCGTGTGCACCGTAGATGAATGGGAATTACAATAGACTATACCTTTTACTTGTTTTTTATTGTACACAATTTATCGACTGTAACATTTTTATACTCGGACTCGAGTAACGGCTAATAATAGAATTTGATTTGAATCTAGTATTATGAGAGTGGTCAACTATTTAGTTTTTACAAATATGATTCTTTTGATATAATATCAGAGTTTGGCAAAACAACTGTCTTATGTCCAGAATTCCTGTTCCTAGATACAAGTCACAGCTGGGAAATAGGTAAGGTTTATTGAATATAACTTTCAAAATCCATCTTTGCATTATCTCTAGCTGTTTTAGGTGGCGGTTCAATACACCTCCCCAAATGAGGATACCGTACTGTAAGTGAGTTTGAACCAGGACGTAGTACATTGTTTTAAGGTGATTGATATCAAATATATTTCTAAGGTATTTAAATTTTGGAATTAGTCCACGTAACTTTCGTACTATATTACTTACATGGGTATCCCATTTCAGGTGGCTATCAATAACAATTCCTAGGTATTTAATTGTTTTTGCAGATTCTAGTTCTATGACGACGTCATTATAATTGAGAATAATTGAGAATAATAAATAGCTTAAATTATCCAAAACAATAAATAAGATATTTCTCCTTTCCCTTTACCAATAATGCTGAAATTTGATATATCTGCATTATCGATAGAAATGGAAATCTAGAGTAGTAGTCGGTCATCGATTTCGAAAACTGCGACATGCATACGCATATCTATAACAATGTGTTCGACCTATTTCCAGATAAAGAAAATTGCTGCTGTGACTTGTCTGCCTTTTTGACACGTCCTGTATCAAATAAATTGTGAAACTTTAAAGGTATCCATTGCATCAAAATTACCTTATCAAAACAAGGAGAGAAAGTGAGAACTTGCAAGATAATAAACCAGCCGCATTCATTGACTAGCATTTAACCATGCCTAAAAATACGCGCAGTAGTGAAAGTGGAGAAACATAAAGCATAGATAAAAAAAATAAGAAAACAAATTTAATGATAAACCATATAATTAACCTACTTCTTCAACGTGGCTCAAGATAACTAAATAATTACTAACAATAACGTCTTCTTACTTGAGGATTAAAATAATAAATGTTGTAAGGACCTTGAGTAATCATTACGCGATATATTAATGAGAATAAAAAGAATGAATGAATTAAACATTTTACAGTGAGTGAAAATATATTTGCAAAGATTTGTTTAAGACTGCTGCGTATAAAAATAAAGAATATAAAATTATTATTAGATGTCTTAAAGCAATGTGTATAATGTACCTAATGATTACCTACCTTAGCGAATGTGGAAAGAATAAATATTAAATTTTTTTACTCTTCATTACGTCTGTGAAGTAATATAATCGCACAAATGTCAAAATTAGGATTTCACCAAATCAAGAACGTTTTTAAGTTTTTTTTTAACATCAGTATGTTTTTGTTAGCTTGTCATTACGAATTAACTCTCAACTTTTCCAAGAAATCATTGACTGAAATAATTTTTGTGAAATTGTGTACACACAGTTCTAATATATAACTGAAACGAAAATACAACATTCATTAACACATTTTTTTCATTGACATGTGGCCCATGCAAAAACTAGCATACAGGCGAGATGTTGCTTTAAGTAGGTACAAAGTGACCACATAAAGTGAACGCTGAATTTTTTGGCCGTACTATTGAGCTAAATGATTTTTTTATTAACTAATAGTAATTACGTAATCTTTGGTGCAAATTTTCAAGTAGATGAGAAAAGATTCATAAATATGATAGGGGCTCGAGCACACATGAACTTTGTAAATCTACCGATTACCTATTATTAAGATCTCCCTACCCTACATTTACTTTCAACAGATCACAATAAAATATGCCCAGTAGTGCTGTATTAGTCCTGTCGGAGATAGGACAATAAAAAAGAAACACACTATTTTGCCGACATTTCGGTTATTTGGCACATACTTCTTCAAGGCTTAATAGTTATAATTAGGGTGACTATATGTACTTATTTTAGTTAGACAATCCTAGTGTCCTTAAAAGCTTCATTAAGAGCACTCCGGATATAAGCCGACAAGACGCTTCGATATACTCTCATATAAATCATTACTTTAAAAAACGGCTTTCACTAAAAGAAATTAAAAACATGTTACAATGTGGGATGATGAGAAAAAAAAAAGAATATATAAAAAAATATAATTTTTTTTCTTCTACTTTCGATTTACAAAAATAATGTTTATCATCCCACATAGGTATTATTAAAATAAACAGTTTCCCTTTTGTAGATCTGAAATAAAATTAGCCCTAATATCCTCAGGAATAAACAGATTTAAAGATTAGGTATAGTAAATTTGTACAATTTCATATTCTATTACATCTATATATCTCTTTCCAAGCACACCGTACATTCGGCTGCGTCATTTTATTGACGTGAAGCCATTTACAATTAAAATTGGAAGCATGAATGACTAATACACTCCGGAGAGCTCTTAAGTACACCTAAGTTTACTTCTCTTTTTTGAGATACAAACAATTCTAAATTAAATTTTCATTTACTTTTTGCAAAACTGGAGTTTGAAGTTTTTGAACGTGTGAATTTGAGAAGATAAATAAGTTTCATGAAATCAAGTTTTTTTGTCAGTGAGGCTTTTAAGGACTACATAGGTCTGGTACTGAATGAAGACGAACTTTTCGGCGAAGTTGGTCTAATACAAGCCAACGTTGCAGAAGATAAAATTGCCGACTGGAATTCCGAAAATATTTGCACTATCACACTGAAGATCGCTGGCCTGACTCGAGAGTCTGGATAAAGTCAAAATGAATTTAAAAATTTGGAGATTTTATGACAGTTTATTTTTTGTTTTCATGAGGCAAGTGCGTGGATTAAGCGACTGTAAATGGAGACATTCACACTAAAAGCTGTGTTGCAAGTTCGCACGAACATCAATGAGAGTTGCTGCGAAATATTCAGTTTTCAAAAGCTAGACCGCAAATTTTGAAAGCAATTCTAAGTTCCCAAAAGTGCGACTGGTACCAACGTGATGATTCAAGTGCTGTAGTTGCAGGCGCATTGAGGGCAAATTGAAGAGCATGTTGTTATTTTGTTATATTTTGTATTAGAATATAGAATACTACTTGGTCTTTTTACCTGATACAAATATATTTGGTATTTTATATTTTTAAACCTTGCGTCCACGAGACCTACATTTGGAAGACAATATTATTTTAAATAAAGCTCCTAACATTTAATCTTGGGCCGTTTGACCTTGAAAAATATAAAAATTTTGCCTGTGGCGCATTTTTAGGCCCTGCAACCTCAACTTTGATAAAAAGCTACTTTCATCATTGTATTTCTTTTTCTGGAAAAAATATGGCCACCCTAGTTATAATGCAACATCTGTAGGCATAACAATTTCATTAACACCAGCGTTCAACATTAATAATAATGAAATTGTTGTGCTTAAAAATGTTGTATTATAAATATTAAACCTTGAAGAAGTGTGCGCCAAATACACGAAACGCCGACAAAATAGTATTTATTGTCCTATCTTCGACTATTTAAGGGTTAACCATGAAATCCCCTTGCAGCTGACGCTACGTGTAGACCCCATCATTGACGCCCCCCCATGTCGAAATTCTGGGACCGCCACTGCCTATACCATGCGTCATGCCACTCTCTAATTCCCATTATTTTTCTCCTAATTATCACGTTCACAAAATGCACTGAGGAATTTTTCGAAAAAATGCATTCTCCTTTGCTATCTGACCAGGATTAAAAAGATGGAAGATGTTCGCAGAACTCAAGTCTTGAACCAATACTGTGATTGATTTGTGATGCTTGTTTTGCTCGGGTAGCTGGTTTGGAGGTTATTCCAGGGTTCAATGTTAATATTAATTAAAATCCAGATCCAAAATAAGACATTTATTTTCCTAATAATTATATGTACAGTGTGGCCATATCTTTTATGGCTTAGGTTGCGACAATCTTGTTGTTACATAAGTACATCATAGTAATCAGAGAGAGAGAGAGAGAGAGTGTAACATATTTCCTCTATGTACGTCGTCGTAACCCCAATTCTCTAATCGAAGTTCCAGGACATAACAGACGCGACTAAGAAATCTGTTTCAGGAGAGATCCAGTTCAATACACTTGAATCAATCTGGCAGGAGGTCCAGTTCAACGCACTCGGATCCTCCCTAACAGATACTTGGCCAGCGGCTGCCACGACGCAGGAGAAACTTGAGTTTCCGTTATCCCAGTTCGACACACTCGAGAAAGGTGAAAGTCAAGCTCTGAATTTACTGGTTTCTGGCTAGCTATTTTATACCCAAAAATCACGGTCACGTGGTTTTGCACCCGGCACGAAATGCACACGGCACGCAAGTTGCGGCCTGGTGAAGTTAGAATTAAAAGTTAACAAAAGAACTAATCAGATATTGAACTAATCTAAAACTGAACTACTTGATAAGTTAAACTGGAATGAAAGTATACAGTATTCCTGCAGTATTGTATACTTCATTACAGATTGTAATGTAAAGATTATTTGGGAAGATAAGAAAGGTAAATAAAGAACCATTTGTAGAAGAAGGTGCAAGAGATCTGGTCGGGAGGACGATTGCCATGCGCAGGCCTTCACCGATAACCAGATCCTGATATATGTGTGTGAAGAAGACAGACGTCAAATTGATGAAGAAGACAGACATCAAATTTTCGAGAGTGAGACATATATATATATATATACATTTATTTAACGTCGGCCTATTTCCGCTACTGAGGCCTAACACCGGCGCCTGTAGACGAGCTACCCCCAACCAGGAATTTTGCCGAACCTCTTCCCTTAAGAAGAGTAGGGAGGGATCTTTTACTTGCCTAACATTTAATAGACAAGGGACCGACGGCTTTACATCTCCCCCGAAGGATGGTATATCCCCTATACAACCCTCGCTAAGGTTGTATAGCTTCCGCGCATACACTGATATACAAGCCGCTGGAAGATGTGTGAGGCGAGGACGCGGTCTTCCTTGGGTCGGTCACCCATCCAACTACTAACCGCGCCTAACGTTGCTTTACGTCGCATATCGAAATATGTACATAGTAAAGACGCACCTACGCTCGCCCCGAGTGAGGCATAAATATTCAACAACATCCTCTGCGATATAATGAGGAGAAAACAAATACGATGTTCATAGAAATCGGTAGTGTAAAGTGATCTTGCACGATCAATAATATTGTCAATACATAAAAATACTAACAGTATTATTCAACGTGTAAGGCCAATATTGATGGTGACTGATGGTGTATTGATGGCGACAGTAATATTGATCGTGTAAGATGTAGAAAAGGATGGAATATTGGTGGATTACTGACAATATTACTGAAATGTCAGTATTGACAATATTCTTGATACAGGAGAGAATACAGGAAGAACTAGTAAAGCTGAAAGGTGGTCCTGGTGTTCGAGGTTGACAGGACCTTCAAATTTACCGACCACATCAAGAGAGTGGGAGACTCTTGTGGCGGTATGTAAAAGAAAATTTGGGATAAAAGATTGATTAGGATCTTGTATGCGTCAGTAATAAGAATGGTAGTTTTGTATAGAGTGAAAATATGGGAAATTAGAGTAAATGTACCAGGGCCATAAGACAATTACGGTCACCCTAAAGGCCATCAGCAGCGTGTCTCCTTTCGAAGTTGTATTGTAGTGTTCAGTATAAGAAGGGAAAGATAAAGGACAGACGACGAAGAAAACTAGCCACATCCTACTTTCAGAGTGGAAGTGAAGTGAGAAGGGATGCTGCAGAATGAAAGGAATAGTACAACTGTGAGATATATCGATGCCAGTGTGGATAAAGAGGAAAGAATGGGAGTTGCGGCAGTAATTAAAAAAACGTCAGAAAATTTTACGATCGGGGACAAAATCGAGGACGGGCCCTCTATAATAACGAATGAAACCACGGCCATAACGATCGCAATAACAAGCGCTCAAGAAAAGGATACATGGAGAGAGAGCAAGTGACTATGAGGCAATGCGGACGGACGAACAGTGTTCAGACTCTCGACAGACTTGAGAATAGCAGGACGAGAGAATAGGAAGCCATTTACAAAACTTGACAGGAAATGGAAGGAAGAAGGGTTGAACGAAAAAGCGTAAAATAAGAATAATAAAATAGGGCGTAGGGCTGCGGGAGAAATAAGAGAACAAGGATAAGGAACATGAATCAGTAGAAGATGAGTGAATGAGTACAGCCTGCTCCAAAGTAGGGCATGGTCCACTCGGGCTCTCCTTCAAATGGGTCCAAATATCAACGAGGCATGGTAATCTGATCAGTGACCTTTACAGGTTCAGGCTAACAGAAGTTAATGTGGAGCATGAATGTGACAGGGCACTAAAGGATGTTGAAAATATAAGACTGGACTGTAGTAGAGAGAACAGAATGGGAGGAAGAAGGTATATAAGGCATATATCGGGGAATGTGAATGTGATAATGGGAGCGATAGGAAAGTTGAACTGAATTAGATGAGGAATAATTAGAATAAATGGGATGGTGACAGATGTGTTATAGTGAATATGGATTTTAACGTAGATGGCTAAGTTGAGATGAAATTTGAAAATGGAGACTACGTAAATTATAATTCAAAATTTAAGCAAGGCAAAGACAAGTGTTCTTTTCCCATCGGCTTTCAAATAGGTACTATTGAGGCCGAAAAATGTAATCGACTGATTTTTCCGTTGCAAATGTGGTTCTCATCATGATATATTTTAATATTTTTATAAGTGTCAATGTCATTATGAAACCCACCAATGATTTTTTGTCAAAATAATTTAATTAACATAACTGACATAAAAATCCCTGTTTACGACAGACTTTTTTTGAAAAAAACACATTACTTGATAAAAGATCGATTACTTTAATTCGGCTGCAATGGTACAAATTTAAAGGCAACCGATGCTTTTTAACAAATTGTCAAAAAATGTAAAACATTTTTTTCATTACCGCTTTTAATTACCTTCTATTATCTGTTGTGGAAATTAATATATGACTTTTATCCATCAGAAAAAACTAACAATTATGTAAAAATTAATATTTTGGGCTCATATAACTAATTATAAAATGTCATTCATCGTTAAGTTACGTACATGCATTAAAATTTCAAACCGGATATTTCAAACGAATTCCAAACCATAACTTGCATACATAATCATATATTTTCCGGTACACTTCACAAGTATTTCACAGCTACTATGTACTAAATTAAAATAAATTAATACATAGTAAAGTAAGCATCCTTTTCCACTGATTGATTGCTTTATTTCTTAAGAAGTTGCTCTCATTGCATCTTTCAATGCTAACTTTCTGTTTCATTTTTGTATATTTCCTACAAAATTGTTGATATCTTACAGTTTAAAGCAACAGTCTTACGCAAGAAGTAAATGCCACGTGAAATTATACAGCACTAATTGAACTGACTCCTTGTTTTAATTTCTCAAAACCGAGGCATCACTATTTTCCGCAAACGCAACGTCCATTTGAATAAGATATAAAACAACAACCGTGTAAGAATTAATTGGATCTACCAATATACAAATTTCTATTGCATAAAGTAAAAAGTACACTTTATCGCAAAAAAGTAGTACATTTTATTTTAGCAATGTAAACATGACTCTTGCAAAAAATATTGATGTTGGCATTATCTAGATGTCAACTGTCACAATGTTTTTCAAGTTGAAGTTTATTAATACGCAAGTCGTGATTAAGGAATTATTCTTGATAATTATTAATTTTTGCCAATTTTTAATAATGGTTAGATAACTAACAGAAGATTAGTATTGTATCCAATTTCGAAAATGGATGGTCGATAAGAGCAATTGCTTCTATATATAATGTTATGTGCTGCCCTCTGACGGAGAGAGGTGTAATTAATCCTTGGAACAGAGTGAATGAAGACCTGTAACTGACGGCTGGTACGGTGACGCCATCCGTGGGCCAACTGGCGAATCGCCATTTAGCACCTAGAAAACTGCAGAAAATTCCAGCATATTCGACGAGGTTCTGGAGGGAGATTCGAGTACATTCGAAGTGTGTATATAAAGAGGTGAATTCGGCGCACACAGTTCAGTTCAGGTCCAGTATAGGGTACAGTTCAGTTCAGAGTTAGTAAACAAGTGATTAGATGAAATAAAGAACAGTAACAAGTTGTGATTTAAAGTAGTGAATTTATGGTAGATTAAAATTATTATTAGTTGTTTTATTTTTAAGGATTATTTATTGTAATTTAAGTGATTAATAAAATAGTGGTTTGTGAAAATTGTTGTTGCAATTTATCGAACCTACAGGGTGTTTACTGGAGGATGTAAACACGTAACAATAACATAAGTAAATACAGAGTAATGAGTGTTAAAAAAAATATAGGAAAATGAAAGAACTATATACATTTGCATGTATCTTGTAGGAGGCCTAAACGAAATAATGAGCAACACGACCGCAGTTAATGCAGTTTTGTAAACAAATTTTCCTGCTTCAACATCTAATGCCTGTAGAAGATTTCTTTTGTGTCGTATTGGACACGATCCATTAGCCAATTGCATATATTAAAAGTTAACCTAAACGATACAATAGAGAAATTACAGACCATTAACAACAGGGAAGGAAACAGGGACACCCTCTTCTCGCCCAGGGGTCTATCAAAGTATTTGTAAAGACACATAGGTTAAAGACCACGGATAAATTAAACAAAGAGTTAAAAAATACAATGGAACAATTTTAAACCTATAGCATCCTATAAACGTTGGTTTGTATTGCTTAGGAAATGCACTAATTCCTTGTATATATGTATGTTCTTCAGAGACAAAAGATTGCAGGAGATTAGTTGGAAGAGATATTTTCAGTTTTAATAACTGATTAATAAAATCGTTTGTAATTCTTATATACCACGAACACCCAAAAAATATATGATCTAAGTCACAAAGGACTCCACATGGTATGCACATATCTGTAGCAACAACTCCTATCCTCTTCAAATGTTGTAGAAAGCAAGCATGACCAAATCTCGATCTAGAAATGGTGGCAATAAGATTTCTACGTTCTTCTGTGTGTTGAAACCACGGATTTTTATTTATATTGTCTTCAATTTGGGTATACCGATTGTCTGGGTGGTCATTTTTAAACTGGATGTAATATTTGCTCCACTTAGCAAACAAATGCATTTTAGTAAAATTCAGGCTATCTGATAGGTATATTTTAAATTGTAATTTCTTGCCAGACATTTCTTGACAAGTTTGTTCACATGTTCTTTATAGCAAATGCCTACATGAGCTTTAACCCAGATATATAGAAGAATTAAAAGTTGCATTCTGAAGTGTAGTTCTACTGCTAAAAATACAAATTAATGGAAGAAAAGACAAGGATGGATCATTTTTCACTCAACCATATGTTGAACAATGAGGACTTGTGGTTTTCTGATAAAATAGTTTTCCAATCATGTAATGATGGACACATTCGTGTTTATAGCCCACCTGGGCAAAGATGTAATCACAATTTTACATTTGGGATATAGCATTAAATCGGTGCGTTTTTCTGTTAATACCTGAGTATGGATTAGTCAAAAAGGAATGGAAATGCATTGGTTTATTGATGGTCATCTTAATTCCACTAAATATATTGCAATTCTTGAAAATGTTATGTTGCCATCAGTAAGGGAACTATATCCAGATGACAATCTTATCTTTCATCAGGATAATTTCTCCACACATACTGCGTGGAATTCAAAGTAATGGCTTCGGGATTTTAACGTGGAAGAGCAACCGTGGCATTCTAAAGGTGCCGACATTAATCCCATTAAGAATATTTGGGGAATTATGGTGAAGCATATACAGAAATTAAATTATCGTCCTCAAAATGCTGACCAACTTTGTGCTATGACCGAAGATGAATGGGAAAGTTTATGTAATACCCAAATTGCGGAAAAATTAGTTTTATCAATGTTAAGAAGGTTACAAGCAATTTTAAATGGGGATGGGGCTATGACTAAATATTAATTGCTATTATTTATATTGTAATTTGTTTATTTCTGTTTTAAATTTTTCGTCAAAATATTACAATATTGTTCTATTAAAAATGAGACTGTTTTATTTATATTTATTATATTTATTTTCCCATCTTTTATTACAATGTGTTTATTTATGTTATATTCAGAAGCAATTGCTCCTATGGACAATCCATTTTCCAATTTCGAAGCAATGCTAATTTTACAGATAATTTATAGTCGAGGACATAAAGCATTGAACCTCCGAAGTTTCCGCAGCAAGACGGATTTTAATGCGGTTTTTTGCATTCGATTCGTGAGAGCATCAGGAAATTTTGTGAACTAATCTGATGAATTAATAGCAAATGAAAAATTGCATATTTACATTGTAAAAATGCATTGTTCAAAGTGCATTTAGAGTAATTAATTTGCAATTCGGTAAAAATTGATTGAAATGAGTCCAAATTTGTTATTCGGGGAGTTTTCGGGGCCGCTGAACACGAATATCACGGCGGCAATGACCTCCGAGGTACCTGGAGCCCCGGGTCGATACTATCTACCTCATCGCCTGGAATTTTATGTGAATTTGTAATATATTTAGTTGAAACTCATTACTCGGGGTTTTCGGGGTCGCTGAACATGAATATTACGGTTTCAACGACCTCCGAGGTACCTGGAGTCCAGGGTGGACCTCATTTCCTGGAACTTCTTGTGAATTTGTAATATATTTAGTTGAAATTCGTTACTAGGAGGTTATCGGGGTCGTTGAACACGAATATCACGGCGGCAACGTTCTCCGAGGTACCTGGAGCCCAGGGTGGACCTCATCTCCTGGAACTTCTTGTACATTTTTAACACACTTAGTTGAAATTCGTTACTCGGGGGGGTTTTCGGGGTCGCTGAACACGAATATCACGGCGGCAATGGCCTCCGATGTATCTGGAGCCCAAGGTGGACCTCACCTCCTGGAATTACCTTGAGTATAGCAATCTTTTTTATACGAATTTGCATATATTACTCAAAATTATTTATTTATATATTATAATGAAGACGCAGATTCAAACGATATTTTTCAAAAATAATTTCTGAAAACTCCAATTGTGTTTGTAATATTTTATTCTTTAAAAAAAATAACACAAACTTATACAATGAAAAACATTTATTGTTTAATTATACATTGAAGTTTTTTTCTTCATTCTCTTCGTCTGCAAATCCAATTCCAACCTATATTTGTTCTTCTTCTAAATAATGTTCTACATTAGTACAATTGCAGCCAGCATAATTTTTGCAAGCAACATTGCAGATTATAATATTTAAATAAATAATTTACTCAAGATAATTCCAGGAGATGAGGTAGATAGTGTCCACCTTGGTCTCCATGTACCTCGGAGTTCGTTGCCGCCGTGGTATTCGTGTTCAGCGACCCCGAAAACCTCCCGAGTAACGAGTTTGGACTCATTTCAATCAATTTTTACCGAGTTGCAAATCAATTATTCTAAATGCACTTTGAACAATGCATTTTTACAATGCAAATATGCAATTTTTCATTTGCTATTCATCAGATTAGTTCACAAAACTTCCTGATGCTCTCACGAATCGAATGCAAAAAACCGCATTAAAATCCGTCTTGCTGCGGAAATTTCGGAGGTTGAGCCGTTTTTAGTGCTTTATTTCCTCGACTACTAATTCTCTTCAAAAAACTTTTAGTGTCCTTATTGCCTAAAGCCAATAAAAAAATAGCTATTTGTCAAAATGTACTTAAACATGACAATTTTTCATGTTTTTTTCCTTTTATTTCCATTCACTCACTATCAAGGCGATTTTGTACATACACCATCATATTCAAAATTAGATTTTCTTTAACTTTCATTGCATACACTATATGCATACGATCTATCGTTTTCGAATTTTTATCGATTTTATCATGAAACAAATGTTCTGATAGCGCGCTATAAAGATGTTTATAAATTCCTATCACTGCCAATATTGATCGAATGTAAATGAAAAATCAAAGGAAATTGTTCGTAATCGAATTATCTACAACTTTCATTTGAAACATTTTGGGATCCAAACGACCATTTTTGAGATTTTAGCGAAGAACGCGCGTGTCTCCGTTGCGTCGCAAAACCATCAAAATTTCAAAAAAATCTGTCTCGGCTCCAATAGGTCGTACGAAGTTAAAAATAGGTTTTTACCTATTTTCTCCCCCCACTCCCCTTCACTGGCGTCTACGAGTGGAGACTTTTGATATATTAAAAAGTACTGCAAGATAAGCCCGTTGCCAAAATTTCAGCACGTGAATTATTTCATCCAAATCAACAAATTTCGTCCCATTTTATTGGACTAAATTGAAACACCTGAACCTAATCACCTCCCATCACAAATGGATGAAAATTAACTAATAAAAAATACTACTGAATGCAGCTGGAACCTCCCCACCCGGTGTATCTTTGAAGCCGAAAATAGCACTAAATTTTGTGACAAAACGGCACTAGACGTAATCCGATTTCGATCTAAACCTTTTCAGATCTTCTGAAGCACTAAACGCGAAAAGCGATCTTATGCTTCACATTTGCTTTATTTTTAATTTTTTTGACGGAAACCAAATCGTGATATATCGTTGAAATCGGAATTTTAACTGCTTTTCAATGGTTCGATTGCAAATTATAAGTAATTATAAACTAAACAACTTGTTGTGCTAAAACGGCACTAAACGTAATCGTAAAAAATCCGCAGCTACTGGATGCGACTGGAATCTCCCCACCAGGTGGATCTTTGAAGCCAAAAATAGCACTAAATTTTCTGACAAAACGGCACTAAACGTAATCTGATCTCAACCGAAACATTTTCAGATTTTCTGAAGCACTAAAGAAACCCTCTTGCAAAGTTTTATCCAAATCTGTTCAGTAGTTTCGGCGCTATCGACACATATACAAACACACACAGATTTGGGTTCCTGGGAACTCAAAACGTAAAGATTTGATGTTATCTCAATTTTTGATTTTGAACCAATTTTAGTAACCAACCACCCTTAAAACAAATTGTTCATGGTATTTGACACCACAGTGGTGCGTATATTTTCAAATTTTAATAATTCCATAATAAAGGCCTAGTCTCTGCATCTTTTTGGTATAACAGAGGTTATATCATCTATTACTAATACTAAAAAAGTGTCCCTGCGTTAATTTTGATCAAAATCGTTAGAGCAATTATAGAGAATTTTTTTTTAATTCTTAATCAAAATCATTAAAACCGTTTTAGATAAAAGGATTGATTTAATTATAAACCTTACCCCCACAGCATCCGTCCCGCATTTTAAGGACACAGCAGATTATGTCATTTTATATTAGTGTTAAGTGAGTATGCAAGTGTTAAATTTGATCAAAATTGTTCTCCCCGTTTCTGGGAAAAGAATTATTTTAAATTTTTTTCTAGGTTAATTTAACCTCGAGTTGTGGCAGTCCTGAACGCGAATACAAAATTTTAGCAAAATTAATCGAGTAGTTTGGGCTTTAGGAGCGATGACAGACGGCAGACAGACATTTTTTATAAACCACTTTTTTTGCTTCAGGGGACCTGAAAACTTATAAATTCACCACTACAGGTTTGCAACGATACAGAAAATGGTATATTAAAAGCATACTATTTTTTTTTTTCACGAAATCGCCATATTTTATTGATGTATGATATTCATAGCATAATCAATGATATTAATCTGAAAATTCATAGGTACTCTTATAGTTGTGTTTTATGTTGATTTTCTATATTACTGTAACACCAGATCCTTCGCCATTTCTTGCAATTAATATGAACATAGTTTTACATATTGTGAGGATTGGTTGAGGACAATGTCGAGACGCAAACAGATTTCTTTTCTTTTTTTCGCACTCTCTTTCTATTCCGATCTTCAGTTCCTTTTAAGGGACCTATCCGACCTATATTTTCATGTCTATAGGCGTACCCAACTTGCCTGATTTGGGAGTTGGTATTATTTGCTAGAATAATCACTTCCAAATGTTTTAGTTTAAGAACTACATTTAATAGTCCAGCCGATGGCCACACTGGTTAAGGCGCGAGGTGTCAACCGCGATTAATCGAATGGGTATCGTGCTACTGGGTTCGAGCCCCGGCTCCGGCACTGGCACTGTCGGAGAATATGGTTGTATATCCACGTATTTCAATGCATAACCCCCTTCCGCACAAGCCTCTGGCTCCTGGAATTGGGAATTATCTAATTTCTGTGGCGGTTATTTATTTATTTGTTTATTTATTAATAAAAATGAACGTGATAGTCCCTTCTCAAATAACTGTTTAGTAATTTGAGCTGTTAATGGAGTTATATGCGGCATCTATCTTGGATCTCTTTGTCGTGCTTCTGATTTTTCAAACCCTTCGCGTCCTATATGAATTTCTCTTGATAAATGTTTTAAAAAAAGTTTAATTGTTAAAAGTGAAATCTTTGACACTGATGTAGAGAAACGTTTTCGCTAGAGCAAATATGTGTAATGTAAACAGATAAATATTTTTAACGGTTTGTTTGTATTGCAAAATATTTAATGATGTCGCTAAATATGATAATTACAACTGCATTGAAGGTCGTAATTTTCTTACATGCTACTCGAGTTAAATGAGATGTTCCGCTAGTTAAGGACACTGCGGATGAATTGACTGACTTAATATATCTGTAATTAAACTGAAATAATGTTCTGGGATTAAATACAAACATATTATTTAAACTAACATTGACATCGCCAGAATAAAATGTAATATTGTGGATTCTGAATATGTATTGCTTTGATAAAATAATAAAAATAATAAATGATTTGCATACTGTGATGTGAGTACATGCCCCTGTTATTTAAAACCGATTTCAGATAACTAAATTCTCTAAAGAAAAATTAGTGCTTCAAGGATTTTCCTGTTATGTAATGTCAGCAAAACGAGACAGTTTACTGGAAACTAAGTACTGCATCTTATTAAGTTTTGATAAAGATTGTAATTTCTTACAATTTGTTAGAATATTCGAAGGAAATAAGATCGAGGCCACCAGTGAGTTCGCAGAAAAAAAGCATTTATTGGAAGAATTTTGATTTTTAATAGATGGGCCGGATAACATGCATGATCAAATGTTAATGTTAATTTTTGTGCTCGAAACTAATAATAATAAATAATAAATAAACACCACAGAAATTAGACAACTCCCAATTCCAGAAGCCAGGGCTTGTGCGGAAGGAGGTTACACATTGAAAAAAACGCGGACATACAACCATTTCCTCCGACAGTGCCAGTGCCGGAGCCAGGATTCGAACCCGGTGGTGCGATGTCCGTGTGATTAATCGCGATTGCCACCTCGCGCCTTAACCCACTCGGCTATCGACCAGACAAAATAACTGGTTGGAATTTCTGGATATATTTACAGGGATTGATAATTCCATACATATTCCCATTTATCATTTAACGTTCCAATCATTGCGAGATAAGAGTCTGGCAAACTTATAGTTACTAATAAATTTTGGAAATGTTAACTGTCTAGTGATATGGCGTAAATTTCAAAAATCATTAAGTTCTATGTAAGCTTATCAGATTCTCTAGTACTCTGTGCCCAATCTATCTCAATAATCTCAAAAACTTGTTTCTTTAACAATTCCAATAATTATATTTTTCTAAAAGATACACAGTTTCAAGTAAAAAGTAAAAAAATATTTATTTTTTCTTTATGGACTATTATTCCAAATACTCGATTTATCAGTATGTCGTAAGTTGCCTTGTATGGTCGAAGTCAGCGTTATTTAAACTACGACAAAAAAGTCCTTCGGGCATATAAATTCACTAGAAACCACAATTTTTCGCAAACAAATCTGAGAAAATACACACAACACCGATAATTCACAAGTAATCCAAATTCATCGACAATATCGGTCCAATGTTCATATTAATCGATTTACAGCTCAAACGTTACAAATCACTGCCCCAAAGAATATAGCCCCCTCGCTATCTCCATTCGTATCAAAACTACTGTACACGCCCTCAGTCACTTCCACAAAATTTTTATAATCATTTTTCTCTTCAACACAACTTCCCATTTAAGTTTTCATTCACATATCAAATTACACTTCATTGTATACATTTCCAATGTACCGGTATCCCATTCATCAAAACTTACTTCTCGACATGCTGGCTTCATCGACTTCAAAACTTATTTCCATTTCGCATGTTCCGGCACCGCGTTGCACTGCAGTCATCAAAAATTATTTCCATTTCGTTCCAACATTCTCAATATGACATTAATATGGCTTAATGACTTCTTTACGGGACCGGTTCAACTTTCAGCAAGTTATTCAGACAGTTATCGCACGTAATTCAAAAACCGAATTAGATTCAAACTTCTTTCATATCTCGAAAAAAAATTTTTTCACTGCCGTAATTATCATATATTTCCAGTTTTGAATTCTCATATTTTCATACAATTGCGCAATATTTCATAATTCGAACTCCATAGAATGTCGGGGGACACTTTCCAGCTCTTTCCAGACCTCTGCACGTTAAGTCCCGACGAACTGTATAAAAAGCCGAGCAGAATGAACTCGGGCTAAGTTTAGTTTCAGTGTCTTATCCCAGTGTTATATAAGTTCACGGGTTAGTAGTAATAAGAAGTATAAATACTAGTGTGCATTCGGGTTGCCTAAAATTAAAAAAGCAGTTATCGTCTGTCCAGTTGTTGTATATTAGTAAAGCTTTCAAGTTCTAAAACAGAAGTCCTGGAAAAATTTTAGTTCCGGCTGTCTAGTTCCACTTAACTACCTTAACGTAGTGAATTTCCCTGTAACCAAGCCGCTGTTACGACTTCCTTGACGGAACCAAGTAAGGGTTTTTTAAATCAATTATATTCTGTCCTTGTGCATCTAACATAAAAGTGAATTTTCTGAGACATTAAAAATCTACATAAATAACATTAAGTAAAATATTCTCTAAACCAAAATTTCAGTTGTCGAAAAGTCATTGCTTTTGTAAAACATAATTTAATTTAACTTAAAAATAAATATTCAACTATATTAAATAAAATACTTTTAATTTCGTTTGAAACATTTCAAACATTACAAGAAAGCATATATAGGGTGAAGCTCTTGACCCTGCCATAGGCAAAAAATTAAATCAAAGTGCCAAATAAACTTCTTAAACAATACAGTGTACTCCAAGCTCTGAAGCATATACAGGGTGAAGCATTTGGCCCTAACCAATCATTTAAGTGCAATTCCCCGAACTTTCAAAAAAACCTTAAACTTAAGTGCACGACGCGCCCCCAGAGTCTCAATCAAGCTTTCCAGCCCAAATCAATTTTTATTTTTTAATCAACGGAGGTTAGCGCGTGTTTAAGCCCTGACCTTAACCCCATCGAACATTTTTGGGATGAACTTAAATGACGTATTCGTCGCCGTCCAGCGGTGCCAGAAAGACGGACAGAGCTGCGTTTTGCTTTACGTTACTGAATTAAATACAAGTGTTTGGATAATGTCAAAAATATTTAGAAAAAAAAACAATTAGCTTTATGATACATTTAAAAGTTTCGTCTGACAAATGGGTAGATAGGTAAATATAATATATAAGTGGATACAAAACAAAACATATAAGAGTATATATACATAACATAATAACAAACAACAAACATCACAGATAAATACGTTCATCTTACGTTATTTGCATTTAAAATATTCTTCCAGAGAATAAAAAGTCTGTTCTATTAGAAAATTTTTAACTAGCATCTTAAATCGATTGAAGCTAGTTAACTCCTTGAATTTATTTGGAAGGTGATTATAGATCCTACCAGCGGTAATTAGTGGTCCATTACCCACATGTGATAATCTGCAATAAGGAAGGTAAATATCGTTGGCCTGCCGTATACGGCAATTATTGACAACCTTACATTTAACAAATTGATTTACATTTTTTTTACAAAGCATAAACACTGGTATATATATACACAATGTATGGTTAGTATTCTGTTGTTTTTAAAAATAGGACGGCGTGAGCTCAAGGAGGGTATAGTAAACATAGAGCGGATAATTCGTTTTTGTAAGACAAATATTTTAGAAATACCAGAGCAATTACCCCAGCATACAAGACCATAAGACAGTATTGACTGAACTGTCTCAAAATAGAATGTTTTTAATGTAGAGGTACTTATACTCGATCTAAGTTGCCTAATTAAATAGTTTCTACTAGTCAGTGTCTTTGAGAGATAACCTGGACTTCCCAAGATAGGTGACTATCCATCCATAACCCCAAAAATTTCACTTCGTGTTGTTTTATACTTCTATTTTCTGATTTTAATAAAACACTGTAGTCGATGTTAGTACCAATTGGTTTAAATAGCAAGAAGTTTGTTTTAGAACTGTTTAATATAAGATCATTTGATTGACACCAAGATGACATACTTTGAACACAGGAGTTGGCAACTGTTCTTAGTTTTGAGACTGTATCAGATGTTATGAGGGCGGATGTATCATCGGCAAATAATGTAAGGAAACATGATTCCATCGACGAGGCTATATCATTAATGAAAATTTTGAATAAGAAGGGCCCCAAAACACTTCCCTTCGAAATCCAGTGCTATGTTTTTTGAATAACAAAACTTGTTCTCATGAGATACTCGGTATGGGCAGGAAGGTATGAGGAAGATTAAAGGTATTGGTACAAATATAAGCAGGCACAATTTCAAAAATATCTGAGCTTTATATTTCTTTTTACAAATATTACATTATTATATTCTCAATTCCCTTCTTTAGCACAGGAATTAATTTATTATCTGTAGAAAGGTTCTTCCAATCATCGATGTATTTTCACATCACACATTTCAGCACACATTCCTCGGTATCCATTATTGTAGAAAATAAAAAATAAAATTAATAAGAGAACATATATCTGCCCTTTCATAAACTTTTTTGACAAATAAATACAACAGTGAAATAACTGGACGTTATAAATTAAGAAAAACACGTGCGCGGTTTCATAGAATTTTAGTAAAACTCCAAGAGATGATCCTGATGATCCTTCGGAACGGGTAACGGGTTTCGACCGATTTGATAAGTATAGTGAATACGACCAGAATTGAAACCGTATAAAAACTAAAAGCCAGCAAAAACAGTCGGCATCTGTTGCGGAGGTAAACAGAAATGCTTGTCATAAGAAAAACAATAAAGAGACCGGCTTTTAGTTTTTATACGGTTTCAATTCTGGTCAGTAAAACTCCAGGAGATAACGTTATTAGCCAGATCACGCACATCAGGTCCTCCGGTGGAGGTTGCCGATGTCAGATTCGAGACGAGTGGCCCGGAGAACCCCCGGGTAACGAGTTTCGATCGATTTTCCATGAGTTTACAAGGAACTCCAGGTGATGACGTTCCTGGTGCCGTCCTGACCTCCAGAAGCACAGAGGACTCATTTAGATTCATATTCTGGTCCAGCGACTCAAAAAAAAACCTGGATACTGAAATTCGTATGATTCGGGTGTTTTTTATGGAAGATATGAATTTTTTCTTCATCACTTGAAAAGATGCACTTATAAGAATGCACTTTTCATGCAATTTCAAAAAAGTACAAGACCAAAATATGGCACAAAGTTTCTAGATGAGTTAACGAAGCGAATGCAAAAAACCTCATCTCAATCCTACTTACTGCAAAAAAAATTGAAGGTTGGGGCTATTTTTGTGTTATATTTCCTCGCCTATATGCTTACATGTGCCCGGAAGGGTTAAATTGTTGAAAAATGCAGACATGAACATTCTCTCTTAGACTGCCGACTGCCAGTTCTGCAGATGTAATATGGATCGATTGCAGTTGATTTGTTGCATAAGCCGCTCTTGCCAATCGGCGTGATGTGTTCGGTAGTATATATTTGTATAGATTGTCAGATTCAGTAATTACAGTGTTTTGGTTTATTGCCAAAGGTGAAAGAGCCAGACCGAACTTCGAGCAGGACGAGCCTCTATAAACCCTCAAGCTCCGGGAATCATCCCCATCTGCCCCCTCTCGTCGGTCTTTATATCCTACATATCTATATATATGAGGTCCATAAGCAAGGGATAAATTCATTATCTACCTAATTAACAATTTATGAGCAAAATTCTAACATACGTCAATTTTTAATTCTCAAATGACATTTTTTTAGCATAATTTTATACCTCCTCCTTTGATTAATTTCTTGCCTTATTCTGTTTTTTAAATCATCGACGTTATTTGGTCTGTTGAAGTATTCTTTCGATTTTAAGTAACCCCAAGTCAAGCGGGGTCAAATCGGGAGAACGGGTAAGCCCCTCAATTTCACCGCGTCTACCGATCCCCACCCATTGGGAAAAACTTGATTGAGATAGGCTCTTACTTCCAATGCAAAATGTGTTGTAGCTCCGTCCTGCTGATATCCAATATTTTTATCAATTTCATTAGGTTTGTCATCAACGGGGCAAAGTATTCTTAACTCTGGAACTAACAAATATTGCAAGAAATCCAAGTAACGCGCACCACTCAAAAAGTCATTTTTCATAAATATTCGACATAAGATATTCTTTAGATTACTGCTAATTTCTTGAAATAATGAAGCTGAAGCGTCGAGTCTCAATCACTCTGTAAAAGTATCTTTATCATTACTTATAGTAATGGTAAAAATAATAATAACTAAATAAATACTAACAATATTTTATCAAATTCCTTTCAACAGAGAAAGTTCTGATGGGTCATGATTTATTATTAAAGGCATATATATTTATTACACATTACTTATTAATTTTACACATATGATATTAAGAATGCGTTTCTCCGGAACGTAAATTTGTTAAAATAATTGACAGAAAGCGAGAAAACTGCATATCGCTAACAGCGTAGACAATTATTTTGTAACACATTGGTACTATTAGGTAGTAAATTTTAAAAGTGTGCTTTCTATAAAATAACTGCAATTAGAAAAATTATGGTAATAATAAGTAAGTTTTTGTTTCTTCATACATAGAATAATTTAATATATTTCATTATCTTTGAGTAAAATACTACCATGCTTCAGATCTTCAAAGAGCAACATGAATAATTTTTTATTGTTTACAATTTTTACTGTCAAATCACAATTTTGTAACTCATTTTACAATTATATCGCCATGTGCTATGTGTATAATAATAATAATAACTTTATTGTCCAAACGACCATATAGTACACATGTTGTGAGATACGTCGAAATAATACACCAGAGTTATCTATGCGATAACAATCACAAACCGAGTGAAAAGCACAGAAAAAAAAATACAAAAAATATATACATATAAAGATAAAAAACCTATTACACAAAGTTAAAACCTAATCATTTAAGTCGTCTTCTAAAAATTCATGTGAGAATAATACCAGTTTGTAATTAAAATATTTGTAATAACATTAATTCTTGGTGACAATTTATATACGGTATAATATCCATATATTGTGGACTCTCTTTTTTTTTTATACATTTATTTAACGTCGGCCTATTTCCGCTACTGAGGCCTAACACCGACGCCTGTAGACGAGCTACCCCCAACCAGGAATTTTGCCGAACCTCTTCCCTTAAGAAGAGTAGGGATCTTTTACTTGCCTAACATTTAATAGACAAGGGACCGACGGCTTTACATCCCCTCCGAAGGATGGTATATCTCCTATACAACCCTCGCCTAAGGTTGTATAGCTTCCGCGCATACACTGATATACAAGCTGCTGGAAGATGTGTGAGGCGAGAACGCGGTTTCCATTGGAATGGTCACCAATCCAAGTACTAACTGCGCCTGTCGTTGCTTTACATCGCATACCGAAGTATGTACATAGTAAAGACGCACCGACTCTCTTTATATTTAGATAAATTATGGCTAGGAATTTAATAAATTGTCACTTGATCGGGTATTGTAGTAGTGATTAAAGTTATTAGGAAGAAATGTATTTAAATTTTTTCTTTTATACCGGGTGTAACAAGATCAAGATATACCCCCTTTTCTCCTTTTATTTTGAAGATAATTGATTGAAATTTAGGATATACTACATACATAATAAGCGGCATTTTTTGACATACAATTGATTTTTTTTTCACTTCCGGTTTCGCTGGAAGTGACACTAACTTTTGCATTTTTTGAATTCTGCATAATTTTCTGAATCCAACGATGCCAAATAAGTGACATTTCAAACAACAATTTTTTTTATAATATAATTTTTAGTTTTCCATTTAAGTGTGCCATGACGATTCCGATTTATTCTAAATGACCCGTGTAATTCTACAAAAATCGAAATCCCGTTAAAAACACTAAATTACGTGATTTATGAGCAAATAAAATTCACCAAAATTGTTTTTGGGGCAAAACTCAATTTTTTCGAATAGAACCATATCGGTACCGTGGCACTATTTATTAGTACTATTAATAAGGAATTTATTCATATATCGTATTAAAATGTGCGATAAATACAAATAGAATACTTCTCGTATAATGAATTTTAGGGCTTTTATTTTTTAATTCTGTAATCTGTCACCTTTTCAAACATGTATTTTATACAATATATTTTAATTTTTTTTATATATATATTTAGTAGATTAATGAAGTATGTAGTAGGTACTTACTTCTCGCAATTATTATTTGTATCAACTTTGACAATTCCGATATTGTTGTAATCAGTCTAATGGAAATAAACTTATTTTATTATATTCTATCCTATCCTATCCTATCTTATCCTATTCTATGCCATCCTATTCTATTCTATATTATTAATATGTGGTTCCCAGCTAAGCGCATTATCTAAGTTTACACCAAGAAATTTTGTTGAGTCAACTTGTTGGGTGGATTTAGCCTCAATATTTAATAAATTACTTTCTAAAATCTTGGTGTATAAATTATAAATACCGTCTTTGATATATTGAAGATCAATTTATTATTCTTAAACCAGTCGGTGGATTTGAATATCTCCGTTTTAATGTTATTTAAGGGCGTCTGTCAAAGTGGTTGAACAATAAATAAGATTTATCAACCGCAAACATAATCAAGTTGTTTTTAATTAACACATTATCGGTCAAATCATTTAAATAAAGTAAAAATAGCAATGGCCCCAAAACTGGCCCTTGAGGAACACCATATAATATATTTTTTGCCGAGTAGATTTAATTCCATTTACTGCAACAACTTGGTTTCGATCAGACAGATAGCAATTGAGCCAATTATGGATTTTCTCCTCTAGCCCATATGCAGATAGTTTGTCTAAAAGTAAATTGTATTAAAAGCTTTACTAAGGTCCATAAATAAACCAATGCAATTTTTACCGTTGTTTAAATTTTCATAAATATTGTAAACAAAATTTAAGATGGCAGTTTCAGTAGATCTGCCTTTACGAAACCCATGTTGACAGTTACTAAGTATTTTGCAATAAATCGCACAATTCTATTAAATATTACTCTTTCTAAAACTTTAGATATAATTGACAATATTGCAACTGGACAATAATTCTCAAGTAGGTTCGATCACCTTTCTTAAACATTGGCATTACTTTAGCTCTCTTTAAAATTTGTGGAAATATACCTTCTGATATAGACCAATTAATTAAGTTTGTTAATGGTGTTATGATATAATATACACATTGTTTGATTAATTTTGCACTTAAATTATCAAATCTCGATGAATTAGTATTTTTTAATTGCACTATATTATAGATCTCATTTTCACTGACTGGTTCAAGAAAAATTTTTATCATAATTATCATGTACCGGCTTAACATTAATTTTGTTGTTTTCAGTAAATATTTATTAAATTTTTCAGCAATTAATTTATCATCAGTTACAGTCGAATTATCTATTTTCATTTCATACATTTTATTGTCGTTAAATTTACTGTCATTAATATTCTGGTTAATTACTGACCAACAGTTTCACTTTTGTTATCAAAATTTCCAATTAGTCTATCGTTATGCAGCCTTCAATCAATTTGCATTGTTTTTTATATATTTTCATATATTTTTTATACATTTCAAGATTGATTGCAGTATTAGTGTTCAATGTTTTCTGCTAGAGATCTTTAAGTTTTTTAGATATTCTTTTCTTAATACGTTTTACTAGGAAGTTCATCTCAAAATTAAAAATTATTCTATTTATAAAATTTTCAAATATATGGTCTATTGTATGAGCAGTATATATTCCTGTATAGACAGTACATGCGTATAAGATATATATATAATGGTCAAGTGATTGCAGGAGTTCCATTTATCCATTAATCTAACGCTCCTTTTCAGTATCCTTCCAATAATGAAGCGAAAGATAGTAAGTAGTTTTTTAACGATAGGCTAAAGTTCAAGCGTTGGGGTCTGTTGGCAATTTGTTATGGATGCTTTGTCTGTGAATAAGCAATAAGTTACTAAAACATGCACTTTTCTTGTATGTTCAGTGGGCAATGTCATTAAAAGTCCCAATAATGTCACACCTTGAACAATATAGCAATAAGAATTTAAAATCGAAAATAACATCACACCGCAAAATAAAAGAAAGCTTATTTATTTCAACAAACTGTAACATCAACAGAAAATATCAACTAATATTAATTTAATTACACTCTATAAGAAACTACAAAAGGTTTATTTGAAACGGTTTTCACGGGACGAATTAATTTCAAATTTGTATCAAAAAAAGTGTATTGAGTTCAACGTTCCAAGATGCCACTCGACAAGCGAGATACTTTGCTTGGTATTTAATTTAAAGCGTATTAATGTTAGCAGGTTTACTAGATAAAGAGGCATGAATCCATTTTTGTCTGCAAATTCTTAAAAAGCAATTTTGACTCGTGACTGTTTGCAAGTACGCTTTGATCACCTCGAACGGCCTTTGATAGCAGGGATTAGAAAAAAGATTAAAATCCCAAGGACTTTCCCCCGGGAAATATTTGTCAAATATCTGAAAACGTACAGCGAGAATTTTTCAAATGTTACCATAATCATGGACAGAGCAAACAAAATTGAATATTGTGGAACATTTTTAAGTATTTTAACAATCAACAAGAGTTATACTATGAAATAGAAATTCCGTGTTATTTTGTTACGTTAAGGTTGCGACAATCCCCAATATATAAAATAGTAAATAACAAGAACAATGTCATTGCTACCGAAATAAAGGCTTTAAATTGTAAATAAGAGATTAATCGTCGACAAAGCGAACGACGAAAGGCGACAGTACGTATTTTATTTGGTGTTTTTAACAATTTTGTTAAAAGCTTTTTTATAAACACACAATTTTTCTTAAAGATTTTAATCATAGCTATGTATTTAAAAATTACTAGCAGCCTTATTTTAAAATGAACTCGTCAAATATGATACAAATTTCTATTTCGTTCATTGCAAAAAAATTGAGAGAACGTAGAAGGTATACAAACACGAGTTTGAATATTAAAGTGAAGCAACATGCAACAGTACGACATTGGTGATGTCCTATATTCATGCGTTGATTGCATTTTAGGTTCATGGTTGTCTGTATGCACAACATGAACAATCATAATTAGCTTTTATTTACCAATGGTTAATTCTTTTTCATTTGCCGAGCACCAAATTTAGAGTCACTGTATATGAATAATGCATTTAAAAAATTAGCATATAATCCTTTTGTGATTTGATATGTGCCAATAAGAGTGCAATATGGTAAGGTAATATAATAATAAGACCTGTAGTTGTATTGGGTAATCTGAACCGGTGGGAAACTTCAGTTATTAAATTAGCAAAATGAAAAAAAAAGTGTTAAAGACGTTCGCATAAAATATGTAAAAATATACACTACTTACTGAAACACAATATAACGTCTAAATCAAGCAAAAATTGCATTTAATATGCTTTTGTATATTATACGAGATGGAATATAGAACGTATAAATTAAAGAAGTGATAATGTTTTCCAGATCATGAAATTTTTTTTTTATAAATATATTTTTTAATCTATGCAAGTTACTGAAAATTTCATTCAGTTTACTCCAGACCTATAGAATCGTACAATTAACAGCAACTGAAAGTTTGGCGATTTTAGTGAAAGAAGCAAATCTTACAAGATCTTCATGAAACGTGCAGGCATAATGTTACACATCACGGATAAAAACTTCAGCGATGCCTAAGAAACTTTAATAGTGGAGTATCGTTAGACTGAAAAATATAAAAAACTGGATACCAAGTATCTGTCAATGAATCGTTAAGATCTTTTGTAATTTGCTTGGTACGTTATTCCCTACAACATTAAACACTTTAAAAAATATATTTCTCTTAGGAGTAGTTTGCAACGTTAAGTGTAATAATCCCATATTACCAACAAAACGCTAATGCTTCGATTGCAACAAACACCAGGCGAAAGATTGATCCTACTTAAAGGGGCTCTCGTGCCAGTCGTCCCATACCACTTGCAGACTGCAGTCTCGAGCTGTTGGCTCTCGTCAGTGCAAGGTAGGCATGTGACGAACGACACGAGGATCCCTTGACTATTTGGTACATCTCGGTATTTTTATGATAGCAAGATGTAAAATAGTAAGCAGGCGCCATCTAGCGGTCCAGTGTCCAGAGTTGCAATCGAAGCATTAGCGTTTTGTTGGTAATATGGGATTATTACACTTAACGCGCCAGGCTTGTAACTTGTAATTCAGCGCGCGGCGGGCCACATAGCCCGGAGAGTAGCGGTTGTAGTAAAATAAGGATTTTGTAGAGGAGCTTGCGACTGAAATATTATGCTTTAATGTTTCTGCCCTCTAAAAGCACACTTGATATATATATTTCTTACAGATCACCCTTTTTAGAACTGCGGGGGGTGAAAATCATGTTTAGAAAACCACCCAAATACTTAACATTTTACAGGTCTCATAACTGTGGGAAAATTTTCCATAAAACAGTGATTTTTTGACTAATTTGAAGACACTAATATGAAATTGTGCCGATACGTTCATGGTGAAAGAATGAAGTGTATTCAATTTAATTTGATACATAGCTTATGTTTTCAGAAGTACGTTTGATAACAATGGTGACGAAAGTAACGCTATTCTATTAGGACAATTTGAATGGAGATTGATTGTATGTTTATATTTAGGACGCGGAAGTGAATGAACGGTGGAATTGGAAGGAAAAATAATTTATGAAAAGTTTTGTGTCATTGAAATAAAATATTTTGAATGAGTGTATGAAACGTAGTTTTGATACTAATGGAATATTTTTTATTTTATATATCTTTTTGTGTTACACCACTTCTTTAAAGTGTAATACGTTTTCGTTTTTTTTGTGAAAAATCGCCTCCAACTGTCCTTTTTCGATTTAAAATCACAATCTACAAATCGCTATACTTTGAAAATATGAATTTTCATGAATAATGGTAGTATGCTACCTTATTTCTTAAAACTTGATTCTCTATCAGATCTAATTGTTAGTTTTTTGTCTATCCTTCCGAAGGGAGCCACCCCCAAATAAGAAACAGCGTGTTTTACGTGTTTAACTTTATTGAATGTAACGTAAAATAAAAGTTGTCATATCGATTCATTGAGAAAGACCGGATTATGTGGTTAAATGGTGGAGTGTTAAATTTTCGTTGAATATATTTTTGTTTGTAGGATGTCGAAAAAAATAGTTTAGCAATATTAGATTAAAACTTCAATAGTCTAATCATGTTTGACTTTTTAAATATCACAGTGAATTAAAGATACCCATTTACAAAAAAATATGATATACTCCCGCCTAAAGAGAAAAATTGTAGTACTGTTCACAACATTGCATTAACTTTGAGCCATACGTCTTTTATATATATATGTTTCGCGTACTTAACACATAATAAAAACATATTTATTTCTGGAAAATAAAGAAAGCGAATTAGTGAAATACAGAACAAGCTAAAGACAAAACAAAAACAAAATAAACGTACTTTATACAAAAAAATTAAAAAAATAAAACATCCTTATACATGTACTGAATATAAAATTTTTATTCTAGTGGAAGAAAGTCCATATGAGGATGGAATAATCAGGGAAAATCCAATCTTTGGTATTTATGACGATAACGGAAGATTCCGAAGAGTTGCTGTTCCCATTTCTTATTCTAAAACGTCAAGGGATAGAAGCTTAAGTTTTGCCTACGGAGATTATGAGTACGTATAACTTTCTATAAACTTGTTTAAATGAATCTATCATAGGCACTCGTATTAGTTTTGAAGAATCTAAGGTTGGCGCATGTTATAGCTTTCATTTATAAATAGTTTTTCGTATATGCCTTTTTATGTGTTAGGTATTACCATGATAGTAATAATTCCTTATACATGTGGCTCTTATCTATTGTAGAAGATTGTGACGATATAACAAACAGACCTACATATGTAATATGATACTTTACCGGTATATCTATTTTGGCCAGTCAACTTCAATTCAACTTGTAATTTAGCTTAGTAATTTAGCTTCTACAAGCTGGCAATGACGAAGAACAAGACTTCTGTTCATAATAGCATAGACAGTTTCGTAACGGTTGTGTTGTTGGAGAACGAGGGTCATATGTGAGTGGTCATGCAAAAATACCTGAACGATTAAAAAAAAAACGATTTTTTTGGCATTGGTCATTTCTGCATAAACTAATTTAATCACAAAGCTTTCATCTCTAATCGATTAATACTACATTACTTCTAAAAGAAGGAAAAGTCAACAACAAGCAACCTGGCTCCTTCTGTTCCATAGAATATACTATTATAATATTAGACACTAGAGGGCAGGTGGATGTTGTTTACATAGGATATCCAGAAAACACTTGACTAAATCGACCATTATATTTTGTTAAACAAACAAGCTCGACAAAGTCGGGCTTTGCGCAAATCTCTTGAAATTATTTTAGTCGTATCTTTTGGACCGGGAACAATATGTTTCTTACACAGTTTTAAATCAAATACGTTCATACCTATATGGGGTTTTCCGCAAGGGTTTATTCTAGAACCACTGTTGTTTTTGATATTTGTTGATAATTTAATTAACTGCAATAGAATAATGTTTGCTGATGACCTAAATATTTATTCTTCTATTTGCAGTACTGATGACTGTCAAAACTTGTAAATTAATTTAAATAAGGTCAATTGCTGGTGTAACTTGAACAGACTACATTTAATTAAATATTTCAAAGTTTAAAATAGTAACTTTTACTCGGAAAATGCCAGTTATGTAAAACTAAAAAATTAATAACCACTTTCTCATATGATGTACTGAAATTAAGAATCTAGGCATCTTTCTGTAACATGATGATCAGATATGTAAGTCCAGGTCATAAATGTTGAGATTCATAATACTCAATTCTCAATCGTTTAATGCTGTCGTGTCGATTGCCTAAGAATACTATATTTCGCCTATGTTCGGTCAATGTTGGAATATAATAATAATAATAATAAATGCCTTCATTTCCAATAATATTCTACATAGAGAAAAAAAAAGAACATAAAATATATATTTCAGGAAATCTCAAGGGGAAGTTCACTACAAGTGTGCTCTACCACTTAACCCTTAGTACATTTACAATAAGTGTAAGGTAGTATAGAAAAAACTAAAACATTATATGCATGAGCAATAAATAAACAAGTAAATAAAGTAAATAGGCACATAAAACTATTCTGACTAACCTAACAAAGTAGTTTTAAAATATCTTTTAAATTTTGCAACACTAAATGATTTGGCACTAAATGAGACCTGATTATGTAATTTATAAATGCAATATCTGAAACCTCTCTCGTAGAAGGAAGTTCTGTGCATAGGTGGACTAAGTAAACCTTTAGACCTGACATTGAGGTTATGAACATCGCTGCGAAAAGTTATTTTATTGTAGAGATAAGACGGAGCCTTCATTGTGATAATCTTGTGAAAGGTACAAGCTGAATAAAAGTTCCTCCGATCTTGCATGTTCAGCCGCATGAGTTCAGGCAGCTTGTGTGAAACATGTTCATATTTACGTATACCATAGATGAATCGAGTACACGGGTTTTGCACGCGCTGTATACGACTGCTACAATCCCTGCCCAAACAAGGGCCATAAACTGGGGCACAGTATGTGAACTGCGACAATACCAATGTTTCACAAAGCGTCTTTTTAGTATTTATGCTTAAGTAACTTCTGTGTGGATAAAGAAGCCTTAGGGCGGAGTAAGCTTTTTGTATAAATTTACAAACCTGTTCTCTAAATCTTAAAGTTGTGTCTAAAATTAATCCTAAATTTCTGGCATGTTGCGAAAATTCTAAACGACATCCGTTTATTTCAATATTAATTAGATTTTTCAAATTAGCACAGTCTGGCTTCTTACCGAATAAAAGCATAGCTGATTTTAATGGAATAAGTGAATGCTGCAAAGAAATGTCCGATAAACTTTTTAGGTCATTGTTGACTTGTTGCACAGCAGCTCCATAATCCTTGGCATAAAAAGAATAGTAAATTTGGGTATCGTCTGCATACATATGAACCGAACAAGATTTAACAAAATTTACAAATTGAGACGTGTAAATTGTAAACAACAGGGGGCCTAAAATAGATCCTTGTGGAACACCTTTATTCGTCGCCCTTGCCTGGGAAAGTTTATCGGATATCCTTACAATTTGTGAGCGTCCTTCAAGATATGATTTGAGCAGTTTACAACCTGTATTATTAACACCACATGACTTTAAAATTGCTAAGAGCAGTTCGTGATCAATTGTATCGAACGCCTTACTAAAATCTAATAATATCAAAATAGTACATTTACCTTGATCAGCGGCCTCAACAACATCATCCGTAATATGCATTAAAGCTGTAGAGCAACTATAATCAGCCCTAAAACCTGACTGGATTGCTGGCAGTATGTTAAAGGTATCAACGTGTTCCCTAAGCTGAATCTCAATTATTTTTTCTGCCAACTTTGACTTTGATATGGCTCATTAATCTGGTACATACCCAATCTATGAATGTCACAGAAATATAGTCGAGTCAATTCAACGTAAATTTGTCAAGTTTCTGTCCTACAAAGTCGATAAGACATATTTACATAAAGCGCTGGCCACATTTCTATATTAAATAGATTTGGTATTATCTCTTGATATTAGGAGGGTAAATATATTTTAACATTCATATTATGATTTAAATCATTCTCACATTGATCTCATTTATAGAAGTTCTCTTTCATATTTGTCCAAATATTATTATCGCCTAAAATTATAACGACAGATATTTTCGAATATCCTGAGTACCTATATAGTTTGTTTTTATTTGCCATAGATATGATCCATACAACTCAAGACCAGAAATATACAGCAAACTAGAAGAAATTCCAGACAATTCAGAATCACCTCCACCCGTGTATCATGATTTTAGAAGAAATAGAAGAAAACCGGGAAATTTTGGATTAAGCAAATATGGACATCTAAAGATAGACTACTCTTATAGCTGGAACAATTTAAATAAATATATTAAATATAATTACAACTAATATTTATATTATAGAATATGTTAATTTATGTGTAGATGATGTATTTATATTTATCATCATTTAAATTATTGTATTCAGCCGGAACATACTTATGTAAGTTAAATTTTGTTGTCTATTTCAAATACATTATTATAGGTATTATTAAGACTGTATATAGGAAATATCGGAAACTCTAATGCACGAATAATAATTCTCGTGAAACATTTCAACTCTTTTTTAAGTGTAAATAAACATGAAACAAACAAATTTTCAAATATACCCTCATTGTCCTAACTAGTACAGTAAAAACGTACCAAAAAATCCCATGATCTGGAAAAAATTCACACTCGAATTTGTCATGCTCAATGTTATCAAGACCACTTAGAAGGTCTAAAATCCAAAAGGTGACCTCCCCCCCCTTTTGCTTCAGTCGCCATCTTGAAAAGTGTTTGAATCGTTTTATCTCATGTTCTATTGGTCGCACGGAAAAAGTTATTGAAAAAAGAACAAAAATCTACATATTTTCGGTAATTGCCGCGATGCCAAGAAGTTAATATTTCGAGCGGTAGAGAGCGCCGAAGTTACCAAAAACAGTTTTTGAAAACAGTGTTGTTAAATTCAACTTACCAGCTGTTTAGGTAGACGTATTATCCATACGCAGTACACATACCGGGTATAACAGGATCATGGTATACCCCCTTTTTCTCCTTTAGTTTTAAAGATAATTTATTGAAATTTAGGATATACTACATACGTAACAAGCGGTACTTTCTGACATACAATTGATTTTTTTTTCACTTCCGGTTTCTAAATGACCCGTGTAATGCTACAAAAATCGAAATCCCGTTAAAAACACTAAATTACGTGATTTATGAGCAAATAGAATTCACCAAAATTGTTTTTGGCGCTAAACTCAATTTTTTCAAATGGAACCATATCGGTACCGTGGTACCATTTATTAGTACTATTAATAAGGAATGTATTTATATGTCGTATTAAATGTGCGATAAATACAAACAAAATTACAGCTAAAAGAGAATAAGGAAATACAATTTTGTACTAATTAAATGTTAAGAAGCAACTAAGGTGGCTTTGAAAACAATGAAATATTTAGCTTGTCAAACATTTGTTGGTTTAACGGTGTTTTTATTGTGTCTTTAAAAATTGCTTAAAATTCTTGTTAATTGTGTTCAAAATGCCGCAAATTTATACAAGAGATTAACATGTCCACTTTTTCATCTCTTGTATAAATTTGCGGCATTTTGAACACAATCAACAAGAATTTTAAACAATTTTTAAAGACACAATAAAAACACCGTTAAACCAACAAATGTTTGACAAGCTAAATATTACATTGTTTTCAAAGCCACCTTAGTTGCTTCTTAACATTTAATTAGTACAAAATTGTATTTCCTTATTCTCTTTTAGCTGTAATTTTGTTTGTATTTATCGCACATTTAATACGACATATGAATAAATTCCTTATTAATAGTACTAATAAATGGTACCACGGTACCGATATGGTTCCATTTGAAAAAATTGAGTTTTGGCTCAAAACAATTTTGGTGAATTTTATTTGCTCATAAATCACGTAATTTAGTGTTTTTAACGGGATTTTGATTTTTGTAGCGTTACACGGGTCATTTAGAATAAATCGGAACCATCATGGCACACTTAAACGGAAAACTAAAAATTATATAAAAAAAAAATTGATGCTTGAAATGTCACTTATTTGGCATCGTTGGATTCATAAAATTATACAGCAGAATTCAAAAATGTAATAATATACAGGGTGTTCCATTTAAAAATCGAAAGTTAGTCACTTCCGGCGAAACCGGAAGTAAAAATCAATTGTATGTCAAAAAGTGTTGCTTTTTATGTATGTAGTAGATCCTGAATTTCAATCAATTATGTTCAAAACTAAAGAAGAAATTGGGGGTATACCATGATCCTGTTACACCCGGTATATCCAAATAAATTCGGTTCCATTGATTTTAGATTTCCAATTACATTTGAAAAGATTTAATTGAATATTTCCACTTATAATATCTTATATATTATTTTTCACTTATTCTTTGCTTAAAAAATTTCCAGACATTAATTTAAGCGTGTTATTTGGTAAGAAAATTTCACACCCTTATTTTATAAATAATATTATCCCAAAATTGAACATTTTTATTACGAATGACAAAAATTCATTCATCATAGTGAGCCATGGAATAACAAAAAAATTCTACGGCTGTCAAGTATGGACCTTGAAGTTCCACCACCTATAATCGAGTCATTGTATTTGTGCAATTCGCTGTTCCACCGATATTACTATATTCAAGTAAATAATGCAAGCAATGCCAGAGAAATTCAAAGGTACGCCGATTCTCACGACTACAGGAATGTCTTTCAAGGAGTAAAAGCAGTGTACGGCCCCAGTCGGAAAAATATGTGCCCTATTAAAGATTTAACCAAGGCGTTTGACTCGGTGGACAGGGAAGTGCTCTGGAAAATTATGCTCCGCTTAGGTATCCCTAGAAAATTTGTGGAAGTATGTCGCAGTCTACATACAAACAACAACGCCCAGGTTATATATAATAATGAGGCAACCGAACCTTTCCAAACCCTCACTAGAGTTAGGCAGGGATGTGTCCTGGCACCCCTACTTTTTAATTTGTTTACCACTGTTCTAACAATTATTGTTGACAACAAACTGACAGTCAGAGGAATAGGTCTCAGATACCGTTCTGATGGCGGTCTCTTTAACATAGGGGCTTTAGAGCTTTCACGAAGACACGCACACGATTTATTTGTGATCTCCAGTATGCAGATAACTGTGCACTTTTAGCCTCTACGCCGGAAGAGCTTCAAGAACTTTTAGATGTGTATGCCCAGAGCTATGATTCCTTGGGACTTAAAATCAACATTGGAAAGACTAAGATTATGTCAACTCCTCATGAAGTGAACCAAATAGACATTACACTTAACGGAAATTCTCTTGAAGTGGTGGATCAGTTCAATTACTTAGGCAACGTTGTTAATGACAAAGCAAACATGGACAGCGAGATTCGCAATAGAATTAACGCTGCATCTAGAGCACTCTGGGGACTTAGAGAGAGAGTATTTGACAACCACGACCTTGCTTTGTCAACGAAAATGGCTGTCTACAGAGCAGTTGTCATTCCAACATTGCTATATGGATGTGAAAGCTGGGTCACTTACCGTCGTCATGTGAAAGAATTAGAACGTTTTCAGCAAAGACACCTCAGAAGTATGATGAAAACCCGTTGGTTCCATCACATATCAAACGTGGAAGTACTCAGGAGAGCAAACAGCCTTCTAATTGAGGTGTTTATTTCAAGAACACGCCTAAGATGGGCAGGTCACGTTCATCGTATGCATGATAACCGCCTTCCTAAATGTACACTTTATGGTGAATTGCTAAGCGGTAGAAGAAGGCGTGGCGGTCAACGAAAGAGGTTCAAAGACGTTCTCCATGAAAATCTAAAATCCTGCGGTATTCCAGACGAGCAATGGGAACAACTTGCAGCGGACAGAACCGAATGGCGAGGGGTTATGGCCAGCTATCAAGGAAATGTTGCTGCAAGAAGGCCGAATCCAAGACCTAACCAGGTCTATGTTTGTCCTGACTGCGGTCGACATGTGCTCTCCCGAATTCATAGTCGTATGCACCGTAGATGAATGGGAATTACAATAGACTACACCATTTACTTGTTTTTTATTACACACAATCTATCGACTGTAACATTTTTTTATACTCGGACTCGAGTAAAGGCTAATAATAAATAAACGAAAATATAAGATGTCTTTAAGTTATTTATAAAATATTTATGTAACTAAAGATAGAAAATGACATTTTATGTTACTAAGAAAATTCACTCCAACTCCCGCGTCTTTATTTTGACATTTTAAATGACAGAGAAATTGCCACTTATTAATTTCACATAATGTTAAAAATTCCCGGAAATTTTTGGGTTGTTTGGTAACTTAATAAAAAACAAGCCTCTGATTGGTTAAAAAATGGTGGTTGTGCAATTTTCATTATATCACTTACGGATTTCTTGGTCCTCATCAGCACGGTGTGCAGCTAAGTTGAAAGGATCGGCACAACTTAGGAAACAACGACACAAATGGAAACCACTGACAGGAATTAAGCCAGTTGCACATTTGTGGCTGCAGTTAGAAGATCTTGAGTTTCCAGGGCAACATCCAACATTGCCACGGAGGAAAAGAACAACAAAGGAAAGGTGTTATCACGGGATAATGTGCAACTGGCTTCCTGTCAGTGGTTTCCATTTGTGTCGTTTTTTCCTAAGTTGTGCCTATTCTTTCAACTTAACTACATCATGCCAATGAGGGCCAAAAAGTCCGTAACCCGTGTACACGACGGTTGCACTATATCTTTCTGCGGACCTACCCATGAATTTGTTTCTTGGCTCTAATTGCCCTGTCCCGCGATATCATCTTTCGTATATATATGTATATGAAATAAATAAGTTATGGACATGGAATTTATAAAATGCGCACTTTGTTGCAGAATAAATCACAAGGTCCATCAATCTCAATCGAGTTTTCTTTTTCTTTGGTTTTGTTGGCGCGTCTTCATTTTAACTTTCGAACACAACCAAGTCATTTTTGGCAATGATAGAACTCCTTCTGGAACTTTGATTGAAAAAAGACCCAACAACTTGTGATGGTAATTCCTCATCGGTATCATAATGTTTATCTTTGATATCCGATGCGGTATATGTTGCATTGCATGAATCAAAGGTTTTTTAATTTTTTTGCGTCTTTTTTTGAGTTCTACAACTTTTACGTATGCAACTTTTCGATAAATCGACACCCAGGAGGCTGAAATAGCAAAAAAACTGTTTTTTGTAATTTCGGCGCCCTCTACCGCTCAAAATATTCTCGGTAACGCGGCAATTACCGAAAATAAGTAGAATTTTATTTACAAAATTTTTTTGTTCAATAACTTTTTCTGTGCAAGCAATACGGCAGAAGATAAAACGATACAAAAATTGTTCAAGATGGTGGCTGAAGCAAAGGGGAGGAGGTCTTCTTTTTGGGTTTAGACCTTCTAAATAATCTTGATAACATTGAACATGACAAATTCGAGTGTGCAATTTTTTCCAGGTCAAAGTACTATTTGACTGTATTAAATTATTAAATTTAAAAAACATTCTTTGTTGATTTTGAACAGTCCATTTCCAGTTGTTCTAAATCATCAACAGTGACTGCGGCTGCTGTATAAACGAGGGATTTCAGAACAACTTAAACGACCTTGTTAGAAATATGAGCTTTACGAAAGTTGTTGAGATCAAGACTCAAGAATAAAAACCTTTTGTCACCTGGAACGTTGTTATCGTGGCACGGGCACGAAAACGTACCAGGAGAAGTATGAGAGACAAGAACAGGCCAACAGATTGAATACTGACCATTTATCAATCAACTGTATTTCATAGGTGACAAACTTAATTGTGTTTTACTTTATAACAAAATGATGCTTTCTTGACCGACCAGTATTGATTCAATACTATCCTTTCTTCTTATGCAAGAAAACTGTACGTGATGGATAAAATGGAGGTCATTTTCAGAATCAGCATACCGAGAAACCTAAACTTCACTACAGAAAAACCTTTGAAGCTACTCAAAAATATTTTTCGCAAACCTATGTTATAGAGCCGCCCAAATGTTAATTGAAAATTAATCTTGGCAGTGTGAAAGCATAACGTACAATCCTGAGAAGGTATGGGAGTTTCCTTCGGAGTATACGTGCATGGTTGTTGTAAAAATTAATTATTTCAACTGGTATCAATAGTATATTTTTTTTCATAATTTTATCCAAATAATATAAAATAGCAGTGCCGATGAAGACGCGGAAGTTTTAGAAAAGAAAAATGAAACTTGGAGATAACCTCATCTTTCTTTGAAATACGTTCTTTTTGCACAAAATTTCGTTGTTTTGCCAAAATAGTTTTTCAAATAAAAGATGTAAATCAGGTTTTGGAGCCATCTTCAAACCTTCAGGATGCATGTTCGTCATTGTTCGTATACCTATTTCACTTCTACTGTTAATTCTGATGGAGAAATCCCCCCCACAGCAATTCTGTGCAACCAAAAGAGTGCTGAAACTGAAAACTTTCTACTATACTGTACTGTACTATACACTTATTAGATCCAAGCATATGGTTTGTACCCACTCTACGCTGCGCCGTGTTCGACGATTTTTATGTAAATTTATTAGTTTAAAGCTTAGACCATTTAATGAGCCGCTTTCGCGATAATGGACTGTTCATTCGCATACCTTTCAATGTGCTGAAAACATCATACATCTTAGTTATTAGACAAAGCACACAATATTGACTGTTCCTTGTTCTTACGGAAACACATACTGAGTTGCGCCTGAAATCTGGAGGGATATTTGATTGATGATAAAAATAATATCTTTATTTTCATAGAGCCTTTAGGCCAGTCAATATCGACACAAAAAAGGCAAACATATCGCAAACGCGCATGTATCTATGATTTGTTAGTGCCTCTGATAGTAGTTTATACCCAAGTTTGCAACCCTGAAAACCCTGTGCTACTCCCGTGGTGCTCGAAAAACTGCGAAATTGTGGCACTTATTTCAGTTTTTTCGAAAAAATTACGGAAGGAAGCGCTTTTCGGGTATCTTCACTATACTTTCGCAAAGAAAACTAAATTTGCTACAATGTGAACCTAACCCGAGCTCTCTAGATCCATTGGTTGCGGAGATACAGCCAGGCAAAAATTGGCAATTTTTTCCAAAAAGTGAAAATTTATCGGTAAGGTCATTTTCCAAGACATGTACCGCCTAAACTAATGGTCCTAAGGAAAAATCATGACAGGAATTTGTAGAGAATTGAATAGCTTCAATTTGATTCCTAAATGGTGTCTCTAGGCCTCATAGTTTCCTCCAAAACGAAAAAATTGTAAAATATCAGATTTTATTTCTTCAAAAAAACGTGCAAGAATGTGAATTTAACATCTTAGATGTTATGGCTTCAAATAAAAACATAAAATAAACAACGTAAACATATTTATGTTTACATTTGTAAACTATAAAATACTATTTACACAGTCAAGCACAAACACCGCAGTAGTTTATTTAGAACTTCGCCCTTTTGGAAGGGCTGGGTCAGTGAGTGAGGGAGGGTGAGTAGGGACGACGTTTTCTGGAGGTGGAGACGTCGTCGTCCAGAACGATAGGGGTGACGTGTTGCAACTTCGCCCTTGGCAAAAGGAGCATAGGTTGTGCACTTGCCTTTCTGCAAATGCATGACCGTAAGCACCCTTTCTCGCATTTGCAAGCTAATTCAATTCTCTACAAATTCCTCTGTCATGATTTTTCTCTAGGACCATTAGTTTAGCCAGTACGTGTCTTGGAAAATGACCCTACCAATAAATTTTCACTTTTTGGAAAAAATTGTCCATCTTTGACTGGCTCTATTTCCGCAATCAATGGTCCAGAGAGCTCAAGTTGTAGCAAATTTAGTTTACTTTACAGACTATAAATTGAGGTTATAATACCACTGATGCAGTGCCATAAAATTTCATTTATTTTAGGAACATTTTAAAACATGTCATTCTGATATTATTAAAATGATTTTCGAAGCTTTATTCTTTTTCATTTTCAATCTATAAAATAAATCTGTAAAAAAGTGCCGTTTGGCGGGGTTCGGCGGTACCTACATTTTTCAACTGGTATTTACAATTTTTTTCCCTAAAATCCATAGTGGTTATTTACCATCTGCAGATAGCATTATTTCAGCAAAAAAATCACTACAACCAATAAATGGTTGGAAAATAATCAATAATAATATAGGAATGAAAGCAGGAGTTTAAAAAGAGGCTTCTAAAAATGTAGATGAGGTACTGGCATTTATAACATTTCTAAAAAATGTCATTTGGTTATAGACTTTTTTGTTTTTTTTCTAATTTCTAACTAGCATAGAACTCGAGTTATCGCAGTCGGACGCACTATTGCTCCATGCACACTGTATTTCATTTATTATTAAATTTTCTCCGGGTGTACTTCCTTGCTAGTCTAATAAATAATATTTCACTTCTAATATTTGAAAGACCGCCTTTTTAAAGAAACAATCTATGTACACAGTAGAGAATAGACTCAAGGATTGTAAACTTACAATCCTTGGAATAGACTCTCCTTCGACCATTCAAAATGGTCGAAGAGACTTCTCTACTGTGCAATGTCTATGTCATTGGTTGCGTTCATCACGGTGAGCGATCAGGTAGCACTGATCATGTGCTTAAACTACGCGTCTTGCACTGTCCTCATTGGCTTTAGTCACCAAATGACGTAATGATACGTGATCGCTCAGTTAGCGCTACCGCGTGATGAACGCGACCATTGTCTATGTATGCAAACCTATGCGCAATGATAAACAAGTTTGGTATTTACATCTATGAAATGTAGAAATCTGTAAACAGCAGAGTAGGAGAAAAATAATTCTTTTCATACGTGACTTATACAGAAATCTGCATTACCGAATAATTAGTTCCAAAGTTCAACATACTACAAGAACACAAGAACGAATAAAATCATTCACGGGCACGATGCACGATTAAACTTTTCAGGAACGAACAAAGATTGAAATGTGACAAAATCTGTTTATTTTCAGTGAGCAATAATGAGCATTATGAATAGGTATAATGTAAATTCGTATTTTTAATTCTATTTAAACCCCATTATGATATGAGCCGCGCATGACAATCACAAGCAACCAAATATTCACACGGATATTTAAATTTAAGGACCGGCGATATTGCATGGTGTTACGGTTTACAAAATAATCGATGGCAAAAAATGACATAGTTCAGTCAAAAGTGCACTTTGGGGCAACGGTTATGCCATACTGCTAATTACTCGCTACCGATAACCAAGAATTATCTGAATAATGAATCAGTAGTAACTATATAACATTCATAGATTTCATCAACAGCTGTCGGATAATAGATGGCGTGAGATTTATACCTTATTTCTATTCAATACTACAATATCTTGATGTGTGGTACCTAATAAACAATAAAAATCAACAGAAAATACTTCTTTACGGCACTACTCTATATCATAAAGAATTATTTTATAGTAGGTAGTATTCTAATATATGAAGTAAACATATGGATGAGGAAGGCAACAAAACTTAATATTACTAATTTAACAGTCTGATCGCAGAGGTGAAATATCTTTGTCAGAATCTCTTCAGAGAATAATTATCTTCATTCATGATTTACAAAATATATTATACACAACAAGTACAGAACTCATCTTAGGCTAAAACTCAACTATCATTTTCCTGAAACCCGATAGTATCAGTGTCAGTACTTGTTTAGTAAATAATTATTAAATAAACTGCAGCATAAATTCAGGAATATATTACTCGCTGCAATCTGGGACCAATATCGATCAGGTATATATTCAAGTTTAACTTGGCCAGCTTATTCTCTTTAATAAAGCCAAAACTTATCTATTTAATTATTATTATTTAGTAATGAATTTTGTCTCATGCAATGAGACTTATGGTACAATATATTTGTATCAGGCTTTTAAATTAGTTTACCTATGAATAATTTTCACCAGATATATATCTTGATATCAGTGACTGGAACTAGATAATTTGTGTCAAGTCAAACAGGCGCAAAGTTGTTATGAAATAAAATTGAAATTTTCTTATAAAACAGTGCACAAAAGTTGAATATTAGAGGCATTAATCAAATCATATATAATTTAACAGAAAATAAAGATCTTTATTATTGTTAAACAATTAGGTACACAAATTATTCAAGAATCTTTGAACAACTGTGATCATCTAGACAAACAAAACAACTGAAATATTTAACTTTAAACGTTTTATATTACAAAATAAAATGTAATTATCAATTACATGTTTAAATAATAGTAATAAATGAAAGAGGTTATGATATCTAAATAGAGATTCTATAATTTGGAATTATAGTAAAACTGAAAGTATTTATCATAATCCATGCATGGATAGTATGTAAATAACAAAATTTTACAACATGTGTACTTTAAAAGCCAAAACTTTTTTGTACGGTTTAGCATATTTGTACAAAATTTTGGCAGTTCCGTTAAACTTGTTAGTAGTAGAATCTTCATCCATTCTTATAGACTGTAATTCACCATATTTTTCAAAATAGGTCCTAAGCTCATCTTCTGTTGTATTCATCCTTAAATTTGAAACGGTTAATAATTTTTGTTTCTTTCCGTCTTCATTTACAAATGATGTAACCAACATAGTTAATTGCCGAGGACCTCGGTCATCCTCCATTTTTCTTCCACATATTCTACTTATATGTCCCTTTTGGCTACAATAATTGCATACCAAATCTTTATATTTGCAAGCTGTCGAAAGGTGACCTTTAACGTAGCAATGATCACATTCCGCCCATTCAAATGGACAGATCCCATTTTCATGTGTTCTCAATATAATTTCCTTGCAACGAAAACAAGTTTTTTCTCTGTTTTTTCGAGCTCTGTGATTTCTAGGATGAGGAGCACCCTTAAAAGCTCTGGCATCATCATATGCCAATCCTATTTCAAATATCCGAGTTAAGGTTAAATTATTCGCTTCCTGAAACTCCTCCTTTAAATCATCATCTCTCACTCCAACCATAAGTTGTCGTTTTAGCTGATTTTCGGGATCGGCAAAAGAGCAATTTAGAATTAATTTACGCAAAGCCACAACGTATCGAAAGAAATCTTCTCGTTTTTTCTGTTTCCTATTACAAAATTTGAATATGTAATGGACTTCAGTTAGTTTTGGATAAAAATGGGATTCTAACTTTTCTACTATTGTCTGATAATCCACATCCTTTATACTTTGAGGACTAATAAGGTTTTTCAAAATTTGAAGAGTTTTTGCACCTATCATGGATACACACACATCTTTTCTTCTATGAATGTCGTGCTCATCGAAAAATGTATCAAGTTTGATTTGATACTCCAGCCAAGAAGTTTTGCCATAAATAAATGGCCCCAATTCGCTAATCAACATTGTATTGAAATCCATGCTTTTTGTGCAAAACAAATACAAAAACAAAACTAGGATTCACGATTCTCACTACAGAAAATCTAAACCGATGGATCTCCTGTGCGTCATTCACAGATTGTCTACAGAGAAAGAATGTGTGCTAGCACAGATTAGGAACAAACCACAGAATAATATTCTAATTTAATTTAATATTTGCAAAGATAAATAAATATAAAATTGGTCACTTGGAAAGAAGCATATTTTACAGATGGATTACAATAGATTACAGGAGAGACCAATTTGAAAAGATTTAAAGGGCCATCTCTGTGTGCTACGCATGTGCAGCATTTTAAATCCTAAACCTGACCATTCTGCGACCAGACTTGCGCTACTGGCGTATTAGTTAATCAGTGAAAATTTCAATTGGATTACACTATAATAGTGTAGTATATCACAAATAACCAAGAGTGAGTAGTTTTGTAAAATGGCGTGTGTATGAGTTGATATTGCAAATACGATTTAACTTTCTCTTGCATACAAAGGATACAAAGTTAAAGCAATCCTATCTTTATAAATAATATTCGTATATTAAATTGTATACATATATATTTAATCTTTGGATACACCACACCAATTCCGATGTCTTAAGGCCAACAATACAATGATTGTCGTCGATTTGATCTTAACTAATATATTAATGGCGTATTATGATTATCATGTTGTTAATTTTATTATTTAAAAATCTTTATTAGTAAATGAAGTAGTAGTGTAATTGTGTGTTTCATATACTATCTAAACTACAATGATTGATGGTCGATCGTTTTTATTTATGTTATGTAAATATTATAATACATGAAGTATTTGTTGTTTAAATTTCCCGCCATTTCAGACCTAGGACAATAGGGTTTTCCCACTAATTTTATTTTAACAATTTGTGTCGTGAAAATGATATAATAAAACATTTTAATAATTTACAATTCACTTTTCTAATAAGAATTATTTCAAAGAAAATATCGTTAAAACAACTTGCTGATAATTTCACTGCTTTTTAAAACGGGCATTTTTACGCGCCAGAATTACGTATCTAGCCGGAAAACCAATGAGATTACGAATATAATTAGTTTGTAATAGATTCTAACTGTGTGTTAAAGAAAGCTTTCCTCTAAAACTTCTTAGAATTTCAATTTGTAATGCTTGTACTGTGATTGGTCTAAAGCAGTGGACGTGTAAATATTGGCCAATCAGAATCCAGATAAATGCCGCACAAGTTATTCGTGAAAGCGTCGGACGTTAATATTTTGTACTGTAGTTTAGGTTTAACCTTCACCGACATTACACATCAGATGACTAACCTAAAACGTCAAATTTATATTTTTATGATTGTATTGTTTGGAGTGAAAATATTATTTTATCAGTTTCTGGTTTATGTTTTCTTAATTCTACAATCAAAATGGAATCAAGTGGAAGAGGGATATGTTAAAGGTGCCGCTGGATATTTTACCTAAAGTAGAAAAGTGCTGAGTGCTGTCAATAAATAGAGGTTATGTTATGTTAACGGAGACCAAGATTAATAAACAATCTTGAACAGAGACAACCTCTGTGATTGGATTTCAGGCTGTTGACGTCACAACGCGCCAATTTATGGCTGTTTAAAATGAACCCAATATTTTTCAAATTTCAAGTTTTTTTTTTGTTACTATTAGTAAAATTAATAAGATAATAAATATGCCATAAATAATTTTTTTACGTGAGTTAAATATTTCAGCAATAATTTTTTTTTCTGGGAAAACCCTATTAGTGAGATTTAGTATAGTCGGGGTGTATATTACTCGGCAGTCAAAAAACGCAGCAAAATTTTACGACTTTATTAAAATACTTTTAAATTCTCTGTGCTATCTCGCCTGCAAATTGAATCACATCTTCATAGGGTTTTAATCTACGTCAGTTTGTTTAATAAGACCATGCCGAATGGTTCACCAGCGTTAATAATTCATTATTAATAAGTTTTTCTTGCGTTTTTTAACTGTCCAGTAAATATACACCCAACTATACATAGTTTCTAAAATTTAGTACTATTTTGCTAGAGGCAACGCTCATTTATACAGATGTATACACAAGAAAAATGCTCTCATACAACAAAATAACTAAAATTGACCATGTACGTACAGATTCGACAAAAGTAGTTGTATAAAATAAACTTAAAGCAACACCACCACCATATACGTAACTTTTCGGAGTAAACACAGAAGTACCAGTAAATCCATGTTACACGGTACATGCCATATGGACTTAAATTGAGATAAAGCACTGTTTGAAACGTAGGTAACGTATCTACTGAACTAAATTTCAACGAACATTATAAACACAATCGCTTAACCCAATACTTTTCATTGGTGCCTTTGTTTTATTTATATTGCATAATTTTGTAAATAGGTCAAAAATAAGAATAATCGATGGTGGTTACGTGAATGTGGCATCTTTGTAGTTACAATGATACAATGTCGGGCGCAATCGTTGGTCCCATCGCCTGACTTGGCTTGATACGATACATTTTATGTATACGTACGAACACGCAAGTTTACGTCAGATATAAGTACTACAAATGTACAACGATCCGTTGTTGCGCGTGCGTATCTGTCATTTTATACGTTTACGACTACGTTCTTGTTGATAGTTTAAAGTAATCATTTCCTAAGTGAACTTAAACTGTCATTTCTCTTACAGTCCATTTGACAGAAAGTAAAACTCTTTTGTTGCCGCTCACGAGCGGCACTAAAAGTGTGTGAAGAAAAAATAACAATATCCATTTAAGTATCATATTCGCGGCGTTTGAAAAACGAATAGCATATTTTATCAGGGTTAAGTGATTTTTTGTGACTTAACTGCTCTTTCCGGACTCGCTTCGCTCGTCCGTGAAATAAATTTTCGACCTTACTTCATATAAAATGATATTGTAGTACAGACCCATTTAACGTACGCCGCATCTATACATATGAAGTTATGTAGTACCTATATGTCAAACTTTTGAATCCAATTGTGACTAACATTTTTTGTAACATTGAGAAAGATTAAGACGTAATAACGATCTATCCAAATGTAAATTCTGTTATAGTCGATATAATCTATTTTTATGTGAACTGTTTTTGTGTGCTTATGTGAAATTCTCAAAGTCCATGTTAGACGGTCAAAGAGCTACAATATTAGGTATATTTCTCTCTTTTGACAGTCATCTCATTTGGGCCAGTCCACAGTCAGCCTATAGTTTTAGTTTTATCTAAAGTCCTTATAATAGAGCCTGACCATTAGAGTTCGAGGCACTGATTGGTCCGTATGAAAAGAGTTATTTCTCTTTTGACGAGCATAGTGTCATTAGACTCAATGTAATAGGTTAAAATTAAAATAACAGTCTGTTATGACTGATTTGGTCACGAAACAATTGATGATAACGTAATAACTTACATATATTTTTCCACTTTGTCAAAACAAATACTGCAACCTGCTTTTGACACTTGCGATACGTTGTACACATACTGATGTACACGCGCACTATAAACTCTACTTTATAGGGACTCTTGTTTTATCCAGCGTTCAGTTAAGCATCATTCACATAAAAAGGTAAACTTTACACTCTCATGGAATCACATTTTATGGATAAAAAAGATTGGCATTAAAGAAAATTGAGAAAGATACTGTGAGTTCTCCTTCTCTCACTTTATGGAATATTATGGATCAAACTAGTGGAACGCATAAGACACCGAGAATGAGTTCGATGTATATGAAATTTAGTTCAGAGTGGGGGTCAATAAAATAGAATAATAAGCAATGAGCCTACCTTATGATGCACTTGTCTTGGTTGAAGATTGAATGCACTGTACTGTATGAATATGAAATTGAAATTGCCGCTACGCTACGCTTCAGCGCTTCAACGCTACAAGAAGAACGGAGTACGGCATGGTTAGTTTACCTAATTTTAATATCATTTTTGCAAGATTTATATCAAGTAATGCAACGAAATCACCCAAAGCGTTATATAAATATTTAATACGACAATGCCAAAAATTACCTAAAGGTCCTAGGCAGCATTATCAGTTCATGATTAAACAGGTTAGATTGTGTTTTATGACGACAATTAACTGGAGTCCCACCTAACTGAAGTAGTTTTTCAGAGTTTCAAACAACACGTAAATGAATCAGATCCTCGAAGAATAAACGAAATTATTGATAGATCTTATGAAGATGCAGACTGGATATTGAAAAAGGTAAAAAGGTGCATAGTATACCATAAAGAAACAAACCTCTTATTATCTCTTTTTAGTATTTAGGCAGCGACAAGTAAATATGTGGTGTGTCCCGTTAGCTACCAGTTCTACGTGCCTGACTTCCTCTGCATTTTGGGATACTATATTGCTGTACCACAGTAGACCCCACTTGATAAATCGTAAGCTCATTGCTGTATCGCAAGTTTTGTTTTATAAAATATGTTTTAATTCAAGTAGTATAAAGTACGTTAGTGAAATATTTACAAGAGCAGCTATTTTATACGAAATCAGAAAATTGAAGGAGCTAACCAAGGAGAACATCTCTGAAAACTTTATTAGAAATATATTAGACTGCTATGATCACAAGTGTGAATTAATTGCAACAAGAACGAATGACTTTAAAGAAGAACATGGTATTTTTGTATCTGTAAGAATTTTAATGCCCCGAAATCAAAAACTAGAAAAATGCATTGAAGTAGTTATTTTAGACAAAGACAAAAATACTGCAACGTTTTTTGCAGTAAGTGAAAACGATAAGCCTACTTTAGCACCTCCTTTTCCTTACGAAGTTGAACTAACCTCTGCATCTAATTTAAGAATAAATTTAAGTAATTTTGAAGATGCAGACACTACACATGCAGAATGGATCGCAGACAAATTATTTCCAAAACTTTTAAAATGGACTGAAAATGATGTGGAATGTGACAGTCAAATACATTCTTTGTCTTTAATATCAGTCGATGAATATTGTTTAACTTATGGAAACTTAAAAAGTAAATATGGTGATAAGTTAATAAAGGTCAGTAATTTCATGTCTCTGTGGGTGGGCATACTGGTTACTACTCATGTATACTTTAAAGGGTATATAGTAACTGTGTTGTTCTTTAGGTGAGACTATAAGTAATTTATATATATAACTTTCTTGAACCACAAGGTATAGTTGAAATCACGAATGTTGTCATTCACGTCAATTTATGCACTTAACAACATGCGAATTTTCTATTTTTGTATTGTATTTTTTTCTATTATAAAAATCTGATAAGAAAATTATAAAAAGGGGAGTACCTCAAGGATCTATCCTAGGACCGCTACTATACATTATTTATACAAATAAGCTGCCCGATATTGTGGATCAACAAATTGTACAATTTGCTGACGATACCTCCATAATATTTAGTGAAATTCCCAAGAAGGACATCAAAAAAGGAATAATAAATGCATTCAAATTATTGAAACAGTGGTTTAGGAATAACAATCTGCAACTTAATGTAGACGAAACACAAATGATAAAATTTTCTTACTTACCCCAAAATAAAACTATATTTACATAGGATAGGTTGGATGTAAAAAGTACACTAAAGTTTCTAGGAATAAATTTGAATTCCAGACTGGACTGGAAATTTCATATCGACAGCCTGGCATAAAATATGGCCCAATATTGCTATGCACTAGGGGTAGTGGCACATTTTGTTAACGTTGTAGCAGCTTTTAGTGCATATCATGCCTCTATTCAGTCCCGGCTCTGATATGGTATTATATTTTGGACAAACGTAAGTGATGCAAACAGAATACTTAATTTACAAAAAAAATTCCTTAGGCATGTACTTGATAAAAGACCAAGAGATATCTGTAGAAATATATTTCGTGAAAAAAAAATTAACACTAATTTGTCTGTACATCTATGAAGCTGTAATTTTTGTTAAAGAAAACATCTTGCTTTTCAAGACTTTACAACATGAGCACAATACAAGGTATAAAAAAAAATTATCCACCAACAAAATTAATTTTTCATATATTCAAAAAAATGTTGAATATTCGATTACAAAGATATATAATAAGCGGCCTTCAGAACTAAAAAAACTACATATGAATAAACTGAAACGAGAATTAAAGCAAATACTAATAAAAAAGGCTTACGTATAACGTTTCCGTCACAGCTTAACGGTAATTGTTAACTATCGCAAAACCTATAACGTTTCCGTCACATCTCAGCGGTAACCAACAACTATCGTGCCCGGATAACTAACTGGAGTAAATCCAGGGTTCAAATAATGAAGGTCAAGGACTATAATATCAATCTAACAATATTTATTAAAAGATTAAAACGAATGATAACATAAAATGGTGGTGTCTATATAGTGTACTCATTTTATGAAAATTAGGTAAAAAAAACTCTTACAGGTAAGAGATTTGGTATACATATAGTATTTAGTCACCCAATTTAGGTACTAAAAGTCCTCGAAAAATAAAGTTGTGCTACGGCCGCAATCTTCGAAAATGTCGGCCGAAAACCCATTTTTCACACTTAATAAAAAAATGTCTCAAATGAAAAATGTTTGTCATATAATTGTCTACATTTTTTGTTCTTAGCATTTTTTTTATATAACTTGCCGTTTACCCAGAAATTTATTTTTTCACTATTGAAAAATAGGTCAACACCATGTGCGTTCTGCTAACTTCGTTTGCTTCCGAAACTGACAAGGTTCTATTCCTACGCCCTGCTTCTGGTGCTAAAACACAAAAAATCGTGTTTGATATACCTTAACAGCAAAACATGCTAGAAGAAAGTAGAGAGGTGCTTCTGTTTGCACATACTGTGAGTGGCTGTGACATCACCACCTCTGCCATGTACAAAAAAGGTAAATTAAAAGCATTGAAGCTACTACTAAAAGACAGTGCCCTGAGGGAAGGCGTGAAAGTGTTTAACAATCCTTCTTCAACCAAGGAAGAGGTAGCTGCTGCAGGAGAAGAATTTTTATTTCGCTTATATGGATGATCAAGAAGTTAGATAATTTACTGTGGTATAGATAAAATCATCTGATTTCCAAACAGACAGTCGGCAAAACGTTTAACCTTGCATCTTTGCATCTGTAAATTTAACTGTACCTATAGATGTGAATGTAGGAGATCTGGATTAAAATGCTCTGCCATGTATCGAGAGTGTTGAGCACTATCGTGCATCAATTCTGAAGAAGGTATTGAAATTCTGATGATAATTTACTTGTCTAGTGCCTGTGAATAATTTTAGTATTGTTTTTTCAGTGAATGTGATTTTTTAAGCTTGATTTTCAACTTTTGTAAAAAAATAAAGTTCCTTAAACATTAATTTTATAAACCTTTGAAAATGTAAAATTAAAAAACTTTTTTTTGTCTATGGACAGTTACATAAAAAGCATACTTTAAAATTGTGAGCTTTCAGCAACATTTCATTTCTGGAATGTAATGTCTTTAATTTTTTGTAATTGTTTTAAAATCGAAAAATCTTGTGATGATTGATGGTTGCTTAAAAGTTTATGGTCTTTCATTTTGCTCCTCTACATTTTTTATGTCAGAGACGTCATTTATGATATTTAGACAGATAAAGAAATACACACATGGTATTGACCTATTTTTCAACAGTCAAAAATTAAATTTCTGGCTAAACGGCAAGTTATACAAAAAAATGATAACAACAAGAAATGTAGACAATTTTATGACAAACATTTTTCATTTGAAACATTTTTTATAACATGAATAGTTTCCGAGATAAGTCTGAAAAATGGGTTTTAGGCCGACATTTTCCAAGATGGCGGCCGTAGCACAACTTTATTTTTCAGGAACTTTTAGTACCTTAGTCGGGTGGCTAAATACTATATGTATACCAAATCTCTTGCTTGTAAGAGTTTTTTACACTGATTGTGAAATTTTGGGCTAAAATGACTACACTAATAGACGTAAAATATTACCTTACAAAACATTACTGCTACGACAGTTTACAAAGGACTATTGGTAACAGAAATAGCATCCCCTACCAAGAAATAAATGGATTTATAGACAGTCCTTAACCCGAAAATGACGAATTGCGATGAAGGGTTATAAAGAATATGGTGTATGTTTGCATCAATAATCTATTTACAATTGTTTATCAACTGTGACATATGATACTTTGACAACTATTATGACATCTGTTACTTTTGACAGTTACTGTGACATATGTCACTTTGACAGTTTAGTAATTGTCATAGTTGATAAATACTATTACTTCCGTCAACATGATCACACTCAACGGTTGGGACTTAACCTCACGAGCAGTGCGAGCATACGATAAAGGCCGCTATCTGTAATTTCAGGCATGAGGACAGACACACACACCTGAGAAACTAGCCGGTATTTCTCAGTCATAGTCATTACTACAACTATAAGAACCTAATATCCAGTAAGTGTCATTCGTAAAATCTTATACCGGCTGCCGAGTTATGGCTCGACATTGACGCACCCTACAAGTCGGGCACTCAACGCACTCAACTCTACAGTAAGATGCGGACGGTCATACTCAGCAAGGTTTTTTCTCTCTGCTGAACTTGTGACGACATCTCATCTAGCAAGCATTATTCATGAAATTCTATACAAACTTTAAGATTAAGGGAAAGCTTCTTTCCTGGTCAGGTCTCGGGGCTCTTTCTGATCAAACTGTGCACTGTGCATCACTTTATATAGTAGAGGGTTGCTATAACGATCATGGATAATACGGTCCAATTTTATAGCAATATATTCCAAAGATTCACGTCGAAATCGGGAATCAAACATAGATTTACTCCAACCTATTCTCCTCAAAATAATCCACTGGAAAGAATTAATAGGGCTGTAAAAACGATGATCGTTCAATATTATGGATCGAACTATAGGAGATGGCATCGGTATATTAATGAACTTATGTTTGCCATAAATATTTCTTCCCATGATTCTACAGGATTTTCTCCTGCATTTTTGAATTTTGATCGAGAACTCGAAATCTCTAACGGATTGCATAAAGATACTACTCAGGCGGATGGTCAAATATCCGATGAAGTTCCTACTGCCCAAGATATTGATTCTCGGGCGAATGAGTTGCATTGCTTGCGTGACATGTATGAATTGGCTCGAATTAATTTGCAAAATCCTATAACGTTCAAAGTCATTATTATAATTTGAAACGAAAGGAATATAATTTCAAAATAGGAGATAAAGCTATGAAGCGAAACACCATACATTGTCTTCTGGTATGCAAAGGGTTTCTTGTAAACTAGCCCTAAAGTATATTGGACCTTTTTCGATCATTAAAATAGTGTCTCTGGTAATCATAGATTTAAAAGACAGTTCGGGGGTAATATTCGAAAATCACCATGTGAAAGACGTCAAATTGACCTATTTTGTATTACGTTTGTCACAGGTCATGGTCTAAATCCAAGTGAAGTTACGAAGGTTGTTCGAGGAGAGCTCTAAGGCAGAGAAAAAGCCAAGGACGGACGAGAACTGGGAAAGGTTCAAGAGCCAATGCAACGAATGGTTCAGCGAGTCCACAATGTCGGTGAAGGACCCGGTTGGCGAAGAAGGAGGAAAGTTGGGAAAAATAGAAAAGAAGGAAGGTGAGAAGTCGTTGGCACGAGTGAGCATCGACTTACGCCGGCTTAAACCCACCGGAATGCCCGCCTACAAGATGTTTCGTAAGAGGTTGGAAAATGGTTAATGGATCTCAATCCGATGAGCTTTATATATATTTTTTCATTTTAGTGTGATTTATTGCTTGTATTTTTTACTCCTTATTTGTTACTTGTGTTCTTTTTTTTATTTTATGATTTCCTTGTTCAACAATAATATTTAAAAAAAAAAGTTTTTTTTTTACTAATGAGTTATGAGTTCCCTACAAGAAGACAAATTCCTACATCCACATCAGTTGGTATTTCAACAGAAACGGCCCACAGAAGATACTTTGATACTGTTAACGAAAACTGTCTACACTGATTTAGATAAGTCTATTCCTACATCTGGAGTTTTTCTTGATCTTCGCAATGCATTCAACACAGTGCATCACGAGCTGTTATTGCAGAAGTTAGAAATATGGGGATTTCGTGGTACCATATACAAACTTATGGAGAATTATTTAAAAAATAGACTACAAAGAGTAACGGTTAATAAATCAATTAGCAGCGTACAGTCTGTAGAATTTGGCGTTCCACAAGGCAGAGTCATGGGACCAATCCTTTTTTAATTTATATTAATGATTTACTTAGTTATGACACAACAAATACATATATATCTTACGCCCATGACTCCAGAAGTCTGCAAATCCAATATAAATGGGCTATGGATGTGCGAGCCAGCGTAGTACAAACGGAATTGGCGGGCATAACCATAGCTGCAAAAGAGATTGTCCGTAGACAAATTACGGGCAAAACAATCAGGATCTACACAGATTGTAGACAATCATTACTAGCCCTGAGAAGGTACAAAATTACCACAGGAGCAGTATGGGAATGTCACCAAGCACTTGTGGGTGCCTCCAGCATGAATAACATACTGGTATGCTGGGTGAAAGGACAAGCGCAGTGTAGTGGCAACAAAGTAGCCGACAGACTGGCTAAGAAGGCAGCAGGCCCAAGTATCTTTGGACCAGGCCCGGCCAGTCTGTTACCGATCACGGCAATAATACAAATAACTAAAGAGAAGACCCACAATGAATTCAAAAAACTGGGATGAAACAAACAGCTGTCAGCTTGCTAGGGAACTACTAAAATATCCCAACAAGTGTACAGCAATGAACTATCTGGCAATGTCCAGAAGGAACCTACGTTTTATAACGGGAATCCAGACTGGACATTGTCCGTTAAGGAAACATCTCTCTGTAGAGGTTGTGAACAAGAAGATGAGACGGTTCAACATGTACTCTGCGACTGTTCTGCTGTCTCATCAATCAGAGAACCAATCCATTTTGGGAGAACGTTGGCCTACTTTGGCCGATGTAAAGGCAGCATCACCACCTACGATTAGGTTGGTTGGAGGCCTAGGTGAGGGCTGCCTACAGGGAGGATGTACAAGGGGCCTAATGAGACCTAAGTGCGGTGGTTCAATAATTTTTATTGACCACCCTCCCAACCAATTCCATATACGCCGATGACATTGTCATCCTAATAAATGGAAATACATGGGAGGAATTAAGGTCTAACATGATAATCACACTAAAAAAAAAGAAAATTTTGGTTAGATGTCGATTTATTAACCTTAAACTGGGAGAAAACCAAATGTCTTCCATTTTGTGTGGACTTTCGAACTAAACCACAAAGAGGGGGTGTAGTGAAGGAAAGCTAACGTGTTTGTGAGAATAAAATAGATACCGTAGAAGAAGCAAAATACCTAGGCATACCCACTTGCATTTCTAAAAGCATGTACAATACATCGCTCCTAAGCTGCAGACTAAGAAAATTAAAAGGATTCGTGAGCAAAGGAAACTTAAAAATTATATATTATACATTGTTTCATTCAGTATGGTAATATGGGATTATAGCATGGGGCTCTAGTCATGAGATCACAATAAACTTATTAGAAATTCTACAAAAAAAAGCAATAAAGATTCTGCTAAACAAAAATAGCACATATCCAACAGATAATAATAATAACGCCACAGGTAATTACGATCCCCTTTATACCGGACGGCTCTAGAAGAGCCTTGTGTGGGAGGGGGCTATACATTTAGATACAAGGGACACACACCCAATATCCATGTATAATGGAATAATCCCTCAGTATTTTCCACTGCCATGAATTGATCCTGGGAATTTTGGGTGAGAGGCAAGTGCGCTTACCTCTCGACCATTAGCCATATTGTATAACGAGATAGACGTCTTTAACTTAAGAAACACCTACACTCAGAAATTGCTACAGAAAATATATAACGACAAGAACCTACTAACATTCATGAATTGTCAATATTACAATACAAGACGGCCAGTAAAACTCATAGCAGAATCACCAAAAAAGTCCAAAAGAGTATCTCAAAAATGCGTAACATACATGGCACCTAATAGTTATTTATGTTACAAGTCTGGAAAGTGATGTGTTATGGTACGAGTTAGATCAGGAGCCGAGTCTGGAATTTCTAAACGAGTACTGTAACATCACTTAACGGATGTGTAACGTACAACATTCTATTTTTACTATTCTTTTGATATTCAGCGATTTAACTAAAGTCGCATCATATCTTATTTCATTGGTACTTTCGATATTCCGTGATTTAACCAAAGTCACATTACCTGCTTTTAAAGTTGTATAATGTCGGCATGTTTTATTTGTTAATTTATTTATTGGAATGTCATTTGAATTGTGAAAAATGGAAACTAACTTAAATTTAAAGTGTATACGAACTTAATTGAAACCGTATAAAATCTAAAAGCCAGCAAAAACAGTCGGCATCTCTTTATTGTATGGTCGTGAGCAAAAAAAAATAGGAAAAATAGTCTTATAACAGTATTTTGCTAAAATCTAGTTATATACGTCTAACTTTAATTTTTATGACATTGCCAGTTACTGGTTTCAAGATAACAACATCAATGTTCTTAACTGGCCCAGTTATAGTCCAGATCTTAACCCTGTGGAAGAAGTATGGCGACTACTCGTAAGAAGTATCCAAAAACGAAATATGAGACCACGGAATGCCGAAGAATTACTGGAAATAGTAAATAATGCATGGGAAAATATTGTTACTAACGATTATTGTATAAGGTTATTTAATTCTGTGCCAAACAGACTTATAGAAATTATAAATAGAAATGGTGCAATAACGAAATATTAATATAGTTAGTTTCTTATTAAGTAGGGTACCCTTTGTCCTTTGATCCAGGATTTCTACTAATCGTACCGTTTATTCTCCACTTTCTTAAAATGTTACACACCAAATTTTTGTTAATGTTATAACGCAGTGCAATTTGTCTCATTGACCATCCATCATTTACTATAGCAATAACTACAGCATTAAAATAAAAAATAAATTAAAAGTGATATCTGTTTTATTTCAGCTACTCATTACATATTCAAATAGAGACAGATTTACATTAGAAAAAAGAGTTGCCCTATTTTTTTCTGCTCACGACAGCACTATTATTATTATTATTAATTATGACTACTGGTCTGATAAAAATATGCATAATATTGTTACGTGTTTACAGTCTTCAGTAAACACTTTGTGGATTCAAATAACTTGCAACAAGAATTTTCACTAACCACTATTTTATTAATCACTAAAATTACACTAGTAAATACTTAAAAATTACACAACTAATAATAACTTACTTACTTTACTTTTAAATCACTTGTCAACTCTTGTCTAACCTAAAAACTCTCTGTGTATACTAGAAAGAACTGTACTGTATACTAATACTTCACTGAACTGAACTGTACTGCATACTTCACGCAACTGAACTCTTCTAACCTACAAACTGTCTCTGTAACCAGAACTGTACTGGATACTAAACTGAACTGTTCCCCCATCTGCTGGATTCACCTCTTTATATACACCCAAGGAATGTACCAGAACAGTATTCCATAATATTCTGGAATCCTACAGAGTTTTCTACTATGTGATAGATGACTGTTCCCTGGGGCGAGCGTAGGTGCGTCTTTACTATGTACATACTTCGGTATGCGATGTAAAGCAACGACAGGCGCAGTTAGTACTTGGATGGGTGACCATTCCAACGGAAACCGCGTCCTCGCCTCCACACATCTTCCAGCGGCTTGTATATCAGTGTATGCGCGGAAGCTATACAACCTTAGGCGAGGGTTGTATAGGAGATATACCATCCTTCGGAGGGGATGTCGGTCCCTTGTCTATTAAATGTTAGGCAAGTAAAAGATCCCTACTCTTCTTAAGGGAAGAGGTTCGGCAAAATTCCTGGTTGGAGGTAGCTCGTCTACAGGCGTCGGTGTTAGGCCTCAGTAGCGGAAATAGGCCGACGTTAAATAAATGTATAAAAAAAAAAAGATGACTGTTCGTCAATTGGCTCATAGATGGCGCCACCCCACCTACTGGCCATGAACAGAATACAGGTTTCCCTTCACTTTGGCCAGGGACTTAATCACATCTCTCCCCGTTAGAGGGCAGCACATAACAATATTTTCTAGGATGTTCACTTTTACATAGTTCTGGAACCACCTCTTTACGTTAAGTAGTTATCAAAAAATAAAAATTGTCTCCTTTGGCAATTCTCTTCCGTATCTCTATAACTACCTTGTTTTGGTCCAAGAAAGTTGTACATTGAATTACTTATAGTCTTGCCTAAAGTACAACACAGTTATTGATAGGACTTTCTATCGGGGGCAGATCGCCTATGCTTATCCGGCTATACCATTTGTGAGGAACCAAAATATTTGCCTTTTCACTCTCTTTCTCTCCTACAATCATATAAGTACAGTTGCTAGACAGGTGTATATGCATGTTTGGCCTTAGAAATTTTTTAAAGTTTGGTTCGTACAAATACAATTATAATAACACTAGTGAGTTATAATCCAGTCAATGAATAAATAGAAACAGGGTTTGTTTGCAAAAGGTCAGGAAGTTTTGAAACTTGGCACATACCTAGATCTTGAGGTCCTTAATGACCACCTGATTGTGCGAAAACGGCGTCGCGCCGATTTTGGAAAAATGACGCATGAAATTAGAAAATTAGCCATATCTTCCTTACCGTACGTTTTATTGGAAAAATACTTCTATTCAAAGTTATTCCTTATAAAATTATCTACAATTTAGCTGTATACTATTTTTTTGTACGATCAATATTTACAGTGATATAGCTTCTCAAATTCGGAAAAAAATAACGTTTTGTCATAACGAACAACAATAGCAAGAATACCTTCATTACGAACTAGCACCATTTCCTTTGTCATTATTCACGGAACAAGGTTTGCGAAAGGCTCGGCGAATGTATGCTGTCTTTGAGCTCAATAAGCACACTCTATCCAAATCAAATATTCATGTCGTCGATGGAGGACATCTCCTCCATAAAGTCCGTTAGCATATCAATGACCATTTCTTGTCCATCTGTAGCAAATACCTCCAGTATGTTGAAAACCATTACGGCTCAAATGCAATCATAGTTTTTGATGGATATCCGGCTGCAGAGATGGTTAATAGCACCAAAACCGCTGAGCGATTATGGCATTCACGGGTCCACAAGTCCCTTGAAATAATTTTTGATGAAACCATGAAGGTGTCTTCATCTCAAGAGCGTTTCTTATCGAATGAGTCAAATAAAGCTCATTTAATCGCCATGCCTAAGGTAAAATTCAAAGAGGCTCAGTCATACCATGGCAACATTTATTTCCGAAAACCAGGAAAAGGAAAAGTCTCCGAGAAAATATACACCTTACGCAGCTTACAATGCGATGAAACTATAGTAGACAATATTCTATTTCTTCACGCATTCAGGGGTTGCGATACCACATCGTCTATCTACAGGGAAAAGTAAAATTTCTTAAAACACTCGGCAACCCTTGGTCTCTCAGTGACATTATTGGAATTTTTAATAACCGTGTTGCTGAACCCCGCCAGCATAGCTACGACTGGTGAAATTTTTTTTATTGAATTATACGTGAAAAATTTCGAAACCAATTCCATCCTCAACTCACTTCGGTATAACCTTTTTGCCAAGTGTGCTGCAAAACGTACCTTCCATCTTGCTTCTCTACCTCTAAAAAAAATGATCGTTATGTAAGAAAATTTTCATCAGCCGTAGCCTATGCTGGCGTGTTCAGCATCGCAATTTTTTAAAATTCCAATAAAGCCACTGAGAGACAGAGTGTTTTAAGAAATTTCACTTTTTCCTGATAGATAGACGATGTGGTATCACAACCACCGTGAAGAAACAGAATATTGTCTACTACAATTTCATCGTATTGTAAGCTGCGTGAGGTGTATATTTTCTCGGAGACTTTTCGTTTTCCTGGTTTTCAGAAATAAATGCTGCCATGATCGCGCCCAAGAGCTGTTAGGAGGACAAGCAGATCTATATCTTCTCCTACAATATAAACAGAGTTACACAAAGAGACATTTCCAACGCTGTAGTGACAATAAGGGTGTTTGCATCTTCCTGTGGCCTGCTTTACCTGAAAATGAGCCTCCTTGAATTTTATTTTGAGCATGGTGATTAAATGAGCTTTATTTGACTCATTCAATAAGAAACGCTCTTGAGATGAAGACACCTTCATGGTTTTTAAAAAACTATTTCAAGGGACTTGTGACCCGTGAACGCCGTAATCGCTCGGCGGTTTTGGTGCTATTAACCATCTCTGCAGCCGCATATCCATCAAAAACTATGATTGTATTTGAACCGTAATGGTTTTGAGGTATTTGCTACAGATGGACGCGAATTGGTCATTGATATGCCAACGGACTTTACAGAGGAGATCATCTCCATCGACGACATAAACATTTGATTTGGACAGAGTGTGCTTAGTGGGCTCAAAGACAGCATATAACGAGGATTTTATTCCCTTTCGCATACCTTGTTCCGTGAATAATGACAAAGGAAATGGTGCCAGTTCGTAATGAAGGTATTGCTATTGTGTTCGTTAACACAAAACTTTAATTTTTTCCCGAATTTGAAAAGCTATATCTCTGTAAATATTGATTGTACAAAAAAATAGATATATGGCAAATTTTATAATTTCATGCGCCATTTTTCCAAGATGGCGTCGCGAACGGCGCGACGCCGTGTTTGCAAAATCAGGTGGTCATTAAGGACCTCAAGATCTAGGTATGTGTCAAGTTTCAAAACTTCCCGACCTTTTGCAAGATCAATTGTATTCATTGACTGGAGTATTATGACTCATAACTCTCTTTTATTTGTAGAAAAGTAAAAAACCAAAAACCTTATTAGAAAAAAAAATCATGAAAAACCTTCATTTCTATTTAACGTAACATTAACATTGAACGAAAAAGAAATGGTATTTGAAGAAGTCGCCCGTCTCTATAATTTTATGACAGTATGGTGACAGTTTATTCATTAAAAAAGAACAAACTAGCCTACTCGACTAATTTATGCTCATAACTAAAATTGACAAAAATATGTTTTTTAAAAATAACACTGCCGTATACAATCAAATTAACATTTTTATATTCTAAAATGTAGCAAATGAAGCTGTTGGATAAACTATTGTATGGTACTTGTATGTTAGCCCTACCTACTAAACCCATTGCCTCAAAGGCTAAACTTCGCATGAGTTATATGTAACATAACAGACTAGTACACGATAAATATCTAGTAATTGTGATTTCTCGTTTAAACTAAGTTTAAAACTCTTTTTATGATTTTAAATCGCACTCCAAGTTTACAGTAACATTTAATAATGTTTAGGAATGGCCGAAAGTAACAACTACAAACCCCCAAAAATATATATTTGAGGACATCGCTATAGCAAGTTACTTAATTTGTTTATGGAAAAAATATGCCGAGGAAGAGGTGAAATTTGTAGATTGCGGATGTGGAAATGGACTTCTAGTATATATATTGAATCAAGAAGGATATAATGGGTATGGAATAGATATAAGAAGGAGACACACATGGGATATCTATCCTGAGGGCACAAAACTAGAAGTAAGTATATTTCTGTCATTTTAAATTTATTTTTCTTTACTAATTGAAGCCCTCACCTCCCAAATACTTTTTGATATTATAAATATGCAGTGTGTTACATATAAGACAAAGATATGTTAGTTGATTACTGGAAACATTCCAATACTAAAAATAATATTATATTTTCATAAATTGAGCCCTGTCTGTCAATTGAGCAACATGGATTTATGAGAAAGAGGTCAGTCAACAACCACCAACCTAGCATGCTTCACTCAATATAAACGCTCAGGTGTTAGATAACAGAGGCCAGGTTGATGTGGTTTTTACCGACTTCTTGAAAGAATTCGATAAATTCAGTCACTCAATCATCTTAAAAAAAATATGCTTATTTGATTTTAGTAAAGCACTTATAAGCTTTTTCAAAGCATACCTAAATAACTGAGGGCAGATTGTGCAATATAACAGCTACAGGTCAGAACAGTTCAGGGCAAATCGGGAGTGCCACAAGGCTCAAATGCCTTGGTAGCATGTGTTACACCAGTCTTCAAAAAAGGAAGTAAAACGACCTTAATAACTATAGGCCTATTTCGCTTTTACCAATAATATCTAAAATGTTTGAAAAAGCAATTAAGAAACAAATAGAATATCTAGAAAATCATGACTTGTTCAACAACTTTCAGTATGGCTTCAGGGCAAAATTGTCCACAACAGAAGCAATTGTAAAATTTACAGAACACACATTGAAATGTTTTCAGCACCATTGTTTTGTGACCTCAGTAAAGTTTTTGACTGTGTTTCACATGTAGTACTGTTAAAAAAGCTAGAAAAATACAACTTCAATCTAACAAGCATAAAACTACTAAGATCTTATCTAGAAATCCGAAAACAAGTAGTAAGATTGAATGGTGAGATGTCAAGTGAGTTGTATGTCAAGACTGGAGTCCCTCAGGGCTCAATATTGGGTTCTGTGCTTTTCTTAATATACATCAATGACTTGCCCGACGCTTTTGATGTCTGTCCTATTTTATGTTGATCACACAACTCACTTGATGTCTCATTACAATCTAGAACAACTAGAAATCAGCAGAGAAGCATAGTCAACTGCTAAAACATGGTTTGCTTCAAACAAACTTTCCTTGAATGAAACAAAAACCGTAAAATTGATTTCATCCACACGTGATATTAGAACATTGATAACCCTAGCAGTGCCAAATTCTTAGGTGTTCATTTAGATCCCACTTTGAAATGGGATGCTCATATCGATTATGTCTCTGATATTCTATCAAAAGGTATTTATGCTTTGAGACAACTTTCCTTTTCTGTATCAAAGATATTCTTAAGAACAGCATATTTTGCCTTGTGCCATTCCAGACTGTCATATGCAATTCTTGCTTGGGGGCATGCTGCGGAAAAACGTGGAATTTTTGGCCTGCAAAGAAGGGCTGTCCGAATTGTAGGAGGGGTAGGATATCGTGATGAAACTAAAGATTTATACATAAACTTAAAAACACTAACGCTACCGAGTATGTATGCTCTGTAATGTTTGCTCTATGTACACAACCATATAAATGAATTCCATACACATTCAGATAATCGTGAACATGATACAAGAAATAGAAACAATGTGTGTACTGAGTACACTCGATTAACTAGAGGTCAAACAGGTACCAGCTACTACGGTATTAAACTTTACAACGAGGTCCTATATAAAAACCTTCCCTCCAACAAAGTTTAAATATAAAATAAAAGAGTTTCTCTTAAACGGGGCATACTTTTTGTTAGAAGAAATAATTAAAAATTTTAAAAATATATGAATTAATTTTATCTACAATATACAACCGTCTTTGTAGTGTTAAGTCAACAAAATGTATATTTTTAATTTTTAAATTTTAATCTGTCTTTGTAAATGGTATTTACTTGTGTATGCATTTTTATACTTTAACATTAATAAATATGAATAAACCTAGGACCAATGTTGTTTCTAATCTTCATTAACGACATTACTTCTGTAGTCGATGTTAAATGTCAGTTATTTGCTGATGACTTAAAGGTGTATAATACAATAAGTAATTCTGCTGAAGATACTTCAAAACAACTTGGTCCGTAGTTCAAATGTGCTTTTAGAGGGCGGAATATTAAACATAATATTTTTAGTCGCAAACTCCTCTATAAATCCTTATTTTGCTATAAGGAACCTAACCAGACTGCAACCAACAGCTACTCTCCGGGCTATGTGCCCCGCCGAGCGCTGAATTACAAGTTACAAATCTGGCGCGTTAAGTGTAATAATTGCATATTACCATCAAAACGCTAATGCTTCGATTGCAACCGCTGGATGGCGCCTGCTGGCTGTTTTACATGTCGCTATTGTAAAAATACCGGGATGTACTATAGTCAAAGGATTCTCATGTCGGTCGTCGCATACCTACCTTGCACTGACGAGAGCCAACAGCTCGAAACTGCAGTCTGCAAGTGGTGTGTGACGACTGGCAAGGGAGCTCCTTTAAGTAGGATCAGTCTTTCGGCTGGTGTTTGTTGCAATCGAAGCATTAGCGTTTTGATGGTAATATGCAATTATTACACTTAACGCGCCAGACTTGTAACTTGTAATTCAGCGCTCGGCGGGGCACATAGCCCGGAGAGTAGCTGTTGGTTGCAGTCTGGTTAGGTTCCTTATAGTAAAATAAGGATTTATAGAGGAGTTTGCGACTAAAAATATTATGTTTAACTTGGTCCGTGTTCAAAGTTATGGTGTGACATAAACGATTTGCTTCTCAATATATCAAAATGTTCAGCACTATTTTTTACACGGAAATTTAATCAGATTCTCTACAACTACAAAATAAATGGTATCCCCTTAAATAGGCCGGAAACTGCCAAAGACCTAGGGGTTACAGATTAAATGTGATGTCCCTATAGACAGGAGGTAAATAAATATGTGTATTTTTGTGTACAAAGTAATTAATAATAGAATTAGGTGCCCTTTGCTGTTAGATCATCTAAACTTTTTGGTACCTCGGTTGGCAAATAGAAATAGTTCATATTTTTTCTTATGTTAAGCAAACACCAATGTATGGTACACTACCCCTATTCTCATTTAATAGATTTTTAAACATTGTTTTTAAGTCAGTATTTAAATAAATTTTGCAGCGTTGATTACTAGGATTTATTATATCATATTTATAGGTACTGTTTATATATGTATGTGTATACATTTTTTGTATTCGCACTTTGACACTTTTTGTCTTTGATTTTCCTGTTTTTTTCTTCTTCATGTATGTAATAGACCCTATCAATGGACTATGTCTATTGGGCTCTGTACTAAATAAATAAATAACTTATCGGGGTGTTTTCGTCTTATACGCAACATACTGTATGTTATATGAAACTCTTTTGTCTTGCAGGTGGGTACTGTAACACCATCGTCTTTATTTTCTGACTGCACCTGGTTAATAGGCAACCATTCAGACGAACTTACACCTTGGATACCTGTAATATCTCTCAGAAGCTCTCCACACACAAATTTCTTCGTCCTTCCTTGTTGTCCATATGACTTCAGCGGACAAAAATATAGTAGAACTAATACTTCTGTTAGTCAGTACTCGGATTATCTAGGATATATCCAGAAAGTCTGCGATATGTGTGGATTTAATACTGAAATAGACAAACTTAGAATTCCCTCCACCAAAAGGACTTGTTTAGTAGGAATTAGGAAAAGAGTTTGCAAAACAGAATTGGACAGAATAAATAGTGAAATTAATATGTTTATTGATACTCGATTGTCAGTGACAAATTTTAAGGCCAGATGTGATACAGAAAAAGTAAGGAATTGCACTCAGTTGGACCGAGATCTTGTACAGAAATTAATTTTATGCTGTGTTAGTAATTTGTTAGTTCAAGAGTGTTTTATAAAAAAAATCAATGGGGATGTTTGGAATAAAGGTGGCAGTCTTACACTTTCTGATTTATCTAAAAAATTACCCTCTGACAATTTGAAACAGCTAAAAAAAGAATGTGGAGGTTTGCAAACTCTGCTTAGAAATCACAGGTATTTGTTTGACATAAGAGAAGGAAAAGTATTAGTAAGAGAACCTCCACAATTGAATGAGGACACGAAGAAGTACAAGGGAAAACCATGTTGGTTTTTAAGACATCATCCTAATGGTTGTCTGAATACTTCAGAGGAATGTGCTTATCAGCATTAGTTTTTTTATAAATAGATGATAATAGCTGTATAGATACGTCAAAAACCCATTTTAAAAGATTAAGAGGTTAAAAGGTAATCCTTGCCCATTATGTTAAAGTTAATATATGTATAGTGACTTTTCCTAAACCTTTCTTTTATCCAATATAGAGCACAATATAGTAGTAGTATTCTTTTCGTTAATTTTGATCTTTTTGTCTAAGAATGATACCTGAGTAATATAATCTAAATAAATTTTTTTAAACTAGTTTTCTTGTGTATATTTTTTCTTAACAGATCCTTGAAATTATTTGTGACCATCTTCTAGCCATAAATAGGGCTTTGAAACAATCACTCGTAGTGGTTATACAGTATCTAAGTTTTAATTCAAATATATGATAAATTATAGTTGTCCTTTATTTTGATATTGTTTAATGTTCTGAGGACATATTTGGCAAGTTAGGTATTTTAGGCAGAGATTTGGTAATATTAGATACCCATATGCACTGTGAGTATGGACATACTTCATGTATTTTCTTATTTCTGCCTCTTTCGATACTATGGTCTTGTAGATACCCAATAATGTACCTCTCTTTCTAAGCGGGTCTGAGTTGACTGAGACGCTGCACGCGCAGGACGTAATATTGGACGCAGTTTGTTCTATCCAGGGACGTATGCGTTGTATGCCCCATTTCTCTCATTTCGTCATGTTTTGTCACAGTGTTCGTGTTTGTGTCGTGCTTAAACAAATAAACCATGGGAAAAAAATGTATTGTGTGTGGATCATCTCCAAGCACCACAAATGGCAAATTATTAAACTTTCATCAGTAAGTATAAAACAGAGATGAAATAGACGGATGTATGATGATGCCGCAAGAAACTTCTGAAACAATTTCTTGAAAACAACATATGGCTAAGCATCATTTTAGAAAAATGTCATAGTTTAAAATTCAATACAAGTTATGTTTACATTCTAATTTCCATCGTTATTTTTTTATGTTTACATTCTAGTTTCCATCGTTATTTTTTAGATTTCCTGTGGATAAAAACAGACGAACATTTTTCAACTCCAAGTTGCCAAACGAACTTTAAATTTCGTTAAACACGTTGTAAATGACAAAAGCAAAAAAATAAGGATGTTGTCTATTGAAAAAACGAGGTTAGAGAAACGTATATCATCATTGGCAGAGCTGTTGTCGGAACTTAGAGCCCATATATCCGACGAAGGTGTTGCAGCTATTATGCAAGATTGTTGATTTAGGTTTTTGAGTTTACAGAAAGTTATATGATTTAGTTTAAATTAATATAGGGATCTGGATATTCTAAATATATTTTTTGTTACAGAATGGCACTCCGGATGCCCTAAAAAATATAATGGACAGGCAGTTTTCTGCAAGAAATGTAAAATATACTCCAGACTTGCGAGCGTTCGAACACTGCACTTTTATTCAGTGGCTGCTTACAGTTTTGTAAGAGAACAATTGAAAAATTTACTATCCCATCCTGACACAAGTCGGCAGTGGTATCTTATTGTCGATGGGAGTCCAGGTTTGACAGCCGAGACTTTTTGGCCAATAAACTGAAATGCCAACAAAGTGACAGAAAAATAATTGTAAATATCGCTGTTGATGAAATGTCTATTTGCGATGGGATAGAATATCAAAATGGAAAATATTATGGCTATATTGACTTGGAAACTAGTTTACAGAATGACAGTCACAACAACGAAAAAGCAAAAAATGCACTAGTTTTCATGGCAGTTGCTTTGAACTCTGATTGGAAAATCCCGTTGGGATATTTCCTCATAAATGGTTTAGGTGGCAATGAAAGGGCCAGTTTATTGAAAACATGTTTGAATGTTTGAAGTTACTGCATGACACAGGTCCCGAGTGCTACACAATTACTTTCGATGGTACCGCCGTAAATATTACTATGTGCAATTGTCTAGGTGCAAATTACACTTTAAATGGAAATTTCAGACCCTACGTTGATAATCCAGCAAATTCAAAGGAAATTCAAACTGTATGGGACGGTTGCCACATGGTAAAATTAGTACACATTGCATTATAGGAGACAAGGGTGTTTTAGTAAGTCCAAAATGACACAAAATGGAGTGACGCTTTATTGTTGCTCTATATCAAACACAGAAAAATGAGGGATTGCATGCGGCAAGGCATATTAATTATAAAAATGAAATAATGAAAGTGTGTTTAGCTGTGCAGATATTAAGCAAGTGTTAGCAAAGCTTTGCTGTTGTGTAAAGAACTGAAACTGACAGGCTTTGAAGGTTGTGAAGCAACTCAGAATTTTGCCTAATTATTAATAATATATTGATATTTCAAACTCGAGAATTTTTTTCCACAAAAGTGAGTATGGCCAGCCATTATCCACCAAAAATGTTGATATTTATTCAAAAAAAATATTGGAGTATATTGATTATTTAAAATAATTGTATAACTGGTGGTCAAGAGGTGGGCGCACTTGCCTCTCACCCAAAAGTTCCGGTTTCGATCCCCGGTCGTGGCAGTGGAAAATACTGTAAGAGGCATTTTTCCACTATACACGGATATTGGGCGTATGTCCCTTGTCTCTACATGTGTAGCCCCCTCCCACACAAGGCTCTTCTAGAGATAAAGGCGGTCGTCATTACCTGTGGTGTTATTTGTAATTAAGAGACACCACTGGAAATTTACTTGTAAATAGTAGACGAAAGACAGGGTTTTTGGGATTAATCATATGTTTAACCTGTGTACAGAATTTGTACAACAATTTAGTGACTACAAATTATTTAAAATTTATTTTGACTTACAAATTAAGCCAAGATCATATAGAATTTTCTTCGGTGCTGTTAGACAGAGAGGTGGATTTTTCAGAATTTCCTTATCTATAGAATAGAATAGAATAGAATTTTATTGGTCATAAATACACAAATTGTGTTTTGACAGGTCAAATAACACTTTTAAACAAAACATGACAATCAGTGTCATTAAGTACAAAAAAAACGTAATATATGTATAAACGAATAAAAATAATAAATAACATGTAGAGTATATAACATTGCAACACAAGAGAAAATAAAAAACTAGACAGTCGACGCTAAACATACAATGAACACTAAAATATAACTTTAATAAGTATTTAGTAAGATATTTCATTAGTGCATTATTCGAAGTATTTGCACATGTCGAAAATACAAAATGCGGTTTGTACACCAAATACGTAATTTAATACATAACTAAATAATTAATACTTATAAATAACGAGATAAAAATAAAATAAAATAAAAATTTCAACAAGAAATCAGTAAGCTAAAATGGAAGAAAAGTCAGCATTTAAAAATTCGGTTAAACTATAGAAGGTATTTTCGGTTAAAAAACGTTTTATGACAGCTTTATAACGACTATAATCCAGTTCCCGAATTCTGTGGGGTAACGCATTAAAGAATTTTATTGAATAGTACCCTGTCCCATCACGTGTTTTTGATAGACGCAAAAAGTCAATGTTTAGTTGATTTTTATTACGAGTAGGGTACGAGTGAATCTGATCACGTGGTGTGTAACTTCTTTCATTGTCTTTCACATAGAGGAGGCATTGCAATATATAAGCGCTATACAAAGTTAGAATCTTTAATTTTCTGAATGAGTCTCTGCAATCGTCTCTGTAGCCTAAGCCCGCAATTACTCTTACTGCACGTCTTTGGATAGCAAATACAGATGCAGTATGTGAGGAGTGACCCCAAACCAAAATTGCATAGGTGATTACTGAATGTATTGTTACGTGCTTACAATTTTCAGTAAACACTCCGTGGATTCGAATAACTTGCAACAAGAATTTTCACTAACCACTGATTTATTTAATCACTAAAATTACACTAGCAAATACTTAAAAATCACACAACTAATAATAACTTAATCTAATATAATTTCACTACTTTTAAAACACTAAGCACTTTACTTTTGTTCTTAAACTTGTCAACTCTTGTCTAACCTAAAAAACTCTCTTGTCTGTTTACTTCATTAAACTGCATACTTCACTCAACTGAACTCTTCTTCTACAAACTGTTTCTGTAACCAGAACCACAGATTACCCAGAACTGTACTGGATACTAAACTGAACTGTTTATCCTTCACTAAACTGTACTGTACTCTTCTCCTATCTGCTGGCTTCACCTCTTTATATACCCACTTGGAATGTCCAGAATATCATTGTAGAACTTTCCACAAATATACTGGAATTCTCTAGAATTTTCTTAGGCACTACTAAATGGTGGTTCGCCAGTTGGCCCACAGATGGCGCCACCCTTCTGGCCAGGGAGTAATTACAACTCTCCTCTCTGTTAGAGGGCAGCACATAACACTGCCCCCTCCTTAAGCCTGAACGTCCCGGTCAGGCATTTCAGATACCCCAGTATACTTTGCCAACCTGTCCAGGTGCACGATCTTCATCTTGGACTTCTTTCTACGTTGAATCCTATAAACAACGTCGTTGATCCGAGTGATGACAGAATACGGTCCTTCCCAAGGTGAGCGAGGCTTCGAGAATCCTTCTTCACTCCGCTGTGGGTTATACAGCCAAACCGAGTCCCCCACCTTGAATCCTGCTGAACTGGCATTGCGGTCATATCTAGCCTTCATTCGATCACCACTCCCTGTAGGTGACCTCTTGGCAGCCACATTTGCACAAACCTTGCAACTGCGACACCAAGCCTCTACATCCTGACAGCTATTTACCCAGTAAAATCGCTCCCGTACTCTAGCCAAAGTCTTATTTCTGCTAAAGTGCTCTCTGGATATTCCCTCGTGCACTTCCCGAAGTACTTTTGGTACTCGGCACCTGGGTATCAGCAACCGCATGGTAACTTCTTTCCCATCCGGGCTCTCCCATGCTCTCCGTAATAGGCCATCTATAACCCTAAGTGAATCCCATTGCGCCCATAAAGCCTTCAGTCCAACACTTTTACTGGAAACGTCTTTCCATTCCGGGCGGATTCCTTTTTCTTTCGCCTTCAACATTGGTCCAATTTCATCGTCATTCAGTTGTTCCTCTCTTAGAACTTCCTTTGTCCAATCCTTCGGAACCTCCATCTTAACTGCCTTCACTTCTGCTATATCCTGCTGCGTTTTTACATTCTCGGTATTCACTTCCTTAGGGCTCCTCTGGCGACAGTACCTCTTGACATGCCCCAATTTGCCGCAATTATAACAGCGGATTACTTTTGTCGGACCTCCAGCACTTCGCTGCTGCTTCGGCTCCTGTTTCGGCGGTTGCGGTTCCTGTTTCAGCTCCGGTCGCGAACTTAATTCGTTTAGTAATTGTGCGACCATTTTCTGTATGTCTGTTAACATAACAATCAATCTCATCTTATCAGAGCGAACTTCCTCTTTCTTTGCAGTGTTTACTTCCCCAGGATTCCGTTCTCGACACTGCCGCATCATATGTCCTGGTTTGCTGCACTGATAACACCGAATCACCTTCCTTGGCTGTCCATCGCTCTGTTCTCTTTCCTGCTTCCTTGGAGCATCTGGTTTGTTCATCAACTGGCTTATCATTTTGTGCAGGTCAGCCATCAAAGATTCCATATTTGACTTTTCTAAATGGTTCTCTTCTTCTACTTTCATGGCTCGTACTCTTGGATGTAGAGTCTCTTCATAAGCGGCCTCAACTTCGAGGGCATGGATCAAGGCTTCTCTACCAGTCTTAGCTCGAGTTAATCTAAGGACTCGCCTGATCTCCTCATCTCTTATGCCATCGATGAAAGTACCAACTATTAATTGTTCCTGGAATTCTTTGGGTGCATCCGGGTAAGCCAGGTATGTCAGTCGCTCAACAGCTGCTTCAAAATCTTGTAAACTTTCCCGTCTTTTGTGTGCGTGTTTTGAGCTGAGTCCGGTATACCTGGGCGAGGTGTTGGTCGCCATATCTTAGATCTAGTGCAGCCTCCAAAACTTTAAAATCCCGTTGCTGCGTTACTGGGATAGTCTGAAGCAACTCTGAGGCTTGACCTCTTAATGCTAGCACCAATGCCATAGCTTTGTCTTCGTTACTCCAATTGTTTGCATATGCCGCTGCCTCAAATTGTCTTTTATAGGTTGACCAAGAAGTTTGACCATCAAAGGAAGGCGGTTGTAATCGAGGACCTGATGATGATAATACCAGCTGACCTCCTTGTTCTCTTAACAGTCGCTTAAGTCGCTCTACCTCTCCTTCAACTGCACGAAATTTTTCTTCCATATCAGTAACTTTCCCTTTAACTCCACTAACTTCCCCTTCGACACCAGTAACTTTTCCTTTGACTTCAGTTACTTCCTCTTCAACCTTATTTACTTTTCCTTTGACATCACCTACTTCTTCTTCGACTGCGGTCACTTTTCCTTCCACGCCAGTCACTTTTTGTTCAACTTTATCTACTTTTTCCTTGACCTCATTAGTGGCTGACAGGATAGCATCTTGTTGCACCTGTATAATTTTTCTCAATTCTTCTTGACGTCTCTCTTGTTCTTCTTTTTCTTCTTGGCGTCGTTTCTCTTGCTCTTCCTTTTCTTCTTGGCGTCGTTTCTCTTGCTCTTCCTTTTCTTCTTGACGTCGTTTCTCTTGTTCTTCTTTTTCCTCTAGCATCATTTTTCTAAATGCGGCGAACATGTCTTGCATTTGTTTTTCAGCGGCCATGCTTCTTGTTTCCATTCAAAAACTAACAAACAACACTAACAAGTCTTATTTAAAGTCTATATCTGGTATACGTCAAATATGTCCACAAAATCCTCGCACTAGCACAAATAAGTCTTGTCCAATATCGATATCACTTTCCAGTTCGACTCACTTCACTATCTCCAGTGGTTTCCAAATAGAACACTATGGAACTTTGTCGAATTCTTCAAAAATTCTGTTGCAATTCCGCTTCCGACACCAAATGTTACGTGCTTACAATTTTCAGTAAACACTCCGTGGATTCGAATAACTTGCAACAAGAATTTTCACTAACCACTGATTTATTTAATCACTAAAATTACACTAGCAAATACTTAAAAATCACACAACTAATAATAACTTAATCTAATATAATTTCACTACTTTTAAAACACTAAGCACTTTACTTTTGTTCTTAAACTTGTCAACTCTTGTCTAACCTAAAAACTCTCTTGTCTGTTTACTTCATTAAACTGCATACTTCACTCAACTGAACTCTTCTTCTACAAACTGTTTCTGTAACCAGAACCACAGATTACCCAGAACTGTACTGGATACTAAACTGAACTGTTTATCCTTCACTAAACTGTACTGTACTCTTCTCCTATCTGCTGGCTTCACCTCTTTATATACCCACTTGGAATGTCCAGAATATCATTGTAGAACTTTCCACAAATATACTGGAATTCTCTAGAATTTTCTTAGGCACTACTAAATGGTGGTTCGCCAGTTGGCCCACAGATGGCGCCACCCTTCTGGCCAGGGAGTAATTACAACTCTCCTCTCTGTTAGAGGGCAGCACATAACAGTATTAAACCATGGTATGCCGTTAAGATGGTTGTCTGCGATACGCAATTTACAAGGCAGTGTAGAAGAAATATATTTTTGGAAACCTTGTTGCAAATAAAATTAGAATTTTTTTCCCACGTTAATTTGTTATCCAGTTGAACACCTAGAAATTTTACACAATCGGAGGAAACAACATCGTCTAATGTCTGGAATCTTAAGCTAAAGAGCATTGTTTCAGTCTTACTCTTGTTTAACATTAGCCTATTTGATAGGAACCAGTCATGAATAGTTGACAGGCTATCGTTCACGCTAGATCGTAATGCCGTGGTATCCGAGTGACTAAAAATCACGATTGTATCGTCCGCAAAAAGTACCGATTTAGCTCTTACAGTATTATCAGGGAGGTCATTTATGAAAATGAGGAAGAGGGTTGGGCCTAATACAGAGCCTTGGGGTACCCCAAATCCTATATCTGTAAATTCGGAATTCCTGTTGTGGTGGTGCACAAATTGAGTTCTCTCTTTTAGATAAGACGTAAGTAATTTCTGACTGTCAGTGGAAAATTTATAGAAATCCATTTTTTTTAGCAAAATATCATGAGATACACAGTCAAAAGCTTTGCTCAAATCTAAAAACTGGATATATGAGATTTCACTTTGTTCGAAACCCCTATTTATTAAGTTAGTCAATGTATTTATGGCTAGTGTAGTAGATGACTTAGATCTAAACCCAAATTGACAGTTATTAAACAAATTGTACCGATCAAAATAAGATGTTATCTGAGATTTTAAGACCATTTCAAAGATTTTAACAAAAAAAGATATAATGGAGATTGGCCTATAATTAGAAGGATCATCAATACTGCGTTTTTTTATAAATAGGAATGACTTTTGAAACTTTAAGAATTTTCGGAAATACGTTGTTCCTGATGCACTGATTCATTAGATTGGTTAACGGGATGTAGATTTGGTATTTAATACAGTTTAGAATTTTAAGGTTTAAGTCGTAGGGATCTTTACTGTTGGTGTTTTTTAAATTTTTTATTATATCTAGGATTTGTATGTAAGAGACTTCCGAAAAATTGAAATTACTATTCAGCCCTCCCGCTTGGGCGTTATTTAAGTAATACTCGAAGTTTCGATTAGAGGGAGGCAACATATTAACGGTGTGTTCGGCAATCGTCCCAAAGTAATTGTTAAATTCACTTGGAGATAAGTTTGAAACGGGATTGGATTTGTGGGACTGTTTTTCGGAATTAATTATATGCCACATAGCTTTATTAGGGTTTTTACTAAGCGTGATGTAGTCATCATGTACCTTTCTTTTTGTCTTATTCAGTTCAGACTTGTACAATGCCTTTTTTAACTTAATCTGGTTTTTTAAATAGGGTGAAGGATTCATTTTATAAATGTCTTGCAAGAAATGTAACGAGTCTCTCATTTGTCTTAGATAATCGGTAAACCAATTTAACTTAGTCCGTTTATTGTCGGTTGAAATTTTTGTTTTTTCCGGAAAGGCCGAGTCCATTGCAGAAGTAATTATGTTTAAAAAGATTTCAAATTTTGTCTTTATAGTAATTGACGGATCGCTAGTGAAACTCCAATCGGTACATTTTAAGCAGTCATTTAACTCCAATAAACCCAAATCGGTAATTGGCCTAAAATTAATTCTTTTAGAAGAGATATTTGTTGTATTATTATATATACTTAAATTTAAACCCATGTGGTCAGATAGGCTTGGATTAACAGTAGTAATTATACAGGAATTCTGAGAGAAATTTACAAATATATTGTCCAGGCAGTTTGAATTACGCGTAGGGGATTTGTTCAAAGCAAACAAACCGTATGACGCAAACAAATCAGTGAGTGTATTAGCATTCTTACCTGGATTATGGAAATGCACGTTGAAATCTCAAGTGACAATGATTTTTTTATTTTTAAGTGGAAGAATTTCTAGGGCGTGAGAAAGTTTTTCCAAAAATATGTTGAAGTCCCCACTTGGTGACCTGTAGGCAGTAACAATATAATAATTGTTATCGCAGACAACAGCGGCAAATTCACAGTGAATTTCAACAGAGAGTTGTTCAATCTTCAAAATAGAAGAACAGTTATACTTTTTTAGGCAGAGTATTGCAACACCCCCATGAGTAGCGTTTCGCCTAGCAAACCAAGAAACTGAACTATAGTCAATTATATTCATATATTCAATCTCATCATTGAGAAACCAATGTTCATTTATACATAGCACATCGAAGATATTTTCGGATAAAAACACATTAAACTCATTTAACTTATTTCTCAAACACTGTACATTTAAATGAAAAATATTAAAGTTTCTATTTACACCACTTTTGTTGACAGCCTTTGAATGCGTATCCTTTAGATCGTATGTTTTCCTTAATTCAGCAATGTCACTTGTGAAAGTCGTGGGTATAAAAAAGAAGAAAGTGGTAAGCCTACGTTTCGTTCCTCATTTGGTAGTGCAATTGATGGTTCCTGGTCCTGTTGTTGGGAGGACAATATAGGTACCTCGTTTGTTTTGTGCTGATTACTTCTGTTTTCTGTGGTTGTTATAAACCTTACATTCCCTTCAAAGTTTTCGACTTCGTCATCAACCAATATCGATTCCGAGTTTTGTACTGGGTATGCTTCACAAAATTGGTTGATATCTTCCAAAGGTGGTGTTTTTTCATATTCCTTATACTTCTCCTTTAAAAATAATTTGGCACCACATAAATGATTTTTAAAAGAAAACCGAATTCTCACTACTGCAGTAATTATATCACATACCTCTCTTACAGACATGTTAACATTTTCTTGATTCAGTCTACGTCGCTTTTTTGGAACTTCTGTATTCACTGGTTCATTTGTTAAGGGAGGTAAATTATTTTTAATTTTTACAATTTCTTTTTCAAAATTATCTATGCATTTCTGGACTTTTATAAAGTCTGTTTCAATTTTTTGTAGCTGGCTAAATAAAATATCAACATGTGGCATGACTTTTGAAAAAAAATTTAACCAAAATAAAAATGAATCATCTTCTGGCCATTTAATAAATGCAGCCGCTTGAGTCACTGTTTTTCAGAGTTGTATTGTTTTGGAATTCCTCACGTTATATTTTCAAAGCATTCAGTAAGGTTGTCATTATTGTTGTATACACTGTACTACGCGAGAGTTAAAATTCCATCGTATTTGAGAAGTTCTTGGAATGCATTTGTCACAAACATGTTGCAAAGCTGCTTTTCTGTCTGGCGATTGAGAAAAAAAAGTTGATTTGGCATTCAAATTTGAAAAAAATTCGTACACTACTGATGCTTAAAACTGCTTGTTCTACTAGAACAAGCAGTTTTATTAAGCTGATGAGCATAGCAATATACAAAATGTGCATTTTTGTACTGTTCTAAAATGCATTGAGACAGTCCATCTGCATCTTGACTTTTCAGATTTGCAAACCCCCAAAACCGCTCAAATATTTTTCCATTTAGTTCGTAACGTAATACAACTACAGTTTGAGTTGATACATATGTAGTCTCATCAGCCATAAGTGCGAGATATGCAGATTCTTTAATTTCTCCAAGAATATGTTCACGACAAACCTCGAACATACATTGCAAAATTTCATTCTGAATAGATTTTGATGTGCCCTTGAACACTGTTACTTCTTGAATATGGCTATTAAAGGCACTATCAGCGTTTGCTAAAAAATCAACCAATTCTAGAAATACCCCTTTATTTGAAGAGACTTTTTCTCGTCGTGACCGCGAAGGGCAAGTACACGTTCCGCGCTGTTTTAATACGTCTATTATTTTTGAGAGTACATGTTGATTTTTTATCACAGTCTCATTATGCTTACGAATTGGTCCGCATAAGCCGTACTTTGAAATGTAGCAACTTTCCTAAAAATTGAAAACTGACTAGATGTTTCGTACTATTTTCGGGTTTTTTAATTTCTATAGAAATGTGCTTTAAATCGTTTACCCCATTTTTTGTCCACTTATCATCGCCCCCAAAAAGCAGACGTACAAAACAAAAGGACGAATTTGTTTCCTCGCAACCACAAATCCAAATAGTTTTAATGTATATCTTTTTGCCAAACTTACGCATAAAAGCATTTTTATTTTTGCACTGTCGCTGCTCTTGCACTATATTCAAAACTGGCGTTGGACGGCCGTTTTGTTTTATTTCAAGTTTTTCACTTAAGCTCAAGCGCCTAACTATAAGTATTTAATTTCACTCACTTTCATAATTAATTATGTCTTTTGCACTTTTGCCGTCTAGTCTAATGTTTAATAAAAATTTTAAAAAATCTGTAATGTAAATTACATTATGTATGCAACAAATTGATAAACTTTTTAAAAAAGCGTGATAACCTCAAAACAATTTCATATGTAAAAAGCAAAGAAAACAGAAACGACGAAGCAATTAACTCCTACACAGCCATGGGCGGACTGACCAGATCCTCAATAGATAACGAAACAAAACGCATAACCCCCTCCCATTCTTTCACTTGTTGCCATGACGACCGCCGTACATATTTTAGGCGGAATATCTGGAGCCCATTTCAGTGTTTTTACATGCAATTTGGAAGTTCAATTAAATTGATCTCAAGTGAGGAGAGTATGCCGTTTGTTTTTTATTATTTTTAAAAAATAGTCGTAAAGCAGGTTATCGGGAGATTGTCTATTGTTGTTATTTATTGTTTTAAATTTGGCAGAGAGGGCGGCGCCCCAGAGCCCTCCCGCACCGGCCGCCACTGGTATAATTTAGTGTCGAAACAATTTGTTTAAAATTGGAAGGCATAATTCGTCAATATCAAAATATTGTATTTCAAATAAAAAATGTTAAAGAATTTTTAAAACTTAGGGTATTTCAAAATTTAACAAATGTATTTGACTCTGAAACAATGAAAGATCATATATTCGCAAGAAGTTATCGATAATCATAAAGTTTTATAAATTAAATTAATTGCCGAACTGTACATGAAAGTTAGGTTACATTTTGAAGCAAACAAACAAAATGATGCAACAATTAAAATTAGAAGTAAATTAACTAAGTGTATATTGCTTCACAATGAATAAAGTTTTCAAACATTAATTGGAAATATTTTATTTAATTACCTATTCATTTCATGTACTTCTCCCTCCATAGGTGGGTTAAGTACTGCTCAAAATATTTTTAAGTAGGTACGTCTCTGTGGGGGAATGGAATAAATTCATATTTGACACATTTTGCTTGACCAATCCGCAACTCAGCCAGTTCATTTTAACCCAATCGGCAACAGGTTTGATATAAAGAGAGATAGGACAGACCCCTGCTAAAAGTTCTTTGTGGTTTAAAAGAAGACATCCGATCATAATTATGTCTGCACTAGTGTCGGACATCTTGTATCACAGTTGCGAGTTCATATCGGTATCTAATATTACCAAATCTCTGATTTTAGGAAACACAAAAGATAGTTTCTCACTATTACCAGAAGCGTACGGCAGGGACAGAAGAGTAGTTCCCCCTCCCCCCAAATTCTACGCCACTGGTGAAAGCCCCTTTTCAGTATAATTTTTTGGTTTTTAAACGCGTTTTATATGACAATAATGTAATTGTAACGATAAAATAGTTATTTTTCTAGGTAATTAAAGTTAAAAATAGGGCTGCACAATATTCTGAATATAATGTTTTAATTTATTATTCATATTTGTATTGATCATTTAGTCATCTTTACATAAATTGCATTGGTTACGTTAAATAAGTTTTATAGTTGAAATCACGAATGTTGTCATTCACGTTATCAGTTTATGCACTTATCAACAACAATGCGAATTTTCTATTTTTGTAAATACCAAGCGCATAGGATGTAAATAACAGACAGTCATGTCTGCGGAGGCTAAGACAATAGTTCAAAGCGTAACGATGCAGTTTATAGATGAATAATACAACCGCTAGTCGTAGCCGCAGCCAATGTTTAGCATTCTGTCAGTTCTCTGTTGATTTATTAGTGTATAGTGGACACAATGACATATCAAATGTATCGATTGAATATTTCTATTTGTTTTTTATAAGTTTTTAGTGTTTCTTAGTGTGATATTTTAAGATAAATAGTTTGTTGGGACTTTTGTTTTACTGTTTGTAAAGAAACTATCCTGGCGGCATCAAAAGCAAAGACATAGATGGGGGGGGGGGTAGTGGAGGTGGTATCCCCCCCAAGAAGGGAAGGGCTAAAAAGTCAGGCGAGAGTTAGAGTGGCTTATATGCAGATCCTTATAATTTTTTGGTTTTAATGGTTTAATAATCCCTAATTAATTGTTATTTTATTCAATACGAATCATACGATATAGTATATCTGTGACATTAAAAAAAAATCCATTTTTAAAATTCTTTACATTAGCCGCCACCCTCCCCCCCATTCAAGAAAAATTTATTTACGCCATTGTCAATGATATGCCATGCGTGTCATTCTGTGTGGCCTTGAGATGATTTGATCGACATGCATAATTTAATTTTTTTTAATTGTATTTAAGCTAACTACTTAACTCCTTGGCCGGAAATATGGAGATTTAACCTAAAGTGGGGGGCGAGAGTAGGTGCGTCTTTACTATGTACATACTTCGGCATGCGATGTAAAGCAACGTCAGGCGCAGTTAGTAGTTGGATGGGTGACCATTCCAACGGAAACCGCGTCCTCGCCTCACACATCTTCCAGTGGCTTGTATATCTGCGTATGCGCGGAAGTTATACAACCTTAGGCGAGGGTTGTACAGGAGATATACCATCCTTAGGAGGGGATGTAAAGCCGTTGGTCCCTTGTCTATTAAATGTTAGGCAAGTAAAAGATCCCTACTCTTCTTAAGGAAAGAGGTTCGGCAAAATTCCTGGTTGGGGGTAGCTCGTCTACAGGCGTCGGTGTTAGGCCTCAGTAGCGGAAATAGGCCGACGTTAAATAAACGTATAAAAAAAAAACCTAAAGTGTTTAGATAAACCACCAATATTGAACTAAAAATGCCTAATTCAAACTGTAATAAATGTAATGAAACATTTGATACTGACAAAGATCCCCTTGCTGTGTGTGATATATGCAGCAAAGGTATATGTCAACAATGCTCGAAATTAACCTCGACTGAACTGAGAGCTGTCACTCTCAAAAAAAGATCAATATCCTACTGGTGTATTGACTGCAAATTAATTCCAGCATCAATAGCAGACTTCAAAATCGAGATTTCTAATATAATTCATAAACAACTTGAAACATATTCTTCAGAGATGTCAAATAAGCTAGCAACATTTCTGACCAACATCAAAGAATCTAACGTAGAACTAGTAAAATTCTTGACAGAAAAACCTCTACCAACAGCTGTCACTAATGATACTAATGAAAAGCACCCAAAAGAGAATGAACATAGGAAATCAAATATCATACCGATAAAGGATTTAAAATCACAAGTTGATAATCTTCGAAAGAATTTATAGCCTTGAGAAATTCGATTAGAGATATCCGTGCTTATTTGCCTAATACTCTTGAATCACCTAAAACTATAGTGGTTCCCACTACCTCTAAGTCACCTCGGACACAACGCAAAACCAATTCTTGTCTGAATGCAAATTTGAGTCCTAAACCCTCACAAATTCCTAATGATCAGACTAGGCCGAAAGTTAACAAGCCACAGAAAGGCATAATAGGAACGAGGAAGTCAAATAGCTCAAAAATCTCTGCTGCCGTTTTCCCTCAGAAAACAGCCATATTTGTTGGAAAGGTGTCACGTGATGTATCAGCAAAGGATATGCAGGAATATCTACAAGAAAACTTTAGAAATGAAACGTTTGTTGTCAAGGAACTGTTTGTGAGATCTGGTGAATACAACAGTTTTCGCATCGATGCCATGAAGAGTCTTGAAGAGGAGTTACTTAATCCTGAATTGTGGCCTGAAGATTTAATCATCCACAAATTTGAGTTTTTTCGATCCAGATCCCACCTACAAAAACGCTTTAAGTAATCAATCCAATGAATTAACTACACATTCATGCACTCAGTTAGACACCATTAGCCTATATTATCAAAACGTTAGAGGACTTAATTCCAAGATTGACATGTTCTTTACAGCAATTTCTGAGTGTAAATATGATGTACTTGGTTTAACTGAAACATGGCTCAACGAGAATGTCTCTTCTTCTGAACTATTCAATGATGAGTATGTAGTGTTTTGCTGTGATCGTAACTTTCATGAATCTGAGATTTCACGTGGAGGGGGTGTCTTAGTGGCTGCTAGATCGAACTTCTTAAGTTCCAGATTAGACTTTTCATATATAACCAATTTAATACTGTAACGTGCTTACAATTTTCAGTAAACACTTTGTGGATTCCAAATAACTTGCAACAAGAATTTTCACAAACCACTGATTTATTTAATCACTAAAATTACACTAGCAAATACTTAAAAATCACACAACTAATAATAACTTAATCTAATATAATTTCACTACTTTTAAAACACTAAGCACTTTACTTTTCTTCTTAAACTTGTCAACTCTTGTCTAACCTAAAAACTCTCTTGTCTGTTTACTTCACTAAACTGCATACTTCACTCAACTGAACTGTTCCCCCATCTGCTGGAGTCACCTCTTTATATACACACTTGGAATCCTTCTAGAACTCTTTTCTAGAATTCTCCATAGTTTTCTACCATGTAATAGATGATTGTTCGTCAATTGGCTCATAGACGGCGCCACCCTACTAGTCAGGGAAGTAACTAAGCTTCTGAGGAAAACTTTGAACATGAACTTAATCACATCTTTCCTTGTTAGAGGGCAGCACATAACACTGCCCCCTCCTTAAGCCTGAACGTCCTGGTCAGGCAATTCAGATTCCCCAACATACTTCATACTTCGCCAACCTATCCAAGTGCACGATCTTCATCTTGGACTTCTTACTACGTTGAATTCGGTAAACAACGTCATTGATCCGAGTGATGACTGAATACGGTCCTTCCCAGGGTGGGTGAAGCTTCGGAGATTTTCCCTTCTTTCGCTGTGGGTTATATAGCCAAACCAGATCGCCCTCCTTGAATCCTGCTGACGTTCCCTTCCGGTCATAGCGAGCCTTCATTCTGTCACTACTCCCTGTAGGTGACCTCTTGGCAGCCACATTTGCACAAACCTTGCAACTGCGGCACCAAGCCTCTACATCCTGACAGCTATTTACCCAGTAATATCGTTCCCGTACTCTAGCCAAGGTCTTATTTCTGCTAAAGTGCTCTCTGGATATTCCCTCGTGCACTTCCCGAAGTACTTTTGGTACTCGGCACCTGGGTATCAGCAACCGCATGGTAACTTCTTTCCCATCCGGGCTCTCCCATGCTCTCCGTAATAGTCCATCTATAACCCTAAGGGAATCCCATTGCGCCCATAAAGCCTTCAGTCCAACACTTTTACTGGAAACGTCCTTCCATTCAGGGCGGATTCCTTTTTCTTTCGCCTTCAACATTGGTCCAATTTCATCGTCGTTCAGTTGTTCCTCTCTTAGAACTTTCCTTGACCAGTCCTTCGGAACCTCTATCTTAACTGCCTTCACTTCTGCTATATCCTGCTGCTTCTTTACATTCTCGGCATTCACTTCCTTAGGGCCCCTCTGGCGACAGTACCTCTTGACATGCCCCAATTTGCCACAATTATAACAGCGGATTACTTTTGTCGGACCTCCAGCACTTCGCTGCTGCTTCGGCTCCTGTTTCGGCGGTTGCGGTTCCTGTTTCAGCTCCGGTCGCGAACTTAATTCGTTTAGTAATTGTGCGACCATTTTTTGTATGTCTGTTAACATAACAATCAATCTCATCTTATCAGAGCGAACTTCCTCTTTCTTTGCAGTGTTTACTTCCCCAGGATTCCGTTCTCGACACTGCCGCATCATATGTCCTGGTTTGCTGCACTGATAACACCGAATCACCTTCCTTGGCTGTCCTTCGCTCTGTTCTCTTTCCTGCTTCCTTGGAGCATCTGGTTTGGTCATCAACTGGCTTATCATTTTGTGCATGTCAGCCATCAAAGATTCCATATTTGATATTTCTAAATGGTTCCCTTCTTCTACTTTCATGGCTCGTATTCTCGGATGTAGAGTCTCTTCATAAGCGGCTTCAACTTCGAGGGCATGGACCAAGGCTTCGCTACCAGTCTTAGCTCGAGATAATCTAAGGACTCGCCTGATCTCCTCGTCTCTTATGCCATCAATGAAAGTATCAACTGTTAACTGTTCCTGGAATTCTTTGGGTGCATCCGGGTAAGCCAGGTATGTCAGTCGCTCAACAGCTGCTTCAAAATCTTGTAAACTTTCCCCAGCCTTTTGTGTGCGTGATTTGAGCTGAGTCCGGTATACTTGGGCGAGGTGTTGGTCGCCATATCTTAGATCTAGTGCAGCCTCCAAAACTTTAAAATCCCGTTGCTGCGTCACTGGGATACTCTGAAGCAACTCTGAGGCTTGGCCCCTTAATGCTAGCACCAATGCCATAGCTTTGTCTTCATTACTCCAATTGTTTGCGCATGCCGCTGCCTCAAATTGTCTCTTGTAAGTTGACCAAGAAGTTTGACCATCAAAGGAAGGCGGTTGTAATCGAGGACCTGATGATAATACTAACTGGCCTCCTTGTGCTCTTAACTGTCGCTTAAGTTGTTCTACCTCTCCCTTAACTACCTGAAATTTTCCTTCTATATCGGTAACTTTCCCTTCGACGCCAGTAACTTTTTGTTCAACGCCAGTAACTTTTTCTTCGACTGTAGTCACTTTTCCTTCGACGTCGGTAACTTTTCCCTTAATATCACTAATTTCTCCTTCGACGTTACCAACTTTTTGTTCAACTTTATCTACTTTTTCCTTGACCTCATTAGTTGCTGACAGGATAGCATCTTGTTGCACCTGTATAATTTTTCTCAATTCTTCCTTTTCTTCTTGTCGTTTTCTTTCTTGTTCTTCCCTTTCTTCTTGACGTCGTTTTTCTTTTTCTTCCTGACGTCGCCTATCTTTTTCTTCTTGACGTCTTTCTTGTTCTTCTTTCTCTTCTTGGCGTCGTTTCTCTTGCTCTTCTTTTTCTTCTTGACGTCGTTTTTCTTGTTCTTCTTTCTCTTCTAGCATCATTTTTCTAAATGCGGCGAACATGTCTTGTATTTGTTTTTCAGCAGCCATGCTTCTTGTTTCCATTCAAAAACTAACAAACAACACTAACAAGTCTTATTTAAAGTCTATATAGTCTTTGCCAGGTACAAGTCAAATTTTATTTAAAGTCTATATCACTTCTCAGTTGAAAGCACTTAAATAAAACTACACTAATTTCTAAGCAGAATGTTCCAGAAATTTCTTCACAGTAGCACAAATAGGTCTCGTCTAATGTCTATATCACTTTCCAGTTCGACTCACTTCACTATCTCCAGTGGTTTCCAAATAGAACACTATGGAACTTCGTCGAATTCTTCAGAAATTCTGTTGCAATTCCGCTTCTGACACCAATTGCAACGTGCTTACAATTTTCAGTAAACACTTTGTGGATTCCAAATAACTTGCAACAAGAATTTTCACAAACCACTGATTTATTTAATCACTAAAATTACACTAGCAAATACTTAAAAATCACACAACTAATAATAACTTAATCTAATATAATTTCACTACTTTTAAAACACTAAGCACTTTACTTTTCTTCTTAAACTTGTCAACTCTTGTCTAACCTAAAAACTCTCTTGTCTGTTTACTTCACTAAACTGCATACTTCACTCAACTGAACTGTTCCCCCATCTGCTGGAGTCACCTCTTTATATACACACTTGGAATCCTTCTAGAACTCTTTTCTAGAATTCTCCATAGTTTTCTACCATGTAATAGATGATTGTTCGTCAATTGGCTCATAGACGGCGCCACCCTACTAGTCAGGGAAGTAACTAAGCTTCTGAGGAAAACTTTGAACATGAACTTAATCACATCTTTCCTTGTTAGAGGGCAGCACATAACAATACATTCTATTGAGATTGTAGGTCTTAAAATGGACTGTAGTCACTCATCTATAATTATACTAGTTGTTTATATCCCTCCCAATATTCACCTAAATGAATTTGAATTATTTTTCGAACTACTAACAACTTATGAATACTTGTATAGTAAGAATATTGTTATCCTAGGAGACTTTAACATTCCTAACTATCATAACCCTGAAGTATTGGATAGTAAATGCATCACATTTAATAACAGTGTACAATTCCTAGATCTTACGCAATATAATACAATTCTGAATATAAATAACAGCCTACTTGACCTTATAGTGGCTAATATAATATGTAATGTCTCACTCAGTATTGATGGTATTGTTAAAGTAGACCCCCATCATCCTCCATTAAATATTATTGTATATACGGATAAACCTAAATATCTAAATTTTCCCACCGCGAATGTTGGAAAAAATTATAATTTCAGGAAAAGTAATTTTCCTATGCTATATGATCATCTACTCTCTATTGATTGGTCACCCCTCAAAACTTTCAAATGTTCTAATGAGGCTTGCTCATATTTTTATACTATCTTAGAATCAGCCTTTGATCGCTGGGTTCCTTTATACACAACACCGAGAAATAACAGAACGAAATATCCGGTTTGGTACACTAAAAATATTATAAACGATATTAGGAAAAAAGAAAGTATACTAAAAAGATACAGACAGACTAATGACATCCAGTACCACAACGAGTTCAAATTAATTCGTGCCAAAATAAAAAATAGTATATCTGAAGCGTATAGACAGCACCTAATCAGTATCGAACAGAGTATTCATTCTGATCCGAAAGCATTTTGGTCATACATTAACACCAAAAAAGGTAATACTAGAATTCCTGGCAAAGTGAACTTCCAGAATGTAACTTATGAAGATCCCCAGGACATAGTTAATGCTTTTGCCCACTATTTTTCTAGTGTCTTTAGACAATCTCACCCCTTAGATGTTCCAACAATTGAACCTTATGTTATGCAAAACATAAACCTTAAGAGTATCTCTGAGAATGACATTATCATGGCGGCAAAAAAACTGAAAGATCGTCTAACTGCTGGTGATGACAGAGTGCCCTGTTTCCTAGTGAAAGACTGTATAGGTGCTTTGGCTTTCCCCCTCTGTATATTGTACAATTTAGTATTGGAAACATCTACTTTTCCAACTATCTGGAAAATAGCTAAACTATGTCCTATTCCTAAAACTGGTGATCTAAACGATGTAAATAACTATCGTGCTATATCTATAATTTGTAACTTCGCCAAATTATTGGAGATCATATTATATAGGGCTATATATAGTAATATACAAAATATCCTATCTCCCTGGCAGCATGGTTTCATGGGGAAAAGGTCCACTATAAGTAACTTGGCTAGTTTTACTGAATATACCGTTAAAATATTGGACACTAGAGGCCAAGTTGATGTTATTTACACTGACATTCAGAAAGCGTTTGACCAAATCGATCACTATATCTTGTTAGAAAAACTGGATAGAATTGGTTTTAGCTTAAATCTTTTGATGTTATTCGAATCATATCTACTGGACAGAGAGCAATATGTTTATTACAACGGTTTTAAATCAAATATGTTTATATCAACATCTGGAGTTCCGCAAGGTTCCAACCTTGGCCCATTACTATTTCTTATATTTATTGATGATTTACTTAAGTTGTTAGATTGTAATAGACTAATGTTTGCTGACGATTTGAAAATTTATTCCTCGATTTGCACTGTAGATGATTGCCGAAACCTGCAACTTAATTTAGATAAAATTAATCAATGGTGTGACTCAAATAAACTGATTTTAAACGTCTCAAAATGTAAAATAGTAACTTTCACTCGTAAAAGTATGTCACTGTTATACAACTATGCAATTAACAACGTTTCTCTTATAAGATGCACAGAGGTTAAGGATCTGGGCATATACTTTGATTCATCACTGTCATTTTGTACACATATTGATCAGATATGTAATTCCGCGTCGAGAATGCTGGGATTTATCATACGTAACTCTCAGTCTTTTATTACCATAGAGTGCCTAAAAACACTATACTTCGCTTATGTTCGATCTAAGTTGGAATATGGCTCACTAATCTGGAATCCAATTTATGACTGTTACATAAATAGAGTGGAATCGATTCAACGTAAATTTGTCAAGTTTCTGGCCTATAGAGTGGATCGGACATACCCGCCTCAAGGTGCAGACCATATTTCTCTGTTGGATAGATTTGACCTATTATCTCTTAGTACTAGAAGGGTTAATATATCTCTAACTTTCTTATATAATTTAATTCACTATCATATTGACTGCCCCAACTTGTTAAGTGAAATCAAATTTAATATACCAAGAATATCTACAAGGCATCCCACTACATTTCAACCAAATCTATGTTTAACAAATATGATGTTAAAGTCTCCAATTAATACCATGTGCACAAACTATAATAATTTAAGCAATAACTGTGATATAAATTTTTCAAGTCTCAAATCTATATTATATTGTGATAATATTAATACGTAACGATATCCTGTTTTAAATATCCTTATTAACTTGTAATATTGATTTATTCTCTACTCTCTTTTATCTTATGTTATATACACTATTTGTTTTACCCTGTAATTGGTTTTACTGTTGGGTAATAAATAAATAAATAAATAAATAAATAAATAAATAAAATGTTCCTACTGACTGAGATACGGTGTTTTGTTTCCAATTTTAAAAATTATTTTTGCCATTATTTTGATGGTTTAATTTGAAAACAGATGCAACATTAGGTAACAATTTAAAATAAATACAACTACAGAGCAATACCGGGTATCCCAGCGAAAAGTGAGTCAACTTGACAACGAATTAAATTAAAAATGTGCCGATTTCACCAGTAACCTTTAGGGTTCAAAAAGATTTTTTCACTTTTTTGCCGGAGCATACAGTATTGGACAAAAATTAACGTTGTTTTGTGAATTTACCAAAATAACAGTATTTATAAATAATTTAATAAAAATAAAGAAATCACAACGAGTAGAATTAGTTTATCTCATGATAGATCTCATCATCCATAACGATAGTAGATGTGTGTCCACTCAATTATATATCCTATTATATGCCTACTAATGAATGAGGGCAATAATATAATACATGCCTAAACGCCCCAACAGAGGTAACGTTCTTTTGTCTGCCTGGAAAACTGAGATGAATTAATTTATAGCCAATAAATGTTGCTATTTCATCTAATCAGTTGCCCAATTTTTAGCAAAAAAATCAATGAGAGCTCGAGCATAAATATTTACACGAGCTTCTTTAAAGGTAAACATTCGGTTGTCTGCGTGGATGCTAGAACCGCATATAAATTCTGCCATACTAAATATATACCTAGAATACCATCATTAACAATGTATATAAATTTCAGCTTTAATAATAACATAAATTATTACACATTTTTCTTTTAGTACTTTCAAAATTATCTGCCAGGAAAACAAGAAAAAAAATAGAAAATATTTTTTTTCTCTGAGCGGTTCTAACAATTTTGATTAAATTTGACAGATAAATACTCCCTTATAGCACCAGCCTGATGGTATAGCCAGTGGCTCCCAGAAAAAGCAGGGGGATGAGCTTTAAAGGTTTTAATAATTTTTTTTAATCTAAAATGGTTTTAATCAAAATTAATACATGACTACTTCCTTACTTTATTTAATATTTAATAATTTTTTAAATGTTATACTGCAAAAAGAAAAATGTTTACCTCCACTGGGAGTCAATCCTGCGACCTCAGTATTACGAGGCAAAGACTTTACCGCTAAACCATCGTGCCTCGTAGCAGTAATTATGGGAAAGTTCTGAGTTGTCAGACAGATTTTTTTTACCACTTTAACACCTTAGTGACACCAAAGGAACCACCGGCCAGACTAACTAGTCTCCATCTCATGTATAGCAAGTATGGGAGAATGAGTGTAGAAAATATGAAGCTTTATAACGTAAGTCTGCCGACCACTGGCTCTTAGACTAATCATGTGTAAGATCCACCCCTTAACCAGTTGTAAACCACTATTTAAAGATTTGAAAATACTTACCATGTCTAGCTTATATATCTACCAGTTAATAATGTACATAAAAAAAATGAACCTCAATTTATTAGAAATAGTGATATTCACGTATATCACATGAGAAACAAGGATAATCTGCATCAGTTATATTCCCGACTTGCACTGGGAGAAAATTCGCCGAAACATATTGGTACCAAATGTTTCAACAAAATTAATCAATGTATCAATACTGACAGCAACATGTCATTTAGGAATAAGATATTTAAATTTGTATGTGATAAAACATTTTATGACATAGATGTGAGTTCCTTAACTGTTGATTTTACTCACCTCTGTACCTATTTTATTCATTTTATGTTGAGTGTTTTGTGTAGTGACTAGTTTACTAAAGTCTGTACATTGTATGCTATATTCTATAACTTTTAAAAACGAATAAAATTATCTTAATGACTTCTATTGATGTCAAAATGACGCAAAACCACTCATCACCCAATAACATTCAAAGAAAGAAAAGGCGCCGGCTCCTTGACATACATTTTTTAATTAGAACAGATAAATATAACATTTTATGTAACACTAAAAATAATTTACATAATTAGATATAAAAATTATAAATTATAGTAGTAGCCTATTGTGACGTACAAAATTTACCGATCCAAACACACAATTAGAAAGAAAGGTAATATAAATATAAATCAATGGGAATGGAATGATTTTTCTAAATGCATTTTTGCATTTTTCTTTTAAATTATATACATATAATAGGCACCATGGTATCAGCTTATTATTTTTCATATTTTACATCTAGACAACCATTAAAAACAATGGTGTGATTTAATTTTCTTCTATCAATTTACTTTATTCAATTAATTAAATATATAAAGTCTAGTTTTCTGCGATTTGATTAACTCCATACATCAGCAGACAGGCGTTTTTGTGTTTCCATCTTCTTCAAGTAAGCTTGAGCTTGTTGTTCAGTCATTTGTCCTTTCTCTTGGATTATTTTTAATATTATGTTACGCACATCGGCTGCCATAGATTTTGCGTCACTGTAAAGTAAAAAAAAAACATTAATATATCTGTACCTGCTGCCTTAAGGTGAGCAGAGCCGTGGACGTAATTCAACAATTTTTCTTCTACATCCCTGAACCTATGAAAAAAATTTATTGATAGACTTTTAGAGAAAACTCGATAAAACAGTACTGAAACTATTTTTTCTTGTGCGTAAAACAAAAATTTCGTTTTGTTGAGTTTTCGATAGACCAGCACCATGCTATCGACTGTTGTCTAGTCACCTATCGATTTTTTTTCGAATCGAAGTTGGTAGCAGTGGACTAGACGAGGTTGTTTGAGAGGTAACAAGACTAGTCGATGTACCACTTCTGAATGCGAGTCTCACCTACTGCAGATAGCAATGTCGTTGGAAATGGTCATTGTGTAATTGTCTGTGTGTATGTGTCCTAGTTGCATGGTACAATATCTATGCTAAACTCCACCAGGACATTAATACAAATAAGTCAATTTTAAAAATGCATACTACTACACATTTATTTCGGGAAAATAATAGCTAGAAAGAATAATTAACTGCAGCATAAATGAAAGACTGAAGAAAAAAGATGGAAGTGCAGAGGAACCATGACGAGAAAAATGTAATATTATTCAATAGTATTGATGAAATCATCAAACTTCTATGTAGACATAAAACAGAAACGATATTCATGTCAGAGAGAAAAGTCAGCACAGTTCCCCGTAATCCAAAGTCATGAACTCCACTAGTAAACCAGGGAGTATACGAAATTCATACATAGGACAGATGCATAAGTGTAAGAAAGGAAGAACATGTGAATACAGTACGAAAAAAGGACACAACATTGTCTCTAGCACAGCATGCCAGAAGTACAGGACAGAAAATTTACTTCGATAATACCAAAATAGTAGCCAATATCGAGTAATATATGTCAAGAAAAAGACCCCAAAATCTGAACAACAGAAATGACATGCACTCGCAAACAGATATAACAGAGAACAAATGGCAGGGTAGCACCACACTCCTACAAGGAACGACGATTGACCTAGACACAATGACCTATGAGGATAGAACCAACTACGTGGAAGCACAGTCTAGTATTGATCAATTACGAAAAGACACGGTAACCTACGACGAAGGGGCTTATCACGAGAAGCCGCACCCGAATGCTGACCAATCAGGAAGATACAAGACGTCCTACGGCGACGATTAGAAGCGAGGATGCGCAGCAATCAGCCATGAGAAGTCAAGTGGCACGTGATGTTTCAGTGAGGCAACTTGTTGGGTTAGTTCAGGCGCCCGCTATGCCTCTTCCTCCACACAGCAGAGGACCAATAACAAGAACTCAGATATGCATGCGTACACTGGACCAGAGTACATATAAGCTGTAGCGTGACCATGGTGTAGTATATTAGGTGGTCGGACACACGGCACTTGCCATGTTATTCGACGGCTTCATAAGTGCTTGGTTCCTATTTAATTCAGTAGATGGCGCCCGGAATATACCCCTGCAATTACCTAGGCATAGATCATGGCATAGATAGACGGATTTCCTTTGATGCATGTAGTGTTGCATATATACACAACTAAAGGCAAAACTAAGACAAAAAGAACGAACTAAAAGGCTCTTTAAATATAAATAAAACAAATCTACAGAGCATTAACTATTGTATGTAAACTGTATTTCTAATATTTCTATGCGTAAGTAACGACGAGGCTTTATTTGTCCTGCCACCTATTGCATTACACACAACTAAACACATATGAAGCCATTCGTACGGGTCTTGTCGCATCACCTAATATACTACACCATGAGCGTCAGTTCAGATCGAGCAATGTGGAGCAGGAGTAAGTAGCCACCAACAAGAACCTGAAGCTGACATATGCGATTCTGTCAAAGTACCGCACAGTTCAGACACCCAATATACCATCAAGAGCCTGCCAACAACTCAGGAGAACTATATTTACATTGAACAGCTGTGAGTTAAATTTTGGAATCTGTAAATGGAATAAGCGTGCATTCAGTATGTTATAAAAAATATTCTGATATGAGGGAAACCTCGATATCGGCTCAAAAAAAATCGGCATATTCTGTATCATCTTTACCCACGTTTCATGAGCAAATGGAGTTGGTGACAAATGATTTAGATTTCCGCAGCCATTGCCTATCCTGCACTGAAATAATTAACGATGAATTGCTAGCCAAACGAGGAAAATATAAATTGAACGTGAGCAGAAAAAATCGAATTGTCGAGAAGGCTTTGTACGAGAGACCGTTTTAAAAACTATTCAACATCGCTAACATTAATTTTCACGAAAACTTTTGGAGCGGATGATCAATGTTCCTGACCTGGTTGTCGTACGAGCGTGATACCATTTTGTGTGCAGTCATGACCTGCATTATCCGCACTATGGGCTAGAAGCATTCACATGAGACAAACAAAGAAAATACCATTCTGTAGATATTTTTAAGAGCTACAACTTTGAAGTCTTGTATTTTTCTCGTAATTGTGGCTGTTTACAAGAAAACATTTGAAAAGACAAAAAAAGCAATTTCAGAGCAAAATTAAAACTTTTGAAAAAGCACTAATGAACAAAGTTGTAGTGCTTGTGAAAACATTTAGAATGCTTTATAAAATTTTATTCTAGCTTGAATGTTGCCGACACTTTCCAATATGGCGGCGAATTCTGCATTATACCTTCCAATAGATCGCCGACGTCGAATGACTTCAAGGGAATTAACATAGGGAATATCGACTTATCACTGACTGGACTAAAATTATTGAAAAAACTGTCAAGAGTAAACATCCTATTGAATTTTCAATAATTAGGTAAAGAGTTTACATTTAGTTTGTTTATAATATCGTTTATAGCTTTCCATGCATGTATGTTTAACTTCTCGGTGAAAAATCAAGTTCCCAGACCAATATCTTTATAGTGATTAGAGTTTGTACTGATTAATTACAAGATTAATATATATGATTGTTGGCCTATGAACTTCGAGCAGTATTTAATACACAAAAAATAAATATTCTGCTAACACTTACCCACAAATATATAGATGCCCATTATTTTCTCCAATAACTTTCCATACTTCATCAGCCTCTTTCTCTAGTAAATGTGACACATAGACCTTTTGCGGCTGGTCTCTTGAAAAGGCCAGATGCAATGTAATAAGTCCTTTATTTTCATGTTCCACCAGTTCCTCTTCATAAATGAAATCTTCTTGCCTCTTCCTGCAACCGAAATAGAGAATAGTGTCCCCGACAGCTTTACCTTCTTCTTTGGCATGATGTCGCTCTTGAATGAAACCCCTGAAGGGTGCCAAGCCGGTTCCGGGACCTATCATGATAACAGGAGTTTGTGGCTTAGTCGGCAATCTAAACTGAGATTTACGAATGAAGATTGGTGCTGTTGGCAATTCTTCATCAGAATTAGGAAGCTTTTTGGCGAGCCAAGTGGTTGCTACTCCTTTATTTAAACGACCTGTAGGTGTGGTGTATTCAACAACAACTGCAGTAATGTGCACAGTGTTTGGATATAGTTTTGGAGATGAGGAAATGGAGTAGTAACGTGGTTGGAGACGTGGCAGAAGTTCGCAGAGGTGATCCAAAGCAGGTTGACAAGATGGCATATCTTCCAAGATATGTACAATGTTTCTGTTCTCTTCTATAATCCATTTTTGGTACAAGGCTTTGCCTTCAGGAGTGGTGCTTGACATTAATTTTAGTTTCTCTTTTTCAGCAGGGTCAGTACAATATTCTGACAATTCTTTTAGCACGTGAGTTCTGGGATTTTGTGTAATATCCAAATAGTGCGTAAGTGCAGTTCGGTATGTACAAGGACAAGGGAACGGGTGTTTCTTGCTGGATTCCTCGTCAGTGTTAATTAGAGTAAACATGGTGTTCAAATCTTTTCCACAGTGCTTGCCGAGTTTCTCTACGAGCTCAGAATTATTAATAGGATAGACTGCTAAGTGGTCACCAGCGTCATAACGCATTTTGGATCCTTCAATATCAAATTCTATGTGCATACAGGAGCGGTCGCCAGTCTTGTGCAGTTCACGGTTGACTTTAATTTTGGAGAGGTACGGATTCTTGGCGTCGTATGGTCTGAAAATAAAAAAATAAAAACATAGATAATTATATATAATAATCATAAGCACTTGTATAATTTATGACTTATGTCGTCTCACATGATGCATTCATTTTATGGTAAGTATAATTATAATTGTAGTAGGTTAAGTATTTACGGGAATTATAGTTGAGTTGGAATACCCACATATTTGGTTAAATATGTCTTTATCGCTATAAGTTTTTATAGATATAAATATTCTGGATGCGGAATTTAGCTTTAGACAGCGATTTATCTCAAGACCAATGTGTTTTAGAAAAAAAATTTTCAAATAAAAGTCATTTGATGTGATGATACTGGTTTTTAAAGATGGACATGTTTTCAAGGCCATGTCGGGGTCGGGATTAAAATTCAGCAACTTTGAAATAAAATACGTTGCCCTGTGCGCCCGACTGAGTGCAACGTAAATCAGATGACTCTGTCTTCATTGCCATTTAAAACGTCAAGTATCAAGTGTCAAAATAATAATTTTTATCTATCTTTCTTCCCGCATTACTGACGTCATTGCAAACACAAGGCAAGTTTTAAAAACGATCGAATTAAGTAAAAAGAATATTTAGAACTATGATTGTAATAAAATGAAAGCACATGTTGACGAATCATATTTCTAAATGGACAATATTTTTTTCTAAATGAATATATTCACTTACGGTCTTTGATTTCTGAGCGAATGTAGTCTAGCCATTTCTCCTGTGTAAACTCTGTCTGGAATTTCGTCGAATTCTTGAAGCCTATACTGGCGCATGTTAATATCTTCGCCTGTAGATTCGATACCAAAATGTTCACAAACGGCTGGCCAGAACTTGTCTTTCCAAGTGATAAAGTCATCTTCAATGCTGGAATGAAAGATAGAGTTGCAAACAAAACAAATCTACATCAAAAATGAAAAATCTATTTGCATATCAATTACAAACGTCCTAAATAACCAGTTTTTCTTAAGTGATTTTGGAAGATAACATAAAAGATGAAAATTTATATTACCTAAATCAGTTAAATTCTTAAAATAGACCAGCAGATAGTTATATATATTTTTAATTTTATATCTTAAAGATAGTATTTAATCCTTTAGAAGTTTCATTTCGATTTCCATTTCAAGGTCATTTTTATAAAAGCCAACTGAAAACAACTAGATACATATAACTCCTGCATCAGCTAAAAAAGTCTGTTTGAAAAACATGTTAAAAAATGTTTTAACTATAGTGCGGAGGTGCGGTTGACCTTGAATGACCTTGTTGCCTTCAACTGAGTAGCAAGTACCTTTTTCTTAGACAAACGTTTGAGGAATCTACTTATATTTACAGTTCTAAAATATCATCGCTGTAGAAATTTTGGGGTGTTCCCTTCTAACTTCCTAGAAGGTACGTAGATTTACCTCTAGAGGCAAATTAAATGTATATTAATCTGTTTTGTAAGCCACCAAAATTTCATTAAGTTTGAGAGGATAGTAAGGATTTGACTCAAGGGCGCTGTATCGATTCCCAGGGTCAAACCAATTTTTCCACCTCGACAACCCTCCCAAATTGGCCAAAAACCACCCCCAAAGCCCCCTTTCCCGTGAACCCGTTTATTTTCCCCAGTTTGTCGACTAATTGTTATTACCTGGAGTAGAACGGAAGGTCCTTTGAGGGATTTGACCTCAGCCACCCTTACCCCAGGCTTTCGCCCCTGTAGGGGGTTGGTAAATTGATTTTTTTGTGACAAAAAATTATATATTTTACAGGAGGTGTTTCTTTGGATAAGATGGTAGATGACCAGTGTTGTAACCACCCCCGAGGATTGTTTCCACCCTTCAAAGATGTGGAATTTTTTTTGGGGAAAAAAATTAATATTTTGTAGGAGCCGCCTCTTTGAGGTAGGTTGTAGGTGACCAGGATTGTTTAACCACCCCCGGGGGTTGTTTTCACCCATCAAGGGGGCGGAAATTTTTTCCATCTATATAATTGAATGCAGCCTTTCTTGTAAGCGCCTACAGTTTGGTTGATCCGCTGGCATAAATAAAAGAATATATAAGTATCTATACACATATATATTTACACATGTATTCATACACCCATGCCTGTATGTACAAAATTTATAAAAACACTTTAATAAACATATTTTTTATACACCTACAAAATATAATTTTTTTACAACCTTTTGAAGGGTGACAACAACCCCCGGGGGTGGTTACACAACCCTGGTCACCTACCATCTTATTCAAAGAAACGCTTACTGTGAAATATCAATTTTTTTCTTGCAAAAAAATATCAATTTTCCCACCTCCTACAGGGGTGGAAACCTGGGGTAGGGATGGTTGAGGTCAAGTCCCTCGAGGGATCTTCCGTTCTATTCGAGGGAACAATAATTAGTCAAAAAACTGGAGAAAATAAATGGGATCACGGAAAAAGGGACTTTGGGGGTAATTTTTGGCCAATTTGCGGGGATTGCCGAGGTGGAAAAATTGGCTTGACCACGGGAATCGATTCAGCACCCTCGAAAACGGGGGGAGATTGTCGAGTTCCAGTCGCAAACATTCGTCATCAATCCCGACTCTTTAAATAAATAATAAAGTATGTTTCCTATCGTCCTGTTAAAATATGAATGTGCTAAAACCTATTTGACAAAAGTTACGCTGATTTTAATTAGTTTTTGTAGGGTGGTTTACCCTCTTAATATCTGAGTTTTGCCAAATCCAAAATACATGAATGTATTAAAAACTATTTGACAAAATTACGCTGATTTTTAATTAGTTTTTGTGGAGTGGTTTATCCTCTTAAAATCTGATTTTCATCGTCTCACTCACACTGTTTTAGAAATGCTATTACCTATTACCTGTCATCCTGTTAATTATGAATGTGTTAAAAACTATTTGACAGGAGGTACGCTATATATTTCAGTAATTTTGGGGGGTGGGTTTTGCCCTGTTAAAATCGCATATTCGCCATCTCCCACTTATGCTATCTTGGGAATGCCGTTTTCCATCATGCTATTAAATATAAATGTGTTAGAAACTGTAGGTAAGTACTACACAAAAGTTATATTATTTTTAATTAGTTTTTTGGGGTGATTCGGTGATTCAGCCACTTAGAATTTCATTCTGGTCAAATACGGATTACCTATATTGTCTTGGAAATATTCTTTTCTATCATCCTCTTCAATATGAATTTGTTAAATACTATTTAACAAGAGCTACATTATTATTAGTAATTCTTGGGGTGGCTCACCAACTTAAAATCGCATATTTGCTAAATTTTAATTATGCCATCTCGTCCTAATATTGCGTCACAATATCCCGCACACCCCCTTTTAATGTACGTTAAAAATTACTACCCTAACTGCAACTTTCATTGCATGTACATTAATTCACTGGTCCACTATAATTAGTCATTTCTCGTTCCCATTTCTGTTTCTCTCTTCAGCCACGTAAAACTGATGACAACGTGACCAAGAAATCGAGAAAACTATATCCATTTTTTGTCCGATATTCCTATAATCACACTTTTACCTATCTTTCTCAATTTTTTAACAAGTGTACCCCAATTAAATTTAACATATATTTCAAAAGACCTCCACTATTTTCGATGTTTTTAGTTTTTTATTACAACTAAACGGTAAATATTAAGGGTTTAATATTTAGTAAAATTTTAACTGCTACCGATAGCAAGATTAAGGAAGGGAACATGCATGCTGGGGGGCCGATTGGCCATTCTTATCCTCTGCCACTCTTATATGGGATATTTTTTTCATAAGTGCAACTCTGATCCAATAAAAACAGTAATTGTAAATAATAGCGAATGTGCATGTCCTCCACTTACTTTGCATCATCATCTCCAAGTCCAAGGTCAAACACACGTGTTGCTCCTAATTCTTCTAGTCGTTTATCAACATATATAGCGACTTCATTATAATGTTCATACGTTTTATTTCCCAAACCAAATACCTGAAAATTAAAAAAAATCCATATAAAATGTGTAATATATATGACATGAATATGGAAATACCTATTTCTCAGTCAATTTTTTATGGATTATGTCGTCAACTGTTTTGGCTACGATTGTGGACTATACATAAATTACATAAATATTAACACTCGTTTATGATACCTACGTGTGATATAAAGTAACATTTTTGTGAGGAGAAAAGATTGCTGAACGAGGGTACAGAGTTCAGCAGCATTTTGTTCCATTTCAATGACTACAGACGCTACAGTACTTTTTTACAAACTTTTAATTATATATAATGAGTTTGGTTGTCATTTAAGTAGTTACATGACATATTTTTACGCTCTAGTGCCTAAAACTGACACGTTTAAACACGTAAAAGTATACATACAAGTTATGAAACATTAATTCCCTTGCATCCAATTATTTAATCTGTTGCCCGCCTACTTTTGTATTTAAAAAAATTATAAATGACATATTTTGACAATGGAAACATTTTATATTACTACGAAATGCTTGCAGAAAGAATCGCGTATGAAATTCGTTGCAAAACAGATGAGTTTTAAGAATTGGACCATTGGACGTGTTGCCCAACTCGACAATTTAATATAAACTTATTGCATAAAAGCTACAAAACATTACGTTTCACTTGTCAGTTTTGAGAGTTCATTAAAAACAGGCCCGTCATAAGCGGGCATGCGGCAAGTTCAGGGGGGCAGCAAATACAGCGATCCAGTCCAGTGATACATAATTTAGTGGGAAAACTTGGAAACATGGTAAACAGTACACAACTACACAAATAAAACTTTTCTTGCTTTTGACAAAATACACTGAGTATATTTTTAGCACCTACGTACTTCAACTTGGTAATGACAATAAATTGTTCAATATTAAAATATATTTTTTTATTAGAAGTAAAAGTGATACTTTCGTGAAGAGTCTGTAGGTTTACAGACGAGTCGCAAAAGTGGCTTGTATACTCCGAATAAGACAAGTTATTTTTTCTTCAAACGTCGATTAGCTATAATAAATAAAGAGAACAAATTTTACTGTAAAATAAAAGTACTTTTTTTCCGCTCGAGCGGACTTTTACTTCCGTTGCTAATGGCAACGTACAGCCGTCTAAAATGTCAAACTTTAATGTCATGAAATGAGTAAGAAATGTCATGATTTTCTGATGTTTGAAGAAAATAGTATATTGTTTTATTAGGAGTAAAAGTGATGCTTTTGTGACGAGTCTGTAGGTTTGCCGGACGTACGAAGTGAGTCTGGCAGTTACAGACGAATCACAAAAGTGGCTTTTACTCCGAATAAGACATGTTATTTTTCTTCAAACGTCGGTTAACTACAAAAAAATAGAGATAAAAAATGTAACTATGTCGCCATTAGCCACGGAAGTAAAAGTCCACTCGAGCGGAAGAAAAGTACTTTTATTTAACGGCAACGCACAGCCGTCTTAAATGTCAAATTTTAATTTCATGAAATGAGTAAGAAATGTCATGATTTTCTGACGTTTGAAGAAAAAATAACGTGTCTTATTCGGAGTAAAAGTCACTTTTGTGACTCGTCTGTAATTGCCGCACTTGCTTCGTTCGGCAAATTTACAGACTCGTCACAAAAGTATCACCTTTACTCCTAATAAAACAACGTATTATTTTTGCTTCCTTGCACACTTTTTATCACAGATTTAACAAGATTCGAAGTTTGATATTCAATAAGCCCAACCAAGGAAATGGGGGGGGGGGTCATAATCGGATTTGCACTCGGGCGCTCAAGCTGCTAGCGGCGGACCTGATTTAAAAAATAAGTAATGAAATTTACTTTTAACTCCAGTATTAAGAGTACTTTATGGAATCAGCACGCATCGTTGACCATCCATATAAGTACTTGAGTAAAATAAAACACTACCGAACGGCAAATAGAGACATACTTAATATATCTTTGTGGATCGTGGTCAAAACTGTACACTTCGCAAATTGGTAAATAAGTCTTAAACAAATAATTCCAAAAAACTTGACGTTGAAAATATTAATTTTCTTTAAAAAATTGTTGTACAACAATAATTGTCAATAATAAAATGCGACAGTTACAGTTACTTTTGCAAATATCCGCACGTAGGAGGCGCAGGAATGAAAATTGATTAAATAAATTATCCAAGCGATACCTCCGGCAAAACGTACAATATAAAAGGTTTTTCGTCTGATCAGAGACTCCTACGTCCGTATTTCCCCCGAAATATTTTTGAAAAATGGCCCACCCCCGAATACTGATAAATATAGTCTATACGATTGTGAATAATTGTGAGCAATTGTGGATAATTGTGGGTATCCACATTTTTTTCCACAATTACCCACAGTCGTACAGACCATATCAATATTCGGGGGTGGGCCAATTGCCAAAAATAAAAAATTTTCCCAGGCTCAAGTGACCTCTTGCATATTTTTTAAACTTTGCTTCTCGTCGTATCATACAAAGTATGCGCACGCCTTGCTTTTCTTGCAATTATTTTTTAGTACGGCTTTAAAAACAGCAAGTTTTCAAAAATATATATATATATTTTTTATTAGTATGGATAGCGTGATGAATAATAATAATAGAACACATTTTCAGATTCTAACACAAACCATCGTAAAAATTTTGAATTTTCAGTGTTTCACTTTTTTTTTCATGTCTTGTTCATTCTGTTTATTATAGATATTTTCAATTTTTCTAATTTACTGTCACTTTGATAACAATAATTATTTAGTTTTACAGCTAAATTTCCCACCGTACATGAATTACTTCGTACCATGGTCGTAAACAGCTTTTAGGGACCTCGGCGTATTATACAGGATGTTCAGTAAATCATGGATAATCCTGCAATGAGGAAGTTGCATGATTTTTTTTTTATATCACAGATAGATAGACGACAGAAAAATATGCTTCCTCGTATTTGTTCTTTTTCTTTTTTGTTAAAATTGAGGGTGAGAAAAAAATAGTTATTTCGGCTGAGAATTTAAAACCATTAAAACGCTCTATCCCTAACGAATAGCTCATTCGTAACCTGTAGCGTCACGTCGTTATTGTTAAAACGTTGAAACATCTAAAAAGAATGTTGTGGTTATAGATTAACGCGTTAGGGATGTTATGAAATGATTGTCCGTCATATTAACCAATAATTAATAACAAGATTAAGAATAACAACGTAAATTAGCAAATTCAGATCCAATTAGTGACGTCAAAGCAATATTATAGCATTTTCAATCACGTGGTTTTGTTTACACAAAAGTTCTAATTTTAATGTGGCATATTTACGAAGCAAAATTTTTCTATGAGTTTCTTTCATTATATTATCAACTTATATAGTACATATTATGGAAAAATAATAAAATTAAGCATTTTTAAAATCCATGCATCTTCCTGATAGATGATAGACCAAGTCAAGAGCTTCCAGTGCCAGGTCCTATTGACATCCAACATGGTGGCGTAGTGTATAAGTCACGTGTTCCAATATGGCCGACTTAATCATTGTTTTGTTTTTGATCGCACCGGCGTCCGTAGTATTTATTTATACATTATTGTGGTTATTGATTTTGCGAATGGGCACGTACAAACCCATCCGCAAGGAATTATCGTGAAGGCGAGCAAGTTTTGAAAGTAGGACATGTAATAGAGTGTGGGAAATTACGTAGTGATACCGAGGATCCTTATGAAATTACAGGCGAATTATTAAAATATGGAAAAATATTAAATATGATCCACAGCTATTTTATATATATATTTTTGCAATGTAATTGTAAAATAACTACAAAAAATTGAATGCTACATATAACCATATATAACGAGTATGATTAATTAGGTTCATTAACCGGCCGATAGAGGTCTCACCGGCTTGCATTTTTGGCATTGTTAGAATTAAGTATTTGCTATATTAAAGTACCTACCCGCAAAATTTAAACAGCATTCTATAGCTGATCAATTTTGACAAACAAATCAATGTAAAAGTGTTTTTGAGTAGTGGTAAATAACGTAAATAGCTTTAGCTTTAGAAAACTAGCTATTTTATTATCTAGCGATGAAAAAATTCGTCCTTAATATAAAGTGTTTATTACCCTCGACTACAATGAGGATAATGCATGAATTTTAGAAATGCTTAATTTTCTTATTTTTCCATAATATGTACTATATAAGTTGATAATATAATAAAAGAAACTCATAGAAAAATTTCGCTTCGTAAATATGCCACATTAAAATTTGAACTATTGTGTAAACGAAACCACGTGACTGGAAACGCTATGATATTGCTTTGATGTCACTAATTTGACTTGATTTGCTAATTTATGTTGTTATTCTTAATCGCGTTATTAATTATTGGTTAATATGACGGATAATGATTTCATTACATCCCTAACGTGTTAATCTGTAACCACAGCATTCTTTTTAGATGTTTCAACGTTTTAACAATAATGACGTGACGCTACCGGTTACGAATGGCGTCATTCGTTAGGGGTAGAGCGTTTTAACAGTTTTAAATTCTCAGCCGAAATAAATATTTTTCTTACCAATATTAACAAAAAAAAAAAAGAAAATACGAGGAAGCATATTTTTCTGTCGTCTATTTATCTGCGATATAAAAAAAATCATGCAACTTCCTCATTCGGAAGAAAAATTAAAAATCGACAACAATACATTTTCTTTAAAGTAACTGTGCAAAAAATATGTTAAAGTTTATAACCAAAAATAATATACATGATTTCTTTGCACTTTGTACAAAAAAGAGCAACCAACTTAAAATACATCGGGCAACCGAAAGTATAAATCCGCCCCTGTTGATATATAAATAACGTTTATATAATATATTGAATGTAATAACATGTTTAATTCAAGATGATTGTAATTTGCAACACGCGCGCCGCTATTTTATATCAACTTATCAAAGGCGTAGAATATCAAAGTCAGATTGCAATTGTAACTTGAGTGCTGTAACCCGTGTAGACGCGTGCATATTATCTGATTTTATTTTAGAAAAAAATTGTTTTTCAATTATTTCGATGATGATAATAATAATAATACATTTATTTATATTCAGATAATTACATATGTTAACATGCAATTTGACAACTAACTTAGTTAATATATCATAAATATAAATAACAAGAGTTCACTGAAAACTGTATAGTGAATAAATAACACGGAAATTTTATTGCATAATATGATTATTGTTATTTGTACAATCTACCCTGAAGTATATACAGTATGTTCATTACTGAAGCATAATGAAAACTACAAGATAAAAAGACTGGCACTATTTTTTAATTTAAATTAACTAATTTTGCAAACAACTGAAATTATTGAGTGAAAATTTATATCACTACACATGTCACAGTTCCTATCATAGTTCTACTTAGGTAGTCTTATACTTTTTTACCAATATATGTATTAAAAAAAGCTATGGCCAAACAATAAATATTTCCTTATTGGATCTCTCTCCATTGGATATGCTCACCTTAACTTCATATTCCAACGATTGTAAAGTTGTTAGTGACTATTGTCCCAGCTTTATAATACATGTATTAAAACGGTTTCTGCTTTTTCTTTCAACTTTCAATATTTCAGGAAATTCAATAAGTAAACTCTATAAGCTGTCTAAATAAATTTACCTAAATTTAATCAAGAAGTTAAATAAAAGATACTAAATTAATTTCAATAAACTCAAATACAATATAAACTTTAAACCTACATTCATAGTGCAATATTGAGTAATAAATTAGGATCAAAATAAAATAACTGATTAAATAAATTTCTCAATTAGTAGACAGTGTGTTAAATTTTACAAAATGTTTGCATTAAAAGAGTGATTCATTTTCTAAAGTCGTAGGCAAATCATTTCAGAACTAGAAATAATATCAAAGTTTCCATTAAAGAACCTGGGGAAATTAATAATAAAATTGAACTATCACAAACACAATGTAATTTGGGTCCTAACTATTACAAAACTAGATGATCATGTGCATGGGCGTAATTTCAGCTTTTTAACTGGGATGGCAAGGTGTATCGGTTCCGGGTGTCTGGGGGTATGGAATGCCCGCATTTAATTGTTAGTTTTTTAAGCTTTTTCTAACTATACCACAAAATAATTGCTGATATTCTCTATTTACCATAAAATATTCATTATTCAAAAAATAATCTTTTATTTCTGCTCCAATAATTATTGAAAAATGTTATTTGGGCATTTAGCAGATAACTTTTATATATTCAAGATATGAAAAGATAAAAATACCTATTTGTTATCTAATGATCTTAATTCCGATCATTTTTCGAAAATATATTTCATTGCTACAAGTGGTCTATGACAAAAATAAATAATTGAAGAATATAAAGAATTAAACCCTTACATTTATCTTTCAGAGTTTACTTTTTTATAGTTTTCGATAGACAAAGTTCAATTACTTATTTAACTATTTTTTTGGAGACTGCTAGACAGGACAGACACGACTCGACAGGACAGACAACACTTTAACAAAAACAAAAGACTACAGTGTCTTCCACCCCACCCCATTCTCATTCTTTACGCATCCATTTTATTACGTCACGCCTGCTACTCCATTATTTCTATTTAACATTATAATATACAAGTTCCAATAAACATTTTATTTTTCTGCGCTAAATAAGGCTTGAATAATAATAAAATCAAGAAAGTGTCGTGCTTGTACAATTGTTTGCAAATTATTGATATTTTTACTTCAAAATTCTGGGGTGGCAAGATACTGGGTTGGACAAATAATGCCACTGATCATGTGAATGGTTTTTGATTATTTATTGTTACTGAAAAGTGGTGTCTTATGCCTAGGATTTAACAATACATAGGGGAAGTTGTTTCAAAACGAAAATTTATGTTTTGCAATATTAGCAAACAGTTGAGAGCTCCTAAAGTTGGTTTGCCTAAAACTTCCCCTAAAGTCTAAAAGTTAGAATTCATTTGGTAAAAGTTCTTCAAAATTTTCTTTTATAATTATGTAGTGTATTTGTAGGAAAAATGGTGAGGAGCCAGTGATTCTCAAAGACCTTTGAAATTGTATAATTAGTTTCGTGCACGCTCTAGATAGATAGAGTCATAATGTAAGGGTTTTGTAATACAAAAAATCAAATATGGGAGGAGTGGATAGGACTCCGTATAATTGTATTGTCATAGGAACGACATATGCGTGAAAAATTTCATATCAATCGGATATGTAAGTGAACCTGAATAAAATGGTGGGTGTTAGAGAAAATTAGAGGACATTATCTGCTTTCTGGCCAAATTTTACATATTATTATGATTCAACACGTTTTACCAATATCCAAAGGAGGAAGAGGAGGAGAATTTAATCTGTTTGCAGCTCTGGGCGCAAACGTATAGAGATCCTTACGTGTGATATATTTTATGTATAGGCAGGTATGGTGGGAACGTAAAACGTGTTTACTAATTAACATGTGCAATTAGCTTTTCCAAATCGAAAACAGCGAAAAACTGAATCTCGCATTGATGTTTTTTCTTTTCTACAAACTTTTAAAAATAATCGCAATGAACTCGGCGCTCCTGTGTGTCTGGCTGGGACGGCTGCCCGGCATTCGGTACCACAATTGTAAGTCCGACACTGGCCATGTCACAACAAAGTTAATGTTTTGTCGATCAGTGTAATCCATCCACAACAATATCATGTAAATAGTAACTTCCATAAAAACAAAATTTAAATAAACTCAAACAACATATGGAAAAATATTCAAAATACATTTTAATTACATTAAAATAATTTTCAATTTAGATTAATCCAGAACCGAGTATACTTTTGAAATATTGTAAACTACTAGAAAACCATCATTTCTTTGCAGAGCTAGACGTTTAGAACAATTCCCGCAGGTTCAGGATGGTAATCTCATTAAATTCCAACAATCTGAAGTACGTAGTTGACATATTTATTAATTTTTTTTGCTAAACATATACAGTTGTGAAATATAAGTTTCTGCAAAAAGGGCTACTTTTTTTCATAATTATTACATTCTTGCAAACGAGATTTTGTGGAAAATGTACTAGTCTAGTCGTAAAACTTAACATATAGCATAAACACCACATGTAGACTTAGACTGAATGATTTATTTGTTTTGGGCTTACTTACTATTTGAAGATATTAAGTCGGCTAAAAACATAAATTGTATAATTTATATTACAAAATCTAATGGGTTACCTAGTGGTACATATAATCTATTACAAATTACCAACGCGTCCCTGGAAGTAAGCAATTGGCGTAATTTTTTAACGGAGTGCGCATAATAAACCTGCTGGCAGTTTCAGATATACCAATTATCTTACAAATATGAATAACTGGCTCGGGAGGCAGTGAGAAATTACGTCAAAACCAGAGTTGGCACTGCGTGACTCTGCCACTGCGTAAATATGTTCATGAATATATGACACAATTTCTTACATTTGTTTAATACTGTCACATTTTTTCTTAGTGTACCTACTACGCTGCCCACTAAGACACTTTTGCAAAAATTGTTTAAATAATGGATTATTTAGTTTTGACCACGGTATTTTACACCTAGCCACCATTTCTACTAAATCTAAGTTGGAATTGTTTTCTTTGTTGCTATCAGTAGTACCTCCCTCATTCACCTTTTGTGCAATATAATTCTTTGCCGTCAAATTGCAGCTCCGGGAAATCACTAATTTGCAATGAAGGAATTGGACGAAATATTAATTATTTAAATGCTCTAAAAAGTAGAAAATAAACTTTGAAGTAAATCAAACCCATCATTTTGTTATATTATATAATTTTTTTTATGATGTAAAAGCTTGTAACGAGATTTTCCTGTGTAAAGGAGATTGCTCGCGACAAGCTTTTATATCATAAAATATTTTGATTTACTTCAAAGTTTATTTTCTACTTTTTACAGCATTTAAATAAAAGCTTTTTTAAATTTTTTTTTTATATAATTTTATTTTTTAGTCTTTTGATATGCTGTAATTTCCAGATATCGATTTTGAGACGAATCGGATCATAAACGGTAAAGTTGTCCGCCATCTTGAACTAAATTTTTGACTAAAAATTGGTGATCCGCGACCCCGAATACCCCCAGATACCGATTGTGATCGATTTGGATCTAAAAGACAAAGGACGTCAGCCATACTGGCGCCGCCATTTTTAATTTCTGAATTTTGACCAAAAATTCATAATCCGCGACCTAGAGTTGAATCGGACCTTAAATGGTAAAGTCGTCCGCCATCTTGAAGTCGCCATCCTGAACTGAATTTTTGACTAGAAATTCGTAATCGGCGAACCCAAAATCCCCAGATATCGATTTGGACCATAAATGACAAAAGTCGTCCGCCGTATTGGCGACGCCATTTTGAGTTTCTAAATTTTGACCAAGAATTCATAATTGGTCTCGAAAACCCCCAGATATCGATTTTGAGTCGAATCGGATCATAAACGGTAAAGTCGTCCGCCATCTTGTTTTTTCTTATATGAAAATGTTAAAGTGTATTGTGACCGGACTAAGCTCTAGCTTAATTAGCACCAACCGAAATTTTGATTGCAAAATTTGATCTAAACAAACTAACAAACAAATATTGCAAATTTAATAAAAGCTTTTAAAAAAATATATCTTTACACATTGCTTACGAATCCTACGTGTTACTACGCATTTGGAGTGTACATGTAAATGCGATAGCCACAGACATTCGATACGCCTGTATCGGCATCACTATTGGATATTTCAATTACCGTTTTACAAAATATTTTTTAAATACTCTCACATGTAATTGCAAACAAAAATATAGTTAGCATTACGTTTAGTCCTTTTGACTATACAGGGTGTTCTCTAATTGGTGGTAGTTCTTATAATGGTGGATAGTATTCGTTTGATGGAATAACTTTTCTATATTGCATTTTTCTTAAAAAAGCATTTGAAAACGAGGGCTAGAATTAGAAAATTATTAAAGTGGCGACATAGCAAAAGTCAAAGCCAACACTGTTGTACTATCTAAATGAATATTTGTGTTTTATTAAAACAGCATTAAAGATTCGATATTTTATTTAAAAGAAACACACAGTAAATATGTGATTAGACAATAGACTTACCCATTCTGTAAAATATTTTACACCGACGTTTAACTTCCCTGTAAAAACCATTGGTGATACAATTCCTCTGCACGAGAACTATTTGTCCTGACTTCATCATAAATAATTAACATGTGAAATTCATGCACTGTAAATCTTTTCATTTTTATCTTAGACCTCGCTTATCCAAAAACTGCGCTGCTCTACCGATAACGTAAATAAATTAATAAACACTGATCAACCAACATCGAGCGCTTACTGCGAGCGATGACAAATGTAACGTGCAACGTTGCCGGCTTGTTTCAGTTTCCCATATATCTTAGAAATCGACTAATTTAATTTATTTCGGTTATTTGGCATAGTAGACAAAAATGTTAAATAGAAAAGTTACTCCATTTTATGAGCACAACTATTCTTTAAAAGGACTACCACCAATAAGCCAACACCCCGTATAAAGAGTTTACATTTGAGTAATTTTATAAAAGTGTGAATTTAAAAAGACAAGTATTGTGGAATGGTGGAATAGGTCCACTATGGCAACTTGCGGAGTTGGCATTTAGCAAAAATCTAATTTATTTGCATTTGGAAAGTTGAAGTTTTTATAAAGTTTATTATTTATCAAATATAATCGAAATACATTACACTGTAACAAACTGACACATAATGGTAAAATTCACGAATATTGAAAAGGCTATTGTTGATAGCTTCTAATTTCGGCCAGCGACCAGTACTGTCGTGAGCAGAAAAAAATAGGAAAACTTTTTTTTCTAATGTAAATCTGTCTCTATTTGAATATGTAATGAGTAGCCGAAATAAAACAGATATTACTTTTAATTTATTTTTTATTTTAATGCTGTAGTTATTGCTATTATGCGCAGTATGAACGGAACAATTGTCTTGTTGAAATATGAACTCATTATTAGGAAATAATTGTGATACAGAAGGGAGCATAATCCATTAGGATTACGTTTCACTATTAAATCGTTCCTCAATATGCCATAAAACACCAGGACCACGTGCCGATATCCAAGCCCACATATTGACGGAAAATCTACCACTTTTATCATTGTTAGATATATATTTCTCATCGAATCGAGTATTCGGAGGGCGGTAAATACGAATACAACCGCTGTGTGTTGACTGGAAAGTTTTTTCGTCTGTAAAGATTACATTGTTCCAAAAATTTACATCATGCGCTAAAAATTCAAGCGCAAATCCTACTCGAGCTTCTTTATGTTCAGCTTTAAGTAAGTATTTCTGTGCTGCTGCATGGCAGCGTAGCTCCTATTGTCTTACTCGCCGGTGACCAGTACTACTCGATCCAGGAAAATTCGTTTCTTCAGCAGCCTGAATAACTGAGTAAAATGAATTTTCTACTAAAGCATTTTTCAATTGCAAATCTTATTGTTGAGTTGATATCCTTCGTCGTCCTGATCCAGGATTTCTACTAATCGTACCGTTTATTCTCCACTTTCTTAAAATGTTACACACCGAATTTTTGTCAATATTATAACGCACTGCAATTTGTCTCATCGACCATCCATCTTCTGCTTTAGCAATAACTCCAGATTTAACTAAATTGGTCATATGAGGCATATTAGTTTTTTGCACACTTGCAATAAATTATGACAACTAACTGACAATGTCACAAAAATTAAAGTTAGATGTACACGACTAGATTTTAGCAAAATACCATTATAAGACTTGTCCTATTTTTTTTGCTCACGAATAAAGAAAGACCCGGCGAATAATTCTGGTGAGATTGACGTAACAGACAACTGTCCCTTTGATAGTTTAATCTGGTCACTGGAACGGCAGTTGTATTGTCAGATACCTAGTATTAAAAAATAATAATTTTATTCATCAAATCAAATTTGACAGATAGATAGATAATAATAACAAAGAAACGAATTCAAACCCCATAAATAACGGGGGGGGGGGAGGCGAAATACTGAAATGGGAAAATATTACTTTAACGGACAACGCCGGGTTGTTTAGTATAATCTCATATTTTCAATCAACCTACTTCTGCTTTATAAAAAATGGACAATACATTAATTTAACTTTTGTATTAATAATAATAATAATAAACGGCTTTATTAGGAAATTGTAAACGTACATATACAAGCATACTACACAAGGCAAAGTTTAGCCATGGCTATTCTCAAGCAATGTTCTTAGCAGAAAAATATTTTGTTACGGCACTGGCTCTGTGCGGCTGACTGACAATTTAGACCAGAGCGGGACTAATTTACAATTTTAGCGATCTACTTTATATTCAGAGTACATGTTAAATCAGTATACAGAAATCTCTGAAATCTACATATGTATATTATTACTATATATATACTATGCTTACAAGCAGCGTTGCACAAGATAAGTAGTAATCTGCATACAAAAATAAATTAGTCTACATACTTCTTTGTTGAATTTCATTCATGCTGGCCTGAATAATAGGTAATTGTCAACATTTCATTCATTCCATTTGGCGCCGCATTTAATCTTTTAAAATTTGTTTCTAAATTAAGAACTAGTAGTTTTAGTTTTTTAGTTAGTATATTATTTTGTCCATAGAAAACAAATCATACATTAGATATAAATGCTGTACTCTTCGCCGTTTTATTGAACTTTTTACTCAATTGTCGACCATTAGGATTCTAAGAGAAGTTTTTCGAAAACAAGTTTATTTTTAGGTAAAATTACTATACCGGGTGGCCAGGAGACCCGGCTAAGGCTTATTAATCAAGAGTAAATTACAGTAAAAGCTACTCGAGGTCTAGCCTTTCTGGCATTTTAAGTTTTAAGAGTTGTTCGGAGTGTATTAGTCATCCATGCTTCTAATTTTAATTGTAAATGACTTCACGTCAATAAAATGACGCAGCCGAATGTACGGTGTGCTTGGAAAGAGAGAGATAGAGATGTAATAGAATATGACATTGGACAAATTTATTATACCTAATCTTTAAATTTCTCGGTACATTTGAGGACATTAGAGCTAATTTTATTTTAGTTCTACAAAAGGGAAAATGTTTATTTTAATAATACCTATGTGGGATGATAATAATTATTTTTGCAAATCGAAAATAGAAGAAAATTTTTTTTTTTATATATACTTTTTTTTTTCTCATCGTCCCACATTGTAACATGTTTTTAATGTATTTTAGTGAAAGCCGTTTTTTAAAATAATGATTTACATGAGAGTAAATTGAACCGTCTTTCCGGCTTATATCCGGAACGCTCTTAACGAGTCGACGCGGCATGATCGACTAGAAAGCGCACTCATTTTTTAGGTCGCGGCACCTGTACGTTATTCTGTAGACGAACTAAACTTTAAAAGTACTTAAAATTTTGTTCGTAGTCGTAACTTTCTGTTTGAAAATTATGAATTTTCACCATAAAAAATAAATATTGGGGAATTCACCAGAAGACCTGTACCATGAACGCTACGCGAGCAAATGCAAAAGTAAAATTTTGTACGTCTTATTGCAACGAAGCATATTTCGTTACCGAAATTTACATATTATATTGATATTTATAATACCCTCTATGTGAATTATCCTGTTATATTTGTTATTGTATATACATTGTACCGCCTTATAAAAATATTGATTTTTGTAGCCGTAACGAATAACCCTACTAAGTTGTAAAGTGCAGATGAACTCCGGCGAAGGGAGAGCGACGAGAGGAGACTGTATAGCCCAAACTATACTGCAAATATTTTAGTACGTGTTCAACCGTCTCGCGAGTTAAGTGTGTGGAGCTCTCCATCCTGTACCGATCTAAACGAAATATGTCTCAAAATAAGGTAATGAAAATATTTTCGATCTGACGTCACCTATACAACGTCATACTTTTGGTAAATGGAATAACTGAATATATTCGACAGTCAGTTCACGAGGTGCTGTTCGAGACATTAGATGTACCTATCCCAAAATTCAGGTGATTGAATTATTTTTACTAGGTCGAAAATAGTCCGAGATATTTTTTAAGTCCGTTCGACGTCACGTCGATCCACCGCGCATTTACTATCGCCGTTTCTCCCTCTTGTAAATCTTTGAAGAAAATAATTGAATTTGTCCCGTGCAGTCAGCCAGAGCGACTCATCGGCAGCAGACGTGTCCACTCCGAGAACCGAACCTAGGTCCCGTTGATGTCATATGTCATCGCTAAGCAGCAGGATTTTGGCAAAGTCCGTACTTCATCGACCAGCAGCGTATCTGTCTGGCGTCTACTGCCGCTCCTACAGTAAATTGTTTCAGTTGTCTAATTTCTGTGGTGTTTTTCATTTTATATTTTTAATTATTTCAGAAAAGGACCTGAGAAGCCCTGCAGAATTCATTCAGTTTTTACCGCTCTACCGCAGCAGACGTGCTCGACCGTAACCATAGGAGTAAGTAAGTCCATGGAGGAGTAAGAAAACTGTGGTATTAGCCAAGTATTGTATGTAACTAGTCTATAATTTACGTCTGATTTCCTAAATTGATCCACTGGAGTACCGTTTCTCCACTTGAGCTACTCGGCCTCGCGTATCCGTCTTCTGGGTAGTGTGTTCTATCAGCTTAACTAGGATTGGTGTCCGAACTTAAAGAACTTAAACCGAAAACTCGTTTCCGTGGCTCAAGTGTCAAAAAGTGGCCCTTTTTCTCCTCGTCACCGGTTGAGGTGGAGAAAAACGCGTCACAATATAACCGCCTATAAATGCTGTCATTTTGTAAGTTATGAAACTTTATGGACGAAAAATTAAATGTTAGAAAGCTCAGTTTGTACCATTTTTTATTATTATCGATTTCTAATTCCGAAAAACCGGATTTTATTTTTGCCATAAAATAGAAAATTATTTTCCAAGGTGAACATTGCATATTAAGGGCTATAACTTGATGCACTTATTGTTGAGGGCCTGTGTGATAACTTAGACGTAGGGGATGTCATATACACGGATATCCAAAAGGCTTTTGACCAGATAGACCATTATTTGTTATTATCCAAGTTAAGAACATTTAGATTTTCACATACTTTAAACCTTGCTTTTCAAATCTTACTTGTTTTCAAGGAAGCAATTTGTGGAAAACGACGGTTACAGATCTCCAAATGATAACAACGTCGGGTATTCCTCAGGGTTCCAATTTTGATTTTCATAAATGACATAGCATCAGTAATTAGTTGTCAGCGTCTATTATATAAGTTTTAAACAATAAGTATGCCATTTTCACTTTAGAAAATATTTTTATTTTGTGGCAAAAAAATCTTAGGGGTTAAAATGAATAATTATAAAAAATGGTACAAACTGAACCATGCTGCTCGACTGCTTAAAATGCGCGAGTAGAATCCACTGTTATGGGCTCCTGTACTATATAACTTCTACGTTTATAAGTCAACATTTTGGGAGCGAGCGTAGGTGCGTCTTTACTATGTACATACTTCGGTATGCGATGTAAAGCAACGACAGGCGCAGTTAGTACTTGGATTGGTGACCATTCCAACGGAAACCGCGTTCTGTTCTCACCTCACACATCTTCCAGCGGCTTGTATATCAGTGTATGCACGGAAGCTATACAACCTTAGGCGAGGGTTGTATAGGAGATATACCATCCTTCGGAGGGGATGTAAAGCCGTCGGTCCCTTGTCTATTAAATGTTAGGCAAGTAAAAGATCCCTACTCTTCTTAAGGGAAGAGGTTCGGCAAAATTCCTGGTTGGGGGTAGCTCGTCTACAGGCGTCGGTGTTAGGCCTCAGTAGCGGAAATAGGCCGACGTTAAATAAATATATATATATATATATATATATATATATATATATATAAAAAAAGTCAACATTTATCCACATAAAGAACCTACTCGCCCACATGAGTTCTCAATCCTTTTTTACAGGTACATGCGTCCAATTACCTGAATCATTTTTTAATTCTAATTATTTTATATTATTATTTGCACATAAAAGTCGTGTCTGGATTTTTCTCGCTTCAGCATCTAAACTTTAAAATGCTTCCCATCACACGGAGTTGTAAGCACCATACCATATTTGATTTATAATAACTACATAAATACTTACAATTTCTGATCGTTTATCTAGTGAATGATATTATACACAAATGAACATCTTAGGCAACGAGCATTTATTTCTAAAATTACCTTCTCTAACTGAAGAAACCCTAACTAATTCAACAATAATAATTGGCCTCGTGTGTCGCTATTTGACAAAGAAACCTTCAGTTTTTTAATATTATTATAAAATATTTCCATTGCCAAATCAATATATTGAATCTAAATAAATGATTAATTAAATTAAATTAAAATATTACAGTTGTAGTTCTTTTTATTTAATATCTAGGTATATTCATTCCTTTTTTGGGCACCTTGAACCAGCTATTAACTATCAATAGCAATGGTGTGTGCCTTCATAGTTTTACACGTGTGTCTTTAAATATCCTTACAAACGATACAAATGGGTGAAGGAATTATCCTTGTTTTTCAGATTTGATCGACTATAATCTCAGTCGGTAGGTTAATTTAATTTTTAATTAACATTGTACATGAAAGACGACCACGTATTTCTTTATTTACTTTTAAACCTGATGAGAACACAAATTCCTTTACGAAGATGAAAATATTGTGCTTTATCAATTATGAATGAATGAAGTTTATTTATCTCAAGGATATTACATATCACAGTTTTAATTGAATATTACAGATTTATATGCAACTTAAATCTAGTGTTACATACTTATGTCTACAGTCTATATTAGCTGAAAATAACACACTTTAAAGAGCTAAGGTGGTTTTGAAGTTTTGTTTTGAATACTTTTACAGAACTAGCATTTTTTATATTGGATGAGACCAGAATGAAACAAACTGTTCATTGAACTGGTTTTAGAAGTTGTATTAATACAAATGTTATGTCCTTGCCTAGTACTATATTGATGGATATCACGTATAAATTTTATTTTATCTACAAATAAAAATCATTGTATGCATGTAAAGATAAGTTTTAATGTCAAACCAGTTTAAGACATGTAGCATCAGATTAATGTTTGTGTACAATGTACATGCTACATTCTAAAATAATTCGCATTGCTTTATTTTGAAGTTTTTGTAGTCTTTCCGTGTTAGCTTTTGAAGTATAGATTAATGAACAGCAATATGTAAAGTGTGGTAGGATTAAATAATTATATACGGTCATTTTACTTCCAACTGATAAACGCTGACTGACTCTTCTAAGGAAACCAATTTTTTTAACTATTTTCTTCGACACATAGCACATACTCAATGTGATCATTTAGTTTTAATTCTCTATCAACATCAAGTCCTAAGTATTTCATATTTTTTACATGTTCCACATTTTCATTATTTAAAATAACATTGAGTTATTGTATAAACAATTTTAACCAATAAACATCCATTTTGATTATATTTCATTTACTTTTAACTTATTTTCTTTGAATTTATCTGAGGCATGGCTTAATTCCAGGTTTACTGTCGCCACCAACAGATTGAAATCATTGTCAGCATAATATATCAACGTATCATCAGCAAAAAGGTGGATTTTACACTTTCCAAAACATTCTATAAGGTTATCTTTAGACCAATTATGACATATGGATATGTGTCCTGGTTGAGTGATGGAATAGCTAATGCTAAACTTCTCCAGGACGTTCATACAAATAAACCGATTAAAAAAAACGATGATGTATTGATTAATTTTACAGCTCGAACATATCTGCGAAATAGTGTCAAGTAATAATTATTCTGCAACATAAAATTAACCAAAATACTTTTTAGCATATTCACTACAAAATATAATTTTCAAATATTCAATAATAAATTAAATAAGCCGTAAAACTAAATCGATAAATAAATTCTACCTTCTTTCCAAGTTCAATTTTATTATTCATATTTTATTTTTTTTTAATACATTTATTTAACGTCGGCCTATTTCCGCTACTGAGGCCTAACACCGACGCCTGTAGACGAGCTACCCCCAACCAGAAATTTTGCCGAACCTCTTCCCTTAAGAAGAGTAGGGATCTTTTACTTGCCTAACATTTAATAGACAAGGGACCGACGGCTTTACATCCCCTCCGAATCGTATTTTATTTCTATAATATAAATTTGCTATTTAACATGCATAAAGGATGTAAAGTTTCGTATTTCAATCTTAGTTTGTAACCACGTTGAGACATAAACTTTAAGTCTCTTTGTGGACTTGTTTGATTTGAACTGTTAATAAAATGTTGGTATATTTCTGTTTTAAATCATTATTTTACTTACAAAATTTAACCTCTCCAAGCCAAGCTCCCCCCAGCTCGTGACAATAGTCTGCCTGAATTTGGACTTAGCGGGTTATTATAAATTTACATAATATAATGGCATTACTGATATCTCTTCATATAGAGCAATATTCTAAAATTCCCAAGTTTAAAAATAAATGGAAAACACATGGTCGTCTTCAATTTAATGTATACTATGAACAACAAATTAAATTAGCTTATCGAAGGCAATTAGTAACTTTTAGGGGATAATCTGCCCACCTACAACTAAACTTACTAAGATACAATCTACTGAAATATTGAAAAAATATCAGATATTAATTAACTTACAGAATAATTCAAGCCGCTAAGATCAGCATCGCCATTTTGTAACCATTCGAAGAATTCCATTGCGTTATCTGTTGGATCTCCTTCACCATATGTTGCAAGACAAAATACTGCGAGGGAATTAGGGATAGATTTCAAATTTACTAATTCTTCCTGAAAGTAAACAAAAGCTAAAGTTTATTTATATACAAGGTAGGTCAAAGAATTGGGTGTTTAAATGGAATCAAATTTTAAGAAACAAAGATATTATACAGTTTTTTTTACGAAAATTGATATTTTCCAAATTATAACGATTTGGAGATTGCGATTTTAGCATTGAAAAATTCGAACCTGTTTCGAGACGGTTTGTAGAAGATAACTTAAAAAGTATTACATTTACTGAAAAAACCGCATACTACAAACAAGGCTTATAAACAATAAATATTTTGAATAGTTGAATAGTGAATAGTTCTAAAGGTATCTCAGTTTAAAGATGGCGTGTGAACGTAGAGGTATATTGTTTAAATCTCAAATAACTTAAAAGCAATACGTGTGACGTAAAAAATGCATATGAGAGCTTAATTTTAATTTCCTATCATGTTTTTGTTCAATGCGACAGTTTTTAAGTTATTTGCAAAAAGAGGATTTTTTTCAGCGAAAATCGGCCCCCGCCAACCCCCAAACAAAACAAAAACTACCCCCGAAAGAAGTATACCGCGGATAAGCCATCTTCTCTCGGCTAAACCCGTGTTACCCTCCGTTTTCGAGAATGCTGAGCACGATGATGATGCCGAGACCCCTCCTCGACTCCCGCCAACCCCCCAAACGGCTAAGAACCACCCCCGAAAGGGGAGAATCGCAGATAGACCGTCTTCTCTTGGTTAAATCCGTGTTACCCCCCGTTTTCGAGAATTCTGAGCACGATAGTGATGTCGAGACCCCTCCCCAACCCCCCGCCAACCCCCCAGATGGCCAAAAGCTACCTCCAAAAGGGATAATCCGCATATCCGCCGTCTCCTATCAGCCAAACCTGTGTTACCCCCGTTTTCGAGGATGCTGAGCATGATGGCGATGTCGAAATTCCTCCTCGACTTCCGCCAACCCCCCAGACGTCCAAAATCACTCCCGAAAGGGGTAAACCGCATATCCGCCGTCTCCTACCATCCATGATGATGATTAGGTATCTTGATTCACTGTTCAGCTGAAAATAAAATGGGTGCATACTTTGTGTCTAGGTTATAGATGGGAAAATCTATGTTTATATTAAAAATACTTTTCGTAGTTATTTACGAAAAACCGCCACAAAGTATTAATTTTTCGATGCTCTAAAATCGTGATCTTCAAATCGTTGCAACTTGTAAAATATCAATTATCATAAAAAATTGTATACCACCTTTTTGTCTTAAAATTTGATTCTCTATCAATGATTAGCCATTTATTTATTTTTTTTATTCAAACTTACCATATCACACTCCTCTGGATCGGCCACCATGCCCTTCATTCTGTACCTAACTCCTTCTTTTGCTAATCGTCCGGCGAATTCTTCACCAGTGCCTGTTTGACTTCCGTAAAACACTACTAAGCTTCTTCCGGACGTCTGCAATTTCTTTATGAAAGAATTATCGGTGGAGGTTTGAAGGCTCATGGAAGTGGGCCTTAAAAAAAATTCAATCATCTATATGGATGTCTAAAAATTATTTCTAATGCAAATATTCCGCAGATGCACCCGTAGGTCGTGGAAATAAAACAAGAGCAAAACAAAATTGTCGTGGCATCTGCAGGAATATTTCTATTACTAGTTTAATACGACAGAAAATAGCCTTATTTTCGTCTTGTGCATTATAAACACAACAGAACAGTGCATGATCAAACATAATGGAAGGGAGCAAAACTGTCCAGTTTGACGACGTAATTTTGTTTTTACAAAGCTAATTATATGCAAAAATAGTAATAGTCAACACGTCAAAGCGCAAAGAGAGGAAAATATTTGTTTAAAAAATCGTCTAATTGAAATACACAAAAGTCTACGTTGGGACAGTATTATTCGGATCTGATATACAAATAACGAGGAACATATTACTACAATTGAATTTCCGTGTTATTTTGTTAAATTGAAGTTATGACAATCGTCAGTTTAATGTGTAAAATCTTAATGAAAATAACAACGTATAATGTTTTTACAGCACAGACGTCTGTTTCAAGCTCAAGTTTACAATGATGTTGGACTCCTCATAAAATATCGCAGGATGCTAAAAAAATTTCGCTAAATTTAAATGCAAAATAGCAACCACCAAATTTTTTATGATTGCCAGGAAACTAAAACGCAGATTCTGTTGACACTGATCCTTAAAATATTGTCCGAACGATTTACCGATTATGTTGTACACCCCACTAATTCTAAAAGATGGGACAATTGATCCTGTAAATCAATCGTTGTCTGTTTAGTAGTTCATCAAATTTCAGTATTTTAAACGATAATCAACAAAATCTTGTGTATTGCCAAGTAAGGATTCACACAGAATGTTCTAGAAAAGTAAAGCATCCTTGCAAAATCTTTCGGCGGTGGTGAGCCGTTGAAATTTAATCATGAATACTTGAAAGAATGACCCGTTTTTGCCTAGCTCTGAATTATAAACAGTATATGCGATAGTAAAATTGCAAATTAGCAAACATAAATTTTCCTAGAAACATTTCAAAATTAATAAATTAAATTACCGGGACGACGGGCTCATTAGTGAAATCTCCAGGACCCGGAGGAATATATCCTGAATTAATAAAGTAAGGACCCGAAAAACTTATTGAGATGCTAAGATTTCTATATGAAAGATGTATTCACGGAGAAGAGACCCCGATCGAGTGGAGAACTTCATTTGTGTCAGCAGCCATCCACAAAAAAGGTCCTAAACATGACCCAAACAATTATCGCGGTATATTAGTAATAGCGACCATAGGAAGGATGTATAAGAAATCTGATCGAAGAAAATACCACCGAAAGAACAATCAGGATTTCGAGCTGGTACATCAACAACCATCGATAATTTCTTCACACTTAAAATAACAGTGGAAAAGAGAGTTCAGCGAAACAGAGAAACACACATAGCTCTGATAGACCTGGAAAATGCGTATGATAGCGTTCCCATGTCACGACTGTGGGTCGAAATGCAAAAACTTAATATAAGATCATCACTAATCCAAGCTACCCAGCGATACTGTAAAGGCAACAGTGGTAGAGCAAGAATCGGAAATACACTCACGGAACCCTTTAGAACAACGAAGGGGTTTAGTCAAGGCTGTTGCTTATTTCCAATTCTGTTTAAAATATTCTTAGATCAAGTCTTGAGAGGATGGGTCCGTAAATGTCAAAACATGGGCCTGCAAGTAATTAGACGAGACACCATACAGCCTATTTTTCGCAGATGACCAAATTGTGATTAGCGGAAGATGAGCAAGACCTGAATTACATGATTAGGAAACTCAATGAGGAATACGAACGCGCTGGTCTCACAATGAATCTGAAGAAGTGTGAATACCTGATAGTAGGCAATGATGAATGTAGGAAAATAGGAATATTAAAGGCGTGGAAAAACGCAAATACTTAGGGGTTATCTTAAACAAACAGGGAACAAGTAATAAAGAGATTCAGGAAAGAAAAGTAAAGGAAGGAAAGCTATCGGGGCCTTAATTCATTTCTATGGGAAAAAATAATTTAAAAGAAACGAAAAAGCGCATTTGCAAGACCATTGCCCGAAGCGTCACTATATCTGGTGCGGAAGTTTGGAACCTAAGCAAATGCAACAAGAGAAAACTTCTGGCTACGGAGATGAATTACTTAAGACGGAGCTGCAGAATATTGCTTGAAAGGATCCGAAACGAGGTCATTAGAAGTAATATGAATATCGAGGGAGATATTGCATAGAGTGGGTGCCATCCGAGAGAAGGAAAAGAGGAAGGCCTAGAAGAAGCTGGAGGAACGATGAGGAAGAAGCTATGAGAGCAGGAGATCTAGAGAAAGGAAGATGCCTGTTCTGAAAGGAAAATTTAGAAACTGAGGACAGAGAAGCGGCGCCAGTCGAAGAAACCCTTGTGTATATATATTATATATCTTCTGTTATCTTGGCACCATGGACCATAATTTCCTACTCGCAAATCAAGACGTGATTCCATGTGGAAATTACGCCGTGTTTAAATTAAAATGTAGAGCTCCGAAGTTTATAATATTGCATGTAAAGTTAAATTTTGAAACTTAGAATGATAAAAAAAAATAGAAATATTCTACATGTGCTAAGAGACGTTACCTAGGACTTGGTAAAATTGTTTTTTAGGTCTCCCCCAGCGTAAAAAATTCACCAAACTAGTTTGAATTTAACATGTTACTGCGACGAATGCCTCAATCTAACGCGGTTGACCTTTGTAATTAATGATGAATTCATACACAAGTAGTTAGAATTTTCTGTATTTCTACGAAAAATGCCGAATCGGGAATTCGATAAACGACCTACATTACCATGGTCCTAACTGAATTTTCAAATAAAAATTCAGTTAGTACTTCGGAGGAAAACAAGACTTCCATAATTCTGGCTTATAAATCGTTTAAATTACGTGATGTGTCCATGAAAGGTATACATATGCATAGAGAAAAAGTCGGGACCATATAACTGCACCGCTTGTGTTAATAAGCCGCTGGCTAAGAAAACGTGGAAAACGGAAATAACCCTTGAGTTTTCCGTTAGTTATAAGACAGATATCCATGTTAAAAATATTCCGAGATGTCCGCGGATGCACATAAACTTGTTCCGTAATTTGCTTACTAGAAGTCTTCTTGCTTCTACGAAACCACAAACAGTGACCTTTTTTTCTAACCTTGTCTTAGAACAATGGTCTCTACTGAAGATAATACAAGTGAGGGCATTCTCTGATACGCCTAGACTTTCCCAAAAATATTTAGTATTGTTTTTGTAATCGGTACTGGTCGACTTTAGAATGTACATATATATATCGTCCGATTCTTTTGGCGTTCTAGGATATGAGATACTACTTAATTTGGTTTTTCTGTTTACTTACCAATGATAAGTTTTATTTCCATAGAAATAGAGTTCTACATAAATGAATAATGAAACATAATACTGCGTTGATACTGGACAGGATACAATAGCAGAAATAATCAACATGTTGCAAGGCATTTTTTAAGATAATTTAAGTCTTTATGCCGTATTTGAATTTCCTTCAGTATCATATGATAAAACTTTAAGCAATCTATTTCTCTGCTGTTTTTTTTAATTCAACGTTTAAACAACAATTAAATTCTTCTGTAAAAAGAAAGCAAAGTTGCGGACACTTTCACCATCTTCTTTTAATAATAAGTTAATTGGTGTATTTCTTAACAACTTAATTGATGCTCATAAGTGCTTAATCGAAACCAATCTGAGTCTTGCGCTTTCACTTGCGTAGCATATTATTTAACGTCTTCTTTTTTGCGAACCTTCATTGTAACCGCTTATTATACTTTTCGGACATGAGTGTATTATATTTTCTAAAACCACAAATATCGCTCGTAGAGAAACACTTTGTATCATTGTGTTATCTAATCCCGAACAACTCTCAAAATGTCGCCAGTCTGTCTATTCATCCGTCACATTTTTTATAAGCAGGATAACCGAAGAAGCAAAAGTCGCATTGTGTTAAAATTAAAAATTGAACAGTAAATATACAAAAACAAACTGTGTAGCAGTGTACGAGCACCATTTCGCCAACCAAGCTGACATCATGATGATTAAAGTTGCAAATGTATAGCAGTTAATTCTAAAGTATTAACTTTTATCAAAAAACTGCGAATATTATCATGCAGAATGTCCAACAATTATATAAAATATAATTGATTTTAGATTTGAAAAATAAGAACGAAAAAGACGATAATATTAAATTTTTATATATGTGATAAGCATTCTATTAACTTCTATGAAATTCTAGCTACTCTTAATTCTGTCGTAAAACCCAAATTGAGTGGCATTCCTATGGTTACACTAGTTTGATATAATTGTTTTAATTGAAGGAAAACCCCTTATTATAAAATGCGTCTAGACTGGCTATTTTGTTATACGCAAATTGTTCTACGTTTAAATATATACAGTATGTCTGTCCAGCCGGGAGCTTACACGATCCATATCTTGAAAACTACTGGACACCATTTTTGTGAAATTACGTATGTATAGTAAACAGTGTACTTGTGATCCATCCAACTAAAATATTTTTGACAGTTTTGTCACTTCCGTTTATACCGGAAGTAGATGTCGACTTTGTTATATTAAATGGAACACCCATATTTTTAGTTTCGGAATTATTAGTTTACAAAATTTTAAAGTCACTTTGTATAGCAAACCTTATACCTAAAATGTATAGTTTTGGAGATATTAACATTTTTAACGACAAATTCACAGCTTTAGATCTCTAAAGAAATTCTTCCTGTGAATAACCCACTTAAGAAATCTTTCATAACCCAGTAAAATGGGAAAATTTGGATGAAATAATTCAGAGCGGGCTGAAATTTTGGGAACTGGCTTATTTTGTGGTACTTTTTAACATATCAAAATTCCTCATCTGTGGGGGGAGGGGGAGAAAATAGGAAAACAAACTGTTTTTCGCAAAAAAACTTGGAAAGTATCAATTTTATTGTAAAATATGTACACATGAAAATTATAGGTAATAAAATTCCGCACAATTTCGTTTTTTTTTAGATTTTTGAAATTTTTACAGTTTTGCGATGCAACGGAAACCCTGGCGTTTTTCGCTAAAATCTCAAAAATGATAATTCGGATCGCAAAATGTTTCAAATGAAAGTTGTAGAGAATTCGATTACGAACAATTTCCTTTTATTTTTCATTTCCATTCAATCAATATTGCCAGAGAAATGAATTTTTAAACATCTTTATAGCGCGCTATCAGAACACTTGTTTCATGATAAAATCGATAAAAACTCGAAAACGATAGATCGTACGCATATAGTGTATCAATGAAAGTTAAAGACCATCAAATTTTGAATATGTTGGTGTATGTACAAAATCGTGTTGATAACGGAAAAAGGGAAAAACATGAAAAATTGTCATTTTCAAGTGCATTTTGACAAATATCTTGATTTTAGACAACAATGACATAAAAGTTTTTTGAAGAGACTTAAATTATATGTAAAATGAGCTCCAAGTGACCTTCATACGATGCATGGTTCACGAATTAAAGCTGTTTAAAACTATGAATAAAAGTTTTTTTTTATTATCAATTAAGATTTTCCTGCAAGAACTGTGCATAACAATTCTTTAAAAATTGGTTTTGACCTATTTTTGTTAGTTTATATACATATGAAGGTAATGCAATAGCATAAGTCGTTCGCAAGGTATATTTTCTTTAAAAAAAGTTCCTGAAAACTGTTTTTATTCAGAAAAATTGAACCAATATTATTTTTTAATTCCTTTTTTTGTATATGTCATCGTTTCTTTTGACTTTACAACAAAAAGCAATTTTTCGTGTATGATTTTCAAAAAGTAGCGACAAGGAACTGACGACTGAAAATGCGGTTGATTTTTAATTTTCAGCAAACAGACAATTTTCGTCACGTTTGAAGTACAAAAATAATAATTAATGAAAGAAAGTTAGTGCCTTATTCCTCAAAAAAAAACAATGCGGCTACGGATATGTGTTTCGGAGTTATTGCTCCTCATCAGCGTAGCGTAGCTTAGCGAATATATCTTAGAGTTGAGCAAATCTAATAAAAGTAGGAAAGTACAGTACACAGTAATCCACTTGCACTTTCATACCTCATGTGCCACATTTTGGGCCTCAAATGAGAGCAGTTAGTACGAGGAGCCCTATGTGTACTGCTCTATTTCCACCTGGCAAATACAAAATAAAAGATGGAGGGCTTATGAGGTAAAATAATTAAAGAAAGAAAGTTAGTGCCTTATTGCTCAAAAAGAAACAACAATGCAGCTACGGACACGTGTTTCGGAGTTATTGTTCCTCATCAGCGTAGCGTAGCTCAACTTTAAGCTATATTCGCTAAGCTACGCTGCGCTACGCTGATGAGAAGCAATGACTTCGAAACACGTGTCCGCATTGTTGTTTCTTTTTGAGGAATAAGGCACTAACTTTCTTTCTTTAATTATTTGACCTCATAAGCCCTCCATCTTTTATAATAATTAATATTTTTTCACTTCTTGAAGTATCAGAAGTTATTCTATGGGCCACACTGGGCCCATATTTAAAAAAAAATTGTTATGCACAGTTCTTGCAGGAAAATCGTAAATTATAATAAAAAAGAAATTTTTGATCATAGCTTTAAACAGCTGTAACTCGTGAACCATTCATCTTATGGTCACTTGAAGCTCATTTTACAGGTAATTAATTCCTTTAGTGTCATTCTTGCCTAAAGCCAATCAAAAAATAGCTTTTTGTCAAAATGCACTTGAAAATAACCATTTTTCATGTTTTTCCATTTTATCTTCATTCACTCATTATCACAACGATTTTGTACATACACCAACATATTCAAAATTTGATTGTCTTTAACTTTCAATAGATACACTATATGCGTACGATCTATCTTTTTCGAGGTTTTATCGATTTTATCATGAAACAAGTGTTCTGATAACGCGCTATAAAAATTCATACCTCTGCCAATATTAATCGAATGGAAATGAAAAATAAAAAGAAATTGTTCGTAATCGAATTCTCTACAACTTTCATTTGAAACATTTTGCGATCCGAATTATCATTTTTGAGATTTTAGCGAAAAACGCCAGGGTTTCCGTTGCATCGCAAAACTGTAAAAATTTCAAAAATCTAAAAAAAAACGAAATTGTGTGGAATTTTATTACCTATAATTTTCATGTGTACATATTTTACGGTAAAATTGATAATTTCCGAATTTTCTGCGAAAAATCGTTTTTTTACCTATTTTCTACCCCCCCCCCCCCCCTCCTCCTCTCCACCGGCGTCTACGGGTGAAGATTTTTGATATGTTGAAAAGTATCACAAAATAAGCCAAAATTTCAGCCCGCTCTGAATTATTTCGTCCAAATCGACAAATATCGTCCCATTTTATTGGGCTATTATTTTGGAAGTAATCAGCATAGCTGTAAGTAATTTCAAAATAATTAAAAACATTTACATATTATACAGGACGACTACAAAATTGGTCACAACTTAAAATTCAGAAACATCAAATATCTTCAATTTTTTAAATGGAAACTCCGATTTTTCTAATTTTACCAAATTCTACGACTAAAAATACGAAAAAATACTTCCCTATACCTAACTACAACGACTTTTAAGATATTTACGAAAGTTCTTAGTACCTTAGTATTTTGTAAAAATTCTTCCTCTAACTCTAAGTCGTCCATGCAATTAATGTCAGAAGAAGTAATAGCAGCGCTGTCAAATTAGTTGTTTAATATTCTATAGTGTACTAGTAGTTGTTCCTTATAAATTTAATTGCATTATGGCTCGTCTGGGCTATTCCAACGAAGATTAAATAAATTTATTAATTATTTATGGAGAATGCGACAAAATATTAACAAGAACGTGTGATATGTTTGCTTTGAGATATCCTGATAAACCCAGGTCATCACCCAGCTCAATTCTTACAAAATACTAGTATTCTCTGATCTTTAAATATCTTAAAAGTCGTTGTAGTTAAGTATAGGGAAGTAAATGTATCTGTACTGTAATGTAACCAGACTACATATTTGTAAAAAAAAACAAGGAATCTTTCTGGCTCGTCCGCTTTTAGGTAAAATCAATAGAAATATTTCAATCACAAGGGATAAGAAATTTTGTATATTTTTCTAAGAGTGCGAAACTATATCCTCTACTGAAAAACTATATACCAATCATTTATAAGCATGTAGGTTTGCAGTATTTTTTAAAAATGTCCATCATCACTGCAGAACATTAATGCAGCTTTTGCAGAAAATATTGGGACTATATCTACATGCATATGTACAAACCCAAACGTTTTAAGCAAAGAAAGTGGAATGATTTTCTAGGTACTTACTGTATTGAGTAGGAACGCCCATTTGCCACCGCTGTAGTTTTCTTATGCCTATTGAGTAAATACCAGCTAACTCCTCCAACTAATATTGCCAGTAACATAACATCAATTGTACTAAAGAGTGAATCAGATACTTCTGGGATGTGTTGTGTGGCAAGTTTTGCTTCTGTTTCTTCCATTATTGCGCCCTGAAAAAGAAAAAGATTGCTGAAAATTGTAGCCAAAATAGTACATATAAAATAGTATATTATTTTATAAGGAGTAAAAGTGATACTATTGTGACGACACTCTGTAGGTTTCAGATGACAGATGAGTCACTGGCTTTTACTCCAAATAAGACATGTTATTTTTTCTTCTAACGTCGATTAGCTATAAAAAAAGATAAAGATAAATAATTTAGCTGTGCGTTGCCATTAGCAACGAAAGTAAAAGTCCGCTCGAGCGGAAGAAAATGTACTTTTACTTTCGTTGCTAATAGCAACGCATATCCGTCTGAAATGAGTAAGAAATGTCATGATTTTCCAACGATTGAAGAAAAATAAAATTTGATAGCCTAAAAATTTTGTTTTTTGGATATAAATAGAAGTAAAAGCATGATGAAATTTTGTTTATGTTGTATATTATCAATAGGTACAGCACAAACGAAATACTAAGGGAAAATCCTAGTGGATAAGTTAAATACTGACAGTCATAGAATGACAGATGATAGCAGTAGCAACATTTCTAGATATAGAAGGAGCGTTGAAGAAGACAACGTACCTGCCAACGCACTGTCAGACAGAGAAGTCCAAGTGCTCCAAATATTGACCCATAAGATCACCGTCGTCCTTTTCACATCGAAAAGAGCACTGGAAGGCCCAAAGACCTTAATCCTCAAAGAAACGGAAATTCCATATGCCGGTGAGGCGAAATCATTGGCGGTCATTTTTGGCCAAAAATTAACATGGAATGCCCACATCCAATAAATCACACAAAAAAGAAACAATTGCCCTGATAAGGTGTAGACAAATGTGTGGAGAAACTGGTGGTTAAAACACGAAATGAGCCTGTGGTTATACACTAGGGTAGTAAAACCCATGATAACCTATGGATCAGTAGTATGGTGGACTAAAGACGGCTCCAGATTACGGGTCAAATGCCTTCCAACGCTAATGCCAATGTTTGTTGCAATATTTGATCAAAAAATTTGTAACTGAGATCTTTGCCAAACTATGCCTATGTTCAGTTTTGTTATAATTATGGTATTAGTCCGTATACTGTACTGTATTATCAAAGTGTAAACCCTAAAAACTTTCCCAGCGAAATAAAGACTTTCTGTGGAAATGACCCTTGTCTAGTGCGGGAATCCTTAGTGAATTAGGGGTTAATTTGTCCATTTTCGAACTATACACCCTCCAAGTGGGTATTTGGAAGATTGCTATCAGTGCCTAGTTATTGTCTCAAGTGGAAAATTGCAATGAAACTTGTAAGTACGTTCTAGTTAAGTTCCCTGAATGGTTTTCAGGTTTTTACGAAAAATAAAATCCGTGGCGCCCAACTTTCCCCTCGAGATTTTGACTTGAAGAATTCTTATGTGTGTTAATATCTGAGTATCTAGATTTTGTTCACATTTATAAATTATCTTTTGTTGTGATAAAATTCTGTGTACTAATTTAGTTATTTTTTTATGACTTGATTGCATATTTGAATTTGATTTTACAGAATTCTTGATTTACTTTTGACATTGATGTATTTTTTATGGTACTATGGCCTCCGGGTCGCTCATTTTTTGTAATATAGGATTAGATTTTACATTGTTTGTGTCTCATTAATCCAGTTTTCCTTCACCCACTGATATTGAGCTAGCTAGGGCCTTTTAAGTAGAGACATTTTTAAAGAAATTTATAGTAAGAATTATAAGTTGTTTCAATGTGTCTTATTAATCCATTCAAACAAAAAAATTGCCAGAGTTAAGAAAGTGATGAATGAAAGAATATTAAATACAGTAAACAGAAAAGCTACAAACTCACTCAAGTTCACGGTGAAGTATGACCTCTGTGATCTACATACATTTATTACGTTCTACTACAAGGTAACAAAACTGTTATAGTTTTAAACTTGTTTTAGAAATGTTAATACTCCATATGCAACAAGCCTACGTCACTTAGAGGTCAGTTTCATTACAGGAAAGCGTTTAAAGTATCTATTGATTAAGCTTTGACGTAATACTTTTAATTAAAAATCCAGAAATGTAAATTTGTAAGAACATTTTTACATACAGCTATTTAAAGTGGCGTACGTGCATTATTTCAAAAATACAAACAAACACTAAAAATCAAATACTTTTCCGTGGAATAACAATAAATATATTTATCGACGTCTAAGTGTATACAGAACGGAATTGATACACGTTTTGACGTTTCGAATGTGCACATGTTAAATGTTGATAACCATAAGGTCAAGGACAAATTTTAGAGCAATGAAATTTTGTAAACGTAGTTTATAATTTTATTCTCCTATCTGTGTGTCAATACAAGCTCACTAGTGAAAAGGACCACCCTGGGGCCATTCTATTTTAAAAATAAGTCTTAAGTTTGATTTAAATTCAGGGAAACATCATTTTTATAACTACAATTAACCAGAAATTATTTAAGCATTACATTCTAAATTTCATTTCCAAAGTTAGACAAATATACCGAAATATTTTTACAAGTCCATAAAAATTGCATACACATAAGTAGGCCCGACTAAATGTCGCCAAAGCTTTTAAAATGTTAGGGTGACAACGTAAGATAAATTTCAAGTGGTACTTAAAAGCGTCTTAACACGCGTTGTTAGAAATTTTACAAGACGAATGCATTTTGTAGTCAGAGATACGTCGAGTGGTTCGAGCGAATTTGAATAAAGACAACATTAGGTGCACAGGAGGAAAAGAGACAGGGTATTACTAATGGCAAGAAAACATTGGGTCATAGCATCACGGCAGAAATATGGAAATAATGCAGCGTGTGACGTCACAGAGACGCCGTAGAATCTGAATAAAAGCTCAAGGCATTCATAGCGTTCGGGTAGAAGAAAATCGACGCTGGACCAGTACGCTGGCGGCACCAAACTGCAAACTATTGTATGTTCTCTACCAGCCATCTTGGGGGAACAACTAGAAAAGTACTGCACGTTCTCTACCAACCATCTTGGGGAAACAACGAGAAAATTACTGCACGCTCCCGACCAGCCACCTGGGGGAGACAACTAGAAAAATACTGCACGTTCTTTACCAGCCATCTTGGGGGAACAACGAGAAAATTACTGCACGTTCTCTACCAGCCATCTTGGGAGAACAATGAGGAAAGTACTGCGACACTACTTGCCAGCCCACTCATGGAGCACACTCCAACTTGGCTATTTACACGACGACAATTTCACCAACATAACTATCTAAGTATCGAACCAATTTACTTCTCTGCGTTATTATTTAAAATTGACTTTACATTCTGGTTTAGGGGGGAATAGGGGAAATTGGCTTATTTGTGGTATCAAAGATATTCATTTTATGACAGGTTCGTTGCAATTAATTTTTCAATGTAATACATTTTAATTGATTACTGGTTAGTTCAGGCTTTTAATAATATTTATGCAACAAGTTTTTAGCAATACCTGACAGCCTGCATTGCTGCGTGCATTTGTTTGTCTAGAGGACTCACTGAAATAGGTGCATTTCGAGGGAACCGGACCCAACACATTACTTTTACTTTTACATCAGCTGTTACTGCATTACACTCGACTCGACGCTCCGTATAGTCGTCGGCTCCCCAGATGGTCGGGTGACCGGTAGTTTCTTACTACAATAAAGTCATCACAGACACAGCTGGGGTTCCCAGATAGCACTGGGACATACCAAAAACGTCTTAGGAACGTCTGCATGGGACATTCGAGACGTCTTAAAAACGTCCACTTTAAGACGTAAGTCGTACAGAAGACGTCTTGGGGATGTCCATTGTTACTAATCAAAACGTCTTTAAGACGTCTTATTTTAGTCCATTTTAGCCCTAAAAAAGGCATTTATATGACATTACGGTGACGTTGTTAAGACATTTTATTCTGGTCTATTCTAGGCCCAAAAAAAACCTTCAAGGGATATTATTGAGATATTCACAAGTAGGTGAAAAAATGTCGTCTTTATTAGCAGCGATACAGTCAGGTAAAGTCTAATTTGGCATGTGAATGAGTTGATAATATATGCATGCGATTACATGTGTCGCACACTCTGTATTAGTTAAAACTTATTGTCGCATATGTCTACTGAATTTTTCTGCTATTGCGATAACTTTGTGTGCAACACATACGAAATCGTACGCATATTATCAACCCATCCACACATCAAAATAGACTTTACCTAATTATATACAGCTTAGCTGCCAATAAGACCAATGCAACATTGTGCGATGAATCGGCCTTTCCTCTGTTTATTGTACACTGCCTGCCTCTCTGCCATATTAGTGGTCAATTTGTATACACCAGTTACACCACAAAGATTAGAAAGGTTGAATTAGAGGGAAATTCTATACTACCTAAGAATACTTACTGCCTCAACTCAAAAATTTACACAATTTCACTTCTTTTAGTCCTTTATATTCAGCAAACTTATAATTAAATCAAGTATGGAATAACAATACAGTTGGTACTGGGAATCAGGAAATAAAACAAAATTTTGTTCTTCTAAATTTTAATTTTGTGCCAGAAAGTGCATGATATCATCGAAATAACTTACTATACTTATTAAGTCAGGACAATACTGGCCAACTATACACAAAACCACAGCATAAAACACTACAAAACAAAGGAGTTGTGAAATATCGCAGAAAATACGTTGAAATGAAATGATCAACTCAACTGTCAAACATAAGACCAACCCGAAAACATGACATGATCAAACGAATGTGATCGTGCCGGAATGACATTTATCGCTGGAAAAGCGCGGTAAATTCAAAACTTAGAAGTTATTAATTTGCAATTTTTTAGAATTTCCAAGTTCTACATCTACGACGAAATTCTTATTTCACGCAAAGGATTATTGATTTGGATATGAATGTATTATTTTTCAAAACACAATATAAAAAGCTAGGAGGCCTAATATGGACATACTAAAGACGTACATTTTTTGATGTCCCAAAGACGTCCCACTTTGGACGTCTCGAGGACGTCCATTTTAGGTCCTAAGCCGTTCAGACCAAATTAAGATCAAAATTGGACGTCTCTGGGACGTCGTGTGCTATCTGGGTTCTGATGGACCCAAATGTTAAAAACACCGCAGTTGTAAAATCTTATAAGGCTGTTTGCTTTCAACTACGTAAATAGTACATAATCTCTTGATTTATTTTCATTATTGTTATAACCACAAAGAATTCCCTGGCTCTAGTTCAAACACCGCGGTCGTAGGTTTGTTCTCATCTTCGATAAGTGGTTGTTGTGATAATTAAAACCAACCCGGAGATTTTCGTGTTAATATCAACTTTAGGGAAATTTCCCTGCAGCTTATGAGCATTTACACTGAGTCTTGGCACGATGGCCATTTGCGACGGAGACGTCTGTCTTGTTTAGCCAAGTACGCACCTAGTTTGTGGAGTCTTTTACTCAAACTGAATATTTTGCTAGGAGGATTTACGTTTGCACAATAACCAGTTTATATTCTAGAACTATATACTTTCAGAGTTTATGCAATGACAAGAAACTTTAGCTTCTAGTATACTTCAGTTGTGCTCTATCAAAGGCCTGCCATGTGCCTGGATTTCCATGTAAAGGTTTCACTAGAATACTCGCCAGTCAAACTATTGTGAGATATTTCTCACCTGGGAATGCCTAGTTTTCTATGATTGTTTAATAACGATCCATCAAATTAATAAAGAGTTCCCTGGCTATAGTACAAACACCGCGGTCGTGGGTTTGCACTCAACTACTTTTCTACCTTGCAGACTACAAAGAGTTCCCTGGCTCTAGTACAAACACCGCGGTCGTGGGTTTGTCCTCATCTACTTTACATCGACTCACCCTGTTCACGTTGTTGAACAATCATATACAATTTGGGATTTGCAGTTGTTTATTAAATTAAGGGAGCTTTCCCCCAACGTTCTATGATCTTTTACATGAGTGTTAAAGTCTCATTATCACTTCCATTCTATAATGCACGAACAGGACATGGTTCTTGTCCTCTGTTTTGCAGTAAGCTTATTTTATCAGAGCGATTGCTAACACCAAAATTACAATTACATTTTAATCGGCTATTTGCCGCATCTTTAATTACACCTACTAATAACACGGCCTACGTTGTCTTACCTTAGTACTTGTTATTGCATAACCAGCTTTGAAATATGTATAGTGTGTCATTGCTATAGCGACGTCACCCTTCCTATATAATATTTAGGCAATTGTCTCAAATATTTGGATTGTTTTGATTTCGTGTACGGCTATTTGCCGCATCAATTTATATAAAATAAAATGGGTTTTTTTGACTACTTTTTCCCATCAATTATTGTCTTTTTTTTCACCTTTACCTTTTTCATCACACAAGCAATACACTAAATAAATGATTTCATTCCAATCAAATAAATTAGACAACGAACTTCAACTATAAATGTACAGTGCAATCTTGAGTAATAAAACACCACCTAAATGACATAAAACATTAACTAGGTTTCTCAATTAATAGTCAGGTATCCAAACTTACAGTGTATTTAGAATTACAGAGTGATTCATTTTCTCAGGTATAGTATCAGACAGAAACAAGTAATACCAAACTTTATATCAAAGAACCTGGGGTAATTATAAAGGGTTACTATACACACACAACGTAATTAAGGCCCTAACCACCTAAAACTAGACGATCACGTTAATGGCCAATTTGTTTATTTAGCTTGACAGAAAATTGAGGTAAATAATTTCTGGGTGGAAGTAAATAAGTTCTTGATTGCTTCACGATCAAGGATTTTTATTTATAATTAATAGAGTGGGGGTGGGGGTGTTTCACTAGTTAAAATACTTATAATGCCAAATCAATAAATAAAAATGTTCTATGTAAACCAGGCACAATAAAAAAATTCAATTCATATAGTGTTCTTTTTTGAAGGGGACATCAAATATTGAGGAATATTGTTGGAATCACATTTCTGCAATATTAAAGACAGTAGATTTCTGTCCATTATGTGTAACGATCAATAATGGTTAATATATCTATTATGTATATACGCGGCGAAATTAATTTCGTATCATTAAATACATTAGTAATATGACCAGACAAACCTATATAGCTTTTTCCTCTAGATACTTGGAAAAATAACTGATTCAGGTTAATAAATCTCAACTTTTTAGATTGTTAATATTATTATTATTATATTAGTTGTGTCTAATATCTGGAATGAGTGGTTTGTTAGCTTCTGGACTTATTCAAGGTCATATTAATGTGACAAGTTGTCAGCGACTATTTTGGATGATGAGTTTAAACATCGGGCCAACGATTTTTTTTATTACGAATTGATTAAATTAACATTGGTTAAATTAAGTATACCTGTAAATCAATAGTAACTTTAACATTATGATTATTAAATATATTATTAAATATTTAAATCACAAAATATTATAATTTTATACTGCTGCTACGCACTATCTTTCAGATTTATACACATATGATATTTTGACGTCAATACTTTAAAATAATAATTATACTATTTCCCACACAGTTTTTTATGTTGTCATATTAATGATTGTACAGATATAAGACAAGGTATTTACTCGCCTTTAATCGTTTTCCGAATCAATATTTAAGACTTATATAGAAACACATTTCGTCAATAATATATGAAATAATAATGAACGTGCATAAACTGTATTGTACAAATGAACTGATTATCATTGGATGACATGACATTAAAAAATATTAATTACAATAACAGAATATTAATACTCAACTACTGTGTGCTTGCTTATATTGATTACCATTTATAGATTAACATCACTAATAAATATCACATACTTTTCTAGTTATTAATGTTACTATTAATCTTGTCATTGATACTTTGTAATATTTATTATTGTTTGCTTTTCTTTAACTCACAATGATTTTTCAGTTTTCATGTTTGTCTTTTCAAATCTTGCATCCTTTATTTAACATACTTCCTGACATAATCAATTGATGAAATTTTGCAAAGTTACTAAGATCGGACTACAATACAATATTCCGCCGTTACTTTTGCAAATATTCGCACGTAGGGGGTGCGAAGGTGAGAAATGGATAAAGATACTCTCCAACCGGCACCTCCGGCAAAACGTAGAATACAAAAGGTTCTACATCCGTTTTGTTCCGTCCAAATGGTACGGTATTAGTAATGGAATACCATTAGGTTTATACCTCGAAACCCAGCTCCAATGAATTAATGTATGTAAATTGGTTCTATAAGTTTTAAATAATTAAAATATAACTAAAAATTAAAGATTAAAAAAAATATTTTAAAAACATGCTTTTCTGTAAAAAGTCGTACTAAAAACTAGAAAATAATAAAGTACTACTGCAAGCAAGGCATGCACACTTTGTATGATTGTACGCATACGTGTATGGAAGGGGTGGAATCGTTGTACACATATTCACATATTGCCTTCAATCATGCATATATAAAGATGATACATATTGTTATGTGCACTCCTACGGCACTGCCTCATGGATAATTCGAGAAGGGCCCAGAAAATTTGCGAATGATAGACTGGATCAGTGGATCCAAGCGCACCAAAGACAGTTTGATATGAGATGAACAAGTGAACAAAGGGAATAAGAACAGTAATAAGTTTTGAATAATGTGTAATTATAAGGACTAGTTATTGTAATTAAGTGGTTCATAAATCAGTGGTTTATGAAAATTCTTGTTGCAATTTATTGAACCTACATAAAGGGTGTTTACTGCAGATTGTAAATACGTAACAATATATAATTAGTGGATATGAACAGAATTGGATATCACATAAAAATTTTATACGCCGCATTAAATTGTTTTGGTAATGCATTTACAAAAAAGTTATCATCTGTATATAAACAAACATTATTTTACTGTCTAACCAGTTTATTGTAAATGCGAATAAATTATAATTTAAAAGAATTTGTTTCGAGGCTGGTGTATTTTTTATTTTTTTATTATTTGCGTTTGCTTTGTTGATTAGTGAACAATAAAATGTAAAATGTGGCTTAATCATTTTTAGATTTAATATATTTTTTTTTACTTCCAGTTTTAAAGATCTTATGTTCTTCCTTAATTAGTCCATTCAAAACGCGGTGGCGGGGGGGGTGTCGGAACAAAACACCGGTTCCAGACTACTTTTACTTTATGTTTACGAAAATCGGGTTCCCGCAGTCCTAAAATGGTTGTATCACCTTTAATGGGGTTTTCGCGATAATTTTAATAATAATCGAATGAAAATGGGAAAAAAATGTATAAAAAATTAATAAAAAAGTTATTTTTTCAACCTTATGGTTGTTCGAATTCGATTGAATGGGTATTGTCAAATAAAAATAAGTTATTACTTAATAAAATTATAAATTAATTTTACTTCAAAACAAGTTAATTGTAATTGATATAAGCTTCACAATTATTTTAAAAGGCAGCTAAGCCCGCTTAAATATTCTTTCGGATTATGCTGTAAGAGTGGCGCGGAGAATATTATGATGCATTGTACCCATGGAATGTAATTCGGCTTCAGTTGTAAGTTTCATGTATAAACACGTGTTTCAACGTTTATACAGCTTGAATTATTATTCGTTTTTTATAAATCTGTTTCAATTAAAGATATTAAAAGTTTTAATAAAAAAATGGTATATTTTTAATTAATTGTCAAACTATTAAAAAGTAAGTAATTTCCTCGAATGAGTGTAGATGAGTTAGAAGATGTAAGTGTTGAATGTGAAAATGATAATAGTATGAAAATTCATTTAGATCATAAAAAACGTAGATTACTAAAATTTTGTAAAGAATCACTTTATCGTTATTATTTTCATACTTACATATGCTTATACTGTATAATAAAAATATTTTAAAAATGTATTTTGTACATAATTTATTTTAGCCTCACAGTACTTATTCATTCAAATTTTCATTCAAAAAATTAATTCAAATTTGAATCTACAAACAAACAAAAATTTTTGAATATGCTTTTCTTAATTTATTTCGATTAAGCGAGTTGAAAAAAAAAATGGTACTAATTTTTGATACATTTTTTTCCGTTTTCAGTCAATATAGGGGGTATAGGGGTAGTTTTACCCCCTCAAGGGTAGAAAATAATTTATTTTTGTTTGACAATATCCATCCAATCGAATTAAAATCATAAAAATGAAAAAAAAAATTACAAGTCTTTTGTGCACTTTTTCTATTTTTAGTCAATATAGGGGTAGTTTTAACCCTCTAGGATTATCCTTTATTATCAAATTTGGCTTGATTTGGTATAAATACAAAAAAATATTTGAAAAGGCCTATTTCATTGGATTATTTTTGATTATTATTAAAATTATCGCGAAAAACCCTAAAAAAGGGGTGTTTTTGTATTTTTAATGGTGACGCAACCATTTTAGGACTGCGGGAACCCGATTTTCGTAATCAACGACCCAAAAAACATAAAGTAAACGTAGTCTGGAACCGGTGTTCTGTTCCGGCACCCTAACGCACGTTTTGAATGGTCTATGATTTCTTGACTACTTAGTCTACATAACCCTTTAGGTTTACTTCTCTACCTAGAGATATATCAATAAGTTCTAAGTATTTAATACTGTTTTCATCAGCTTTTTGATTTTTCATTTGTTTTTGATTTGATTTAAAATGATCTGGCAGGCGCTCCTGCTACTCCAGGAAAACACATAACATGATACAAAAATATAGCGTAGGGAGTATAGGTATTTCTGGAATGCTTTGCTGCATTGTGGTGTGATGGAGTGTGGTCTATGGTCCTCTCTTTGTGTTTTTACTTCTAGAGTTGTTCTTCGTCCGAGTTTTCCGTTTCCGTTTCTGATTCTGGCAGCGCGAATATCATTGGAGTTCTTTGTATTCCTCTTTTATCTTGTTGATCGTTCTCGACTCGGTTCTCGGTGTGTTTGGTCCTAATTTATTTATAACTCTCTCATTTGATATCCGCATGTGGTACTCTCTTCCTATTTTTAGATACTTACTACTACTTTAGTGCTTTTTTCTGTACTTTCTACCTACGTTATTATTTCCTCCTATTAATGGGTACGAAGAGCTGGGTCATTTGCTCCGCCTACTTCCCAGGTGAGGAAAGATCCTATCCACCGGAGATATTAAGCGACATAGTTGCATACAGCGGAGAGAGGAACCTTCCACTACGAATTGGATGTGATGCCAATGCACACCACACGGTATGGGGAAGCACTAACATCAACAACAGGGGTGAGTCATTATTAAATTTCATCCTAGGGGATAGGTTACTAATAGCTAATATAGGCAGGAAACCTACTTTTGTCACTTCAGTACGTAGGGAAGTCTTGGATTTAACCTTATGTACAGGTAATGTAAGTGATACTATCAAGAACTGGCACGTGTCAGAAGAGCCATCAGGCTCCGATCATAGGCACATCAGATTCAACATCAAGACCCCATCTCTAACGGAGACAAAATTCAGAAATCCCCGAGATACCAACTGGGAAGGATATTTAGAGTCCCTCAGAGGGTATCTAGAGGGAGGAATAGCGTCTGGAAGAAACATAGAGAGCCTTGAAGTGGCAGTGGAACAGGTAAGCGAGGCGATAGTAGCTGCCTACCAGGAAAACTGTCCGGAGAAAACAAGGAAAACCAGGGGTAAAACAGTCTGGTGGAATAACCACCTGGAAGGCCTTAGGGCTGAGGTTAGAAGGCTATTTAATAGGGCCAAATCCAACCAAGACTGGGATATCTACAAAGTAAAACTCACACAGTACAATAAAGAGGTCCGCAAGGCAAAGAGAGACTCATGGAAGAGATTCTGCGAAGAGGTCAGTGATGGCCCCGCAGCTTCCAGAATCCATAGAGTCCTGGCCAAGGATGGTTGTACTGCAAACGAAGTAGGTTTTATCAGAAAGGATGATGAAACCTACACAGAAACAATGACGGAAAGTATCAAATTGCCCATGGAGGCACACTTTCCGGGCTCACTGATATTAACAGACCTAGATGATAGGCATTATCCAGACCAAAGGCCAGAAAGGCCCAAACTTGCGGACTGGAGGTTGGCCACCGAGATTATAAAACCTGATAAAATTAGATGGGCAATTAGTAAGTTCCAACCACTCAAATCTCCTGGGATGGACGGAATATATCCAATTTTGCTCCAAAAGAGTGAACGTCAATATGCATACCAGCCAAGGAGGTCGACAGACCTTGCGCTGGATGAATTAAACAGACTACTAGCAAAGTCCCTAGAGGACAAGGAAATGGCAGTAGTTACATTCCTAGACATAGAGGGAGCGTTTAATAACGCAACAACGCACTCGCTAACGAGTGCATTATCAAAAAGAGGAGTCCCAACAACGATCTGCCGGTGGATTAAAGTCAGCCTAGATAATAGAATTATAATATCTAATCTAGGTGAGATTTCCATTGAGGCGAAAGTGAGTACAGGCTGTCCCCAGGGAGGGGTGTTATCTCCACTACTATGGGCAACCCTGGTTGACGAACTCCTCCGGAAACTTTCCACAGAGGGCTTCTATTGCTTAGGATATGCTGATGATCTAGCAATAGTCGTTAAGGGGCGATTTGCGAATACAATAACGGAGTGTTCGCAAAGAGCCCTAAATGTTGTCGACAAATGGTGTTGCAAGAAAGACTTTCTATAAATCCCCATAAAACCACAGTCGTCAATTTTACACGGAGAAGAGCATTGCAAGGCCTAATGCCCCTAAGGCTCAACGGAGTGGAAATTCCATTTGCCTGTGAGGCAAAATATTTAGGAGTCATTTTTGACCAAAAATTAACATGGAATTCTCACATCCAAAAAGTCACACAGAAAGCCACAATCGCCCTGGGAAGGTGTAGGCAAATGTGTGGAAAAAACTGGGGGTTAAATCCCAAAATGAACCTGTGGTTATACACCAGGGTAGTGAGACCCATGATAACCTATGGATCAGTGGTATGGTGGACTAAGACGGTGCAGTCGGGAGCAATAAGGCTGTTAAGTGGCGTACAAAGGCTTGCTTGCCTGTGCGCCACGGGGGCTATAAGAACTGCTCCTACGGCTGCACTTGAGGTCCTCTTGGACCTGCCACCCTTACACGTATTCATACAAGGCGAAGCTCGGTCAGTGGTGCACAGGTTAATGCAAGGCCAAACGCCAATTAGCCAGCAACACGGGACGGAGTACCAGAAGTTATACTCGGAGATGAGGGCAGATCCCATTCTAGGTATGCCCACGGATGTAATGGTCCCAAGGTATAACTTCAACAAGAACTTTCAGACTGTTATACCAGACAGGGAAGATTGGAAAAACGGTGCTCCCATAACAGCACAAACAGTCTGGTACACTGACGGCTCCAAGACAGAACAAGGAGTCGGAGCCGGGATTTACGAGACAAGGTGAAAAGCCAATATCCCGATAAGTCTAGGGAAATACGCAACGGTGTTTCAGGCTGAAGTGATCGCCATACACTGTTGCGCAAGGGAGATAATAGGACAAGGCACTGTTAACCAGTCGATTGCCATTTTCTCTGATAGCCAAGCGGCAATAAAAGCAATCAGTTCCATGCAAATCAACTCAAGATTGGTGTGGGACTGCTTGACAGCCCTTACAGAGCTGGGAAGTCAGAACAGAGTGACCCTACCAGGACACGAGGGACACAGAGGAAACGAAAAGGCTGACCAACTGGCCAAGGAAGGCGCACTTGAAGCCCCAATAGGACCCGAGCCCTTTTGTGGCATGGCAAAGCCATGCATACGAGCAGCCATTAAGGAATGGGTGCAAAATAAATCTCTGGAATGGTGGAGGAATCTCCCAAGACAGAGATAGGCCAAGGAGTTCATTAAAGAACGTTCGGCCAAATTTACGGAAGATCTACTAAGCCAGAATAGGAAGGCCATCAGAGTAATGGTAGGCCTTCTAACTGGCCACTGCCGGCTCAATAGACACATGAGTCTAATGGGCCTGGCAGAGGACGCGACATGCAGATTCTGCCAAGAGGAAGAGGAAACCTCATTTCACGTATTGTGCCACTGTGAAGGCCTGGTGAGGCTGAGATTCCAAGTACTCGGAGAAGAAAAACCAAGGGCGGACAGCTATACAAAAGGGCCTTTATCAAAGCTGTGGAGTCTAGAACAAAGGACAAAGCTGGATGAGGTACTGTAAGGAAGATATTCTGGGAGCATCACAATAGACCTGAAAAGGTCGCGGTGGTAAAGGCTAAACAACCAGCTCCTTCGTTAATCTAATCTAATGTTGACGTCTTTTGTAGTTTCTTAGGTCCTTTTCAGTTTCTCAGACTCTCTATTGAACTCTGTATGTCATCATTAGTAGTGTGGTGGCTATGTATTCTTTTGGGCAGGTTCCATGATGGTTAACTTTCTCGAAGAAAGGTAGAATTTCCTTTGTATGCCGTTATTAGTTTGTCAGTCAGACATGATCTTCTATTTCGGTTTCTACGTCGCTCTTAGGGTGTCATCACTTATTTTGTATTTTTCTTCACTAACAGAGCCTTCCTTTGTTGAAGAGTCTCGCACCATTATTAGACTTTTCATGAAATTTGTTTTAAGTCCAAACGAGTCTAGATGCGACTTTATTATTTTAAGAAGTTGAGAGAAATTTGAATTATTTTACATACTTTCTTTAAATTTACTTGAAAGCCAATTTATTTTTAAATTTATCTTTACCATCAATTTATTAAATGCCTTATTCTCACAACGAACTAATTCTGATGGTGCAGGTTGGTGATTATATATATTGGCATCCTCATGATCATTAATGTGTGTTTTGCCTTGCCAGGTGTATTTAAGTTTGAAAAAACTCGTAACACATTAATATAAGCAAATAAATACAACATAAACTCGATGTATGAATGACCCGGCCTATGAGACTGATGATGCACCTGGATAAGGCAAAATACAAATGAATGGCTTAAGGGTGCTAATAAATGCGGGCGAAAGTATACTATTTAAAAATATACAGTGAAGTCCATAAGTAATGAATAAATTCATTATCTACGTAATTAATAATTTATGAGTTAAATCCTAAAACACGTCAATTTTTAATTCTAAAATTGCATTTTTTAAGCATAATTTTATACATCCCCTTCAACTCCCTTGGAGTAACAGTTGCCCCTTTAAATTTTTTAAATGGAACGAGGGTTATAATATTTTTATATTTTGCAATTTCTCTGTTGATAGATAGAGTTTTTATTGACTACATTATAATATATATTACATAATATTTATAGCAGGTCCAAAAGAAGCGAGAAACTGCCTACTTTCCTTCAGGTTAACATGTAGTAAACAGTAAGTAGGTTTAATAAACCAATACGGGGCATAGAGACATGTTAAAGTATATAAATATAAAAAAGTAATGCTATACGTACATACGTGATATTACAAAAATAACATTAAGGTAATCTAATGACATAACACTATATTATAGTTATAGGGATAAAAATAGTAAAAATATAAATAACCTTGGTGCATTAAGCATGTATAATAAAAGACGTTATTTACATAATAAAAAATGGTACTTACATGGGAGGAGTGTCCATGTATTCCTGAACGGAGTAACAACAATGATTTAATAATTGGTTTTTTATATGATTTTTAAATTGGCGATTATTAAGTTTATTGACTTCAGGTGAAATCCTGTTATATAGTGATAAGTCAAGGGAGTTTTTTCAGTTATCTGGAGCCTGTGTTTAAAGCCTCTGAGTAAATTGGAAGATCTTGTATCGTGAGAATGGAAATCAGAGTTTTTATTTAAACTTGATGAATTCTTATGAATTTCTAGAAGCGAGTAGTAGATATAGATAGAAGGTACCGGCATAATGTCATACTTTTTAAACAGAGGTTTACAGTGATCTCTGACACCTGCATTTGAAATTATGCGGACTACTTTTTTCTGAAGCTGAAATACACGAATAGCAGCCGGTGAATTACCCCATAAAATTATTCCATAACTCAGAAGTGAATGACATATAGAGTAATAAGCATTTAAAATTATCTTGTTGCTTAACATATTTTTGAGTTGTCTTATGATTATATATTACTCGATAGTTTCTTACATAATATATCTACACGACATGTCCATTTTAGAGAGCTATCCAGAGTCACTCCAAGCAGTTGCACACACCCCTCTAGATGCGGTGTGCTGCTGGAGAAAGTAACTCTTTGGGTTTTTCCCTTGTTTAATTTTAAATTATTGGTGGAGAACCACGATTCGGTCTTGGTTTCGATATTTTCTGCTATTTGAGCTAAGTTTTCTTTATTCTTCCCGGAACATATTAAAGTTGTGTCATCAGCAAAGATTACACATTTTTCAGGAAGTAGATGATAATACAGGTCATTAATATATTACGAATAATATTGGCCCCAAGACCAAACCCCTGGGGTACACCATACTTAATTAATTCAAAATCAGACACACCATTATTAAAACATTATATTTACTCAATAGTCGTTATCAGAGGCATGCAGTAACACTAGTTATTTTAGTTTTTCTATATTTGAGATGGGTATATTATAGTTCATTCTAGCTACAACTGGATGTTTCGTTTGTTCAACGTACTTCAAATTACAACCTTTACAACTGATTTCGATGACTACCAAACTATAAGAATACAACAGCATAATTATTAATTTTTATTCAATAATGCTTTCTATTTCCAAAAATAAATTACATAAACAACCATTGATATAATTTTGAAATTTTAATTTAAAAATATTAAAAACAACCAACTTCCTAGCTATTTCATTAGTTTTATTTGAATTATCTGTAAGTATTAACAAAACAAATTATAGTTAAAAGTATATAAATATTTCCCTATATGACCTCTCTATTTCCTTCTTCCTCTTGAATATGGCCACTTTAAATAATATATTGATAATATTCTATAGGAAGCTGGTAGGCAAGGTAAAGTTAGATGTCTAGGTAAAATTATATAAACAATGTATGAGCCAATAAAATGTTTTAAGTATGACGCAATCATTTGAGGAGATAATTCAGTGACATTGTTCAGTATTTATGTCAATGTCAATTTTAATATGCTTAACTCAATGATGCTTCCGCATTTAGTATGTTATTGATTTCGCCACAAAATTATTTATTTGATATTTGTATATTAGATTTATTAAAGAAATATGCAGTTCTAAAAATGACGGGAAAATTATGAAAAGAGGCAGAGGTTTAAAAATCTGCGGTATATTATTTAAGAAAATCATTAAGAGTCAGAATATACGCATATTTATCTGGTAAATAAATCTCACGGAAACAATTATTGACACACTTGTATCCAAAATTTTCTATTAAATACATTTTACAAGAGTTGGATATGCCGCCCTTAGTGTATAATCCTAGTTCTATTTTGGACATAAACTAAACAGATTATGTGCATAAAGTAAACTGCACAGATACAGCAGCATTTGTTTACATGAACCAAAATCTGATCGTTCCCGAAGTTCATACCAGGGCAATCAGTAGGCTGATTCCAGTAAATTGTTTCCCTATTTATGAAGAATACAATACCTAATACTGCGATTGGCCCCCAATTTTCCAAATTAAAGCATTTTCTAATGCAAACCATTTGCCAATTGCTTGTTTATTTGTTTGTAATAGTTGTCAACTCCTTTCATTTGCCCATTGCTGTTTAAGGATTGGATTGAAAATAATAATGGTTCTTATCTGTTGAATTTTTAAAGCTTCACTGGCCAACCATTTTCTTTATTGTTTTCTCATGTTTGTGCCTTGTTGCCTCTGTATGCTCGTCATTATCTTCCAAGAGTACAAGAGCAGCGAGTACAAGAAGACACTGGTCTGCCAAGCAATCAACAGCAAATAATTCGCAATCAAAATTTTTTTATTTCACGGAGCTTTTGCTATTAATACAAATTATTAATCTAAGCCAAGTTGTTATTCTTAATTCTGAATGTGATTATTCGTTAAAAGAACTGAACTACTAAACGAAGCAAAGATGAAAGGACCCAAAATAAGTATATCTCAATTCGGAGGGAAAAGTTGAAAATTTAAAGTTATTTAGGTATATATGATTTACACAAAGTATGTTATAAAATAATATTTGATACACATATCTCGTTCGTTAGATAATACTGAAAATTATTATTTAGCCTCGACATTTATTTACAAAGTACATAACGATAAAATAAATTATAAACCAATAACCTCTAAAATATTTTGATAAAAAAATTCATTAAAAAAACAATTAAAACTACAAAGTAAACATTTCTAAAGGCATCCTTATCTTGTAAACATTTTTCTATTATTGTTTAATTATTTTTAAAACAAGTTTTTTTATTTTGCGATATAATCCAAGACTGAATGGAAAAAGTTTAGAAAAGGGCATTAAAATGCAAAACTCACCATAAATAAGGAGCATATCCATGATATTCCAGTTTTAAGAATCATTTTCGATGACACAAAAATAAATAACAATTAATAATACTAAAAATATCACAAATATCACTTATAGTTAAGACACACAACTTAAACCTCTCCGGTTACTGGCTCGATAATGAAGTAAATGCTAATGTCGCTTAGCAAAGTTGTTAAATATATTCAGCAACATCGCGGCGGCCGTGACGTAGCATGATAAATAAATTGATAAAATCAAATGTACACTTCACACACACATGCCTGTAAATACTTAAAAATTACCTGTTTTAAAAGGCAATATTTGTGAACAAACAATGTATGCAAACCGTTTATTTTTGTGCGTAAATGCTCATTAATATTAAGTATTTGGAATTTGGACCTTCTTTTGGATAAGTTAGAACTTATTGACTTACTTTAGTCTTTGGTTTAACTCGGCATTTTAAGACGCTGGTTTTATGTAAATTTTGTTGTTTCTGGGTTTTGGACCACGTTTTTCGGTATCCTTAGAATCCATGTCATTGACTTTTGTTTAGGATGCTGGCTTTAAGCGAGATATTATGGTAGAAAATTGTACTTATCCCGAGCTCGCGGATTTGCACATGTTGTATGGAGAATGTCGTGGAGCGTCATCATCCTTACCCGCGAATATAGTCTAGTATACTTTAACTTGTGTGTATGTATGAGTTAATATTTCCGTACGATTTCATTTTCTCTTGTACACAAAGATCCAGAAATATTGTCCACGTAGACAATGTTTCTGGACTATTGCTTTAACTTTGTGTATGGGAGAAAATGAAATCGTACGGAAATATTAACTCATACATACACACGCCAAGTTAAAGTATACTAGACTATATTCATAGCATTGCCCAGCGCCCTCGAAAAACAGATCGCACTGGAATACCTGATAGTCCGGGCGAAATCAGTCAACGACCGGAAAAATTTATTCGGATGCATGTTTTTCTGCCATCTTGTTCATAATGTGTTTCTTTAGAAGAAAGCACAGTTTTCCAGACGAAAATGTGTTCAGGAATTGTTTAAATAAAGGTTTTTTTTAACAAATTAGAAAAACTGATTTTTTCGTTTCGGAAAAAATATTTTCGTATTTTTCACACCAAAACGAACAAATAATGTTTTTTTTTATACATTTATTTAACGTCGGCCTATTTCCGCTACTGAGGCCTAACACCGACGCCTGTAGACGAGCTACCCCCAACCAGGAATTTTGCCGAACCTCTTCCCTTAAGAAGAGTAGGGATCTTTTACTTGCCTAACCACGGCCATCTCTAGAGCGACGGCCGTGGCCTAACATTTAATAGACAAGGGATCGACTGCTTTACATCCCCTCCGAAGGATGGTATATCTCCTATACAACCCTCGTCTAAGGTTGTATAGCTTCCGCGCATACACTGATATACAAGCCGCTGGAAGATGTTTTGAGGCGAGGACGCGGTCTTCGTTGGAACGGTCATCCATCCAACTACTAACTGCGCCTGGCGTTGCTTTATATTGCATAACGAAGTATGTACATAGTAAAGACGCACCCACGCTCGCCCTAACAAATAATGTTCTTAGACATTTTTCCCTAAAGTTGGTGGATTTTGAGAAAAACGTAAAATTTGCGATTTTCAAGGCTCAAGAATTATATGAAAATTAATGGTTTTAATGTAAGAAAAAATTGTATCTATTCTTTGAAGCTTATACCACAATATACTCTACAGTATATAATATATCTACATATATTTTATTCTCTAGTTTAAGTGCTTGTTTTTTAACTGTTAAGATGTGCGCGCGCGCTAGTCAGCGTAGCGGCGCGCCTCACTATGAGATATATACATGGGTATTTTTATAGAATATACGCTTGCATTAGCTGAACTGCATCAACTGAAGTATAAATAATAATAACGTTACAAATATTTAATATAAGTACAATAATAATTGTAAGTAAGGTAACATAAAATTTAAAATAATAATAATAAACTTCTTTATTATTTCCACCACAATAATATAACATCATAACAACCAGTGAAAAAAAAAGATATTGGCAGAAATAAATGCCGAAGTTAAACTGCTGCAACACGTACAGCGTTTCTATTACACAAATGTATGTTGAACTTTATTTTTTATTTAATTTATTTTCAAATACAATTAAAGTGATTATATAACTTACACATTTTTACAATAGTCAAGATCACAGCCGTATATAGATATACAAGTAACGATATATCTTTTTATAGCTACATGCATTAGTACTACATGATTTTTTACAATTGCACGCTTTTATTAAGCCATCTGGCAAAAATTTTTTTGTATAAATATAGGTATAGTTGAAGTAATCAGTTCCCGGCACATAAAAAACGCAACAAACATTTTACGACCTCATTAAGGGCTCTCGTACACCATCAAACACGCAACATGCGACATGAGGTAAATACTGCTAGTAGGCTTGTGCTGCATAAAACTATATAAACACATAGATATCGTTGGAACTATCGTACACCAATGAGACAAATGCGCGTATCTTACAACATATACTGCGTGCGGTTTTAAGTACATATTTCGCTTTAGTAATGTTGCATGCTTGAAGAGGCTTAGACCTTAAAAAGTGTTACACAAAAAAGGCTGAAAATCCTGTTTTCAATATTAACTTTGTTAAATTAATCGATCGAATACCCATGCATATGAAATTTTACGTTGACGGAGTACAGCAATAGTCAGGGTGTCAATGAAAAAAGTTATGAGGTTTAGTAGACGTTTTTTTATGGTTATCGGCACTTTAGTAGGTCTAGCTTAAGAATCCGGTTGATGCCATTTTGGCACCCTTGAGCATTTTGAGATATTCAAGATGGCGGCTTATCTAAGGTGTAATTTTTTAAAAATTTTAATTTACCAAATGCGGGCATGTGATACATCATTTTTATGTTTTTCAGGTTCAAGAACGCAAATGTGATTTATAAAAAGACTTAGGTGCAATTCCTTCTGCGTTACCCTATTAAGATATAAAATAAAATAGGTGTCGACTGTGGATATTAAAAACAAATTCGATACAAAAGACACGTACCTCAGAAATAAAATGCAATTATGTTTTACAACAAATAATTCTCCCTTCATTTAATAACTTCATATAAAACTTTCCTCCGTAAGGAATTAAAAAGTTATTTTAAATTTCTTACGGAAGAAAGTTAGGACGTTATTGAGATTTATGTTTTTTGAGAGTGACCCTCATTCAAATTATGGATGCGAGACACTCTTGAATAGTATGAGCTAATTTTTTTCATATTACGTCTTAATCTTGTTAAGCTAAGAAAGTTTAAAAATAAACGTTTATATTATTTTTTAACAAATTGGAAAATCTTACAGATGCATCGAAAAAATTCCTAAAAAGTGTTTTGAGTATATCATGAAAAGTCAGCACGTTATGAGGCATACAGATAACTACTGAAACGGCATCTGGTCAGAAATGATCCCCTTATGAGATACGGCCATGGAGAACGTGGGTCTTCTTTAAGTGGCTTAACATTAAATAGTGCGGGAGTTAAACGCTGGGCCCTATGCATGCTTTAACTAGTCAACTAAAAAGTGATATTTCTGAGTTAACAAAAAACAAAGGTTGTCAGGAGTCACACTTGCATAAGGAAGAGGGGAAATCGAGAATAGAAAAAGACCGGATCGACAGAGAAAAGTTAAAAAGTAAGCTAGACTTATGCATTCAACCTCTAAACCCAGAAAAACATTCTGATATTGAATTTGGCAAAATAGCGTCCTCAGAAATTCATGCGAGATTGGAGAGAAAATGGTTTAGCTTTCAGAAAATCTCTCCCGAATGTAAAATGAATTATATCAGAAATTAAACACAATCGAGTCCACAATAAGCATACACATGTAAATATTAAGGTGTAGACGAATGTTATATAAAGTCATCTATAGTATAAAATCATATTCCAGCAATAATTCTGTATTTGCCTTTGTATGTCGCTAATTTGTTTGATCTATCCTAGAAGTTTATTGTATAACTTTACACCGGTGTAAGTAGGACTTTCGTATAATGTTAAAGAATCGATAAATTGTTCTGTTCCCTAATATTATATTCATGATTATGATTGTTTCTTTAAAAATATATTTAAATTAGACTTGACAAACGCAACTATTTTCATGATATAAATGCAAGGAGTTTCTCAGTTTAGAGCCAAAGATTGTCTATATGTATGTCTAGAAATTTTGTAGAGTTGACTTGTTCAAAAGAGTTTAGTGGATAATTCTTATTATAATTAATTAGTCTAGGAGTGAAATAAATGAATACGGTTTTTTCGCTATTTAGTATCAATTTTGCTTAATTTTGTTCTGTGTATCAGCTGTATGATTATTCGTATTTTCATTTACATTTAAAAATTATTTATCATCGGAAAAATAACTAGGAGACAAGAGTTTGTTACATCCGCTAAGTCGTTTATAAAAAGTATAAGAAATAGGGGGCCCAGCATCGAACTTTGATAGACACCATGCGACACAGATAATTTATTAGACTTGGCTCAAGCCACTCACCAAGCTTCCCTCGAAATCCATATTTACTGAGTTCACTTAAAAGTAAAGCGTGATCCACCAGGTCAAATGCTTTACTCAGATCCATATAGATTCCAAAGCATTTTTCATTCCTATCTAAATTTTCGTAAATTCTCTTGATGGAAAGTATGGAGGACTGAGTTGACCTTCCCACTTGAAAATCACGTTGCTTGTTGCTCAGTATGTTACGTTTATTACAAAATTTCAACATATTACATACAACTTTTTCCTGATTTGATATTAGTGGCAGTAGATAGATAATGTGATAGATCCTTATTCAGAAATAATTTATCTTCTTGTTTATAAAAATGTATAACTTTTTCTGTTTTAAAAATGTCAGGAAAAACGTCTTCTGATAGAGACTAGTTAATCAAATATGTTAAAGTAATTACGATACAATGAACATTGATTTTAACATGGTCTAAGTGGCACTGCCTATGCTGCAAGAAGGGATGTTTTAAGAGGTTATTATATTAAAAAATTTTGTTGCGACACCGGATCAAGGAATGTTGTTGGAAGTTCATTGTTCATATTTATAAAATGATTCACATTATTCTTAAAATTTTCAGCTAGTTTATTTAGTAAATTTTATAAATGGGCGTGGACGCTATTGACAATTTCTTGTGGATCTATGACTTCTTTGATGTTATCTTTAAGTTTCTATATTCCACTGAATCTCTTACAATTCTTACCTAAGTCACTATTTATAATAGATCAAGCAACTTTTCATTTTTTACACGCGTTGTATATATTTTCATTAAATACACATATAGCTATCACAACTTTATCGCGTGCCTTTTTGTACAATTTATAAAACATTTCATCCTCAGGTCCCATAGTTTCCATCATTACTCTACTTAATAATTTTAATTCCTCGCATGAAATTCTAATACTTTGTGTTACCATATATTTTTTTGTAGATAACTTTAATATTAGAAAGAAAAACCCGTATTGATGTAAACAAAATATTACTAAGGCTTAAAAACCATCATTTAAAAACTGTATGTGAATCATGCACAATACTCCAACCTTCTTTACTTGATGAACAAAATTTTTATATTTACTATCTAAGAGGACTGTAATTTTTTCATATTTCCTATTTGGCATATCAAAGGAGAAAATTTGGCAAATATGATCTGACAGCTCACTTGATACAACTTTACAGTTAATATTACCGCTATTGTTTAAAAAATTCCTACATATATAATCTATATTAGAAAATTTGTACAAATTCTTGTTGGCTCAGTAATGTGAAAATCAAGATTATATATACTGAAAAGATCATACAATCGAAATATATGTACACTTTGTACACTAATCAATAAATGATAAATAAATAATATTTAGGTTCCGGCACAATATAGGAAAAGATTTGCCTTTTAATAAGTAATCCAAAAACGTATGACGTAACATTTTGAAAAATATAATGTCTCCAGTAGGTAATCTATAAACAGTCACAATTTTAATTTTTCTACGGTTTGAAATTATTTCAATTCCAGCCAATTCTATATCTTCATGTCTTGAAAACTTGTTTAGTGGAGGATTTTGTCGATAGATACTCATATTGAGCGATGACTTATGAAATACACCAAGTCCGCCATTATTTCTACAATAACTAGATTTTTTAACGTACTCATTGACATACACAGAATCTAATTCAAATTACGACCTAACACCTGACCATTCTCCAATAATTGCCATAATGAGCACATCTATAATAATGAAAAAACTAACACCCCGTTTACACAATTCAAAAATAAATTGGGATAGATACAGATTATTAATTCAAAGTCAAGTAAACCTATCAATCAGACTTCAAGAACAAGCAGATATAGAAACCGAAACAAACAATTACATCAAATTACTTCAGTCCGCTGGCAAAGAAGCTACTCCAAATAATACCGCTCCAACACCAAATACTCAAATACCAGTTGAAATCAAGAAATTGCCGAAAGAAAGAAAAGCAATGTCAACATGACAACGAACCACACATCGGACGACAAAAATATAAACTATAAAGAATGCTAAAAACCACATCCCCTCCAATCTGGAAATATTATACTCCCCCTGGACCTTGGGCAAAAAGCGATAAACAAAAAGCTTATGTATTTGCAGATCATTTATCACAAGCTTTAACCCCACATGATGAAGGTCAAGAAATCGGAGAACAATTAATCCAGCCGCCTATATGCAACAACGCATTAAAGCAATGTCTTTAAGTGAAATCAAAGAAGAAATTGAGATACTCAATTCAAAAAAATCACCAGAACCTGATCTTATTACTAATAAAATGCTTAAAGAACTACCGGAAGAAAGCTTAAGACTATTTATGTATTTATACAATGCAATAATAAGATTGGAGTATTGGCTCAAAGCACTAAAGATTGCACAAATAAGTATGATCCCTATACCTGATAAAGACGCTAGTAATGTTACATCCTATCGCCCAATAAGCTTGCTATCAATAATATTAAACGAATTAATGCAGATATTGATGCACAGGATTGGATGCCAGATCATTTGTCACACTCCACGATTCAGCAGTACCATAGAATTGTAGACGTAATAAACAAATCCATAGAGAATCATCAATACTGCACCACTACATTCCTGGATATCAGCCAGGCTTTTGACAAAGCCTGGCACCCAGTTCTACTATTTAGGATCAAAAAGAACCTCCCAAATAAATGCTTCAACCTACTTAAATCATACCCAAGCCAACGAGAATTCCTAACCAAAGTCAATGGAAAAACTTCCAACCGTTTTCTTATCCTTTCTGGAGTGCCCCAGGGAAGTATACTTGGCTCACATTTGAATGTATTATATACATCTGACTTACCAACGTCAGGGGATATAACCGGTATTCGCAGATGATAGCATTAATATCAACAAATACAGACCCAATCGCCGCATCACACAATCTTCAAGATCACTTGAAACCTGGTTTAAAAAATGGAAGATAAAGGTAAATGGTGAAATCAACACACATAACTTTTACTCTTAGAAAAGAACGCTGGCCTACAGTCACTATTAATCAAGAGACGATACCACAAACAGATGCAGTAAAATACCTTGGACTCCACCTGGATAGTAAACTAAATTGAAAATTGGAAAGAACATATAACCAAAAAGAGAAAACAGATTGATCTAAAAGTTACAGAGATATATTGGCTTACCGGATGTAAATCAAAACTATCAATAGAAAATAAATTGTTAATATATAAAACTACTATTAGACCCATCTGGACCTATGGAGTAGAACTTTGGGGCTGTGCAGCTAAATCTCACATTGTCATTATGCTCAGAGCCCAATCAAAAATCCTCCATATCATAACAGATGTATCTAACCATATATTACATACAGACTTGGAATATTCCCTACATAAGGGAAATTATCTAGGACAAAATCCACAAGCATCACAATAAACTAGAAGTTCACACTAACCCACTACTAGAGACAATACTACAACCGATATGATGCATAACAGAATACTGAAGAGATGCTGGCCATCAGACTTAAATGGACACCGAGGTGACTTCGTTGGATTTTCACCTCTTCACGCCACCAGTTCAAGCAACTACAAACACTTGCACAAGACAACACATTAGCTAAAAGATGTATCTGATTGCTAATAAATAAAGTTATAAAAAAAATTGTTGAATTCATGTCTCTGTCAATCATAAGATATCAATGTTGTGTTCATTCAGCTCGATTTTTTCAATTGGTCAATTTTATTTTTCATACATTTAGCCCAGTTGCCAGGGGTTTTAAGTCGTAATTAATTGTTACCTCGCTAATTTTTTCATGAAAGGCTATTTTTTGCTAGTAGAAAGTGGCCTAAAATAGTTTACCAAAATTATTATTATTTTTCGAGATATTAGCAAAAGACTGAATTTGTCCGTTTCAGAGGGTTGTTTTTAAGGGTTCGCGGGGGTAGATTTTGGTAAACTTTTTTGAGCCCTTTTCTATAAAATTAGTCTCTGACAACTGGGCTAATTGTACATTTTGATTATACAAATTAAAATTGAACATATTCAATATTTTATCATTGATTAATTGCTATTAACTATTTACGTCGTATTTAATTTTTTGTCTCTCAATTTCTATTTTCTTAACCAGAATGGGGCAATTAACATCGTATATAATTATTAATTATTTTTTTTAAAGCAGCATTTGCATCTATTCAGTTAATGGTTAAAACAAAGTAAATGTTTTCGTTTTTAGTTTTCATTATTTTGCGATTTATTAATTAGGTCGGTAAACGCTTATTTAAACTAAACCAAATTAAAGGTGTTTCTACCACTTACCCCTCCCTGTTTTTTGTTCATTGTATTGATTGAAGAATACCGCCAATTCTTATTTATCGGGCACTGGTAGCTTTTCAAAAAGATATTCGATGCCTTCTTTCACTGACGCATACCTTGAGCGGTCGCATTTACGCTGCTTATAATTTTACTATAACTAAGTGATAAACTCTCAAACATTTCTATTGAACTATAAATACATTGGTCCAAGCAGAGGTTTTCAAACAAATTATTCGCATTTATCTAAATTATTGAGGTAGGACAGTTTTCTCTAAGTATTCCTAGACGAAAAGTTATACAGGTTTTTTGTTTGCCTGGTCGTCCGCCATTACCAGTTTTTTAACTATTACAGCCTGTATAATAAAACTTGCTTTAAAACAACTCCTCTGTAGATAAAATATTTATATTCTTCACCCACAACTTAGAACATAATAATAAACGTAAATTACAAATAGAACAGAATTATCCGCTATAAAATGCATCCCCACCATCGACACCTGTACCTATATAAAGTAAAACTTTTATTTCTTCAAAACAAAGATACATTTACTCATCGTACTCGGAGAATTTAAAAAAAAATTAAGACACTCCGTATGTATCTGATGATACGTTATCTAATAGTACTCATGAACAATATAAGTCATCTCACGACGTCACTGGCAGGTAAAACCCCAAAAATCCAAAGCAAATAATAAGTAAGTACCAACAAAATGTGTTTCATTTCTTTAGTTAAAATAAAGCTTTATCAAAAATAGAAAAGGTACACTTACTCACTTTTTGTTGGACTTTAAACAGCTTTTAAATTAAGTGAATATTGTTTATAGATAAAGAAACAAGTTATTGCCTTACACCTCAAGAGAAAGAACAATGCAGCTACGGACACGCGTTTCGGAGTTGCTGCTCCTCATCAGCGTAGATATATTCGTTAAGTTACGCTACGCTGATGAGGAGCAATAACTCCTAAACACGTGTCCGTAGCTGTATTGTTGTTTCTCTTGAGGTGTAAGACAATAACTTGTTTCTTTATTTAATTATTTAGCCTCATAAACCCCCATCATATTGTTTATAGATTTTGAGGGCCTACATCATTGAAATCAATATATTGTTACGTAAGGAGTATTCATATTTTAGGAGAAAACTATAAATCAGCTTTAGTAGGTTACATATTGATACAAATTATTTTTCCAAATTCTAAATTGATATACTTTGCTATAATATTAAACAAATATTGAGAACGAGACCTGACACTGGATTATTAAAAACAAACAATAAATACGAACTTGTACTCAATAGGTAACCTGCTAAGTAAGCAACTAGTAAAATTATAAATACGAATTTTATTAACGCGGGCGACAGTCGAATTCTTAAGACAGTCCTATTCTTAAGTGTTAAGAAGTGCGACTCCTTATCCCGACGCATTTCCCCACATCAGTGATATTGGTAAGAGCCCCCAATTTGTTACTATTGTTGTTGTGCCTGTTTGTACTGTGACACTGTTTGTTGTTATTTTGTTAATAAATTATATATGTTTTAAACTCGTCTTCTACTTTGACTACCCAATCTCCCTCTCTCACAAACCAAGCGGCCGTAGTCGTGGCTTCCCGAAAGGGGGGTCGTGACAATATTATTATGGAATAGGTTTTTTGCAATTGATTTTTTAGAAAAATATTCAGGGTAATACAAGTAACTGTGCAAATTCCACAAAAACTACTAAACTCCCAATTATTATGCTCTCAAGTCCTGTTGTCCTGGTGGCGGTTGGAATCTTTAGTGCGGAGGTGAGTGCAAATATCTTTAACACTCATTCTTTGATATGAAAAGCAAAGCAAAAAATAATCGCGGGTAGTACTTTGATGAGTGACCACCAGGTAAATCTAGCGCTCTCGCCCCACCTTCTAGTATTCCGTAGATCAGTGTATACTGCTATGCAATTTTAGGCCATAATTGCGTAGTAGATATACTATCCTTCAGAGGGAACGTAATGTAGGTGCAGGTGGTTCCTTGTCTATTAAATGTAAGACAAGTAAAACATTGCTACGCTTCGACAGAGAAGAAATTCGACAAAATTTCCTGATTTTAAAAATGCTTAGTATGTATGTAATCCATAGAATGTACTATATAAGTTGCGAATATATAAAAGAAACTCATAAACAAATTTTACTCCATAAATAGTCGACTTTAAAACTCGAATTTTATGTAAACAAAACCACGCGACTGAAAACCAGTTTCTTATTGGCGTGACGTCATCGGTCACAAAATACCGGCGATGTCAATAGAGCCGGTTTTATAAAAACAAAGTATACTGTGATAAAGGTGCGTAAAATGTGTTTATTACTTATCCAAGAAGGGCTAATTATTGTAGTGTTTTGTGGAGTTTGAAGACTATTTTAATTGAGCGATGATGGATAAGGGATTTATGTAAGCCCAGTCGGACAATTTGCCCAGAGCAGTTGCAGTCATGATGACAGCATTTTTTGGCAACAATTTTGATTATATAACTGCAGAAATTAAAGGGGCAAAGACTATGTAGTTTGTATGCATGTGTATTTTTAATAAATACTGTTTTAATTATTGTGCAATCAAAAGGTTTTCAGATTAAAGTTTATCAACGAACTAATTCTTTGAATCTGAACGTAAACTACCATATTTATAATAACTCTTCCTTGTTTGATTTTTTATGTGTTTGATGTCGTTCAATTTTTACAAAATAAAATAAATTCGTAATTGCATTTATGAGCGTACTCAGAATTTCGAACTCTCTGAAAACTTTTTGGACTATTTGTAAGTGAATTAATGTATTGTGTATCCAAGATCCTTGCCGGGTTCATTTGTTTTATTTACCGGAAATAAAATTTGTATTTATTAGAAATCAATGTTTTTTTAGTTTTAAGTGAGTTATGTTAAATAATGACTTGGATATCTGTTATTGCATATTCTCGCCTAACCTCAAAGCTGGTATTAGTGTCCCTTTTAAAATACGCCTAGACGCAAAAGTTTCCAACGCCAAAATAAAAAGAGGGGCAAATACCTGATGCATCTCTAACTTGACACATTTACCAATTTGGACAAGTTTTCAACCGTACCTTTTATTAGCCGTTGTCAAATGCACGCGTGAAATCTATAAATACACAATATAGATCCATATTGTATTAGATATTCTCCTGTATTTGTCTGATATGTTCAATAGTTCACTTATCTACTCTCAATCTGCATTGGCAGACTTCAAATACATCTTTAACGTATAGAGCGAGATGGTCGTTTAGTACTCCAGAGACAATCTTGTATGCGACATTAAGTAATTTACTGCATTGTTGTGGGCTGCGTTCTCTCCAGATATCTAAAACCACGTTATACATTTAAAGTACAGTCTCTTCCCTCTGTCTAGTGCTGGTGACTTATTGTACTTTTGTGCCATTACGACTGTTTCAATCTCCTTATATTTGGGTTCTACTGTGCAGAATAGTTGTTGTTCTTGTGGATCAACGTCACAGTTTTTTTATGTAAACTCCTCAAAATACTTCTTCATTTCTTAAGTAGTAAAGATACCTTTTCTCTTATACAAGCTGACGACCATTTTTATCCTTACACATATTTGTTCTTGTCTGGAAGTCCTTGGCCTCATTTTTTATTTGTTTAAAAGATTTTCTAGTTCGTACTTTTTGTTCGGAGCTGCCCTTTTTTCTTTCTAAATATCTTAGCTTCTCGTCTTGAACGTTCGTATCCCGTCCTATTATTCCACTTGTCTGTAAATATTTAAGGCGTGTCTCATTTTTTTTTCATAACTTCCCTGCATTCCTGATCATACCACTCTTGGTTTCTGTTGGGCTTTTTCTCACCGACCGTTCGTTCTGCTGCATTTGTAATCGTCTTTTTTCCATTTTCCAAATATTGTGTAGCTTCAATTTTTTGTGTTTATTGCTGTCCCAGGATTTTTAAAATTTGTCTGTTCCCCTTTTCCTTTTTAGCAGCTTTACTCTTGTTTACGTTTGTTATTTTTATATACTTCATTTTAGTTACCATCAAATAGTAGTATGATTTGGAGTTGATGTCTACAAGATATCACATCTTCAATAGATATTGCCCATCTTTTGGGAACCAAAATATGATCTATTTGATTAGGGGATTTAGTGCCTTTGTGAATTAGTTTATGTGGGAAATAAGTGTTCATTGCCTCAGAGCTGCCTGGACCATTTGCACTTGTCTATTATGTGAGTTATGTTTGCCATACACCTCACCAAATGCCCCTCGTTTGTTATGTAACAGTAATTTTGAACTTTTGGGAAGACTCGTATATATCACACTTATATATTTTGGCATCAAATCATTTTTAAATTGATGTAATAATTCTTATTTAAAATAATCCTGTTTACATGGCGGAGACGGCTGGTATATTGTCAGATAAAAAAAAAATAAAAATAAAAAATGATAGAAAAAACTGAAATGAGTAGAGTGTGGGTGTGAACGATAACCTGGTGCGGCAAGTGGATGATACCATAGAGACACGCTCACCAATACATACACACCTAGCTAAATTGTTAAATTGTGAAACCTTAGAAATTCACATAATATTATCATTAAGAAGGCCATCCAAACGTGTGGAGGTATGTAAATTGTTCAGAAATTAGATTTTCGTTGAATATTTGCGATTGCCAAGCGGGCATTTAGTTATTATAATTATTTTTAGATTTGCCGGCCGCATATGTATACGCATATATGTGTATATGTGAGTATATCCTTTTCCTGAAATATTTGTGGAATTTTTCTGAGGACGAGCCATTGTGCAATAATAGAGATCGCACCATTTTATGAAGGTACTCTTTCTTCAGCTGGTAACAGCCATTTTCTATAAGCCACCTGATTTACACATCCTGCCAATACCGCCGTTTTGCCGCCTGGAAACAAGGGAGTAACAAATCACTCAGAGGAAAGGTCAGAACAGATAATCTTGTTTAATTTTGCTCATGCCATGAATTTTGGGAAGTTTGTAATCAACATTTAAATTGGTCGAAATTAAAATTGAACATTTCTTGTACAACTTCACTAGACCTATTAAATCTATAAACTATATTTAATATTTTGAAAGTCAACTTTATGACGTAAAGTTTTCACTATAATTTCCGATACAATTTACTGTAAACTCGACGATAGTACTATTGACGGGGCCTGTTTGCCAGTAACATACCTGTGTATCTATTTGGAAAGTGATATCAGTCATATTGAGTGTGGAGGCTTGGTTTCTCCCAGAAATATTTAATCATTAAAGTCACCCTAAGCCCCAATTTGTGTTTTATTTTTACGGTAGCTTTATTATAAAGGTTTTAAGTATAAGGCCAGGGCCATAATATTTTCTTAGTTTTAAAACACGACAAAACTAAGTGGCGCCCCTAGATTTAATAACTATTAACGAAAAAAAAGAAAGTCAAGTTAAAATCCTTACCCACCCCCAGTGCCCGCTGAAAATAAGCTGCCGCCACGCTACAGTGAGGAGTTTTCTCCGGAGAACGCCACAGTTAATAAAACCTCCTAACATCATTACTATATCGTGTCTTGGTATTTCTTCACATGCATGTTGTAGCTCTTCGTAGAAAGTGTCCCTTTGGACAAATAATCATAAACTCTGAAAATATTTGTCAAATATTTTTGAGCTGCTTCGCAAATTTAACAATTTGCGTCACCGTGTAGTATACACAATCACAATACATTTTTATTTATAAAATCAGTCTCTAGTACGTTATACCATCAGCTGTTTACATGCAAAAAATACATATTTTCAAGAGTGAATAAAAATATTTCATGAAACACAAATCCTTGCAAACTTGAATTATTTTAATTATATGATTAGTAATTAGAGAGGCGATCTTTCTGCGACTTGAGAAATATTTACTGATTCATTCCGTATGATAACTTTCTCTACAAAAACTCCCAGTCATCATACTCAGCAGAATTATAGATAATACATAATTTTATTTAGACAACAAGTGTATTGACCAGACACTCAACATGCAGGCAACCACAAACTGCAAAATAGACTAAATTAGTGATCATATTAGGAATATTAAATTATGGGAGAATTAAAAGTTTTCGGAGCTCGCTTAGACATGGATTGTTCTAAGTTTAATCCCGCATTCTTGTGTTTTAATACTGAAGGCCTGCTCAAACATATATATTTTTGTCTAGCATATAACCATTCGACTATCAAACAATATTGTTAATACGGGGTTGGTAAATCTACAAATAGTCTCTGTAGGTTGTTATAGTATATACTACGTATCATTAAATAATTAACTCGAAAAAATATCAAAATTTATCCATTAAATTCATCTTTCAAAGGTACCATGTCAAAATAGAACAAAAAATATCCATATAATTTAAATAATAAAAAACTACAATTGTTCGAAATATTTTCTACAATCCGATAATTCTCAAAGATGTCCAAAATAACGTCAAAACATTTAAAACATTCAATATGCCCATTTTACAGCTTAAATTTTTCAAAATAATAACTTTAAAATTACAGCCCCCGTTTAATATCAAACCACTTCTAAAATATTTTGCATACCCCCGGTATAAAAATCTAATTCATTTAAGTAAAAATTTTACAAGGCATTCTTCGTTCAATCTAAATATCTATTCGGTTGTATATCTTAAATAATAAATTACCATTTATTTTTATACACAACATTCTACAGCTCCTCAATTAATATCAGTATTTACTTTCGTTCCTTCAACATATGCGTATATGCACAAATTCCTTTTATTTCTACTCTACAGCCCGCAGCACAATACAAACATGTTATCAAAACTTCCTTCAGCTCGCGCCATCCACAGCACTTGGTATGACCGCGGCCCGATAATAAGTGCTCGCCTGCGGAATCGTTTTACGAGGGCCAGTCGAAAAGTAGTAAATCTATCAAATATCTTCTAAAGTAAAGCTGATTTGGATGTCATTTAAACAACAAAAGATTTTTAATTATAAGACCAAAACGACAACGTAACTTTCAATCCTGAATTCAAACAATTTCTCTTGATACAATATTGCGCAATCCTAGCTCGCAATGAATGAGTGGGGACATATCCAGCTTTAGACCGTGCCCACACGGAATGGAGGGTAGCTTTCCAGATCACAAAACAACGATCGTGCGAGACTCGCGGTGCACGATTAATGCAACAGTAGCCATAGTATAAAAGGCCGCGCATGGCGAATCAAGTCAGTTCCGATCCGCGTACATAAAACCGATCTGCGAGTTCTTCCTTGGCCGCTCCAAGTAAAAAAACGACAATTCTATTCTGGCTTCGCGCATTTAATACAAAGTGAATTTTAAAAAAAATTAAAATACGAGGTCATTTTTTAGTTTTCTAAGACAAAACTTTCGTTAAACATAATATTTTTAGTCGCAAACTCCTCTATAAAATCCTTATTTTACTGTAAGGAACGTAACCAGACTGCAACCAACAGCTACTCTCCGGGCTATGTGCCCCGCCGAGCGCTGAATTACAAGTTACAAGTCTGGTGCGTTAAGTGTAATAATTGCATATTACCATCAAAACGCTAATGCTTCGATTGCAACAAACACCAGCCGAAAGACTGATCCTACTTAAAGGAGCTCTCTTGCCAGCCGTCACACACCACTTGCAGACTGCAGTTTCGAGCTGTTGGCTGTCGTCAGTGCAAGGCAGGCATGTGACGACCGGCACGAGGATCCTTTGACTATTTGGTACATCCCGGTATTTTTACAATAGCGACATGTAAAATAGTCAGCAGGCGCCATCTAGCGGTCCAGTGTCTGTTGCAACTATTTCGTTCTAAATATTAGTGTTATTTCAAGAAGCAATGTGGTGAAAAAATACCCTGCCACAAACAATTAAAAGTGTTTTTTCGAATTTTACTGAAACCAATTGCTCCAACTGCATACGCAGGATGAAGCCTTTGACCCTTGTGCAAAAAATTTAAAAATTTTGATAAATTAAACCGATACTTCCTAATCAGAAATAAGTGCACGAATGGCCAAGGGTCTTTACCAAAGCTCCCTGACTCAAACTTTTTAATTTTTCAATTTTTCGTGTTCAAAGTCAGAAAAAAAAAATTTTCATTGCTGCAGTGTATGTTCCTGATTTGATTCATTAATCTAATCTTAACATTGTACTTAGAAGTTTGTACTTCCTTTGTATTTATATCTTTTAGTAAGATATGAAAATTCATGCTGACTAGATAATTGTCGACAGTTAATTTGAGGTAATTATATGACATCACATCATGATGAAATATGGCGACTGATAATGTATAATATTAACTTCACTTATAATTTTAAGAGGGCTTGGAGACTTGCCTTCTTTGCAACATTTATAATCTCCATATCACACAAATTTTTCTCTGTGTAACTTTAAACCTCAAAGAACTCACTCAAGACTTATAGAGATTTGGAAAGAAATTGACCATGGGAGATGAGAGGCCCTTCATCTAATTGAAGAAACATGTCGAAGTATAAATTAAGGGAAACAAGTGCTTTTAGCGCATCTGTAAAAGTGGTTCTAAACAATTTCAACAGTCTAGCTGCAATCAAATTTTCCGTAAATAAAAATGGGCAGATTAAATTATTACCAATAATCCCATAAAACACGTTAACTTTTTCAGAATACTGTCTTTTGCAATTAATTACCCTCCGAGGATTGTCGATTCGAGACATCTGCCTAGGATTGATAGCATTATTTTCATTATTTTATAATAATAAACAAATTTTCCAATTTTCGATTTTTTATTATTTTTATTTGCATGGAAATTTAAATATTCTCAAATCTTGATGAAACTTGGGATTTGGGGGTTTTTTCTTATAACATTTTTCGATAAAGAATGCCTAATATGACTTCTTCACTTTTGATATATATCGAATCATAGTAGGCGTTGGAAATTCACCAGGAAGTTGTTAATGCTCAAAATAAGTGACATCCAGTCAACCTACCATTTGCCAAACAATCGTCTATAGTCTCTGCAACGTGGCAAAATTACTCTGTGTATAGCCGAAAGGTTCTTCATATAATTATTATTCTTTTTATCATGCCACTGCTGACGTCGATATTGCTTTCAATATAAAAAAAAATTTTAAACTCTTAAAATTTTAATTGGAGGTATAGGAGTTAAAACATTTCTTTCGTTGCCAAGGCCAATCGCACACCAGAGTAGAGGCGAGCACTGACGGAAATGCTTGCGAGCACTAAGCACTGTTAACAACAAAACAATAAAAAATTTGAATAATTGAATGTCTATCTATTGACATTTTGCCGACAATTATATGCTGTTTCTTCATGAGGTAAGAGTAAGATCAAACACGGTACCTCGACATATTAACCTTGTCAAAGGTGAAACTTACTATACAAACAACAAACAGAGCATATATTAACTATATTATGGTTGATACTTGACATATTGCGGTTCCGTCCCGGTTCTCTGCTCATAAAAATGCCGTATGCAACAGACGACAAACTATCAACTTGTACTCGTTAAATGACAGGTCCAGATCCGAAAGCACGAATCCCCCCTTGTATTACCAAGAAGCTTCAAATTGTCGCAGTTGGGCGATCTGCAGTTTCAATACAAAATTAGACGTTCGTAATACAAGGACTTCTCAAGCAGTTCGCTTGCGGTCGTCAAAATATGTAGTGAGCTTGCAGTCGAGAATCGCCATGCTGCCGGTAACAAAAACCTGCCCAGCCCGCCGTAGATTGACCGCTGCAAACAGTCACCTCCGACTGCTCTCCAATTCAAAATTTTTTATCATCCTCTCTCAGCTGGGGATACAAAGTATGAAATATTCCATTCTGATAGATCTCTTGAATGTAATATTGCATGCGTCCATATATTTCGGCGGTTTTCAACGCCCTCATTTACGCAATAATAGCAGAAGAAGCAGTGTTTCCTCCTCGAAATCCATTTTACAACAACAGTGAACATCGGCAGCTTGAAGCAGTCATGTTGCAGTTAACCCAACTGCAATTTAAGCTTGCGGTCGACTCCCACCGCAATCTGACTGTACTCGTGCTGTTGGTCCAGACTGCTTTAAGCTGCTCGTCTTGATGGGAAACGGGAGCCGTCTCAACTTGAGGAATAAGCTCGCGCTTATCAAGACCCTCATCGGCCGCAGCTGACGTACGCCTCGGTAGCGTGGGGCTACCAGGCAAAGTCCTATATGAAGAAAATCCAGGCAGTGGAAAACATCGCCCTCAGGACGGCAGTCGACGCCCCATGGTACGTGAGAACCGCAGATATCGTCAGAGACCTGGAGTACACCACGGTCACTGAAGTCATCCGGGAACGAGCGAAGAAGCTGTACGCCCAAGCCGAGGAGCATGAGAACCCGCTGATCAGACAGGCCACTGATTATGACCCTGCCGACGCCCCGAGGCATAAACGGCCGAGGGTACAGCTACTGGACAACGGGTGAGTATCACTTATATTTCCCGCTAACCGATCTGTTTCAGATACCCCAGGACGGACCACCACTACCAGAGACATGACGTTTTTCAACCGGTTACCAAACCTCCTTGCGGGCGTCGGACAACATACCGTCCAACGCCCGTTGTCCCACCTGCTCCGTGGAGTCCGAAAGTGCTAAAATAAGCACTTAGGGTCTCCGCACTCCCGAGCTACACAGCTCATATCCTTACCTTTCCGATGATCCGGGGTAGGATATCAATTGATGTCCTACGTACCGGCAGTCAGTCCCAGCCAAAACTTCCTAAACCCAACTCGACCGATGACTACCCCCGGGGGTGATAAGCTGGCGAAGAAAGAAAATATCAAGACAAGAAGAGCGCCAGAAGAGACCTCAGCCAGCGAGGTTCAACAGCCAGGACCAGGGGAGGTCCGCAGAAAATACCACGACACATCTCGCATTTGCGAACTGGGTCTGGTAGAAGTAAGCGGGCCCACCTATCACGAAGGCCGGTACAGGTCTACAGAGATAATCTAGGAGCAAAGAGTAGTAGTCCTACTCGGCCCTAGTTATCGAGACCGACATCCAGCCAATGGATATTGGCGCGCGCTCGTCTATGGCGGCCCTTTACTTAGTCATTTACTGAAGTTTGGACACATTGTTGTTGTGAAAATCCTGAAGAGGATCAAAGTAAATGATTAACTAAACCGTCGGCAACTGACTAACTTAGTTGCGCTTTATTCACTCATACAGTTCCAATTCCGATAATTTTCTTAGTCTGGATAACAAGACAGAATGATTTTTGACTGTTTAATCCACAATTTGAGAGTATTTTCAAAATGCTCGAGAACCATAAAGTGCTTGGGAAATTTAGAGTGCTTGCGAGTTCTTTCGAGTGCTCGCGAGCACTTTGTGTGATTACTAAGCACTAAGCCCTTTCGCGAAGTGCTCGAAGCACTAAGCACCGATTTTAAAGAGTGCTCTTAAGTATCTAGACGAGCACAGTTCTTACGAAGAGCTCTGCCGCATAAGTAGGTAATACTTTCAAAATAATGAAAAAATCCAAAATACATAAAATTTTAACCGGTGCTAGATATAGCGAGTGAAAATTATATCTTGTCTGCGGGTAATAGCCGAATAACCCGCACCTGCTTTTTCTAACACAAAAACTAACGTACAAAACAATAAATCGGAAGGTTTTTCTGCATAATATCTAACCGATTTTTAACGACAGCTGAATAATTTATGGATTTTATGAAAAACAGTGAGGAGAATAATACAAAAATAAACAAGTACACTAGGTCAATTATAATCATAATATCATGAATAATCTGGAAAAGAAATTTAACTATGTAATAATGGACAAAATAATGCATGAAGTGGTAAACAATATTGTGTTAATTGTAAGGATCTAAGAATTAACGTATTGCCTGAATGTAAATGTCTTATCTACAACGTAAAAGCTCTTCTATATATAGAAACAAAATTCAATATTTTAGCAGAATTTATAGACGAGGTCAGATTTACGGGACACTCAAAAAATGCAATAAAAACTTTACGATCTCATTAAAATATCCTTAAACTAGTTGCAAAAGTAATTGCGCCCAGGCACGCACTTGAAATATTTAGATCAGCAACTCAGCCGTTCAATTTTAACAGCGCGTTACGACCTAGTATTGTTAAGATGTACATTTTAATACATACGAATTGTAAAATTTCGTTCGCAAATTGACTCGCTTAACTCTATAGGTGTGTCGGCTTGTTTGATGACACTATGCCCCATGGTCCAACGGCGATAATAATGAGATCGTAAAGTTTTTGTTACCTTTTTTTGAGTACACTGTAAATCTGAGCTCGACTATACTAATAAATATTTTAACATTTACAAAAACTTTGATTTCTTCACATTATTTTACTCTTGGTATAAAAGTTTTTCGTCAACAACCTGAATGTTTCTTCTACTATGATAATCAATTTCTGAAGAATTGAATATTTTAACTATTTTTGACATTTTTGGAATAGAATGTACTATAACAAGCTCTGCTTCTCATGCATGGTATGGACTATGATGACGAGTTAATAGTCCCGACAGCCATAAAGTCCCTGAAGAGAGATTTTTCGCGGGCGACAATTTTTTTTTATACCTTTTTATACCTTTTTTCAAAGTTAGCAGTCATTTTTGGCGATAAACTTATATGTTTTCCGTCGTATTTGCCTATATGGAGTTCCTCAGTGATTCGGAATTCATGTCGTTCTATTACCATGTACATAGTGCATGGGACCGCCTTGCTTGAACGTATGAATATAAAATAATATTCTCATCTGTTGCGATTCAAACATCTTTAAACTCGATAACGGAGTGCCCGAAATTACCTATGATATTTTACAAAAACACATAAAAACAGGCAAGCTAAAAGCTCACAAAGTCACAAATATGAAATTTTCAGTTGAATCTTTTTGGTGTCAGTCGATTGCTTTAACGTAAACCATTAGGTGGCAGTTGGATACTGCATTGTCCGAGTCATCCTAATCCTCACCATGTGTGGTATGGACCGACACTCTTTTAACCTTATATAAAAATTGTAACTAACAACGTTCCCTTTCAGGTTAATTGTGAAGTATTATAAATTAAAGTGTTAGATTTAAGAGAGTGTAGCGACATTTCAATTGATAGCATTTGGTAAATGCAGTTAAGCAAAATCGAAGTAAGTATAACCCATGAGGTGAACGTCCTAACAGTCTATTTAGGAAGTGTAACAAAACGTCCCTCAGACACCTAAATCATGGATAGTTCACATTAATACCAAGGCATGGACGAAATTAAATGCATTGCATATTCTGGAGTTTCCGCTACCACGCTTCGATGATATTTTGTCTTAGCCTAACCTGATATTATGTACGAAAATAAGACTGATGCATTATTTTCGTAATTTTTTTTCAAAATTTTCTTCATCAGATTTAGATCGGGGCTTTTTGAACGCCAAGGCAAACACAAACTGTTAACACCATTTAGTTCACTGAGAAAAGACTAGTCAGCCTGTTTTAAAGAAAATGTGTAATTGAGCATATTCTGCTATTTTCAAATTATAGATTTCTGTTTAATAGACGAGAATTTATTTCCCATAATTAATAAAAACTTTTGCATTATAACATTGTTTCATTTGACGTCAGGATAATTAATTGGGAACAGAAATGTTATGCCTTGGTTAATTAATTCAGAATTATTTTTTGCGCAAAACTCCACGTGGTTGTATAAATTACATTAAGATAAGCTAAATATATCATTTTATGTGATCTAATTTCAAATAAGTACCTACGTAAATTTAAATAGTTTTATCAGTATTAAAAAAATTGTACATTGTTCTGGCCACTGCGTACTAATAAAAAAATTAATTCACATAAAACGTATTTAGATAATCACTATCCACAAGCATCAGACAGAATAATTGTACACTTGCAGTTAATTCAGTGTGCAGTTATGTAATAACAACATAATTGTCAGATTTGTGTGAAAATATAACTTTAAATTCATATTTAGCCTCAGAAAACAAAACAATAATTTGTGCTCAGTTTTCGTCATTGTGGACTTGATTCAACACTATTTATGTAACCATTATAATACATATTATCTATATAACAATAACCAAAAAATACGCATACATAATACACATAACTATCTATCGCTAGGATAAATACGGGGACACCCCTTTTACATTAAGGAAAAAGACATAGATAGGGGAGCACGGTAAGGCAAGGCTTAAACACACAGGAGTAATTAACTAAGGTTCTAACCAATCTAATCGAAAACTTTGTAATTCACAATCTTATACAATGAGTCTCATTTAAAATAAAGGCACCCGGATATTTTAGTCGTTTTTTTGAAATTCGGATTTGAGCTTCGGCACAATGGTAGTCCTGTATGTAATTTCACACAGGGTTACAATTTTGGTTTTCAATTTAATTAGCCGTTACTCGCGTCCGAGTATAAAAATGTTACAGTCGATAAATTGTGTACAATAAAAAACAAGTAAAAGGTGTGTCTATTGTAATTCCCATCCATCTACGGTGCACACGATTATGGCTATAGAGGCCAATTCGGGAGAGCACATGTCGACCGCAGTCAGGACAAACATAGACCTGGTTAGGTCCACAACCCCTCGCCATTCGGTTCTGTCCGCTGCAAGTTGTTCCCATTGCTCGTCTGCAATACCGCAGGATTTTAGATTTTCATGGAGAGCCTCTTTGAACCTCTTTCGTTGACCGCCACGCCTTCTTGTACCGCTTAGCAATTCACCATAAAGTGTACATTTAGGAAGGCGGTTATCATGCATACGATGAACGTGACCTGCCCATCTTAGGCGTGCTCTTGAAATAAGCACCTCAATTGGAAGGCTGTTTGCTCTCCTGAGTACTTCCACGTTTGATATGTGATGGAACCAACGGATTTTCATCATATTTCTGAGGTGTCTTTGCTGAAAACGTTCTAATTCTTTCACATGACGACGGTAAGTGACCCAGCTTTCACATCCATATAGCAGTGTTGGAATGACAACTGCTCTGTAGACAGCCATTTTCGTTGACAAAGCAAGGTCGTGGTTGTCAAATACTCTCTCTCTAAGTCCCCAGAGTGCTCTAGATGCAGCGCTAATTCTATTGCGAATCTCGCTGTCCATGTTTGCTTTGTCATTAACAACGTTGCCTAAGTAATTGAACTGATCCACCACTTCAAGAGAATTTCCGTTAAGTGTAATGTCTATTTAGTTCACTGGTTTCAATTTAATAGGATACCATTGAAATTGAAAAAAATATTAAACAAAAGTATGCATTTGGCAAAAAATACATTTTAAGAGAATAGAAAACAAACAATTAACTTTTGGTAACTGAAATAATGAAAGAAACAACAATATAAAGTAACAATCAGTTTTTGAGATAATTACTCATTACACGTAAATAAAAATTTTAATAAATTATCGGATGTAGCCTCTCCCAACTAATCCGCCATCAATTTGAACACATTTCTTAATTCATTTACGATTATGATTGGCCACTCTTCTCAGCTCTGAAATGCTGATTTTGCGACAGGCTCGTCTTATTTTAACACAAAGTTCTTCTCGATTTCTGGGACTTTATTCTCTACTGCTCCCCAGAAATAAATATCTAGTCTTGTAATATCGGGTGACCTAGGAGGCCAGAGTTCAAAAGGGCTATTTCTTTCTATCCAGCGCATTGTAAAATGTTCGTTCAATTGCTGACAAATAATTATTAAATTATGGAATTGACCCACCATCTAGCTAGAGAAATATTTCCTGTTGCGCATTAAGAGGAAGACTGTCAATTGCATCCCATAATTCCGTGTCGCAAAATTATTCGGTCTCCTAATATCCACACCATTCGTTAATTGTCTCAGAATACTGGTCTTTACAATAAATAACCCAATGAGGATTTTCTATAGCCCAGTATCTACAGCTTTGGGAAGACATCGCTCCATTAGTGGTAATTGTATCCTCATCAGTAAACAAAATTTTACCTATAAATTTCCGGTTGTCTAAAAGATTTCACTGAACCCAATAGCAATTTGTCGTTATCAAGAGCAGGTTCATCTTCTTTAATAGGTGATCGACTTCTTCTTCGTTGAGATCGTTCTGGAGATGTACTACTACTCCTGCGTTTCTCACCCTTCTGTTCAGATTCTCCATCCGGCTTTAATGCCTCTGTCTGATCATATTTACTTTCTCCTGACTGCTGACTATCGGCTTCCTCAGATGGGTTTCCTTCTTCAGTTCATCTAATCTTAATTTTCTGCTTGTCGATGATTTGCGGCTAAGATATACTTTATCTCGACGAGGTTGGTCATTCTTAGATCTTTTAATAACACTGCCAGTTTCATTGAAAAAAGCCTTTATTGAGGCTACAGTTCCATGACTAATATCGATCCGTAAAGGGCGTCTTCGGTCAAATTCTGCGGCTACTTCTCTCCTACTGCGAGCCTCAGCACCAAGTGCCCTTATTATTTCGATATTTTCACTTAAATGCAGACGCATTTTACGATTGTAAACTAAGAATTTTACACAATAGAACTCAAAGATTTGTCACATTAATTTAATAGTTTTTATTTACATAATCAAAATTGTAACCGTTTGTGGACTTTGCGGAAAAATAATTTTAAAAAACTAATAATGCGAATTTTGTAATGAAATTGGGCTCAACATTAGATTCTAAACAACTTTTCCTAATAACTTTTTTCGATATCTTCAACGAAGCAAAATACTGACATAAAGGGGAAATTTGGGGGTTGCTGTTGTCTCAGTTTGTTAATTAATTTTAAGTTGGTTGCGTCGAAATATACGTCTTATATAGGACTACAATTGTGCCCACGCTCAAATCCGGATTTCGAATAGTGACGGAGATATGCGGGAGTCCTCATTTTAAATGAGCCATACTGCATATATTGTTTTAAAAATTTTTTAAAAAAAAATGGTGTACAGGCACCGACATTATTATTAATATTTAGTTTTTAAACAACCTTAAATCCCCCCCTCTTTTACTGAATTACAAAATCCTGGTCACGGGATTCCCAAGCCCCGTCTATTAATTTCTAACAAAAATCTAACAAAATTCCTTGATCGTGAAGCAATCAAGAACATATTAAATCCCACCCAGTAATTATTTATCTTACTTTTATGTTGAAATAAGTAAACAAATAGGGGCGAGCATGGGTGCGTCTTTACTATGTACATACTTCGATATGAGATGTAAAGCAACGTTAGGCGTGGTTAGTAGTTGGATTGGTGACCGTTCCAACGAAGACCACATCCTCGCCTCACCCATCTTCCAGCGGCTTGTATATCAGTGTATGCGCGGAAGCTATACAACCTTAGGCGAGGGTTGTATAGGAGATATACCATCCTTCGGAGGGGATGTAAAGCCGTCGGTCCCTTGTCTATTAAATGTTAGGCAAGTAAAAGATCCCTACTCTTCTTAAGGGAAGAGGTTCGGCAAAATTCCTGGTTGGGGGTAGCTCGTCTACAGGCGTCGGTGTTAGGCCTCAGTAGCGGAAATAGGCCGACGTTAAATAAATGTATAAAAAAAAAAAGTAAACAAATTGGCCATTTATGTGATCGTCTAGTTTTACAAAGTTAGGACCTAAATTACGTTGTTTTTGTAGTATTGGTACCTGAGTTCCTTATCTGGTACTAGTTACCTATGAAAATTAATCATTCTTTTAATTTTAATGCCTTGTAAGCTTGACCACACTGTTTATTACTTGAGAAACCTAGTTAATCATTTATATTATTTATTTCCTATTTTATTACTCAGAGTTGGTTATACAAATAACAAGAACCCGGTCATATAATAGTAGTTACGTGTTATTTTGGTTGTGATTAGATATACTGTAAAAAGACCGATTAAATTGTGATTAGTGATATAGCAGTCGCTCTGATAAAAATAAAACTTAATGCAAAATAGAGGACAATAAATCATAGAAAACTAGGTAGTCGCCGCGCCGGTAAGAAACCTCACACAATAATTTGAAAGGCAAAACATTCCTGTGAAATCTTACGTGTTAATATAGGCACACGGTAAGCCATTGATAGTACATCAACTAAAGTATAATTGAAGTAAAGTCGCTTGTTATTGCATTGCATTAAAATATTCAGCAAATGAACTTTCCCTAACTTCATTATTGAACACTGAGTAAATTGTAATATAATAATATTCTATTTTCTTGTTAAAAATCAAAGTCAATATTTCATAAAAATCTAATGTTTCTCATAGTACCACAAGTACGCAAATTAACCATATTCCCACCGAAACCAGAATGTAAATTTTATTGTAACTAATAACGCAGCGAAAGAACCAGGTCATGATAGTCAGTACATATGCCGGTAATTCCAGGCGTCTTGGACTCTAAAGACCGAACTGTAAGCGCTAATTGCAGGGCCCGTGGACCGGGTGCCCCCAGTGTCACAGCTCTAAAGGCGGACCTGGATCGGCTGTCGATGCGTTGTTTGCAGTGTTAGTCGTTGAGTAGATCCTTGGGAGTCACCAGTATCATAAGCTCTAAGAGCGGACCTTGATCGGCGGGTGCAATCAGGTGGGTAGAGAAGTCCAAGGATCTCTCAATCTGACTCGCGACTGCATGGATGGCGGTGTCGGAGTTGCATTTTACTACAACATCCCTTATGTATCGTTCACATAGCTTCTCCATCGTCTTGAATAGGAACGGGGTTAAGCTAATAGGTCTATAGGCTTTGGGGGTGGTATAGTCCATCTGCCTTGCCTTTGGGATGAACACAACTTTCACTTCTCTCCATATCTCTGGAATATAAAGACGTGCTAAGCACGCCTTAAATACTCCAACCAGGTGCGGCAGTAATTCATCCAGTCCCCATATCAGCAGGGCGGGATAGATACCGTCAATGCCTGGCGACTTAAAAGGGGAGAAACTCTGTATTCCCCATCTTATTATGTTCTAATTTACTATTTGGTTGGCCTTTGCCGATAAAAATCCGAGGGTTGGGTATCGACTTCGTTTGGCCACTCCTTCCGTTCTGTTATCACAGATCCCGGGAAGTGAGTCTCCATGAGTAACTCTATTTTTTCGCGAAAGTCGCTGGTTCTTGTATCATCACTTCTTTTTAACAGATAGAGGTCATGGCCTTTGTCTTTGGCGAGGATTTTGCATAACCTAATCTGTGAGTAATCTTCGATTTCCTCACGTAGGTTCTCCACGCATCTCTTCGTCACCATACCGTGACACAAATAAAATAATTATTTTCAGGGACACTTCAAAGTAGATATTCACGTTTTTTATCTTCGAACATTCAGTAGATAATAGTAAATTGCGCATGACATTGCTCGTGTTCGTTCCTTTGTGATATTATCTGTATATCTAGCATTACATTAAATATCATTTGGTTAAGTAATTTTAAAGTTCAAGTTGTGATGGATTAGCAATTCATTTTACAACAGTAACGTGCATTCATTGACCGGCTATCTGTTAATCAGCAACAATTAATCGCAAACTCCAACTGCTGATAAAAATGTTCATCTTTTATCATGTCTATTATTTTGCACGTTTCATAAAATTCCCCTTCTAGGAATTAATTTTGTTTCCGGTAGCATGTATATTTAAGCACAAGCAATTGAGAAATTTACATTTGGATATCAGGAATGTATTTAGTCGATTACGGCACCAAAGACTTTTAAGCAAGAGTTGGGACGCATATACATAAAAAACAAGTGAAATAACCGACGGTGATGGGAATTGCTAAAAGGAAAAAACAACACATGCACATATTAAACGCCACGAAAATCCACGAAAACGAGAAGCGGATAACATCCAAACCAGCAGGGATTACCTCAGGTCCTTCATGGTGATATCCGTCAATGAAAGAAAATGCAGGGTATTCCTCAAAAGGATAGAAACCCTTTCATCAGATCATTATTAAAATGAATCTTCAACCTTCTAAGTCTAATTTAATAATGTAAAATTAAGCAGGATGCGTAGAAATTTCTTTTGACAAAAAATTTTTAAAAGTTTTTTTAATGTGTTTGTTAGTTCAAGAAAATTCCCATTAAGCCAAAAGGTTATTCCAACAACGTTTTCCCAATTTTCCCCAATCAAATTATAAGACCTTCTATTCTTTAAGTAATAATTTGAGAAATTTTGAAGTTTTCAAAAGTTAAAGCGTAATAAACAGCTCTGGCAGCTTTGGGTTATGGGAGAGAGAGATTGGAGTTTGATTTGTTATCTTTGCTTAATTACTTATAAGAAAAGATAGTGGATATATTGAAAAAACTCAGATGTTCATGGCGCCACCATAACTTGATAATAGATTTAGAAATATTGTGAAAACTATCGAAAACAATACTTGATTACATTAGATTATATAATTAATAGCTCATCACCAATATACCCGTTGAATTGTTGTGAATAAGAAAAAGAATACACACATGTTGATAATAAGTTAACTTTAATAATGGAGATTCAAGCTATTATTTTGATTTACGTTGACAAAATACTGAAATTTTAATTACTTTAAATAGTTACCAAAAGATTTGAAAATTAAATAAACGGTTGAAATTTTGACCAAGATGGCTAATACTAGTATCTTGTTTTATACAGAGTAAAAATGACATTTTTTGTGTTGAGAGACGAGCGAAGCGAGCCCGGCAAGGGCATCCTATTCATAGTCCTATCAGAGCAGATAAGGTCCCAAAATCGTTGTTTTTGAAAAAACAAAACTAGAGAAGTTAGAAAGCTCAAAAGTTTAACATAACTTCAAATAATCAACAAACATGCATTAACGAGTTATTCTCCAACTTTCTTATTCTTCCAATATGGAAATTGTGTCCTTGATGTATAGTTACGGGGGAAAATTTGTCGGTAACAGGACAATAAAAACGATGACAATATGAAACGTTGGTAGTAGAATAAAGTTGTTTTATTGTCCTGTTACCGACAAATTTCTCCCAATAATTTCTTATTCTTCTTCTTACAGTGTACCTAAAATATCAAAGCGGTATATGTCAAGGACGAGAAAATACGTAACATTAAAAGTTCTAAGGGCATGTAACGACAAAAGACTGACGTTCAACGCCCAATCAACGAGACCGTACGGACCGTCTACCCCATGTCCAGGAGTCTGTATCCGCTCTTGGTCAGGGGTAGCAGACTGAACAGAAATCACAGAGTAAAGTAACTACACAGAGACGGAGGCAAGCTTTCCCTCCAAAACCTATTTCCGTGACCATACGTACCAGTTGCGTCTACACTGAGAGAAATGTGTCGTTAATTTCTGTCTTTAAATTATGAAAATATTGCTAGGGCCCAACTCAATCGAAAATAGGCGCCGAGTATAACCAATTAAAATGATAATATTTTTCTACCCAAATCGAAATACACTGTTTTTTTCAACATTCAAATCACAAATTAACAACACATTTCTCTCAGTCTAGACACAACTGGTACGAAGGTCACGGAAATCGAACTATCAAAACTCAAAGGTACCGCCAAGGCCTTCGCCTCTGTGTAGTTACTGTACTCTGAGCGGAAATAACAAAAAGCTGTTGTACAGTTCCCATCATGCGCAATGAAGAAATAGCCATGCGTAGTGTATTAAAATTGATAATTTATTAAACTGTGCAAGAAGGGAACCGTTCTGGACTGTTCTTAAATTTTAACCAAAACAAGCCTTATGTGCTTCGTCGGCCTCGTGTCGAACTCTGGTAGGTACACCTCCCTCAAGAGATCTATACGCACACTACAACAACATAACCCCATTGGCAGACTACGTTTAGCAGATTTCGCAAAGATTCTACGAATTTAAACTGGGCGATGGTCCGCTAACAACAGACATAACACGTATCAGACAGCATAATGTCCTATTTCGGATCAAACACAAATTACCATACCAGCGTTGCCTATTTTCCGGCAACCTCTTTAGTCAAACTTCCTTCTACCCTAATCTTTCTCTATCCCACTCTCTCCATTTTTCCCTAAATTCTTTTACTTGACACGTGCAAGTCTTTCCTGTCTTCTCCTTATTTTTGTCTCTCTTTGCTTGTTTTGTTTTTGTCTCATATTGGTTCTGTTTGTTTCTTGAAAATTCTTCCTCGAAATCTCCATTAAAAACCACAATATTTTAAATGCCATCTTTTGTTTTGCTCTATTTTCCTGCGGACGGGAGACCACCGAACCGGTGGTTACCTCGAAAGGGCTTGTTCGCTGAACTCCGTCCCGTATCAACTGCCAAAATTTATTAGTGTGTGTTGTGCTCCAATTTTTCATAGTGTTGTTTTATTTTTTTAATTACCTTGCGCTTCCGCAAAAGGAGCTTCAGTTTTTGTCGCTTTTTTACTATGCCGGTCCGGATCCGCCTCGTCCAACCATGAATCCCCGCGACGCGGCCGCGGATGCATGGGTGGCTCCGAGCGGATGCCGGAGGAGCAAATTTTATGTATATTTTAACTATTAATAAATTTATATTGAATTGAAGGACATGTAACTTTGGCAGACTGTCATTTTGGTTCTAGATGATATATCGACTTCTTTTTTCAAAAGTATTTTTTTATCTTCTTTGAAATGATGCGCTCTGATAAGATCAATAGAATCGCAGATATTTAAAAAAGGAGTTCAAAAAACCAGGCACAGCGGCCATTTTGTATAAAAATGGCTTTAGACAGTGAAGCGACGACTTCCAAACACAATGAATAGCATTTTCGTAACCCATGGGGCCCGATTAATGACTTAAAAAAATAAAATCGCTTCTTTCAGTTACATCCACTTTCAAAAATTTCTGGATTAATATTACTCCACTATGATTTTAATTACGAATAAATAAAAAATTTGTTTCCTGTTCCTTACAATACGTACGCGAAAATCAAACAAATGAAGCCGGGGGAGTTGCCAAGTGTTTGTAACAAGCAGTCAAAAAGTTTTCAGACCATAACTTTAGTTACCAACTTATTTTATTCTGCTGAAATTAAACAACGACATCAAAAACATAAAAATGCAAACAATCAAATGTTTCACTAAAAATATGGTAATTTACATTCAAGATTTTCCAAATTGGTTACTAACCACATAGTCCCTTCAATCGCTGCACTTATAAAATCAGGTTGCCAAAAAAATGCTGGCATCTTGACTACACCTATTCTGGGTCAATTTTCCGGCTGGGCTTACATAAATACCTTTTCTGCTCAATTTAAATAATCTTAAAACTACACAAAACATTACAATTAGTTCTTCTTGGATAAGTAATAAACACAGTTTTACCCTTATCAATAGAGACTGGCTTTTATAATGCCGGCTCTATTGACATCGCCCGTATTTTGTGACCGACGACGTCACACCAATGCGAAACACGTTTTCAGTCACGTGGTTTTGTTTACATAAAAAATCGAATTTTAAAGTCGAAGAATATTTATGAAGTAAAAATGTTTTATGAGTTCCTTTTATTATCTCAACGCATATAGTACATATTATGGAAAAATAATAAGTTTAAGCGTTTTCAAAATTCATGCATCTTCCTCATTGTGGTTGAACTCCGTCATGGCGTTAATCTAAATAAGATCATAAAAAGATATACAAGGGTAAACGAATGTAATAAATAAGTGGGTTCGAAACTAGAAAAATGTGCAAATTTGATGGGTACTACAAAAAATTAGAGAATTACTTTTTTAATCGTACTTGTAAAATAATTAGTTCGCCGAACCGCTCTAACCTTGAAACATCGTCAATCACCCTTTGTTTGGTAATTATAGATTGACGTTCAAGAGTTATCAAATGAGAGATAAGATTTCATGACAAAAATAACGGATCTCTTATCGAACTTTACTCTACCTTGTATCTAAATATGTGTACTATATTAAATGCACGCCCCTCTACTTATATTGTCTAAAATTGTTAAAGTGTTAAAATTGTTAAATGGGTAAAATTTGCAGTTCAACGTGGCCGACGTTTTGTTCGAGAATGATAAGATTCCCTTTTACGTGGTATAATAAGATGAAATATATACAGACTATACAGTAATACAGTCAATATCTTTTTTAATTTTATGGCTCGAAATATTTCACCTTTTTTTCGTAAAATGTAAAAAATACTTATATTTATATAGAGCAGATAAATGGAAACCATCCAAAAACTTAAAGAAAGATGAGCTGTAGAGTCCTTACACATAATACAACTTTCCTTGCGTCTCAGCGATATTGATCTCTAAAATCCTCTAGAATTATTCTCCCTTATAATATACCCCCTTCAAAACGTTAGGTCATCGTTATCAATGAGCTAATGGGAAAGAGATTGGTTAAGCTGTGTTACTAGACAACTGCAACAGATGGAGTAACGAGCCAAATAGCAATAGCGTCCCTATAAAGTAGAGTCTAGCCATACGAGGTCGAGGCACTGATTGGTTCGTATGAAAAGTGGATACATAATGGCGGCGCCAATAGGATAAGTTGTAAACACACCGATGCACACGCGCACACGGAAATAATCTCTGCCATTATGCATCCGCTTGGGTGGAGTGGGGGCAGAGTGGCCAGACTCCAAGGTTTGTAAAGTAAGATAGGTAGCATGGTAACTTGAACGGAATGGAGGGGTTACGATGAAGGCGGCCATCTTGCGCGTCATCGTGCCTGCTGAAACTTAATTGTACCTATGCATTTTTTGAGACGTTGCGCTTATTTGTTGAGTTATTTCGAAATATTTGTTGTTTTTGTGTTTATAATCGTGCAGTTATAGTTATTTAGTGTATAATCTAATTGACAATTACTGTTAAAGAGAAAATATACTTCTATATACTCATAATATATAGAAGTTTTTAACCTGTGTATTTACAGAAATAATTTTAAGGTAAACAGTTTTTATTATTTTCCGTTTATAATAATAACAAATAACAATGTTACATACAATTATTAGATGACTGGAGGAAAGGTTTGTAGTGTAGCTGTTTGCAAAAACAACTCAAAAAAGGCAAAAGAGAGTGGTGAGATGTTGATGTTTTTTTCCTTCCCTAAAAAAATTACTTAATACAGGAAATAAAATTTATTTTCATATGATACAAACAAATATTAGAAAAAACCAATGAGTGATTTTTTCTTATTAATTGCTGTGTCTAATATGACATGATAAAATTTAATGGCCCTCTTGTTAAATTTTATTAATAAATTATTGTATGCACATCTAATTCTAATAAAAAAATTGCATTAAAATTTTTTAATACTACATAATTGTAAAGGTTGGCCTGGGGAAAAATTTCTACTCAGTACGTCATAAAATAAGAAACTTTTCTAAGTAACTCTTTTCGTTATTGCGAAAATTAGTATCATGTATGTTTCTTCATCTATCTTATAACTTATTAAATTTGCCAGGAATTATATAAAGCAATGAAATCAAGACTGAAGTCTCGGGCAAGAAATTGCACACAAGATTAAAAGAACTTCAGTCCCTTAATGTAAAATGTACTTCTTTAACTGCATACATTAATTAGTTATAACTTTGATATATAGTAATGTCAATTTTAAATTCCAAGGAAAACGTTATCGATGTTAATAATCATTAATCAAAAAAGTCAATTTATTAATTTGTGCCTGTACATTAAAAAATACAAAATACGGAATTCAAATTCATAACTAATTATATTTCTATACTAATGGTTTGAATGCCAGAAATTTGAATGAGCAGCTAGAGTGACGCGTTCCCGCATTTTAAATAGTGATCTCTGATTGGTCGAAAGTTACCATGCTACCTATCTTACTTTACAAACCTTGGCCAGACTCTACTTTATAAGGACTCTAAATAGCAAATGCAGAAGCCCAGTGGAATAGATTCTAGATAGCATTGCTTAATATTGATTTTTGCTTTATATAAAGAAGATAAAGTCTTAACATTATTTGGTATCGTGTTATCGGCTCGTGGGCTGAGTTATCTAGTTTAGTCTAGAGTACACTCGGTACACTGGAGTTCCTAGACTTCTCTAGGATTGTATCCAAATGATATTTGTTTTGCAGTGTACATTGAATACTTTACATCACAGTTTTTAATTATATCAAGAAGGATACGTCATTCTGCTGCAGCAGCGATTTATAACCACATTATTAAAAAACGAAAAAGAAAAACCGCGAACTTGCTGGATTAAAGAGTGGGCTGCAAATAGAAATACGTTAGGCACATATTCTCAATTGCTAGTTGACCTTAGGTTGCAAGATACAAGATATTATAAAAAATTTCTACGAATGTGTGCTTCTGATTTCGAATTGCTTCTCGACAAAGTTAAACCAAAAATAGAGAGGCAAAATACAGTAATACGCTCTAAAGTCTCAGTCAGTGAGAGGCGAATTCATTGCTTCGTCTTTTTTTTTTTTGTCCAGTAAGCCGACTGGACCATTTTATCTTTATGGCAACTTCTTTTATACTTAATAATAGTACATTAAACAACAAGTTTAGAAAAGCAATGTTTTACCAAACGAGTATTGTTTGAGTACGAGCGAGCGGGTAACTTAAAAACTATATGAGCTTAGTAAAACTGCCTTTCTTACGAGATTTGTTCATACTATTATTTCGCATTTTGTGTTAGTAAGTAATTATGAGCAAATAATGATATATATGGAAGCATTACAAAGTTTGAAATTTAAAAAATTTCATAGTAGGTACTTGTGTAGGATTTCCGTAACCTAGTAACTGACACGGCTTTGTTTATCAAAAAGCGGATAAATAGAACATCTCGTACCGTGATGAGGGTTCGAATCCTTTTGTTACAGTTTTTTTTTACTGCATTTTGTTAACAACTAAAATACGTAATACGAGTATTTCTTTAGTTAGTTCGTTAAGTTAAATATGCTAATATTATTTGATGTAGTATAGTTGTCTATGATAAATAATTTCTCTTGGCATTTATGAGCGACGTGACGTGTCACGGAACGAGATGCTCTGTTTACGTGCTTCTGTTTAGAAAAATACAGATAGAGAATTTTAATAGTTTTCAAGAAGAACAAGTGGAATTGAATAAATATCGTGTGGTTAACTTTTCAAATTTAAATAATTGTACTTTTAATATATATACCGGGTGATTTATGTAAACATGCGGAAAATAAAATGGTATACAAGTCTGTTATGTGGGAAAGCCTCTTTAAAATTTTAAAGCGATCCGAGGTAATTTATTATATTTTTTTGCATTAAAACCTGCAAAGATACGCTTCTGGACGGGTGAGTTTTGCTATCTCGACGCGTTCACACACGTGTCGCTTGTTTGTTTGCCATGTAATATCAGCTGTCCTAGTTGTCTAAGGTCAGTGTGCCACGCGTTCACTGTTCAGTTGAGTGACTCTTCGACTTCCGTTTAGAACATTTCCTATTTTTGTTAAATTTTAAACTGTATTCGCAAATATCGATTATGCTAGAGTTCATGTCGCAAGAGTACTGAGACATGATATTAACCTATGGTGCAATGAATGAAAGTCTTGCAGGGGCTGTACGAAAATACGGAAGAAAATTTCGCCATAGGCGCCAACCTAATGAGAGAAAAAATTTAAGTGCAGTGCAACGAGTTCGTGACACTGGGTTTTGTTTACCAGGCGACAGGGAACATGTAGTAAATCGTCCTGTTGAAGTAGACGAAGAATATTCTTTCCTATTATTTGGGTTTTCTACCACATGTATTATTATCCTCTTCAAAAACAAATCACAGAATCTACAAAATAATAGAATCATTGGAAAAAAGCCCCTGCGCCCGCGACGTTTACGTCAAAGGAATAGTCAGAGGTTATGTTTTGCAAATAATATAAATCGGAATAAACACAGAAATAATGTATTTTGCTGACGTTTTGGAAAGTAGTCTCTTTTCGTTTTCAAAGCTTTTTTTTGGAAGAACTCTTATTTTGCTGTGTATGTCAAATACACAGCTTTAAGATTCTGTTTATGTTATTTCCATAGATACTTACTATTTACACAGAACTGATGATATTTTCTTTTAGTTAATGTTGAGTTTGTTAAGTTCTTCTTTTAACATTGGTAGCCAGGTTGTACAAATATCTACAGAACAATTCGATACGCACTTATCTACATTTAATAAGATTATTGCTGATTCTTTAATTTTCCTTTTTTTGGTATCTGCTTCTTTTGTCAAAATTTTTGCCGAGTCCCAGTTTATTATATGTCCGTTTTCCCAAGCATGTTCACAAATCTTTGATTTCTGAATTTCATTCTTTCTAATGTAATTCTTGTACTCATCCAACCTCACACTGAAAGGTCTGGATGACTCACCCGCATAACATTTATCATATTCGCACGGGATATTATAAATACAGTTTTTTTTAATTCTGCTCCTTGTTTATCGGTTTTGTTTTTGTTAAAATAGATCTTAAAGTGTTCCCCGTTTGAAGAAGTTCTAGAATTACTAGAACAAGACCCTTCAATAAGTACCCTATAAGCGAGAATCGTTTTTACCCATACCACATAAAAAAGGAAGTAATTTCGTTGCACCGTATTACGTCAGATTGGTTAATCATAGGCGGCGCACTTCTACAAAAAAATAAAGTATTTTTTTTCCAAATTTTTTTATTTCTTAATTTTTTTAGCTCCTTTTGGTGGAGACAACCCACTGAATAATTTTCCGTATGTTTAGGTAAATCACCCTGTATAACAATGATATAACAATGTTTCCAATATTTAGATAAACAATTTTCTGTTTTTATTAACACTGACATTACTATGTAGTAAAGTGACAGTTCGATGTGGTAAAGTGTCACTTTATTAAACAATTTTGAATTTAGTAAAATAGCTTATTATCAGTCAAAATGCGAAAAAGTAGATTATAGGAAAAAACGTTGACCCATATACCTCAACTGTACTTCTCTACTGTTACTCTAGCTCTAGAACTCTAGCAATAAATTTCCGGTCTGCCGGTACACCTAGATCTTGTCGCGACACGCCGAAACAAGTGTGTTCAGACTACAGTATATCAACTTGCTAGAGCGGTGTCATGAGAAAGAATGTCCGATTTAGCGACACAACTCCAGATGGTGTGTAGACGGCAACATTTAATCTAGACACTTAAATGTCTGCGTGTATCTTACCTTTAGGTATTCCTAAGATATTATTTAAATTTTCTGTGGTTTTTTGAAATACCGCTGTTTTCCTGCACCTTTGACTGCCACTGTGTACAATAAAAAAAAATAGTAACCTAATGTTCATTACGCTACACTGACCACATAAATAGTGTAAAATCAGCCCATTAGTAATAAAATTTCAGACTTCGTAATTTTCACTACATATTTATTACATATTTACATCGTTTTTATTATTTCAGAATAGATAATTATGCCGAGTACTTCATTTCTTTTGTTGGTATTACTCTTTTACTTCTAAACTAACACTCACTAACGACAAGTTCGTCGAATGAAGGGCCTGGTATTTCATATAGATAAAAATGCAAGTAATTTTACTGGGTATATTTAAGGCAAATACTTAAAGCTGAAATAATTTTATATGTTTTTCAAGGCTTTCTCAACTTTCATTTTTAGGTCTCTCCAGAAGAATCTTTATAGGAAAAACGGTATCATCAGCACATCATACTATTGAGCCGCAGATCTATAAATTAATCAGAGATTATTATACAATAAAGAGTAGAGGCCCCAGTACTGTTTCTTGCAGTACACCATATTCGAAAGCAGCAGATCTACTTTTGAGTTTATTTCTGTGTATATAGACTATTACTTATAAACTCTAAAGTGATTTAATGTCGGTAGAAGTTCAATATGGCATAACGTATCAAACGTTATTTTTAGATCAATGAAAATAGCTAGGCTTTTATCTGTTATCTAACGCGGAATACATCTCACTTACAAGGCCATTTTATGCACTCATACGTTTTGTGAAGCCATATTAAGACCTAAACAAGTACTCACATTTCTTAGGTAACTTAAATTCTTGACTAAATGATCTTGTTAAAAACTTTTATCAAGTTATTTATTAAAGATATGGGTCTGTCTGCGCAAGGTCAACAATTCATTTTCTCTTGTGACTTTCGGAGCGCGCTACAATTTTTCTATTTAAATTTAAGAAAAAAACAAGTACATGAATTTGTAGGTTCTATAATCTACAACTTTCAATTAAGACATTTTATCGCCAGGAGTCACCCCAAACGAGAAAAAAGCAAAAAACAATTTGGTCGATAACTCGAAAAATATTGATTTTTCGAAAGCTATCAAACCTCCTTTTATCTGGTCGATAGCCGCGTGGGTTAAGGCGCGAGGTGACAATCGCGATTAATCAAACGGGTATCGCACCACCGGGTTCGAATCCGAAATATTTATTAAACTTACATAGGACTATTGCCTGTGTTTCTTAAAGGAACTGTAGTATTATTCTAGATTATTTTAAATATATAACATAAGTACCTAATATTTTACAAAATACTATATAGATATACATATATCGATATTAGTACTTTTTACATTTACTCGAAATATGTTATTCTACTAAGCAACTGACCTTTTAAAGTTTCCTTGCACTAACACAAAAACTATCACCCGAATAAAATAAAGTTAATATTATTAGAATGAAACACTATTTTCCGTCTGTCTCTAGTTTTTAATGAATTATTGCCTTTTAAATTTAGAATTATCTAATTCACTTGATAAGTCTAGTATCTCCACCTTAATTATCTTATAAATACATTTCTCGAAGATATTAAAATACATGATATGAACATATGATACAGTTGCTAATGAAGGTTTAAACATTAGTCATCAAGTCATCAATAGCACATTTAAATATCGATATCTGATAAAGTCATCACTACTAGAATTCTACAAGAACACCACTAAGTTGCCTAAATTAGGCAATAGTCCAGTCAGTATATAGGTTTCAAAAAATCGGCACGTGACATCATTACCATTCTCAACAAATCTTGATAAAATACTAAATACACAATTTTAAAAAGCACCAAGTTGGATTATTTATTAATTCTTTGTTATTTTTGTATCTCTTCCCTCACAGATTCTCTTCCTGTATTTTCTAGGAGGAATTAGTCATGTCATCTCATAGTGGAACTAATAAAGTACATATGCGTTAAATGTAATGAAAATTGTTACGGTTTTAGAGAAAATCAGTATTTAATTTTTTTCAAATCACAGCCCAGCAACATTCCTCCCTGAGTTATTTAGAAGCAACTAGTCTTGCTATCTTATACTGGTGCTAAGGAATTATTCATGTGTCATTTTATCCATTTAATCAGGTCTAATGCTCACACTGGATATCCATAAATGTAAAACAACTTAACTTTGATATATTTTAAGGATCTTCTGAAAGCTTGCCTGGTCATATTTTTATCTTCCTATTTGTTACTAGGTTCTTAATTTCGAATCTACCATTTGAAAGGATTTAGAGTCGTATCTATCGTCTAGTTTTGCCAAAATACTGTAGCTTAAAGGGTGAAATACGAAAACTCCAATGGTTCCAACAGTTTTGTTGGTTCTGCGTACTTGCTTAAAGATAAATGCATTCTCATATGCCCAGTAGAATTGAGCCGTATATACCTTAAACCCGGAACAAATTCGTGACAAGCTAATTTTAGCTAAAATAAGTTTAGTAGGTGTTCATAAGTTACTGAGTAAAAAATCCCAAAAAATCCGAGTGGCGGAACAAAAAAATGCACCGCCATCTTGAAATTTGGTTCTTTTTACAGATGGGGCCAAATATTTACTCTCATTATAATTTTATCAAAATTTAACAAGATGCAAAAATTAAATTATATAAAATTATCGCTAAGTTGACGTTTAAATTTTCAAAATCGGCTAAGAAATTGCATAGTTAGGGACAGTCAAAATGGAGGAATATGCACAAATCTGGTATAATGGGGTTATAAATAGTTAATTGTGACTAAAATGCAACATACTTCAAGGCATTCTTTTGGAACAACATCTACAAAAAAAGCCAACATCTTGTAAACTTCTATTGTCAATAGTTTTTTTACTTTTTCTACTATAAGAGTAATTTTGTGATCTCTTCAAACAAACTTTGGTTATTTCAACATATTTACATAATTCGGAACACAGTAAGTAAGTAGTAGTACATTTCTGATCACTTTCAGAAAGATGTCTGCCCGTCTGTATGGCATTCAACATTTTTAATTTTCGATTTGTTCAGTGCTTGAGACGCTTCAATTTTTTTCCCTAGGGTTAAACAGTTTGACCCTATGTGATATATTTTGCCTATACACAGGTATTAAATGAGGTAATCATGCATTATTATTATTAATATTGTTTTATTATTAAACGAAATGAAAAAATGGCAATGGAAGATAAAATAGAAATGGATAAAATTAACAAAATAAATGTGCTCCCTCCGAAACATTTTTCATAGAGCAACCATACCAATGGAGTAATAGCTTGAAATTACTCTTAAAATGTAGTATTTACAGTGTTAACAAACATATATATTTTTGTGCCTCGTTAAATCTCGTTCTAATGCCTTGGCACAAAACATTTTTAATTTTTTTTGTACAATACTGTACCTATCGAGTAACAGCTTCAAACTACAACCAAATTAAAGTTTACACATTTTTCTACTAGAAAAACCATGTGTGCCACGTCTATGCCTGTTAGAAATACCTGGCACAAAACTTTCTATTTCTCAGTCTTATGCTATTACTATCAGTATAGGTGTTCTTCACAGGTATGTTGCGCGTTTTAAAAAGTGTTTGTGCCCCAGTTGTTAAAGTGTATTTTTAGTTGTGTTAAGTCTTTTTCTAATTAGACATGTAAGAATTTTATTACCTTCTTTTATCTGCTTTTGCAGAAGGTGTTTAGGTTAAGTTTTATCAATTTTTGTTTAACCGAACCAGGCCTATTCCGCCCCATCCTGCAATCCGCTACCGCGATTAACGCGGTGGTTGTACGGTCGGTCCCGGGATGGGTTCTGGGAAGGTACTGTTCTACTTTTAATTTATAATAAAGCCTTGTTGATTGATTGATTGGTATGGTGCGTGTAGGTAAGTTTTGGAAACGATCGTTTAGCTATTGTTAATAGTATTGTCCTATACTTTACTATGTTTCTGAGTGAGCTCTGATATTAGAAAAAGATATATGGAGATGCTGTCTAGCCCTGATGGCTACATGCAACGTCTCAGTCATTAGACATTTTCGGTGCAGTGCACACGTATTCTGGTAGAGCGTCTTACATTTTTGGAGTATTTCCTATTATGTTTTTTTATTAAAAAGTACTACGAAACTATAAATATGAAGGTGTGATTTTTGTGTGAATGTTTTAATGTATGTTTCTAGATACCGGGTGTCCAAGAAGTCTGGAAAAAGTCAAATATTTTGAGAAAGACACATTGGATCCAAAAAAGAAAAAAACACGTCCTTAATAATTTTAAAAGCGCTATCCAATGATAACAAATGCGACTCCCCACCCCCACCCTCCCAAACAAGCACCCCGATAGCAACAGAAAACTACTACGTCCACGCCGTTGTTGCCGGGTTACGCTAAATGTAGTTTTTTGTGTGAAATTAACATGCCTCGCTGCATTTTGCGCAATATGCGTAACATTTATTTTTACGGTTACAACGCCATCTGTCAAGAATCGAAAACAATGTTTTGAATTAAATTGAATTGTTTGTTCACCAGACGCAATAAAAAATATGGGGTCCCGTTACTATTTTCACTTCTCCCCTCATGGTGCGGGGGGGAGGGGGTTAAAAGTTAACACCATTGAATGGTTCTTTCAAGAAAATGAACTCGTACTTTATTATTTTTCATTCTTCTGTAGAATTTCTTAGAAATTACGAGAAAGTATATTTTTGCGATTACAGCGCCATCTGTCACGAATCGAAAAAAAAAAACGTTTTAGACAAACTTGACGTAATTTTCCCCGTAGAATCTGATTTTGCAATAAAAAATAGGGGTACCTATTTAAGACTTTAAAGTTGTCTCCCGCCCCGCCCCAAGGGGTGGGGGGTGCGTTTGGTATCATTGGATAGCACTTTTATTATTAATAAGGACGTTTTTTTCTTTTTTGAATTCAATGTGTATTCTTTGAGATATTTGACAGTTTCCAGACTTTTTGGACACCCGGTATGTAAATTTTTATTAATTTCAAATAAATAAAAATTATTTTTTAAAAATGATTATGATTGTTTATTGCATAATTATTTGTTTATCCCTGAATACTTCTGCAATAGGTTATATTAGTGATGGCTTAAGACTTTGACACATAGAAATTTTGTGCCCGGTATTTCTAACAGGCATATACGTGGCGGCACACATGGCTTTTCTAGTAGAAAAATGTGTAAACTTTAATTTGATTGTAGTTTCAAGCTGTTACTTCATAGGTACAGTAGCGAACCAAAAACGCTCCATCAAAAGAATTATTGTAAAATGATATGTTTAGAAAAATAATTTACTTTTTCTCAAAAGTTTACACCATTTTCTAAGAATAATAAATAACTATATAAACATAGTGTAAGTTTTTATTTATCAGCTTATAGTTTTTCATTTTTGCTATCGGGTACTCACTGGGGTGGCCGATCATATTTGCCCGGGGCGAAAAATTTATAAATACGTCCCTGGATACAAAACCAACGTATATTTTACTAACTTACAATAAAGTAAATATAATTGTTATTCTGTCTAATAATACTAAAACTAATAATAACAGAAACAGAACAACTTATGATACAAAAAATATTTTTGTCGAAAGTTCTAAGAGCAGCTACTACTATATTCAAAAAATTATTTGATAAGGCCAACGTACAACATGTAGGTAGTTAACAAAGGTAGCGACGAAGATTAGTGGAAGATTATAACAAAAAATAAAGACGTAGATGGACTGAACCTTATTCGATTTGAAGCAAAAATATGCAATAGGAACACCTATGCCTTAGTTCATAAATTCACAAACATTGAATCGCACCAATTAATCCCATTATACCTGCTAAATCCTGCCCTGCACAACTGGATTGAACGAACTCACAGTACGCGTAAAACTGTACATGCTTGGAATGTGTTCACTGGCTGGCGCACCAGTCAGTCGCGCCAGGGTCATGTTGAAAGCATTGATTTGAAGAGAGAATTTTGTGGCATATTTTTTACGCAAATCGAAATTATGCGGGACACACGGTACTGGCCAGAACAAGATCTAGTAAATTTTATTGAAATGTATAAATCGCTTCCATGTCTGTGGAAAACCAAGTCTAAAGAATACAACAATAAATTATTAAAAAGCCGAGCGTACGAGAAACTAGTGGAACTATGCAGAAACACGGTATATCCTGAGGCAAATCGGGATTTTGTGACGAAGAAAATTCAGAGTCTACGAGGAACGTTTCGCAAGGAACTTAAAAAGGTGTGGGACTCAAAAGCTAGCGCTGTAGCAGAAGAGGATGTTTACACGCCGAACCTGTGGTATTTCGATTTATTACTGTTCACGCAAAGTCAAGATGAATGCAATGATAATATTAGCGACATCAAAATAGAACTTGATGCAGATGACGATTTGGACTATGATGAGGTCGACGCGTGTCCCGATACTCCAGAATTTGCAAATGAAATTAAAACCGAAACAGAAGAAAATATACCTGAACCGCCAGATAATGAGGTTAGTATATAGTTCGTTTCTTACTGAGAGAGACTAATAGTCATTAATTCCGTAAAAAGCAGTTCGTTAATAATATGCATTAAATATATAGGTATATGCATATAATTTCGAATAGATTTTAAATCTGACAGCCGAAATATTATAAGGAGCTACATACACTACAGTGGTGTAACATGAATAACAATATGTTCGGAAAATCTAATTTATTCGCCAGAAGAAAATGCCATTGACCGGGGAAGTAGAATTAATTTAGAGCACTCATACTAGAGACCCTTGATTAATTATAAAGGATTCATCTTCTTATGCATTTTGAACACTCCAACCCCCGTTTTAGGGGTGCTTTACTCTTGTAATTTTTTAGAAAAAACCATTGACCGGGGGTATAGAATCGATCTAGAGAGCTCATACTAGAGAACCTTATTTGCTTATAAAGTATTTATCTCTCTATAAAATTTGAACGTTTCATCCCCTATTTTAGGGGTACTTTACTCTTGTCATTTTTCAGGAAAGTCATTGACCGAGGGTATATAATCCATCCAGAGAGCTTATATTAGAGGCCCGTAATTATCTATACCTAATTTGATATCTCCTCCATCCCCCATTTTGGGGGTACTTTACTCTCGTGAATTTTCAGAAAAACCATTGACCGGGGGTATAGAATCGATCTAGAGAGCTCATAGTAGAAACTATAAATCATAACCTCAATTGCTTATAAAGTATTCATCTTTCCATAAGATTTGAACGTTTCATCTCCTGTTTTAGGGGTACTTAACTCCTGTGATCTTTCAGAAAAAGCCATCGACCGTCGCTATAGAACCTAACAAAAGAGATCATACTGGATCATCTTAATTGCATATAAAGGATTAATTAATTAATTGATAATGATAGTGTCTAGATCGATTGTATACCTACCCCTCATCCCCGATAAATCTTTTTTCTGATAAATTACAAGAGTAATCTACCCCTGAAATGGGGGATGGGGAGCTTAACCTTTATAGGAAGACGAATCCTTTATAGGTAATTAAGAGTCCCTAATATAAGCCCTCTGGATAGATTCTATACCCCCGGTCAGTGGCTTTTTCTGAAAAATTACAAGAGTAAAATACCCTTAAAACGAGGGTTGGGGTGTTCAAATTTTAAAGGAAGATGAATCGTTCGTAATTAATCAAGAGTCTCTAGTATCACACTTCTATATCCCCGGTCAGTGGGACTTTCTTCTGGTCAATAAATTAGGCAGGCCCTAATATGTTTATAGTTTCGCAGGTAAAAAGGTTTAGAGTGTCGTAATCTCGAAAATTATGGTCACAGCGATCTGTTAAGTGTAATATATAAAATATATGCAAATAACGTAGCTAATAGCATTTAAAATAAACAAGTATCTCTGGTCATCCTGTGTATTTACATTTTTTATTACATAATGGTAACATCCCTTTCTATTAGTCTAAACAATAAACTAACAAATTTATTTCATTTATATTTAAAACAAGTCAACGGGTTACAATCCATTTACAATTGATGTATATCAGAATATATAATCCGCGGAAATATAATGATACAATATGATTCACACAAGATTAAATAAAACACAAAATAATTTTTTGTTTTTGAGTGAAACATGACATTTTGTTTCTCATTGTTGCACAATGCAGAGTAATGAAAATTGTTTTATATTACTTCCTAGAAGGTTTACATCAAAATCGGTTGTTGTCCTGCGGACAATCTTGGAACATGGAGATTTAACTTTTCCAGTACTTCAGAATAATTATTCATGACATTATTTTATTAATCATGCAAAAACTGAAATTCATTTTCATTGCAGACGTACAGAAGAAAATCTGCTAAGCATGATAAAGTGATAGAAACTAATTGGATAATACCCCAATAGTACATATAATGGCTATAGAAATTTTTCTGAAATTTTCAATATGGATATTATTTACTTATTTATTTATTTACTTATAAACATAATATCCAACTGGTGCTCGTCAGAGGGGCTTATTGTCAATCCGACCAAAACAGTTATCGTTCCATTCACCAAAAGGAGAAAACTTAACCTTAGAACTCCTATGCTGAACGGAACGATCCTAAGCTTTTGGGGTGAAGTCAAGTATCTAGGTGTAATCCTGGATCAAAAACTTACCTGGAAAGGACACTTACTAAAGCAACAACGGCTATTTGGACATGCCGTAGGCTGTTTGGCAAGACTTGGGGTCTAAAGCCGAAAATGATACACTGGTCCTACTTATCGGTTGTCAAACTTATGGTGACCTAGACATCATGTGTATGGTGGCCAAAAACAGAAGAAAAAACAGCACAAGGAATGTTACAAAAATTGCAACGCCTTGGTTATTTGGGGACTACAGGAGCAATGCACTCGTGTCCCACAGCAGCTATGGAGGCAATGCTCGACCTACTTCCTTTACACTTGCATGTAAGGAAGGAGGCAGCACTTAATGCTTTAAGGCTGCATCAGGCACTCAAGTTTAAGCCAGGCGATATGGTTGGTCACTTAAGGATTTTGGAGCTAATCCATTTTGAATCCTGACCAAACCTACTGACTCAATGCCAATCAAACAGGATTTTGACTGCCCGTTTGATGTGCTGATCGAAAGCCGTCAGACGAGCAAGTTGGAGACACTACGATTGAAACAAGAGTCACTCATCTGGTATACAGATGGATCTAAGATGGCTGAAGGGGTAAGAGTGGGCGTAGCAGGGCCAAGATGCAGGCTATCAAAAGCCCTAGGCAACACCCCAACCATCTTCCAAGCAGAAATACATGCTATAGATCTGTGTGCCCCGGAATGCCTAAATAAAGGCATTCGAAGGGCAAAGATCTATATATTATCAGATAGCCAGGCAGCATTAAGAGCTCTAAGGTTCTACACCTTTGAGTCTAAAATTGCCTGGGAATGCAAACAATCCCTGAAGCAACTGGCCAACAACAATAAGGTTACCTTGATGTGGGTGTCAGGGCACGAGGGGGTACAAGGTAATGAACTTGCTGACAGCCTTGCAAAAAAAGGAGCTGAAGCACAATTTATTGGACATGAACCGTTCTGTGGCCTGGCCAAGGGACACATAACGGAGGAGATCCAGAAATGGGAAAAGGACCAGAAAAAGGGAGGAATACTCCAGGCCAAAGACAAGCGAAAAAGTTTATAACTTATTCGACAAAGAATGCCACAAGGCTTCTCGAAGTCCGAATTAAGGCTGATCACAGGCATTCTAACTGGCCACTGCCCCTTGAGATATCATCTGAAGAAATGGGCAAGGCGGTAGACGACAAATGCAGATACTGTGATACTGCAACTGAAACTGCGAAACATATACTTTGCGAATGCAAAGCATTAATCCGCACTAGGCTAAAGTTCCTAAAGCAGGCGGAATTAACGCCTGAAGACATAGGGAACTAACCCCCAGGAAAATCACAAGCTTTATTAAAAGTCTCGGAATCCTGGGCAATAACTAGATGTAGGGTTCTTCACAAAAGATCTCTTTAGGTCGAAGTGAAGTAAGGCTACTTAAAGCCAAACGACCCCTGAAACAATCTACAATCTACTTATTTATTTATTTCATACACTGTCCAACAGGTACTAAACCCACTTACAGGACAAGAGATTTATAGCAAACTTTACAAACAGGAATTGTAAGTATAAATGAAACTAAAATCCTAGGTATAACTAACTGCAAGAATAGAAGTTCACAAAATAAAACCTTAGTATAACTAGACTAATGCAAACATAAATCATACAGTTCAATAAATAAGTAATAAAAAACGTAAACAAAAAAGAATGTTCACAAACAAAACTTTAATATAACTAAACTAGTGCAAAAATATAGAAACAACGTACCTACAGTTCGATAAATACAAAAATCGAAGAAAAACAAAAATGTAAGATTAGCCTCTTTCATAATAAGTTTCCCAGATACCCAGACTGCAATTAAAAAAGTATATGACTTTCGCAAATTATGTAAACATGAGAGAATCTTAATGCATTAGTGCGCGGTGTAGAACACATTGCTATGATGAGGAGTTGTTCTAGGAATCTGGAAGTATAATTTAGATATCAATTCTTGTGCATCAATATTGTTGATAACTAGCTTATGCAAGAAAAGTTGGGATATACACTCACGTCTACGACTCAAACTATTAAAAGAGTACTTATCAAGCAGGTCTTGTTGTGGAAAGCCGACTTCTGGATAACTACCCTCGGTTCTAAAATACAGAATTTTCAAGAATTTGCGTTGAACCGATTCTAAATTATTAATATGTATATTGTAGTGTGGGGACCAAACAACCGAGCGTACTCGAGCTTGCATAACAACAATACAGCAACTTGACTGCGTCGACTGTTTTAAAAAATCACGCGATTTCTAACTATAAATCCGTGCGATCCGCTAGCTTCAGACACAATAGTGTTAATGTGAACATTAAATGACAGAGACTTGTCAAAGACAACACTTACATCCCTCAGTCTCAGGCATATGCAGTACCACATCATGAATTTTATAATCATATGATATCACAGACGATTTGCGTGTATAAGACACAACGCAGCATTTTAGAAGAAGTTCAAACTTTGTGTACCAATTACAAATTTATTGTATATATTCTTGCAAGTGACTACAATCCACTGTGCTTTCGATTCTGCAGAAAAGCTTTAAATCATCAGCGTACATTAAATATCTGACATTATACAAATCGTCTGCGATATCATTAAAAAATATAATGAAATATAGGGGACCTAGGATAGACCCTTGCAGAACTCCAAATGTAGCAATATATTCGACAGACTTGAAACCAGAAACAGAGATATCAGATTTCCAGAATGTCCGATGTTGGGAAGTTCGTTAAGCAGCATTTTATCGTCAATATACGAAGGACACAAAATAATTACCTTGCAAATTTAAAATAGAGAGCTTTAATGTTTCCTGTTGTAAAAACAACTATCGTTAATACAATACACAAAATGAGAGCTTCTGTTACACCTAAATTTTTATAGGTAGGGTTACCACGGGTCCGGATTTAGTCGGGACTGTCCAGATTTGGCAGCTCTGTCCAGATTTTTGTCCGGACTCGTACATTTGTCCGAATTTTGAAAGAAATTGTTAAATTGGCTTAGAGGTTTCGACAAATTTAGAAATATATTAAAAATTGTCGAGTATGTTTGGGCACTTCGAGAACTTCGTCATAATTGATACTTTTCCTCTAGTGAACTATGTAAGATTATTATCGAATGCGGTTTTAGGAAGTAGGGCATAACTGCTAATCATAAAAATTAGCTGCAATGAGGGCTGCTACTCTTGTAACAGAATAAAGACAAATGTATAATTGTAAAACAAGCTCTTTTTTCATTTAAAAAGTACGACTGTCATTCAGAATCCAAAGCAACAAAAAATGGTGCGGCTAAACTGGAGAAAGACCAAGTAGCCAATATTTCTACTTCATAGTTATTTTTGACACATTTCAAGTCGGCCGAGTGTCCGGAAAAATTATGGCAACCTTACTTATAAGTAATACACGCAAAAATTTTAAAATATGCTCATTTTAGAACAGAAGTGGAGTATATACTCCTATTATATAGGATTTCCCGAATCTGAACTTTTCATAAATTTCGGCTTCGACTCGCTAGAACACACGCGCACAAAAGGTTATCTGATCTTATATTACACAAGATAATTCATAACAACATAAATAGCTCAGAAATTTTATGTATGTTAAATTTTCATACTCCCAGAGCTGAGACAGGACAGACAAATCTATATTATCTGCCAACTGCACGTATAAAGATAAAAAGTCCCCTCTTCACAATAACAACTTACATTGCTCACTTGACATTATGTCTTGCAATATCCCGCCAGTTAAAAAGATGGATTTATGATTGATATACATATTTCATTGCTTCTTTACTGTTAGTTTTTCATACGTTTCTCCTCTCTTTGCTCATTTATATTTAAAATATTTCTTGTTCATTTATGTTTCTTTATTTTTTTATTGAGTGTAATTTTTTTTCTTATTTTGCATATTTCTCCTGTTTTGTAATTGAGCTACACGACTTGTTGAATAATGTAAATAAAGTAAATAAATACATAAGAACAACAGGAGATATGCAAAAAAACGGACAAAACGTGATTCAAAAAATAAATTGTGGAAAAAATTTGGATAAATTAACTCCACTGAATGTGTATGTGGTTCGTGTAAATCGTATTGAAGGTACTGAAGACAGATTACGTTAATATCATATATAATCTTGAATATTTTGGCCGTTTGAAAATTAATGCCAAGCTAATATTTGCGTTTTAATTAAGTTCAATCAATACGTTTAACTACTAACTAAAAATAATATCATAGTAACATTTTTGATTTTTTATAGATGCTTCAGCAACAAATCAATGCTTCAGCAAATATGGACACCAATTTTAATTCGTTGTATAAAAGTACAAAAAGAAAAATTACAACCACCGATGGGAATCTACCATACAAGCGTACTAACACAGACCTAGATGAATTTGATGCAGTGGGTATTAATGTAGGCAAAAAGTTGCAGCGCATGGATCCATTGCAAGCTACATATGCAGAAGCGCTTATTAATAAGATATTATTTAAAGGTTTATGTGAAAATTTAAGTAAAAATACGGATGTATATGAAAATATACCGTATTATGGACATCATATTCCGCAGACGTCTAATTTTTCGATGACAAATTCTCAATCTCCTGCATCAAGTAGCTTCCAGGGTGGTCATTTTGCTCAATTTCATAAAAAATCGCAAGAAATTTTACCTCGGGAAGAAGAAAATGAATAATAAAATGTCCAAAATATCCGTTATTAATTTCACTTGCACTTTTTAGGATACGTTTAGAAATTATAGATATATTAGTATAGTGATGTTAATTTCCATCTATTATTTTATATTTTTAGAGCAATAAACAATTTTGTACTATTTAGTGTTTTGCTTAAAAAATCTTTTTAAATATTTTCATTGCTCTGGATAATGGGCTAAAAAATTACGTCGGAATATAGACCGTGGGATAGTGACAGATTTTGGTTCCTATCTGGTCTTTTGGGAGGCTTTCGTGTCTGATTTGTACTAACCATTTTCGTGATTATCAAATGGTTATCCAGGGCTCCTCAGCGGAAAACAAAAAAGAAAATGTCATGAAAGTGAGCAATTTCAAACGTTTTGTTCCTATCTGGAGTCAAGTTAGGCTCACGTTTTAAAGAAAAACATTCGACAGAAACTTATCGCCAAACAAATTCCGTGGGCCCTACGAAATTGCAATCCGAAATTGTAAGAAAAATGGTCCAGAATCAAACGATTTTTCAAATTGTCTACTTTACAACATACAGGGCGAGCCAAGACGAAATTACAAGACCAAGTGCCTTAAAAAAATCGCCAGTCACAATTATGGGTTTTAAGAGAAACTTATGCGAATACCAGTTACGAGACATCTAATTAATGTTTTTGAATCATTATTATTTTCTAAAAATTTACAGGGTGGCCAAAAATTATTTTTTAATTAAAAACATTTTAAATTGAAATAAAAAACGAACATTTTTTTTGTAAGTACTTCCCTATGACTAACCAATTACGTTTTATTGAGCAATAATTACAAAATTTAAAAAATAAACTTAAAAAAAGAGGTTTCTTCAAAATAACTCAGTAGGAAACATAAATGTTCCACATGTTGCCCATTTTGATTGACACACATCTCTATGCGCTTTTGAAATGAGGTTCCCACTGTTCCTAAAACTGCCGGTGTGATAGATGTAAAGGCAGTTATTATTCTTTCCTCCATATTTTGTACTGTTGTTGGTGTGTCTCTATAAACAATTTCCTTCACGTATCTCCATAAAAAAATCCATTTTTGTAAGATCTGGGGATCTAGCAGGCCATTTAGTGGGTCCATTTCTTCTATCCATTGATTGGAAAGGTATTATTTAAGTGGTCTCTAACTGCATTTAAATAATGTGGTGGACATCCTATTTCGACTTCTTTCAGGGAGATTTACCAATAATTGTAGCAGATAGTTTTCCAAAAAATGAAGATAAATAGCTCCAGTCAATGTACCATCAAAGAAATGTGGCCCTATTACACGTTCTCCAATAATTCCTTGCCAAACGTTTATAGACCATCTGTCTTGGTTATCAACTTGCATAAAAAAGTGAGGATTTTCCGAAGCATAATAAAGGAAATTGTGCCTATTAACAAATCCATTTTTATGAAAAGTTGCCTCATCACTGAATAAAACAGTATTGAAGAAGTTGACATCATGTTGCATTTCGCCTCTGGTTCAATTACAAAATTGTAGGCGCTTTTGAAAATCGTCATCAGATAATTCCTGGTGCATTTGAATATGGTATGCATGCAACTTATCAGACCGTCTACTTATTCCTACGAATGAGCTCACTTCTCTTTGACTAACATATGGGGATTCTCAACCGGTGCCAGCACCACAGAAAACTCATTTTCTTCGTTCACAACACGTTTTATTCTTTCACTTTTTTTATATTCGACATTCCAGTTTCCAGAAATTTATCGACAAGGTTTTGGAAGCTGCTAACATCAGGAATCCTTCTTTCAGGATAACGTTGGTGATAAATTCTATTGGCAAGTACATAATTTCTGTCTGACTCGCCCAAAACAAAAGTCATGTCTACAAGTTCCGCTTTATTAAAATTCATATTGTAAAATTCCAAATATTTATATTTAATAAATGCTCCCTTGTACACGGCAATTTATACCAAACTGAGGTTTTATTGCTTGTCGAATAACGAAAACAGCACAAAAATGTACAAAAAAACATTACAGTAAAAGACCGGTTAAATACTATTTACTCATTTTAATGGATTGGAAGAAATGGTCCCACTAAATGGCCTCATTTCAAAATTGCATAAAGACGTGTGTCAATCTAGATGGGCAATATGTCGAACATCTATTATACATTTTTCTAATGAATTATTTGAGGGAATCTTGTTTTATTATTTATATTCTTGAACTTGACACTTATTTATTTATAAACGAAAATGGTTGCAATTAGCCATAGGGAAGTACTTACAAAAAATGTTCGTTTTTCATTTCTACATCATATCGTCGAAAAATATTCAAGGTGCTCCAATTGAAAAAATTGAGAAAATTCAATTTAAAAAGTTCTTAATTGAAAAATAAACACTTATTTATAAAACGAAAATGGTTGCAATTAGCCATAGGGAAGTACTTACAAAAATGTTCGTTTTTCATTTCTACATCACATCGTCGAAAAATATACAGGGTGTTCCATTTGAAAAAATTGAGAAAATTCAATGTAAAATGTTCTTAATTGAAAAATAATTGTTGGCCACCCTGTACATTTTTAGGAAATGATTCAAAACATTAATTAGATGTCTTCGTAACTGGTATTCACATAAGTTCTTCTTAAAACCCATAATTGTAACTGGTGATTTTCTTAATATTCAACTGCAGATTGCATTATTCGAACAAAAAAATTCATTACACCCACATGGTTGGGAGATATTCAATGCTAATATAGGAGTGAATAAAGCCTAGAAAGAGGCTTCAAAAAATATACTGATATACATAGCATTCCATTTAAAAAAAGGCACTTGGTCCTGTAGTTTCGTCTTGGCTCACCCTGTATATTCGAAAATAATTTCCAGTTATAGACTTTTTATCTAGTTTACTTGCAATTTTTTAAAAAAAATTCTAGCTATCGTAGAACTCGAGATATCGAGGTCCGACGCACTATTTCCCCACCCTGTAAAATAACGGATCAGGCCCCGATTCATTGTGATTTTGCAATGGAGTACTAGCAGTAACATCATCATTTGACAGCCTGAAAACGGTTCCGTAGGTAGGCATTTTAAAGAATTTGACATAAGAAGACATGTTAGTTTGTGATCGATTTACATATTAGTGGTGCATAATTTTAATATCAAATTAGTGTGGTGACATTTATTAACGTTTTTTTAAAAAGCCTAGTTTGAAAAAAAATTCGATATACAGTATTAATTTATATTTTTTTTACGCCTCCTCTTAAGTTATCCTTTTTTCCCCATTCTCTAATTTGGATTCTTGCAATCTGTTGAATGGTTGTAAATTAAGTAAATAAATAAATAGGTACTATGGTCGAGGCAAGAATTCAAGCGATGTACGTCACAGATCGATTCCATAAATAAGACAATATTGCTAAGAATCATAAAGCCCCATTAAACTGTACCTATGTCTCAAAAAAGCTTAATATCTGGGTGTCAAGAATTACTCTTTTTAACGTAATTAATGATTAAAAATTATGTTAGTATTAACATTTCTTTAATGAGATCACTCGTGATGTGCATCGCTTGAATTCTTGCCTCGACTTTAGAGGCCTAGTATATCATTTTCTAATATACACTTAATTCAAAGTAAGATGTGATTCAAACAAATAATTACATTCAACAAGTAACTGCGACTTTGTTTTATTTTTATTACAAATAGGTATGATAAACACTTCGCTATATCTTACATAAATATCAGATTTTGGCGACATAATTAAGTTAAATTGAAGACGTACAATTAAGTTACGAAATTTTCATTTTGAATTATCTGCGATATCATTTTATACTTCTACTTCTGCTGAAGTTTCTTTGCGTGTTCAAAGATGCAGGATTATAAATTTAAGTCGTATTTGCGGTTGCCATAACCTTGACTTTCGTGAAGGGTCAAGGATAAACTCCGAACGACGCGACGTGCCCTGTACAGCCGAAGTCGACAGGATAAGATACAGATTCACCGTCTGGTTCAACAAGAAACTTGTAAACGCTGTGTCCACTGCTCACTGTCACTCTCACTACAAAGACCAATAAAATTCTTCACTCTCACCTACAAAGAAGTCCTCATTTAAATTACAAAACAAAGTTTTAATAGACAAAATATATAACGTGAAGTCGTACACAAATACTGTTATCTAAAATATGGCTGTAAGGTCAACGGTTAATTGTCCAGTAGATTAAAAAGTTCGGTGTTTTATAAGTCTTTTATTAATTATTATTATTATCATCAATTATTACATGATTTAGTTTGATTTTTGAAATGCATTACATACCCGTACTTATCGGTCCTGGATAATTTATTTTCATTCATTGATTTTCATTTAAAAATTTGATTTCATCTATCTACATCTGCATTTAATTCATAACTCACAATTTACACGTTCAGGTCCCCTGAAGTTAAAAAAAAAATGATTTAAAAAAAATTTCGGTCTGGAGTCTGGCGTTTGTGGTAGCAGCACCTAAAGTCTGGCCGAAAAGCGTAAATAGTAGAGGTATGGGGCATGCGCCGGATTTATGGATTTCGTAAATTCCACAATTCCATAAAATTTCGAAAAAAATTAAAGCTTTCGGATTGTGTTAATTATGCATGAGCTACTATGGCTGAGTTGAGTGTAAAAACAAATTTAATTACATTTATTTTTTGTTTTATTTTATAAAATATGAACAATATTATTTTATACAGGCTGTCCATTTTATCAGGGCACTCGAGAATATCTCACTTAATATAGGTCGTACAAATAAAATTATTTTTACGAAAATTGTGCCGATTTATATAACCTACAAAATGGTTTAAAGACATTTGAAGTCTTTAAGAGTTATGGCTTAAAACATCGAAAATGCTGAAAACGTCAAGGCCAAATATCTCCGTTATTTGAAGAGATACGAGAAAAATTCTAAGGCGAAATTTTTTTTGCAAAACAGAGTGTTTCAACGAGGTTTTATCTAATTCTTTTCAAATCCGTTGTATTTTGAAATTTACTCTTCAGGTTTTAAAAAAATTATTTTGAAACGGGCGGGAAATGGCGCCATTATATAGAGTATTTCCCTCCCTTTTCAACGATATCACATGCCATACTTATTCATTGGTACTACGTTAGTAATTACTTTTTTTTAACCAATAATTTTTTTTTAACAAGCATTATACTTGCCGTGGAGAAGTATGATTAAATAAAACGATAAAATAATTCAATAAGTTGTTCAAATCTTTGCTATAATAAAACATTAACAATTAAGAAGAATAAAGTGAAAAGGACCACCCTGGGTCCATTCTATTTTAAAAATAAGTCTTAAGTTTGATTTAAATTCAGGGAAACATCATTTTTATAACTACAATTAACCAGAAATTATTTAAGCATTACATTCTAAATTTCATTTCCAAAGTTAGACAAATATACAGAAATATTTTTACAAGTCCATAAAAATTGCATACACATAAGTAGGCCCGACTAAATGTCGCCAAAGCTTTTAAAATGTTAGGGTAACAACGTAAGATTAATTTCAAGTGGTACTTAAAAGCGTCTTAACATGAGTTGTTAGAAATTTTTACAAGACGAATGCATTTTGTAGCCAGAGATACGTTGAGTGGTTCGAGCGAATTTGAATAAAGACGACATTAGGTGCACAGGTGGAAAAGAGACAGGGCATAACTAATGGCAAGCTAGAAAACATTGGGTCACAGCATCACGGCAGAAATATGGAAATAATGCAGCGTGTGACGTCACAGAGACGCCGTAGAATCTGAATAAAAGCTCAAGGCATTCACAGCGTTCGGTAGAAGAAAATCGACGCTGGACCAGTACGCTGACGGCACCAAACTGCAAACTACTGTATGTTCTCTACCAGCCATCTTGGGGGAACAATTAGAAAATTACTGCACGTTCTCTACCAGCCATCTTGGGGGAACAACGAGAAAATTACTGCACGCTCCCGACCAGCTACCTGGGGGAGACAACTAGAAAAATACTGCAGGCTCCCGACCAGCCGCCTGGGGGAGACAACTAGAAAAGTACTGCACGTTCTCTACCAGCCATCTTGGGGGAACAACGAGAAAATTACTGCACGTTCTCTACCAGCCATCTTGGGAGAACAACGAGGAAAGTACTGCGACACTACTTGCCAGCCCACTCCGGGAGCACACTCCAACTTGGCTATTTACACGACGACAATTTCACCAACATAACTATCTAAGTATCAAACCAATTTACTTCTCTGCATTATTATTTAAAATTGACTTTACATTCTGGTTTGGGGGGGGAATAGGGGAAATTGGATTATTTGTGGTATCGAAGATATTCATTTTATGACAGGTTCGTTGCAACTAATTTTTTAATGTAATACACTTTAATTGATTACTGGTTAGTTCAGGCTTTTAATAATATTTATGCAACAAGTTTTTAGCAATACCTGACAGCCTGCATTGCTGCGTGCATTTGTTTGTCTAGAGCACTCACTGAATTAGGCGCGCCAATATCCATTGGCTGGATGTCGGTCTCGATAACTAGGGCCGAGTAGGACTATTACTCTTTGCACCTAGATTATCTCTGTAGACCTGGACCGGCCTTCGTGATAGGTGGGCCCGCGTACTTCTACCAGACCCAGCTCACAAATGTGAGATGTGTCGTGGTATTTTCTGCGGACCTCCCCTGGTCCTGGCTGTTGAACCTCGCTGGCTGAGGTCTCTTCTGGCGCTCTTCTTGTCTTGATGTTTTCTTTCTTCGCCAGCTTGTCACCCCCGGGGGTAGTCATCGGTCGAGTTGGGTTTAGGAAGTTTTGGCTGGGACTGACTGCCGGTACGTAGGACATCAATTGATATCCTACCCCGGATCGTCGGAAAGGTAAGGATGAGCTGTGTAGCTCGGGAGTGTGGAGACCTAAGTGCTTCTTTTAGCACTTTCGGTCTCCACGGAGCAGGTAGGACAACGGGCGTTGGACGGTATGTTGTCCGACGCCCGCAAGGAGGTTGGGTTAGGGTTGAAAACGTCATGTCTCTGGTAGTGGTGGTCCGTCCTGGCGTATCTGAAACAGATCTGTTAGCGGGAAATAAAGGTTATACTTACCCGTTGTCCAGTAGCTGAACCCTCGGTCGCTTGTGCCTCGGGGCGTCGGCGGGGTCGTAATCAGTGGCCTGTCTGATCAGCGGGTTCCCATGCTCCTCGGCTTGGGCGTACAGCTTCTTCGCTCGTTCCCGGATGACTTCAGTGACCGTGGTGTACTCCAGGTCTCTGACGATGTCTGCGGTTCTCATGTACCATGGGGCGTCAACTACCGTCCTGAGGGCGATGTTCTCCACTGCCTGGATTCTCTTCATGTAGGACTTCGCCTGGTAGCCCCACGCTACCGAGGCGTACGTCAGCTGCGGCCTGATGAGGGTCTTGATAAGCGTGAGCTTGTTCCTCAAGTTAAGTCGGCTCCCATTTCCCGTCATTGGGTAGATTAGGGCTCTCGTACGTCGGGCCTTAGCTGTGATGGCGTCCGTGTTTTGTCTCCATGTTAGGCTTCTGTCCATGACCACGCCAAGGTATTTGACGGTGTCGTGCCATTGGATGTCCTCGCCGTTCATGGAGACGTGTCCTGTGGGAATTTCTTTCCGCACTCGTCTGAAGAGGATGGCTTGGCTCTTGTCGGCGTTGACTGCGACTTTCCACATCGTGCACCATTCTTCCAGGAGTGTGGCCGCTTCCTGGAGTTTTCTGGTTGCGTCTCTGGCCTTCCAGGTTCTGGCAATCAGGGCGGTATCGTCTGCATACAGGGCTAGGGCTGTATGGTCGGTCCGGGGGAGGTCTGAGGTATAGATGGCGAACAGGTGCGGTGACAGCACCGATCCCTGTGGAACTCCCGCCTCCACGGTCCTGTAGGTGGAGAGTTGGTCCGAGATTTTCACCCTTAGCTGTCTGCAGTGTAGGTAGGATCTCACTAGTTTGACGAGTTCGATGGGGTAACCCATACTCATCATTTTAGCTAAGAGACCGTCGTGCCAGACCGTGTCGAATGCTTTGGCGACGTCTAGGAACAGCGCCGCGGTGACTTGACGCTGGTTGAACCCCTTGGTGATCTCCTCAGTGAGGCGAAGCACTTGGAGTTCCGTGGAATGTCCTGTTCGGTATGCGAACTGTTCATCCGGGATGATGTTCAGCTCTTCTGTCTTCTCTGTTAGCCTCTTCAAGATGACCCGTTCTGCAACCTTGCTCATGGCTGGGAGGAGGCTGATGGGCCTGTAAGAAGACGGGAAAATTAGGTCTTTCCCTGGTTTAGGGATCATAATGACGTCGGCCTTTTTCCACCTGGCTGGAAAGTGCCGTAACCTTAACATCGCGTTTACGATGTTGACTAGCGCCGCTACTCCTTTCCTGGGCAGCTTTTTGAGAGCGATGTTTCCTATCTTGTCACATCCCGGAGCTTTTCTCGGCTTTAGGCTCCTCAGGATTTCCTTGACTTCCTCGGGGGTAGTCGGACGGATGTGGTTGTCATCTGGTAGGCGACGGATCCTTCGTACTCTGCGTTCGACGTCGTCCACCCAGTCCTCGTCCTCGTCATCGAGCTCGTTCTCTCTGCACTGCAGTTCTAAGCTGTCGGCGAACGCCTCGGCTTTTTCCTGGTTAGTGTAGACGATCCCTCGCTCTCCGTGAATCGGGCGCATAGGCTTCCTTCGGTTTCGCAGGGCACGTTGTGTGTTCCACATGCTTCTGTCCTGTGGATCCAGTGACTCAAGGTGGCGTTGCCACCCCTCCTGACGGTGTTCCTGGAGGGCGGCTTTCACTCTTCGGCTGAGGACATTGTACTCCCTTCTGTCGGCGGGGAGCCTGGTCCTCTGAGCCCGTCTCTTGGCGCTCCTTCTGTCCCTTATCAGCTGTCTGGTGACCTCTGGGAGGTTTGCCATCGGTGCTGGGTGCCTTCTTACTTCTATTTCCGTCGTGCTGGCCCTTATCGCTTCCAGGATCTGCTCCTCTAGGGTAATGATGGCCCTCTCAACGTCCTCCACGGTTTCTAGCCTGGGAATTTGTGCGATGTACTGCTGCAGGTGCTGCCGGTACGATTCCCAGTCCGTTCGTCTCTTCGTGAAGGTGGCGTTGTCCTCACTCGCCTGTCCTCCTAGGGTTAGGAAGATCGGGTTGTGCTCGGTAGATCCCTCCGTTCTGGTGGTGATCTCTGCCTCGAAGGTCATCTCCTTTAGGATCGCGATGTCCAGTACGTCTGGCCTGTGTCTGCCGTTGTCGAAGGTGGGCTGGTCCGGTCCTACCACCATCAGTTCGCCGGCGTGCTGTCCCAGGAACCTCAGCAACTCTCGTCCTCGAGTGTTGGTTATGCCGCTGTTCCATTCCTGGGATTTGGCGTTGAAATCGCCAATTGCGACGACCTGTGTCCTGGCGGGCAAGATTGCGTCCAGATCCCCCTCGGTAAGCGTGCTGCGGGGTGGCTGGTAGCATGAGACCACTTGTATGTCGCCATTTCGTGCTGTGGACACTACTACGGCGGTGGCGTTCATGTTTTCTAGCTCAGGCAGTACTGTCGGATGGTGGGCTATGGTTTTCTTCACCAATAGGGCCACTCCTCTCGCGGGTCGCTGAGGGTTGTTTACCCAGTCCATCCTGTAGGTGTGGTATCCTGGGAAGTTGATCTCCTTGGCCGGGGTCATCTTGGTTTCCTGCAGTGCCATGATGTCTATGTCGTACCTGGTCAGGAGCTCTTCGACTTCAAGTCTCCTTTCTCGCAGGCCATTGACATTCCAGGCCGCCATCTGCAGGACTTCCGGTTTAACCTGTAAAGGCATTACAGATTAGTTAAATTTGGCATTTGTGCAAAAAATGCGCTCATCGCTGAGCACATTTGTTGCATCTGTGCGAGCACCGCTGTGAGGTTTTTGGCCTCTGGCGATGCTTGTTGTTTTGCGGCAGGGACGGTGTTCTATCCTGCCTTGCCCTGGGCTACTCTGGCGTAGCTTGTGCCTGGCGCTACGCCGCCCTTCTGTGTTGAGGTCATCGTTGGCCTCTGTACCGGCCTTTGGGTGGCGCTGGCTGATTGTTTGGGGTACTTTGGACATCCCCTATAGCTGGCCGGGTGGGCCCCCTGGCAGTTCGCGCACTTGGCCGGTTCGTCTGCCTTCTTTTTGCACTCCGTCGTCCGGTGTGCCTCGCCGCACTTCACGCATTTCGGCTGCGCGGTGCACCTGGATTGGCCGTGGCCGAAACGCTGGCAGCGGTGGCATTGGGATGCCGCTACCTTGGCTCGCTGTCTCTCAGTCCTTACAACTAGAGAACAGCACCTCGTTACTTGGAGTATCTTGTCCTGGTCCTGTGGGACTAGGACAAGCATGAGGGGCACCTCCTGTTTTGTCCGTCTTAACATCATTCGCTGGACCGCGGTAGGTGCGAATCCTTGGTCCTGGAGGTCTTCTGCCACCTCTTTGCAGGTAACGCCGCTCGGGATCCCTCGAATGACCACACGTAGCTGCCGTTCCTCTGGCAGGGCATACGTGTGGTACTCCCTCTTTTCATTTGCGAACATCCTTGTCATCCTCCGATAGTCCTCGGACGTCGCGGGCTCGATGGAGATTCCCTCCCCGGTAACTTTGGCCTTGTTGAAGTTTATACCGGTTTCGGTTAAACGACGGCTCACCGTTGTCCACGTCTCTTTGTTTCGCAGCACTACCGGGGGTACACGCTGGCTTCTTGTCCTTGTTTGAGGGGCCTCGGTCTCCTCTTTCCGGGTTTCTTGTTGGGGGACGCTAGCCTCCTGCTGGGGGGCTCTGGATCCCGTTCTGCTCTGTCTAGGTGACTCGGACTCGGGGGGGCACTTGAGGGGCTCTTCAGCCACCTTCTTTGCCGCCTTAGGGGCCTCTTCGTCTGAGTCCGTGTTGGCAGCGGGCGGATTTTTTCTTTTCCGTGTTTGCGATTCTCCCCGAATCGCACGCAGAAGCTCTTCATGCTGGGACTTCTGTTCCCTCTGCATCTGTTCCAACCTTTCGGTGAGCTCGTCTATTTTCTTCTTGAGAGCATTGTTCTCCTCTGTGAGACGTTTTATCGTCTCCTTGTCGTCCCTTGGGGTTGGGGGGCCCCCTCGGAAGCTACCGCTCTGAGATGTTTCGTCTTCACTGTACTCCATGTTACCGTCCTCCACGGTAACGTCGTTGTCGGTTTCCTGTAAGGGAATACCTATATTATTATGGGAAAAAGTTATGATTAATAACAGAAAATGGTGTCTTGAAAAAGACGTGTGAACTTCCTCTTCAACACTATCGACGTCACTGTCTGTGGGGCTTCCACTTCACTGTGCACTCTGATGGCTCGGTGTACGTCCGTACGCTTTCACTTCTCGATGCACACTGACTGAATTAGGTGCATTTCGAGGGAACCGGACCCAACACATTACTTTTACTTTTACATCAGCTGTTACTGCATTACACTTGACTCGACGCTCCGTATAGTTGTCGGCTCCCCAGATGGTCGGGTGACCGTAGTTTCTTACTACAATAAAGTCATCACAGGCACAGCTGGGGTTCTGATTGACCCAAATGTTAAAAACACCGCAGTTGTAAAATCTTATAAGGCTGTTTTCAACTACGTAAATAGTACATAATCTCTTGATTTATTTTCATTGTTGTTATAACCACAAAGCGTTCCCTGGCTCTAGTTCAAACACCGCGGTCGTGGGTTTGTTCTCATCTTCGATAAGTGGTTGTTGTGACAATTAAAATCAACCCGGAGATTTTCGTGTTGATATCAACTTTAGAGAAATTTCCCTGCAGCTTATGAGCATTTACACTGAGTCTTGCCACGATGTCCACTTGCGACGGAGACGTCTGTCTTGTTTAGCCAAGTACGCACCTAGTTTGTGGAGTCTTTTACTCAAACTGAATATTTTGCTAGGAAGATTTACGTTTGCACAATAACCAGTTTATATTCTCGAACTATATACTTTCAGAGTTTATGCAATGACAAGAAACTTTAGCTTCCAGTATACTTCAGTTGTGCTCTACCAAAGGCCTGCCGTGTGCCTGGACTTCCATGTAAAGGTTTCACTAGAATACTGTCCAGTCAAACTATTGTGAGATATTTCTCACCTGCGAATGCCTAGTTTTCTATGATTGTTTAATAACGATTCATCAAATTAATAAAGAGTTCCCTGGCTCTAGTACAAACACCGCGATCGTGGGTTTGTCCTCGACTACTTTTCTACCTTGCCGACGACACAGAGTTCCCTGGCTCTAGTACAAACACCGCGGTCGTGGGTTTGTCCTCAACTACTTTTCTACCTTGCAGACGACACAGAGTTCCCTGGCTCTAGTACAAACACCGCGGTCGTGGGTTTGTCCTCAACTAATTTTCTACCTTGCAGACTACAAAGAGTTCCCTGGTTCTAGTACAAACGCCGCGGTTGTGGGTTTGTCATCAACTACTTTTCTACCTTGCAGACTACAAAGAGTTCCCTGGCTCTAGTACAAACACCGCGGTCGTGGGTTTGTCCTCAACTACTTTACATCGTCTCACCCTGTTCACGTTGTTGAACAATCATATACAATTTGGGATTTGCAGTTGTTTATTCAATTAAGGGAGCTTTCCCCCAACGTTCTATGATCTTTTACATGATGGTTCTTGTCCTCTGTTTTGCAGTAAAATTATTTTATCAGAGCGATTGCTAACATCAAAATTCCAATTACATTTTAATCGGCTATTTGCCGCATCTTTAATTACACCTACAAATAACACGGCCCACGATTGGATTGGATTACCTTAGTACTTGTTATTGCATAACCAGCTTTCAAATATGTATAGTATGTCATTACTATAGCGACGTAACCCTTCCTATATAATATTTAGGCAATTGTCTCAAATATTTGGATTGTTTTGATTTCCTGTACGGCTATTTGTCGCATCAATTTATATAAAATAAAATGGGTTTTTTTACTACTTTTTCCCATCAATTATTGCCTTTTCTTTCACCTTTACCTTTTTCATCACACAAGTAATAACACCACATAAATAACATAAAACATTAACTATGTTTCTCAAATAATAGCCAGTGTATCCAAACTTACAGTGTATTTAAAATAACACAGTGATTAGTTTTCTCAGGTACAGTATCAGACAGAAACAAGTAATACCAAACTTTATATCAAAGAACCTGGGGTTATTATAAAGGGTTACTACACACAGACAACTAGACGATCACGTTAATGGCCAATTTGTTTATTTATCTTGTCATAAAATTGAAATAATAATTTCTGGGTGGGAGTAAATAAGTTCTTGATTGCTTCACGATCAAGGATTTTTATTTATAATTAATTGAGGGGGGGTAAGGGTGTTTCAAAAGTAAATTCAGGTAACAAAAACAAATTAATAATAAAAAGAATATAGAACACAGAACATTAATATTTATCTAATCCTCAAAATAATTTTTAAGATATCACATCAAGTGTTCAAAGTGTCCACCGCGATTTCTTATGCACAATCGAGCGCGGCGAGGCACTGCATTTAAAACATTACTCAGCATTTCGGGGGTAACTGTAATACATGCCTGTTGAATTGGAGCGTTTAGGTCCTCTACATTTTGCGGTGTCGTCGAAAACACCTTATCTTTAATATACGCCCATAGAAAAAAATCCATCGGGGGTTATATCTCGTGAACGAGGGGGCCATCGAATAAATCCATTGGTACCTATCTAATGTTGAGGCAAAATTTCATCTAAATAATCTAGGCAAATCTGGGAATTGTGGGGAGGAGCTCCATCTTGTTGAAAATATTGAAAGTTGTGTCGATTGTCTAAAGGTAGGTCATCTAAGAATTCATTAAATTCATTTCTCAAAAAGTTTAATCGTAAACATCTTATTAATCCTCTAAACAAAGGGAAATAATAACCGTAACCTCAAATCTTCACATAAATTAGGTGATTCATATATGATGGTATATCTGTTTCTTAAACAAGGAAAACTGCGAAGCCTAAAGCGAGCTGCAAGATCAAATCCGCAAACCCTTGTTGCCAGCAATAAAAATTGCAATGTAAAGCGGCTTTAATTCGATCAAAGTGCAAGTATTTATTAGATTTACTCTTTAATAGTATACTTCCCTCAAGTATTTATAATCGTGGGGGTAAGTATAAGAATATTTTGGTAGAAACTCTTATAAATTTTTAGTTAACTTACGTAAATACCAAATTATCCCAAACTTTCGTGGAGTATTTATGAAGGATACAGCAGATAAATCCTATGGAAACGATTGTTGATACAATTGTAGCCGAGAAAATTATTTCCCAAATAAACTTAATGGGAGATGAAAAGACCGGCCATAAGTATAAGTCAGTATCAAATATTGTTTGAAACTTTCTCTTGGCCGAAGTAGAGCAAAATCAATAATTAGCTAGGTATCATTGAAAGAAGCAAACTAGATAACTTTTAAGAATAACATTTTCCTTAACGGAAAAAAATATATTCTTGCGGATATACGAGTACAATAACTTCTTATTTTAAGAATAATAGTCTTAAAGTTAGTTTATTTTTTTTGTGCATCAATGTTAATAGGTATATTATTTTCTCTCACTTATATCATTCTACCATTTTATACCTAAATTTCCTTCTATATTATTATAGGAATCGATTCAAATTTTGTACCTGCCAGTACTGTATGGACATACCTATACTAAAAACTCATAGATTACGTAAAATGCAATGTTGCAAATGTATATTCCAGTAATCATATTATTTTGCTAGGTACTAAATTACACGTGTTTTTCACTTCAAGGTTAGTGTGTATATTAAACGATACAATGACAGTGATTAGGAAGTAACGACGGTTCTACAATAATAATGAACAAATAATTACAAGTACTACATAATATTTGTATTAATGTTTGTTTTTAATATTATTTGTCAAACATATATTTCAACAAATAATAAACAATGATTAAAACATTTCGGAATTGAGAAATATTATATGTTATTATATTTTAATTACGTTTAAAGTTTCATCTCATGTATCTCCTACACTCGATGATACAGCGGCTTATGTGTTATTATAAAATACGTATAATATTTCTTAGTAATGTTTTGGCTGATGTAAACAGTAATTCAGAGCATCATATCATGTAGCCACGTAATTAGTGAAACTCATCGTAAGCTAAAGAATAATAATACCTCAGTCACTATCTATCGCAAAAATCAATGATATCGCATTGAACCCCGTCAAAACATTTAATTCTCTACTACTTTTCTTATTATCATTCTTCCATATGGGTTGATATTTATGAACTACGCATACGGGAATGGAAAGGAATGTTAATAAATCGTTTATCGAATTATTAAGTTGTTTTTTTCGACACCTGCATGGTTACGACGCACGTAAGAAACATACTTTTTTGCACGTTAATAATGGGGTAAAAAATATTGCTTTGCACTGTTAAATGCCAATTCTGACTCCAACATTTACTAGATTAGGGCAGCCAAAATAGCACAAAAAATCAGTATAGAAAATCTACAGATCTACGTTTAGTGTGACAGTGACAATTTGTAACAAAGTGGACATAGACACAGATAATTTTTAATAGCTTGGCAACCATCGAATTTTTTTTTTAAATTATAACCTAGAAATAAAGACAACAGTGATCATAGACACAAGTGCGCAATTTTCACGAAGACCCCCTCGCCGACCGTTGGTTAAAACTAAGGGGGAACTAATATAAATAAGAAAAACATAATTTTTAGCATACTTTTTGAGCTCAATCTACAACACCGAACACAGTGGAGGGTCAAAACAAGGTTAACGCAATAGCGGCAACTGGCCCAAATGGCCAATTTAACAAGTACGTGAAATTTGCCCTCACGCCCTATGCAACTTCACTAACGTTTGATAGAAACCAGAACACACTACTGTCTGGCAGTGAAACTGATCAGAGTTGTGTAAGCCTCGATAATTCCCAACAAAAATGTCTCAATGTAGTGCATCTGACCCCAATCAGAACAGCCTAAAGGTAGCCCAAATCAAAGATACAAATGACAAAAGGGCAAAAGCCGGTAATAAGGGAGGAAGGCAACCCCGCTTTCACTCAACCAAGAGCTAGTAAACTAAAAATCGTACCGAAAGTACAAACAATCACAACCAAAAATAAATTTGAAGGACAGCTCCCCATACCTGCGGATATGGACATGGCCCCCTCCCCTCAACAAAATAAAGAACAAAAATAGAAAGAAACAGGAAAGAGTGATAAAAGACCCCCTCTGCTGGTCATTGATAGCCATCTTGTAAACCACAGAGGAGTAAACTACAACATCGGTGACAAACTAAAAGGCAACTATTACTGGAAACATTCCGTAAACAACAACGATTCACTTCAGGTAAGCACTAAACAAGACTGGGATAGGATAAACGAATGTTTTCAAGAAGGAAACGTCGAATATCATACGTATACTCCTAAACAGGACAAAACGCACGCGTTTGTACTTAGAGGCCTTCATCACGAAGTTAAAACTGACGAAATAAGGGAGGAACTGAAAGAAACACATAAAATTGGAATACAAGAAGTATTTACCTGAAAAGGCACTAGATATCTAACCTACATGATCATAACTGATAATAAAACAACTATTAAAAATCTACAAAATAAAGTCAAATACCTAGATTATACTGTTCCAGAACGTAGACCACTGTCGAAAAAATAGAACTGCTCCGTCAATACTAGCGTCCCTGGTAGGTTTAGACAAACTGCTGACGTTATACAGTAACCTGAATAATGAATTGGAGAGGTGTGTCAATGCAGGCGAAATTTTTCATCATGCATCGGTTCTTAGAAGCGATTCTACAGAACGCATTTTAAATTAAAATAAAACTCTCTTCCTTGAACGCCAATGGTATAAGTAACAAAATTCCTTTTCTTATTAACTATATACTGAGGCATAAAATTGACATTATGCTTCTAAATGAGACGAAACTTACTAGACGAGACAAACTTCAAATCCGAGGGTATACTATAATCGAAAAGATAGGGCCGAGAATAACAGAGGCGGCGGGGTAGCCATACTCATAAAGTCTGACAGTGCACACACGCACCATTCTATACGGAACACAACCGTAGAAAATATGTGTGTGATGCTAGAGTATCATTGCCGCGTACAACAGGCCAGCGAACAGCTTTACAGCGGGTTGCCTGGGAAATTTGATGAACGCAAGTCCGCGCTGTCTGCTTATAGGCGACTTTAACGCCAGACACCGCAATTGGAACTGGCATCACAACAACGCGAACGGCAATACTGTGTTTGACTATGTCAACAGTCATAATGTTATCTTGCAGTATCCGCACGATCTCACGCATTTTCCGGACAACGGTACAACACCGACAACCCTTGACATAGTGGCCAACAAGGGCGTGAGGAACTCCACGGCGCCAGTGGCATTGGAAGAACTCACGTCCGGCTATAACTCAATCACTCTAGAGTTGAACGATATGTCAAGGGAAGACATCACACGAAATATCACATCTGGCACCTCTACAAGACACACATTAACAGAAACCTAATACTGAACAATACAAACGATACACCCGCCGAGCTGGAAAATGTAGTGGAGGAGTTTACACTGTTGCCGTTAATATCACGATAAACCCCTACAAAGACCGACTCGACGCAGCGGTCATACAAGATATACGCGAGAAAAACAGACTGAGACGGTTTTGACAGCGAAAACGCGATGTTAATGCCAAGGCTGATATGATCAGACTGCAAAGCCAGGTCAGAGCCGCCATCAACGCTGTAAAAAACCAGAAATGGGGGACATACTGACAGCACTAAATTCTCAAGACAACTCGCTGTGGAAGCTGGCGAGGCCAATAAATAAAAAATACGCGGGAGGCAATACTTGCGATACACGCGCGAACTGACAGATGGAGATGACAGATGCACAAAAAGCGAGCTTCCCATTTCGAAAATATACACAATAACAATATACCAAATAACTTAGAACACGACCACATCGAAAATGACATTGACGAAATCATTGGTCATAATGTACTGCTGACAAGAAGAGAATTTCTGACGGTCATTAACAAGCCCTCGGAAATAGCAGACATTGTCAAAATCTTACCGAACAACAAAGCCCCGGGAAAAGATGCCGTCGAGTACAAACTGCTCAAATATCTCCCGAGGAAAGATATTGTGCAGTTGATGTACAACGTTAACGAGATCCTGCGGCTGCAACACTGGCCTAGCCAGTGGAAATGCGCCGTGGTCGTGCCCATCCTTAAGCCAAACAAGAACGCGAATTCGTTAGGATAGTTAACGATGTCAAAGTACAATACAACCTCGGGAAAAGCACTAATATTGAGAAAACCTCGATATTGAGAAGGCGTTTGACACCGTCTGGATCCCGGGGTTATTATACAAAATGCATGACTACAAGTTTCCGACTTATTTCATCAAACTCATTCACTCATTCTTGACGAGCAGATCCCTGCAGATCCGAGTGAATAACAAACTATCAACACGGCGGGACATTCGCGCGGGAGTGCCTGATACCAAAGTTGTACAACCTGTACGTCTCCGACTTTCCAGAGTTCTCGAATACGAAGCTGGCCAAGTACGTCGACGACACAGCCATGTATGCGCATTCCCATAACGCTCAAGCAGCAAATATGCCGTGTTACGGCATATTACGACCAGTGGAAGATTCGGGTAAACGCTAAAAAATCGGAGGCGATAGTCTTCACGCGCCGATTTACTGAAAATAGAAGCCTAACATCAATCTCGATCCGGGGAAACCAAATTCCTACCAAGAGGTGCGTGAAGTAGTTGGGGGTCAAACTGGACCAGTGATTGACGTTCAATACGCACATTAATGAGACAGTACGAACCGTTTACTCTTTGTCCAGGAGTCTGTATCCGCTCATGGTCAGGGGTAGCAGACTTAACCGACAAAATAAAAAATGTAAAGCCGTCCATCACATACGCGGCGCCGGTGCGGTGCAGCATACCGACCACGACAATGAGAAAACTAAAAGTGCTCGAGCACAAATTTATGCGGCTCATTTCAAATTCTGGAAGGTATACCTCCCTCAGAGACCTCTATGCAGCATGTTGCAACGATATATTCCCGACAGCGGACTACGTCCAGCATATCTCTCAAAACTTCTACTCGTTCAAGCTGGGCGATAGTCCGCTAATAAGACATATAATCCAAATTATATAGCATAATGCCCCATTTCGGATCAAACACTCCTTACCGTACCAGACTTTCACCAACTATAACCTCTGCTTGCTCTATCCATCTTTACTGATATTTCATACCTTTGAACCTTTAAATCTTTCCTGTCCCCCTCTTCTTTTCGGTTTATTTCTTTTTGTTCCGTTTGTTTCTTGTTTCTTTTTTGTACATTTTTATCTCTAAATTCATTTTCCACCAAAATTCTAACAAAAACCAAAATTATTGAAATCAAAGTTTAGGATAGCCTATGCGCAGCCTGGCATTTTCACACTTCGCGAAAAGCTCTTCGTTTAGGTTGAGGTGTCTGCATCAGTACCAAAATTTGAAGTGAAAGTTTTAAAAATGTGTAGTTTTTAAGTTTTAAAAAATCTATTCATTTAGATATAGAACGTTTACCACCTTTTCAATGTGTTTGTCAACAGAAGAAATTTAAGTTTTAATTCGCGATTCACACGATGGTTGCACGGTCGGTCCCGGAGTGAATTCTGGAAAGGCAATTATTTAAATTTAACTTGATTGATTGATTGGGTTCGAAACCAAATGTCATGGGGCATCGCCGTACTCAGAATTTTTCAAAGATTCCAAAAATATAATAATATACAGGGGTTCCATTTAAAAATCAAAAGTTGGGGGTCATTTCCGGTGAAACCGGAACTGGGAAAAAATGACAGTTATGCCACAAAGTGTCTTCTTGGTTATATAATACATCTACCAAGTTTCATTCTGATATTCTTAAAAATAAGGAAAAAAAAGAGGTCTACCATGATCCGTTGACACCCGATATACTACGTATATGGGAAAGTAAAAATCAATAGGTCTTGGCCTACTACGATCCCTAGTTCTCTTTGAATATTAAACCAGGTAAAACATTTGTTAGAGTCCAGTTGCTGCTAAAAGCAAATGAAGCTTTTGTAATTCATAAAATTCAATTTGACAGTTCTGAATCTATTATACCTTAATCCTCTACAAAATATTTACAGTCCGCTAATGGTCCAAACAGGGTGACAAGTCTTATTTACGTCGACATCACCTCGCTCAGGCCACCATATTTATGTTTTTAAAGCTTCAACAAATTAGTGATAGAGGGGGAGCCCTCAACCAAAATTTCATGTATTAACGGTATGACTAAATTCATGAAAAATGTTTAGTTCCAATAAAAATAATCAACTTTTTTCCTTGCTGCAAAGTCCCAAAGTGTTGAGGAAGGAGTGAAAACTCATTCTCAGTCGGTCAAATAAATCGATGTCATTTAGTTACAGCGACCCGTCAGCTCTTGATGGAATCTTGTTAAACGAGTAAAACATATCACGAATTCATCAAGAACTGATCTTTAGCACGTTGTAGAACATTTATAACACCCTTATCAGTTGTTAAAACAAAGTCTAGATAGAGTTACAGCGGCAAGGAAAAAAATTAAACGATGTCAATCTTGCCAGGATGAAGATCTTAACAGACCGGTTTTGTGTTGACCTATGTACTTTACCCCCATGTAACGCGGAGCTTCAGTAACATTTGCTGCGAACAAGATACATCGCGAACATCTGGCGTGGAGCTCATATTCATAACCTCAGTGATCTCGAACCAGCAAGTTCGGCTGGATTGAAGAAGATGGTAGATTAACATTTAAATGGTTCGAGGGTGACCAACTCCCTCTCTGCACATACGTTATCATCACTGATACGGAACCTGAAAGTTTCCTAGGTAAAAATCGCATGATTAATGTTTCAATATTATCAATTTCTATACTAATTTCCAGAGATATGGAGGAAGATGAGGAAATAGATGAAATCGAGGTACGAGGCGATACTGATAGTAAAGACGATTCCGATGAAGATACTGATGACGATGAATTTGAAACTTGAATATATACATTTAATACATAGATATAATTAAGTATATATAATAGTTGTATACATCCATTCGATATGTAATGAAATGGCAATTTAATATGAAACTCAATATTTTGACTAATTTATATAACTAGTAAGCATAAGAACGCATCTGCGGTTGATGAAATTTTCAAATGTGAGTATTGCCATTTCATGTACAATAATTGTCTACCGCATATTTTATTGGTTTGTTTTAATAGCCGTCAAAACTGAGCCCGATATATTTATATTTATTGTATAAAAGCAGAACCATACTAATGAATTTCCGAGTTTTATGTTTATAAAGAAAGAGATAAGATAAGACTAAAAATTCCCACCCTTTTCCGAGCATCAATCATCTGAAGTAGGAAACAGACGTGCCGCTATAACTCGAGAGTGCTTCAAAATTTTACAATAAAAAAAACTCCAGGCCTTTCACAGTCAATGACCAAATTGTAAGTTGATATTATTCCTCGGTTTTTCGTCATCAAAAATACGTAATTAAACGAGAAACTGACGTGCCGTCATGAAAATATTTCCCAGGCATCATATTATTTGAAATTTTCCTCCACCACGGACGCGGGCGAGGTAGAAAATGCCAGTTATTATTTTTCCTACTTTGACTAACATTACCTTGAATACAAACACAAGGAAACTGACGTACTGCGATAAAGAATATGCACAATTTATTTTTACATATTCAATAAATACCAGAAATGTCAGTGGTAATGGAACTTTTTCTTCGGAGAGATATAAGCTATTGAAAAATAATTGAAATCTTCATGCCGTGATGAGATCGAAAATCCTGGCCGAGGGTTTCCCTACTATGATGAGCTTTTCTCAATTGCATATTACATGATTTTATATAAAATATTGTGTTTCGTTTAATAGTAAAGATAACTAAAAAATTCCGAAACTGTCTCGGCAGTATTGTTTATAAATCATAATTAACAGGTTAAAAAAATCCATTATTTTTAGGAAAAATGGCATTTAACATCAACGCAAGAGTCAACAGCTAAGCGTCTAGTCCTGTAGATAAAATAAACAATCAGAATTTAAAAATTTTACTACCATCACAAAAATCTACAAGTTTAATCATTTCGCTCCAAAAATATAGAGATCCAAATATGGCTCATATGTTGATAATAATGAAGCAGTTTATAATAAATATATTCAAAGAAAATTAATATGTTACCATTCACGTAAAATCTAACAATTATTATTGTTTAAAAGATTATCATATGAAAATAAATATATTAGGCTTATTTTTATAAAAAGAATCGCCTCTCCTATCCCACAAGATCAACTTTTGTATCCATGCCTGAACCAGTATGCACTTTGATATAATGAAAAGCTGTGTTATGTTATCGTCAATGTCGTAATCGTAAACTGCTGAGAATATTGAACCATGGAACACTGATAATAGCCATCAATACCCCATGGTTTATTACGAATGAGATCATCCACAATGATTAGAAATTCTGGGTGTCAAAGACGAAGTCAAGAAGAGGAACACCAGTTACTGAGAACGACTGGAACTCACTTAGTGAATGAAACGTAGACAGGCAGGCTGAAACGGGAATTTCAGAAGACTTACCAAACTGGTTTTAATTAAGATTTATTAATAATGTTAGATTTATTTCAGGGTATTCCCCACAATCATAATTAATAGCATTCATATTAAAACGAGTGAAAGTTGTAGTTGGACTTTGCCTATTGCTAATACCCGTTTGATAATAGTTTTATAGGAATAGCACAGTTCACTTATTATATTCAAAAACACATCATCCGGTGACATCGACAGAGTTGTGATATATCTGATGCGATCTAAATTTGAAAAATTGTTATGAATGAAGACTTGTATGTCAATAAATACTTTAGGGATTTTCTATTTCTTTATGCTCATAGAAGACGCTCACCATCCAGCCTTAAGTACATATCCTATTATAACCAGCAATAAAGTTGGCAAAAAAAGCTCTGACTAATAGTGTACCAAGGTATAATTTTCGTAAAGCTGACTTTCACACTCTGTAAGCAAAAATTAGTTGTAGATTGGTCACCTATTATGAACACCAACGATGCCAAACATTTTATGGAATATTGTAAGGCATTGTGGATTCGTATGTACCGAAAACTATACCTCGCCCCAGTAAGTGCCCGCGCTGGTACAACAACGCGATAGTTCGTAATATTAAAGAAAAATCTAGACAGTTGAAGAAATATAAGCAAACCGGGGATACTGATGCTTTCCGCGAATTTAAAAATCTTATATTGCAGGTAAAACGGGATACAGACAGTTCCATGAAAGAATATCAAAATAATATAAACAATAATGTAAAATCCTTCTGGTCATATATAAATTCGAAAAAAGGGACAACAGCAATACCGGATGCGCTAACCTATCGTGATCGATACCTCGATGGCCCGAGAAATATTGCAAATGGCTTTGCTGAATTTTTTAAATCCACTTATAAACCACCCTTTCAAAGTATTAGCAACTCTTTTTGTACAAATACCCCTTATCTCAACTTCGACGAATTCTCCTTTGACGATATTCTTACTGCGCTACGATAAATTAAACCTAAATGTACAAAAGGTCCAGACGAGATACCGGCTTTCATTATTAGACTGTGCTGCTGTTTTTGTTGAACCTCTCAAAATAATCTATAATTTCTGTATTAAAACGAGTACATTTCCTAACATCTGGAAGAGTTCTCGAATTTGTCCCATTCACAAAAAAGGTGATAGTCAGGTAATTGGAAATCATCGCCCGATAACAATTATATGTAATTTCGCGAAAGTCCTGGAGATGGCTATATATGAAGTAATATACCCCCATGTTGAAGGACAGATCATATGCAGTCAACGTGGTTTTGTAAAAAATAAATCCACCGTTACTAATTTAATGTGCATGACGCAGTACATCTCACAATATCTCGACACCGGCAATACCGGCATTCAAGTTGACGTACTATATACATATTTTGCAAAGGCCTTCGACAGGCTTGATCATGGTTCATTAATAAATAAACTTCAAACGATTGGCTTCTCTCAGTTACTTATTAACTTCTTTAAATCATACCTTAAGAGTAGAACACAATATATGGAGTGCTGCGGTCATAGGTCAGTTGAAACTAATGCTACCTCAGGTGTGCCGCAGGGCTCTATCATGGGACCGCTGTTGTTCGTACTATTTATTAATAACATCGTGGTGGACCTGGATGTCGATGTCTTACTATATGCCGATGATGTCAAATTTTTCTGGATATCGAGTAGCAAATGTGCTGCAAGTTTTTGATATTACTTTATCACATTCTCCATAAATAATAAACAAATTTAAAAAGTCTTCGTGTGTGTAATTTAAACGTGCTGATGGCATTTTTTGACATAAGATAATCACTGATTGTTTCTAATCATGGCTATTTTGATGAAATGATTACAACAATTCATGAATTTCTAATAAAATCGCAAATATTTCAAATAGTTGTAACTTTAACCCCCACAATGCTAATATCAAAAAAAAAGGGAATTCAATTTTACACAACTTGACGTAAAAAAAATAAAGGGTGTTCCATTTCACCTAAACAAGTTTTCGCGGTTTGAAGTTGACAAAATGTAACGCGAAAAACGGAACACTTGGTATGATATTATTGAATTTATTTCAGTTGTAGAACGTAGTTCTCCTTGTGTTCTTTTTATGTGACAAGAAGCAAATGAGGATCTTTTACACAAAGAAAGTTATAACGGTTCTTGCAAACCGTTGCACCTGTCAAATTTTCTATAAAATGTCAAATATCTCTGAAACGGCTAGGTTTAGGTATAGGATATGCTACATATTTTCGACTCAGAATTTTATGCTCTTTTCGAAAACCCTAAAATATATAGGATGTTCCATTTGAAATAAGCAAGTTGGTATCGACTTCCGGTATAAGCGGAAAAGCCAGCTGCTTGTAATTATTTTAGTTGGATTGGCCACACCGACATTAGTAATTATCTAAATTTTAAAAATTTTCTTATGCGTACTTTTCTCTATATCGTTCGATTCAGTTCCCGGTGAGACACCCCTGTATATATGTAAAATTTGTGAACATTCTAGAGGGCGCATTTCTCAGCGGATCAAAACGAAATATGGCAAGCATATACTTTGGGTTCATATCTCTGTTAAATTCGAAGATAGGCCAAATCGCCTTCTTCGTTTCAAAATGGCGGCGGTTCAAAATTAAAAAAAAATCTCAAAATTTTATTTCGAATGAAATATGTACATGCGATATAGGACGAAATCTACCTTTCCGACTGGTCCCTGCCATCGGGGTTTTTCTCTTCATTCTGTTCTGTTGTAAATATGTATTGTTCTCATCATGTAATTGGTCATACGACTGTTGTGTTAGACGATGTATCTTGTATCTAAATAAAAAATAAATTATTGCATTTCTTAAAGATGATATGCAATAACTCAATTCCTTACTATTGTATAAACGAGTAGCTGTTTTTGTTAATTTTCTAGTAGTGTGTTTTAACTGTTTCAGTTTTTCTTTACCTAATTTCCATATTAGCGTGCCCCGATTTCCACAATAGTATAGGCACACAAAAACTAGGTAAGTTTGTTATTCTATACCAAATATCGGAGGTGTGAAAGTTCTTCATTTGTGTTTAATATATTAAATAATGTATCTCTGGTACGCCCACTTAGCATAATTTGAGCAATCACCTCATTCATTCACTTAATCATGAGCAATCATTTATGATGTGCAGTATCAAAATAACATTGGTATATTGGCATGTCTGCGCATTCATAACATAAGAAAAACAATGTTCTTAAGTAGTTATTATATCTGCATTATCACTAGTTATAATACTTTAATAACAGAACGTTTTTTAAAGATAACAGCTATTATTTCAGATAAGGTTATTTAAGAACTTTGCCATTAAAAAAACATTCATTTATGTAACATCTGACTAATATTTAATGTTTCTTTATTTTTCTTAATAGCAGACTTACCTGTTCTCCAAAAATGAGTCAGATATGAAGCATTTTTTGTAACCAAAGATCAAAATTATTTGCAATATATTATAATATTTTTTAACTAAATCTGTCACGAATCCAGGTAATCACAAATAAATTATAGCATAGTTCGCTTATGCTATTTTTGAGATTATATACATAGGTAATTCACCGTTTTTCCCAGATAAAAAGTTATTAACGACTAGCAAGAAAATAAGGATTTTTTAATGTTTTTCGTCAATATCTTGAAAACTATATAACTCTTTGATAGGGCATAGAATTATCTAAAGTAATGTTTATATAAAAATATCGTCCATGACAACTCAGAAAAACTTTCCCATTTAGGAATAAATAAATTTGTGTTAAAAGCTAACATGCCTTGTTCCAGCAATACATTTTTATTTTGTCAAATCTCCGTTATCTTTCAACCAACCTTAATAAATACACAATTTTAAAAGACACCAAGAAGGGGATCTTCCAGCTAGGAGTCGCCGATTTCATTTTTTTGCTCTGTTTGTTAGTGCGGACCTTTGATCTTGAATTATTAAATTTTGGAAATATGAGTAGACACCCTTTAAGTACCAGGAAAGATATTATGTCTACAAAGAAGATTAGTGCCTCAGTACACAGAGCGTTCGCCTAAAACCCCATGAATTGTGTATCAAATGAAACAGATTTCTCCTTTCTTTCTGAAAAATTTATCTTTTCATTACCAATTTATTTATTTATTTATTTAGATAATTAAGTACTCGTGTCAATATTTTTTATTATACCAAAGGATTCCAAGGGTAGCTATTCTCAAGTGCGATGATGTGATGAATTTGAGTTGACGCGATCAATTCCATCCCACAATGTTTGCATGAACTCATAAGAGATTGGTGCGATGCGACTGAGTTCCTGCTTTTCGTGGACGTGAAACGTACATTGTTCACACTTTTACTTTAAAGTTTGAGCCAATCAGAATCGGAGATTTAAATGTAGCCCATTTTGATCTGCAGTTGTGCATATTTTTTGATAGAACAAGAACTGTCTACTACAAATCAATCTCAAAATTTTAATAGCTTTTAGTGTCTTTTTTACAGTTTTGTAATATTTGCCATAAAACCCCCAAATATTGTTCAAGAGTGAAGATACTTTTGATGCGTTAGAATTACACTATAATTCTAATATAGAAAAATTAACTCTCCATACACAAGCTCAAAGTTCATAAATGGCAAGGAAGCAATCATTTCGTCCCGGCCACGTATATAAAGATCCGCACGTCAGTATCTCATTGGAACTGTATAATATACTTATTTACGCTTTCCATGACGTACAATTTCAAACCCTTTTACTTCTTTCCCTAAACATTATCGCATTTACTGAATACAAAATATTTTATTTACTCACCATTTGTATAAATTTGCATATGATTTTTTTGTTACAAACGGCTAGGTCATTTAATTATTGTATGCAGATTTTATTGTATTGTAATCAACACCGAACATATCACGTACCTGGTTTATCTTTACATAATCCTTAACAATTAATGACGAGTGAAGTGCAGAAGAAGCCTTGATTAATTTTAAAACCTTTTAACATTCTGTTTTTATCGATACTTCTGGAGCAAACATGCAAAAACCCATACATCCATATTTATAGATTATTACATATATACATATATAAGCTTTTGCATGTTTGCTCCACATTTTATATATGGAGTTACTTAACATTTCACCGACAAAATCACTGATCTTCCTAGGACGATGTGAGAGAAGCCTCTCACATGTCCTAATGACTACTTGTAGTGTAATAATAATACACATTCTAACAGAGCGCTTTAGGGCCAGGGATTTAATTTTTAAAAGCTTTTATTATTATTAAACTTGCAATGTTTGTTTGTTAGTTACCTAGTTTGTTTACGTCAAATCTTGCAATAAAATTTCGATTAGTTCTAATTAAGCTAAAGCTTTGAAATTTTGCACATGTGTATAAGTCCGGTGACAATATACTTAAACATTTTCATATAAAAAAAAACAAGATGGCGTCTTCAAGATGGCGGATGACTTTATCATTTATGATCCGATTCGGCTCATAATCGATATCTGGGAGTTTTCGAGATCGCCAATTATGAATTTTTGGTCAAAATTTAGAAATTCAAAATGGCAGCGCCAATATGGCGGACGACTTTTGTCATTTATGGTCCAAATCGATCAAAATCGATATCTGGGGGTTTTCGGGTTCGCCGATTACTAATTTCCAATCAAAAATTTAGTTCAGGATGGCAATTTCAAGATGGCTCAGAATGACTTTACCGTTTATGATCCGATTCGACTCAAAATTGATAACTGGGGGTTTTCGAGATCGCCAATTATGATTTCTTGGACGAAATTCAGAAATTCAAAATGGCGGCGCCAATATGGCTGACGATTTTTGTCATTTAGATTCATCGATCAAAATCGATAGCTTGGGGTTTTCGGGGTTGCGAATTACGAATTTCAAGTCAAAGATTTAGTTCAAGATGGCGTACGACTTTATCGTTTATGATTCGATTCGTCTCAAAATCGATATCTGGGGATTACAGCATATCAAAAGACAAAAAAGTAAAAAATAAAATTACATAAAAAAATTTTTTTAAAAAAGCTTTTATTTAAATGCTCTAAAAAGTAGAAAATAAACTTTGAAGTAAATCAAATGGATCATTTTGTAACATTATATAATTTTTTATGATATAAAAGCTCGTCGCGAGCCATCTCCTTTACACAGGAAAATCTCGCGACAAGCTTTTATATCATAAAAAAGTTATATAATGTAAGAAAATGATGCGTTTGATTTACTTCAAAGTTTATTCTTTTTAGAGCATTTAAATAAAAGCTTACTCACAGTGATTCCATCGCTGGAGGCTCAGTTAGAGTAAAAGACTCAACAAACTAGGTGCGTAATTGGCTGAACAAGACATACATCTCCGTCGCAAGTGGCCATCGGATCGGGACTCAGTGTAAATATTCATAAGCTACAGAGAAAGTTGACATTAAACCCGGAAATCTCCGGGTGGCTCATAATTGTCACAACAACCACTGGTCGTAGTTGAGAGCAAACCCACAACCGCGAAATTTGCACTCCTACTGGTCGTGGTTACAATAACAATGAAAATAAACCAAGAGATTATATCCTATTTACGTAGTTGAAAGCAAAACAGCTTTTTGAGATTTTACAACCGCGGTGTTTTTAAAATTAGGTCGATCTGTACCTCAGATGAGTCTGTGGTGACTATTGTAGTACGAAACTACCGGTCAGCAGGCCATCTCGGGTACCGACAACTATAGGAGAATCGAGTCAAATGTAATGCTTTAACAGCTGATTTTAAAAGTAAAAGTAATGTGTTGGGCCCGGTTCCCTCGAAATGCATGTATTTCAGTAAGTCCTCTAGATAAACAAATGCCCGCAGCAATGCAACACATATGGGCTTGTTAAGCATTGCTGAAAACTTGTTGCATAAATATTAATAAAGTCTGAACTGACTAGTAATCAATTTATGTGTTATTCACATTGAAAAAGTTCGTTGCAATGAATATCTTTGATACCACAAAGCTGAGACGTAAATTACCCCTATTCCCCCGAAACCAGAATGTAAAGTCAATTTTAAATAATAACGCAGAGAAATTAATAGGTTATAATACTTAAACAGTTATGTCGGTGACATTGTCGTCGTGTAAATCGCCAACTTACGCTCTCCCGCAGTCCTATGGACCTCAACCGCGGAGTGTGCTGGTCAGGTGTCGCAGTACCTGGATATGTTGCCCCCAGCGGACTGGTACGGCATACATAGAAAAATAGCTCTTTAATCGCCCCGCCCCTACTTACTTGGTCCGGAGTTGTAGTAAATATTTATTAACTGCGTTGTGTTGCCTCCAGCGCACTGGTACGGCATACACAGAGAAATTAATAGCTCTTTAAATCGCCCCCAGATACCTGGTCTGGCGTCGCAGTAAATTTGCTGGTAATTGCCCCAGCGTAGCTGGTACGGCACATGCAGCAAATTAGCTATTAATTGCCCCCAGCGAACTGGTATGGCATCGAGCTTCTTCTGCCCTGCTGCAAAGCGTCGTCTGGCTTTTATTCTGTTCTTCCAGTAACGCGATTCCCAAATCACAGTTCCAATTCTCCCATATGTCCTGAACGATACATGAAATGGGGCTTCAATAACTATTCCCTATCTCTGTCTACATCATAATGTCGTCCTATTACGCTCGATATACTCTGACTTTGCTAATGTCTTTTCGTGTTGTAAAATTTGTCTATATACGTTTTTACCCCAATATTTAGAAGCCTTGGCCACATTGAGTCGGCTTACTTTATATGTGCATGGAATTTTACGGACTTGTGAAATAATTTCTGTACACTTTATATTTGCAGAGTGCCTATCATTTCACAAGCACATTATACGCTTCTTAGACCAACAGCTCATGAATTATTCAACGAGCGTCTGAGAACCTCCTTTAACTTTTATGGTGCTTAGTCTTGTTTAAGGAGACAACCCTACGCTGGTTCTAGGTCCTATTCGTGGGGGCGTTTTCGTATAAGGGATATTTTTCGCAAATCAATATCTATGGTATCTAAAACCCACTTTTATAAAACGCCAAAATATTTGAACAGTATACACTTGAATCCACTACTCGACGCACATTTTGCTAATCATGTCGACATCATCGGGAGACGAATAAGATTGGTTTTCAGTTTCAATCATTTATTTATAAGTTTAGTGCGAGAAACCTATAATTGAAAAGGGGGTGCAAGGTGAAACGCTAAGAAGGCGGACCACATGGTTGACCTTCTCTCTCATTTTAATGCACGCGACATAAAAGACATAAGACGTGATGATGCATCGGCACTACCCACCACTATTCCCACTACGTCTGCGATTGTTTTCATTTATCGTTTTCCTCTACAATACCTAAAATACTTAAGTATCATTTAAAGTGAAAAATTCGAAGCCCCCAAAAAATTACTTGCAAAAAATGTACTATTTTACTAGGCTATCAGTATCTGTAATACTGTAATAATAGCAAAAATAATCAGCACGCGTGTGAATTCTATTTGAAATATTTCTCTCAATATGGTGCAACATTATAAACTTGCTTCTCGTTCTCAGAATTACAATAATTTTAGATGTCTACCTTGGCACTGATTTTTCGTCAGTAAAGTAATAAAATGGTATTACCTGCAATACATAATTTTAAATACATTTTATGTATATAAAATGAAATCTATATGTACATTCATATAGAACACTCATTTAATTTGAGAAAAGTTTGTGCAAAACCATTACAGAAACACCATTTACATATTTGTTATGTTCTTTCGTGGAGGATATTATAAGCAAACAAAGTAAATATTTGCAAAATTAGTTCAAAAAATGAATTGTAACTCCTAGGAACTTTATAAACAAAACGTTCCAAGGTAAATGCGACTACTTATTATTTGCAATAGGTACGTTAAGTCAATGTCATATTATGAAGTAACATGTTTTCTTAACATTTTACTGTCGCATGTATAGAGTGTATAAGGAAGTTATTGTGATGGTACACAAACGATTTTTATTTTTTGGTGAATTTCAGTTCCCTGAATTCAAAAATTTGTATTTACTTTGCCATATATGTAGTACATAAGAAAGTATTCTGATGGTGTAAAAAATCAGTTTAGAGTTTTTAATGAATTTACACGTTTTCAGGTCCCCTGAAGCCAAAAAAGTGTTTTTTTAAAATATCTGTCTGCCGTTTGTGATCGCACCTAGAGCCTAAACTCCTGGATCGATTTTGCTCAAATTTTTAATGCATACTCAGGACAGCTACACTTCGTGGCCAAATGGCAAAAACGAACCTAGCTCAAATGTTAACCTAAAAATGCAAAATAATTTTTTTCTCAAAGACAGCAAAACAATTTTGATGAAATTTAACACATAAACACTTTCGTAAATAATCTCTTAGTAACCAGTAAGATGACTCATTAGCTATTAGCTCTGAAAAATGCAGGGACGGAGATTGTATGGTTTAGGTTATTTATAATAATTTTTTTTTCTGTAACAGTGTAACGATTATGATCAAAAGACGCCGCACCAATCTCATGGGATAATGTTCCCGGTGAATTTGGTGGGGGTTCATGTATGTTATAGACCTTGATGTGAAGTTACCATTGCCGCAACAACGGAAAATGGACAATTTTTGAGTTATGAGATTTTAAAGTTGATACTTTTTACTTCCTGTATTGTATTGAATCGACATAATCATATAAAATCGGGTTATCTGTGAATTTTGCTCAAAATCGCGTATTTTGTAGTTGGTGAGATACCGATTGAATGTATCATTCGGTCAGACACAAAAAATTAACGGGGGTGGGGTGCTCAATTCAAACAGTCTAATTTTCTTGCAGGTGTAGCGAAATATTCGTAAGACAATTACTTTTAACTAGAAGTTAAATCAGCAAATTAAGTTCTCCTGGAACGCATGTGTCGAATTAAAAAAAGAATCCGTATGCGGAAATTCGCAATCCGCAGTTATGAGAACGAGGCGTTATCCTGGATAGACGTTGATGTGACGGGAGAGTGATCCCAATCTGTCTGTGTCTGTATATGGGTGCGCGCGAGTATGTACGTACGTGCATGCATGCTCGCGTCCGCATGTGTGCGCATTAAAAAAAATTAATTTAGTTTTTATTTTTATTATTTTTTTCTTGTATCTATATTGTTTTAGCGCTTATCGATTGATTATTATTATTTAGATACACACACACACACCGAGATCACTCTGCCGTCACATCAACGTCTATCCATGCATGATTATTTCCTTCCCTTCTAGAAAATTCAGGGTGGAATGTTGCAAAGAGCGTGGATAAAAAAAATGTTTTTTCTCTAAAACAGCTCTAACGATTTTGATCAAATGTAACACATACATAAACCCTATTTTCTTCAAACGTGGAATATAAGTAAGTAAGTAATCTATTCAAAGAAAGTATATTAGTATCTAAATACAATTTACATATAAAATACTATATATGATACAGATGGTCCACCTAAACTTCTATAAAGTTTGTTGGCCACTGATGTTCTTTTATAGTATTAACTTAGATATTCTCTTAATTTCAAATATTTAATACGATTCATATACTTACTTCCCTAGATACCAAAGCGTATACCAGAGGAGGATGAGAGAGAAATTTCTCCTCGGCCTTAAAAGCCCACAACAAACAGTGTAGCAATCCAGGACTTAATTTTACGGTTTTTATTTGCTATTTTTATTACATCCATTGAATTTTTTACCGCTGATTTAAATTTATTTATAAAGTTTCCATAAGCCTCATCAACGTTATTTTTATTAAATACCTCATTCTATGTTTCTTCCTTTAATTGTTTCTTTAATTTAGTATAATTTATCTCGTTATATTGTAGGACTTTTGCTATACTTTTCCTACTATTTAAGAACTTCATAGATAAGAAAATTATATAATGATCGGTTAGATCAGTTTCAAAAATTGATGGTCTTATATCCAGGTTATTTTGTATATTATTATACTTTTCTTTTCTAATAAATATATGATTCATTAAGCGAGTAGTACTGTTTGATTGTTTGTAATCTTAGTCGGACAGTTTATGTAAGATATATAACCTGGTATTGCTAATAGCATTGCCGGATTAACTCCAATGCAATGAGGCATTGCCTCAGGGCCCTCACCAAAATGGGCCCCCCACCAACTTTGAAAATGTCCTTTTCTTACAAATGAATTGAATGCTTACTATGGAAAGGTTTATTATCAACACAAAAAAAAGGTCCACAGCAGAAGCCTCCACCACAATTTTGCCTACAGGCCCCCGTTCATGTTAATCTGACCCTGGCTAATAGATTCAAATGATTAATTTATCATTATCAAATTTATGTAAGATATTTAGATTTATATCGCCAATAAAAATGTCTATTTGTTCTTTATATAAATTTTAAAAATAAGTACATAACTCCCTAATGCATAATTGGTGATTTGTAGATGGTGGCCGATATGTTGCGGTTATGCCGAAATTGATATTATTTGTACACAGCGCCGTAACTAGGGTGGTGCCGTCGAAGCCCCCGCACAAGGCGCAAGCCCGCAGGGGTCACAAAAGCCGCTTCATTCAAATATGTAAATGAGCGGTCACATTCAAAATTCATTCCATTTCGGTCTCACGCACGCCATTGACAATACTGATTTACCCCTAAACTAAACTGGACAATCTCGCCGACCCTAATTAATTTCCAATTTATTTTACAATGATATAATTTAGCCCATGAATATGAATTGGAAACTGTAAAATATCAGGCACATGTTCTTTTCACAGTCTCAATCAACAGCTTCGCTCGATTTGCTCCAGGCACTTCATGAATCTTAGCTGAGCCTTGCCCAAACGTTGATATAACTTTGAAAATTTTTTTTACGTTGCCTGTAATTGTAGCTTCATGCGAAAGAAGTTTCAGCAAATTAAAACTAATACAAACCTACTTGAGATCATCCATGGGGCAACAGAGACTGACAGGTTTAGGCATTTTGTCTATAAAATACTCAATTGCGAAGCAACTTGATTATGATGGTATCATTACCAACTTTGCGTTGCGTAAAGCTCGAAGAGTTCCATTGTGCCTAAATATTTCTTTATGCCTATAATATACCAACGAATAAATTTTGTATTAGAGTATTGTATAATACAATATAAAAAAAATTAAAACTATATGTACTAACTTAGTTCCTCCTTTACCAAAGAATAAATTTTCAGTTGTTTTAGTTTTAAATTTATTCTTTGTATACAATAACATAAAAAAAATTAAAACTAAAACAACTCAAAATTTATTCTTTGATAACGGAGGAACTAACTATATCGTATAATATCTACGTTGACGTTGTTTACATGTTCATATATTGGTTCAAATGTGCCTTTAGAGGGGGGAATATTAAAACATAATATTTTTAGTCGCAAACTCCTGTATGAAATCCTTATTTTACTATAAGGAACGTAACTAGACTGCAACCAACAGCTACCCTCCGGGCTATGTGCCCCGCCGAGCGCTGAATTACAAGTTACAAGCCTGGCGCGTTAAGTGTAATAATTGCATATTACCAACAAAACGCTAATGCTTCGATTGCAACAAACGCCAGCCGAAAGACTGATTATTTTTCGATTGCAACAGACACTGGACCGCTAGCTGACTATTTTACATGTCGCTATCCTAACGATGCCGAGATGTACCAAATAGTCCAAGGATCCTCGTATCGATCGTCACATGCCTACCTTGCACTGACGAGAGCTAACAGCTCGAAATTGCAGTCTGCAAGTGGTGTGAGACGATTGGCATGAGAGCTCCTTTAAGTAGGATCAGTCTTTCGGCTGGTGTTTGTTGCAATCGAAGCATTAGTGTTTTGTTGGTAATATGCAATTATTACATTTAACGCGCCAGGCTTGTAACTTGTAATTCAACGCTCGGCGGGGCACATAGCCCGGAGAGTAGCTGTTGGATGCAGTCTGGTTACGTTCCTTATAGTAAAATAAGGATTTCATAGAGAAGTTTGAGACTAAAAATATTATGTTTTAATGTTTATATATTGTTATGTAAATAGTAGAAAATAAAATCATATTTTGATTTTTTCTCTGACTATGGAGGGGACGTAAAATGGTTAACTGGCACCGGGCGGAACAAAGTCTAGTTACGGCACTGTTTGCACAGTATGTAATTCTTAACAAATTTGTTTTTGACAACTCTATTTGATGTATATAAGCTATCATGTTATTTTTAATATATACCATGACCCAGTCATTTTGGTTAAAGTTCGAATTATTATAATAAGCATCAAAATTACGGACAGTAAATAAGTCACATACCGATTCTATTTTCCACACCTCAGAGAAAATAATAATAATATCAATGTCTTGTATATTAAAGTTTTCTAAGTATAAAAGTAATTCATCAAAATTCTTGTTAATACTTCTTATATTTGTGTGAAGAATATTTATTTTTTGTGCTGTGATTTTTTCTTTAAATACTTTTAGTGCCGCTACTTAAATTCACGAAATTTGTCATAAAAGTCATATCTTTCTGATATGAAGAAATGAATAACAACGAATAACCATCAGTATCAATGTTTCCTGGTTTCCTTGAGCAAACAGCTGTTATTGAACAACCTGCCGACAGAATGTGTTCTTCTAGTGTTTGTCTAGATGGAGATGAATTTGTATTTTGTAGAATTATCTGGTGGTGTATATGTACAGCACGGGGACAGCTACTAGCCGTAGACGTAGACTAGATGTATATGTGCAATACGGCCAATACGGGTGAGAATATCATCGAATGGATTGTGATTGGGGTGGGGAGATCCACTGCACTGTACGCTGGCGCCGCTGTAATTGTCGATGGTATGGATTTATTTACCTTACGAAACTTAAGTATTTTGCACTCAAAATATTATTAACCTGTTATTGGATATTTTTTTAACAGAAGAGAAAGTACAAATAATTAAATGTTATTATGGTGGGCATTCACCATCAATTACATATCATCTCATGATTCTAACCGATATTGCACATGCACAGAAGTATATAGGATTCCCCTATACGGCTAGTATTCATCCCTGTACTGTATGTTAAAAAGATAATGCCAATAATCTGGATCCGCATACTTTTACTATAACATACGTAGATGGTTCTGGACGTCGAGACATTTATGATGAATTAATGAAGGCGTCGCTATGTTTTTATTAAGTCGAAAAATAACCTCGTACATGTTTCGATACTTTCTTTATTATACAGGGTGGACCATTAATAATAGGCCATAGTTCAAAGGTAGATTCTTTGGAGCAAAATATCAGGATATAACCAAACTTACTTCAGTAAATTGTTGATTGTTACTGAGGAAAAAGGGCGCCAAAGTTGTAATGTTATTTATTAATTTTTGTAATATCTCAACTATCTCTGAACCTATCTTCTCCAAAACTGGTAAGGAAACATTTTTTTAATCTAAAAAACAATAACATATGTATCGCATCATGCTAGCCCTAGAGGGCGCCTCATGAGCTATACCTGATGATGATGGATATTTTATCTTTTTGTTTAAGAAACGCCGTGGCACTTTTGATAGAAAATCTCATGCAGGAGTCATTTCTACGTAAAAAAGGTACACTTCGTTGATAGAACTTGATAATTTCAACCGTTTTCGAGAAAACTGCCGCAAAATATTTCAATAATTCTTTATTGAAAACAAACTCAATTTGAAAAGGTCGACAAATTGTATGTACTGAAAAAATTACAGAACGTAAGTAAAAACGAAAGAGTGACAACTACGCAAAGTCACTGACTTTCTTATGAACCAATTTGTTGCAACAAATTTTCGATGTGGCCTCCGCCTACTTCTATGCAAATTTGACACCAATTTACTAACGCATGTTTGGTTATATCCTCATATTATGGTCCAAAGAATCTCCCTTGAACTATGGCCTATTGTTAATGGTCCACCCTATATACATTGCTTCCTTGTGAGGGCTAATTTGTTTCGAGCTATCTTGTGACTGTTTTCTAAAACCATAAAAATCGCTCCAAGTGAAAAAAATTATTTAGTTACAGTCATCGAATTCTGAATAACGTTCAAAATCTACCCGTAACCATTTTCTTGAAAACATGATAATTATCAAGAAGTAAAAATCAGATTGTAATAAAATTTGGATTTCAAGATAATGATAGGGGAAGAACTTTACTGTTTTTGAAAAAAAGTAGATAAATATAAAGGTTATATGAACCATTTTACGAAAAATACAAAATGTATACATTTTCTTTTTACATGCATGCATATACAAAATTGTGCAACATTTGATAAAGTTCTACAAAACCAAAAACACCGCATTCAAAGGTACACTGATGAACGTTTCACCAGCCAAGCTGGCATCATCAGGAGGTGACTAAAAATTATACTTAAAAAAAATTTACTTGTTTTCTAAAAACTGGCGAAGAGTTTAACAGAAGTGGGAATTCAAGTGTAAATTTTAGGGGATGCATTTGAAAAAAAAGTTTCTTAAGTATATGTGTGTGATATCCTTCACAAAGCTATCTCATCTTTTATCGTTTCCAATAACGGAAATAGGTATCGGTTATTTAATATAAATCTGGGACACCCGATATACAGTATAATGAATGTGAAATGTAGACGCACACCATTGTACACACGACCTTTTATGTATAACATTTTTATTTTGAGTGTTTGTTTCTTTATGTAGGTACCATGATTGATGTAGGATGATGATTAAATAAAATACCAATTATCAATTTCTGCATGTATTTATACAGTTCATTTTTATATTGGAATGTAGACTAAATTTCCTTTCACGATACCCATACCATATACACTTATTATAAACTATTTTTAATTTGTTAATTAAAAATATTAAAATATAACGTGCTTTTAAGCTAGATAGTTATAACTTCGATAAAATAGTTTATTATTATTCACCTTTAACCCCGAATAATAAAATATGTATCTTTCATACGTACATTTACATATGGCCACAATAAAATAAAAATACACATACAATATCGCCTTAAAGCATATATCCAATAAACCCAAAAATTAATATAAAGTGAGAAAATGAAAATATACTATTAGAAGTTTACGCGCCACTTTTTAAATCTCATTATAACTCCATGCAACTAAATAATACATACACGTCAACATCAAACTTACCTTTTAAAATAGAAGACTTAGATGAAAACGGTACTGGATGAATGCACACTTCAGTTAGCACTTTAAAAAACACACGGCATAAAATGAAATAAAAAATTATTTAGTGGCAAAACGGCAATTAGTGTTCCCCTCATACAGAGCACTTTAGAAATGTGACCACGATACTTTGGAGGTAGGAAACTATAGGTGCATTCTATCCAACGCTCTGCTATATCATCACAAGCTCGTGTTGTTATTAACATAACGGTCAGGGGTTTACCTCAAATGTTATTTGAAGTAAAACAAAGTTAGGTTATTTGTAAACTCAGCTGTATATTCAGTTGTATGTGTGTAATCGCCAATCATCGGACAGCAAATAATTTGAATGTTTCCACAGGGGCGGACTGAGTCTGAAAACACCTTTGTAGCATTATATTCAAGCTCAAGTTCAAATGTATATACTCTATAGTATCTTTCAAGATTTTTCAAAGAATTTTAAAAAGTCTGTGGGAGTAAGAAGAATCTATATATAGTGCGTGCGTACGACTTTGATAGCTCGAATTCTATGATAGCAAGTAATTTTATAAAAAGTACAAGTAGTCTAGAAAAAAAAGTCGATGACCGGAAATTATTTTTGAATATACAGGGCAAGCCAAGACGATTGTACAGGATCAAATGCATTATTTAAAATATAAATGGAATGCTAGGCATATACTGGATGTAACAACATCATGGTACACTCCCTTTTTTCCTTTAGTTTTGAAGATAAACGATTGAAATTTGAAACATTCCGTATATTTAATTAATGTCACTTTTTGATATATAAAAGATTTTTTCCATTTCCAGTTTCATCGGAAGTGACGCTAACTTTTGATTTTCAAAAGGAACACCCTATATATTATTGCATTTCTGAATTCTGCTTAATTTCCTGAATCCAATAATACCACATAAGCTACATTTCAAACGTCAATATTTATTTTAATTTAATTTTTAGTTTTTCGTTTAAGTGTGTCATGACTGTTCCGATTTATTCTAAATTACCCGTGTAATGCTAGACAAATCGAAACCCCGTTGAAAATACTAAATTATGTGATCTGGCCGATACCCGGGTTGGTTAAGGCGCGAGGTGGCAATTGCGATAAATCACACGTGGTATCGCCCCACGGGGTTCGAATCCCAACTCCGGAACTGTCGGAGGAAATGTGTTGTATGCGTTTTTTCAATCTGTAACCTCCTTCTGCACAAGCCTCTCGCTTCTGGAATTGGAGGTTGTCTAATTTATGTGGTGTTTATGTATTATTATTATTATTATGAGCAAATAAAGCTTATCAAAATGGTTTTCGGGGCAAAACACAATGTTTTCAAATGGAACCATATTGTTACCTTGGTACTGACGTGCGCAAAAAAATGGGACAAAATCTTAAAACATATTTTTTTGGTAAAATCTAGTTATGTACATCTAACTTTAATTTTTCTGACATTGTCAGAATTTTTTTGCTCACAGCAGTTTAGTACCATGTATTAGTGCTATTAATAAGGAATGTGTTCGAATGCCTTATAGTAGGAGAGCCCTCAACATCGACCAGGATTTTCGTCTTCATTGCGGCATGAAGATATCAATGATTTTTCAATAGTTTATACCTCTCTGAAGAAAAAGTTTTATTACCACTGACATTTCTGGTATTGTGAAAAGGGTAAATTCATTTATTTAACATGTAAAGATAAATGATGCATATTTTTTTTGCGGCGTCAGATTCCTTGTTTTTCTATTCAAGGTAATGTTAGTCAATGTAGGAAAAATAATAACTGACATTTTTCGCGTCGCCCGCCTCCCTAGTGGGGAGAAATTTCAAATAATGATACCTGGGAAATATTTTCATCACATCACATCAGTTTCTCGTATAATTACATATTTTTAATGACGGAAAACCGAAGAAAGGTATCAACTGATAATTTGGCCATTCGTCTGTTTCCTACTTCATATGATTGATAATGCTCGGGAAGGGGTGGGAAAAATAGTAACTGACATTTTCAGCCTTGCAGACGGCATAAACTGTTATTTTTCTTTCTTTATAAACAGAAAATTATGAAATTTACTAGTCCGGCACAGCTTCCATGCAATAACTATAAATATATCGTGCTCAGTTGTTATGGTCATTAAAAAAACCAATGAAATATACAGTATACGATTGTACTTGAAATGACTACTCATATTTGAAAATTTCATTCATAAACAGAACATGCGTTCTTTTGCTTACTTGTATATATAAATTAGACAAAATATTGAGTTTCCCGCCACACTTTAGGACATTGTGGCAAGGAAAAGAGTTGTTTATTTTTATTGGAATTAAACATTTTTGATGAATTTAGCCATGCCGTTATTATAGGAAATTTTAGGCGAGGGCCTCCTCTTTATTATTAAAATGTGTGATAAATACAATCAAAATTGCAGCTAAAAGAAAATACAATTTATTAGCTGATGTACCTTAGGTGGTTTTGGAAACCAAAAAAGTAACACAAAACATTAAGACAGTTGTTCAAAATATTGTTCATTAAAGTCAATGCACTTTTGTACTCGCACAGTTGTATTTTGAAGAACTTTCGCCAATTACTGGGCCGTTATGCAAAGTCTTATTCATAGCTCCAGGCGATCAGTCACTATTCTCGAATTATGTGGAGGAGCACGATATTACTGTTATGTGCTGCCCTCTAACGAGGAAAGATGTGATTAAGTACCTGTTATTCCCTGACTAGTAGGGTGGCGCCATCTATGAGCCAATTGACGAACAGTCATCTAGTACATAGTAGAAAACTATGGAGAATTCTAGAAATAGAGTTCTGGAAATTCCAAGTGGGTATATAAAGAGGTGAAGCCAGCAGATGGGGGAACAGTACAGTTTAGTGAAGTATAAGGAACAGTTCAGTTTAGTATCCAGTACAGTTCTGGGTAGTCTGTGGTTCTGGTTACAGAGACAGTTTGTAGAAGAAGAGTTCAGTTGAGTGAAGTAGGCAATACAGAGTTTTTAGGTTAGATAAAGTTGTCAAGTTTAGGAAGAAAAGTACATAGTGTTTTAAAAGTAGTGAATTCATAATAGATTAAGTTATTATTAGTTGTGTGATTTTTAAGTATTTAGTAGTGTAATTTTAGTGATTAAATAAATCAGTGGTTTGTGAAAATTCTTGTTGCAAGTTATTCGAATCCACGGAGTGTTTACTGAAAATTGTAAGCACGTAACATTACATTCCCTGTCCTAAATTCAAAGGTAATTCCTGTAAAATGTCCACGATCCCATTTTGCAGGAATTTCAAGTATGTAGCAAGAGTCCCTCAAATATTATGGGATGAATGATTTTACTACCGATTATTACAAGCCAAACATTTGGAACCTACTCGATCTTGATAATTACCGTCCCTTAATAAATTTTGATTTTCTTGTGACCAATATCTCGTATGTTGTCGGTTAAATAACCCCAAATTTTACAAAATGAATTTTAACAAATTGGAACTTGGGCAAGTTGGAAAGAAATTGTTTGCTCGCCAATAGAATTTATTACAACAGTAAAGCTACGTTTACACTTGGCAAGTTTACTGATGGAAAGTACTTGCGGTCACTAAACTTATCATATGTAAACCGCAGGAAAGTGCACTTGCTACTTGCCGGCAAGCGCTTGCTAGAAGTTGACAAACCGGCTAGTTTACTTGCCGCTTGCCGATTTTTTTGTTTGTACTTTCAGGGTAAAAACGGGCCCAGACAAATGAAAAGCTCTATTAACAATGAATAAGTGGGATAGAAATGAGATAATTTCATTTTTAAACATAAACGAAAAATATGAAATTTTGTTGAATCGGTATCTTCAACTGCTTCTGACCCACCCAGAGTACTTCTGCGCCTTATCCAAACTAGATTTATTCTATTTTTCTTGGGTTGTAACATAACTGTTAAATTATTGGCAACTTCACTTGCAACAACTTTTACAGCAGCATGCAATATGGCACTTGGAGCCATTTTCTTTTTAACTACTTAGCAAATAAACTTGAAAATATGTAAACACAAAATAACAAGCAAGTTTAGTGACCGCAAGTACTTTCCGCCAGTAAACTTGCCAAGTGTAAACGTAGCTTATCTTAGAAGAAGGCTCCGATCAACAGATTTGTGGAAACTGGAATGTGCGATATAAAAAAAATTAAAGAATAAAAAATGTTTGGCATCAAAAAAATTAATTTATCCGTGGTGCCGACAACGATTGAGGGTCCCCTTATTATTCAGAGAAACAGGACCGGCCAGCGGGCGGGAATCCCGGGGTTCAGCGAGATCCCTGAAATATGACATTTTACAAGCTCATCTTAATAAAAGACCATGGCCGTGGAACTTGAATGTGTCTTTTTCATTATGACGGAAACTACCTGGAGAGTTTTATGTGTATTACCATGTAGAGCTGCAAAAAAAATTATTACCTAAGTGGTTGAGAGATATAGTCAATAATAATATAGGAGTCTAAAAAGACAAATAACATTCCATTTAACAAAATGTACTTGACCCCGTACAATCGTCCTGGCTCGCCCTGTATATTCGAAAATAACTTCAAGTTGTAGACTTTTTTAGTTTAGCCTAGTTTACTTGTATTTTTAAAAAAATCACTAGTTATCATAGAACTGGAACTATTAATGTTGGATGCAGTACCTATTGACCCACCCTATATATCCAAAAAATTTTTCGTTCTTTGTGGGGAAGGGATACAAATATTATTCCTGTGCCATTATCAGTGGATCAAATAGCAATGGGTATGGATTTGTGAATATTAGCAGAATGAAGGCACGTCTCAAAGACGTGCTGCATATAACTAATATTTTATGTGCGCACATGCTTTCCGGAGGATGTGCAAAACTTGTTGAATTCCTTATTGCTGCAGTATGATAGATTTTAGTTCATTTCTTTGAGCGAGAAAGTAAACACTAGTCGAAAATGTATATCTAAAGGTAAGAACATATGGAGCCTCGACTCTGTACTTCAAATAAATATACATAAGGTAAATGTATATTACCTTTGCGTACCATTACCTATATTTTTTCTTTTACTACCTATCTTTATCTTTGCTTTACCATTCATCTATGAGCATTTATTTGAAATGCAGTGTCATGTGGCATAGTCGAAATATTTAGTTGACAGCAAAGCACTTGGAAAATCCAGAGGTAACGGTCCTATGCTGCACAAGTCGCGGGAGCTAAGTGCTTTCGAAACTGGAAACAGGTTCCTACATCAATAATTAAACAAAAGGCAGTCCAAAGACATGTGCCCTGGTGGAATAGGGACCTTAGTCGCCTCAGGGTTGAGACCAAGAAAACTTTTAATAAACACAAAAACTGTGGAAACCGGGAGGACTATAAAAAAGCCTCAAGGGGCAGTGACCTGTAATTTTTAATTCAGACTTTTCGGGTTCAAGAAGCCTTCTGGCATTGCCGGATAATATTACAATTTTTTTCGCTTATCTTTGGCCTGGAATATTCCTCCAGTACCTAGGTCTTCTTCTGTTCCTTTTCCCATTTTTAGATCTCTTTGTTATGTGTCCCAAGCCACAAGATGGTTAAGGTCCGCAAAATGGCGTTTCACCTTCTTTTTTTGCAAGGCTGTAGGCTAATTCGTTTCCTTCTATTAGCTCAAGTCCCGGCAACCATGTTGAAGCAACTTGTAATTAACCAGCTGCTTTAGAGATTGTCTGCATTTCCAGATAATTTAAGACTAAAAGGTATAGGCCTTATAGACTTAAAGTCTTAAATGCTGCCTGGCTATCTGAAAGTATATAGATTTTTGCCTTTCGAATGCCTTTGTTTAGGCATTCCTGGACACAGATCTATAACATAAATTTCTGCCTGGAAGATGGTTGGGTGTTGCTAGTTTGACGGCTTTCAATCAGCACACCCCAGAGAGGCAGTCAAAGATCTGCTTGGCTGGCATTAAATTAGTGGGTTTGGTCATGGACTCAAAATGAATAAGCTCCAAAATCCTTAAGTGCCAACCAGATCGCCTGGTTTGAATATAAGTGCCTGATGTAGTCTTAGGGCACTAAGTGTTGCCTCCCTCGTCACAAGCGTTGTCTCCATGGCTGCTGTGGGACAGAAAAGCTTTGCACCTGTAGCCCCTAGGCAGGCAACGTGTTGCAATTTCTGCAACTTTCCTTGTTTCTGGCCACTATACGCATGATGTGTAGGTCACCATGGGTCTGAGAACTGAAAGGTTGGATTAATGTGTCATTTTCAGTTTCAGACTCCAAACCTTACCAATCGGTCTACGGCACGTCCAAATAACCACTATTATTTTTGTAAGTGTCCTTTCCAAATGCAAGTTTTTGATTCAGGATTATTCCTAGATACTTAATCTCAGTGGAGAAGTTCAGTACTGTTCCATTTAATGTACGAGCTCTCAATTTATTACTTTCTCCTTTCGGTGAATGGTACAATAACTGTTTTGCTCTTATTGATAATAAGTCCCTTTAATAGCACCATTTGGATATATTTAAGGCTATTTGTATAAAATTTGAGATCATAACCTCATGCTTACCTCTCACAATCACGACAAGTTAATCAGCAACGCCCTGAAAATTGAAGCCAGAATTACTCAATTTATGGAGAGGATCATCAACCACCACTGACCACAGCAAGGGTAATAAAACTTCACCTTGTAGACAACTCCTCTCTATATAACCACTCTCTATATCTACGAAAGTACACATATAGCCATCCCTTTTCAATGCATGTATAGGACATTTATTGATGATTTGTCAGGTCGATAGGCGGTGTTCCTGTAAGGACTTTGCTTCTCATTTGTTGATTTAATATTTTCTCTATCGTTTTTAGGAGAAATGAGGTTAAGCTAATGGGTCGATACGATTTAGGCTCGTCCGGTGGATGCCTGTCTATTTTTGGAATAAATGTCACCTTGAGGCTTGGGCAATATAGGTATCAAAGCTTGCTATGAATATGCTTCTCAGGCATGAGATAAGTTCCTCAATTCCATGTTGTAGGAGGGCAGGATAAATGCCATCTCTGCTTGATTTCTTTGGCAGGATGGCACGCATCGTTATCTTGTTTGGTCTATTGAAATTCACCTTTAATTATGCAGGAACTGGGGAAGTGAGTGTCTAAAAGTACTCTTATATTTTTTATATTAGCCTTTGCGATATTTACATTGATGGTAATCATTAAGTTGCCAGTCTCAAACACTTTTAAGTTTAGACATGGAACACTAGGAATAATATGTAAAAATGTAAGTAAAATGTAAATTTAAGGTTCCATACGGCGTTCCATTAAAAAACTATCTAAGCAATTTGAGTCTGAAAGTCATTTTTTAGAGTACTTCCGGTTCAACAGCAAATGAAATTTTCAGGACTTCAAATTTTACTTGTCAAGAATCTTAAATAACCCTAATAGGCTTTTTCCTATATTCATTTGCTTTATGTGAAAACAGAATAATTTATGATCGATATAACACTTTCAATCGCCATTTTCTCGAAAATCATTAAAGAATAAGATGTGTGTTACATGTTTTGTACTTTGAATTTCCTGAACGATCTAAATTTTGGTGGTCCATTAAAAATAACAGTTTATACCGTTCCCAGTTAAACCAGAAATAAAAATCATATGTTAAAGCAATAAAAGTATGGATCTGATTCAATTATATGATTCCCAAGATTTGAAATCCATGTCTTTTTTTACAAAAATGTTATTGGCCGGTTAGTGATATCGCAGGCACTCCGTATAGGTTAAATTGCCATATTTTAAGTTGAATTACATTTACATGTTTATGGAACAATCTGTATATACCGATATCACTTGTGGCATCAATACAAATCTAACACATTTACCAAAATGAGTTTGAACCATTTCGGTGCTACAGCAGCACAAACAAATATATATATAATCGGGTGTATATTTACTGGGCAGTCAAAACACGCAACAAAAACTTTACGAGCTAATTATTAATCCCAGTGAACCATTCGGCATAGTCTCATCAAACAAGCCGACGTACATTAAAAACCTCTAAGATAAGTGATTCAATTTCCAGACGATATAGTACAGAGTAACGGTATTTTAATGAGGTCATACAGTATTTGTTGCGTTTTTGACTGCCCAGTAAATATACACCAGACTATACATACAAATGAATAATTATACATAAAACTTAATGAAAATACCTCACTGTCAGGTAACTAAAGTAGAGATTATTTAAAAAGTCCTCGATGGCAATAAAAAGTGCAATAAAACTGCAGCTTGTAAACAAATCATAGGCAAGAAATTCGTAAGTACCCACCCTTTATTGAATGCCTTTGTCAGGTATTCAGATACACGAAATTAGGGAGAGAACAACCCAAGATATTCTTAGAATCACAGATACCGAGGGAGTATTTTAAACCTCTTACAATTACGAAATTTTATTTGAACATTTTAACTGAAACTATACAGTTGAAAAAAATTGTCCATAATTTGCTCAGAGCAACAAAATAATTGAGTGTGTTCTTATACTCAATTCCACAACATAGGACACAAAATTTGAATGCTGCTTTGAACATCATACATGGAAAATGGATGAAATCAATGGATTTGTTTAACAAACCAACTTTTAATCAATTTCGTTTAAATTGTAAAAATCGTTTTTTAAGCGAATAAAGCCAAGTTAAACCTATATTAGAACATACTTAAAAATACATATACAGTGCTACAACACAATACCTCAAAATTTGAAGGAAGCTCTGCTTAAATGACACCAACACAACTTTGAATATAATTTTAGACGTTTCCTTAGCAAACCAAGAGTTTAAAAATAATGTAAAAAACAAGTTAGTTGGTATTTCGAGGTGTTGTAAATTTTGTTTTAATTGTGTATACTCCTTTTAGGTATGTAAGTTACTGTAAACGCCACGAGTGATGGTAAGCAAAGTGGAAGCTGTATATAGAGAATAGTATAGACCTAATGTACACATCGCTATCCTAATTGGTGTAGTATAAATTCTAAATAGTGCCAGCGGTCTGTGCCTTCTATGATAGGTCGACTATATTCCCCTACAGTCCCCACCGCTCGCCAACACTCGTGGCGTTTTCTGTAGTTATGACCTGTTGTTTTGAAAATATTTTGTTTTTTAGGAAGAGCGGAAGAACAGTACTGCTGAACTCTTACCCTTTGTGTAAACTGTAAATACTATTGTACATTTTACACAATAAATTTTATTCTATTCTATTAAATGAAACCGTGGGTTTTAATATTTAGATTTTTTTTAAATTCTGAGCTATACAAGTCCGGACCAGAGCAAAATGCCATCAGTGACATCAAGCAATTTGTAAAGCGATACAAAATACACCCTCATGTTACATTGTCTCTGTTCCTCAGGTACACGGTAGAAGATAGAACACTAGGACTCACGTGATTTATTATTTTACCCTCTGTGAGGGGTATCCATTGATAAGATCGTTGCTTTTGAGTTGCACGAGGATGGCGAATACCCTGTAGCTTTCTTTGTTGCACGTTTTATTGCGATCGAGGACTTTTTAAATAATATCTACTAAAAATGGGAATTTTCATGTTAAAGTTATGAAATAGCTCTGTATATCTTTTCTAACGAGTTCTATTCCAAATTAACATTGAAATTGTCTGCTATAGTTAGCTAAATAAATCAGTAGCAACTGTAACTAAAAATTATTTATTTATCTTGGTCTTATCTTTTATTCATACGTGAAATATACAAAAACAAATAAGACAAGATACACCTTATATGATTCCAATTTTGTTTGCAACATCCAATGCATCATAGTCTCTTGCTAACCTCACATACGCCTTCTTTTTACCATCGGGCCTAATTAACGTATTAACCTTAGCTACATTAATATCGTACAATTTCTTCACCGCCGCTTTAATATGGTGTTTGTTTGCTCTGGTGTGAACTAAAAACACCAAAGTGTTATTATCCTCAATCTTTTTCATGGCAGCTTCAGTTGTCAAGGGGAATTTAATGATGTTGTAAGCGTCCATGCGGGATCTTGTTGGCACGCTCTTCCTAGGATACTTTGGATTCCTTGGCGGCCTAAGTGTTCTTGGACGATGGAAATGCACAGAGGTGCGGATTTTACGTGAATGTGTGCCATTTGGACCCTTGATAACCTGTAAGAATTACAAAAAAAAATTCAGTGTAAAATAATCACAGTTGGACACTGGTCACTGTTTTCATTTTAATTAAATCAGTTTGTGTATAATTTCTTTTCATGTTCTTTTTTCAAAGAGATTCCCACACAAAGTATCATCATTCAAATGTATGTTTAATTGATCGCTTACAGCTTTTTCTCTCAATTATCTTATTAACTCATTATCACGAGTGCATTTATCTAAATAAAAAAATTATCTAATCTTTAAACTCTTTACTAACGGATTGTAAAATTATATTTCAATATCTTAGAACTGTTGAAATACATTAATCATGATAGAGAGGGAGCCCTTGACCAAAATTTCATGTAATAACGGCTGACTAAATTCATGAAAAATGTTTAATTCCAATAAAAATATATAACTTTTTTCCATGCAGCAAAGTCCCAAAGAGTTGCAGAAGGGGTGAAAACTAAAAAAAAACCGAATCGTGTCGCATCTGATCATCATTGGTGCCGTTGCGCGCGCATCTCGGCACGTTACTAGTTCGCTTTTCAAACTAGAATATATACATTTAATATACAGGGTGTTGCATCATGAGAGGGACATAGCTTAATAGGAGGTAGAGAACATCAGTGGTAACCAGAACCTCCCATAGAAATGTCTCATTGGGCCTTCATTACGAAGTTACAGGGTGTTAAATAATTTTTGGCCAAACCTGTTTTTTGTCATAACTTTGACAGGGAATGAAATAACGGATTCATATTTGGTACGGCTAATGTACTAACGAGCCCCAAGAGGTACATGTATAAACAAAAATATATCCAGGTCCGGACTCACTATAATTTATGTTTCTTCTTTGCATCAATAAAACATCACCCTGTATATATTTTTTTGAAATTTCGATACGATATTCGAAAAGAGCAAGAAAAAACAAACAAAATGGCCTATTTCATTTTTTTGTTACAACTTCGTGGTTATTTAAATACGTTGTTAAATGTGCAAGAAAATGGATTACAGAACCCTATTAAATGAGAGGCACGTGAAATAAATAGTTTTATAACTAAAATTTGCAAAAATTCTATTGAGCCTAGGTGTTCTGGGTGAATCCTAATTCCGGCACGTTTTAAAGGTCCATTTTGGTAAAAAACTGTGGTCCTAATAAGTAGTCGGGTATGAAATAAAATTTTTAATCAATCACAGTAGGCTTGTTCAAAGTGACAGATAATAAAAAGAAATCTCCTAAACAGTTGAATAATTGTTTGTTAGTAATTTAATGTGTCAATAATCCGCATTTAGTTAGTGAAAACTTGTGAAAATATTTTAACTATGCCAGTAAAATTTACAAACGTGGAATATGCTGACATAATATTCATCTATGGTTTCTGTAATGGAAATGGTAGGTCGACGGAAAGAGAATATCGGCTGCGTTTTCCTGGTCGTCGATGCCCTAATCATAAAAACTTTAGTACGGTGTTCCAGTATGCAAGACAACACGGAAAGTTTCCTACTTCTGCAGTTGTGGAGCGTGTTTTACAAGGTGTGCAGGAACAAAACAATATTATAAACGTAGTTCAAGAAAACCCAAATATGAGCACTAGACGAATCAGTTTGGCAACTGGTATTCCTCATTGGCGAGTATGGAGAACCCTAAAAAGAGAATGTTACCATCCATATCATATCCAGCAGGTACAGCGTCTTCAACAAGGCGACGATATCCCCAGCCTGGCATTTTGTCATTGGTTGTCTAACCATCGCCCAGTCATTTACAGAACCTTATTTACGGATGAGGCACAATTTACAAGGGATGGAGTAAACAATTCACGAAATAATCATAAATGGGCACAGGAAAACCCACATGCGGTACGCCAACGCCGTTCGCAACACAGGTTTTCTGTAAATGTTTGGGTCGGACTTGTGAATAGACATTTGATAGGGCCACATTTTTTTGAAGAAAGATTGAATGGTGAAATTTACTTTGATTTTCTTCAAAACATTTTACCGAATATGTTAGAAAATATCGGTATAAGAGGCATGTTGTTTCAGCATGATGGGGCCCCACCACATTTTAACCTTCAAGTAAGAGAACACTTAAACAATGTGTATCCTAATAGATGGATTGGACGCGGGGGTCCACATGAATGGTCACCAAGATCTCCTGATTGTAACCCTTGTGATTACTTTTGATGGGGCCACTTAAAAAACGAGGTTTATAGCATTGAAATTGAAAGTAGACAACATTTAATCCAGCACATTGTTACAACCTGCGACGAAATACGGAATAATCCAGAAATGATACGTCGAGCAATTGGTGACCTTTCTAAACGCGCAAGAAAATGCACAGAATGTGGGGGGAGGACATTTTGAAAATTTACTTTAGTGTCAATTACGTTTTATTTTTAAACACATTTAGTTATTGTTTTGTTATTTATTGTTAATTGAATGGAAAATATTTTATTTATTTAGATTTTAGTTTGTTCTCTTTTCCAATTTTTATTAAGTATAAAATGTTGATGATTTTCTTGATCAAAGTAACTGGTTGCTTAGGCCTAAACGGTTTAAATTATCTGTCACTTTTATTCTTTGAACAAGCCTACTGTGATTGATTAAAAATTTTGTTATTTCATACCCGATTACTTATTAGGACCACAGTTTTTTACCAAAATGGACCTTTAAAACGTGCCGGAATTAGGATTCACCCAGACCACCTAGGCTCAATAGAATTTTTGCAAATTTTAGTTATAAAACTATTTATTTCACGTGCCTCTCATTTAATAGGGTTCTGTAATCCATGTTCTTGCACATTTAACAACGTATTTAAATAACCACGAAGGTGTAACAAAAAAATGAAATGGGCCATTTTGTTAGTTTTTTCTTGCTCTTTTCGAATATCGAATCGAAATTTCAAAAAAATATATACAGGGTGGTTTTATTGATGCAAAGAAGAAACATAAATTATAGTGAGTCCGGACCTGGATATATTTTTTTTATACATGTACCTCTTGGGGCTCGTTAGTACATTAGCCGTACTAAATATGAATCCGTTATTTCACTCCCTGTCAAAGTTATGACAAAAAACAGGTTTGGCCAAAAATTATTTAACACCCTGTAACTTCGTAATGAAGGCCCAATGAGACATTTCTATGGGAGGTTCCGGTTACCACTGACGTTCTCTACCTCCTATTAAGCTATGTCCCTCTCATGATGCAACACCCTGTATAGGTATACTTAGTATAAAGTTGTTTACATCCATTCGAAATGTAATGAAATGGCAATTAAATGACTCAATATTTTGTCTAATTTATGTATACAAGTAAGCATAACTGTATCAACCTATCAAATCAAATAAATTATTTAGTTCCTAGAATTAGTGCTCTATATAATCACGTACTTCCAGGACGTACACCACGAACAAATATCCTTATTTCATCACCAATCTATCGAATGTATGTCAATTATTCTAAAATTGAACATATTATTGATATATTTTTCTGTAGCGAGAGTGCAATTAGAAAAGCTGTTTTTGGCATGGATATTCCCTAAGACGGTGATTTATTATATCATTATAGTATATTATATTTCATCACATTTTTAAGTACCTTATTTTGTCATAACTATCATATTTTATATATTTTTTATTTATATTGTCATGTGCATTTATATCTATGTTAGTTCCTTAGTATTTTATTGTATATTTGTCTTTTTACTCCCCGCTTTTACCTTTTTTACTTAAGATTTATTATATATTTGTGTAGATACTGTTATGTGCTGCGGAAACCTGTATTGTGTTCATGGCCAGTAGGTGGGGTGGCGCCATCTATGAGCCAATTGACGAACAGTCATCTATCACATGGTAGAAAACTCTGTAGGATTCCAGAAAATTGTGGGATACTGTTCTGGTACATTTCTATGGGTGTATATAAGGAGGTGAAATCCAGCAGATGGAGGAACAGTACAGTTTAGTGAAGTATAAGGAACAGTTCAGTATCCAGTACAGTTCTGGTTACAGAGAGAGTTTGTAGAAGAAGAGTTCAGTTGAGTGAAGTAGGCAGTACAGTTCAGTTCAGTGAAAGCTTTTAGGTTAGACAAAAGTTGACAAGTTTAAGAAAAGTAAAGTACATAGTGTTTTAAAAGTAGTGAATTTATATTAGATTAAGTTATTATTAGTTGTGTGATTGTTAAGTATTTACTAGTGTAATTTTAGTGATAAATAAAATCAGTGGTTTGTGAAAATTCTTGTTGCAAGTTAATTGAATCCACGGAGTGTTTACTGAAAATTGTAAGCACATAACAATTGGTGTCAGAAGCGGAATTGCAACAGAATTTCTGAAGAATTTGACGAAGTTCCATAGTGTTCTATTTGGAAACCACTGGAGATAGTGAAGTGAGTTGAACTGGGAAGTAATAAACATTAGACAAGACTAATTTGTGTTAGTGTGAGAAAATATTTGACTTGTACCTGGCATAGACTTTAAATAAGGCTTGTTAGTGTTGTTTGTTAGTCTTTGAATGGAAACAAGAAGCATGGCTGCTGAAAAACAAATGCAAGACATGTTCGCCGCATTTAGAAAAATGATGCTAGAGGAAAAAGAGGAACAAGAGAAACGACGCCAAGAAGAGAAAGAAGAACAAGAGAGACGTCAAGAAGAAAAAGAAAGAAGACGTCAGAAAGAAAAAGAAGAACAGGAGAGACGTGAAGAAGAAAAAGAAAGAAGGCGTCAAGAAGAAAGAGAAGAACAAGAAAGAAAACGACAAGAAGAAAAGGAAGAATTGAGAAAAATTATACAGGTGCAACAAGATGCTATCCTGTCAGCCACTAATGAGGTCAAGGAAAAAGTAGATAAAGTTGAACAAAAAGTGACTGGCGTCGAAGGAAAAGTGACCGCAGTCGAAGAAGAAGTAGGTGATGTCAAAGGAAAAGTAAATAAGGTTGAAGAGGAAGTAACTGAAGTCAAAGGAAAAGTTACTGGTGTCGAAGGGGAAGTTAGTGGAGTTAAAGGGAAAGTTACTGATATGGAAGAAAAATTTCGTGCAGTTGAAGGAGAGGTAGAGTGACTTAAGCGACTGTTAAGAGAACAAGGGGGCCCGCTGGTATTATCATCGTCAGGTCCTCGATTACAACCGCCTTCCTTTGATGGTCAAACTTCTTGGTCAACTTACAAGAGACAATTTGAGGCAGCGGCATGCGCAAACAATTGGAGTAATGAAGACAAAGTTATGGCATTGGTGCTAGCATTAAGAGGTCAAGCCTCAGAGTTGCTTCAGATTATCCCAGTGACGCAGCAAAGGGATTTTAAAGTTTTGGAGGCTGCATTAGATCTAAGATATGGCGACCAACACCTCGCCGTCCTCGCCCAAGTATACCAGACTCAGCTCAAATCACGCACACAAAAGGCTGGGGAAAGTTTACAAGATTTTGAAGCAGCTGTTGAGCGACTGACATACCTGGCTTACCCGGATGCACCCAAAGAATTCCAGGAACAGTTAACAGTTGATACTTTCATTGATGGCATAAGAGACGAGGAGATCAGGCGAGTCCTTAGATTATCTCGAGCTAAGACTGGTAGCGAAGCCTTGATCCATGCCCTCGAAGTTGAAGCCGCTTATGAAGAGACTCTACATCCGAGAGTACGAGCCATGAAAGTAGAAGAAGAGAACCATTTAGAAAAGTCAAATATGGAATCTTTGATGGCTGACCTGCACAAAATGATAAGCCAGTTGATGACCAAACCAGATGCTCCAAGGAAGCAGGAAAGAGAACAGAGCGATGGACAGCCAAGGAAGGTGATTCGGTGTTATCAGTGCAGCAAACCAGGACATATGATGCGGCAGTGTCGAGAACGGAATCCTGGGGAAGTAAACACTGCAAAGAAAGAGGAAGTCTGCTCTGATAAGATGAGATTGATTGTTATGTTAACAGACATACAGAAAATGGTTGCACAAGTACTAAACGAATTAAGTTCGCGACCGGAGCTGAAACGGGAACCGCAACCGCCGAAACAGGAGCCAAAGCAGCAGCGAAGTGCTGGAGGTCCGACAAAAGTAATCCGCTGTTATAATTGCGGCAAATTGGGGCATGTCAAGAGGTACTGTCGCCAGAGGAGCCCTAAAGAAGTGAATGCCGAGAATGTAAAGAAGCAGCAGGATATAGCAGAAGTGAAGGCAGTTAAGATAGAGGTTCCAAAAGACTGCACAAAAGAAGTTCTAAGAGGAACAACTGAATGACGATGAAATTGGACCAATATTGAAGGCGAAAGAAAAAGGAATCCGCCCTGAATGGAAGGACGTTTCCAGTAAAAGTGTTGGACTGAAGGCTTTATGGGCGCAATGGGATTCCCTTAGGGTTATAGATGGACTACTACGGAGAGCATGGGAGAGCCCGAATGGGAAAGAAGTTACCATGCGGTTGCTGATACCCAGGTGCCGAGTACCAAAAGTACTTCGGGAAGTGCACGAGGGAATATCCAGAGAGCACTTTAGCAGAAATAAGACCTTGGCTAGAGTACGGGAACGAGAATGTGGCTGCCAAGAGGTCACCTACAAGGAGTGGTGACCGAATAAAGGCTAGATATGACCGCAATGCCAGTTCGGCGGGATTCAAGGAGGGAGATCTGGTTTGGCTATATAACCCACAGCGAAAGAAAGGAAAATCTCCGAAGCTTCACCCACCCTGGGAAGGACCGTATTCAGTCATCACTCGGATCAATGACGTTGTTTACCGAATTCAACGTAGTAAGAAGTCCAAGATGAAGATCGTGCACTTGGATAGGTTGGCGAAGTATGAAGTATGTTGGGGAATCTGAATTGCCTGACCGGGACGTTCAGGCTTAAGGAGGGGGCAGTGTTATGTGCTGCCCTCTAACGGAGAAAGATGTGATTAAATTCCTGGCTGGTCAAAGTGAAGGAAACTTGTTATTCTGTTACTCCCTGACTAGTAGGGTGGCGCCATCTATGAGCCAATTGACGAACAATCATCTAGTACATAGTAGAAAACTATGGAGAATTCTAGAATATAGAGTTCTGGAAATTCCAAGTGTGTATATAAAGAGGTGAATCCAGCAGATGGGGGAACAGTACAGTTTAGTGAAGTATAAGGAAGAGTTCAGATCAAAGTGAAGTAAACAGTTGAGAGAATTTTTAGGTTAGACAAGAGTTGACAAGTTTATGAAGGAAAGTAAAGTACATAGTGTTTAAAAGTAGTGAATTTATATTAGATTAAGTTATTATTAGTTGTGTGATTTTTAAGTATTTACTAGTGTAATTTTAGTGATTAAATAAATCAGTGGTTTGTGAAAATTTTTGTTGCAAGTTATTTGGAATCCACAAAGTGTTTACTGAAAATTGTAAGCACGTAACAATATGTTAATTAATAGTGTCAAAGGAAGTATTATGGCATGCATTATAGACTTAATGATGTTAGTGTTTATGTCATATACGTCCTTAGATGTTGTTTTTTAATGAAAATATGGCTTCATATACTTCTTGAGGAGTTACTTTATTGAAACTGAAATGATGTTCTATATCTTCATCTATAAAATGAGTATAAGGTACATTCTCGGGGGGCATAGCTTTTAGAATATCATCTGGGATATTAACAAAGTTGCACATTGCAAGATGTTTTGAATGTGGGATTTTTATTTATGTTATTGTTGCTGTTAATAATTTTCCACATTGCCGTTTGAGGATTTCCGTGGTTGTTTATAAAATTTTTGTGCGCTATGGTTTTTACAGCATTGATCTTTCTTCTGTACTCAGATCTATAGTTGTTATACATAAGTTTGTTTGCCACAGTCGGATTGCTTTTATAAAAATCATGTAGGAAGTACAGATGGTCTCGCGAATGACGAAGGTCATCATTGAACCATATTAAATTGAAATTTTTAGTCATTTACCATACACGATTTTAATGGAAGACATGTATTCATAGGATCTGTGGCAACATGATAAACGTTTCGAACTTTAAATCCGTTGGCATTATTATTTAAGAATGCCCAATTGTGATTTGATAGACAATTATTTATAATTATATATAAGTATAACATTGTTAATCGCAAATTATAATGGTTGGAAAGTTAATAATTTAAAAAATGGTGCTCCTTTAGTCTATGAACAGCATTAGTTAGGAATAATATAAACTTACCTTCTTTTGTGCTTTTAAGGCCTTAGCCACTGGAGCAGCAACAGCAGGTTTTTTACCAACTCCCTTCTGCTGTTTAACTGGAACATTCTTTTTCGGTTTTGCAATTACAGCCTTAGCTGGCGCCTTCAGTTTGCCAGCAGCAGCTTTACCAGTGGCTGGCTTCTTGGCAGCACCCTTAGCTGCAGGTTTGGCAGCGCTTTTACTAGCTGCCCCTTTAGTTACTTTAGCGGTGGTGGCCTTTGTTTTGGGAGCAGCGGCTGGTGTCTTGCCTGAGGCAGGTTTGGCTGCAGCGGGCTTGGCCGCTGGGGTTTTTGAAGTAGAGGGTTTCTTTTCAGCTGGCTTACCAGCAGCTTTCGCAGCAGCTTTTGGGGCTGGAGCGGCTTTTGATGAGGAGCCTGAAGCGCCTGCACCACTTGCTGGTGCCGACGCTGGCTTCTTTTTTTCATCCTTCTTAGCAGCTAAAAATACAAAAATTTTAGATTACCCTAACCTAAAAAAATTTAGTAAACATTTTCACGTAATCATTCAGAATTGTGTTTAATTGCAATTTTCATCTAACTCAAAGAGATTCCCACACATAAATCATCACAAAAAGTAAAACCTGATATTTATTTACCATGCGGACTGACCGCGTGGCTTAATGTCAATCAGCTTAATTTTGACTGTTTAACTGTATCTAGATATTATAAAAACGATAAATAACTAGAATGATGTTTAAAGAGAATAGTTTCACTACCACAAATAAGAATAAATCATAAAAAAACATTATAATTACCGGGTTTATCCGCTGATTTGGGCTTCGTAGGTGCCATTTTTAACGAAGGAACTACAGAAAAGGAAAACTAACTTACGACATATGACAGTCTGACGGAAGTGATACCTGACCAGCGCAGTGGCTCTACCGCGCGAAATTGGAATTCTAATGGTTTAAAGAATTATATTAGGTACGTTTCTTACGCTTTTAATCATACAATAAATACATTTACGCAAAAAAATGGCTTATAATTATTATTTCATTGTTACAGATAAGAACATAACTGAAGTCTAATGTTTCTTCCTTTCTCTTGGCTAACAATTACAGGAATTAAAATTGTGTTACAATTTCAGTAAATTCAGACAATACAAACAAAACAAACTTTTGAAACAAAGTTTTATAAGATGCCTCACATACAGAGAAATAGCATTTTCAATATGCTTAAAGAGCAGGCACCAGAAGACAGGCAAATTAGTGATTTTCCAGGACCATATAAATTGGAGTGTACTCCATATCATAAGTTAGATTTCAGCAAAGTCACTTACAGAAAATGTTTAGAAGAAAACAAGAACTCGGGCGCAAGTTGGTTCAAACTATGTAAAGTTATTATAATAGGAGATGTTGCAGTTGGAAAAACTTGTTTAGTAAATAGGTAACAATATATCTCTAGTAGATAGGTACCTATGTCGTATTTAAAAAAATAGAAATATAGCTAAATATGCATGTACAGGGTGCGTGTCTCGTAAGAGTGAACATGTAACAGTTACGTAAATGTAACGATTTTAGCCCAAATTTAAGTTGCACCTCTGAGGAGATACAGGGTGGCTACTTTTTATATTCGTAATAAAAAAGACAGGTCCGTATTAAAAAAAAAAAAGTTGATGGTGACCCTGAATAGACAAAACGTCATAATAAAAATTTGGATACGGCACGTTATAGCAAAGTTAATGAATAACAAAATATTCCTATAAAGTTTTCTAATATTTTTTATAATAATAGCGATAGGTAAAAAAATAAAGAAAATGAGTTGTTTCGGAGTTTACCATATATCTCCGGAACCAATCGGAATATATTAATTTTCTATAATTCATTTCATTGACCTTTAAAATATGAAGCTTTTGTCTCATTTAACCGACTTTATTGCAACTGGTTATGGCTTGCGAGATATAATACTGTTCAATATAAAAAGTAGGCTCCTGTAAAGCCCTATAAATTTTACACAAACATTTTGGAAGAAATTAATATTTTTTTAAAACTGTGAATTAAGATTAAGCGTTAAGATTTTAATTGCCTCTTTACTTATTTTTGCCTGACTGCATTTATGCAGAATATAATAAATAAGAACTAGGAATACTAGGATAAGTCTTTTCTTAATTTTCTCCTTGATTGTCTTGAATACTTGTCTTTATACCTACTTAATGAATAGTGATACATCATCAGTTCTATGAAATTTTATCTGATGTACTTGTATGTAAAAACCAATATGCTAACATTTTACACAAATACAATATGGCATGCATACTAAATAACTTATCTCTAGTGCGGAGTTCAAGTCCAAAACTCATTTGACTCTTTACTTCATTTTGTTGATATAGATAAGTATATTTTTAATAGAGCAAATTAAAAACTAAAACATCAGAAGGGGTGAGCGTGGGTGCATCTTTATTATGTGCATACTTCGATATGCGATGTAAAGCAACGTAAGGCGCGGTTAGTAGTTGGATGGGTGACCGTTCCAAAGAAGACCGCGTCCTCGCCTCACACATCTTCCAGCGGCTTGAATTTCAGTGTATGCGTGGAAGCTATACAATCTTAGGTGATGGTTGTATAGGGGATATCCTATCTTTCACAGGGGATATCCTATCCTTCGGAGGGGATGTAAAGCCGTCAGTCCCTTGTCTATTAAATGTTAGGCAAGTAAAGATCGATCCCTACTCTATTTAAGGGAAGAGTTTCAACGAAATTCTTGGTTGGGGGTAGCTCGTCTACTGGCGTCGGTGTTAAGCCTCAGTACCGGAAATAGGCCGACGTTAAATAAATATTTAAAAAAAAAATATATCAGAAAAAAACATTTTGAAAAGATGTTAAATCTCCGTTAGCATTATGCAACCAGAATTTCAAATAATTGGTTAAATTATTGCAGGCTACATCTTATATATTCAAACCCTTTATTTTATATGATGACATTTTGTATTTTTTAAATTATTTTAAAATATAATATGGCTAATCATTAATTACTTTTCTTTTCAGATTTTGTCGTAAAATATTTGATAGTAACTATAAATCAACCATCGGTGTGGATTTTGAAGTTGAAAGATTCGACATACTAAATGTTGCTTATAATTTGCAAATGTAAGTTAAAAATTATATGCTAAGATAAACACGGAAACTACTTTAAGATTAATTATTTTAATAGTTGGGACACAGCTGGTCAAGAGAGATTTAAATCTATTGCCCGGTCTTATTACAGAGGAGCCCATGGTAAGTATATTTAACAATCTATGAATCTATACATATTAACGTGAAAGCCCTGAGTCATTCACGCATTCATTAACCACTCTATTCATTGGTTCTGTCATCATCTTCATGTGGAAAAATAAGATTTGCCTTATTAATTGTCGCTTATGGGAGTATGGGACACTCAGAAATAATAACGTTAAGAAACATTTCAATAGCCATCTCAATAGGATGAAAGAGTGGTTTAAAATTATCTTCAATAATTTCTGTCTTTTTCACTATACCGGGTGTAACAGGATCATGGTATACCCCCCTTTTCTCATTTAGTTTTGAAGGTAATTGATTGTAATTTAGGGTATACTACATACATAATAAGCGGCACTTTTTGACATACAATTGATTTTTTTTTCACTTCCGGTTCCGGTTTTAAATGGAACACTCTGTATATTATTGCATTTTTACATTCTGCATAATTTTCTGAATCCAACGATGCCAAAGAAAGTGACATTTCAAACTAACCTAACCTTCAGTGTGTCAGTGAAAATTTTAGAAAACGTTTCATATTTACATATACACTAAGAAAGCTTTGAGGGTTCTTGAATGCAACTGCGCATCATTAGAAGTGTCAAGGAGGAGCTACAAGGTTTACTCCGGAATAGGCTGCTATCCTTTGAGGAAAACATAGGTGTTTTCTAGGAGATAACATGTTCCTACAGGCCTATACTGCTGATCTTCAGGTCTGCTTGTGTAACTAATTAACTAAAATGCAATCGAATCCTAAATGTAGGATCTCAAAAATGGCGTCGTATAACAATCAACTCCTAAGTGTCACATTATTCTCGATTGCAGTTAATTGCATAGCATGCACTAGTTCAAATATTTCCATATATTGATGATTTGACAATAACTTTCTATGCCCAATATTCTATCAATGATATGGAAGATATTCTCCAGAGCCAAATCAATAAATAAATAATTAATACACGGCAAAAATAAATGGTTTTCAATTTTCCTCTGTGATGACCTACAGGTTTATTCACTGTTGAAGACAAAGAGCACTACATAGGCACTATTTATTAATTAATAACAGTTAATTTCCTGGGGAATTAACTTTCGTTGGTTTCAACACAAGGAGGCTACACATTGATAATTTAGCTTCAATGAGCAAAAAATTCATTAATATATGCTCCGAGATCTGCCTGGTATAAATTGGGATGCAAACAGGGAAATATTCTTATTCAGTCAAAAAGAGGTTATAGCGGATGTTGTATTTACAGTTTACCAGTCAGAAGCCATGCACATAAAAAGATAAAAATTAACAAACAGAAAAATCGTATAGTTAAGATCTCGATTGTTTCCACCTCTAGCATGTATAATGACGTCATAGCATTCAATGTTTAGAATGAGAATATTGATCTATTCCTGGTCAATACCTTTTCAAATCGCTATAATTATTTAAGCAAGAGATTTATAATGATTCAAAGATGGCTGCTGCAGAGCCCAAACTATAGTCTTACTACCGTTGCATCATATAGAAATTCTGTGGTATTTAAAATTGGGCTTCTTGCTTATCAGTTCTTTGTGATGGTACCAATAACTATTTTGAGACATATTAATGATTGCTATGTACTGTTTTATAATATCATGTGAGCTGCTTATCCCACAAAAAGGCGTATATGGCATGGAGTTGCAGGAAGTTGACTTATGATTTTAGAACATCTTTTGACAAAAATGCTTAATATCAGGTTGTTCAAAAACTCTTACAATTTATGAATAAGTGAAATTTTTGCTATTCTGGTAATTTATTGGCATTGAAATATATGGGCCCCTGGATTAATGAATGCATGCATCAATTTCTGTGGAATTATAAAAGCGTAAATTTATTATATTGATCTACTTTTCTGAAAAATAGATTTAAGTAGTATTTGAAACAAAATGTTTGGCTTTTACTGCATCCGGAGTGAGACAATTGCTTGCTGTTATAGTAATATGTAAATAGGCAAATTTATTTTCAAAAATATACATACTTCTAGGTTGATAAAATATATGTAAAAATATGTAACAATATTTTACACATTTGCAATTATAAAAGGTTTAAAATAAAACATTTTACTCAAAATAGAAACCGATGTCTTTTTCATTAAAAAGGGATTTATATAGTCGTAATTCATCAAAAAACTACAATCCAATACTCCACCTACTCTTACTTCTTCATAGCAGTAATCAGCGAAATATTTTTCAGATTTATGAATTCTTTACATTCTGGATGCTACTTGTAGAACTAGTTAAAATGATGAAAATTAAAAATGTATTCCTACGAACAAGAAAATTAGCGTTCTTTTGAACGTTGTAATCTTATATATTCTATTTTTAGTTATTATGGTTGCTTTTGACTTCAACAATATGGATTCACTCTCTCATTGTAAAACATGGCTGTACGAGGCATTAAATTCATCATCATCCATTTGCCCTTTTATATTTTTGGTGGGAACAAAAATGGACCTATTGGTAAATATAATGGTTTGTGCAATATGTGAGAATGGGGAACAATCCAAGCCAGTTCCTAATATATCCAATAGATGACGCCATGCATACTCGGTTTAATAAGTTTAATTTCTTTCTTAACTTGTATCATATATAACCTTTAAATAATTTAAATTTCCCGATTTCCGAGAGTTTCCCAATCTCTTATTCGTAGAAATGAGCCAAATTGATAAAAAGGATTACGGTAGTAGGTCAAACCTTAAAAGCGGAGCTGAGAAAAAGGGGTACTATAGAGTTCATGGAAAAAAGCTGATTTGGTTGAAAGGTATATATAATTACATTTATGAACTTGTTGAACTTTTTGTTTATAAATCCTCTTTTATTCTAGATTAATCAATTATGATAATATTTTAGTTAATACACTTGAAGATGAAGATATAGATTACAATTTTAAAACACCAGATTTATCATATGGTTGTCGGAAACGGTCATTTTTAGGAAATAAATGTCCTACTGTGTTAGAGCACTTTGATACACAGCAACAACTTTTCATTTTACATCCTAATTAACTTTGTTTATCCAAAGACATATTTATTCGTATTGACATTGATGGACAAACAACCGAGTACAGCTGGTGCACTCTGGCCGATAAAATAAAAGAGAATGTTCCCCATTGTCCAACGATGTAATTATATAGATTGATTTGAAAGCGAGACAGATGATTGTTATTTTAGTGGGGCATGAATGAAAGTCTCTTGGCCTCTAATAATGATAATAATAATAATCTTTATTGCATTAAGTACAGATATGTAAGTATGCATACAGAACACAAAGGGCATACTGTTCTTTATAAACGTTCTTCCACAGGACCGGACAGAGATATAATATCTATATAAAATATAAAAATTTAACATAAATTTATACAATAATTAATTAAGTACACTAATTTAAAATTACTTATGATAAGACATTGAATACTTACAATATTAATAAATAAGCAAGGTAAATAATCATGTAAAAATAAAAATAAATAAATTGCAATCTAATGCAGATCACTGACTTGCTGAGACATTATCACTTGTTTGTATTTAACTTTAAAAATATGTGGCGCATTATAACTATAGCTAATAGATTTGAGTATACGGGATTATCGACTGAAACATAACTAAACCATGTTCGTTTCTTCTAGGGATTAACAACTCATATAAGTATTCTGGGCATTTATATACAAAGATTTTCATAAGGAACACTCGAAATAAATAACGGTATCTATGCTCAACTTTCAAATGCTTGTGATCATTATATAAGGGTGTTATGTGGTCATATTTTTTGTCTAGTATACAACACGCATACACGCATTTTGAGCCACTTGTAGTTTGTGCTTAAAAAGCCATAGTATATTGGTAAGCAAATCGAACTGTGGAAAGATTAAGGACTCGATTAGCCTATATTTAACATCTGCAGGGAGTAGACATTTAAATGAATACAAAGTTTTTAGTTTTATATGTCTTTAACTTATGTGAAACGTGTAGCTCGAAATTTAACTGACTATCAAATGTAACTTCTAAGTTTCTGACTTGGTCTTTAATAAGTATTTCTACATTGTCTATATGCACAGTTGAAGAATTAAATTGTGCGACTTTACTTAATATTCGTTGATTACCCACAAGCAGTACACCGCTTTAATTGGCATTAAGCACCATAGCATGATTCCGTGACCAGTTCAGTACCCTATGTAAGTCATCATTTAGATATCGCAATGTAATATTTGTGTCCGAGGGATCAAATGACGCCATCAGTTGTACATCGTCGGCATAAATGAACATTACAATACAGTACAGACTGATATTTTGGTAGGTGACTACTGCTATCAATATCTATAATTAGAGACCTGTTCTTTAGGTAATTTTCAAACCAGTTGCAAAACAATGGGTCTAGTCCTATGTAATGTAATTTTACTAGTAGCGTATTATGGTTTATTAAATCAAACGCTTTGCTGTAATCTAGCAGGACTAGACATGACGCCTTTGACTGATCCATAGCTGCTGTTAAGTCGTTAGTTACCTTGGTGAGTGCAGAACATGTGCTATAGTGTGATCTGAAGCCAGATTATATTTTCAGCAACTATTTATGTGTATTAACAGCATTTTGCATACTATTTTTTCAGCAATTTTTGAGAAGATAGGTATTATAAGTGAATTAATCTCAAATCATTATATGTCACTGGGTTTGGCTTTTTAGGCAATGGATTTACTACTGAAGTTTTCCATATGAATGGGAATATACCTCATTTATTGTTTTTGTAGATTGTAGATTGTTTTGCGGGGTCGTTTGGCTTCTAACAGCCTTACTTCACTTCGACCTAAAAGATCTTTTGTGATTTATCTTATATCTAGTGGTTACCCAGAATTCCCAGACTTTTTATAAAGCTCTTGTGATTTTCCTGGAGGCTAATTCCCTATGTCTTCAGCCGTTAATTCCGCCTGTTCTAGGAACTTTAGCCCAGTGCGGACTAACATTTTGCATTTGTAAAGTATATGTTCCGCAATTTCAATTGCAATATGCAATATCTGCATTTATGGTCTACCGTCTTGCCCATGTTTTTGAAATTATACTTCAAGGGGCAGTGGCCAGTTAGAGGGCCTGATTAGCCTTAATTCGGAATTTCAAGTTCGAGAAGCCTTGTGTCATTCTTTGCAGAATAAGTTATAAACTTTTTCGCTTGTCTTTGGCCTGGAGTATTCCTCCAGTAGGATTTTTTCAAGGTAACCTTGTTGTTATTAGCCAGTTGCTTCAGGGATTGTCTACATTCCCAGGCAATTTTATACTCAAAGGTATAAGACCTTAGAGCCTTTAGTGGTGCCTGACTATCTGATAGTATATAGATCTTTGCCCTTCGGATGCCTTTATTTAGGCATACCTGGGCACACAGATTTATAGTATAAATTTTAATTTATTGTTTTTGTAACTACCCCAATGATGAATGGCAGAATAAGTTCAATCATTGTCATACTAATGTTGTCAACACCCATTGTTCTGGATTTTATTTCCCCTATGGCAGTTCGAACGTCTTCCTCGTGCTACAGTAAAAGTGGATGGGTGGTCTTCGGAAATTGTATTATGCTCATAAAATGATAGTAAATCATTGTTAGTTAGCTGTAGATATTGATTCATATCATTAGCTGCTTTAACTAACTCACTTATATCTTTTAAATGATTAGGAAGGCCCATGTTTCCCTTGGTACAGCGGTCAAATTTTACTACATCTTTTGCTCCGACAATACCCATGCCACGTGATGCCTTGCGTTGATACACCACAAGATGATCAAAATAATATTTCACAAAATATAGTGAAGGAGTAGTATATCCGACTTTCTGTTCCTATTTTTTGTTATTTTTTTCTCACGTTCACTTCAGGATATATAAAATTACTTTTGCCGAATCAGTAAGTACTGAAATTCTTGTATCATTATTGTCCTTACTCAAATATGTTTTACTCTTGCACTCTTCCTAAAATTGCCAATTTTGACAGGCTGTTCACTCAAAAAACTGTTAATTTTGGAAGTCATGCCCATCGAGACATTTAATAAGGCCATAATCGACATAATAATATAACAAATAAGCATCATTATGTTATAATAAATAATATTTTAATGGATACTACTTTTAATTATTTTGTCACTGGAGCACATCACTGTGTGTGGGTATAGGTCAACGGAATTGTCAAATGTTATGCTCAAAGGTACATAAGTATACCAACTTTGCAAAGTAGGAACTATTCTGATCTTGATTACGTTGTAATCGAGGGTGTTAAACTTATAGATCAGGACCACATTTACCTATTACTGGGTCCCTAGAAAAAATTTTGGTGGGGGCCCACTTATGGACAGACTGTTTTTAGAATTGAAAAAACTAGTAATTAACTATTATTCAAATTGTAAAAAATTGCATAGGCAATATAGGCACAGAAATAGTTCTGTGTTTGATTGTCGAAAAATTCTTGAAATATATACAGTCAAATATACATATTTTTATGTAAAATTTTCCGTAAAATCCGAATTCATACAGAAGTTTTTTTAAAATGCTCCAGAACACTGTAAAAAGCAAAAAACTGTCAAAAAGCATCATTTTGAAACATTCAAACAAACAAGTACATTGAGAAGTAAATGGAAATATTCAAGCATAATGATCAATAACAGAAATTCAGAATATAAATACATTAGCATTACAATGGGGGGGGGGGGGGGGGGGGGCTAGACCATGAGTGTTCTTATGGTAAACAAGGTCCTAAATCTTTTCATTTTTGTATTTTCTGTATTTCCATTTTTATACTGAATTTCTGTTTAGTAAAGTTAAAGCAAACAAGATAGATATACGTCATATACACTCTAAGCATTTCCGTTTGTCTTAATTGACTCACACTCTTCGCAGCGTGCTCTGCCAGCAGTCATGGTCGGTCTTACCACTAGGCGGCAGATTAGGCAATTGCCTAGGGTGGCAAATTTTAAATTTATTAATTTTTTAAAACTTTACCTTGTTCATTTTTGCTTGTTATTTTTTTAATTCCACCCAACTCAGTTTTATTTTCTATAAAAGACTGACACTGGCATTTTAAAATCGGTATATAATATAGGGCAGCAAATAGATGAGTGCCCAGGGGCGGCAAATGTCTAAGACAGGCCCTGCTAGCGGTTCGAGGAGTAGTTCTCATTGAGATTAAGATGAATGATTTAAACAATTCTTAAACAATTGCAGAAAAAGTATGCATTCAAGAATATGGAATTAAATGCAATGAAAGTTGCCAAACATTTAAACGCTGAATACTGGGCTGTTTCGTCAAAAACTGGAAGGAACCTAAACAATCTTTTTTATAGAATTGCAGCATTAACATTTGATGACTCTATCAGAAAAGAATTGGAATTAAAGAATAAGGTTGAAATCGGGACAGATTTAATTTGTAAGGATTTGGAACAAACTAAAAATGTATCTCTAAATTAATTATTTTTAGCATTTAAACAGAAAGGGACAAGCAACTCAAAAAGGATGTGTGAGGGACTACAGTGTATAAGATAATATTATCGCTGTTTATCAAACCAATAATTATGATTATCTCATAATTTTTATGTATATTTTTAATATTTTATATATTAAATAAAAGAAATTTAATAATCATGTAAACTGTTAAAAAATATAATTAAGTGGTTTTATTACTTAGTATTTACGTAAACTCTCAAGGGTTTCAAGTTTGTTATTTCTATATAATTTATATAAAAAAATGATTAAACAAAATAATTAAGATTGCATATGACAAAACGGGAAAGAAATAATACACCTAGGGAGCATATTTCCATTAGGACTGGACATACAAATACCAAATTTGTATTCACTATGGTAAGTACAAATCAAATGTATATAATTGATTTTTCATGTAGTAATGCGGCCGATAAAAAGTAATGGACTAATTTTCCAATTGCAAAACGGTTCTATTTAGTGACTGTATATCAATTACAATTGCTGCTTTCGTTCGTGCTGATCATGGTAATCATGATTACCAAAAGGGCCAATGAAAAATGGTTATTTTAAAAAACTTATTTTCTATTGGCATATTCTGTAATCATGATTACCATGTTCAGCACGAACGAAAGCAGCTAGAATTATTGTTTTACTGTCAGTGTCATTGTCATATTCAGTAAAAATATATTTTTATTTATTTCATTATATGCCTTACCACGTGTTTTGTAAAGCAGAAAAAGGTTAAATTATCGCTAAACATGGACAAGGTTGCTCAAAAAAACGCTTGACAGATGAAGTTAATTGCAGCAAAGGTGCGAATCAAAAATTAAACTGAAAGTGGATAGAAACTTATAATTTAAGTAGGACATAGGACTCTGGCCGGCCAAGAAAAAAACAACTGAAGTAAATGACAATAACCCTGTGGAATATGTGAGGCAAAATTCATTTTCCAACTCCATTCAAGCCAACTTCCCAGCATCCATTAGGGTGGCAAGAAAACAGTTGCGAGATCATGCAAGGTCTTTTTAGTTGTGCCGCTATGCTAAATAGCTTTGGCTAACGAACGTTAATAAAGAGGCAAGAGAGTGGAGTGGAGTTTTTAAATAATTATATAATCTAATCGACAATTATTGGTAAAGAATGGATTTTCCGATAAGAAATGTTAAGTCCCGCTACAATGGTCAACTAAAAAAAACTAGGGCCAATAATTCAAATCAGTAAAGGAATGCTAGATGGCCCATATATAGGTGGAGCGGCACATGCTTTTAGTATGCTTATGGAAGTGCGTGCGCGGCCGTCTTGCTTGTCTGCTCCATTCTTGTTGGTCACAATTACTGACTCGAATTATTGGCCCAAGTTTATAAGAGTTTACAATTTCAGAGGTCGTAAGTTCGACGAGAAATACCTGCACAAAACTGATACCAGATTAATAGCACACGATATGGAATGAAATAAACAACATCAACAGCCTGCCTGTCGGACTTTACAACAGCAAATAAACAAAATAGAGTTTTGGTGTACATTTAACAAATTAGATATGAATGTATCGAAATGTATGGTAGTAACGTATACGCGTAAAATAAATTCTATAAATTTTTTGCATACCTTCAATGACACGGAGTTGTCAAAAACCCAGTCAACAAAGGACTTAGGAGTATTATTTGACTCTAAATTGGAATTTGGAGAGCATACTAACTCATCTACAAACTTGGCATTAAAATTACTAATCTTAAAATGTATTTCTCAATAGTGCAATCAAAACTTGAGAATGATGCAATAATTTAGAATTCAATTTATAACGTTTATTTACAAGCAACAGAGAGAATTCAATGAAAATTCATGAAGTATTTAGCCTTCAGAATTGACTCGAACAATTCAGAGCAGGAATATCTAAAAGATTTGCTATTGAGAAGATTACAAATGAGATCTTTATAAAATAAAAGGACCCCCATTACATTAGTATTTCTGTACAAGTTATTTAACAGTTTCATTGACTGTCCAACACTATTATCAAAAATTAATTTTAAAATTCCGAGGTTAGGAGCACGTCAAAATGTTCCACTCTATTGTCCCGCCATCCGTACAAAAATCTGCTATTTACTTTATGATGATGAAATTGCAAATAGCCTTCCCTCAGTGCAAGATAGATTTCAACAGTGAAATGCAAAATATTCTAGAAAAACAATGGCGATTCTACAAAATATTAGTACTTATTTCCTTTACTTGGATAGTGGATAATGGATTTTGTCTGACATATTTTTCAGGGGTGTTGGTTGATTAATAGAGTTGTTTTTCTTGGATACCCAGAACCCACTGTCCCACTCGCAGGTCATGAATTTCTATTCACTTTCGGTTTAATTTTTTCCCCTGTATTTATATGTGAGGAGGTAGGCAGCACTTGGTGCCCTAAGAAGATGCTTTCGTTGGAACGGTCACCCATCCAACTACTAAACGCGCCTTACGTTGCTTTACATCGCATATCGAAGTATGTACATAGTAAAGACGCAACCACGCTCGCCCCTTATGTGCTGATTGAAAGCCATCAAACGAGCAGGATCGAAGCACCACTGCGGTTGAAGAAAAGCTCACTCATCTGGTACACTGATGGATCTAAGAAAGCTCAAGGGGTAGGTGTGAGCGTAGCAGGACCTAAATGCACACAATCTAGAGCCCTTGGCAACACCCCAACCATCTTTCAGGCAGAAATTTATGCTATAGATCTGTGTTCAAGAATGCCTAAATAAAGGCATATACTTTCACGTAGCCAGGCAGCATTAAAGGCTCTAATAATAATAATAATAATATTTATTTTCCTTTCAGACACAGTACATTATTTATAGGAATCGTCTAATATGCTTATTACATAAGTTATGAAAAACTCATTCATAGTGTAATAACACTGGTGTATTAAAAACGTTTTTAAACATTTTTAAAATGGTTGAGGTCTTTCAATTGCTTTAAGTCATCAGGCAAATGATTTGCATTGAGACCTATATAAGTAGGCGAATTTGTTGTTATCTTATACTTACAAAAAGGTATGTGAACATTTTTTGCTTGCCTTGTGTTGATATCGTGGTAGTCTTTATTTGTAGTGAACTTTTGTTTGTTAATAAAAACGTATATACATAATTCGAAAATAAATCTTTTCGTATTATTATTACCTATATAGTAATGCACGTTTAATAATGGAAATATTGTAAAAATATATATACTCTTCGAATTAGCATTTTGACAAAAGAAAATGTTTCTAGGTATAAGCCAAATCCAGGATGTTCAGAACGTAGGATTATAGGGTTTCTTAAGCTTTAACTTTTTTGCATGGCAAAATTTTTTATTAAACAATTAAGGTCTGAGAAAATGGTTTTTTCGAGTTTTAGAAAAAACTGTTGATTTTAGGAAAAAAGTGTTTCTTAAAAGTTGTGCGCCTTAAAAAAACTACAAAGCGAAGCTCTTGTAGCATAGAAATGGCACTCAAAATCGGGAGACATATTGTCGAATAGTTTTTGCATACTTAATTTGTCAATAACTTTTTGACTTTTTTTAATGCTTATTTCTCAATATGGTGGTTCTATAGCAATCTGCGGATGCACAAATTAAAGCTCATGATTTATACTATCAATGTTAAAAAAAGAAACAAATGAAGTATTGGTTTCAAATTGTTGAAAACAGTAATCAAAGTTAGCATTAATTTTTTTTTTTATAAACAAATAGAATGTCTCTTCGGCGATGCATGGTATCGAAATGACAAAAGCATCTGATAGCTGACATTTTTTCACAAATTAAAAAAAAATCTTTACGACCAATAGAAGCAGATAAAGTTTTTTTTAAAAAAATCGCTGTGGAGTTGTTTAGTAATGTTAACGAATGATTTTAGCTGGAATCTACAGGAAAATATTCAAAGAATCCAATGCAAAAGTTTTCGACTCGATTATTTAAAAATTGATGATGTGGTAATTGTTTAAAATTACCGTTGCTCCGATAGTCAGTGTGGTGGGGGAAGTCAGCCACGCACGGTCAAAAACGAGGCTCGTGCACTTTAAATTCGTTTCGCTGGAAAAACTTGTATTTTCTCACCAAATATTGAACCTTAATTTTTTTTTTAAGTTGGGATATCTCGACGAAATATGAATAATGGAATGTATAATTTCTTTAAAAAATTAGTTATACACTTGGTAATTTAACGAAAATTCGCATTTCCGTATATCTCACCTACCTACCTCGTACACCTCAGAAGTATGATGAAAATCCGTTGGTTTCATCACATATCAAACGTGGAAGTACTCAGGAGAGCAAACAGCCTTCCAATTGAGGTGCTTATTTCAAGAGCACGCCTAAGATGGGCAGGTCATGTTCATCGTATGCATGATAACCGCCTTCCTAAATGTACACTTTATGGTGAATTGCTAAGCGGTAGAAGAAGGCGTGGTGGTCAACGAAAGAGGTTCAAAGACGCTCTCCATGAAAATCTAAAATCCTGCGGTATTGCAGACGAGCAATGGGAACAACTTGCAGCGGACAGAACCGAATGGCGAGGGGTTGTGGCCAGCTATCAAGGAAATGTTGCTGCAAGAAGGCCGAATCCAAGACCTAACCAGGTCTATGTTTGTCCTGACTGCGGTCGACATGTGCTCTCCCGAATTGGCCTCTATAGCCATAGTCGTGTGCACCGTAGATGAATGGGAATTACAATAGACTACACCTTTTACTTGTTTTTTATTGTACACAATTTATCGACTGTAACATTTTTATACTCGGACTCGAGTAACGGCTAATAATAGTAATAAAAATAATTAAGCAATGAAACGATATTCAGGAATGTTCAAAATGATAGGTGAGAAATAACACCACCATCGTGATCCCTGCCCTTGAAAACCCATCAAAAACTTTGTCGAGTTCGTATTTTCTTATTTTTTGGGATATTGCTATTAGGGGCGGGGGGTAGGTTCAACCACTGGGGGTTGTTCCGGAGCAATCTAATGTAAATGAACTGAATTTATTATTATTCCCCAAAAAAACCCGATCCAACGACCCCTCGCAAGCCCAAGACGCCGGAAATTGGGGTGGTTTTTCTTTGATAGGGTAGTACGCAAGGGTTTCAGAACTGAACACCATCACCACCGTTTTTCTCACCCTCGAAAACAGAGGGGAAATGTATTGCAAAATATCCTACAAACTTTTGATGTTTTGGCCTTTTTTGTACCTTGTCAAATGGACTAATACCCCAATTTAAATAAAGAAAAGAGGGTTCTAGGTTCAATATTTGCCGAGAAAATACAAATTTTTCCGTCGAAAAGAATCTGAAGCACCCGAGAGTCGTTTTCGGTCATGCATGATTGATTTTCCTCTCCATCTCTCCCACACTGACTATCGGAGCACCTGAAAATTTAAATAAATGCCACATCAACAGTTTGCATTGGATTCCTTGAATATTCCCCTGTAGATTCCAGCTAAAATCATTCCTTAATGTTAATAAACAGCGATTTAAAAAAAAGAAATGTCTCTCAGCTTCTATTGGTCGTAAAGACATTTTTTTTGTGAATCTGTGAAAAAATGTCAGCTATCAGATGCTTTTGTCAGCGTTTCGATACCATGCATCGCCGAGGAGATATTCTATTTGTTTGCAATGAAAAAATTAATGCTAACTTTAATAAGTCTGGCCGATAGCTCACATTGGTTAAGGTGCGAGGTGGCAATCGCGATTAATCATTCGTGCCACAGGGTTCGAATCCCGGCTCTGGCACTGTCGGAGGAAATGGTTGTGTGTCTGCGCTTTTTCAATGTGTAACCCCCTTCCGCACAAGCCTCTGGTTTCTCGAATTGGGGGTTGTCTAATTTCTATGGTGATTATTTATTTATAATTGTTTTCAACAATTTAAAACCAATACTTCATTTGGTTCCATTTTGATAACAATAGTATAAATCGTGAACTTTAATATGCGCATCCACAGATTGCTGTAGAACCACCATATCGCTAAGAAATAAGCGTTAAAAAAGTCAAAAAGTTATTAATAAATTGATTGTATAAAAACTATTCGACCTTATGGCTCCCAATTTCGCATGCCTTTTCTATGCTACAAGAGTCTTCTTTTCCTGTGATAAGAAGTATATGTTTTTCTATTGTTTATTAACAATTGAAAAACCAGCCATTTTAGCATGTTTTTTGCAGTAACTCGTACACAAATTAACTGACTTTTATGAACTAGGTCTCATTTTGTAGGTATTTTCAAAGCGCACACTTTTTTCTAAAATCAATAGTTTTTCTAAGACTCGAAAAAACCATTTTCTTACCTTAATTGTTTAATAAAAAATTTTGCCACGCAAAAAATTTAAGCCTAAAAAACTCTACATCATCATGAACATCCTCGATTCGGCTTATATATAAAAGCATTTTTTGTCAAAATCACCTCATTTTCATACTAATTCGACTGGAGTAATATGTATGTTAGGATTTCCTATTTCAAATAAATTACTTACTTACTTCTGAACTATACAAGGTTGTGTGGGACAAAACGACTGTAGGACTTGAGTTTGAATCTCAGCAGCAGCAGATGGCAATGTCTTAAGGAATGGTCTTAGGTATAGTCAGGTACAGTTCTGCTGGGCAGTCAAAAAACGCTACAAAAACTTTATGACCCTATTAAAATACCATTACTCTCTGTACTATATCGCTGGCAAATTGAACCACTTATCTTTATAAGCTTTTAATATACGTAGGCTTGTTTGATGATACTGTACGGACTGATTCGCCGGCGTTAATAATTAGCTCGTAAACCTTTTGTTGTATTTTTGGACTGCCCAGCAAAACTGTATTCGACTATAATTGTTTGTACATAAATAAAGCTATTTAAAAAAAAAACATTCCATTTTGACATACCGATTAGACTAAATAAGTATTATTTTTTAAACATTTATTTAATGATGATCTATTTCCACGACTGTGAGACAAGGGACTGACAGCTTTGCATTCCCCTCCAAAAGATGGCACATCCATCACATAATCTCCTAAGATGACATAGCTTCTGCGTATACAGCCACTAGAAGATGGGGCGAGGACACTGATTTTCTTGAAACGGGAACCCATCCAAGTACTAACCATGCTTAACGTTGGTTTACATTCATATCAAAATGTGTGCTTGCCCAAGTAAAAGAAAAAAAAATGGGCATTTAGGAGGTGGATAAAAACAATGATTTTTATTGAGAATTTATATTAAGTCAAATCCAAAAACATTATTTATATTACAGGGAAGTCCTATGTACAAAAAGCTAAATATTATGTAATTGAATGATTCTAAAACAAAACTATCTATGCTAAAAACACATTATAAAAGAAAAAATGAATAACACGCTTATCCTAAAACTAATACAATACTGAAAATTGGCCAGGAAACTTTTGCACTGTATCGTTTAATAGCATGATCTGAACTTTACAAGAGATAACTTCTCACTATTGGTGCAAAATAGGAACCATTTTTCAAACTAGACAGATTATTTGTAGTCTACGAATTTGCTAGCCAATTTTACAGATAAGCCTACAATTATCCCCAAAAATATACAAAAAATTAATCGACACTAATCCAGTTATTCAAAAGTACAATATTTACATACGATTAAATTAGATTAAATAAGTTATAATCTCCTGAATTTGTCAAATTCAGTAGACATAAAGGCATTTGAGTCAAGTCATTAGTGCTAAAACAAAATAACTCGGACATTTTCAGCAAAACCAATATAATCATGCGAATAAATGCTAGTTTATTGATTGTCGATATTGTTTTTTATAAAGAATTAACATCCAAAAATGATGAAAAATAAGCAATTCACACATTTTGACCTTCACGAGAACCTTCTAAATAAAGTAAGCACACAATGTTCTTGCTGCAATTGCAGGACATGATTCTGTTGCATATTGAAAACTGCAAGGCAGAGCTATTTTCATCTTTATCCACTACTTGGCAAAATATTAATATAGCAGCAGTACCTCAACAGATCTTTTTTGTATTGAATAATTTACAGTGAAATAGAAAATATAAGTCGTAAATAACTGGTCTTGCAAAAGTATTCAAAGCTCAATTCTTTGTGAACAGCTACTTTCCTAATAATATACGCCAGAGAATACTGAACAACGTATGGTAATGCACACAGGATGATCAATGTAAAGCGGACAGAAACTGGATTTTTTTGGTCCTGTTAAGATAAAATAATATTTAGAAAGTAACATCCTTTGATGTAGATTTCTGATCCGAGAAAACAGTGAATATATCTCAAATGTACAAGGAGCGATCAAAAAGACCTGTTCTGGTAGTGGTCTCGGAAGTTTCGTTGTCTGGCTTTAAATAGCAGTTGGTTAAACTTATGCAAGTAATCCCATACGTTTTGTAAATTCTGGTTTGACAACCTCAAAGCAAATGAAGATACTGAGTAATATTTATTTATATCGTTGAAAAAAAAAGTATTAGAATCTGCAGAGAAGTGAAATCCCCACCAAACCAGAATTCAGGTGATGTAGCACGATCGACTTCACTCATGTACAGGGTGTCAAAATTTTAAAAAGCTATCTTTTGATCATACCTCGTATATTTCAAGACCAGTTGCTCTCATTGGTGGTAACGTGCCTATTCTCCTTTTGGTAATTCAATATCGAACGTGACAAATAGCTAAACGTCATCTATGGGAAGTGTCGATATATTTTTTTAGCCTGTATTGCATCATGCAACATTCTACAGAATGTTGCCAAAAAAAAAAAAAATGAATTTTGATTACTGTGATCCTGGTCACAATACTGAAATGCATTTATAGTACGACAAAGTGTTATATTGTTTATAAAAGTCTACCTTGTGGTGTTCATGTGCAACAATCCGGAATTTTGTGCTATGTATATCATGGTTTTCTGGTTCTGCGATAGTCAAAATGGTTGGTGCTGAGAAGCAGAGGAGTTGCATAAAATTTAGCTTCAAGCTCAACAAAACTGTGGCGGAATGTTAAAAGTTGCTTTTGGTGGCCAAGTATTAAGCTAAGCAAGAACACTTGAGTGGCATAAGCATTTTAAAAAGGCCCAGGGAAGATGATGATGGCTGTTATCAAGGTATACTTACGGAAACAATTGCATAAGTGCAGAAAATCATCTTTGAAGACAGAAGGCTGACAATCTATGATGACTGTGACGGAATTGTGCGTGAAGGAGCACAAGCTTAAGAGGCTGCAGTGCCCTTGGAGTCTTGTCCACCCATGAGCCTCGAGATGAAAAAAAAATTGTGCACAAAGAGTTTGCTTTATCTGATTGGTCAGTCAGAGAGTTCCACCAAGATGTTTTGAGAAAGCTAAGAGAGGCTGTGATACACAAAGGGATTTAAATGTGGAACGGCAAATATGACGAGCATACATACAACTGTCTCGTTGAAAACCACCCTTATTCGGATTCGGTTTCCCTAGATATATATCTCCGAAACGAAACGATTGTTGAAAGGACATTTTGATTCAATCGCAGAGATCCAAATGGAATTGTAACAGGTAATGAACGTGCTATCATCAGAAAACCTCTTCAGAATCTTATGCAACCTGAAGGTGATTGTTTTGAAGGCAACTGAAACAATGATCAATGACAATTTTTGTTTATAGGATTCTGGACATATTTGCTTTTAAAAATGTAAAACTGAAATGTGACCGTTACCGTTTTTTAATGTTCTATTGTACCGAGATATTCTCAAAAAAATTTAAATTTTGTACCATAAATATTGCAATTGTAATATTTAAACCCAGTTAAAGTACAGCAGTACTTTTGTTCAGGGAGCATGGAAAAACAAACAAATGCATACACGTAAATATACGTGAAATTTGTCTTTATAAAAACGATGGAAAGGTCTACCATAATAGCGACAAATTTACGCCTATGAATCGTTCGTATGCGACACAAATTTTCTGTCCTTGAAACAAATTATTAGTATAACTTGGGTACTGATTTTGGAACTTTATAACCCACTTAAATGAATATCGAACAAAATAAAAAATTGAAATCAGGTAAAAATGACATTGATGAGCATTACAAACAACAAAAATTTACAAGAGTTTTTTAAATTGTTTCAAATGGCGTCAAATTGGTTGGTGAATTATCTGTTGAAAAAACATATCATATAATCATCAACAGTGAAACCTCTTCGGAAAAATGCTCTGATAATTTTATGTTATCAATTTAGGTATCATCACATCTTTAAATGCAGTCGTCAATATTAAAAAAACCTACCAACAAGCTATAGGTTGTGAATTCATTTCATTTGAAAGCATTAATTAATAACTTTAAATATCCATAATTAAATATACCAACTTCTCAAATTTTGGCAAAATCAACGAGTTACAATCAATTTCCTACCAAGACTATCTAACATAAATAATGTTTATACAATGGGTCAATGATAAAAAAAGATGATGATCATAATATAAACGTTAATAACCGCACTGACAAGAATAGCAGTACTATACGATGAGTTTATTGATTATGGATATTGTACCTAATGAACTAACAACCGAAAATCATGATTCTAATTTTTTTTTTGTAAACATGAACCTATTCTGTCAGATTTGCTAAGCAAAATAATTAATTGAAATTTTATCCCTATAAATTTTTGGTGTCCTCATTTTGACAGCCTCGAAACAAATAAAGATACTGAATATTTATTTAGTTGAAAAAACGACCATAATCTGCAAAAAAAGAAAAACGTATATTGAACGTAAAAAAATAGCTAAAAGTCATCAATGTGAAGTTCTTTACTTTGTATTTCATTGTCTAGGTTAATTTTCTTGCAGAATGTCAAAAAAATTGGAGTTATGAAATTTCATTATTGTAACCTTAGCCAAGACAGTTAAATGCAGTTATATTATGACGAAGTGTTATTATTTTGTTCATAAAACAGTCTGCCTTGCGATGTTGCTTTCATTTAAAGTCGTTGTTTGAAAGAAAAACAACACATAACCCTACTTTAGATCCTTACGAGAAACGTGCCGATGCCCTATTGTGGTTTCGTGATAAATCAAACTGTCTGACGGTGTTGCATAAAATTTCGCTTCCAGCTCAACAAAACTGTGGCAGAATATTAAATGATGCTTTTGGTGGCAAAGCTTTAAGCTAAGCAAGAACACCTGAGTGGCATAAGTGTTTTAAGAGGAGCCAGGAATCTGCCAAAGATGGCGATGACTGTCATAGAGGTAATTACAGAAACAATGGTAAAAGTTCAGAAAACCATCTTCGAAGACAAAATGCTGACCTCCTATGACGACTGTGCATGGGGAGAGCACGAGTCCAGAAAACTGCAGCGCTTTTAGAGTTTTCTCCCACCTGAGAGCACCGTGATGAAAAAATCTGGTGGGTCAGTCGATACAGAGTTCTATCAAGGTGTTTTGAGAAAACCAAGGGGCAATGTAACACGCAAAGGGTTTGAAAAGTGGAACGGCAAATACTGGTTACACCATGATAAATTTTACACATAATTTTCTCCTTGAGAACCATCTTTATCCATCCCACCACCATCGTTATTTACCAGATCTGAGATCTGTTATCCCCATGACATCAACCTGCCCTATTGTAGTTCTGCGATAGTCAAATTGTCTGATGCTATGTTGTGTAGAATTTTGCTTTCAGTTCAACAAAACTGCGGCGGAACGTTAATTGATGCGTTTGGTGGCAAGCTTTAAGCTAAGCAAGAACATTTGAGCGTCATAAGCGTTTTAAGAGGCAGCAGGAATCTGCTGAAGATAGTGATGACTGTCATAGAGGTAATTACAGAAACAATGGTAAAAGTGCAGAAAACCATCTTCGAAGACAAAACACTGACCTCCTATGACGATTGTGCATCAAGAGAACACAAGTTGAGAAAACTGCAGTGCCTCAGAGTTTTTTCCCACCCGAGAGCCCTGGGATGAAAAATCTGGTTGATCAGTCGATAGGAGTTCTATCAAGATGTTTTGATTTTGACAAAGCCAAGGGACAATGTAACACAAAGTGTTTAAAAAGTGGAACAGCGAATACTGGGTACACCATGATAAGCCTACACATAATTCTCTCCTTGAGAACCACCTTTTAGTCCATTGAAGGAGTCGAATGAACTACCGAATGTTTGCGACTAGGACGAAAGTGGTGAATCGATTCCCGGAGGCAAACCAATTTTTCCACCTCGGCAACCCCTCAAATTGGCCAAAAACCACCCTCAATGTCCCCCTTTTCTGCGAACATGTTTATTTCCTCCAGTTTTTCGACTAATTGTTGTTCCCTCGAAGGATTTGACCTCAGGCACCCCTACCATAGGCGTCCACCCCTGGAGGGGGTTGGAAAATTGATATTTTACAGGCGTTTCTTTGAATAAGATGGTAGGTGGCCAGGGTTGTGTAACTGCCCCCTTGAGTTGTTTTCGCCCCTCAAAGGAGTGGAATTATTTTTTAATATCTTGTACTAGGCACCTCTTTGAGGTAGGTGACCAGGATTGTGTAACCACCCACAGGGGGTCGTTTTCACCCCTCAATTTACAAAAGCACTTTAATAAACATATTTTTTATACTATTTTTCAATTATAGATGGAAAAAAATTTTCACCCCCTTGAAGGGTGTTACAAAATATTATAAAAAACTCCCGGGGGTGGTTACACAATCCTGATCACCTACCATCTTATGCAAAGAAACGGATCCCTGAAAAATGTCAATTTTTTTCTCACAAAAAAAAATCAATTTTCCAATCCCCTACAGGGGTGGAAGCCTGGACTATAGGTGGCTTAGGTCAAATCCCTCGAGGGACCTTCCGTTCTACTCGAAGAAACAGCAATTAGTCGAAAAACTGGGGAAAATAAACGGGTTCACGGAAAAGAGGACTTTGGGGGTGGTTTGTGGCCAATTTGAGGGGGTTGCCAAGGTGGAAAAATTAGTTTGACTCCGGGAATCGATTCAGCACCCTCAAAAACGGGGGGGATATTATCTAGTCCCAGTCGCAAGCATTCGGTAATTTCGTCATAAATCCCAACTCTTTAAATGGACTATTTCCCACCATCACTATTACCAGATCGGACTCTCAATGACATCAGCCTCTCAAATGAAGCAATTTTTGAAACGGTGACATTTTGGTTTAATCGTAGATATCTAAATGGACGTGCAACAGGTGGCAAACGTGCTTTCATCAGAAAACCTCATTGAAATCATCCGCAAGCTGAAGGTGATTAAAACAAGGATTAAGAATAAAAATAATTTTTGTTTATAGGACAAGTCTCTGAATTTTTGAGTAGCATGTACATCTGGACATATTTGCTTTTAAAAAATTAAAATTTGACTGTCACTTTCTATTGCTTTTCAGAATTGCAAAATAATCTCAAAAAATTTGAAATTTCGAAACATAAATATTGCAATTGCAGTATTTAAACACAGTTAAAGTACACAGCAGTACTTTTGTTCGGTGAGCGTGGAAAAAACAAATGCATAGATGCAAGTAAATATACGTGGAAGTTGTTGTCTATATAAAAACGATGACGGAAGGGTCCACCATAATAGCGACAAATTTGCACCTATGAATTGTTCGCATGTGGCAAGTGGGGTAATTATTTGCTGGAATAACTTTTGACAAATTTACTTACAACGCACTGAACCAAATAACGAAAGGCATCACATAAACAACAAAAATTTGCAACGCGCAAACTCTTTCAAATGGTGTCAAATTGATTACCAAATTAGAAACTACTGGTGTGGTCACATCATTAAATGCAGTCGTCAATGTTAAAAAACCTACCAACATGCTGTAGGTTGTGAATTCCTTTCATTTGAAAATTAACTTTCAATATTTCCGATTAAAAGCATGCCAACTTCACGAATATTGGCAAAATCAATAAGTTATAGTTTCCTATCAAGACATCGAAATCGCCACTTCCTATACTATCTATCATAAATAATGATTATACAATGAGTCAATGATAAATAGATAATGCATGATGATCACAACATAAATGTTAGTAAGTGCAGTGACAAAAATAGCAGTACTATCCTAACGTTATATGAGAAAGACATATAATTTAACATCTTTACTTTACACATTTATTATGTCAGTCGAGAACTATCTTAAAAAAATAATATAAAATATAAAAGACTTGGCTAACAATATAAATCTAAAACGCTAAGAGAAAAAAAATCAGTAAAACAATCACTTAAAAATCTATTAAATAATTAACTGCACTAATATAATAATTCACAAATATTAACAAGGGCTTGATTTCAAACAATCAAGTGACTAAAACAAATATTCTACATAAGTTACGCGTTTATACCCCCTACAGCACCCTCTGCATTCTCTTGCTGTGGTGCGGGTGCGTCATCAGTCGAAATCCACTCTGCGAAACCGTTATCTACCAAATGTTGATTCAGGAATACTACAGACTGTGAACAATACAGAAATGTTATTAACAGAAATAGAGTTATATACACTGAGCATCATATAAATATGGTACACTTCGAATTTATCAATGTAAGTCAAGCTCAACTTGTCAATTGAAAACATACGCACGGGGCGCCTCTGATTTGGCAGCTAAAAACACCGAGCACGGCAAATTAGTATGCTTAATCTAATCAAAATATTGTTATGTGGTCTAATGGAGAGTGGTTTAATCGATCCCAGGTAGCAGAGTGAAAGGAAGTCGCCTAGTTGGCTACCAGTAAAACGGCGCCATCTCTGGGCTAACTGGCGAACTACCATTACCATGGATGAATGGATAGAAAATGGTAGAAAGATCTGGGATGACATTAGAAGGATTAAGAAGATGTCCCAAACGATCTGGAGTGAAATAGAACAAGCGCCACAGATATATAAGACACGGATCCAACACACGGAGTTCAGTTATGTATTAGAGAAGCGATCAGACAAGATCAAAGACAGCAATAACTTGTGAATTATAGTAGTGAGACTATAGTAGATTGAAGTTATAACTGGTGTGTTATTGTAAGGACTTAGTATTGTAATTTAGTGGTTAATAAATCACTAATGGTTAGTGACAATTCTTGTTGCAATTATTGAACCTATGTTTCAAAGTGTTTATTACAGGGTGTAAACACTCCTCGAGGAAGAATTTAACACATTCACTGTTGCCGGCCACCTATGGGGACGCTCGGCTCTATCTGCCTGTGACACCGACCACTTACGTGGCCAGTTAACGCACTTTTTTTTTTTAGAAAAAAACTGGTCATATTTAGGGCAGCGTTTGTTGTCTTATACAGTTTTATAGTAATAGTGGAGTATTTCAGTTTGCTTTAGACCATTACTACATACAAATAAAGAGTCCACAAGATGAAGCAGGGCCGTCGCAGTCAAAACGGGCACACTTGCTAAGAACTGGCCGTGATATATTCCCTCAAAATAAATAAAATTATTATGATGGTATCTGGGACCGCACATGTATTTTCAAGGCGGCAGTGAATGTGTTAAAAAACACTAAACAAACATTTGTTGACAAAACGCTTGCAAATTTTGGTAGTTGATGCAGGAAAAGGGAGCTAAGCAAAGAAACCCACTTGGGGCCATCCATAAATGGGGTCACACCAATTTTTGAGACTTTAGACACCCTCCCCCCCTTGTCACATTTTGTCACGCTGAGCTAGAACCCCCAAAAAAATTACGACACACCTACAGAGACCCCTCCCCATATTTTTCTTTTTGATTCCGTTATTTATTATCATTCATGATATTTTCATTATACAAAACATTTATAACCACATAATTGTTCATCGTATGAAATATAAATTGCTGTAATTCAGCCAGTCGAAACTCAGAGATTTTCTCTAGCACTTTTCGATCAAACTCACTTCGATCTTTGAACTTTTCTTTCAGCATATTCCACAACACCACTACCTCTGCTTGCACAATATTTTTTTTTCGGCCACTGTGCCTCTTTACCGCAGCCTCAAACAATTTTTCAAAAAGTTTGCCTCTTTGCAGCGGCATTGTTTGCGGCTTAAATTTGGAAAAGAGTTCGTTAAAACACTAAACAAATAAATATGGTAATGTATGCCTCTTGAAATATTAATGTTTGTATTTTAAATGCTGTGATAAGAATGAAGTTAAAATCCAGAGTGTGGCCATAAAGTATAGAGAATGTTGCTTGATGTTGCGCACACAGGTGTCATGTGTTTATTCACTTAGGTGCCAAATAAAAGTGTAGATTACTTTATCGAATGCAATAAAGGTACGGATACTCAAAAAATGATACAAAAACTACAAGCTCGTCAAATCACTCGGTGACTGTGGTGTCATTAAACAAGTCAACATACGTAAAAACCTATGAAGTTATTTATGACTCAATTTGCCGGCCGCAGTACTCGCACTAGTACAGAATCATAATTCAAACATTCAAATGCATTAGAATGTATATGAGAGATTTAAAAATATTGTTTTTGGTAAATAGATATTTGATACTGTTTCTGATAAATTCAACAATCTTAAACCTGTTTTGCTTGTGTCAAGATAGGAATATATTATATATTGGTGAAGCAATGATTATAATTTTGATACTCTAAATTAAAATTAATATTCGATTTAAATATTTCACAATTACCTTTACGATTATTAATAGTATTTTAATGAAGTCGTAAAGTATTTATATCGTTTTTTGAGTGCCGCAAAGCGTTGCATTGAACTATAGACATTTGTGATTTTTAAAATTGTAATCTTTAAACAGATTTGAATAAATTTATTATTATTTGTGACACTCACATAGTGCCGTTTATTTACGTGACGAAGTGTGATGTCTATTTTACATTTTTAGTATCGATTTTTAACAGGGCTGTCAAACTGACAGATGTAGAGTGCCAATAAAAAGTGTTTATTACAATATGTTTCTTTTGTTGATTCGTTCACCGTTTGTTACGTCACACTGAGTCAGACCCCCTCCCTCCCCCTTATTACATTTAGTCACGTAATTACGGACCCCCCCCCTGGAGTGTGACGTCACTTATAGATGGCCCCCTTCAGACAACTACTGCAGGGCATTCCAGATGCCAGTATAAAATTTAAAAAACTGAGCTTGAGGTTATTTCGAATTTTTTAAATAGGTTCTGGAAGGGGCAATGAAGAGGAATTTAGAAACAAATATAAACGAAGAAGGAGACAGGAAGGAACCAAAGATTTAATTAAGTTTCAATAATAGAAAAGTTGAATAGAAGAAATTGTGGTAGAGAGAAGGTTCGTTAGAGAGATTTGCGGAAAATGGACAGCACCTGGTATGGTAATGTGTGTTTGATCCAAAAGGGGTCATTCCAATTCGTCTAATATTGCAGGTTATAAATTGTTCAAGTATTCACTCGACTCTAAATCAGCTGTACTTCACTTTGATTTAAAAGATCTTTTGTGAATTACCCTCAAACTAATTGTTGCCCAGGATTTCAAGACTTTTTACAAAGCTTGTAATTTTTCTGGGACCTTGTTATTTGCCGGTTGCTATATTACCAGGATAATTTTAGACTCGGTATAAAACCTTAGAGCCTTTATAGCCGCCTGGCTATGTGAAAGTATAGGCCTTCCCTGCCAAAAATGACTCATAGAAATTTTGAACTTTATTAGTTTATAATAGGATTTGGTTTTGGTTCAATCGTAGGGATCCAAATGGAATTGCAACAGACAACGCAGAACATTTATGGACTCTTATTGAGGAACTGTGGGAGTCTGAGTAAAGATCAAAATTTACCAACAAACTTAATTAACTCGATGCCAAACAGATTACATAAAGTCTTAGATATCAATGGAGCTATAACTAGTTACTAACTTTCATGTTACGTAATTTATCTTGATGTTTTAACAAATTAAAATTGTTTCGTTTAACCAGCTTTCGTAATATTTGGGTTGTACCACGTTTATATGCTGTGCAGTGTACAGTATGTGCGTGAATTGATTGTTTTTGGCGATAACTTTTGAAGGGAAATTTTATTGTTGATTTTTATGTAATTTGACCACCTGTTTGCGGAAAAAATATTTTTACAAAAAGTGAACGAAATTTACAAAGTTACAATAGTGGGGTAAATCTGCCAGATTTTCCATAATTGATAAGAAGAATCTTTTTTAAGGCAGGCTAATTTTTCTTTATCTTGTAAACATCAAAGAGCATAAAAAACTGCATTTTCCGGTTCTGGAATGTTCCGCGAGTCCCCCCACGCACGTTTTTCTGACAATATAGCTGAATTCTGCCGTTTTCTATGATGATTTTTGAAATATCTCAGCTTCTATTGGACAGGTTGACCTAAACCAAACGGCAAATTCTTTGTAACAAAATTGTCTAAGATCCTGATAGGTTTCAAGTTTAAATTCAAACAGCATAACCTTAAAATCACCTAAAAATGCTAATTTATATTTTTATCAAGAACTCTTAAGGGAATGAAGAAAATTTATCGAAATTTCGGGAAATAACGTAGCTTGTGGTTAATATCAAAACAATATATAGAATTGTTAAAAAACGCATTTTACTTCAAAAATTGGGGACACTGGTACTATTTGGGCAAATCATCATAGGAATTTGACGGTGGAGACTATTTTTTTACATAACATCAAAAAATGACAAAAACTTCGATTCTTCGATATTTCTTACGAAAATTTTATTTTCTCAATTTTTTTCATATCAAATCATAAATGTACATATTTTTAACACATCTTTTTACAAAAAAATTTATATAAAGCAAAATTTTGAGGTTATAATGGGTGGCTACGAATTTTTAAATTTGAGAAGATCAAAATGCTCTACAACCTAAAAATATCCCAAAGTTCATTCACATGCGAAATAGAATGGATTTCATTTCAAAATAAACTAAAAATATAATACTGGGTGACAACGGATCATGGTAAACCTCCCTTTTTTTCTTTATTTCATATATTATAACAGAATGAAGCTTGGTAGATGTATTATGTAACCAAGAAGGCACTTTGTGGCATAACTGTCTTTTTTTTCCTCTTCCGATTTCACAAGAAATGACCCCAACTTTTGATTTTTAAATGAAACGCCCTGTATATTATTACATTTTTGGTAAAACTCTGAGTACGGTGATACTACATAAGAGACATTTCGACTATATGAAAAAAATTTGACTAGAGATTTGTTGGTGAATCTAGAGTGCCGTGACCAGAAAAATTTTAGAATGTGTATTTCATGGGACATCAAATTCGGCCTGAACAGTTTTTTTTTTAACAAAACTTAATTTTTTCAAATGGTACCATAAATCAAATCGAACATAAAAATTTGAGAATGTGTATTTCATGGGACATCAAATTCGGCCTGAACAGTTTTTTAACAAAACTTAATTTTTTCAAATGGTACCATAAATCAAATCGAGCAAAAAAATTTTGAGAATGTGTATTTCGTGGGACATCAAATTTGGCCTGAACAGTTTTTTAACAAAACTTAATTTTTTCAAATGGTACCATAATGGTAGAGTACTACCATTATATAGGGGATGTTCTAAGGAATTCGTGGATATGACCAAAAGCAATTTTTTCTGGCCATGCCAGAATAAATTACGAGTCAAATTATTTTCAAGGAGTCGAAATGCAATTTATGGGGTATCACCGTACTCATTTTTCAAGGATTCCAAAAATATAAATAGTATATAAGGAGTTCCATTTAAAAATCAAAAGTTGGGGACACTTCCGGTGAAACCAGATGGAATTAAAAAATTACAGTTGTCACAAAGTATCTTCTTCATCTACCAAGTTTCATTCTGATATTCATAAAAATAAGGAAAAAAAAAAGGGGAGTCTACCATGATCCGTTGACACCCAGTATAATAACATACAGATTCGTCAAAAGTAGTTTTATATTTGTACAATAATGTATGATTGCAAGAAACAAAACATAAGTGAACGAAAGAAGGTGCTGGAGACCTAGTCCATCTATTACATCGCTTACGTGAAAGCAAGACAGATGATTATTATATTATGAATGTATAAATAAAAGTTTCTTGACCTCCTGTCTCACTGCAAATGCATTCTACTATAATGTTTGCAGCGAAAAAACAGCATTGATACATGTCAGTGATAAAAATAAGATTTCACGAAGTGTGGAACGTGCTGAGAGTAGTATATCCGACCTTCTGTTCCTAATTTTTGTTTTCTTTGTCGCACTCGTTTACTTCAGGATATATAAAAGTACTTTTGTCAAATCTGTATATAAACTTTGTACAATAAATCACTATTTAAGTTAATTATCATAATACACTCAATCAAGGTAAAAACTCGGCACCAGGGCATGATTATATAACAAGATCTCTATTGAAACAACTTGACAACAAAATACATGTTTATAATAAAAATTTACGAATATTGTTTAAAACACAGCTACTTCCCAAATGAACGGAAAACAGGAATTATTGTTACAATTCCTAAACCTAATTCAGATCACTCAAGAGTCAGCAACTACAGACCGATAACCTTACTTCCTGTGCTAGGCAAAAACTTAGAAAAAATTATTAAGAACAGATTAGAAAAATCTATAGGGCATAAAATTCCTGGATACCAGTTCGGATTCAGAGACCACCGATCAACAATACATCCACTCACTATATTAACAAACAATATACAAACATGCAGGCTAAATAAACACCACACTGCAGCAATTTTTCTCGATATAAGTAAAGCTTTTGACAGCGTATGATTAAGAGGGCTTATCTATAAACTGGATAGACTAAATTGTCCGAAGTATCTTATTTATATATACATTAGCTTTTTAACACAAAGAATTAGAGTGAAAGCGCAACACAAATTATCATACAAATTTGTACCCCAACAAGGAATTCCACAGGGTTCACCACTCTCTCCATTTTTTTACACTGTTTACTGCTACGATATATACCATCAAGACGCTCAACATTTTTCAAAGGACAAATATATTTTGCAATATGCAGATGATACTACACTAATATCACACGACAACAGCATCAGAGCAACAATGGAAATACTACAAGAGTTGTCTGATTCAGTGGCATCATGGTTCAATAAATGGCGACTTAAGCCCAACCCGAGAAAATCACATTTAATAATATTCTTCCATACTCCATCCTCAACATCCCCTACTATTAACGTTTATAACCACATTCTTCATCCTGAGGCGAGTGTTAAGTACTTGACAATAACCATAGATTTCAATTAATTTCAATCATCACACAAAAAATGTAAAGGAAAATACCATCGCAAGAGCAAGACACTTTAGTAGCCTCTCTAAGAAAGAAACAGGTATCAACCTTAGAACAAAAACGCATATAAAATGATTTGCAGGCCTATGATAGAATATGGAAATTTACTTTTTCTTAATCTTAAAAATCCAGCAATGAAAAACATAAAAGTGGCCGAAACCATTGCCATCAGATACTGCACTAAAATTTGCCACCCTAACAACCAACTACACAACCCCCCAACGCATTACTTTACCAGATGATTAAAGTGCAACCTATAGAAGAGAGATTGGCCGAATTAACATTTAAATTTAAAGAAAAACCAATGAACATAGACCTAATTTCACTTTATTATATAAGAAGAAACCACCAAATTAGAAACCACTACAGGCATCAAGAGCAAACAATATGGGAAAAAATACAATATAGTGATGTTATTTATACTTCCTCAAAGAACAATTTTTTTTTGTTTTTTTTTAAAGAGATTGCTTTTATTTACATTTTACTGTAATCGATTATATATAATTAAATTAATTTATAAAACACAATTCATATTTTGTACATAGGCTGAAGGACCTTGGTCGATGGCCTTTTGAGTGTAATATGTATTATACTTAATAAAGGACATTTTTATTATTATTATAATAACCAACAGTTAATTTCCGTTCATTCCTAGCCACGCAATACAATCTCAAAATTTGACTTTCTATGCAAATTTTTTGTAAAATATGTAAGTTCTGAAATTAAATAATGTTATTATCTATGAAATAAACCTAAAAAATTAAGAAAGGTGTTTTTTCTATCAAAATCTATATTGTCACAATTGTCGCCAGCACAGATGAAAATGGGCAAAATAAAGCTTTTTATCGATTTAAAGTATCTCTTCACTGTAAAAAGAGACAAATTGATACACATTGCCTCTGAAAATTCTCGAAAGGAATTATATTTTACGAGCCATGTTTGACCTTGCTATTTGATTTACTCTCACCCATTGCAAATATATTCAATTTTGAATTTTTTCATCGTTTTGTTTTTCATGTTTTTCAAGTATGCATATTAGACAGGTCTACATTTCTTCAGAATTTTATTGCGAACAAGCTAATACTTTTTTTTATTACGGCTCGATTAATAGAAAGCAATATATTATGCAGATAAGAAAATTAGTGAAAGTGCATATAATTTTTAAGCTTTACTCACAAAGTGGGGAAAACATTTTTCTTGTAATCAGGAGGTAACAATATACATAAGAATCGTCAATAAAATTTCCCCTGGAAAATTGTCGCCAAAAATAATCAATTCGATTATACTGTAAACGCCAAGAGTGATGACGAGTAAAGGGGAAGGCCTATGTAGAGAGCAATATAGACCTAACGTACGCATCACTACCTTAATTGGTGTAGTATAAAATCTAAATAGTGCCAGCGGTCTGTGCCATTCTACGATAGGTCGACTATATTTCCCTACAGTCCTCATTGCTCGCTAACACACGTGGCATTTACTGTACCATTAACAGAATTCTTAACTTCGTTTAAGTTCTATTTAATGAAATTTGGTAGTAATATTCTTTTATGTTGAAGCATGAAGCAATCTTGTCACTAGTAGCTATGATACATTTTTAATAATTTTGTTTATAATAATGACTAATAATTAAATATTTAAGTGAACAAAACTTACCCGAGGTTCAACCGCCACATAACATAATACTAAGGGAATATTATCTTCCGCATAGTCAGCTACTTGAGTGTAAATTATTGCCCCATTGGTGAGGTCCGATACTAAATTATATGCGGCCCTTGGCCACGAACCATCTTCTAAAATAAGAAAAAAAAAGATGATAGACATTTATTACTTATTTATTTTGGTCATAATTTTCTTTTCAGAAATAGTCTAAGAATATCTGAATGTCAAGACCCAAAAAATAGTTTTCGCTGCTAATAGAAGCAACTAATTAATTAAATAAATAATATACAAACGTAATAAAGGTATATAAGAAAGTTACCAAGATTTATTAAGGTCTTAAGTTATTGTAAGTTCCAGGTAAGTATATAAATAAAAACTTTGTTAAATAAAATTTTCATTAAAAATGTAAAAAAGGTGGTTTGCTTAAAGTTGATTTCATATTTTCTAATAGTTAGAATACCCTGTATAGTTTTTCTTAAGTTTGACCACTGTTTATGACTTCTAAGGCAAGCAAAACTTTTTATAAAGAATGACTTTCTTGGCAAATAAAAATAAGAAAGTTACAAGAGAGCGGTACCTCATTTGGGGACACACTGTATATAAATATACGTATTTTACTGTTGTATAGTAGTGTTAGACTTACCATTTACAGATTTAATATTGGCTAAATAGCATTCTGCTGCTTGGAACGGCAACAGCATAAAGTCCCCTCTAATTTGTCTAAGTTCATTATTTTTTACTATGGAGTAACCCCCATAATCCAGTAATTTAATATGAGACTCTTCCGCGTCTGATGACAAGACGATGGCTCTAAACCATCTATCCACTGAATGAGCTGCGCACATAGTGTTTTCTGGTATGGGATTTGGTAATAGCGGCGAATTTGTTGCTGTGTAGCAACTGTTCATATAACCGTCGAGTATATGAAGGTTGGGGAAGGTGGGATGTGTCGGCTGTTGCAAGAACAAGTGGTTTGGAGCCACTATGCAACTGAGGATGGTATCGTTGTTGATGCCTTCTACAAGTTTTAACTGAAAGTAAAAAATAATTTAGTTAGACATTGCAGTGCACATGATTCAAATATATTCAGACAGGATGTCTTGTAATGTAACTAGTATTTATATAATTATTTTTTAAACCCATAGATGTGACTGTAGTGATATGTTTTTTTTTTAATTCAAATTGTTTCATCCTCTAAAATATTTCCACAGAAATATGAGTAAAATTTAAACCCAATCGGGCAAGTATACGACTTGCCTCAATGACCTTATTTTGGAGGTTGATGTAAGAAATTTTACAAATAATCAGTATATCAACAAATAATGGTAAAACCCAAATAAAGATGACATATTTTCCTAAACAGGAAAGAGATAAAAACAAACCATGATTTTACAAATACTATAAAAATATACAATCAAAAAAGCGTATTTTTGCTACTGTCTGGAAACTTCTTATGGTATTCGTTTATCAATTATAGCACAAACTGTCTTTGATACTCTTTCTTAGTTAAAATACTTTTAAACTCCATGAGTTAAAACCTCTTGCCATGTCATTAACAACCTCCAAGATTCTGAAGAAGCTACACCCTTTTGAAAATCAGTGAGGAGAGCCAACTAGAAAAGCCTCATTTGAGGAACTCACAGGGAATTTTAAATTGTTTAAAAAACACTGCAATATTTTTTAAGGATAAATATTGCAATCGCTAATTGATGCAATTGGTAGCTTCTTTTTGCTGCTTTTATACTATAAGAAGTATCCGCATATTGTTCTCATCCCACTGCATCACTTTAACAAGTTCAATTCAGTTCATCGTAAAATAGCCCGGGAGTCAACGATCGTTTATATTTAGTCATTTTACAAAAGCTGAAATTTTCTCTATGCTCCATTCGGCATTCCACATAAGGGAATGGATCAGCTTGAGCACTTGTGAGGGATTTAGTTGCAGCAGCCTCCCATATACGTAAAATAATTATATAAAAAAAACTTATACAACAAAATCTGAGACTTGGCCGACATGTTCATAATGTTGAAAAGTAACTAAAAAACATAATCAGCTAACTTTAGAGTGGGGGATTATGCTTCAGCTTTCCATGCAAACAAACATGTGAAAAATATGCGTCGAGTATAAACTAATACCACAAAAGCTGAAATGTGGTATAGTAACAACCAATTTAATAAATTATACCCAAAAAAAAATAGTCCGCCTAATTTTTCACGGTGGATAAGTGCTCAGCTAACGAGTTAAAGGCGCAGCGCATAGTTATTCGCGCGTTACATGTTTGACTGCATCAGCTAAGCACTTTTCCCTCGCTTAATATTTTTTTTCATTTAACTTATTAACCTGCCTGTTGTATTATCAAATTTCAGCTTTTGTGGTATGAGATGTCTTATTGTTCACTAAATACAGTATTGGTTCAATAATTGGAACTGATTATTAATAACTGTAATTATTGGGGATCTTATATTATATCATAATATATTTGAATTAAAGTGTCCCTGGAATACGTACTCTTCCCCGCAATTATGAGATGCACATAAAAAAACGAATTTTTTTTTTGTGTATTTATTAAATTACCTGTTACTGTACCACATTTCAACTTTTGTGGTATCAGTTTACAGTCAGCGCATATTTTTCACACGTTTACATGGAAAGATGAAGCATCATCCCCCACTTTAAAGTCAGCTGATTATGTTTTTTAGTTACTTTTCAACATCATGAAGATGTCGACCAAGTCTCGGCTTTAGTTGTATCAGTTTTTTTTTTATATTTTACGTGTATGGGAGGTTACTGCAGCTAAAGCACTTGCAAGTGAACAAGCTGATGGTCCATTCCCTTACGTGGAATGCCAAATAAAGCGTAGAAAAAAATTCCAGCTGTTACGCTTTTGGTCATCAAAAAAATTCGCTGGCTTCCGGGCTAAAAGGCCAATGCAATTGGTTCATCTGAGAGACATCAGAGGACCACAAAACATTTTTAAAATTTCACTGATAAGACTTTGTGGGTATTTTTATAACAGCACAAATCCTTAAGAAAATTGAGATCTTGAAGTGGGGTTTTAGCTGCAACTGGACAACAAAACGCCATTGTAGGTGTAGAGACGGATGAGAAAAATACAAACGTACTTAGCACTATTTCCTTGGGGTGGGGTGTCACACTGAATTGACTTTTGAAGAGAAATATCTGTTTGAAGGTAGCTTAGTACAGCACATTTGGCTAGTTTAATTTCCCATTAAGTAATATTTGCAGGCCATTTCTAAAAAAACTAGTTAAATAACACTAGTCTGAACGCTAGAACAATACTAAACTTGAAATCAACTACAGAAATTATATGATGGCAAATCCCACTACTTATTGAAGTACAGATATGTCAGTCATGAATTATGATTGGTCTAGAGTCTGGATTATATTTTATTTTTACACTATTTATACATAGAAATTTAAAAAACTATTTTACAAATACACAAATAACACTACGGGCTTTATGAAATTTTCAGCATTTTAGGAATATTTCGACTTTAGTGAGGCACGGTTATCCATTATTTGATTTACCTAAGATTTTGCTGGACTTATATATTTACGGAAGGGAGAAATTAATGGGGGTGAGGCAATTCAAATTCCAAAATTCATAAATTAGGACCACTCTAATATGTATATGATACTTATTTCCCAATTTAGTTTTAGAAACAGTTATAGAAGAAGTTATAGAACATATTAGCTAATAATCCCAGTGTTGCAAAAAAAATATATTATAGTACTATATGATTTTAATTATTATTGTATTTTGTGCTTTTACCACCTCAATGTTATCTCTTGATTATTGTTAGTTAGGTTAAGTGATGGAGAATAATAATCCTAGTGATTGAACCATTGCTTTTTGTACATTGTTCTTTTTGTGCAATAAATTATTATTATTAAAATTTCCATTTCGACCTAAATAACATCAAATTTGACTTTTTAGATAGATATACCCTGTATATTTTGCTATTTTTGGAATCTACGATCTAAATTATAATTAAAATCGCGAATGTTGCCATTCACGTCATCAATTTATGTACTAATCAACGACATGTGATTTTTCTATCTTTACAAATACAAGGAGCATAGGAGGTAAATAACAGAAAGTCATGTCTGCTGAAACTGTGACAAAAAGTTTCAAGCATAATGATCTGTTTTATAAATGAATAATACAACCGCTAGTTGTAGCCACAACCAACGTTCAGCACTCTGTCAATTCAGTAGTGTGCAGTCGATAAGAGGCTGAATACAGTAGCCAGATATATGGTGGCAAAATTCTTCAGTCAGGAAAAACTTAACCGAGATTCCTTTTTACCCTTGCAAAAAAACCATGAGGTGAATTGTAAAATTAAATAATGCAGCGGATGTTAAAAATTCATTGTATTCATTTTAATTACAAAATACTTTGTCTTTCGCAAACGGTGATACGCCCATGAGTGCGAATTTGAGTCGATTCAACTCAGATATTAAAGACTGATGACGTAAACGACAACATTAGTAATTTGAAGTACATATGTGATCACTTTACAAAGTTTTCGTTTTTCTCAAAAATAATTATTGTAAAGTTTTTAATTTTATTTTTCAACCCAGAAGGTTGTGACTGGGGTAAAATTGTTCTATTTCCACTCTATTCACCCTATATAAAGAGTTGATAAATTGCATTTCATATATCGGATGATAAAATAAGCATAAATTCAAGTTTATAAAACTGAAAGTTCCGCCTTGCGCCGATATTGGAAAAATGTTTGAAAGTCTCAAAATTTCCTACAACTTTGCCTATTACAGTAGGATTAATATTTTTTAGGTATGGTGCATGAAAGATATGAATTATTTCGTTATTCATAAGTCCTACGTCAAACAGATTAATATACAAAATTTGCGGAGCTCTGAAAAATCTAAGACTTTCATCCGACTCATTAATTTCTGCGATGAATACATTGGTTTAGAACAGCGACAGAATTTTAGAAGGGGTCATGTGATGGTCCAAGTACACATGGTGGTATTCAGCACAGTTAGAAGTTATTCTAACCCTTTTCCACAACACCTCAAGAAGGATTAACAGCCCATTTTTTTTTAATGTGGTTTCCCAGGGGGCATAATCTTTAAATCAATATTCAGTTGGAGCTTCTATCCATCATCTTCAAATTAAGACTATTTGAGAAGGCAACATGATATCGAGCCTCAACAGCTGCATCAATTCCGGCATATCAGAAATTTCTCTCATAAATTCGTCATCATTTTTAATCAAATTTTTCAGAACTTCATTGCAAAATGATTTCCTATCAATCAATCTAACCCGTTTATGACTTTTGAGACGTTTTCATTGTTTTGCGATCATTATTTCTTCTTTGGCGTAAGAAAAACAACTGTTTTCAAAATCGAAAATTAGATTTGCAGGTTAGTCAATTCCAACGACGGTTCAGAATTTGATGTTGAGGGAATCGAAGTAGCGGATATATTTGAGAGACATCTAGTTGTCGGTCATCGTAAACTTGCTAGAATTATTTTCTCGTAAACGTATGTGCCCTAACATAATATGTGTACACTTACAGTGTCAACTCCCTGGAAAATACGAAGATGCTCTTCTTCCGTCATCTTCAAATTCAGACCATTTGAGAAATGTTGTTGAATAGTCATACACAATTTGGTAGTTGCAGTTTGTCACTAATTAAGGGAGATTTTTTCCAACATTCTCTGATATTTCACATGAGTATTTAATTCTCATTTACGACGTAAATTCTATAATGTATGATTATTGTCCGCTGTTTTGCATTAAGTTTTATATTTTCATCATAGCTATTGCTAACACCATGATTTCAAATCCTCATTTAATCCGGCTATTTGCCGCATCTTTAATTACAACTACAATATAACACGGAATACGATTGTATTACCTGGTTGTTATTACATAGCAACCCTGAAACATGTATAGTATGGTTATTACTATAGTGACATAAATTTTCCTATATAATATTTATTTTTGTCTTAAATATTTGGATTGTGTTTGACTTCATGTCCAGCTACTTGCCGCATCAATTATTATAAAGTAAAATGTTTTTTATGACTATTGTCAAACGACTATCGTGTCTTTTCATTCAATTTTACCTTTCTAATAATTCAAGTAGTAAACTAAATAAATGATTTCATGTCATTTCAATCAAGTAAAATATGAGACAAATTTCAACTATAAATTTGCAGTACAAACTTGAATAATAAAATCGAAACTAAACAACATAAATGATTGACTAGGTCTCTCAATTGATAAACAGTGTGTGCAAAATTACAGGGCATTTAAATTAACAGTGATTAATGTTCTCAGTTGCTTCACGATCAAGGATTTTTGTTAGTAATTAACAGATCTGGGGTAGGGTTATTTCAATTTTCCATTTGTTTATAACGAAAAAATTAATGCTAATTTTGATAATTGTTTCCAACAATTTAAAACCAATACTTCATTTGGTTATTTTTGATATTGATAGTATAAATCATGAACTTTAATTTGCACATCTGCAGATTGCTGTAGAACCGTCATATCGCTGAGAAATAAGCGTTAAAAAAAATTAAAAGAGTAATTAACAAATTGATTGTGCAAAAACTATTCGACCATATGGCTCCCGATTTCGCATGCCTTTTCTATGCTACAAGGGCCTTCTTTTCCTGTGGTAAGAAGTATATGAAACATGTTTCTCTATTGTTTATTAACAATTGAAAAAATAGCCATTTTAGCATGTTTTTTTGCAATGACTCGTAACAAATTAACCTATTTTGATGAAATAGGTCTCGTTTTGTAGGTGCTCTCAAGGCATACCACTTTTAAGAAACACTTGTTTTCTAAAATCAATAGTTCATCCTACCATCATTCTAATAAACATTCTAAATTTGGCCAAAACTTGGCAACTTTTTTTTTGTCAAAATGTTAATTCGACTGCCCCTCTTATAGATGATGCAAATCTATCGGTGCGATTATAGTCTCAATTAATAATATCTAAAAATGATCCAGCATTTTTAAGGGTACAACTTGATAGAAGACTCAAGTGGAGATCACATATCAATATATTGGCTTAAAAAATTGGTCAATATTTGTATGCCTTGCATGTAATAACAAATACAATAAGTAGCAATACTGCAAAATTAGCTTACCATGCCTATGTATATTCTAGGATCCAATATAGGAATTATATTCTGGAGAAATTTGTGTGAGGTTAACAGAATCTTGAATCATCAAAAATGATCCGTAAGAGTCACAAAATTTAATGCAAACTGAATCCTGTAAACTAGTATTTCTTAAAAAAATACTTACGCTATATTCTGTTTTTATTACAGAAGCTGTCAAGTTTATAATGGAAAACAGAGAATTCTTTCAACATTGCGAAAAAGAACACACTATATCACAAGTTTCAAAGAAAACTTATGTCTGATCAAAACTACATCTACATATACAAAAATGTTTATCACAACATAATGAAAATCTATCATAAACTACCATCTACCCTAAGAACACTTGATAAGAAAATTAGGTATAAGGAATTTAAAAAGTTGTTGTTTCTAAAAGCCTTTTATAGCTTCCGTGAATTTTTCGACACATTCAGATATTAGTATACTAATCTTTCCTTATTGCCTGTACTTTATTCTAAGCGTTTTATATTTTAACGGTTCAATCCATATTTATTTACGAAGCAGCACTATTTGCCCACCAGCATACAGCAAATCTTTTCACACGTACCGTAAGCATACACAATACACGAAATGCAAATAATACATCAATCCAAAATTTTAACTTAACCACATTTCAAAAGAGCCCTTACTACTCTAGCGCAAATATATATATAACAAATTGCCTCAAACTGTAAAAAATAATTGTACACATATATTTAAAAAAAACTAAGAGAGTTCTTAATTGACGGATGTTTTTACACTATACGGGAGTTTTACGAAAATGTGTAAGGTAAAATTTTGTTGCAGTTTTTATTCTAAAATATTTTAAAATGTTCATTGTATTTGTATTTATGTATGCAATAATTTATTTATTAACTTTTTTATTAATTTATGTTACCCCACTATTTGTTTTTATTACTTATTATATTACTCTATTTACTTAATCAAACTGTGTGTTCATATTATGACTTGTCACATCTGTTTTTGTATAGCTTACGTGAATAAATACATTTTATTATTATTATTTCTATTTATGTATCTGTATCTACTTGTTAGTTTGCATAATTATGCATAATTTTTTAAAAATATTAGTGTAACATACTTTTACTATTTTATACTACTGACATGTCCTACACTCTATTTGGGTGTCTACTATTACATCTGAAAAGGACTAATAAAGATTATTGTTATTATCATTATTATTAAGGCAACAGGATATCCAGCCTCAATAGCGGTCAAATCTGGCATATCCGAGGGCACATCAGAAGTTCGTTCCGAATTGAAAATTCTTTCTATTGCTCGATTGTTGTCGCTCATCATATACTTGCTTGGATTATTTTCTCATTAACATATGCAGCCTAACATGCATGCACACTTACAGTGTCAACTCTCTGTAAAATATGAAGATGCTCTTCTTTTCCTCTCCTAAGACTTACCATCAGAAAAGTTTTAATGCCTCTCGACTTGACCACACGAGCTTCTCCTTTTTTACCCAAAATAATATATTGCTTAATATGGAGTAAAAGTGACATTTTCTATATAGTGACAAACTTGCCTCGCTCATCTGGCAAGAATAGCTGAGATAAGCGAATGGACGCGCGGCTCCTTCGAACTTAGCGACACTGTGCAAGCCATGTAATTATTGCAAAAATTAATGAGTCAGATAAAAACGTTAGATTTTTACTCCTCTACATTTGCATCAGTTTGTTTGACATAAGACTTAGGGAAAATATAAAATTTGTTTTCATAATTGTTACTTTTCATGTGTTGTAATTAACACGTTGCATGCCACTCCGGCGTTTACGCGGGCTCGGTCGTGCATGACCAGTGCCCTACCCGCGTTTTCGCGGGCGGCTAATATTTTACTTTAACGGGTTTGCTTCACTACTAATCCAAGAGCTGGTGATAATTTTTGACTACTAGCCATAATGCATAAAGGTATCGTCTACGATAGTTGTATAGGAAATCGCCAATCTGGTTGGCTTTAGCAGGTGGGCCAGGTACTGCGCAAGGTGTGAGTTAGGTAGAAAATATTGTTATGTGCTACCCTCTAACGGGGAGAGAAGTCCCTGGTCAAAGTGAAGGGAAACCTGTTATTCTGTTGATGGCCGGTAGGTGGTGTGGTGCCATCTCTGGGCCAATTGACGAACAGACATCTAGCACATAGTAGAAAACTCTGGGACGATTCCAACCTGTGCTAGAATGTTATGGAATAGGATTCTGGAACATTCTAAGGGTGTATATAAAGAAGTGAAGTTGAGCAGACAGGACAGTTTTAGGTTAGATAAGAGTTGACAAGTTTAAGAAGATAAGTAAAGTACAGTTGTGATTTAAAGGTAGTGAATTTATATTAGATTGTTATTATTAGTTGTGTGATTCTTAAGTATTTACTATTGTAATTTAAGTGATTAATAGAATAGTGGTTAGTATGGAGATTCTAGTTGCAAGTTATTTGAACCTACAGAGTGTTACTGATGAGACTGTAAACACGTAACAATACGTATTAAAAAATATTATGCATTCATAATAAAATTACAAAAATTATAATTTATAATCAATTATAAACATAATATATTCATCACAGACCATTTGAGTGAGGTGACGTGAACCAGACTACCCAATGAATATTTTCAAAATATGAAAAAAAAAAATTAATGCACGTTGAAATTTTTATAGCGTGTTAAGTACATTTTTTAAAAATAATAACGCCAAAAAGCCAACCGTATCGGTGGTGTTCAAAAACTGCCAGACGCGATAAAAAAACAATCAATGAGCTAAACTGAGAAAGACTACGTGAAAGAACGAACGTGAGAGAGAGCGTTTATCTGCAGCTTCTTAGGGCCCTGATGTGCTGCGTTTTCATTGGCTCTGAGCGTTCATGTGGTTTGAACAAATGTACCAACTGTAATGACGCTCATTTTCTACCTAACTCTCACCTTGAGTGGTACCTGGCCCACCTGCGAAAGCCAGCCAGATTGGCCATTCCCTATACAACTATCATAGACAGTACCTTTATGCATTATAGCTAGTTGTATCAAATACGTAGTCAAAATTTGTCACCAGCTCTCCGACTATATGGCGTCGGCTTCTGTAACGAGTGTTGTGCATACGCATTAGAGTAAAGTATATTTTTTGTTGGTTTCGAACTTTTACATTTTCGACCTGTACTATTGGGTGGTGAACTCAAATATACGTTTTATTTTCAGTCATTTTTTTGTGTTTTCTGTGCCAACGAAGTAGTGGCACTGCAACTCGTTTTTTTGTCAGTGCCAGCCCCACGTTTACATGGTTGCACACAAATTCTCGGCTATACATTGCGTAATGTAAAATGGCACTGGCAAAGTGTTAAAGAAATATTAATCTTATATAATCGTGCAATAGGCAAAGTTGTAGGAAATTTTAAGTCCTTTAAAATGGCTTCTTGAGAATCGATTTAGCACCAACGGAAGCCGAGATAATTTATGAAAGCATTTTTGTAATATGGCTGCGCAAGGTCAAACTTCTGGCTTTTACAAACTTGAATTTAAGCTTATTTTACCATCCCATACAATATGAAATGCGATCCATCAACTCTTTACTCGAGTTCTGGGTCTCCTGTATAGAAAAATGCTATATATATATATTGGACTAATATGAGTAATATGGTTTTAGATACAATCGTTGATGAATGCTATATTGCATCTGTAAACAAATTTGTTTGCCCACAGACACACATGTAACTGCTTATCAGTTAAATGTGTTTGTAACCGTCTTCAAACCTTACCTCAGAAAATGGGACCTGAAATATAAAAAAATAAATCAACATCAATCAATTTACTGGAAACAGTAAACTGGCTACAAAAATAAACCACGTAAATTGGTGCTAAATCATTACATAAATTGTGGTTCGAAAACGGTACAATCGTATCTTGTGGTTTCCCATGCAATTTTTTAAATAGCTTGTCATACTTACATATAAATACTCGGGTATAAGTGGAAGCGTTGTAATCAGAGTGGTAAAATAAATGCGTTCAAATGTAAGATCAGGATATCTCTTGGTTGGAAACTTATATTTGATCAGCTTCAGGGCTTTCTCGACATCACTCGGTGTTCCCTCGATAGTGCATACTTTCACCTCGTTATTCGTGGGATACTTCTTGACTAAAATGCTGGTATTGGTCTTCTCCTTGATCTGGTTTATAGAAGTGCCGTGGCGGCCGATCAATTTGCCAACGAGGGTTTGGGGAATAAAGAAATCATAGATAATTGGTAGAGTCTCGTCACTGGGTGGCGAACTATTGCTCTCTGGTATACCGGATGGCGGAGGTGTAGCTACATCACTGCCACCTTTTCCACTATCGCTGGAACCCTGCACAGAAATAAATATGTTATACAGATAAAACTTAAAATAAATTCAGCAAATTTCTCTAATATAGACATTCTTAATGGTATTAAGTAAACAAAAGAACATGAAACAGTTTAAATTAAATGTTCAAACTGTGCGCCCGTAGCCTCGACAATAATGGAGGCATTGCTGAAATTCTTCTAAAACATTTTGCATCGTTTCTCTGGTGGTTTGATTAATTTATTGCCTTAATTCTGTCTTTTAAATCATCTTTTCAAATTTAATTTTCTTGATGAAGAATACACAAAATTCAAAAAACCTTATATTGCCGGATAGAGAATTAAAAAACTGTTCAAATGAGCTATCACACGCACCCTCGTTCCATTTAATTGTCTATAATCAAATACGACTACATTCGGGTTCTTGACAGCTCCGTAATAAAAATAATAAATCAGATAACGCTTTATAGTGGAGCAGATCTGGAAGGAAATCAGACTCGAATAAGGAAACGTCCGATTGTGATTTGTTCTTTTGCCAATAAGTAAAGTTGGGTCCCCCAACAGTTCTACACATTTGTGCTGAGGAAGTCAAAGGGAGAGGGGGAAATGACATGTTAAATGTATGGGATACTGGTTTTTCGAAGATAACTCGGCGGCTTTTGATCTGACGAAAAAACTTTAGACCAAAAATGAAGAGCTCACGAAAATAAGCAAATTTTGTTCCCAACCTCATCTACGTCAGACCATTGATTCGCGAGATATGGCGAATCCAAAGTGCAAAAATTAAAAAATTTAAATTCATTTCTTATCATGAAGGAGTGGGGTTGAGGACCCAATTTTTATTTAATAGAAGGGTATTGGCGGATATTCTGTTGGGCTGGAGGCTGGGGGCGGTAGGATAATTAGGAGGGGAGGGTGAAGGGGAAAACAAAAATATTTCACATGCTGATAAATCCCTGTGTAATTGACCTATCGCGATCAGACCGACGTACATTTTTTAACTTTTTTATTTGCTACAAGGTAGCACTCGCATAAAATAAATTTTTTTCGCAAACAAACGTTTAGTGAGCGAAATAAAAATTGCACGTTTTTTCAAACAGATTCTTTTCCGTCCTCTAGCTCCCTTCTTAGTTATTTTATCGCGTGCTGGCCGTGCGGAAATTAAACGTTAATAAGAAAGCTATGAAGTGGCCAAAAGGATTCTCACCGTGCGATAGGCCAATTACTTGGGGAGTTATCAGCATTTAAGCTGCTCGAAGACGAGGACCGGAACCGACCTAGGACTGTTTTGGAGGGCGTTAGAAACTTGGGGGGGGGCTTCCTCCATACACCCGGAGCGGTGGGGGAGTGGGGGATTCGCGGAAACGAAACAAATTCGCTGGAATGGGACGGTGAGACGAGTACAGGAAGCTGGGCGGCGGCTCTGTGCTATGACCGGTTGCTGAGATCTAAGCCGCAGAACATTTTTTTCGGCACTAATGAGGAACCGGACTTTAAGCTATTACATAATCGGGGGTCCGTTCAGGGTGGGGATCGACATAAGGCGGTCCAAAGACAATCCCCTCGGACGGGAGGGGAGGGTTTCGGGGCAGGTGGTGAGGGAAGTACAAATCGCAAAATTGGTCGGACTAACGGGGCGACCCCAAATGATTGTGGAGGGGGGGCGAAGGGAATCGAAAAGTATAGGGGTAAATTGAAATTTGGGACGGGAAAATTTTTCGTCGGAAAATTACAGTTTCGACCCAAGGATGGTTTGAAGGGGGGGAGTTGATGGTTAAAAACCCAAATGGCGTTCTTCCCCTAGGCGTACCGCTTCCCCGGAAAAAAAAAATGAAATGTCAAAAATGGGCCGACGGAGACGCCCCTAATAAATTTTGAGGATCGAAACCTTGGGATGTGTACATGGGACGGACCGCGGCAAATTTCGGGCCCCCAAAATTTTTTGGGAGGAGGGAGGTTGGAGGGGGAGGAAGAACAACGCAAATTTGGCGGAGAGTTACGAGACCCCCCCCCATGTTACTATGCGGAAGGCGAATAGAAAATAGGTGACTGTATTGTCGCGGCAAACGGTATAGTTAGAACACGGTCGCGGTGAGACGGCAGGTCGAGAAACTTTCATTGGTGCGCCAATAATATAACAATCATCTATCACGCTTTAACGTAAGCGATGTAAAGGATGGACTAGGCATACTCCAAGTAAGGACTTCCCTGCACTCAAAAAACGCAATAAAATCTTTACGACATAGGTAATTATTATCGCCGCGGCCCATGCGGCATGCCTGTCATCAAACGACCCGACGCACATTAAAAATGTATAAAGGTAAGCGAGTCAATTTGCGAACGAAATACTCGAAATAGTACAGAGCTTAAAATTCGTATGTATTAGAATGTACATATTAATAATACTAGACCATAACGCGCTGTTAAAATTGAACGACTGAGTTGTTGATCTAAATATTTCAAGTGCTTACCTGGGCGCAATTACTTTTGCGACTAGTTTAACGGCATTTTAATGATGACAAAGTTTTAGTTGCGTTTTTTGAGTGCCCAGTAAGTGTGTACTCGATTATAACCCTGTATTGATAATCCGGTCGAGACAGCACCGAGTGATGGTATTTTAATGAGGTCGTAAAGTTTTTGTTGCGTTTTTTATGTGCCGGGAACTGATTACTTAAACTATAGCTCCCTGCGACCGCATTCTACTATAGTGGTTTCCTCGACTATAATAAGATGCATTTTATCATGCACAGTAGCGACTTCACTTCATTTTCATTTTGATCGTACATGGGGCAAATTGAAGTTGCCCTTGTAATTGGGTCAATTAACGAACACTAAAACTTCACATTTTATGGCCGAGATAGCTTTACATGACGACTAGTGTATTAAACAAAGACAGATTGGAGAAAATTGTTAATCTAAGTTGCCTTTCTGAAAAGTAGTGTTCTATGGTATTTCATTAAACTGGAATAGGAACGTGATAATTTCGATAGGTAACTTATTTATTTGGAATATTGACAACTACCTATATAGGATAAAGTACCGTATGATTAAGAATTTTTAAATACAATTTTGTTTAAATCTAATGCAATATGAGTTAGCCGTGAATGAAAATTTTTATCGATAAATATGATTAATATACCAACCACTTTGGCGAGCGAAGAACCTCCTTTCTGTTTGTTTCTCGACATCAACAAAGTCTTTGATTGTTTGAGTAACAACATCTCATTAGACAAATTGTTTAACTATAATGTTAGGAGAGTGGCGTTATCTTAATTTTGCAGAGATATTGGGTAAGTTTAGTATTAAGAGTACATCTGAGAACTGTTAAAGAAGTAAGAACACTATGCTCTAAAGATAGGCAGTGCTCTTAGTATTATTAATTGTAATTTTTGTTAGTGATTTACCTACTTAATTAAGCAAAATACAGTTCTAGCAACATACTGATTAGAGGAAGCCTGTCAATAATTACTTAAATGAGGAACAATTGTGTTGAATTGATATCTGCTATTAAAATAGCTTACTTTAAACGATGATAAAATCCAACGCACGATGTTCTTGATAACTTTAAAAAATATTAACACAAATTCAACCAACTGTAGAAAATTTTGAATATTTAAAATGAACTCACCATGGGAAATATTCTTGCTGTTCTGTTGCCACAATCGTCTATTTTAATTCAAATCAAAATGTTGCAAGCTGGTTATTACACTAATTATTCAAGAGAACACTTATACCTAACTACTTCTAATCTGTTCAGTTCCACAAGAAGGAATGATAATACTATCACTAATGTATATTTACAAACAGGCTTAACATTATAGAGATTAAGGGTTTGGCACGCCCATTAATACCTGCATATAAATTTTGCAGGACATATTACCTTCTAGGAAATAATTTGCCTATCCAGTCGGTATGGTGTGTAAGCTGACGTACATTATTAAAAACCTATAAAAGTAAGTAATTCAATTTGCGGTCGAGATAGAGAGTAATGATATTTTAATGAGGTCGTAAAGTTTTTGTTGCGTTTTTTATTTGCCCAGTAAAATTGAACTCGACTATACCAGATTTGCCCGTTACGTAACCAAAATCGGATAAGCATGGTTGGAGTGATCCCGCTTCGATTTGGTTTCATATTGGTAGTTAAGTATCTATTATGGTAAGATTAATTTAAGTCAGGTGTCAGTTTTCAATTTTTTTTTACAAAAGTTATAGATATTTCGAAAAAATTCGATTTGAAAACTGGCTAAACTGCTTTTTATGGCTGAAAAATATATTGCACAGGGTATTAAGATAATTAAAAAATAATAATTCACACAATTCTTCAAATTAAAACAGATTAAAAAAATTATAAAATTTTGCAACCATTTTTTCTAGCAAATTTTTTTTTATGGGAAATGACCCCCGGTGAAACTCGCTGGAATCGATATATGTTATCCTCTTGAGCTCCTGATCAAAAGTCCTCAAGGTAGGAAAATGTAGTTTTCCAGATATGGAGGGGAAAATTCGATTTTTTCACTAATAGTATGGAGATATGGTCCTCTCAATGCGGCTTCGCTAGTGTTCTACGGGAGTTTTTCGGGTCGTTGATTTCAAATCCGATGTAAAAAGTAGTACTTGACAGTTGACAGCTATCACTGGTACTGTCAACTTGCCTTATTTTCAGGAAAATATTTATCCGAATATATACAAGGTTTTTTTTGGGTCACTGATTTCAAATCCGATCACTGGTCGAAGGTGGTATTTGACAGTTGACAGCTGTCAGTAGCAGTGTTATCCGAAAAAGATTTATCACAGTGTTCCCGGGTCACGCTAAAAGTAGGTGCAAACAATCCAATTAATATAACTGCTACTGACATTTGTCAAATGCCACCTTCGACATCAATTTAAAATCAGCGACCCAAAAAAACCCTTGTATATATTCTGATCTTTTCCAGAAAATAAGGCGAGTTGACAGTGCCACTGACAGCTGTAAACTGTCAAATGGTACTTCTGACATCGGATTTGAAATTAGCGACCCGAAAAACCCCTGTGGAACACTAGTGAAGCCGCATTGAAAATACCACGGCTCCATACTATCAGTGAAAAAATCCCGAAAAATCGATTCTATCCCCCCCAAGTCTGGAAAACTGTACATTTTCCGACATTGTGGCTATGAGGACTTTTGATCGGGAGCTCAATAGGAATAACATCGATTCCAACGAGTTTCACCGGGGGCCATTTCCCATAAGAAATGTGCGGAGTTCTTTCTGATGGAACACTTTTTTCCTGTAATATACTCATATTCAATGTAACAGTAGACTAATTTTAAGATATGATCTAAGGATTACTTCACTGTCAAAGAAATAAAAATTAACACATTAACACAATTACCAAATTAAGACATCAACAAATTTTAAATGTTCAAAAACTAATTTTCTCAGTAATTAATTACCAAAATTTAACATTTTTATACTGCTGAATAGAGAATCAAAATCCCGTTCGAATGAGGTGCCGCACGACCTCCTTCCTAATTTAAAATTTTCGGGGTAGTCCATAATTCAGAGAGGGTGAACGCGGGAGGGTATTATTTTCATGCCAAAAATGGCAATTTTAAATAAAAAATCGACCTGTCTCACGATTCTGTCGAAAAGGTCATAATTACGCTTAAAATGAATTTACGTACGGACGGAGACAGTAGCACAGTGGTTAGCGCGTCTAGCTCTCACTCTGAGCATACCTAGCGAAGTGGTTTGGAACCCTATATACAATGTAGGGCCCCGGCACCTTTACTCACAAGTCTAGGCTTAAGAGGATCATTCAAGTGATCTGGAGGGCGGTTAAAACATTTATAACATTATAACCACTGTATATAGTCTCATGATCTTGGCTTGTGCGAGGGCGAACCCCGTAACACTGGTTATGAATCATTACGTAGGTATATAAATCATAATTTGAAAGGGATTAAATGAATTATGACTCAAGCAGGTAGAAATTATCCAAGAAATTTGTCCGGTTTATCAATACAGTGTTAACTCTTAACTAGAGGATAAATGTCAAAATAAAACAATAGGTATCCATTATTCGTTTGACATTTTTATCCCCTAGTTACGAGTTAACCTTGCATTGATAAACCATACCTAAAAGTACAGATTACCAATACAAAAAAAAGTAAACATTTAAAGTTACGTATAAGCACCCTGACTATGTTTTTAGAGAATTTGCATCTTTAATGAGCTTTGATTACTCTTTGTACCTTAAATATATCAGTTCCTTTATGGGGCTATTTTGCTAGATGGGATTTAACTACCTAGGTCAGGTATATAATTATATCAAGGTCGCCAAGTAACAATGCAAAGTGCTCTCTCATACAAGTTGTTAGTTGCCCTTTATCACACCCAGGCTTGAGCAACATATTAGAATCGAACGAATTTAGTATTTCTCAAAATTCCATTGGACCAGTTACGCTACAGGTTTTTAAAGGCAACTGAAAATTTAAAATTTCATTTTGCATGTCTTTCAATGGTCGTAGGGTATGTTAAAGAACACGCCAAAACCTTCGATAAACTTTTCGAAACTGTAACAAAATCCGAAACATTTCGCATGAAAAGCGTGCTTCACGTAAAAATGCCGTTGGAAGAGGTTTTTATATTTTAAATCACATTTATGCCAAAATCTTGAACACTCATCAAGGAATGTAATTTTAGAAAGTGTAGTAAATGTCGCTGCACGGGGACGTAATGTCGTCCCGACCACCAAAATTTAGAGTGTAACAAAAATCGAAATTAAAAACCCTTTTACGAATCCAGGTTGTGCAGCACTGTAACTTATGCGTTGTGTTAAATATGAGGACAAGTTAATCCAGTCTCTAGTCAAAGTATTTCGAGAGTTCTGGCGAAAATAGCCTTTAGCAACAAGGGTGACCATTCATTTTCTAGCAGTCGATTTTGACGAGAAAATTATGGATTTTAACGGGATTTGCACTAATCCGGTTCCTCAGTGATTCGGTGTCAGAAAAGTATCGTTACCATGTACTCAAGACGTGCATGGGATCGCCTTGCCTGAACGTATGAATATATAATTGCCACAAATTCAAAATAATTGCGATTCAAGCATTTTTAAGCTCCGAGGAGCGAACCAAATTACTATTGAACTGATAATACGTAAACAGACCGGCCAGTCCACCAAAAATTTATAAACATTGAACTTTTCTTGAACCTTCTTGTGTAATCGTTAGCTATAAACCGCACATTGGATAGTAGTTGATGCATTATGAGTCGTTCCGTTCCTCACTGTGTTGTACACGGGCCAGACTATAGTCTGTCAATAAATTTTTCTTGAACGTTTTTTTAAATCATGATTTTTTAAAGAGATTTAATATACATTTTTTGAACTTTATATTGTCTTTTTCTTGTGTTTTCAAAATTCCTTTTCAGGTTTAAATTTAAGAAAGTGTTAGTATTTACTGTGTTAGATTTATAGTGTTACGACGTCCAATTGGTACCATCAGTGAAGCAGTTAAGCATAAACGAACAGTAAGTATAGATTTTGTATTATTCTCCGTCTGAAACAGTCGTTTCGAACCCTTCTTTGTAAACGTTTAATATTCATTTTTGAGGAATATAATAATAGTCCTTCATACGCGAAAAGATGGATCATTCACAGGTACATAGAAGGGACAAAGCTGCATTTTTCACGTGTTCGCGTTCTCCCTATTCAAACCTGGCATGACAGCTTTAACTACTTCAGGGCAGTGAAGTTGGATATACTAATATCAAACATATTACAAGATAAGCCAGTCCCGTAAAGGTATTTTGTGTATGATAGGTTGTATGATATCTAAAGATTACGGAGTCGTTTGAGGTTGCAGAAAACTTGGATTAAAATGTTCATTCATATGCAGTCACTGTAATGGAGACGACTGGCAAATCAATCATCACAATTGAAGGAGAAAATTAAGAAAATAGTTATGAAGTTGAAGAAAATTATTCCAAAGACGAAACCAATGTAGACCCATTAGAAGTTTTAAATATACAGCAATAGTTTTGAAAAAAATTCAGACAAGTAATTCATCGTGGAGTACGGTAATCGAAGTGTTATACAATTTTTCGTAGAGATTCCAAACTTTGGGTAGTTGTTAGTTGTCTTAAAAATAAGATTTGGAACGTTGTTTGAAACTCGAAAATGGGGTAAATTAACCCTCTTAAGAACAAAAATGTGATCCTTTTATTGTCAATGTTAAAGGAACCACCACTTAAATTTTCGTGATCTTACGTTCACCCCCCTCCTGTATATGTATATGTAAGTTTTTTTTACCAAAAATTGATTTTGGGATAATTTGGGCAAATCTTATCAGAAAGATGAAATTTTGGGCAAAGGCGACTCATAAAATACTTACAAATAGCCTGCCACATTTCAAGTCAAAAGCTCCATTAGTTTGACTACAATGCCATTTTCTCGAAAATTTTAAGAAATTTCTAAAACGCTGTAACTTTTTGGCCGTTTATCGTACGGCAATTTTCTCCCCGTCAAAATGTAAGTTTTTTTATATACTTTTAGGTGATATGACTCAAAAAATCTTTAATATAAAAATTCGATCCATTTTCAGCCATTTACGTTACACACGTACTTGCATGCAGCGATTTTCCGTTGCACAAGCTACATATAATTATATAGACCTTTGTATATCTAAATATAACTCTTGTGCTCTAGACAATGCTTGAAAAAATGCACAAAAGGTTATCTGATTTAACGGAAGAATGGTAAAAATGGTAAAAGACACAAATTACATTTTATCTCGCATTTTATTTACATTGAAAATATTAGATTAAATTTATTTATCTACATGTAAAAGGGGCGAGCGTTGGTGCGTCTTTACTATGTACATACTTCGGTATGCGATGTAAAGCAACGACAGGCGCAGTTAGTACTTGGATGGGTGACCATTCCAACGGAAAACGCGTTCTCGCCTCACACATCTTCCAGCGGCTTGTATATCAGTGTATGCGCGGAAGCTATACAACCTTAGGCGAGGGTTGTATAGGAGATATACCATCCATCGGAGGGGATGTAAAGCCGTCGGTCCCTTGTCTATTAAATGTTAGATAAGTAAAAGATCCCTACTCTTCTTAAGGTAAGAGGTTCGGCAAAATTCCTGGTTGGGGGTAGCTCGTCTACAGGCGTCGGTGTTAGGCCTCAGTAGCGGAAATAGGCCGACGTTAAATAAATGTATAAAAAAAAAATCTACATGTAAAAATATTTTAAGCTGATTTTTTTTTTACGTGCTTTGATGCTACTTGTATCGGTCGCTTTCCTGTACTCCTTATGCTGGATGTACTCGAAATACTACTGTGAGAGCTACCCGCTTCTGAATCCGTCAAAGCATTGAAAATTTCGTCTGTTTCACTGTCGCTAAAGTAATATAAATCACTCTCAGCTTCGCCCATCATATCGTTCACTTCGTCGTCCTCGTTTTCGTAGTCGGAATTATAATCATCATCGATAAATCTTGTGTTCTCATCTGGCATGTCATCAGTAAGTTCATCGACAGGTGACCCACTGGCCTCTTTAGAATTGTGGCAGGTTGTATTCCGGCTAAAATGGCATAAACATTTTAAATCCAATTTCTTGCATGAACAAGATTTCGTTTTGTACCCAGCTGTACAGTCACAGGCGATGATTTTTAACAAATCTTCTGGAACGAGTGGTTTGTCTGTAGTTTTTGGCATCAGTCCATTGCATCGTTGCAGAAAATGCATAATTTTTGAAAGTCAAATGTTTTTTTTTTCTTCAGAACTTGAATTACTCATGTGACTTGATATAGATGATGATGGAAATCCGGTTGATGGAGTTTCGGAAGATGGGAAGTTACCAGATGAAACTTGTGATCGTCGGTTTTCCCGACGTGTTATTTCAATATTAGCCGATTCATGTAATTTTTTCACAACATCGATATTTTTCTGAGCAATGTATGCTTTGTAACACGTTCCGTGAAAATCTTTTTGTGCTAAACTTGCAGGAATTAATTTGTATTAAAATGGCCCAACCCGGGGCCATCCTATTGTTAAAATAAGTCTTAAGTTTGCTTTACATTCAGAGGAACATCATTTTTATAACTACAATTAACCAGGAATTATTTAAGCATTACATTCTAAATCTCATTTCCAAGTTAGACAAATATACAGAAATATTTTTACAAGTCCATAAAAATTGCATACACATAAGTAGGCCCGACTAAATGTCGTCAAAGCTTTTAAATGTTAGGGTAACAACGTAAGATTAATTTCAAGTGGTACTTAAAAGCGTCTTAACATGCGTTGTTAGAAATTTTCCAAGACGAATGCATTTTGTAGTCAGAGATACTTCGAGTGGTTCGAGCGAATTTGAATAAAGACAACATTAGGTGCACAGGAGGAAAAGGGACAGGGCATAACTAATGGCGAGCTAGAAAACATTGGGTCACAGCATCACGGTAAAAATATGGAAATAATGCAGCGTGTGACGTCACAGAAACGCCGTAGAATCTGAATAAAAGCTCAAGGAATTCATAGCGTTGGGTAGAAGAAAATCGACGCTGGACCAGTACGCTGGCGGCACCAAACTGCAACCTACTGTATGTTCTCTACCAGCCATCTTGGGGGAACAATTAGAAAATTACTGCACGTTCCCTACCAGCCATCTTGGGGGAACAATTAGAAAATTACTGCACGTTCTCTACCAGCCATCTTGGGGGAACAACGAGAAAATTACTGCACGCTCCCGACCAGCCACCTGGGGGAGGCAACTAGAAAAATACTGCAGGCTCCCGACCAGCCACCTGGGGGAGACAACTAGAAAAATACTTCACGTTCTCTATCAGCCATCTTGGGGGAACAACGAGAAAATTACTGCACGTTCTCTACCAGCCATCTTGGGAGAACAACGAGGAAAGTACTGCGACTCTACTTGCCAGCCCATTCCTGGAGCACGCTCCAACTTGGCTATTTACACGGCGACAATTTCACCAACATAACTATCTAAGTATCAACCCAATTTACTTATCTGCGTTATTATTTAAAATTGACTTTACATTCTGGTTTAGGGGGGAATAGGGGAAATTGGCTTATTTGTGGTATCAAAGATATTCATTTTATGACAGGTTCGTTACAACGTAATTTTTCAATATGAATACACTTTAATTGATTACTGGTTAGTTCAGGCTATTAATAATATTTATGCAACAAGTTTTTAGCAATACCTGACAGCCTGCATTGCTGCGTGCATTTGTTTGTCTAGAGGACTCACTGACTGAGGTGTATTTCGAGGGAACCGGGCCCACCACATTACTTTTACTTTTACATCAGCTGTTACTGCATTACACTTGACTCGACGCTCCGTATAGTCGTCGGCTCCCCAGATGGTCGGGTGACCGTAGTTTCTTACTACAATAAAGTCATCACAGGCACAGCTGGGGTTCTGATTGACCCAAATGTTAAAAACACCACAGTTGTAAAATCTTATAAGGCTGTTTGCTTTCAACTACGTAAATAGTACATAATCTCTTGATTTATTTTCATTGTTGTTATAACCACAAAGAGTTCCCTGGCTCTAGTTCAAACACCGCGGTCGTGGGTTTGTTCTCATCTTCGATAAGTGGTTGTTGTGACAATTAAAATCAACCCGGAGATTTTCGTGTTGATATCAACTTTAGGGAAATTTCCCTGCAGCTTATGAGCATTTACACTGAGTCTTGGCACGATGGCCACTTGCGACGGAGACGTCTGTCTTGTTTAGCCAAGTACGCAACTAGTTTGCGGAGTCTTTTACTCAAACTGAATATTTTGATAGGAAGATTTACGTTTGCACAATAACCAGTTTATATTCTCGAACTATATACTTTCAGAGTTTATGCAATGACAAGAAACTTTAGCTTCCAGTATACTTCAGTTGTGCTCTACCAAAGGTCTGCCGTGTGCCTGGATTTCCATGTAAAGGTTTCACTAGAATACTGTCCAGTCAAACTATTGTGAGATATTTCTCACCTGCGAATGCCTAGTTTTCTATGATTGTTTAATAACGATTCATCAAATTAATAAAGAGTTCCCTGGCTCTAGTACAAACACCGCGGTTGTGGGTTTGTCATCAACTACTTTTCTACCTTGCAGACTACAAAGAGTTCCCCGGCTCTAGTACAAACACCGCGGTTGTGGGTTTGTCATCAACTACTTTTCTACCTTGCAGACTACAAAGAGTTCCCTGGCTCTAGTACAAACACCGCGGTCGTGGGTTTGTCCTCAACTACTTTACATCGTCTCACCCTGTTCACGTTGTTGAACAATCGTATACAATTTGGGATTTGCAGTTGTTTATTCAATTAAGGGAGCTTTCCCCCAACGTTCTATGATCTTTTACATGATGGTTCTTGTCCTCTGTTTTGCAGTAAAATTATTTTATCAGAGCGATTGCTAACATCAAAATTCCAGTTACATTTTAATCGGTTATTTGCCGCATCTTTAATTACACCTACAAATAACACGGCCCACGATTGGATTACCTTAGTGCTTGTTATTGCATAATTAGCTTTGAAATATGTATAGTATGTCATTGCTATAGCGACATAACCCTTCCTGTATAATATTTAGGCAATTGTCTCAAATATTTGGATTGTATTGATTTCATGTACGGCTATTTGCCGCATCAATTTATATAAAATAAAATGGGTTTTTTTCTACTTTTTCCCATCACTTATTGTCTTTTCTTTCACCTTTACCTTTTCTCATCACACAAGTAATAACTTAAATAAATGATCTCATTCCAATCAAATAATTAGAAAACAAACTTCAACTATAAATGTCCAGTGCAATCTTGCGTAATAAGACACCACATAAATAACATAAAACATTAACTATGTCTCCCAAATAATAGTCAGTGTATCCAAACTTACAGTGTATTTAAAATAACAGAGTGATTAATTTGCTCAGGTTAGTATCAGACAGAAACAAGTAATACCAAACTTTATATCAAAGAACCTGGGGTTATTATAAAGGGTTACTATACACACACAACGTAATTAAGGTCCTAACCACAGACAACTAGACGATCACGTTAATGGCCAATTTGTTTATTTATCTTGTCATAAAATTGAGATAATAATTTCTGGGTGGGAGTAAATAAGTTCTTGATTGCTTCACGATCAAGGATATTTATTTATAATTAATTGAGGGGGGTGGGGGTGTTTCAGTATTTTCGTCGCATCTCATAGTGCGACTAATTATACGCGAAGTTTTCAACCCATCAGATTTAACTTGGCGTCGATCACCTTCAATACATTTATCACATATTATGCAAATATCACTTGCACTATTAGACTAGACTGAATTTTGCTTTCTTTTTACTCACAATGTTCTAAAATTCTATAGCAGTAGTGAAAGAATGCTATATAAAAACTAAACCAGAATATTGATGTACACATCGTATTTTCTATAAAGACGCGATGATGGAACGTATAAGCAGCTGCTGCTCGCGGTTGCAGCTGTTTTCTCGTAATACTAGTCTGCTAGATAAAACTTGGAATGCACATGTCATAGGGATGTTAGTGAATTTATCTACCATGGAGGGCGCGAAAATTCAAAAAAGATCATTTAAAAATGAACAGTAACTGAGAAAAATCCCTATATTTGAATGAAGTATAAATGACATATTGGATCATACTCTTATATTAAATAAACATTTTTTGAGTCATATCACCCAAAGGTACGTAAAAAAAACCTACATTTTGACGGGGAGAAAATTGTCGTACGAGAAACGGCAAAAAGTTAGTGTTTTAAAAATTTCGTAAAATTTTCGAAAAATGGCACTGTAGCTAAACTCGAGCCAAACTAATGGAGCTGTTGACTTGAGATGTAGGCTATTTGTAGGTATTATGAGCCACCTTTACCTAAAATTTCATTTGATTGGGGCCAGATTTGCCCAAGTTATCCCAATATAAATTTTTGGTAAAAAAAAAACGTACACATATATGAATTACAGGAGGGGGAATTTAAGTGGAGGTCCCTTGAACATTGATAATAAAAGGACCACATTTTCGTTGCTTAAATTAAATACAATTTAAAATCGAAAATTGCCCCAAAGAGGATTAATTTTCTACTTTTTCGAGTTTAAAACAACGTTCCGACACTTGCAAAAGGTAGATATTCTATTTAGGAATATCTTATTTTTAAGACAACTAACAACTACCCAAAGTTTGGAATCTCTACGCAAAATTGTATTATTCTCAGCTGTTTTCAGTTTACCATACTCCACTATCAGAGTCAGAATACGATTCTAAAAGATGATCCAGATGACGTAAACAATATAATTATATAATTACATAATTCTCTTAATCTTTCATCTGTCTTCAATACACCTTTTTACTGTTAAAACATATATACAGTGAAGTCCATAAGTAACGGATAAATTCATTATCAGCTGTAATTTACCAAGGGCGCTGACAATCACGCGATAATTTTCTCTAATAATGAACCGAAAGTTTGTTGCTTAGTAATTACCCGACGCCGTAAGGCGGAGGGGTAATTACTTAAAGCAACAAGCTTGAGGGTCATTATTAGAGAAAATTATAAGGATTTATCAGTGCACGCGGTAAATTCGGTGAGATAATTTTTTGAAATTCTAATATGTCAAATCGTGAATGTGTATTTTAAATAAATTATAAAACTGTCATTAATTTGTCGTTGCATAGCAACATCAGTGATATGGAGATTATCAGTGAAATCCTTTAATAAGTGGGTGAATTTTGGCATGTGACTAGAAATGGACGGATTTTATTGGATTTCTATTTCGTCAAAAAATTATCTACGTAATTAACAATTTATGAGTAAAATCCTAAAACACGTCAATTTTTAATTCTCCCCCTTCAACCCCCTTGAGTTACTCCTTTAAATTTTTTAAATGGAATGAGACAGCGCGTGACAGTTCATTTGAAAGAGTTTTTAATTCTCTACCCAGCAATATAAGATATTTGAATTTCTCTTATTTTGTCATTGAAAAATATTACATTTTTAATGTTACTAAGTAATCAAAAGAACATGAGACAGTTTAAATCAAATGTTCAAACTGGCCGCCCGTAGTTTCTTGACAATAATGGAGGCATTGCTGAAATTCTTCTAAAACATTTTGTATCGTTTCCAGGGTGATTTGATTAATTTTTTCCCTTATTCTGTCCTTTAAATCATTGACGTTATTTGATCTGTTGAAGTAGATTTTCGATTTTAAGTAACCTCATAAAAATAGTCAAGTGGGGTCAAATCAGGAGAACAGGCAGGACACTCAATTTCACCGCATCTACCGATTCACCTATTGGGAAAACTTGATTGAGATAGACTCTTCCTAAATGTGGTGTAGCTCCATGCTGCTGATACCAAATATTTCTATCAATTTCATTAGGGTTGTCATCACCTGGGAAAAGTATTCTTAACTCTGGAACTAAGAAATTTTGCAAGAATTCCAAGTAACGCGCGCCAGTTAATATGCTATCAAAGAAATGTGGTCCGATAATTTGAGAATTTATAATTCCAGCACAAACGTTCACCTTCTCAGGATATTGAGTATTGGCTTCCATCATCCAATGTGGATTTTCTGTACTCCAGTATCTATAGTTTGTTGGTTCTTGAACCAAATGAATGGGTGGTATTTTTCGTTCTTTAGAAGACGCAATATGGACGTTTTATTAACATCATTATCGGCGGCAACTTGTTTTGTATGTTTATGTGGATTATCTTGAATATCTAACAATATATCCAATTTCTTTTCATCGTTTAAAATGTGTTTCCTACCAGATTTAGGAATATCTGTGACATTTTCACATTCACGAAATTTGTTTTCTACTCTACTAACCGTAGACTGAGAAATGCGACGGTCAGGATACTTATTATCGAAGATTTCGCATACCTCATTCTGCGTTCTTGTTTTTATCACCACATCCTAATAATATCAAAATTTCAATTCTTTGGGTAACCGGAAGACTCATTGTTAAAATAATGATCAACTTGACAATCAGCGATAAATAACTAGAATCGTAAGTTTGCACAGATGTAGTAAATAAAGAAATTATAATTTTTTTTATATGTAAAAAGAAACTCTTTTTACTTCTTTCTTTTTGTTGGGTATTTTGCCACCTGCGTATCAGAAAAAGCGATACATTTAAATAAAGCGATACATTTAAATTGAATGTTATGCCACAAAATTAATTAGAAGAGTCAGATTTGACAGACATTTGGTGCATAAAATAGTTTAGGATACATTTGATTGTATCAGTTTCAAATACATTTCAAAATTTTCAAATTTAATTTTCTTGATGAAGAATACACAAAATTCAAAAACCTTATATTGCTGGGTAGGGAATTAGAAAACTCTTTCAAATGAGCTATCACATGCACCCTCAATTCATTTAAAATTTTTAAAGGTATAGCTTCACTCCAAGGGGTTTGAAGGGGGAGATATAAAATTATGCTAAAAAAATGTCATTTTAGAATTAAAAATTGACGCGTTTTAGGATTTTATTCATAAATTGTTAATTACGTAGATAATAAATTTATCCGTTACTTATGGACCTCAATGTATATAGTCTGGTCCAAAGCACAATATTGAAGATTATAGAGTAGTACACATACAGGGTGAACTACAAAAATTCCTCTAGACAAAGTAACAAGAGGGGAATGTAAAAACATTTCTTTTAGATGGGCAATATGGGTTCTCGCAGAAACATGTGACAGAGTCAACCACAGCCTATTTCAATTTTAAATTAAAAGCTTTCGGTAAAGTGTTCTTGTGGATTCGAAGTTATCTTTGGTCACATATTCATCACTCAAATATAGTGGCTGGATCAATTTAAAAAATCTTACGAGTTCTATCTGGACCTCTATTCTGTAATTATGGGGAGAGTGAGCATTCATCGTGCGAAGCGAGAGCTCACATCACACGCATCTCGCTCGACCGTCCTAGATTGTATTTTGTAAGTGCAGTGAATAGGTGGTAAACGTGAAGGGATTCAGCGAGAATAGCCGAATTTACAACCAATCAGGTTGGCGCAAAAGCATCAGCTGTTCAGTGCTCAATTGTTGTCATTGTCATGTCGCATGTCATTAATTAAATTAGGTAAAAGGTGACAGAATACATTTTTATTGATCAAATATTCCGAAAGGGTATACCCTCGTTATTGGTAATATATTTTTAAAAATATGGCTATAATAAAATAAAAGAGTCATTGCAATATTTCCTAAGAATTATATTATTACTACTTCGATGGCGATGAGCAAATCCGCAATGTCCATTCTGATTCACAGATTTGACAACAATAATTTTTGGCTGACGAAACTGTCATAAAATTACGGTTAGGGTCGCCGTTCTCCCGGGGAACTGGCTGATTCCCTCACGATTTATCTCTTCTCACGGGAATGTGCTTTCACGCTTTTACAGAATAGAGGTCCTGGGGTTTCTCAGGGATCTCAATGTCGCCTTCTTTTATTTAATCCATTTGTCAATGACATCTCTATCTCTACACTAAACATTTTTGCTGATGACCTCAAGATTTTTAGACCAATTGAATCAACTTGTGATGGTCAACTACTTCAATTTGACCTAGATCGGTTAAATGGTGTAACACTAACTATATTGTATTCTTTTGATAGCAAATTGCATTTTAACTTACATATAAATAAATTTATATGTCCAAAATCTGTAAAAATGCTGGACTTTGTGAAACGTTTGTCTTGTGATTTTTAATACAATAGAATTTTAAAATGGGAAACTATCGTGAATATATTGATTTACTTTAAATACTTAAATATACAAACATGGAAGCAGCGAAGAAGCTTAGCGCTGATGTATGATTTTTACAAAAATATTAAATAATCGAACTAACTGCCCTCATCTTTTAAGCTTGACCTCTTTCAATGCTGCTGAGAAATAATGCTGTAGTATTGTTTGTGTCTACGTTTTACAAATTATGGTAAAAATGAATCGTGTATTGGGTTCCTTAGGCAGACTAATAACTAATGTGTGTGTGCTCAGATTTGTTGTCATTCACACTCTATCAATTTAAAAATCATAAAAGGCATTTAACTTCACTGATTAAAACTTCCTTAACCGATTAAATATTAAATGATTGCTTTATATTTATTTTATATTATAGTTCATGTATTACATTATAATAAATTTATGTTTTTATTGACTGCAATTATATTATGGGTTATCCATTAAAAAACAAAACACATTAATTTTCTTGTATATAAATTATGTACTTACAAACAGTAAATAAATTTTTAAACGAAAACTGTATTGTTAATGATTATTGTATCTATTAGGTACATACAGTTATTAATTATAATTGTAAGATTTCATAACTGTTTAATTTTATATTTTGTTTAGTGTTTAGTAGTGTAGTAGTGGCCTCCGCCTATTGCCCCGGTGAAGAAGGCAATCCACCCCCAGAAGAGGTAAGAAACCTCATTAGCTGGTGCAAGAGGAGAAAAAAAACCCTACGTAATATGTATATGTTTGCATATTTGTTGGCAAATAATATCGACATTATCAATAAGGGCAATGAACCCACCTTTATGAATGCGATTAGAAAAGAGGTTCTTGACATAACCCTTGCTGATCCACTCATAACCGGCTTAATTATTAAATATATTAATATAGCCTCATATCAACTACAAAACATCATGACATCATGTTATGAAAAAAGCTGTCCCATTAAACAAAGGGCAATCCAAAGAGATGTGCCCCGGCGGAACAGGGATCTCAGCCGTCTCAGGGCTGAGACAAGGAAAGCTTTTAACAAAGCCAAAAACACTGGAAACTGGGAGGACTACAAAAAAGCCCTTACAGAGTACAACAAAGAATTGAGAAGGTCTAAAAGAAGATCATGGAGAAGGTTCTGCGAAGGGATAGATGAACTAGCCCCAGTAAGTCCCTGCAAAAGACCACTCAAATGGAATCGGGCTACTCAAAAAGCCCGATGGCGAATACACAGAGAGTCAGCAGGAAAACATAAGAGTGCTTTTAGGTACTCATTTCCCAGGCTGTCGCATAATTCAGGGTGAATTTCGACAGGACTATCTGGATGAGGATGCTCATCGTCCTACCAGAGAAGGAAGACGCCTGGCTAGAAAAATATTCACCCCCAATAAAATTAAATGGGCGGTATCTACCTTTAAGCCCTTTAAATCACCGGGCAGAGATGGCATCTTCCCTGCCCTACTTCAACAACAAGGCATTGAAAAGACATTTACAGCAAAAGAAGTGGCTATGTGTGCTTTCATAGTATAGAGAGGGTGCTTTTGACAACACCTCCTATGAATCCATACAAAAAGCCGCGGAAAAAGGGGAATACAGTCTACTACAATTAAATGGATACAAGCCATGGTCACAAGCAGAATTATTACCACAAGTGTGGGGGATGAGTCGAATACGGTGACTGCAGTCAGGGGCTGTCCACAAGGTGGAGTCCTATCGCCCTTGCTGTGGTCAATGGTGGTCGATGATCTCCTACATAAAATGAGTAATTCAGGCTTCAACGTCCAGGGATATGCAGATGACCTGGTCGTCACTGTGAGAGGCAAAAATGAGGTCATGATTTCCAGCCTCATGCAAATTGCCTTAAATATAATATCCAAATGGTGCTCGTCAGAGGGACTCAATGTCAATCCGAGCAAAACAACCATTGTCCCGTTCACTAAAAGGAGAAAACTCAATCTTAGAACTCCTGTACTGAATGGAACGATACTAAATTTTTCCAGTGAAGTCAAGTATCTAGGAGTAATCCTGGATCAAAAAACTTACCTGGAACTCACATCTGGAAAGGACTCTTACTAAAGCAACAGCGGCAATATGGACGTGCCGTAGGTTGTTTGGTAAGACTTGGGGCCTAAGACCGAAAATGACACATTGGTTTTATCTTTCGGTTATCAGACCTATGGTAACCTACGCATCATGCGTATGGTGGCCAAAAACAGAAGAAAAAATAGCACAGGGAAAGTTGCAGAAACTGCAACGCCTTGCTTGTATAGGGACTACAGGAGTAATGCACTCGTGTCCCACAGCAGCTATGGAGACTATGCTTGACCTACTTCCTTTGCACTTGCATGTAAGGAAGGAGGCTGCACACAGTGCCTTACGACTGCACCAGGCACATAAATTTAAACCAGGCGATCTGGTTGGTCACTTAAGGATTCTGGAGTAAATCCATTTGAAGTCCATGATCAAACCCACTGACTCAATGCCAATCAAACAAGACTTTGACTGCCCGTTTGACGTGCTAATTGAAAACCGTCAGACTAGCAAGATAGAGGCACTGCGATTGGAACAAGGGTCACTCATCTGGTATACAGATGGATCTAAGATGGCGGAAGGGGTAGGAGTGGGCATAGCAGGGCCTAAATGTAGGCTATCCAAAGCCTTCGGTGACACCCCAACCATCTTCCAGGCAGAAATTTATGCTATAGATCTGTGTGCCCAGGAATGCCTAAATAAAGGCATCCGAAGGGCAAAGATCTATATATTATAGCCAGGCAGCACTAAAAGCTCTAAGGTCCTATACCTTTGAGTCTAAAATTGCCTGGCAATGTAGACAATCCTTGAAGCAATTGGCCAACAACAACAAGGTTACCTTGATGTGGGTGCTAGGGCATGAGGGAGTACAAGGAAATGAACTTGCTGACAGCTTGCAAGAAAAGGATCTAAAGCACCATTTATTGGACCCGAACCGTTCGGTGGCCTGGCCAAGGGACACATAGCGGAGGAGATCCCAGAATGGGAAAAGGACCAGAAAAAGCTCTACTGGAGGAATACTCCAGGCCAAAGACAAGCGAAAAAGTTTACAACTTATTCGACAAAGAATGCCACAAGGCTTCTCGAACTTGAAAAATCCGAATTAAGGCTAATCAGAGGCCTTCTAACTGGCCACTGCCCCTTGAGATATCATCTCAAGAATATGGGCAAGGCGGTAGACAACAAATTCAGATATTGCGATACTGCAACTGAAACTGCGGAACATATGCTTTGTGAATGCAAGGTGTTAGTCCGCACTAGGCTAAAATTCCTAGAACAGGAGGAATTAACGCCTGAAGACATAGGGAAATTATCCCCCAGGAAAATCACAAGCTTTGTAAAAAGTCTTGAAATCCTGGGCAACATCTAGATGTAGGGTAAATCACAAAAGATCTTTTAGGTCGAAGTGAAGTAAGGCTGTTCGAAGCCAAGCGATCTCATAAAACAATCTACATCTATAAGATTTTTGTAGGTGGTGGTGCCATGTTGCGCTGAAAATTCAACGTTTTATCGATTTTTCCGAAAATTTGTTTCGCAACAAATTATGTATCGGTCCAACAATTTCGTACACCATATAAGTTTTAGATATGCTTATGATCTACCATTATTATTAAATATGTATTACTCGATTGCTTATTACTAAATAAGCCATTGAGATGAAAGTGTTTATTGCAAGTTAATTACAACAAAAAAGGTCAGTTCCCTTGATACTATGAACCTACTTACGTATACAAGTTTTACACTTAACTATAGGATAAATGTCAAACAGAACAATGGGTATCTATTGTTTTGTTTGACAGTTATCCTTTGATTACGAGTTAACCTTGCATTGATAAACCGGCCCTTTGAATTTAATTTTCTTAAAAACCGTCCATTTCTCGAAGTCGGGGCGGGGCCTAAGGAAACTTTTCAACAATTTGGTGAATATTATATTATACTAAAATTTCAGCGAAGTTTACCTAGAGCCATTTTTTTATGAAGATAAAAACTAATTTGATTTTTTAAAATTGAAAATGACTAAAAAAATCAACGTAGATTCATTATTTCATCATCCACCTTACTTCCTTTCCTAAAGCAATATTATGTTTTAGATGGGCTGAACTCTAATAAATTATTTTATTAAGGTAAAACTAACCATAAGATTTCATCGCACAAGCATTTTGGATTTCAAAAACTCAAAACGTTGCACCTGCACTTTAAAACGCATAATACTAAACTTGTTTCACCTTGCCAAGGGCGAATTAAAAGTTTAAACTTCACCAAAAATTAATTAAAATACATTTAAATCAGCTTACCTCACTGTGATTGTCGGATATGCTGCTGAGAGATGGGCTGGCCAACATTACATCTAAAGGGCTGTGATTTGCAGAATCCCTCTCACTACTTTGCCTTTGCAATTCATCCTGTTCCTTTTTATCACTACTGCTATTTTTATGTTCTCTTTTTCTAGGCGTTTCCTTATTGTTATTGTTGTTATTATTATTATTATTATTTATTTTTAAAGTCGTTAGTTTTTCCTCTACTACTGCAATATCTTTCTGCGCCATTTCAGTTGTTTCCTTTGGGATGTTCTCCTTATTCTCTTGGCTGTTAGCCTTAATTGGCGAAGGCGATTTGGGAATCTGGGCTTGCGGTGGAGAATAATCTGACCTCGATCTGGACAATGTTCCGTTTTTCATAGACTTAATCTTCTCGATTTGCAAATCCAATTCCTCCTCGGATATATCCACGGGCTGCGATTTGGTTGAACGAAGTTCTGGTGGAATGATGATGTCTATTGGGGCAGTCTCTACTCCCGATAGAGAACGAGAAAAATTTCGAGCTGGCGTCGAACTTACTGCCGCAGGCTTATCGGCCTCTTTTATTTCCGGTTCTGGGGTCTTATCTAATTGTAACCTTTCTATTTCTTGTCGGGTTCTCGTATCGCCTGTGTCACTTCGAACTCCAATTCTCTTCTTTTTGTACCACAAATAGCTGAGTAGAACGGCTATAGTTGGCAAAGTCCACACTAACAACTGACGAGAATGGGACGGGGCCATAACTTGATCGATCCACGATTGACCCCTTGATTAACGACACGATCCTGCAAATGAAAGAAAAAAAACTGATTAAAACTGAATTATTACAGGAACTGTCAATGTCATATAAAATAAGAACTACATGAGCTAACTCGCAACTAGTATGAGAACGCAGATTCAACTAAACCCAATTAAAATGTTTGGTTTGCGTTAAATTTCAATAACTCTTTTTTTTTCGTTTTGCTAATAAGGCACCAAAAGCGATGCAAAATTTCGCTCATTTCTTACGATTTTTATTGTTTTTCCAAAAAACGGAAGGGGTGAACGAATCTTCATTTTAATGTGTTTAAAACCTATGTTACATGTACGATGTTTACAGTGAGCCAAAACAGAACAAAATTATAAATTATACATTAAAAATATCGTATTGTACAATCAAAATACAAATCAGTTACCTATAAAAAAACATATACAGACACATTGGAATGAAACCAACAGTTAAGTACGACAGAATTAGAATTTTTCATAAACTATAACCGTGATCGAATCGAAGCCTTGTGTAGATTCAAGTACCGGGAATATACATAAGTTTTTATGAATTTCAAGTAAAATATGTAAAAAAATATGACAGTCGCTTATTTTTAACTTTAAAGTGAAAATTGTAAGAGCCAAATTTGTAGAAAATTTCTCTACAATTTTCATTATTACCATTTTTTTCGTACGATTTATATTTTTTTACTTAGACCTGAAAATGGGTGGTGAAATTGTATTAGTGGTTCATTTCGTTTACTTTCAATGTTAGCGTACGGAATGACTATGAACAAACTTGTATTGTAGAAGAAAACGATAAATGAAAACGGTCACAGACGTAGTGGGGAATAGAGAGGGTAGTGGCTATGCATAACGCATAGCTGTTTGTATCACATCATGTTTTACGTCTTTTATGTCGCGTGCATTAGAATGAGAGAGAAGGTCAGGCTTGTGTTGTTTGCCAACTAGCACGAACGACATGTGAGATATGGTACTTCAGAGGCGGACTTAGTTTACTTTCATATACGGCGGAGTGTACGGGTGTAAGTGCAATTAATACATTAGTTTATATTTGTCTTTTTGCTGGTATGTAACTTATTTATTACAAAAATGAGTCGATCGAGTGATTGTGAGTGTGAAAGTGACAGTTATAGTGATTTCAGTGATAAAGAAAATAAAATTCCAAATGAGTTTCAAGGGAGAAAAAAACGGCATTTAAGCAGTGACGGGAAACAAATTTGTTTAAATGTGTATAATACTCTTTTACAGCGACAAACTAATGACTTTAACTTGCGTGATTTAGATATATTAAGGGAAACAGAATCTTTAACCCACGTTCCCTATTCCACATTGTACAAACTAGTGAAAACAGGTGTTACCGAAAGAAAGCAACGTTGCGACGCTGGTATATCAAAAATTTTAGATCCATCAATAGCAAAACTTTTAAAAAATGTAATTTATGATGCATATCAGAAAAATAAAATCCCGACTGTTGACGTGGTAGACAGAAAACTAAAGGAAATGGATTGTCCTTTGAAATATACGACAAGAACTTTAAGGAACTGGCTGAAAAAAATTGGATTTAAATTTAAAACAATTAATAAACGCGTGGCGATTATGGAAAGCAGACGAATAGTGGATTGGCGACATTCATATCTAGAGGAGATTAAAAAGTTCAGAAGGGAAAATAGAACAATTTATTACCTAGATGAAACTTGGTATGACACTCACGATACCGTAAAAAAAAGGATGGACTGATGGAACTAAAAAATGTCTACCACAGTCATTGCCTCCAAATAAGGGACTCGATTGGTTATATTACACTGTGGATCAGATGATGGATGGGTAGATAATGCATTGAAACTAAGCGGGAAAAACATGGAAGAGTGTAACGTGGATTATCACAAGAATATGGAGGGAGTAATTTTTGAAAAATGGTTTGAAAATACTCTAATTCCAAAATTAAAGCCAAATAGTGTTATTGTTCTTGACAAGTACCATTCAAGAGAATTATATAAAATTCCTAATAAGAGTTCGACTAAATTGGAGTTGCAAATTTTTTTAACGGATCACGACCTATATTATATGGACAGTTATACTAAAGCAGAATTGTTGGAAGTCCTTCATACGAAAACATTTGAGAAGAATTATGTTATAGACAGTATAGCTGAAACATTTGGCCACAAAGTTTTAAGATTACCACCATATTATTGTATTTTCAACCCAATAGAATTGATTTGGGGAAAATTGAAAAAAAATATCAGAAAAGGAAATACTTTTCTAAAATTCGACAAAAAAGTGATAGAGTTAATTAAAAACGAAGTGTCCAAAATTACCAAGGAAGATTGGGAAAAGAGAATTGCCAAAGTGATTAGAATTGAGGATGATTATTTGAAACTTTGTGAATTTAATAAAAATGGGGAAAATAAATTCATTATAAATTTAGAAGAGGATAGTTCATCATCTGAAAATGAAGAAGAGGGGGAGAACGCACAGGATTCTGAGGAAGAAGTGATTGTGATGACTTGTGATTGAAGAAGTGGTAGTGATATATATAAGTTTATTATTTGTGTCCGTTTTTGTGTTCAATGATAGTGATCGTGATATCAAGCTTATTATTTATGTCATTTTGTGTGTTCGTAAGTATTTTAATCTATTTTTATTTATTTAAAGAATTCAATTATATTTAATTTTATTTATTTGGAGAATACATATTTTATTTACGAAAATTTACTATTTCGAGTTTTGTTTCTGTTTTTAGAGGTTTATTGTTATTTTTTAATTTATTTTGAGAATACCTATATATTTTTTTACTGTTACTATTTTAAGTTTTTTTTTGTTTTTAGATGTTTATTGTTATTTTTTTTATTTATTTTGAGGATCCCTATATATTTTTTTACTGTTACTCTTTTAATTTTTTTTTGTTTTTAGTTTTATTTTTTTGTATAATTTTCTTTATCCTGTACTAATATTCTTTACCCATCCTATCATGGCAAGATATGCTCAAACCTCCCCGTGGTTCTTGCTAGGTAGTAACAATTTACTCAAATATTAAGTGAACTAGGATACTGTAACTACTGTATAGTCAGTAGTGTAAATTTTTGCCAGCTAAACTGAGCCCACACAACAAAAGCCAACGCAATTTTCTTATGGAAAAGTGACTTCCGTTAAATTGGTTGAATTTTTGATATGTTGTGTATCCTATCTCTGTATCAAATGCATCAATGTCTCAGATTTGTTTAATAACACCTAAACAGTATAATTGATTGTCTTATCATATCATATGACGTCATAGCAGGTCATGTCGTGTCACAGAACCTCATAGTGGTCACTTTGAATTTTATTGTGATCTGAGCACCTAGAAGTAAGAGAAAAGAATGTTATTTAAATCATGATGTTCTATGACACGATATTACATGCTATGACGTCATATGACGTGACGACGTTTGAGATTATATGATGTAATATTTCAATAAATAAACCATGACAGTTATGAGGTGTTTTCAAACCACTGTGAGACCCTAGAAGCAAAAAAAAGAGTACTGATTTAACCCAGACCCATACACCTCAAATAAACGATAATTCTTACTTTAGCAAGCTTTATCTCAAGACTGTGAAAGTTTGTCAATTTGTGCCAATTGAGACATTTGATCAGAGAGATGGGATACACAACATATCAAAATTTCAACCAATTTAACGCAAGTCACTTTTCCATAAGAAAATTGCGTGGTCCTTTAAAAGCGTAAACAGACATACGTACACAATATGGTTAAGTCCGGGCCTGCCTTCTTAGCGTCTCACCTCGCACCCCCCCTCTCAATTTCCTCTTTCCCGCACTATAGATAATGAGATTTTGGTCCTCACCCTTTTTCCTCTAGGATTTTATGGACATACGGTAAAAGGAAGGGCACACGAGTTTGAACTTGTACATTCTCCATCCAATCACAATCGGAATTAACATGTGTCCCAGAGTACAAGCGAGTTTTGCAAACGCCAAAATATCGTAATTTTTTTCCCATTATTAAGGGGCGACGTTTTTTTAGCACGAGTTGTAACAACCATACCTTGGCGAAGAACCAACTTAAGGTGCCCTCCCGATGCAAGCGACAGCGACCGGAGAGCGAGACATGTACCACGTGACAAGCAGAGACCAACGGCAGGGAGAGCTACCAAAGATGCTGTAGAGTAGCCCTCCCTGTCGTTGGTCTCTGCTTGTCACGTGGTACTTGTCTCAGTCTCCGGTCACAGATCCAGATGTTTCACTGATGACGTATTTTGGTTAAAGTTTTAATCCACTCGTGGCCGGTCCGGGTTTTTTATGTGTTCTGCGCATCCTACGAATCAGTTGTTCTTACGCTCTTCGAGGAATAAATCGCCTGTAGCAAGTGCTTCTGCCTTGGTTAATTTAGATTGCTTATCCGTTTTTTGTAGTGTTTTTAGTTAGATTTCAGTGACTGTATGCATTTTTACGTATATCCTGTGAATAAATACCTAAGTCCACCCCTGTCTGAAGTAACTCTGTAGCTGAAGCCACCCGCGTGTCGCTTTTTCTGCGCAGAATCGTGGCCGGTAACGTGACGTACCAAAAAAATGAAACTGCTTACACAGGGAATTACATTAAGTGAAAAGTCTGGTTGATCTAGTCTGTGCTCCGGTCGCTGTCGCTTGCAACGGGAAAGCACCTTTATGGTTCGATAAACAATTTATGTTATAGAGAATTAAGTTTTCTACAAACTTGGTTATTACCATTTTCACTCCAAAAAGTTGAAAATAAACGAGCTAATTCAAGATGGCACGGCAGCTAACGCAACAGGGCGAATCCCGGAAATCTGAAGAGTCTATTATGACCCTCCCCAACGATCATGTTTATAAAAAAGAAAACGTGTCCGGGATTAATTCAACCTTATTCACTTTTGCGATTAAGAGTAGAACTATTTGAATTAGTGAAAACTTCCAGTACGATTTTTGAACGAGGCAGAAAACCCTACAGTACGATTTGTAAGGTGATGCTGGGATAAATACCACATCTACAAAATACCTATTACGAAATTATTATATTGGTTTTAACAGCACTGCTAAATACAAACATGTTATCAGACATTTCCTGTTTTTCGTCCTTGATTTACCTCAAACATTATAAAAAGGTAAAACATAAAAATAACATTGCAGAAAAAATGAAACGAAAACTATTTAAAGAGCACCTAAGAATTTGGCACGATTTAATGACAAAAATGTAACGCATATGTCATGATGGTATGATAGGACTGCAAATACACGTGAAAAATCTAGAACAAATAAAATAGTTAAATAATATATTCATGTGATTGAAGATTATTATTGCTATTAGGGAACTTATTGCATTAGAACATTTAAAACATAACTACGAATTTAAATTTCGTTTGTAAATAAAGACAAGGTCATGGTGTTAAAAGTCAATAAACCATGTTATTTTGCGTAACAAATCCATGGCAAATGTCGGAGATGTTTCAGGAACTCTAGAGACAATTATAATAACTTATTATTGAAACACTGTTTGAAACGAATATTTGGGATATTTCAAGACAACTTGAAATTCTCAAGGGCACATAAAATGTTATTTATTTTAATTTTAATTTACATCACCCAACTGAACAAGTTATCTAAGCTCTGTGAAGTTAGCATTACCACTTTAAAATTTTGAAATCGTTTTGGCCCCATCAATTGTAGCTTTTTTATTGCGAATTTGTTGCGGTGAGAAAAAATTTGTAGCTTTATTTAAAAAAAAAATAACCCATGGTAAGCTAACTTCACAGAGAAGATATCATTACCACTCACAGAAATCGCTTTAAAAAGTGCACAAATATTTTATTATTATAAAAAGAATTTGTTGCTGTGAGAAAACATTTGTAGTCCTTAATTTAAAAAAATAACCTATGGTAATGCTAATTTCGCAGTGAAGATACTATTATTACCACTCACAGAAATCGCTTTAAAAAGTGCACAAATATTTTTTGATCATAAAAATAAATTGTTGCAAATTTGTTGCACAAGATTAATAGCAAAAAATTAATGAAAAAATGTTTTTTTCTAATAACTTGATAATCAAGATCAACTTATGAAAAATCGCTTTTAATAATAATTTATAAGAACGATCAAAAAATGGTTTAAATATTTTTTTAAAAAGGAACGGAAAGAACAGATAGCTTTAAAAAACTGAGCAATCGCGACTGAACGATTCCGGGTGCACCGTATAGAAAATGAAACAAAATGTGCAAGATAAGTATGGAAGGAAATATGCGGATAACAGGTTTCAAAAGGTTTTGGGAACAAAACGTGGACTACTGTGTTTTATATTAAAAAGTAGTAGCAGTTTATTCATAAAAACAGGCGTTCCATTTTATTGCATAAACATTTTACTCAAAAATGTTTTCTAAGGAACGAAAAAGAACAAATCCCTAGAATTCTAAGGTTGTCATAAACAGAGAAAGATTTCTCGAAAATAATTTATTATGGTGAAACTATATTAGAGAAAACTTTATTTGCAACAAATTGTTTCTCAATGCTACAAATTCGTACGCGACACGCAACAAAGTGTCGAAATGAAAAACACATGAAAAAATGCATTTGCAACGGTTTTTGTAGGTGGTAGTGCTAGGTTGAACTGGAAATTCAAAATTTCAATAAATTTTGCAAACACTTATTTCTCAACAAATTAGGTCACGATGCAACAAATTCGTACACCCACGCTACAAATCCTCGAAGTGAGAAACAAATGAAAAAATGCATTTGCAATGATTTTTGACGGTGGTAGTGTCATGTTGCGCTGGAAATGCAGCGCATTATCAATTTTTACGAAAACTTGTTTCGTAACAAATTATTACTCGGCACAACAAATTCGTACACCACACGCTACAAATCGTCGAAGTGAGAAACATAAGAAAAAATGCATTTGCAATGGATTTTGGCAGTGGTGACGCCAGGTTGTACTGAAAATACAACCTTTCATCGATTTTTGCGAAAACTTGTTTTGCAACAAATTATGTCTCGCTGCAATAAATTCGTACATCGCACGCTACAAATAGTCGAAGTGAGAAACACAAGAAAAAATGCATTTGTAACGGTTTTTGGCAGTGGTAACGCCAGGTTGTATTGATTCAACGTGTCATCGATTTTTGCGAAAACTTGTTTTGCAACAAATTATGTCTCGCTGCAACAACTTTGTACCGTGTGATGTACGAATCTGTTGTGCCGAATAATAACTTGTTGCGAAACAACTTTTCGCAAACATGGATAAAAGGTTCAATTTTAAGTCCAACCTGACACTACCACTGCCAACAACCTTTGTAAATGCATTTTTTCGAGTGCTTCTCACATAGAGAATTTGTTACGTGTTATGTACGAATTTGTTGTGCCGAGTCATAATTTGTTGCGAAACAAGTTTTCGCAAAAATCGATAAAACGTTAAAATTTCAGCACAACCTGGCAGTACCACCTACAAAAATGATTATAAATGCATTTTTGATGTGTTTTTGACTTCAACGATTTGTAGCGTGTGATGTACGAATTTGTTGTGCCAAGCAATAATTTGCTACGAAACAAGTTTTCGCAAAAATCGATAAAACGTTGAATTTTCAGCACAACCTGGCATTACCACTGCCAAAGCCCGTTGCAAATGCATTTTTTCATGTTTTTCACTTCAACAATTTGTAGCGTGTAGTGTACGAATTTGTTGCAACGAGACCTAATTTGTTGCGAAAAGTGTTTGCAAAACTTAATGAAATTTTGAATTTCCAGTTCAACCTAATTACCACCTACAGAAACCGTTGCAAATGCATTTTTTCAAGTGTCTCTCCGTTCGACACTTTGTTTCGTGTCGCGTACGAATTTGTTGCAAATAAAGTTTTCTCTAATATAGTTTCAAGATAATAAACTATTTTCGAGAAATCTTTCTCTTTTTATGACAACCTTAGAATTCTAGGGATTTGTTCTTTTTCGTTCCTTAGAAAACATTTTTGAGTAAAATGTTTATCCAATAAAATGGAACGCCTGTTTTTATGAATAAACTGCTACTACTTTTTAATATAAAACACAGTAGTCCACGTTTCCTTCAAAAAATTTTTTGAAACCTGTTATCCGCAAATTTCCTTCCTTACTTGTCTTGCATATTTTGTGTTTCATTTTCTATACGATGCACCCGCGATTGCTCACTTTTTTAAAGCTTGATCGTTCTTATTTATAAATTATTATTAAAAGCGATTTTTTCATGTTTTAATGCTATCTTGATTATCAAGTTCGTATTACTAGAAGTTATTAGAAAAAGAATTGTTTTCATTAATTTTTTGCTATTAATCGTGTGCAACAAAGCGATCTCTGTGAGTGGTAATGCTATCTTCACTGTGAAGTTAGCATTACCATAGGTTATTTTAAAAAAATAAAGAGCTACAAGTTTTTTCTCGCCGCAACAATTAATGGGGCCAAAACGGTTTCAAAATTTAAAAGTGGTAGTGCTAACTTCACAGAGCTAACAGGTTATAATAGTCGAGTTCATCTGTTCTCGGCACTCAAAAAACGCAACAAAAACTTTACGACATAATTATTATCGCCGTTGGGCCAAGATGACCTGCCCGTTCCCAAAACGATAAAAACTAATAAAAATTTAACAATTCAGCATAATAATAATAATTATTATTTTTTCAATTCTCATTGCATATTGTTTAAAGTTAAAATCGATGATACAACAATTGACACACGATTCAAATTTTAAGGAAAATATTACATTTGTTGGAGAGTTGCAAAATCCAGGAAATATTGCTTTTGATGAGTTTGAATAAATTTACCAGTTTAGGTAGACATTGCTGCTGCTCCTTTTGAAAACACCCTGCCCGGTCGCATATTCGTATCGAGCGTATGCTATCGCAGAGACGGAAGTAACCGATAAGGCAGGGTCTTGAAGGGCAAGGGGTATATACGTTTATAAAAATAGTTAACGCCGTCTGTCCCAGATTTAATAAGGTGTTAAGTACTATTATATCTCCCTTGCCCTTCAAGACACGTTTGCGCCCATCGACGCTTCGAAATCGAGGAAAATTAAAAATCTATCAAAGATAAAATCCAAGGCGCCTCATTCATTACGATCTTGCACGCTCGATATAAACAAATATTCGGGACCTCTCGTTCTGCGATAGCATACGCTCGATACGAATATGCTACCCGGTCTGGGTTGAATTGCTTACTGGTATAGTGTATACGACCAGAATTGAAACCGTATAAAAACTAAAAGTCGGCAAAAACAGTCGGCATGTCCCCCCGCCCCGCCCCCTCTGAGAATTTACATGGAATACTATCCATTCAACTCTAGAATAAATTACTGTGTTTAGACGGCCGTATCTCTATTTTTTTATTTAAATTTAAGAAATTACTATTTTGCTATAAATTGACTACTTAATGATTACTAAAATAATAATAAAAATACTTTATATACAGCACGTCGTTCTTAAGAGTGTACCGTCCTTAATTTTTTTCTTTTTCCGATTTGAGCCAAATTTTACTCAGATATAGAACAAAGTAGAATCTACCTATGGCCAAAAAAACATTCGCCCTCTACAAATGTAAAGCTACCTACGATACCAAAATTAACGGAAAAAAATCAGAAAATCTTATTAGACATTTCTTATCGGAAATTTTTATCATTGAGAGTTGTTCAGAATTGTTTAAAAATCTAAAGTATAGGATTTCATCAAAATTAAAGAAATATTAAGATTTTGTTTCAAATAATGTCCAAGTCCAAAAATATAATTGTAATGTGTTTCTTTGCTTAGAAAAGTGTGTTTTTTTTTAAATTAAACGCAAGCTATCAGCTGTTAGTCAAATAATCTGTAAGTTATTTAAAATGATGTTTCCGGATTGATATTATTTTAAATAAAATTATTTTTTTAAATTTTGATGAATGGACTGAAGGTTTAAGACAATTCCGAACAACTTTCACAAATAAATTTTTTCGAAAAAAAAAGCTTAATATTATTTTTTTCATTTTTTCCGTTTATCTTGGTATTACAGGTGACTTTGCATTTGTAAGGGGTGGATGCTTCTTTAACCATAGTACTTCTTACTTTGTTCTATGTTTGAGAAAGAAGCTTTTCCCAATTAAGAAGATTAAAAACCTCTTTATTAAATGTGCATAGAGAATTGGAAATTAATATTGACGATATAATTGAACGTTTTTCAAAATGCAGGAAGAGGAATTTAGATTTTATCTTATAGTTTCAATATAAAAATACTGTGTTATGTTGCATGTTGTGTATATGTCTATCATATTTTATTTTTTTATTTGTTTTCATATGTTTTATGTTCATAACAGATATTTTGTAATTACGAGTATATGTTTTATTTTATAAGCGTTTTTATATATTTCATATTAATAGAATTAAATTTTGTTTAGTTCATTAAATTACCTTTACGCGTTGAAGTTGAAGGCGAGGGGCAACTTTAAAATTTCAAATGGAAACCCCTATTTTTTATTGCGAAATCGGATTCTACGGCAAAAAATACGTTTCAAATTTGCGCTTAGCCCCACCCACTGGGTTAGGGGTGGGAGAGTCGAATCCAATGTCATTGGATAGATTTCGTAAAAATAACAAATACGTGTTTTTCAGTTTTTGAATTGGACGTTTCTTTATGAGCACAAGGCGCTACTCTTGAAACAGTAATATTTTCTTTTCATTTTTTGCGATTGCAGCGACACCTTGCGAGAGTCGAAAAAAATACCCGATATAAAATTCACGTATTTTTGGCCGTAGAATCCGAATTCGCAATAAAAAATAGGGATTTTCATTACAAATTTCTAAGTTGCCCCCGCCCCACCCACTGGGTTAGGGATGGGAGAGTCGAATCCAATGTCATTGGATAGATTTTGTAAAAATGACAAATACGTGTTTTTCAGGTTTTGAATTGGACGTTTTTTTTATGGGCACAAGACGCTACTCTTGAAACAGTAATGTTTTCTGTTCATTTTTTACGATTACAGCGACACCATGTAAGAATCGAAAAAAATGTCCGGAATAAAATTTACGTAATTTTTGCCGTAGAATCCGATTCCGCAATAAAAAATAGGGATTTCCATTTGAAATTTTAAAGTTGCCCCTCGCCCCACCACAGGGTAGTGGGTGGGGAGGTCATTTTGGTATCAGTAGATAGTTTTTTGAAAAATTTTTGGCACGTATTTTTTTTATTTTTCGATTTGATGCAAACTGTTAGAGATTTTCCACCGTTCCCATACTTTTCTAACACCCGGTATATTCAGTGAATTAAAATGATTTTAGCAACATTATGGTTCCCCGTGATCTGAATTTCAGTGTTTTCCACCACTGCCAAAATAAAAATACTGAGTATTACTAATGTAACTGTAAGTAATTGTTTTGATGCTAGGCATAAAAAATACAAATAACCTAAAAATATTTTGTTTGTGACTTTGAGCTGTGAATTAAAAAAAAAGAAAAATACAAAAGTGGGGTCGCGCGTGCTCACCGTGGTTAGTGATGAGTCGATTTATTATAGGAGTAGCGAGTTGAACTAATGATGGAAAGGAGTAACCAAAACCCAAATTTTTTGTCATCTCTACTTGTCTACTCAGAGCAACTTTCGAACTCAGTGGAAAAGTTAATCGCCATAATTTCAGATATTGGAGTGACGAAGACTCTCAGTGGATGCTTGAAACACACACGCAGTATCCACAAAAATTAAATGTTTGGGCAGGAGTTTTCAGGGATCGAATCATAGGACCGTTTTTCATAGATGGAAATTTGAATGGAGAAAAATACCTGAAAATGTAGACAAATCAAATAGTTCCCGCAATACCAGAGATTGCTGGTGATGAGTTCAATAATGTTTGGTTCCAGCAAGATGGGGCTCCTCTACACTATCGGAATATTGTTAGGGGCTATTTGAATCGTACTTTCGAAAATCGATGGATAGGTCGAAGAGGAACTATTGAATGGCCAGCAGAGATCTCCCGACCTCGCGCCACTTGATTATATTGTTTGGGGCTACGTGAAGGGTAAGGTTTATTTCACTAAACCTCGTGATTTGGAAGAGGTGAGGCAAGGCATAATAAACATTTTTGCAGAAATACCACCTCAAATGATAAGTGCCATTGAAAATTTTTACGTTCGTCTCGGACAATGCCAAGAAGTCAATGGGCACCATTTTGAACACCTGCTATAATCTTGAAATTGAAACCTGCTAGTGTAGCAGTTAAGTTGTAAACTAATTGCCTCAACTGGCCGAAATCCTCACCTTGCCTTAAATGGCTGAGTTACCTCCTTGCCTTCACTGTCTGGGATCAAGAACTTGTCTGAAGTGGCTGAATTAAGAGGTAAAACCACAGTTAGTTTTTTTTTAAATCGAGTTTTTTATTGCCCTGTAAAAAATGTAAATTGAAAATTACTAGCTGCTAATAAATTTACAGAATGTTAATAGTTGTAATTTCCGCACGACCGTGTAAAATCACTGTCTCAAAACAGCTCGGGAAATCATTCACTCTGAGATCAGTAGTTTTACTTTTCGTATTTTTTTAAGTATGCGTTCAAAACTTTCATGTTTCCACTCAATTTTTTGCGATTGCAGCGACACCTTGCGAGAATCGAAAAAAATACCCGATATAAAATTCACGTATTTTTGGCCGTAGAATCCGAATCCGCAATAAAAAATAGGGATTTTCATTACAAATTTCTAAGTTGCCCCCGCCCCACGCACTGGGTTAGGGATAGGAGAGTCGAATCCAATGTCATTGGATAGATTTTGTAAAAATGACAAATACGTGTTTTTCAGGTTTTGAATTGGACGTTTTTTTATGGGCACAAGACGCTACTCTTGAAACAGTAATGTTCCCTGTTCATTTTTTACGATTACAGCGACACCATGTAAGAATCGAAAAAAATGTCCGGAATAAAATTTACGTAATTTTTGCCGTAGAATCCGATTCCGCAATAAAAAATAGGGATTTCCATTTGAAATTTTAAAGTTGCCCCTCGCCCCACCACAGGGTAGTGGGTGGGGAGGTCATTTTGGTATCAGTAGATAGTTTTTTGAAACATTTTTGGCACGTATTTTTTTATTTTTCGATTTGATGCAAACTGTTAGAGATTTTCCACCGTTCCCATACTTTTCTAACACCCGGTATATTCAGTGAATTAAAATGATTTTTGCAACATTATGGTTCCCCGTGATTTAGATTTCGGTGTTTTTCACCACTGTCAAGATAAAAATACTGAGTATTACTAATGTAACTGTAAGTAATTGCTTTGATGCTAGGCATAAAAATACAAATAATCTAAAAATATTTTGTTTGATTTTTGAGCTGTGAATTAAAAAAAAACGAACAAAAAGTGGGGTCGCGCGTGCTCACCGTGGTTAGTGATGATTCGATTCATTATGGGAGTAGTGGGTCCAAAGTTATTTTATACGTTTTTTCTTCTTCTAAAATTGAGTAACTTTTGATAGATTCGTTGGATTTCCACATTATTCCACGATAATTTTAAACGATCATCTGCAAAAATATTTTGCGAGAAGTAGGGAGATACCACGTATTTTAACCTGTAGCGTCTCTTGTATGTAATAAATAATAATTTTTCCGACATTGGGTAATAATATACAGTCGCTTGCGCTATAATAAAAGCTGAAAATAATTTTTACTTATGTTTCGAAATAAGAATTGTAAAAATAAGGAAGAACAAAACTAGTCTTGCTCATGCGACACGCATTTTGGTTAAAAATAACTTAGGAAGTCATGCGAAGGCGGGTGTCGAAATAAACACTACGCAATGCAGTTAACAATACAAATCTAAATACTCATTTTTTTATGGAATATTTCATATCAACCATATCCTCATAATAACATTCCAATTTGTTTTTGTTGAGGGGTGTTATTATTCATTATAGTTTGGCCGAAAAGAGTAAATAGTAGAGGCAGGGGCGTGCGGATTTACGAATTTCGTAAATTCCATAATATTTCGACGAAAAGTATGCCTTCCATTAAAAATGTTGCTGAGTTGAGTGTAAAAACAAATTTAATTACATTTACTTTTTGTTTTATTTTATAAAATATGAACAATATTATTTTATATATATGTGTGGCGCCACTGGATGACGGGCTCTCCGAATATTTGACCTTCGTCACTTCGTCTATAACAGCTCCGCCTATTTCACAGCAGTCAACAAATTATTAAGTATAAATGCGGCATGATCACACATTCAAACCATTTGGTCGACTATGGCAATTACACAGAATGTCCTAGTCATTGTTATCATTTCTGGTAGGAGGCAAAAACGGATAAAATTTAATATATATCTATGATAGAACGACGTGCCGCTTCAGTATTAAATAACAACTAAATCCTTTGACGAGAATGCCGCTGACATTTTGCTCTGCTATGTACTCTTTTTGGCTCCACTTTAGAGTAGTTTCTTACAATTAACCGACGTGCTACTTGCTTCATAGAAGTTTAGTTTATGAATTTATTATGATGGTTTAGTTTATGGTGGCCTTCCCGAATTTAATAAGGAAAGCAACGACAGGTAGGCTACCTCCTTTACCCAATAAAACTGTTGCTGATAAAAGTGATAAATGTAGATTATATTATAAATCCCAGACTATCATTTTTCTGTTAAATTTTATTTACTTATATCCTGGAACACCCAAAATTAACACATATTTTTTTGAAAATTGAAATTCCTATCTATTTTTTAGATTGACAATTTTAGTTACCACTGATTGTTCCGGTGGCAATAACATATTATTATAACGCATTAAGTCAATACATCAATGCATTAAAAAACTAAACTTTGTTTATGAGCAGTTTTTTCATACGATGAATGGTTTTTAATTATTTCGCGACGAAGTTTTAATTTTGCTCCGAAACAGTTTTTTTTTTGGCTTTTTCAATTTACTTTTCGTAACGGCCACATTTATGAGAAAAAAAGCTGTTGAAAAACCTATAGAACGGTATTCCAGGCAACCTGGTCAGGAATATTGATGACCCGTTCCAAAAGACTTCATGTAAATTCGTCTTGGCGTTGTTGAATAGTTTTAAAAGCAGTCTCTCGTACAGAAGCCTTCAAGGCGAAGTTTTTCATGGCTCATTATTTCAGAGCTGAAAAGGCAACGGTCGCGGAAGTCGAAATAATTTGTCGCTAACTTTATTTGCTCATGAAACGTGGGTGACGATAATACAGAGGATGCGAATTATTTCTGAGCCGATTTCGCGGTTTTCCTTTGATCATAATATTTTTTTAAATGTTGAACCCACATTTACCTACTGCACTGCATTTACAAATTCCAAAAAGCACTATTTTTCGTCGTCGTCCCTGAAAAGGAACTTCACTTCTGGCCTTGTAACTTGACGCACGTCTCATTCACCCAAATTAGATTTACACATGAAACAATCAGCCAGCCACTTTCACAACTTTTTATGAACTGAAAATCTGGAGAACCGTTTACTTCTAACTAGGGAGAGATTTTAACACGGCCGGCGACTTTCTGCTACGAAATATCGAAACAGACCGAAGACTGTAGGTTGAAAATTAAACGATTAAGTAAAATCCAGGTATTCTTACCTGGGTCTTGCAGTCCCATACTCATTGAATTGGACCCTCGGGGGTGGTTGATACCACTTGCAAATGTTATACTCTACTACAAAAAGGTCTGTTGTACATTTACCAAGAAATGCAACATCGATGAGAAAATCTCAAAATGCTGAAAAATTGTACATTTAAGGGTAGTTAAGCCATTAGAATTACAGGGGCTCTTAGTCAATTAAAGTAAGGTGCCCATTTATAAAAATAATCACACTAAAATCAGCCTGTCTCAAATTTGTTTTAGGTTCAGGTTAAAATTCACTTAATTTTATTGGCCTAAGGATGGATTGGAAGGAACACCTAGAATGGACAATGTTTCTTCCATGCTTTACACAGAAATTGCCCGATTTTACATCGGCTGTAACCACAAACTACTTACTCTATAGACGGTCAACGAACGTACATTCGGACGGGACCAAATATGACGCGCCTCTGGTGGTTGGAAGCGAAAGCAAAAGATGGTTGGTGGGAACTTTAAATATTTATGACCGTCAAATTTATTTAAAGTTGCTCAGAATTGTTTGAAAACCTTAAGTCCAAAATTTCAACAAAATTAAATAATAATGATATTTTCTTTAAAATGATATCCAAGTTCGAAAATAAAATTTTAACGTGTTTTTTTTGTTTAGAAAAGTGTGCCATGACAAATAATGTTGTAATATATTTTTTTTAAAATAAGGAAATTGCAGCCAGAACATATTAAAATGATATTTTCGGGCACATTATTTTAAACAAAATTCCAATATTTTTAAATTTTGGGCGAAAGATTTTGAAATAATTCTCAGCATTCATTAATAAAATTTTCTGATAAAAAAACTGCCTAATATTATTTTATTATTTGCGCGTTACCCCTTTTGATTTTTAATATAGGAGTAACATATAATTTCAGAGGAAATGAAGCGTAGGACACGTTGAGGTAATTTTTCATAGCAGAATGTACATAATAATACAGGAAATGTATTAAAATGCATGAATCTATTTAACGTACTGCCGTGGAAAAAAAAATATGGGACAGCTATTTTTTCTAATGTAAATCTGTCTCTATTTGAATATGTAATGGGTAGCCGAAATAAAACAGATAAGTATTATTATATTTTTTATTGTACAGCGGATATGGTAAAGCTGAATTTATTGCTAAAGCAGAAGATGAATGGCCAATAATACAAATTGCACTTATAACATTAACAAAAATTCGGTGTTTTAACATTTAGAAAAAGTGTAGAATAAACAGTTTAATTCAAAAGAAGTACTATAAAAATAATTAAAACAACAAACTATTAATATTTAGTTATTGCACCAATTCTATTTATAACTTACAATTTGTCTTATTGATCATTCATCTTCTGTTTTAGCAATAACTTCAGCCTTAACTAAAATTACTTATATGGGATATATTAGTTTTTGCACACTTCTAATAAATTTTGACAAATAACTAGCAATGTCACAAAAATTAAAGTTTGATGTACACAACTATATTTTAGCAAAAATACGTTATAAGACCCATTTCTCATTTTTCTTTTATCCATGACAGTACCACTACTAATCTCTTTGTCGACAGTCTTAAACATTGTATTGCTTTTTAAGATGACAAATTTTGTACAATATTTGGTACCAAAATTATAATAGCCAAATTCATTATTTAGGAACTATTCAAGCAAAACTCCCACACTGCGAAAACCTTAGTTTTACCTAACACTTGAATTTATATCGATGTTCTTTATCTGAAAATGCCATATATAAAAATATTAAGTTTAAAGAATTATTTTATTAACAAACGCAAACTAATAAGAAATTACCCAACTTTTCTGCATTTATATACAAATTCTTTATTCTAAATGTGCACTAAGCCACGGTTAATTGAAAAAAGAAAAAGAAATTAATTTAATCAACATTTGTTACGTAAAGAACACATTGAACATTGACTGACATTGGTGACATTGCCATCAACATTATTACTAGTATTTTTCTAGACTGCGACATCTCTTGGTTGGAAGAGGAATAACCGTGCCGTGCCAAGATCGTGGTATATTCGTTAAATATCTATAGAGTGAGTGATTTGTGGCGTAACTCAAATCAGCACTGCAATTATTGCAGTTTAACGTAAAAAATGTTTTACAATTGCATGTTCAAAATTTACCGCGTATTGTTGCACATAGCCGTCGCAAGGCGGTGCTGGCGTCGCCGAAACGAGCTGCTGACGAACCGTATGATAGTTGGCGGTTAAAAAATCAAAGAGCAATAGCGCCTACGCCATCTGACTAGAATTACTCAGTCGGGTATGCGCAGTTTCATTATTTTGTTACATTTCGCTGTACTCAGGCTGTTTATACATGATTTTCTTGCGACAGCAGTGGCGGCCCGTCAGGGATGGCAGGGTAGGCAGTTCCCGCCCAATTGCATAAGCGGTAGTTATAAAGGTATATTTATATTTTTACATATTTTTGTAGTTAAATTATCAAGTAAAATTTTGTGGTTAATTAATTGTAATATTAAAATTAAAAAGTTAGCTATATTTATAATATTATATTTACTACACATTAATCTGCCTCATATAGATACACTTGTTAATCCGTTTAGAAACTGGGCGTAATACTGTCGAAAGTGTCATGCGCCAAGCCAGGGCGGGCAAGCATCGCTCAGAAATCGTGAATTCAATCGTAATACATCTATGCGCATGTTGGTTATTCACTTCGATCTTACGCTTGTAATGCATATCAAAACGAGACGTACGTCTTGCATGCTTAGGCTATTTACAACCTAGAGTGGGCATGCCATCCCTGAGCAAAACTTGTAATAAGCAATATGAATATTGAATAGAATATGTTCACAATTGAAAATATATCAAACAGTAAAAATAACTAATGTTAAAATTGATTAATTAATCCCTTATGATTATCAAATATGATAGCAATTTCTAATAATAAGTAGGAACAAAAAGAAGTTAAAATACATGTCAGCGGTGCCATATAGTTAAATTACCTATAACAATAATTTTGTTTCTTTGCTTTTTTAGGTATAATGTATTAGGATACATATGCCTCTATATCTCTAAAGTACTAAAATAATGTTTAATTTTATTTTAGCAATTTTAGATGTGAAATTAATATAATATGTAAATGAAATAAATGTGTAATATTCAAATATGGAACTTCGCGCTCGGTGGGATGTGGACACTGCTACCTTCATCCTTTCCCTTTTATTTTCCAGTGTCATGATGCTCGCCCTACTATGGGAAATCTCATTAAAGAAAATTCAAATTCGTCCAATAGAAAATGTTGTGTTACAGGGTATCAAAAGTGTTTCTGGAAGTGAAATAAAAAATAAACTTTATTATTGCTGGCCTTGCATGTTATTCAGTAAAAATAGTAAAAATCCGTGGAATTCAACAGGGATAGATAATTTAAAAATATAATACAAGGCGATTGAAATGGGCAGAGGCATCATTGAATGTTTTTTGCGTGATTTTTACACCCACTAAATTTCTGTGAAGTGAAGATCCTGCCTACCCAGAGCCGCCACTGTGCGACAGGTTTTTTTTTCGATTTTGAACAGAACTTGATATTTTTCTTGTGTTCTGTGGTTAATCCTGGCTTGTTTCTGGACACGGTTTGTCTGTATCTATGGACCAATGGCGTCAACGTGATCATCTGTGTATTATGACTTTGATCTATGGACGAAATGCGGTGCGACAGACACCACGAAGTGCTCGCACAGTTATGTCCGCTCACTAACATCGTTATGATAAGAGCTGGCAATTGGTCTCCTGCCACTGAAACAAGTTTATTACCATACTAATTTAATTGATTTGCGGGAGATTATGATTTATCCTCGGATTTATCGGACATTTTATGATTTTCTAAAAGAATAACGATAAAAATTCTGTCGTACTTGCATCAAAATAATAAAAATTTCCATCACAAAAACCTTCCCCAGAGCGAATAATTTAAATATTTTTAGGTACACTAGTTCAAATCAGTGTGCTATAAAATGTACTAACATCACAGACCATGACATTTTAATTGCCGAGACGACTGCTTTTTAGCGAATAATTATTTATGAACTTTATATGTAATCTTACTATTATTAACTTTATGGTCGGTTGAGTATGAATGCAGATTAAACACGATAACTTCAGGTTAAGATATCTAAATAATATATAATAAATAATTTAGTATTAAACCATACAGATCAACTTTATGAGGCGACACGTTTATCGCCCACTATAGACAGTAGAATAAAAAACTTCGTTTCCCATCCATCAAAAGGTTTTCTGAGTACAGATAAAATGTAAATCATCTTTGAACCGTTAATACTGGTTTTCGAACTAACTGTGTCTTATATTACAATTTAATTCAGACACCGAAGTAGATCGAATATCTCTCTGCACAGGTGTACCAGAATATAGAAGTTACGTTGGTATCACACAAATACATTCATCCATCACATTCGTCGCTTATTTATTTAGCCCAGTTGCCAGAGACTAATTTTGATGAAAAGTTAGAATTAATTGTTACCTCGCTAATTTTTTCATGAAAGGCTAGTTTTTTGCTAGTAGAAATAAATAAATGGTTTTGTTTCAAAGCAAAATAGAAAACAAACTTCAACTATAAATGTACAGTGCAATCTTGAGTAATAAAATACTACATAAATGACATATATAATTAACTAGTCTCTCAATTAATAGACAGTGTGATCAAGTTTACCAGGTATTTCAATTAACAGAGTGATTAATTTTCTAAGGTATATCGTATCAGGCAGAAACAAGTAATATCAAACTTTGTATAAAAGAACCTCACGCAAATGGCCAATCTTATTTATTTATCCTTCAGATAAATTAGTAGTGATTAGTTTACTGGTGACATGATTATCAGTACTTTCCTTTAGTAATTAAACAGGGTACCTCACAACATCTTCACTGGTGCCATGACCAGGATTTCATTTGTAATTAATTGGGTTGGGAATAAGCTATTTCATTTGTTATTATTATTAAATGGCAGTTTAAGTTCACGAGATGTGTCATACTTTTTTTAACGTATTAAGAAAAATTCGTTTAAATTTGTTTACTCATAAAACGTGTAACAAAAAAATAAACAATAAGCTGCATGAATAACATTTGGATTTTACCCAGCAGCGACAAGACTTTCAGCAATTTCCGCGTAATTTTTTGACAGTTTTCGCAGTTTATACGGAAAAATTCACCCCCTCCCTGATAAAACAAAAAACTAGTTTTTTTATCGGTGTGAAGCTGGCAACGGCCGTTTCCAGCAACGGCACGAAAATCAACCACATCGATAAAGTCGTGGGATCCTCGGCAATATAAAGTATTATAATATGTAGAAACGCCCAGCAACGGCAATGAAAACAATGGAAATGACAAATTTGTGGTTTGATTTTCATCTGGCATTTGCGATATGCTTTTCCTAATAGATATATGAAATACGTACGTACTTATAAAGGAAAAAGCTACAATTTTTCAATCGGAAGTTGTCGATTAGATTTTATAGCGTGAAACTACTTATAACAATGTCCTTAAACTACTACATAGGGCCAAATCATTTGTAGGTCCGAAACAGCGGCGTACGTCGTATGAATTTAATAAAAATAAATATATTCGCAATCTCTTTGATCGGAAGTTGTCGATTAGATTTTATTACGTAAAACTACTTATTGCAATGTCCTTTAACTACTGTATAGGACCAAATCATTTGTAGGTCCGAAACAGCGGCGTACATCGCATGAACTTAATAAAAATAAAAATATTAGCTATCTCTTTGATCGGAAGTTGTCGATTAGATTTTATTACGTAAAACTACTTATTGCAATGTCCTTTAACTACTGTATATGACCAAATCATTTGTAGGTCCGAAACAGCGGCGTACGTCGCATGAATTTAATAAAAATAAAAATATTCGCTATCTCCGTGATCGGAAGTTGTCGATTAGATTTTATTACGTGAAACTATTTATTGAAATGTCCTTTAACTACTGTATAGGACCAAATCATTTGTAGGTCGGAAACAGCGGCGTACGTCGCATGAATTTAATAAAAATAAAAATATTCGCGATCTTTTTGATCAGAAGTTGTCGATTAGATTTTATTACGTAAAACTACTTATTGCAATGTCCTTTAACTACTGTATAGGACCAAATCATTTGTAGGTCCGAAACAGCGGCGTACATCGCATGAATTTAATAAAAATAAAAATATTAGCTATCTCTTTGATCGGAAGTTGTCGATTAGATTTTATTACGTAAAACTACTTATTGCAATGTCCTTTAACTACTGTATATGACCAAATCATTTGTAGGTCCGAAACAGCGGCGTACGTCGCATGAATTTAATAAAAATAAAAATATTCGCTATCTCCTTGATCGGAAGTTGTCGATTAGATTTTATTACGTGAAACTATTTATTGAAATGTCCTTTAACTACTATATAGGACCAAATCATTTGTAGGTCCGAAACAGCGGCGTACGTCGCATGAATTTAATAAAAATATTCGCAATCTTTTTAATAGGAAGTTGTCGATTAGATTTTATTACGTGAAACTACTTATAACAACGTCCTTGAACTACTACATAGGGCCAAATCATTTGTGGGTCCGAAACAGCGGAGTACGTCGCATGAATTTAATAAAAATAAAAATATTCGCTATCTCTTTGATCGGAAACTGTCGATTAGATTTTATTACGTAAAACTACTTATTGCAATGTCCTTTAACTACTGTATAGGACCAAATCATTTGTAGGTCCGAAACAGCGGCGTACGTCGCATGAATTTAATAAAAATATTCGCAATCTTTTTAATAGGAAGTTGTCGATTAGATTTTATTACGTGAAACTACTTATAACAACGTCCTTGAACTACTACATAGGGCCAAATCATTTGTGGGTCCGAAACAGCGGAGTACGTCGCATGAATTTAATAAAAATATTCGCTATCTCTTTGATCGGAAACTGTCGATTAGATTTTATTACGTGAAACTACTTATAACAACGTCCTTGAACTACTACATAGGGCCAAATCATTTGTGGGTCCGAAACAGCGGAGTACGTCGCATGAATTTAATAAAAATAAAAATATTCACAATCTTCTTGATCAGAAGTTGTCGATTAGATTTTATTACGTAAAACTACTTATTGCAATGCCCTTTAACTACTGTATAGGACCAAATCATTTGTAGGTCCGAAACAGCGGCATACATCGCATGAATTTAATAAAAATAAAAATATTCGCTATCTCTTTGATCGGAAGTTGTCGATTAGATTTTATTACGTAAAACTACTTATTGCAATGTCCTTTAACTACTGTATGGGACCAAATCATTTGTAGGTCCGAAACAGCGGTGTACGTCGCATGAATTTAATAAAAATAAAAATATTCGCTATCTCCTTGATCGGAAGTTGTCGATTATATTTTATTACGTAAAACTACTTATTGCAATGTCCCTTAACTACTCTATAGGACGAAATCATTTGTAGGTCCGAAACAGCGGCGTACGTCGCATGAATTTAATAAAAATAAAAATATTCGCGATCTTTTTGCTCGGAAGTTGTCGATTAGATTTTATTACGTAAAACTACTTATTGTAATATCCTTTAACTACTGTATAGGACCAAATCATTTGTAGGTCCGAAACAGCGGCGTACGTCGTATGAATTTAATAAAATTAAAAATATTCGCGATATTTTTATCGGGAGTTGTCGATTAGGTTTTATTACGTAAAACTAATTATTGCAATGTCCTTTAACTACTGTATAGGGTCAAATCATTTGTAGGTTCGAAACAGCGACGTATGTCGCATTTATCTGATAAAAATAAAAATATTCGCAATCTTTTTGATCGGAAGTTGTCGATTAGATTTTATTGCGTGAAACTACTTATATTGTCCTTCTAATTATTATTTTTCTACTACTTTCAACATCCCAAAATCTATTTTCAATCATTATTTTTTCTTTTTTGTTACTCAGGAACCTCCTTCTTTTTCTCTCTCCCAAAATAAAACAAAATACAATACTTTATTTTTAATAAATTATTTGAAGACACTATCAACATAAATTCAAATTACCCCGTTAATTTACACTAACATAACCTTAGCATCAATCAGTACACATAACTTGTTTAACATAGTTCAACTTATGAAATTGACGTTGTCATAATAACTTTTTAAAATTACTAAAATGTCAGGATTTTACATAACCCATGAAATTTTTAAATGGCATTGAAACATATTTCAAATTTTGAAACAGCCATAAGTCATGATAACAATTCAAAACATATGTCACTATTAACTTGATATAATCTATAAAATTGTCAGAAACAGAAATAAAAAACCGCTGCCCAACCGCTAATGCCAAAATAAATTTTACAGGCCCTTGTTCACGTACACAGACTAAATCCCAATTAAATTTATTACTCCCTTTAATAATAGGGTGGGGGGTTGGTAAAGAGGGTGGCTAATGCCAATAGCTATTTGTATGACAAGGGATAAAAGTGCATAATTTCCTCCCGCGGATGGTTTGATCAATATCCAAGGAAGGAAATGGGACTTTGCTCCTGTGTAATACATATGATTTTTTCTACGACCATTTACAGTGTTTTACATTGGTTTTACATATATTTTTTTATATTTTCTTATGCATGACAATCAAAAAACCAAATATGTCAAAATGTCATAATAGATATTTAGATAAGGAAATATTGTTAAAAATCAAAGTACCTGGAACGTTGCTAAGGTTGCTTCTTGTTTACAAAATAAACAAACTTCCAAAAAGTTTACAATAATGTATTCCGAATGTGAAGATGAAGTTCTTCAAGATATTCTGGAAGAAGCAAACGTGGTTTCGTTAAATCTATTACCGTTAAAGTCTCGTGAAAAATATGAAAAAGAGTACCAGCTATTTAAATGTTGGATGGAGACTAGGCAAATAAGAAAAATATATCAATAAAAGAAGTCTATACACTACCATTACAGCTATTTGAAGTTTCTACTTGTTTGCTTCCAGAGGGAGCCAAAGTATTTTCCTCCCGAGGGAGGCCCTTGATTATCGTACACTCAGTAAATTGTAATTAAATTTTTTACTCCCTTTAAATAATAGGGTGGGGGTGATAGAGGCGGTGACTAATGCCACAAAAATGTGATGCCCTTGGTTCTCTGATACACACCAAATCGCAATTAAATTTTTGCTCCCTCTAATAACGGGGTGGGATGGCAATGGGAGTGGTGGAAGGGGTAGCTAACGCCAAAAATTTTTTTGAGACATTTCGTTCTTGTATACACACTAAATCACATTTTAATTATTTTTACTTCTTTCATAACAGTGTGGGGGTCTTATTGGGGCTGGCAGACCTTGACTTTTCGTACATGTCCTAAATTGCAATTTTATGGACTCTTACCTGCTTGCTTTGCCTATTCACCCCATTTACCCCCGAACCGTTCAACAGAATTAGATCAAAATATAATCTAGTTCCAGATCTCTTTATAATACATAAGTGTACCAAATGTCAAGTCAGTATCATAAATGTTTCCTGAGTAAACGTGCGCAAAAAAAAAAGTTACAGACAGACCGACAGATAGACAGATTTTTTTTCGCTCAATTTTAAAATTTCGACGCTTCATGACATTTTAAGCCTATTTCAACAAAAAAATATATAACGTTACTATACTTCCACTGGACGTGGAACTAATTATAGACTAGTATTGATAGATATTAAAACATAAAACACCAATAACCGTAAGGTAGGTCTGTCATCACAATACACGCCACATATAATAGATAACCCCAAAATCAAAAGTTAAGGCTATCTATAAGGGAGTTACATTTATGAAAAACGCATATACAGACCCATTATCCACCAACGTTGCCAGTTTCGGAGGTGGAAATCGAACCTAATACACGATATAAGTGTGACCAAACATGCTCCTCACCACGCAACGCGATCTTGCCCACTGCGCTACCCTAGCCCATGTACTTTTATTTTTATTAAATTCATACTACGTACGCCGCTGTTTCGGACCTACAAATGATTTGGCTCTATGTAGTAGTTTAAGGACATTGTTATAAGTAGTTTCAGTTAATAAAATCTAATCGAGAACTTTCGATAAAAAATATGGCGAATTTTTCACTTTTATTAAATATATGCGCCCCACGCCGCTGTTTCGGACCTACAAATGATTTGGCCCTATGTAGTAGTTCAAGGACATTGTTATAAGTAGTTTTAGTTAATAAAATCTAATCGACAACTTTCGATCAAAAATATGGCGAATTTTTCATTTTTATTAAATATATGCGACCCACGCCGCTGTTTCGGACCTACAAATGATTTGGCCCTATGTAGTAGTTCAAGGACATTGTTATAAGTAGTTTTATGTAATAAAATCTAATCGACAACTTCCGATAAAAGAAATCCCGAATATTTTTATTTCTATTAAATTCATGCGACGTACGCCTCTGTTTCGGACCTACAAATGATTTGGCCCCATGTAGTAGTTCAAGGACATTGTTGTAAGTAGTTTCAGTTAATAAAATCTAATCGACAACTTTCGATAAACAATATGGCGAATTCTTCACTTTTATTGAATATATGCGACCCACACCGCTGTTTCGGACCTACAGATGATTTGGTCCTATACAGTAGTTAAAGGATATTTCAATAAATAGTTTCACGTAATAAAGTCAAATCGACAACTTCCGATCAAAGAGATAGCGAATATTTTTATTTTTATTAAATTCATGCGACGTACGCCGCTGTTTCGGACCTACAAATGATTTAGCCCTATGTAGTAGTTCAAGGACATTGTTATAAGTAGTTTCACGTAATAAAATCTAATCGACAACGTCCTATTAAAAAGATTGCGAATATTTTTATTAAATTCATGCGACGTACGCCGCTGTTTCGGACCTACAAATGATTTGGCTCTATGTAGTAGTTCAAGGACATTGTTGTAAGTAGTTTCACGTAATAAAATCTAATCGACAACTTCTTATTAAAAATATTGCGAATATTTTTATTAAATTCGTGCGATGTACGCCGTTGTTTCAGACCTACAAATGATTTGGTCCTATACACAAGTTAAAGGACATTTCAATAAATAGTTTCACGTAATAAAATCTAATCGACAACTTCCGATCAAGGAGTTTGCGAATATTTTTATTTTTATGAAATTCATACGACATACGGCGCTGTTTCGGACCTACAAATCATCTGGTCCTATACAGTAGTTAAAGGGCATTACAATACATAGTTTTATGTAATAAAATCTAATCGACAACTTCCGATAAAAGAAATCGCGAATATTTTTATTTTTATTAAATTCATGCGACGTACGCCTCTGTTTCGGACCTACAAATGATTTGGCCCTATGCAGTAGTTCAAGGACATTTCAATAAATAATTTCACGTAATAAAATCTAATCGACAACTTCCGATCAAAAAGATCGTGGATATATTTATTTTTATTAAATTCATACGACGTACGCCGCTGTTTCGGACCTACAAATGATTTGGCCCTATGTAGTAGTTCAAGGACATTGTTATAAGTAGTTTGACGTAATAAAATCTAATCGACAACTTCCTATTATAAATATTGCGAATATTTTTATTAAATTCGTGCGACGTACGCCGCTGTTTCAGACCTACAAATGATTTGGTCCTATATAGTAGTTAAAGGACATTTCAATAAATGATTTCACGTAATAAATCTAATCGACAACTTCCGATCAAAGAGATAGCGAATATTTTTATTTTTATTAAATTCATGCGACGTACGCCGCTGTTTCGGACCTACAAATGATTTGGCCCTATGTAGTAGTTCAAGGACATTGTTATAAGTAGTTTCCCGTGATAAAATCTAATCGACAACTTCCTATTAAAAATATTGCGAATATTTTTATTAAATTCGTGCGACGTACGCCGCTGTTTCAGACCTACAAATGATTTGGTCCTATATAGTAGTTAAAGGACATTTCAATAAATGATTTCACGTAATAAATCTAATCGACAACTTCCGATCAAAGAGATAGCGAATATTTTTATTTTTATTAAATTCATACGACGTACGCCGCTGTTTCGGACCTACAAATGATTTGGCCCTATGTAGTAGTTCAAGGACATTGTTATAAGTAGTTTCCCGTGATAAAATCTAATCGACAACTTCCTATTAAAAATATTGCGAATATTTTTATTAAATTCGTGCGACGTACGCCGCTGTTTCAGACCTACAAATGATTTGGTCCTATATAGTAGTTAAAGGGCATTACAATAATTAGTTTTACATAATAAAATCTAATCGACAACTTCCGATCAAAAAGATCGTGAATATTTTTATTAAATTCATACGACGTACGCCGCTGTTTCGGACCTACAAATGATTTGGCCCTATGTAGTAGTTCAAGGACATTGTTATAAGTAGTTTCAGTTAATAAAATCTAATCGACAACTTTCGATAAACAATATGGCGAATTCTTCACTTTTATTGAATATATGCGACCCACACCGCTGTTTCGGACCTACAGATGATTTGGTCCTATACAGTAGTTAAAGGATATTTCAATAAATAGTTTCACGTAATAAAGTCAAATCGACAACTTCCGATCAAAGAGATAGCGAATATTTTTATTAAATTCATGCGACGTACGCCGCTGTTTCGGACCTACAAATGATTTAGCTCTATGTAGTAGTTCAAGGACATTGTTATAAGTAGTTTCACGTAATAAAATCTAATCGACAACGTCCTATTAAAAAGATTGCGAATATTTTTATTAAATTCATGCGACGTACGCCGCTGTTTCGGACCTACAAATGATTTGGCTCTATGTAGTAGTTCAAGGACATTGTTGTAAGTAGTTTCACGTAATAAAATCTAATCGACAACTTCTTATTAAAAATATTGCGAATATTTTTATTAAATTCGTGCGATGTACGCCGCTGTTTCAGACCTACAAATGATTTGGTCCTATATAGTAGTTAAAGGACATTTCAATAAATGATTTCACGTAATAAATCTAATCGACAACTTCCGATCAAAGAGATAGCGAATATTTTTATTTTTATTAAATTCATACGACGTACGCCGCTGTTTCGGACCTACAAATGATTTGGCCCTATGTAGTAGTTCAAGGACATTGTTATAAGTAGTTTCCCGTGATAAAATCTAATCGACAACTTCCTATTAAAAATATTGCGAATATTTTTATTAAATTCGTGCGACGTACGCCGCTGTTTCAGACCTACAAATGATTTGGTCCTATATAGTAGTTAAAGGGCATTACAATAATTAGTTTTACATAATAAAATCTAATCGACAACTTCCGATCAAAAAGATCGTGAATATTTTTATTTTTATTAAATTCATACGACGTACGCCGCTGTTTCGGACCTACAAATGATTTGGCCCTATGTAGTAGTTCAAGGACATTGTTATAAGTAGTTTCACGTAATAGAATCTAATCGACAACTTCCGATCAAAAAGATCGTGAATATTTTTATTTTTATTAAATTCATACGACGTACGCAGCTGTTTCGGACCTACAAATGATTTGGCCCTATGTAGTAGTTCAAGGACATTGTTATAAGTAGTTTCACTTAATAAAATCTAATCGACAACTTTCGATAAAAAATATGGCGAATTTTTCACTTTTATTAAATATATGCGACCCACGCCGCTGTTTCGGACCTACAAATGATTTGGCCCTATGTAGTAGTTTAAGGACATTGTTATAAGTAGTTTCACTTAAGAAAATCTAATCGACAACTTCCTATATTTTTATTAAATTCATGCGATGTACGCCGCTGTTTCGGACCTACAAATGATTTGGTCCTATACAGTAGTTAAAGGACATTTCAATAAATAGTTTCACGTAATAAAATCTAATCGACAACTTCCGATCAAAGAGATTGCGAATATTTTTATTTTTATTAAATTCATACGACGTACGCCGCTGTTTCGGACCTGCAAATGATTTGGCCCTATGTAGTAGTTTAAGGATATTGTTATAAGTAGTTTCACGCTATAAAATCTAATCGACAACTTCCGATTGAAAAATTTTAGCTTTTTTCCTTTATAAGTACGTACGTATTTCATATATCTATTAGGAAAAGCATATCGCAAATGCCAGATGAAAATCAAACCACAAATTTGTCATTTCCATTGTTTTCATTGCCGTTGCTGGGCGTTTCTACATATTATAATACTTTATATTGCCGAGGATCCCACGACTTTATCGATGTGGTTGATTTTCGTGCCGTTGCTGGAAACGGCCGTTGCCAGCTTCACACCGATAGTTTTTTTGCCAATCCTGGTCAAAAGTTTAAAATACTCACAAATAACATGTACAGATACATAATATTTCAAATTCAAAATAAAAACTGTGCAGAGTTGATAGACACTATAAAACTTTGGTATATAAACACTTATATTTATGTGAATTAAGAATTTTGTATTTATTGTCATAAGAATAAGATTCTTAATTATTGGACAGTATAGTTTGCGAAAGTGTGTGTGTTTTACTATAAAGCTTTTTTAAAGATGTATTTCAGTAAAAATGTTTTACAAATCACTGGGTAGTGTTGTAAGCATTTGAGGCTAAGATGTAACAAGGTTTGTTCGATTGTTAGTTATGAATGGTACAGTATATTGAGTTCTGTGTCTAGTATTATATCCATGTACAGATAAGGGATTTTGACAATAGAACAATACGTCTGCATTAGCAACTGAAGCAAGAGGGTAGGTGAGGGTAGCAAAAGTTTTAATTTATGTGTTCTCGAAAACAAAAATGGAATATTAAAAAATTACACATGCAAATACAAATGCATTGAACGCCTAACTTCTTACAACTCCTTATATTGCTTGTAATCGTAACGAGAAAAGTTGTGTTCTCTTTTGCAATCATATTCCTGAATGGTCAATTTAAGGAACGGATCACTAGAACTTTTTCACATAAGCAGTGTGTAGATGCATGCTGGATGAGAGTCCTTCTGCAGGTGGCGACTACCTCAAGTCCATTTTTCAGTTTTTAAACAGATGCGTTTGTAAGCGACGTAAACCGTTATTAAAATTGAGATACCGCACAAGCATCTGAAAGTGTGTAAAGGCAAACATTCGATTGCTCAGCTAAAGGAAATATTTCGTTAGCATTAATGATTCGCAAGATGGTCTTACGTACTTCTTTTCCCTTCTTGAACAAGTAACCTGTATTGAACCAACCGCCAATGATATAAACTATTTGAAACTGACTTGCAACATACGAGGACGTTTTTGCAGCATGTACCGACAATTGATTCTGTTATAAAATCTATCGTTATTTGGCGAAATACAAAACTCTTATTCAAATCACCTTCGACATCAAATGCCCTCGTATCCCTAACTATTTCTGAATTATTTCTTAAACCGGTGTTTACGTCTACTTGTGGAAGTTATCTTCCATAACAGGTTTGTCAAATTTTTGTCATTGCTGGGGGAGAGGGGGAGCTAAAATTGTGCCTGTCTTCAGGGCAATTTCTGATGGCCCTTAGAAATGTAAATTTTAGCAGTTAAAAATATGTCTTTATTCAAAATTTACGTGCGAAATGGGCATGTAACTCTACAGTGAATTTGTACGTATTAATGATGAATTTCTAAAGGTGCTGTTACACGGACCATTAAAATTGCCTAATTGCCGGCAACATCAGCCAATTTTTATGTCATGACAACATCTAGCAACATACCATATGCAGCAACTGTTTATCAGTTAGTTGCTGAGAAGTGACGAGGAATGTGGATCAATAACCAGGAATTAGGCTAACCTACACGACATTTTCAGTATAGCAATGTTAAAATGGCATAAAATGGAAATCAACCACGATAAAAGCTGCATACGAAGACCTGTACGAAACCAATTTTACATAAAACAATATTATTAAAATTTCCTAATTACTACTATTATACTTTCTTATTCAGCACGATGATACCGAACAATCAGTGCCGTTTAAGCCTTATGAACCGACATGCACCTGGGTCGTAGAGAATGCAATTATTTCAGTAACTGTACATCATCCTACCGGCTAGACATGCGGATAAATTCTTCAAACGTGCACATTATCCAAACCGCGCTTGCGGCGACGGATCTCTTCTTATTGAGATAATGTTAGATTACTTCCAAGATTATTCAACATGGTGGTCCGCATACCCCGGTGCACTGCCATATAGCTCAGTCAACGAAGCCCAAAAAAAGGTCGCTAGGTAGAAATGAATCGTGTAGTCCCAGATTTTTGTACAGTCGTAGGGGGTACTTCCCTGAACAACATACTAAAAGTCCTGACCGCTAGGGTGTGAGCGTTGCGAGGGGGGGATGGTTGAAAGGTTCGTTTTCATATTTTTCGTAAATATCTCGAAAACGGCGGCCTCTAGCGGAGAAAGAGACGTATTGAAAATTAAAGTAAATTAAGTTTCCAACCAAAATAGCCCTCTTCATTTTTTCTCTACGATCAATACTTACTGAGATACGGGGTGTGTAAAAATTCTGACTTTAAATCTCTACTATAAAAACAAAAAATATATTTATTTGGGCTATGCGGAGCCCTTGTCCGTGACGTGATAACGACGGCCGAGGTCAGCCACCTCCCTCCTTTGTATTGTGGTCTTGACATTGATTTCAATGAAACGATGAATTTCACAGTTCAACAGGAGCATTTTCTTGCAACTGAAAAAACAAAACCAGGCTTATCCAACTGCTCAAAGACAAAATGACATTAAGGGGAGTAGAAACGGTAGTTGCTCTAGGGGATGCTGATGGCACTATCGTGAGATGTGGGTTGAAGAAAGTAACTCGTTTTAAATAGTTCCTTTTTCAATGTTGTAAATGGTACGTTTAAAACAGGCTTAAAACGTTTAAAACTCTCTTCAACTAAAATTAAATGACAGCAAGTTACTGTATCTGCTACTACTACTTGATGACAGATGGCGTTCTTAAACCGTATACCATTGTGAGACCATCATCAGCACTTTTCTACAAACTCTAAAATAATACATTTGTTTAAAACATTGCACTGCGTTTTAAATAGTTGTTTAAAACATCGCATTGTGTATTAAATATGTTTTAAACATTTCTGTAAACAACAGTGCGATGTTTTATACATCTGTTTTAAACGTGCCAACCCTGCCAGGGAGAGACATATTCATCTTGAAACCTGGCAGGGGCAAAGTGCAGTCAAAACTCTACTCTAAAACTAAACTCCAACAACTTGCTTTTGCTGAAACCATTCTCCTCCACTCCTTCAGCGGCTGCGATACCACCTCGGCCATTTATAATAAGAGCAAAGGAGATATCATTAAGCTGTTCAGCAAAATGCCTAGCCAAATGAAAAACATATCCGACATCTTCACAAACCCGTCGGCAACACCAGAAATGATCGCACAAACTGGCTAGATGTTTTTGGAAATCTACCGGATGACTCCCAATGAACAAGATTTGAACAGATTTCGATACACATCCTTCCTAAGAGTCTCGACGAAGCCAAAACTGAACCTTGCCTCAATACCATCGACCAGAGGAGCAGCAAAGCAACACTGTTTCAAAGTTTATTTACAGATATTATAATTTTGTTCAATTAATGTTTTTTTAATGTTGAAGTATTTACTTACTGCAGAGTACACTTACAACCATGGTTCGGAAGATATATATTATTATATATATCGCGATATATATCATGATATATATACCTTGATATATATCAGTTTTACATTTTTACTTTCTCATCTCATATATAGCGATATTTCACGCCGAAAATTACATAACTGCAACAGCGCAATTCTTCCCTTTCGTTTCGCGAAGGTTAATGATTCGCTGGGAATAGCGATGGATTCGGCACTGTGACTGAAATTCAAACTGTCAATAACCGGATATATTTGGTTCTTGATTTGTTGGGCGTCGTTTGCTTAGGAAACGTCATCGCCGTCGTTTTTATGTATTTACCATTTGTGTTTTATGGGATAATGCCGAAACCAAAGCATCCGATTTGGATGCATGTTGAATGTTTAATTAAAAGGTAATTCTAAAGGAAATCCCCATCTGCAATTTTGAATTTTTGTTTTCATAGAGGTGTTCTTCGTTGTTGTAGGAAGCATTTGTGACTAACGAAACTTTGCGCGAATTCAATTTTTTTAAATCCTTTTTTTGGGGGGGGGGGGCATTTTTGACCAAAATTTTTCATAAATTTTGTTTTCCCTTGCCCAACAACAAACATGCAAAAGGGCAAGGATAAAACAAAATTTACAAAAAATGTCGGTCAAAAACTGACCTAAAGAAGGCCAATTTAGAATGGGCATGGAACGTCGAGAATTTCAAATCAACATTGAGTGAGAATCTAGAACTAGACAGTGAATCTTCAGATGATGATTCTTCTTTCAGCAATGATAATATAATATTTTATTTTTTCTAATTTTGACATATAAAGTGACACTTTTTAAAACTGATTGACATTATGAAACGTCTTACTTTTTGTAACTAGTTGCATAAAGTAAAATTTTATGCAATTGGTGACGAAAAATGTATTTCAAAATTAGTGACAAAAAGAATTATTCTATTTATTAAACTGTTATAATACAAGTTAAAAACATAAATTATAAATTAATTAATTATTATAAATATTGATAACACAATTATTGCAATTATTCAAATTAATTCCCGACGACATATTTTTTTCATTGCTCGAACTTGCTGTTATTTGGGAAGTGGCGCACATTGCTTTAGATGTTTCACCAAATATTTCTTGCGCTATAAGTTTCTTATTATTCATAGAATTTTCGACATATCCCTCCGCAACAGAGCTAGATTTCCAACCTCCGTGCCTCTTTAATTTTAAAATATCAGCGCCACTGTCTGCTAGAAAAGTGGCAGAGCTTCTTCTAAAGCAGTGGCCAGTATATAGAACAGGGTTTGAAAGACGAAGAAATTGTGCAATAACTTTTGACAGACTGCTAAATGTGTTAATTCCAACAGGATTTCTGGTACATTTTCCATTCGCATATTTTACAAAAAATCTGTTGTGTTTAAGAACCTGGGGACGCAACTTAATATATTTTCTTAATATTTCAACAAGATTCGTATTTTCAATGTCTCCAGTGGTAATTGCAAACTGCCGTATAACTTTTGTTTTTGAAGGTGGGATATCAACATGAAAATAGCTTCCTTCGTCTATAACATTTTCAACTGGAAGAAATGTTAATTCTGCTTTTCTGCATGCTCCTGCCATTCCAATTATCATTGCAACCTTAGCCATTAAGTATTCTTTGTCATCAGCTTCCACTAAAAATTTGGCAAAATCTTCTTTAATAAAAACTTTTGACTTTTTAGCACTGTACCCGTCCGCTTGACTTTTAATATATGCTACCAAATTTGTATATTTTTTAATATCAATATTCCTTTTCAGATTTAGTTCAGACCTTAACATTGAGTAAAGTGTCCATAATGTGGAAACTTTTAGATCTTTCTTACCCTCAAAATATGCAAGTAAAACTTTCTCATTAACATGTTTAATTTTCTTCTCATCACACCACGTAACAAATTTTTCGTATGCCAAATCATAAACTGCCTTTGACTTTTTGGGAATTACTGATAATAGAGCATTACCTGCTGCCTCTTCAATATCGCTTGGTAGCTCTTCAGAACTTGAATTACTCATTTTAAAAAAATAAAACTAAAAATATATCAATCTCACTAAAAACCTTCCGTCTAGACTTTTTTACAAAATGTCAAACTGACAACTAACATGAAGTAACAGCAACAAACTAAATTTATGTTTTCCAAATTTTTATCAATTATATTAAATTTAATTTTTTTATTACTTTCTTCAAAATTAGAAAAAATCTTGTATGCAATACGTTACGAAATGAAATTTTGTGTAACTTGTGAATTCGCGTTCGTTCCGCAAAAATCTCACGCGTTACACAAAATTAGGCATTTCGTAACTGGTGGCATAAATAGCTATTTTGTGCGTTATGCTTTTGTATCTATTTTAGAGTTTGTGTTTAATTTATCTTTATTTAATAACTTTATTTTATTTTTTAGAAACTATTTTTATATAAGTATTATATTGTATTTTTTGAAAAAAATTATTTTTAATAAAAGAAAATACCTTAAAAAACGGATTAAGTAATTGAAAATATGTTTCAAAAATCTTTTATATCTTTTTATTTGAAAATAAATATCCAAAAGTGTTCAACTTTGTATAACATTTCTTGTACCTTAAAGTGGTTTCATTTCTCATTAACAGATCCAGCAATGGCTGAACAATTCCACCATACGACCGACCGATTGGGGATGGGTCCGAGGAGAGGATGGCTCATTGATCCCACTCAGCACAATAAACCCAGTACCTCCAGCGATTTTGAATAACATTTTCTGCCAATTGCCAAATATTCCGAAGTGGACCGATTGGCAAATATTCCAAAGCGGATCAGTTGCCAAAAAATATTTCGGAGGTGGGCCAATTGCCAAAATATTTCGAATGTCGATTATCAAAAATTTTACTGACTGATTATTGATTGAATGCACCTGTAGGCGTCCAATTAACACCTGTCCGGCGGCTTCCTTTGATGTATGCCGTAAACGGTTTCCTTTGATCTCATTTTTTTGTGTTTTAAGTAAAAACGCAATGTTCAATTTTCCCACGGTTATCAAAATTTTCCCAGGCTAAAGTAATGCCATGCCGGATGTGGAGGTCGTTGTGGATGCAGGAAAACTGGGAACCGATGTTCGATGGTGTGAGGCATGTGCCACGGCACATATGGTGCTTCAGCAGCGCAGTATTTACTCGACGACTATGAATATTCCGATGACCTTGACGATTTTTCTTTTAACATCTACATGATCATTAACCATCAAATACTTTTTGCTATTATTTCTAAATTTGTTGTACAGATTCACTTTACTCGAATAAAACGAGTTTTTCAGACTTCCCGATTTTTTCATCCCCCGTATCTCGGTAAGTATTGATAGTAGAGAAAAAATTAATAGGACTATTTTGGTAATAAATTTGATTTACTTTAGTTTTGTATATGACGCTTTTTCCGCTAGAGATCGTCGTTTTTGAGACATTCACGAAAAATATGAAAAAGGAACCTTTCGACCCTCCCCAACGGTCAGGACTTTTAGTATGTTGTTTAGGGATTTATTTCCGCCCATTTTGCTTCGTTGACTGGACTTATAGAAAAAGTTCAGAATATAGGAATTCTGAGATAAAGTCATTGTGACAATACGATTATATATTATAAGAAAAATTTAGAACCATTAAAGTGTAGTGACTTTACCGGATTTTATAGATAATCATTGTTGCCATCATTTTTCGCGTCGATAATAAACTTACTTTTGGCTAGTGAATGAGGCTGAATAAATAACGATATTAATTCTTCCTTACATTTTTTTTACGTTCGCATGTTAAAGTCAATGCCACCTAAAATATTTGCGCAGTCAAAGGAAAATATATATAATCACTCAGCCAATTTATTAACGCATTCCAAATAATTACAAGCAACAACGGTATTACTAAACACATTAAAAGTAAACGTAAGCAAAATATATATTAATTTCATATGCGAGTAAAGTCGGAATTTTCACCTGCTAACCAATATAGAATTTAAAACAATTCATTCTAAATACAACTAACGTCATAAGTAAAACTATAGGAAAAACTTATATCAATAATTTTTTGTTAATTGTAAACTTAAATTTTGCTCGCTAATTGTTTCATGAAAGGCTAGTTTTTGCTAGTAGAAAGTGACCCAAAAAAGTTTACCAAAATGTACCCCCGCGAACCCTTATCAAAAACTGTCTGTAACGGAAAAAATTAGTTTTTTTGCTGATATCTTGAAAAATAATGAAAAAAAAAAATAGATAGCACCACGTGAGAGCGGGAAATTTTACAAAAAAAAAATAGTATATAATTTTTTTTACATAAATTTTTCCCTTAGCATGAGGAATTATTATTACAGTTCGCTCAATATTTCAAGTGCGTCGCACAGGGAAATGAAACATTTCTCGACCGCCGCGCCGCTACATAATAAAGACAATTTGTACCCATTAAAAACGAAAAAAAAAGGTAGCATTTTAAAGAGGAAGAATTCAGCTTTCCAGTGAAATAATTACTTTTAATTTTTATTTCTCATAAATTGCACTTGAAAGTTAAGCTTTATCATTTTTTCCCCTCTATATTAAAACATAAATATTAAATCAAATACTACTTTTAAAAAAAATCCTTGTAGATATAGCTTCAACTTCAATCTAAGATTAATTTTTATGCTATAAAGTATCCAGGGTAAAAAAATTAACTTTTAAATCATTGGTATTTTTCCATTTTTTAAGGTTAGGAAATTCTGCGTGTAGGCCAAAAAATATAGCCTCTACGCCTGTGATGTTTACGTGAAAGGAACAATCAGAGGTTATTTTTTTACAAATAATATAAATCGGAATAAACACAGAAATAATGTATTTTGCTGACGTTTCAGAAAGTAGTCTCTTTCAGTTTTCAAAACTTTTTTCGAAGAACTCTTATTTATTGTGTATGTTATATACACAGCTTTAAGAGGCTGTTTATGTTATTTCCATAGATACTTACTACTTACACAGAACTGATGATATTTTCTTTTAGATAATGTTGAGTTCTTCTTTTAACATTGGTAGCCAGGTTGTACAAATATCTACAAAATAATTCGATACGCATTTATCTTTATTTAATAAGAATATTGCTGATTCTTTAACTTTTCTTTTTTTGTTATCTACCTCTTTTGTTAAAATTTTTTGCCGAATCCCAGTTTATTCTATGTCCGTCTTCCCAAGGATGTTCACAAATCTTTGATTGCTGAATTTCATTCTTTCTAATGTAATTCTTGTGATCATCCAATCTCACACTGAAATGTCTGGATGACTCACCCACATAACATAACTCACATTCGCACGGGATATTGTAAATACAGTTTTTTGAATTCTGCTCCCGGTTTATCGGTTTTGTTTTTGTTAAAATAGATCTCAAAGTAGTCCCCGTTTGAAATACCGTCCTAACATCAAATTTGTCACATATACACATACTAATAGATATCTAAATTTTAACTCAAACTAGTCAATAAATGTTAAAAGATGTGTTGTAAAAATGTTTATACGATAGGGCCAACATAATTTCATCTAATAATGAAATATTAAATAATGAGAAAAAAAATATCAAAGAGGTTCTAGTACAAAATCAATACCCTGAAGCCTTTGCTGATGAGTTTTCATGTTGAAAATAGCGACAACCAGGTACGACAAAAACCTGAATGTCATTGTATACGGTATCGGAGAAGCTACGCCGGCGCCGTATAGAAATAGACCAAAAAGAGAAAGAAAAATTATTTTTGTAACAAGACAATATCCTTAAGAGTATGACAGAACAGAATTAACAAATCAAATCCACAACTGTTCAATACTGGGGCGAGCGTAGGTGCGTCTTTACTATGTACATACTTCGGTATGCGATGTAAAGCAACGATAGGCGCAGTTAGTAGTTGGATGGGTGATCATTCCAACGGAAACCGCGTCCTCGCCTCACACATCTTCCAGCGGCTTGTATATCAGTGTATGCGCGGAAGCTATACAACCTTAGGCGAGGGTTGTATAGGAGATATACCATCCGTCGGAGGGAATGTAAAGCCGTCGGTCCCTTGTCTATTAAATGTTAGGCAAGTAAAAGATCCCTACTCTTCTTAAGGGAAGAGGTTCGGCAAAATTCCTGGTTGGGGGGTAGCTCGTCTACAGGCGTCGGTGTTAGGCCTCAGTAGCGGAAATAGGCCGACGTTAAATAAATGTATAAAAAAAAACTGTTCAATATCTCATTTTCCAGATATTAAAAACGTAACATATTTTAAACCGAGGTTATGAAGCGTCAGAAGTTGAGATAGGGAAGGATGACTTTCTGATTAGTTATTTGGTATGAAAAATTTAATTTTCAATATATTTCCGGTATGTAACTAAACCTTAACATTGAAAGGTAATATACTAGAGAGCGATTTTAATTTGTGTTAAGCGTGTATTCAAATAGAAAATGAAGAAAAAAAATAAATCCGGATAATATTTCAGCTTCAAACATTTCAAAAAAACGTTACGGTTAATAGACCATTAAGTAAATTAATAGCAGAGCAGATTTCTCTTCTCAAAGAAATTTCGTACATCCGGGTTCAGTAAACATTCATTCATCATCCACCTCTTAAAACTATAATGACAACCAGTTCGTAGAATTTAAAATCATTACCGAAAGAAATCCAATTTAACAAATGATTTAACCTTTTGCATTTCGTAGCGGTAAATTCAATTTGTGAGAAAAATAAAGTAATAAAACCATTTTATCGGACATTTCTACGTAACATGCCTCAATTTTGTCCATATAAGTAAAATCTATAATACATTATATAAACGGTACAAAATCGCAACTCATATACGCTTTGGATGTTACTAGAAAGCGAATAAATATATTTCTTCATTAGATAGGTTTACTTCATTCTAAATTGATTGATATGAGATGTATTCACTAGAATTAAAAGGCTATTGATGTGTTAGACATCTATAACATGTTAACAACATTTTGGTATGCATTAGAAAAATTTCACTTAGACATCCCAAGGAGCACACAGTTTTAAGAAAGTTTGATACTGGTGTTTTATTGGACAATATTAATGTATTATCAATGTAAGGTTTACAGTTGTCTGCTAGTCTATTGTGTGTAATTTATAGGGATTTAGTTACATTTTTAATAGAAAAAAAAATAGTTTTTATGTTCTTCTTTATTAAATAAAGTATCTAAAATATTTAGTTTCTTTTAATACCCCATGTTGAATGTTGAAAGTATTTCATATATAATACAAAAAAATACTGATAACAAAAACACCTTGGTTTTTGTATATTTTGTTAATAATATCTTTTTGACGTCAAATTTTCGTTCATCAGTTATCTTCTTACTACAAGTGTTAAATGTAAAAGCCGTTATAGAATAGTTGGCCGTATGACTCAATAAGTAGAGTTGAGATGTAAAAAGTTATATTACACAATGATGCTTTGTTATGTCTTGCGGCAAGCCAATCAGAAACCAGTATTGTGATGATTGTGACATCAGTTTCTGAGGTTAAAATGTTTTAATTTCAGTTTTCCTGCTGTTTAATAAAGATCACTCTGGTCAATGTTATAAATTATCGACGAAACAAAACAATAATCCACAAAGTAACCTGCTTTCCCTATATAAAACACAAGCTTTTAGTCATCCCACAGGAGAGAACGAGAGCCATCTTTTCTGCGGTCATCTGTCAATTTAGTGAGAATTCTGATCGGTCGAACTTTTTACAGTGAACATAAGAATTCAACGACACGAAAATTTCCAACATTCTACAAAGCTCTTGCGCCTTATGCGTATATTGTGTAAAGGAACATTGAAAGTACATGATGGTTATTGTTTACGTCATACGTTAACAGATCGCAATAATGTGTATTTTTCAATAAATAAATGAAATTTTAGAGGTACAAGTTAGTATTGAATGTTGGTTTAAACTTTCTCTTAGCCGAAGTAGAGGGCCTATTCTGAAGTAAATAATTGATTATCATTCAAAGAATCAAACTAAAGTTATGACTTTTAAGAATGGCATTTTCCTCGATGGAAAAAATACACTCTTGCGGATATACAGGCTGTCCATTTTATCAGGGCACTCGAGAATATCTCACTTAATATCAGTCGTACAAAAAAAAAATATTTTTACGAAAATTGTGCAGATTTATATAACCTACAAAATGGTTTAAATACATTTGAAATCCATGGCCTACTTTAAGAGTTATGGCGGAAAATATCGAAAATACGGAAAACGTCTAGGCCAAATATCTCCGTTATTTGAAGAGATACGGGAAAAATTCTAAGGCGAAAATTTTTTGCAAAACGGTGTTTCAACGAGGTTTTATCTATTTTTTTCAAAACCGCTGTATTTTGAGATTTACTCTTCAAGCTGTTAAAAAAATTATTTTGAAACGGGCGGGAAATGGCGCCATTAAATAGAGTATTTTCCTCCCTTTTCAACGATATATCACATGCCATATTTATTCATTGGTACTACGTTAGTAATTAAATAAAACGATAAACTAATTCAATAAGTTGTTCAAATCTTTGCTATAATAAAACATTAACAGAATTAAGCAGAATAAAGTCAATTCAGGTAACAAAAACAAAACAATAATCAAGAAAGCATCATGGAGCAATTATAGAGAGTATTCGCAGTTAATGGCAATGTATAGAGGTCCTCCATAAAAGCGTCACTCCTTGCTCAGAAAATTAAAATGCCTTTACCAATTAATTTAAGTGTAATATCCATTTGTTTGTACTTCATGATTTCACTATTATTTCAATTATTTTAAAATAGTTGGCTATGAACAAATTTGACAATTTAATTTTTTGACAGATCATCTCAGTTAATACTTAAACTCTCACTCAATCACACTCGTCTAAGAATTTTCAAAAATGATTTTCTGGATTAGCTCAACTAGAATATAGAAACAGATTTCCACAAGCACTACAGCCGAGTAAAGCTCTGTTCAGAAAATTAGCTACGAAACTGAAAAATAATGGTTCATTTTTAAAGAAGAAGACAAGGTTGAACAGTGTTACTGATAATGTAAATAAGGTAAACCGAGTTATTAATTATGTAAGAAATAAAAATATAGAAAATTTGGAAACATCATTAAGAGAAATTCAAATTGCTTGTGCTAGAAAAATTTTAAAGAAAAATGGTTACCGGTGTTATAAAGCCAAAAAAGTTCACAATTTAAAAGCGGCGGACAAACCAAGGAGGACGACTTTTTGGAGGTGGCTGTTGGAAAAGAAGCGTGCCGATCCATTAATATGTAGTAAAATACTTTGGTCCGACGAGGCAAATTTTTCCAATAATGGATTTTTTAAATCGCAATATTCATTACAAATGAACTTCTGAAAATACACACTTGCATAGACCGACTGGGTTTCAAAATCGTTTTTCAATAAATGTGTGGATAGGTATTTTAGGCACCAATTTAATAGGTCCTTATTTTTATGATGGTCACCTCAATGGTCAAAGGTACCTAAACTTTTTGAGAAATGAATTTAATGAATTCTTAGATGACCTACCTTTAGAGAATCGACACAACTTTCAATATTTCCAACAAGATTTGAGGTCCTCCCCACAATTCTCAGATTTGTCTAGATTATTTAGACGAAATTTTGCCTCAACATTGGATAGGTACCAATGGATTTATTCGATGGCCCCCTCGTTCTCCAGATATAACTCCAATGGATTTTTTTCTATGGGGGTATATTAAAGATAAGGTGTTTTCGACGACACCGCAAAATGTTAGAGGACCTAAAAGCTCGAATTCAACAGGCATGTATTACAGTTACCCCCGAAATGCTGAGTAATGTTTTAAATGCAGTGCCTCGCCGCGCTCGATTGTGCATAAGAAATTACGGTGAACACTTTGAACACTTGATATGATATCTTCAAAATTATTTTGAGGATTAGATAAATATTAATGTTCTGTGTGCTATATTCTTTTTATTATTAATTTGTTTTTGTTACCTGAATTTACTTTATTCTTCTTAATTGTGTTAATGTTTTATTATACCTAGCAAAGATTTGAACAACTTATTGAATTATTTTATCGTTTTATTTAATCATACTTTTCCACGGCAAGTATAATGCTTGTTAAAAAAAAAATTATTGGTTTTAAAAAAATGTTTTCATAATTACTAACGTAGTACCAATGAATAAATATGGCATGTGATATATCGTTGAAAAGGGAGGAAAATACTCTATTTAATGGCGCCATTTCCTGCCTGTTTCAAAATAATTTTTTTAACAGCCTGAAGAGTAAATCTCAAAATACAGCGGTTTTGAAAAAAAATAGATAAAACCTCGTTGAAACACTGTTTTGCAAAAAATTTTCGCCTTAGAATTTTTCTCGTATCTCTTCAAATAACGGAGATATTTGGCCTAGACGTTTTCCGCATTTTCGATATCTTCCGCCATAACTCTTAAAGTAGGCCATGAATTTCAAATGTATTTAAACCATTTTGTAGGTTATATAAATCGGCACAATTTTCGTAAAAATATTTTTTTTTTGTAGACCGATATTAAGTGAGATATTCTCGAGGGCCCTAATAAAATGGACAGTAAAGTAAAGGATAAGTAAAAATAATTTAGATTTTTCGTGTATAATTCTAAGTTTCCTAAATCTTTACAAATGCCATATATATACATTCTTTTGTAGATTTATCGTAGTATCACTCAAGCCTGCAGGGGTGATTTCTAGTGTTTTTTTTTTTGTTAAAGTGTTTTATTAAAATGTGTTAATGAATATTTAGTAGATAAAATGCCTCAAAAATGCAAGAAACATTTTCCTAAACCTTACAGGTATGCCAGGTATTACAGAAACGTAAAATAGTACTTAATTAAAACGTCACAGCAAAGTGAAAAATAACAACATTTTCCTAAACCTTACAGGTATGCCAGGTATTACAGAAACGTAAAATAGTACTTAATTAAAACGTCACAGCAAAGTGAAAAATAACCCGAAAGTGCAACCAAAACGTTATTATTAAAATGTGTTAATGAATATTTAGTAGATAAAATGCCTCAAAAATGCAAGAAACATTTTCCTAAACCTTACAGGTATGCCAGGTATTACAGAAACGTAAAATAGTACTTAATTAAAACGTCACAGCAAAGTGAAAAATAACAACATTTTCCTAAACCTTACAGGTATGCCAGGTATTACAGAAACGTAAAATAGTACTTAATTAAAACGTCACAGCAAAGTGAAAAATAACCCGAAAGTGCAACCAAAACGTTATTATTATATAGTGCATTACTAATAAAATTTACGTACTTCCGTATAAAAAAAATAATTTTGCTGGACCTTAATTACCATTCAATTTCTACTTGTACATGGTTATATAAGTTTTAGATCACACTGTATGAATGTACTACTACTTAAAATTTATTTGATTACTATTTAATAAAAATACAAATGGAGTTTCAAAGAAAAAACTGTAGAATAATATTTTTTTTATGGGATATCTTACTGTGCTATCAAAAATTCAAAACACAGTTTGAAGTATCAACCAATCGATTCAACAGGCTATTGACCGAGGTCCTTCTGCCTGTTTGAATTATCTTTACCAAAAATTATTGAAAATAACATCAACAGAAAATCGAACATGTTAGTAAAACCTGTCTTTAATAAACGTATGTTTACTTACTATGTTATAACAAACGCCAAATAAAATTAATACAAAGCAATAAATAGTTTATATTGAAAGCACAGCGAAAGCATCTAATTACATTTATAAAAGTAAACAATAAATTGTTGCGTGGTCTAAACTCCTAACATTCAAGGCCCGCAAATAAGCGCGAGAGCTACCTTCTGAAAACTATGGCCATTTAACTCTACTATTTTGAAGTCCCCTGTACGGGTATTCAAAATTCCTGATCTGGGATTCGTGTCCAGATTGTGGCTGGTGACAGTCGTAGTTTTCAGACAAATCCCTGAGAGTAAAGAAACGCGGGGTCACGCGAAGATTAGGCGTCTTTAATTAAGCATGTAAATTCGCAAACTATTATTCCGGTCAATATTTAATGCTTTCCATCTGAAAATTGTCAAACGCATTGGATGAATTTATAAAAAAAAATCGGTCTGCGACAACTCGGACAAACTTTCCCATTTAGGAGTAGACCGAACTAATGTACCCTGGTCCCGAGCATCGAATCTTTTCATCGTCAAATCTATTCTTCTCAACCAGTTTTGTTGAAATTTCCTTGCCCCCCGCGACCACATTGATCATAAAATTATCCCCTGAGAGGTAAATTCCAGAAGATGTGAAAAATTGGTCTAGATTTATTGTACCATATATACCCCCCACATAGCTTCCCTACCGGTATTTTCTAAGAGCAACTAGTCATGTCATTTCATATCGGTACTAGTGGGCGCCCACGTACCAAATTTAATTAACCAAAATCGTTAGAGCCGTTTTAGAGAAAAAAATTATCTATTTTTTTTCCCTGTTTTTAGGATCGATTTTGCGATTTCGCCTCGAGGTGTGGCCATCTTGAATACACATGAAAAATTGGAACAAAATCGAGCCAGTAGTTTGGGCTCTAGATGCGACCACAGACGGCAGACAGACATTTTTTAAAAACCACTTTTTTGGATTCAAGGGACTTGAAAACGTGAAAATCCATCAAAAATTGAAAATCGAATGGTTGCAAGATCACCATAATCCTTATATACTACGTACATGGCAAATTAAAAAAATGCTGCTAAGCCCATTATTGTATCAATTTTAATTGTTGGATGTTTTAAAATGTAGCTACGAGGAGACCTCGTCATTAAATAAATAAATAAACGTTTTAACCGCCTTCCAGATCACTTGGATGGCCCTCTTAAGTCTAGACTTGTATGAGTAAAGGAGATGAGGCCTTACAGTTTATTATAGTGGGATCTTGATAGGGGTAATTTATAATTGAAAATTACTTTGAAGTATGTAGGGCTCGAACTCACTTCGCTCAGAGAGCTAAACGCAATAACCACTGTGTTACCGTCCCCGAAAATGGAAACAATTATAATTGCAACACGGTTATCACGATATTGTATACGGCGATAACATACATTTTAATAAATGTATTAACTTGCTTTTATCAAATAAATAGTCTGCCGATGAAAACATTTTAAAATACTACTGTCAAACATAAACCAAGATAAAAAAATATTTACATTTAAGTATATAAATGTATCTTTAACATAAACAGTTTATTTTAACAAAATACTTATTATTTAAGTTCTACCTACGGCGATATAAGTAAATATTATAAACCACGTAACGAATTTATTGCAGTTTATTTAGTGATACTAACACATTCGTAGTATGAGTATATGAGCTCTTTTCAATGCTAATGCCAAAATAAGGTTGTCGTACACACAGTAAATCCCAATTTAATTTCTTACTCCCTTTAATAATAGGGTGGGGGAGGCAACGGAGGTGGTAGAAGGGGTAGCCAACGCCAAAAAATTGTTTGAGACGTTTCATTCTTGTATACATATTAAATCACGTTTTAATTTTTTTATTCCCTTTCATAATAGTGTGTGGGGATGGTATTGGTGGTGATAGTGGGGGGTGGCTGATACCAAAAAAATTTTTGAGATCTTGACTTTCGTACATGCAATTTCCTTACCTGCTTGCTTTGCCTATTTAACCTTATATACTCCCGAACCCTTCAACGGAGTTAGATCAAATTATAATCTAGTTCCAGATCTCGTTATAATACATAAGTGTACCAAATTTCAAGTCAATATCTAAACAAACAATATATAAACGGCGCCAGAGTAAACGTGCGCATAAAAAAGTTACAGACCGACAGACAGAAATTTCTTTTCGCTCAAATTTAAAATCTCGATGTTTCATGACATTTTAAGCCTATTTCAAGAAACCTTTTTTTTTTGCATTAATATACTTCCACTTGACGTGGAAGTAAAACAAACGGTCCTTCCGAATTTAAATAACAAGGTCGATTGAACGTGAAAATTATTTGAAAAAATCTTCAACACACAGTTAAAAAGGTTCATTACTCATAATATTTTGTAGGATATCCAATTAGGTTTCATGTCAGGATACAACTGTACCACAGCCCTACTGCAAATGACTGATGATATTCTGGAGTCAAGTGACAAAGCTATCAATTTAATAAAAAAATACCTTTCACACCATTCACAGATAGTAAAGTTCGACGAAGTACATCAGAACCTTTGTCCGTTGCTGTCGGTGCACCGCAAGGCTCAATATTGAGCCCATTATTGTTTATCTTACACATAAGTGTCTTTACTCCATACGTAAAATATTGCAAAGGACACATGTACGCCGTCGACCTTCAGTCACTTTATATCCGTCCCTATCTTTGAGGTCCACGAGGCAGTATATAAAATCCAGCATTTTGATACCATAGCTGACTTAACAGTCAATATCATATGTAATAATATGTATATTACAAAAATAATAAAAGTGTAGTAAAGTAAAAATATACCTACTACGACAGTCTAGTATTCCATTATTTCGTATGAAAGGAAATCGATTCATTGCAAAAATCAAGGTGCATTGTGCGTTTCCAAATCAATTGAAAATAATGTCCTATAACTTGCGTCATACTACGCCTTCAATCGGAAAATGCAAAATAAAATCTGATTGCAATAAGCCGCACCGAGTTGTTAAAAAAAAAATCAAGTTGCGAATTTTTGAATTGGAACTACAAAAGTGATCCATATAGCAATATAATAGAAAAGATGAAAACTTAGAATAGAAAATGGAACGCAAATGATCACTCACTTCTCATGGCACTAAGGATTATTGATTTGTTGTTGAACCCATGTAAGGATCCAAAACGTTAGAGGCAAAAACAGGACCCTTTTCAGAACTACTATAAAATTCGTGTTCGCGTGCAGCGTCGAGTAACATCTTTGGAAGTCGAAACTATACTAAAACTTGACTTGGCAGACAAGAAATTGCGATAAAGTAAAAAAAAATCTGATGAAAATTTTTCGAAACTGCAACGAAAATTATTTTTCGTTATTTGGAAAATTGTAAATGTTTCCTTTTTCGGATGAAGTTTTGCATCGAACCAAACAGTATTCAGTCCCTGCACAGTCGATGGACGTATAACCTTTCATTTGAATGCAAAGAATTCGTCGGAATCGCGACTTACGGCCAGGATCGTATAATTAGAAACTGCAACGAAAATCTACACGAACAGTTAGAGTGCAGACCATTCGAGTACAGCTAACAATTAATTATTCAATTTCTGCTTTGCCCATACCATTCGGGTAATTCTAACTTTACACAGTTAAACTTTTTACGCTTTTGCCTTAGTATAATAATAGTCATCTGCAATTTTATTCTGAGATTAAAAAGGCAACAAAAACTTTACGAGCACATTATTAATGCCGTTGAACCATTCGGTATGGTGTTACCAAACAAGGCGACAGCGACGTATTAAAAACCTATAAAGGTGACTCAATTTGCGGGCGAAATAGTACACAGAGTAACAGTATTTTAATGAGGTCGTTAAGTTTCAGTTACCTTCTTCATCTGCAGAGTAAAATTGCAGACTATACACAATAACTATTTATACACTTATTATAAAAAAGAACTATTTTCACCTAGTTATTTGATGATTTAATTTAATGAGGGTTCATTCAAAAAAAAATATGTTCAATATTCATGAAAATCTGCTTTTTGAGCTATTTGTACTATTTAATATGATTTTTATTGAATGTTCAGTGAAAAGTAGACAAGGTCACAAACTAAGAAATGATGAGTCCTAGGCAAAAGTAGACATGTCCAACACAATTTGCTATAGAGGTAGTACTTGATATTCTAGTAACTTGAAAAGTGACCATTACTCTTCGTTCTATAGACAGAGGTAGTAGAAAGCAACCAACGTTCTGAAAAGAAATAAAAAAACACGAAATACACTTAGCTCGTATTTCTTATATTTAAAAAAAATGTTGATAATACAACCAAGGGAGTAACATGTAATGATTTTTCGTGATTTAATAAGACGCATTCCATATGTGTTCGGTAAAATTAGACATGCATATACAGGGTGTTGCATCATGAGAGGGACATAGCTTAATAGGAGGTAGAGAACATCAGTGGTAACCGGAACATCCCATAGAAATGTCTCATTGGGCCTTCATTACGAAGTTACAGGGTGTTAAATAATTTTTGGCCAAACCTGTTTTTTGTCATAACTTTGACAGGGAATGAAATAACGGATTCATATTTGGTACGGCTAATGTACTAACGAGCCCCAAGAGGTACATGTATAAAAAAAATATATCCAGGTCCGGACTCACTATAATTTATGTTTCTTCTTTGCATCAATAAAACATCACCCTGTATATATTTTTTTGAAATTTCGATACGATATTCGAAAAGAGCAAGAAAAAACAAACAAAATGGCCTATTTCATTTTTTTGTTACACCTTCGTGGTTATTTAAATACGTTGTTAAATGTGCAAGAAAATGGATTACAGAACCCTATTAAATGAGAGGCACGTGAAATAAATAGTTTTATAACTAAAATTTGCAAAAATTCTATTGAGCCTAGGTGGTCTGGGTGAATCCTAATTCCGGCACGTTTTAAAGGTCCATTTTGGTAAAAAACTGTGGTCCTAATAAGTAATCGGGTATGAAATAACAAAATTTTTAATCAATCACAGTAGGCTTGTTCAAAGTGATAGATAATAAAAAGAAATCTCCTAAACAGTTGAATAATTGTTTGTTAGTAATTTAATGTGTCAATAATCCGCATTTAGTTAGTGAAAACTTGTGAAAATATTTTAACTATGCCAGTAAAATTTACAAACGTGGAATATGCTGACATAATATTCATCTATGGTTTCTGTAATGGAAATGGTAGGTCGGCGGAAAGAGAATATCGGCTGCGTTTTCCTGGTCGTCGATGCCCTAATCATAAAACCTTTAGTACGGTGTTCCAGTATGCAAGACAACACGGAAAGTTTCCTACTTCTGCAGTTGTGGAGCGTGTTTTACAACAAGGTGTGCAGGAACAAAACAATATTATAAACGTAGTTCAAGAAAACCCAAATATGAGCACTAGACGAATTAGTTTGGCAACTGGTATTCCTCATTGGCGAGTATGGAGAACCCTAAAAAGAGAACGTTACCATCCATATCATATCCAGCAGGGTACAGCGTCTTCAACAAGGCGACGATATCCCCCGCCTGGCATTTTGTCATTGGTTGTCTAACCATCGCCCAGTCATTTACAGAACCTTATTTACGGATGAGGCACAATTTACAAGGGATGGAGTAAACAATTCACGAAATAATCATAAATGGGCCCAGGAAAACCCACATGCGGTACGCCAACGCCGTTCGCAACACAGGTTTTCTGTAAATGTTTGGGTCGGACTTGTGAATAGACATTTGATAGGGCCACATTTTTTTGAAGAAAGATTGAATGGTGAAATTTACTTTGATTTTCTTCAAAACATTTTACCGAATATGTTAGAACATATCGGTATAAGAGGCATGTTGTTTCAGCATGATGGGGCCCCACCACATTTTAACCTTCAAGTAAGAGAACACTTAAACAATGTGTATCCTAATAGATGGATTGGACGCGGAGGGTCCACATGAATGGCCACCAAGATCTCCTGATTGTAACCCTTGTGATTACTTTTTATGGGGCCACTTAAAAAACGAGGTTTATAGCATTGAAATTGAAAGTAGACAACATTTAATCCAACGCATCGTTACAACCTGCGACAAAATACGGAATAATCCAGAAATGATACGTCGAGCAATTGGTGACCTTTCTAAACGCGCAAGAAAATGCACAGAATGTGGGGGAGGACATTTTGAAAATTTACTTTAGTGTCAATTACGTTTTATTTTTAAACACATTTAGTTATTGTTTTGTTATTTATTGTTAATTGAATGGAAAATATTTTATTTATTTAGATTTTAGTTTGTTCTCTTTTCCAATTTTTATTAAGTATAAAATGTTGATGATTTTCTTGATCAAAGTAACTGGTTGCTTAGGCCTAAATGGTTTAAATTGTCTGTCACTTTTATTCTTTGAACAAGCCTACTGTGATTGATTAAAAATTTTGTTATTTCATACCCGATTACTTATTAGGACCACAGTTTTTTACCAAAATGGACCTTTAAAACGTGCCGGAATTAGGATTCACCCAGACCACCTAGGCTCAATAGAATTTTTGCAAATTTTAGTTATAAAACTATTTATTTCACGTGCCTCTCATTTAATAGGGTTCTGTAATCCATTTTCTTGCACATTTAACAACGTATTTAAATAACCACGGTGTAACAAAAAAATGAAATGGGTCATTTTGTTTGTTTTTTCTTGCTCTTTTCGAATATCGTATCGAAATTTCAAAAAAATATATACAGGGTGATGTTTTATTGATGCAAAGAAGAAACATAAATTATAGTGAGTCCGGACCTGGATATATTTTTTTTATACATGTACCTCTTGGGGCTCGTTAGTACATTAGTCGTACCAAATATGAATCCGTTATTCCATTCCCTGTCAAAGTTATGACAAAAAACAGGTTTGGCCAAAAATTATTTAACACCCTGTAACTTCGTAATGAAGGCCCAATGAGACATTTCTATGGGAGGTTCCGGTTACCACTGATGTTCTCTACCTCCTATTAAGCTATGTCCCTCTCATGATGCAACACCCTGTATTGCATATCTACCATGCTCGTGCAAAACCATACACGTCCGCTTTTATTTTTCTGTGCTGATAAAAAACTATTAAAAAATATTATTTTCGGGAACCCTACTCCTGCGTAGAGCAAGCTTGAGAGCCTTAAAGGGTGATTTTTTGAAAATTTCTTCGAAATTGGTGTATTCAAACAGAAAAAACTGTAATAATCATCGTAGAAAAACTGTATGAAGAAATCCGTTTCAAAATATATCTCAAATATTTGTTAACAATGTTTATTTATTTCTTCCCATAAGCAATGGAAACCACCCAGTTTTTGATTATTTATTAAGTAGTAGACGCAATTTCCATGATTCACCCAATCACATTGTTTTTCTCTCTTTGAGGTATTTTGGAGCACATGTTGCTTGACCTATAGTCTTTACCGGTAAAAGAGCCAGTAGAAGCCCTTTCCTTTATTCCAAGCAACATCAAAATAATTAGGACTTCTTCCAATCACTGACTTCGTCTTAAAAATTTCACTACCAAATTACCCACAAAAACACATAGTTTTCCTATCCTATAAAACAGAAAGTTGACTTGCATGACTCATATGCGAGAAGTGAAGGCATAGGTATAAAATTCTATTTGCATGCATAACTACTTTAAAAACAGCTTATTGCAATTAGTTGCCCAAAGGCATATCTCGACAAATTAATAAAGTCATATGCAGAAAATAATATCGTAAAATAATATCCAACACAACATAGGTGGGCGTTACCTTTTACAACCTAATATCATCTAAGTGATACGCTAGGCGCAATTGCCAAACACACTAAGTGACAAACGAAATCAAAGTTCAGTTAAATCATCTACTGTTATTAACGCACAAGAAATTAAAGAGCGTCGAGCAATGCAAGCTGCACAATATGGTTTAAAAGTCAGGATGACTCACAGCTTCATGACGAGGAAAACCCTCCCGAGACTGCGTTCGACTGATGAAGCCGCGGAAAATTAATAGAAGCGTGGGCGGGAGAAGAAAATGCGCACGATCACTTCTAAAATCTAATTCAAGATCTGCGTCCTACTCTCTACTCTAGCACACAGAGACGTTGTACATTTTGTGGGCTTGCCAGTGTTGAAATGTACTTACTGGCAGACAGAATATGTTTAACTTGGTTGATTCAAAATAATTGGGAATTTATGAGCATGTACCCGTAAAATTAAATGAATGTTCAAGGCGTACATATCGCGGGGGCGGTGAACCGATTTTCAAGTCTTTCAAAAAACATCGAAAATAAAACGATACCATTCTCGTTTCCTAGCTAGCATTTAAAAGGGTCCAAAATAAATTAAAACTGAAAAACTTTATGTTTTATTTTTGGCTATTTTTACTCCACTATATTTACAATAATTCGATTACTTCTGAGTTAATTCAATTTAATTTGCACATACTTTCAAGCATCTCAAATAGTATATTAAGTGTTAAGGTCAGTAAGAGTTCTTTTTCTTTACTAGTTGAGGATATGTTTGGAGATCGAAACCAGGCAACATCTTTAGGACAAAAGGGATCAAGCGAAAAAGCTTACACTTAAAAGTTGACAACAACGATAATTTGCTAGACAGAAAGGTGATGAACAACGAAACCGCACTAATCACGCAAGAGACAAGTGGTAAACTCTATTCAGTTTGGGTCGATACTGAAGTAAGAAGGTTCTCATTCTCATGATATTAATTACATAAGTTGAAGAGTATGATGGCTAGTATGGCTAATATCCTAGAGAGTAGTAAAGAGGAAAACGACAGGTCCATGTGTGTGGAAATAGTTATTTACCTCACAAGTGCAGAAAGTGGTACTTTTCCGCACGCGACCGCAGTTGACCAAACGACGCAAAACGGTTAAGTTCTTAAGCTGTCAAGTGCGAAAAAGACCATTTCAGGTCTATGTTAGTGGGCTGATTGAAGGAGGACGGTATATTTGAACACGTCTCGCTGTCTATCTTCGAAGAATTCGACGGGATGTTTCACGACTAGGATTTTATTTGGTGTGTCCATTATGTGTCTAGTAGATTCCACCAAGTAATGCTTGGCAACAGATGTTGATTTCCAACCCCCTAGTCATTTTATGCTAGTAATTTCTTCCCCACAATCAACCAATATTGATGGTAAGGATAAGCGAAAACTGTGCCCTGTATACTAACGTGTACTAGGAAGTTTTAAATACGCAGCGATTTATCGTATGTGTGAAGTGTTGGGCTTACCCAAATTTATATAGTTCCTATACAGTGTGATTTTTTAGTCACGAATTCTTCTGATTAGCAGATTTTCTTTTTCTTCGATGTCATTAATAGTCGTTTTAGTAAGTTCAACGGAGCGACAGACACCAGCCAATCTGAAAATGGCAAGGAGTTATATCATACATATTTCTCCTGGTGCCTCATTAAAGAATTTTATTAATTCTTCTTTATTAAAAACTTGCTTTTTTGGATTTAAATCCCATAGTTTGTCTTGGTATAATAACAAATACACCACAGGTAATGACGACCCCCTTTATCCCAGGAGGCTCTAGAAGAGCCTTGTGTGGGAGCGGGCTACACATTTAGAGACAAGGGACACACACCCAATATCCGTGTATAGTGGAAAAATCCCTTTCACAGTATTTTCCACTGCCACGATCGGGGATCGAACCCGGAACTTTTGGGTGAGAGGCAAGTGCGCTCACCTCTCGACCATCAGTCATACATATACGAAGTTACTTTAAACAAATTGCTTATATTCAGATTCCAGATTTATCTTGACCACAATGTATTTCTGATATTGTTAAGTACCGAAAAATAGGCTAAAAAAGACTTGGTTTTCATATTTTTTAAATCCTCTTCTCGGCACCAGTTCGTAAACTAACGTCATCCTTCTCACATCTGTATCTACATTTGACAGGCAATAAACCCAAATTTGCGATCTTTACTTCTTTTAAAATATATCCTCGTCGGTCTGCGTCAGAATTATTCATTTGAGTACGTTTCTGTTTTCATTAAAAGACTAGGCTTTATGGCGTCTGACTCGACGTTTGTAAATTGTTATGCGGCTGAGAAACGTCAAAATCAGACAGTCACGACTGTCGTGATTATTTGATTTCTCTTTTCAAAATGTAATTATAACTTATAGTGGAGAAAAATTAGATTTTCAGAGAAAATTTTACATGGAGCAACACGACACAAAAAAAAAAGTTTGTTTTGGTGAAACTAAGATTACCTGAGTTTTCCGGTTCGAGTAAGTGGCGGAATCCTTTTTTTTTTTCGCGAAAAAGGGGTAAATTGGTCATTTTTAAGGGTGGTTTTTCAGTTTTAATTTATTTTAGACCCTTTAAAATGCTAGTTAAAAACGAGCACGGGACCCTTTTATTGTAGATGATCAAGAAACCTTCAATTCAAAATTCGTGAAAATCGGTTCACCGCCTCCCACGATATATATATATATATATATATATATATATATATATATATATATAAATATACTGAAAAAAAAAAAAACGTATAAAACTGAATTTGATGAAATTTTAGACGAAGCTAACCTATATAACCAAGAAATAGCTTGCCAAATTTTAGCAAAAAATATCCACCAGTTTGGCCGCAATTCCATTTTTACTTCAAATTCAATAACAATTATTGTATTATTTTCAATATTGACAGCAGTCAATAAAGGGACATATTCGCGGACCCATCAAACTTTTTCTTTTCTTACTCCAGTCGATATCGACCGTAAAAATTAATGAAATTGTATTAATACCGGGAATTAAACCGAATTTGATGAAGTAACCTATATCCCGTCAAATTTTAGCAAAAAATATTCAGCAGTTTGGCCGCAATTCCATTTTTAGTCCAAATTCCACAAAATTTTCAAAACTTTCCAATTTGCCCAATTGGTCGAACGAATTTTTTTTTAACCAAAATGAAGGTATTCTTATGTACTTTCATGTGATGTAACTAAAAAATAACTTTTTAATTTAGCCGATTTTTTGTCATTTTTGGTATATACATGCGCGCGGCGATTTCCTGTCATTTTCGGTATTATACGTATGCGCGCATAAATATACGTGTAATTATTCATTATAAAAATTTCAATATTAATACTAAAAAATGATTGTGAGCAAGTTTTAAATATTTATATAAAAAAAACTCCCGAAGAATTTTTTTTCGAAAACCCATTTGATTTTTATTAAACGTTTTACATATATTGATTATTATTTTATTCATGATTCCTTTTTCTAACAATTGTAGTAGATGTGCTACTACAAGAAGTGTCTACTTCCGAATCGGTTACTGGAGTTTGGAATATTTCTTCACCCCCGTCATCGCTAAAATCGTATACACCAGAGATAATTTCTGAAGTACAAACATGTTCTTCATAATTATCATCTTCTTCGAATTCTTCAATATCATAAATATCAGACTAATTTCTAATTGCTCAAGCTCTTCATCAACCACAGCTTCATTAACAATATTATCTGCCATTTTGACACAAAGTATTCCTTCCCTTGTGGCATAAATTGCTGCATGTGACGCCAACGGTTTTTCATGAGCAACATTTAGTTGTGCAACCGACCTTACAACCACAAGCAATTATATTGAGTAATTGATTAGGAAGAGGAGCTTTATCAGTCCTTATCGGCATCAGTTCATTATCTGTTGTTTGCGCCATCAATTCAATTTAAGTCAATTTTGTTACTTCAGAGAACATAAAATAAAATAATAATCAATATATGTAAAAAGTTTAATAAAAATCAAGTGAATTTTCGAAAAAAAAAAAAAATTATATCTTACCTTCGATAGTTTTTTTTTATCCAAATATTTAAAACCTGCCCACAATCACTTTTTATTATTAATATTGAAATTTTTATAATGAATAATTACACGTACACTTGTGCGCGCATACGTATAATACCGAAAATTACGGGTAATCGCCGCGCGCATTATATACCAAAAATGACAAAAAAAAAAAGTAATTTTTTAGTTACATCACGTGAAAATACATAAGAATACTTTCATTTTGGTGAAAAAAAAATTTTCGTTGGACTATTTGGGCAAATTGGGAAAAGTTTTGAAAATTTTGTGGAATTTGGACTAAAAATGGAATTGCAGACAAACTGTTGGATATTTTTTGCTAAAATTTGGCAAGCTATTTCTTGGTTATATAGGTTAGTTTCGTCTAAAATTTCATCAAATTCGGTTTAATTTTGGCCAAGTTAGCCGTAATTCAATTTTTGACGTTTTGAATTTGAACTGAAAGTTCCGGAAAACTCGGAGCATTCTTAGTTTCACAAAAACAAACTTATTTTTTTTATGTCGCGTTGCTTCCTGTAAAATTTTCTCTATGGCTCTATTTTGGGCTATTTTTACATACACTTACCCGAAAGTGCAAATAAAAATATAATTACTTTCATCGCTAGTACGAAAAAAATACTTTTTCGCACTAGAGCGGAAAAGCGCAACTTTCGAAATTCAAATGTGTGCGGAAAAGTATGCTATCCGTGTTATAATTTAAAAAATACATGGTATTATTTTCAATAGAGCATCTGCACACGATTTTATGGGCGTGGCAATTAGTTTGCAAGTAAAACAAATAAACGACTACGACGTTCCTTTATTATTATAACAAAATATTTAGTTAATAAAATGAAATTTAATTTTTAATTCTCACTATGTAATTAAATAGAAACGTAGCAGTTATTTAAGGTGGGCAAATCCAAGAGGGATCCGGTAAGGACATATTTATTATTCTTGGCCATAACTTTTTTTTTAAATACATATATTGGTGAAAAAAGTATAGGACTACCTAAGTAGTATTATGACAGGTGTAGTGATATGAATTTTCACTCAATAATTTCAGTTGTTTGCAAAATAGTTATATTTAATTTTTAAAAATTATGTCAATCCTCGTATTTCCCAAATTTAAATCTATTTCACAAATGTTTGAAATTATTGAGTGAAAATTTATAACACTACTCTTGTTATATAAAGTTCTACTTAGGTAGTCTTATAGTTTGTTTGCAATATGTGTTTTACAATAAGAAGTTAAGGTCAAAAACAGTAAATATTTCCCTATCGGATCTCTCTCTCTCTCTCTCTTGGATATGGCGATCTTAAGGAGCGATATTCATTGCAAAGTAATAAAGTTATAATGTATTGTTTGTTTTTCCTCTACTTCCGTAACGAGCATCTATGTGCGTCTTGCAAGCTTATGTCTATGTGAACTCTTGTAACATTTCATTCCTGTAAACTTCGAGGCAGACAAATCTTTTTTTTTTTTTTTATACATTTATTTAACGTCGGCCTATTTCCGCTACTGAGGCCTAACACCGACGCCTGTAGACGAGCTACCCCCAACCAGGAATTTTGCCGAACCTCTTCCCTTAAGAAGAGTAGGGATCTTTTACTTGCCTAACATTTAATAGACAAGGGACCGACGGCTTTACATCCCCTCCGAAGGATGGTATATCTCCTATACAACCCTCGCCTAAGGTTGTATAGCTTCCGCGCATACACTGATATACAAGCCGCTGGAAGATGTGTGAGGCGAGGACGCGGTCTTCGTTGGAACGGTCACCATCCAAGTACTAACCGCGCCTTACGTTGCTTTACATCGCATATCGAAGTATGTACATAGTAAAGACGCACCCACGCTCGCCCCAGACAAATCTTAAAATATTTAATTCTCAAGAAGCATTTGCATAAAAAGGCAATCAACACGTTTTTCAAGGTTTTTTTGATTTGCATCATTAATTGCATTTGTACAACTTGATACACAAACAAAAGCGCTATCATTTGTCACAATTCCCAAAACATTTGGTATTTCCCTCAATTACTTTAACATAATGAAAATTTGTTGCAATTTTTGTTCCGCACTTGAATCGTTCTTGTACTTCACGCGAAAATAACTAATCGTTGAGCAAAATGGAAAGAGCCCAACGCTTTTGAAATTAACCGGCAGCGTTATCATTTCCCTTTAAAAACCAACCACTGATGCTTTACGTACGCCGCTGGTGCAACTTAATTTTTAATTGTAAGCAACAGTTAGTCCCTCACTTATTACAAGTGTACGCCAATTTACAATAAAATAACTTTTCGCAATGAAGAAGGTTGAAACGATAAACGATTGAAGATGAAAAATTATTTACTCTGGCTGAGAATTTAAAACCATCTCGAAAACCATAGAAACATTCTGTCCCTGACGAGTGACGTTATTCATGTTAAAATGTTGAACCGATAGCTAATACCAAGATTAAAATTAAATTAGCAAATTCTGGGCAAATTAATGATGTTAGATTAATAGTTTTCCGTCACGTGGTTTTGTCAAGGTACATAAAAATTCGAATTTGAAAGGCGAATATTTACGATGTAAAACTTTTTTTCGTTTATTTTAATATATTCTTTACTTTCTTATCAGACATTATGGAGAAATGATACATTTAAGCATTTTTAAAACTAACGCATCTTTCTCGAAAAATAAAAGTTTGTATGGCCACCCTGTACATATTTTCAATAAAAGTTAAAAAACCGTTTAAAAATCCTTTAAACACTCATATAACATATAATTTCATGGTCGCTGTGCCTCCTTGAACTTAATCGAACATAACGAATAAGTGTGTTAAAAATGTACCAAATAAAACTTTTATTGTGTGAACCATAAAAAATTAAATACATTACTGAACAATAACTGTAGTTAATGCTCACGCATAATAAATTCTATTTTCTGTCTGGCCTCGTGCTAAAACCATTGAAAATAATAATAGTATACAAAAAACGCAATAGAATTTGGCAGATACATTTATTTAGTGGGGCATCAACAAATTTTCCGTATAAAAATTATAACATTATGATTAAAAATATATGTTACATATTATCCAAAGTTCAAGGAGGAACCGATTTTATAATTTCAAATTTTCCATGTAGTTCTTATACCGGATTATGGTTTGTAGGTAAACGATTTTCTCATATTCCATGATTTTTTAATGGCCCAATATATAAAGATAAGGAAAAAATAAAATAAATTTTTAACACGTTTAAGTATCGATAAAAATTGTTTGTGACATAAAATCCGAATGAAGTGGCTTATTTGTTATTACACCACCCATCGAGAATGTTTCTTAGACGAAAATATTAAAATATTGAATCGTCGAGTGGAAGAACACACCCAAACATCCTATCAGATATGGGACGGTTGCTCAGTGGGTTAGCGTGTCTAGCTTTCTCTCTGTGCATACCTAGCGAGGTGGGTTCGAGCCTCAGCTACTGCGAAATAATTTTTAAATATAAATTAACCCCAAGAAGTGGTTCGGATACCATTATAAACTGTAGGGGCCCATCCCCTTTCACAGATAAATCTAGATCTCCTGGGCTTCAGATGGTCACTCACGGGACCTGGATGTGGTTAAAAAACATTTAAAAACATTTATTTATTTATTATGCGCAACAATCGGTCTATCAACAACATTAAGTCGTATTTCGACCAAAGATCTGTATTTTTGTGTTTACAAAATTCAACGGAGCTGTGCATTCAGCAACTGGCTGTTTAGTCCAGGAAGTTTGGCATTTCACTTCGGAAAAATTTATTGTGAGCTATAAATTGGTGTACACGTACCTTTCAGCTCCCCACACAATCTGTAAAAAGTCCCAAAGATTCCGGTGTATGCATATCTTTTGGGCCGTTTTTCCGCTGTCAAAAGTTATGCATACACCGGAATCTTTGGGACTTTTCACAAACTGTTTGGGGAGCTGAAAGGTACATGTATACCAATTTATAGCTCACTATAAATTTTTCCGTAAATAGCTCATTTTTCGTCTAAGGGAATATTGCAGAGAATGGTAGATTTTGGAGGAAAATTATCTTCAATGACTGAATTCATCCCAGCTCAATGGGTATATAAATGAGGAAAGCTACCGAGTCTGTTTTCTGATGAGCTGAAGTCGATTGCCCGCTCAAGTCTTGCCACTTGACATGGTCCTCTGTTATGCTTTAAGACTACATTAGGGTAAAAGTCTATGCGAATAACACAGCAACGATTTCGTAAAGGGCATCATCCGGTATGGCAGAATTAAGGCCATACTTGTACCTAAATGTGATGGAAAGCTTCATGAATAGAACCCATATCAGTCAGAGAAGCCGTGACCAACATTCCCTTGGTAAAGGAAAAACAGACTAAATGCGAAGATCTTCAATATGAGCCAAAACGACATGCCAAAAGTCAGCCAAATGGTTGTAACGCAAAAGGCAGTCATCCTAAGATACCTTCGTCTGTTTAGGGCACATGATTCCGGAATCTACACTGACCCTACGGGATTCGTGAGAATGTTAGAAACACGGGAGAATTGTTCAACATCGCACAAGCCGAAAAAAAAAATAGTACTGTTTAATGGTACCATATTTATATTTCTTAGAAATGATATCTAAAAAAAAAAAAACAAATTTACCTGGCATTAATGGCGCAATATTTACTAACAGATTGGACACGTTTAATGTTTTCGATATTGAGTGTATGTATATGGATCGGATAATTACAATTATGCAATGTCTTGACGTCAATATTTTGACACCCTACTACTAAAACGATGTTAATTTTAATTCCATATATTGAATGTAACAAATATTATGAACCATTTATTTTGGTCATTTCATTGAACACTATGCAGAAGACATTAGTTGTATAAACGTCGTTGATGAACTGTTCAAAAAATTTCCGACTGTATGTCGAATATAATTCCGCAAAAAATCTGGTAGATTCTGATATTCCATCGGTACTAAAAATTCCTAGGTAGAGATTTTTCCGAATACTCACAGAAAATTGGCTTCTGTCCAGTTTTTTCAAATTGTAAGACGACCAATACGTTATACATACTCGTCAGATAGAGGACTCTGTACCCTCTAAATCCAAATAAGATACGCTGGTACATAGAAACTCCTTGCAAAGCAAACAAGCGAATGTTCTTTGCCAAGACATCGTTTTGAATGATACATATTTATTACCTAGTGTAGTATAAAACATAAAAATGTTTTTGGTGGGAACAAAGAATCAGATCTCACAAAAAAGAATTAGTGAGATCTGATTCTTTTTTCCCACCAAAAAAGAAAAATTACTCACATGGGATCAATTCGCCTTCATTACAATTAAAAATAGTTTTCTGAATGCTAAGAGCATGAGAGCCTGGCACGATTTACTAAAAAAAATTGGAACGAGACGCCCCAATTTAATTTTGGTCAGGATACCATTATAAATTGCATTATAGGAATTCCGTTCTAAACGACTAGAAGTTCCATAAACACAACTAAATTTTCTTTGTTCCAGAAGCACCTTCTCTCGAAAACATAGGCTTTGAGTTAAAATATCTCTTTGCCGCCGAGAAATGTCAGAACATAAGCAAGTTCGCATTATATTTTCCTTTAACTATGCTTCTCAGGGTTTGGCATTATCTCGGGCATTATTCAGAAAGAATTACGTTTAGCTGCAGAAAATTATTTCAATCATGATATAAGGGCATAAGTTGAGGGTTTAGAGGTCACAAAAACACGTAAAAATTGGATTTAGTAGAACGGAAGCGTGCTAGAGACTAGAAGAACGGACTCAAATAGTCAATTATAGAGATATTGTGGAAAATGTCTCGTAACATTTAGTTCAGCAGTTATAGATGGCGAAAAATTTAAAGTATGACAGTCCACACTACTCGTATCACTCACGAATAGTTTAAAATGAGCAATGTTTAAACTGAACCTTGGCCAGCACACTGTCCAGATCTTAACCCAATGCAAAATATTTAGGTCTGTAAGGTAAATGTAGACAAACAACAAATATCCCAGAACAAAATGTCAATAATGAATGTGGTAAGCAATTAAAAATACTTTAAAAGAATATTATAATCAATTTTCAATGAAAGAAATTTATTTACTTCACAGGATCGGTTAAGGTTATTCAAAATACCAAAAGTATATTGCGAGAAACGGGGTGCGAGGTGTGACGCTAAGAAGGCGGACCACATGGTTGACCTTCTCTTTCATTTTAATGCACGCGACATAAAAGACGTAAGACGTGATGATGCATCGCCACTGCCCACCATTATTTCCACTACGTCTGTGACTGTTTTCATTTATCGTTTTCCTCTACGATACCTGCAAGACAACCCACATCAATTTGCACACGCCTGAAAAAGAATAACCGATGATTCATACTATTCTACATGTACTAGTAGACGACGTGAAATATCAGCAAAGGCAATTTATTTTCTAACTGAAAAATAAATGTTTGCAATTCTCTAACATTAAATAATTTTCTCAAACACCATTTTAGAAAGTACACGTTCCACAAGTAAAAATTATTTTGGAATAAATGTCATTCCAATCATTGTGTTAGAATGCCATTCCAACACAGTGTTTCATGAAAAATGTTTGAAAGATAATTTTTCTTTTCTTCACTTTAACTTTTACTGTCGCAATTGAAACAGTTTTTGTTTTTTATATATACTGAAGTTGTTATGGGGTACCCTGTTTAATTACTAAAAGAAATCTTGGTAATTATGTCCCCAGTAAACTAGTTACTATTTATTCATCTGAAAGATAAACAAATAAAATTGGACATTTGCGTGATCGTCAAGTTTTACAAGTTAGGACCTTGATTGCGTTGTGTGTGTAGTAACCCTTGTAATGTACACCAGGTTCTTTTATATAAAGTTTAAGATTACTTGTTTCTATCTGATACTATATACCTTTAGAAAAATTAATCACTGTATTAATTTAAATACCTGGTAAACTTGAACACAATATCTATTAATTGAGAGAAAGATGAGAATCATGTCATGTTTGTACATTATCAAAATTAAGTTGAAAAATGAGCATTAAATACTCATGTAAAATATCATAGTGTTGAGGAAATATCCTTTATTATACACTGTTTATTAATTGAGATTAGAGTAGGAACAATCGTTCAGATAATCATATTAATCTTGCTGAGGTGAGAATTTACACTCACGTAAAATCTCCTCCCTATAGTAATTAAATAGAAAAGCAACCAGAAAATTGTTTATGATTGTCAACCATACGAAGCCGCGAAGGTAAGAAAGTGGTGTTGCATCACACTTCAATTGAACAAGTGACCAGACAACTGCCTGAAATATTGACATCCCTCGTTGTAACTGAACCTAATTGAGAACCGAACCAGCCAATTGGCCGTTGTCAATGTTTCAAACCTTTGTTAACGCAGAATACGCCGAATTCATGTAACTATATTTTTATCGTAGGTAAATGTTCAATAATCAGACAACATTGTGGTTACAGTAGGAAAATATTCCTAATGTACTTTAAATATAAATCATTCTTGAAAAACCTTACATGAGATGTGGTAGAAACGAAAGTCAACTATTTGTTTTATAAAAGCCGCAGAATAGTTATTAACATGAAGTTTGACTAGTCTGTGTTAAAGTACCTTGTTCTTGCATAGCTCTAAATATTTAGTTCTTGAATATAAACTTGTTATTTTGCAAACGCAAATCTCCCTAGTGAAAAATTCAGAAAGTGAAATTTTATGAATTAAAATCGTGAATGAAATCATAACTGAATAACTGGTAATATAATATTAGCATGTTTTCTTGTTAAAAATCATAGATATTAAAAAAATTTGTGTGACATTGCTTGGCAAATTGACCCCAAAATAATCCAGTGAGTACAGCGAACTTAAAGTTTTGCGATGTAACTCAGGTGTGTTTAAATTATATTTCCAAAGTACAGCGAACATGAAGTCCTGCGATGTAGCTCGGGTGTGATTACAATTGCATCTCCCACAGGTGAACAATCTGGTCTTTTTATATTGTACGCGACGTCGAATTGTTTACGTTAACAAACATTCTAATGTCGGATACATCGTAGTTTTGTGTAGCATTTTAGACTGAAAAATTTAATTCTCTATCTTTTATAAGGTTTATGGTAGAAAAGGGTAGGCAATTTCACACCATGGGAAGCAATAGAAGTATTTGACGCTTATCGTGTCCATTGTAAACAAATATTATGGTTTGGCTTACTTTAACTGGATTCTCTCGTAAAATGTATCGTTTCTGTTGCTTTAAAAGATTGTAATTTTATACTGCATTCTGGTAACTTTACTGTGTTCAATATTTAAATGTAAAAATGAAATGAGTAAATGTACCAATTACTTGAATTTCGAAAATAAATATGAAAAAATTAAATTTATAAATGCCCTATATGCTGGATGTTTCAATACTGATATTACTTTTATCCTTTTGATAATCTGTGTTATTCTGTAGGCAGTCCTAAAATCGCAAAAAGTTAAAATTTCAATTTGAATTAATTTGACAAAAAAGAGTAAACCAAATTTAAAACTCACATTCGTAAAGACAGAGAATGACCTCCGCTTCGACTGAAACACAAGAACTTATTTAAAAACTCCTCACGGTTTTGTTGTTTTGTACCGAACTCAATCAAAATCGATGTTTTATCGTCGACTCTAATAAATCACCGCAAGATTGTGCAATGTTCGATACGTTGATATCGCATCAGAACGCACCCTGTGATGGCATTGATCAGTCGAGTTGTCCGCCAATCTGCGCATGCCCTACGAGGAGAATCTTGTAGTATTCCGTTCATTCAAAAGTGATTCTGACAAATACAAGGTGGCAGTAAAAAACGCTAGTATATACATTTAAGGATCAAATTGAAATTTTACTAAAGCTCTATTACGACCTATAGTCGGGATACGTATACGAGGTCCCAGATCTTACTAATCCTTGTAGTGAGAGCAACGAAATAAAAGAACAAGTAAAAACAAATACAATTTATTATAAAAAGAATTAGTAACAGTACAAAAAAAAATTAAACAATAAAATATTACGATAAAATAATACAGACAAGTCTAGGGTTTAGGGTTAACGCTATGAAAAAAAAAATGATTAATAAATTGAAACAATTGACAATAAGTATGAGATATAAGGGTTACTTAACTTTTACACACAAAATTGGAGAGTTTCCTGGCGCTCCAGACGTGGGGGTTGGTCGAGGTGAAGTCTTCACAACACAATTTGATAGGGTTCATAAAATTCTTCACAATGGTTAGATGTTTCTCTTAATCGAAATGTATGAATTAAAATGCAGGGCCAAATCGTTTACCAAAATTCGTGTACCAAAGAATAGCAATGATCCAAAGTCCAAAAATCCAACAATCCAAAAAAATAACCGAACAGTAGCCAAGTTCTGCGGTCAAAATCTGGCCTATCCCAAATCGTCTACAATTAAATTGCAAAATTATTCTCAAGTTTATCTTCTAACGTGAGCACGTGTCTTTAATAAATCAAAGAAATTCAAACTTACCTAGAATATTACTTCTAGACGATAACTTGCTTAATTATCCGAATAATTCGAAAATTCAATTTAACAAACCAAAATATAAATTGAAATATTAGGTTAAATTTAGTTATTAATCCGGTATTAAACCGATTAGCAATCACGTGCCTTTTAACTAAATAAATCCGTAGCGAAGTTTTCAGTTCAAATTCTTGATTTAAAAGAGGAAGTTTTAGGCAATTTCAGAGATTTATAACCTTTGATCACTCACAAAAACAAAAGGAAATGACAACAGCTGACAGTTCGACAGTCAGGGTACCAACTTGTGAAATGGAAATACTGAATCGATTTTTATGGACTTTCGATCATTAACCATCTTTACTCTATTACTTTGTAAACAACTTTTATACGCTAATTATTGCAATAATCTATATTGTAAATTCTCCTAAAATATTCACAATAATATCCCATTATTTAATAAATTTATATATTCTCTACGGAGAGCCATCTGTTGGAGAAAAGCTTAAGTGGTAATTTGCACCCAATATTTAGCGTGGTGACATTTATCGCTAAAGGTAATTTCTACTATAGGAAATTTTGATGAATTTATGTACATATGATCTTGCGGACACCGGCGGAAGATGGCACGTTACAGCTCTCAATATTTATTAAGCACATAAGGAAATTTTGAAAGGCAATTTTCATTAAATTTCACCTTATCGAAAAGCACTGAAACCACAAGCTGTCGGTACCACCGGTACATTAAAAATTTGCAACTTGCGTGTAGTTTTTTTCTGAGGGAAACAAAATCTTTAAAGTTTATGTCTATAGTCTAATGAGTTCGATCCATCAGCTCTGACACTATGGCTAGTGTAGCGTACTAGTGGTTATTGATACAAGGTAACAATATGAATTTATTGTTTTCACATTTTTAACAATGGTGCATTTTACAAATATTGAATGAACAAATATTGTTTTATGATGGTAGCAGAAAACGCTTGTGAGGCTCATGCACTTTACTTTAATAAATAGTTTCCTAATTTGCATGCATCTGCGTTTTGTGTCGATTGTATAACATTTATGAGACTATGAATTGCTGTATTTATGATTTTGAAGTATTTCAACCCCATCTCACCCCCGGTAGACGTGCTAAAAAACAATTTCAATAGATTTCTCAGTTTTATTTCGTTGTTCTTCATAAAGTTAAGTCGAAATTAAACTTTAGACAATTGTTGCCACAATATGTATGACAAGATTTATGATTTTTGAAACGTTTCAAACCCATCTTACCGCCGCTAGACGGGCCCAAAAACGGTTTCAATAGAATTCTCGCATGTATTTTGTTGTTCAGGAAGTCGAAATTATCGATTCAGTGCTCTAAAAACTAAACATAAAATCAGCTTGTGTGTTCATTTTCAATTTTATTTGTAATTTGATCATTTTATGCAAATTTATCAACACTGTAATCTCTGCTGTAATAAAGTGAATATCTTACGTGCTATGCATTGGGATTGGAGGGATGATTTTTTTGGTGTTCAGGGAAAACGAACCTTAACGCAGGCTGCTTCTGTACCCTTCACGTTTAACTTAATTTGCTTTTGAAATGATTCGGTTCCGAGATCGTAATCTGTCTGTCTAAACTATGATCACTTCACGATTTTGGTGATAATTTTGTAACAGTCGTGAAATATCTCCCGATCACTAGTTGGGAGATTAATGAACACTGTTTTCGTACAATGCAGTGGTGGGCTCCCGAATTTTAAATATGACAAAATGAAATTTAAAATAACAAGATAAGAATTTCATGAACAACTAAAAATATTTATACTAATTCAATTAAAATATTGGGTAATAGTAGAGTTAAAATAGGAAATAACTAATTCAATAAAGTTAATGTTAATATATACTAAACAAAAACATGGAAATCTACCGTCTAATAATTAACAGACGAATATTGGGCAGTGGAAAAATTTTAATTATACACAACCAGAAATGGTCTAAATTCCAAGGACATTCATATGCATGGGTACTGAGTATTTTCGGTAATAACTGGTGACGTTGTTGCGCGCCTATTCTAAATTTTGATAATAGACATATTTCCTGTAATCTAAGAACTAAGTCAGTTATAATTAGAAGCAAATTTTTAATTTAAGATTTGTACATGATACCACGTTAATTGCACCGAAGATGAGCTCAGATACCTATCTGTTCGACGGTGTCCAACCAAAAAGCTCTGAATACGATTTCATTTGAAGTACACATTAAAATGAAACGAAAATTTATTGCGGTACGACTTGTTGTAAGCTCTATTTATTAAGTTAGAATTATCATTTTAAAATCATTTTGGTGCCATTAATTGTAGCTTTTTTGTTACGGTGAGAAAACATTTTTGTAGCTCTCTATTTTTAAAAACCGCGGCCCAAGTAATCACTACTTCCACATCCAGATTTTGTATCCAAGCCTTACATTCCAATGTAATATTTTACTCCCCTTAATAATAGGGTGCGGGTGGCAATAGGGGTGGTTAATGCCAAAACATTTTTAGAGGCACTTGGTTCTCTTATACACACCCAATTTAATTTTTTACTGCCTTTAATAATAAGGCGGGGTGGCAATGGGGGTGGTAGAGGGGGGTGGCTAATGCCAAAACTAAATTCCAATTAAATTTTTTACTCCCTTTAGTAATAGAGTGGGGGTGGTAGAGGGGGTAGCTAACGCCACAAAAATCTTTTGAGGCGTATCGTTCTTGTATACACACTAAATCAGTTTAATTGTGTTACTCAATTTCATAATACTGTGGGGTTAGTATTGGGGGTGATAATGGGGGGGTGGATGATGCAAAAAAAAAATTGAGATCTTGACTTTTCGTACATGCCCTTCACCGACTCAATGTTGACGTTGCAGCTCTCAGCGAAACTCGATTTTTGGAGGAAGGCTCTCTCACAGAAAAGTACTACACCTTCTATTGGAAAGGTCTTCCCACCAATTCAAGAAGACAACATGGAGTAGGATTTGCCGTTCGGAATCAACTTGTATCCAACTTAACACAAGTACCACAAGGCCTATCCGAGCGTCTAATGCTGCTACGCTATGAGCTATCAGATGGCAACGCGGTAAATCTAATAAGCGCCTACGCTCCCACTCTGGATGCAAGTCACGAAACCAAGGAAAGCTTCTATCAACAGCTGGAAGAAACCCTCTGTAGAATACCTAAAACGGAACGACTCGTTATTCTTGGCGATTTTAACGCTAGAGTAGGGAGAGATGCAGACACCTGGCCAGGCATCATAGGCAAGAACGGTTTGGGCAACATGAACGCTAATGGTCAACTACTCCTAACTAAATGCGCCGAACATGATCTAGTTATAACAAACACCATTTTCCGACAAAAGGATAAATTTAAAGGCACCTGGCGTCACCCCAGATCAGGTCACTGGCATCTACTGGACTATGTTATCGTACGTAGGAAGCATCTCAAGGACGTCCAAATTACAAAGGCGCGCATTGATAGCGAATGTTGGACCGATCATCGTCCTGTTGTCTCTAAAATGAAAATTGTTATGAGACTCAAACACCGAAGAACTCAAGTAAAACGTAGACCCCGTCTCTGTATTAGTAAATTGCGTGACCAACAAACCGTCGAACAGCTAAAGCAAAAAGTTCAAGAGAATTTGAGTGGACTAGAAGAAACCAATTCTGTAGATGTCGCTGCTACCTGGACACAAATTAAAGACAGTTTAAAAAGTGCGAGTGAGGAAATTCTTGGCACTGTAGCAAGTAAAAAACAGGAGGACTGGTTCAATGATAATGAAGCTTTTATACAAGAACTTCTTGACCGCAAACATATTGCCTTCCAAAACGCTATCAACCACCCCAACGACTCATCAAAAGCAGAAGCTTTTGCCCAATCTAAGTATGAAACGCAACGCGAAATCAGAAGAATAAAGAACGAGTGGTGGGCAAGCAAGGCCAGAGAAATTCAAAGGTACGCCGATTCACACGACTACAGGAATTTCTTTCAAGGAGTAAAAGCAGTATACGGCCCCAGTCGGAAAAATATGTGCCCTATTAAAGATTTAAATGGAAATCTCCTCAAAGAAGACCAGGAAATAAGAGCCCGATGGAAAGAACACTACTCTAACATTCTTAACCAGCAAAGTCAAGCCGACCACGATATTATAAATCTTATCCCTCAATACGACACCTTCGAAGACTTAGATAAGCCACTAACAACGGAAGAGATCTTAACCGCCATTGGGCAGCTAAAAAATAACAAATCTCCCGGCACCGACTCACTCCCAGCTGAGATCTTTAAAGCTGTGTCGTCAGAGCTCATACCCTACCTCAAAAAACTGTTTGATGTCGTGTGGGAAAGTGGTCAAGCTCCGCAGGAGTTTCGTGATACACTTTTAATTAACCTCTTCAAAAACAAAGGGAGCGCTGCGGACTGTGGAAATTACAGGGGTATAGCTCTCCTGGCTGTTGGAGGGAAGATACTCACTAAAGCGATGGCAAATAGGCTAACACCTGTTATGGAAAAGTTACTTCCTGAAACACAGAGTGGCTTTAGACCAAACCGAGGCACATCGGATTTAATCTTCACACTTAAACAGCTTCAAGAAAAAGCACTCGAACATCAAGGAGAAATTCACATGGCCTTCATTGATTTAACCAAGGCGTTTGACTCGGTGGACAGGGAAGTGCTCTGGAAAATTATGTTCCGCTTAGGTATCCCTAGAAAATTTGTGGAAGTATGTCGCAGTCTACATACAAACAACAACGCCCAGGTTATGTATAATAATGAGGCAACCGAACCTTTCCAAACCCTCACTGGAGTTAGGCAGGGATGTGTCCTGGCACCCCTACTCTTTAATTTGTTTACCACTGCTCTAACAATTATTGTTGACAACAAACTGACTGTCAGAGGAATAGGTCTCAGATACCGTTTTGATGGCGGTCTCTTTAACATAGGGCGCTTTAGAGCTTTCACGAAGACACGCACACGATTCATTTGTGATCTCCAGTATGCGGATGACTGTGCACTTTTAGCCTCTACGCCGGAAGAGCTTCAAGAACTTTTAGATGTGTATGCCCAGAGCTATGATTCCTTAGGACTTAAAATCAACATTGGAAAGACTAAGATTATGTCAACTCCTCATCAAGTGAACCAAATAGACATTACACTTAACGGAAATTCTCTTGAAGTGGTGGATCAGTTCAATTACTTAGGCAACGTTGTTAATGACAAAGCAAACATGGACAGCGAGATTCGCAATAGAATTAACGCTGCATCTAGAGCACTCTGGGGACTTAGAGAGAGAGTATTTGACAACCACGACCTTGCTTTGTCAACGAAAATGGCTGTCTACAGAGCAGTTGTCATTCCAACACTGCTATATGGATGTGAAAGCTGGGTCACTTACCGTCGTCATGTGAAAGAATTAGAACGTTTTCAGCAAAGACATCTCAGAAGTATGATGAAAATCCGTTGGTTCCATCACATATCAAACGTGGAAGTACTCAGGAGAGCAAACAGCCTTGCAATTGAGGTGCTTATTTCAAGAGCACGCCTAAGATGGGCAGGTCACGTTCATCGTATGCATGATAACCGCCTTCCTAAATGCACACTTTATGGTGAATTGCTAAGCGGTAGAAGAAGGCGTGGCGGTCAACGAAAGAGGTTCAAAGACGCTCTCCATGAAAATCTAAAATCCTGCGGTATTGCAGACGAGCAATGGGAACAACTTGCAGCGGACAGAACCGAATGGCGAGGGGTTGTGGCCAACTATCAAGGAAATGTTGCTGCAAGAAGGCCGAATCCAAGACCTAACCAGGTCTATGTTTGTCCTGACTGCGGTCGACATGTGCTCTCCCGAATTGGCCTCTATAGCCATAGTCGTGTGCACCGTAGATGAATGGGAATTACAATAAACTACACCTGTTACTTGTTTTTTATTGTACACAATTTATCGACTGTAACATTTTCATACTCGGACTCGAGTAACGGCTAATAATAATAATAATAATCCGAGCGTCTAATGCTGCTACGCTATGAGCTATCAGATGGCAACGCGGTAAATCTAATAAGCGCCTACGCTCCCACTCTGGATGCAAGTCACGAAACCAAGGAAAGCTTCTATCAACAGCTGGAAGAAACCCTCTGTAGAATACCTAAAACGGAACGACTCGTTATTCTTGGCGATTTTAACGCTAGAGTAGGGAGAGAGGCAAGAACGGTTTGGGCAACATGAACGCTAACGGTCAACTACTCCTAACTAAATGCGCTGAACATGATCTAGTTATAACAAACACCATTTTCCGACAAAAGGATAAATTTAAAGGCACCTGGCGTCACCCCAGATCAGGTCACTGGCATCTACTGGACTATGTTATCGTACGTAGGAAGCATCTCAAGGACGTCCAAATTACAAAGGCGCGCATTGATAGCGAATGTTGGACCGATCATCGTCCTGTTGTCTCTAAAATGAAAATTGTTATGAAACCCAAACACCGAAGAACTCAAGTAAAACGTAGACTCCGTCTCTGTATTAGTAAATTGCGTGACCAACAAACCGTCGAACAGCTAAAGCAAAAAGTTCAAGAGAATTTGAGTGCACTAGAAGAAACCAATTCTGTAGATGTCGCTGCTACTTGGACACAAATTAAAGACAGTTTAAAAAGTGCGAGTGAGGAAATTCTTGGCACTGCAGCAAGTAAAAAACAGGAGGACTGGTTCAATGATAATGAAGCTCTTATACAAGAACTTCTTGACCGCAAACATACTGCCTTCCAAAACGCTATCAACCACCCCAATGACCCATCAAAAGCAGAAGCTTTTACCCAATCTAAGTATGAAACGCAACGCGAAATCAGAAGAATAAAGAACGAGTGGTGGGCAAGCAAGGCCAGAGAAATTCAAAGGTACGCCGATTCACACGACTACAGGAATTTCTTTCAAGGAGTAAAAGCAGTGTACGGCCCCAGTCGGAAAAATATGTGCCCTATTAAAGATTTAAATGGAAATCTCCTCAAAGAAGACCAGGAAATAAGAGCCCGATGGAAAGAACACTACTCTAACATTCTTAACCAGCAAAGTCAAGCCAATCACGATATTATAAATCTTATCCCTCAATATGACACCTTCGAAGACTTAGATAAACCACTAACAACGGAAGAGATCTTAACCGCCATTGGGCAGCTAAAAAATAACAAATCTCCCGGCGCCGACTCACTCCCAGCTGAGATCTTTAAAGCTGTGTCGTCAGAGCTCATACCCTACCTCAAAAAACTGTTTGATGTCGTGTGGGAAAGTGGTCAAGCTCCGCAGGAGTTTCGTGATACACTTTTAATCAACCTCTTCAAAAACAAAGGGAGCGCTGCGGACTGTGGAAATTACAGGGGTATAGCTCTCCTGGCTGTTGGAGGGAAGATACTCACTAAAGCGATGGCAAATAGGCTAACACCTGTTATGGAAAAGCTACTTCCTGAAACACAGAGTGGCTTTAGACCAAACCGAGGCACATCGGATTTAATCTTCACACTTAAACAGCTTCAAGAAAAAGCACTCGAACATCAAGGAGAAATTCACATGGCCTTCATTGATTTAACCAAGGCGTTTGACTCGGTGGACAGGGAAGTGCTCTGGAAAATTATGTTCCGCTTAGGTATCCCTAGAAAATTTGTGGAACTATGTCGCAGTCTACATACAAACAACAACGCCCAGGTTATGTATAATAATGAGGCAACCGAACCTTTCCAAACCCTCACTGGAGTTAGGCAGGGATGTGTCCTGGCACCCCTACTCTTTAATTTGTTTACCACTGCTCTAACAATTATTGTTGACAACAAACTGACAGTCAGAGGAATAGGTCTCAGATACCGTTTTGATGGCGGCCTCTTTAACATAGGACGCTTTAGAGCTTTCACGAAGACACGCACACGATTCATTTGTGATCTCCAGTATGCGGATGACTGTGCACTTTTAGCCTCTACGCCGGAAGAGCTTCAAGAACTTTTAGATGTGTATGCCCAGAGCTATGATTCCTTGGGACTTAAAATCAACATTGGAAAGACTAAGATTATGTCAACTCCTCATCAAGTGAACCAAATAGACATTACACTTAACGGAAATTCTCTTGAAGTGGTGGATCAGTTCAATTACTTAGGCAACGTTGTTAATGACAAAGCAAACATGGACAGCGAGATTCGCAATAGAATTAACGCTGCATCTAGAGCACTCTGGGGACTTAGAGAGAGAGTATTTGACAACCACGACCTTGCTTTGTCAACGAAAATGGCTGTCTACAGAGCAGTTGTCATTCCAACACTGCTATATGGATGTGAAAGCTGGGTCACTTACCGTCGTCATGTGAAAGAATTAGAACGTTTTCAGCAAAGACACCTCAGAAGTATGATGAAAATCCGTTGGTTCCATCACATATCAAACGTGGAAGTGCTCAGGAGAGCGGGCAGCCTTCCAATTGAGGTGCTTATTTCAAGAGCACGCCTAAGATGGGCAGGTCACGTTCATCGTATGCATGATAACCGCCTTCCTAAATGCACACTTTATGGTGAATTGCTAAGCGGTAGAAGAAGGCGTGGCGGTCAACGAAAGAGGTTCAAAGACGGTCTCCATGAAAATCTAAAATCCTGCGGTATTGCAGACGAGCAATGGGAACAACTTGCAGCGGACAGAACCGAATGGCGAGGGGTTGTGGCCAGCTATCAAGGAAATGTTGCTGCAAGAAGGCCGAATCCAAGACCTAACCAGGTCTATGTTTGTCCTGACTGCGGTCGACATGTGCTCTCCCGAATTGGCCTCTATAGCCATAGTCGTGTGCACCGTAGATGAATGGGAATTACAATAGACTACACCTTTTACTTGTTTTTATTGTACACAATTTATCGACTGTAACATTTTTATACTCGGACTCGAGTAACGGCTAATAATAATAACATGCCCTAAATTTCAATTTTATGGACTCTTACTGGCTTGCTTTGTCCATCTACCCCCGATCCTTTCAACGGAATTAGATCAAAATATAATCTAGTTCCAGATCTCGTTATAATATATAAGGCTAGTCGCTGACATGCAATTTTCAGTTGTGCGACAGTTTAGTTGCCAGTGTGACTACCATGGATTTGAATGAGACCACGCTGATTGCAACTAACACGCGATTGTAAAGTTGCGCTACTAAATGGTTTGTGATTTGACACAAACTGAACGATTGCGGATCTTCGTGCAATTGTTTTGTACTTTACACGCTTAAATACGTCTAAGCTCACTTGTGACCAAAGAGTTGCATCCTCAGTAATATTTTGGTGCTACGAATGAAGAACTGTATGTGTGTTTATGTCTAGGCAACTGACGATTTAGCACATCCATTAAGTTAGCATTACCATATCGAAATTTTGCAACGTCAATATATGGATTAACTGTCACTTTTTTGTCGTAAATCTGTCGTGAAAAAAAAATAAAAAATTTTGTCGCGCCTTATTTAAAAAGGAAACCCGGTAATGCCAACTTGATAGTCAAGTTGGCATTACCACATTCCGAAATGGGACTAAAGTGGTGGAAAAAAGAGCTCCGAGTATCAAAATAATTTGTCGTGAGCAAATAATCTGCAAAAAACCATCCCTTGATGATTTACGGGAATGGTATAGTGAATACGACCAGAAATGAAACCGTATAAAAACTAAAAGCCGGCAAAAACAACCGGCATCTCTTTATTCTGTTTCTTATGACAAGCATTTCTGTTTACCTCCGCAACAGATGCCGACTGTTTTTGCCGGCTTTTAGTTTTTATACGGTTTCAATTCTGGTCGTATTCACTATAGTGAGTACGGAGAAAAATGTATTAATTCTCCTATTTCTGCGTAACGAAAATTCGCGACAAACTGTTTTCTGGCATGACAAATTCTTAGGTCACACATGAAAGATTCCTGAAAAATAATCAGTCCAATAAAACGACGCGCTTTATTAAAAAATATCCATGGTAATGCCAACTTGATAATCAAGATAGCACTACCACATTCCTGAAGGGTCTAAAATGATCGAGAAGAGAGCCCCAAGTATCAAATAATTTGTCGTGAGCAAATAGAATGCGAAAAATCACACTTTGATGATTTACGGTGTGATAGTGCTGAATTTCGAGAAAAAAGTATTAATTATCCTATTTCTGCGTAATACGACTTCGCGACAAATTGTTTCGTGGAACGAGAAATTTCTACGTCCCTTACGGCAAATTCCTAAAAAAGAATCACTTCAAAAAAAGTGCCGAATTTCGAGAAAAATGTATTAATTATCCTATTTCTGCATAATACGATTTCGCGACAAATTGTTTCGTGGAACGAGAAATTTCTACGTCCCTTACGGCAAATTCCTAAAAAAGCATCACTTCAAAAAAGTGCTGAATTTCGAGAAAAATGTATTAATTATCCTATTTCTGCCTAATACGATTTCGCGACAAATTGTTTCGTGGCGCGACAAATTCCTACGTCCCTTACGACAAATTCCTAAAAAAGAATCAGTTCAAAAAAACCATCCCCTGATGATTTACAGGGGTGGTAATTAAATCCAGCACTATCACCCCGTAAATCATCAAAGGGTGTGTTGGAGAGACGGAGAAAATGTACTAAATTAACTATTTTTTGCAAACTAGAAATTCGCGACAAATTGTTTCGTGGCGCGACAAATTCCTACGTCCCTTACGACAAATTCCTAAAAAAGAATCAGTTCAAAAAAACCATCCCCTGATGATTTACGGGGGTGGTAATTAAATTCAGCACTATCACCCCGTAAATCATCAAAGGGTGTGGTTTTTCGCATATTATTTGCTCACGACAAATTATGTTGATAGAGCCCTCTTCTCAATTATTTTAGACCCTTCCGGAATGTGGTAATGCTAACTTGATTATCAAGTTGGCATTACCATGGGTATTTGTTAATAAAGCGTGTAGTTTTATTGGATGACTGATTATTTTTCAGGAATTTGTTATGAATGACCTAAAAATTTGTCGTGCCAGAAAACAGGTGGCGAATTTTCGCTACGCAGAAATAGGAAAATTAATACATTTTCCGCCGTACTCACTACCACCCCTGTAAATCATCAAGGGGTAGTCTTTTGGACCGATTCTTTTTGAGGAATTTGTCGCAAAATATTGCGCAGAAATAGACCAATTAATACATTTTTCTCTGTACTCAGCACTACCACCCCCGTAAATTATCAAGGAGTGGTTTTATGTAGTGATTCTGTTTTAGGAATTTATCATGAGTGGCCTACAAATTTGCCGTGCCCAAAAACAGTTTGTCGAGAATTTTCATTACACAGAAATAGGAGAATTAGTAGGTACATTTTTCTCCGTACTCACTACCACCCTTGTAAATAATCAAGGGGTAGTTTTTCACATATTATTTGCCTACGAAAAATTCACGACAAATTATTTTGATACTTAGAGCTCTTTTTTCTACCATTTTAGCCCGTTTCGGAATGTGGTAATGCTAACTTGACTATCAAGTTGGCATTACCATGGTTTTTTTTTCACGACAAATTTACGAGAAATAGCGACAATTAATCCATTTATTAACATTGCAAAATTTCGATATGGTAATGCTAACTTGATGGATGTCGATTTAGCTGCGTATGTGGACGCAGTAAAGCCACTCGCAGATCAAAGTGTTGCGCAACTGTCGCACAACTGAAAATTGCATGTCAGCGACTAGCCTTCGTGTACCAAATTTCAAGTCAATATCATAAACGGTTCAAGAGTAAACGTGCGTAGAAAAAAAATTACAGACCGACAGATAGAAATTTTTCTTCGCTCAAATTAAACATCTCGAAGCTTCATGACATTTTAAGTCTATTTCAACAAGAAATATATTTTTTTGCGTTGCTATACTTCCACTGGACGTGGAAATAAAATAACCCATGGTATAGTCTAGTATACTTTAACTTGGCGTGTGTATGTATGAGTTAATATTTCCGTACAATTTCATTTTCTCCCATATTGTACACAAAGTTAAAGCAAGAAACATTCCAAACAATTCAGAAACATTGTCTACGTGGACAATATTTCTGGATCTTTGTGTACAAGAGAAAATGAAATCGTACGGAAATATTAACTCATACATACACACGCCAAGTTAAAGTATACTAGACTATAATGCTAATTTCATAGTTAAGATAGCATTACCACAGATAGAAATCGCTTTGTTTTAAAAAGTGCACAAACATTTTCTTATCATAAAAATAATTTGTTGCGGTGAGAATATATATGGAGCTCTTTATTTAAAAAAATAACCCATGGTAATGCCTTCAAAGTGAAGAATAGCATACTACTCACAGACATCGGTTTAGAAAGTACACAAACAATAATTTGTTGTGCACTTGGTTGCGCACGATTAATGACATAAAATTAATTTAAAAAGTGTTTTTTCTTATTATTACTAAAAACGATTTAGAAGAAAATGTTTGTGCACTTCACTAAGAAGTCAGCATTACCATGTGTTGTTTTTTAAAAATAAAGAGTTACAAATGTTTTCTTACCGAAACAAATTCGAACAAATTATTTTTGTGATAACAAAATATTTGTGCACTTTTTAAAGCGATTTTTGCGAGAGGTGCTATCTTCATTGTGAAGTTAGTTAGCATTACGCGGGTTATTTCTTAAAAATAAAGAGCTACACATGTTTTCCCACCGGAACAAACTATTTTTATGATAAAAATATGTTTGTGCCCTTTTTAAAGCGATTTATGTGAGTGGTAATGCTATCCTATCTTCACGATAAAGTTAGCATTACCATGAGTTATTTTTTTTAAATAAACAGGTACAAATGATTTCTCACCGCAACAAAATCGCAACAAAAAAATGCAATTAATGGGATCAAAACGATGTCAAATTTTAAAGTGGTAGTGCTAACTTAATAGAGTTCTTGTTGTATGTAAATAAAATTGAACTTGGAGCCCTTGCTGTCAGTATCCGTAACTGTAATTTTAAATTTTGATGAAAAACACAAATGGCAACTTGCTTATTGAACTTTGGCGAGGTTTCAGTCCCCTTTGTGCCTCCTAGAGATTGAATGATGTGTCAAATTTGGAGGATCGTTGTCTCCTGTAGGAAGTATTTCTATTTTTGCATGTAGAATCAGCTCCTAAAAGAACGGACTGTAATATCGGGACATCGTGTATAACAATTAATGATTCACAACCTGTACATCTACTACTGAATGCATTGAAAGAATTACACATTCAAATTGGAAACATTGATGTAATTTATGATATAAAACGTATTTCTGGTTTTTATTAATTAAAAAGGTACTTACAGTATGCAATGAAAGGGCACAGAATGTAAAAATGTTTTATGTTTCATGACAACGAATTCACCAATCAAACGGACCTAAACAATTAATTTAAGAGATGACTGCTGCGGTGGAATGTGGCATGGACCTAATTAAATTATTTACTACATCTATTTTGTCGTTTGTCAACTTACTACGTGGTGAATATCGTGCGTATTGCAACGTAACAAAACGAATTTTCGAGTCCCTGCATATAACTTTCTTCTTCTTTTTTTTTTAAAGAATTAATTAACAGCCAAAATAATTAACTAACAATAATTGCTCCCGTACACTATTTGAGAGAGATGTTTTGTGAATAAATATTTATACAGATTTTCAGCTGTAATTGCTTTAAAATTAAATTAATTAAAACGATAACAGTTATTTCTAGGAATGAAAATATTGTGTACAACTGTATCAAACTGGTTTATTTTGTGACCCAAATGCCGTCACCTTTGTGTAACATAGTCTATTATTTTTCTTTCAAGATTTATACATAATAATCCAGGGCCGGCGCAAAGCTAGTAAGTGTAACACCTCGTACCCCTAACACCTCGTACCCTAAGGGTTGTACCGTTATATAAGATAGCCTCTCACTTACAGGTCCAAAATAAAACTCATTAAAACTGCGAAAAGACGTAAAACCGATTTCCAGCGCCCGTCCATGAACGAACATTTATTGCCAGACATTGCGAAATAGATTTTTATAATAAACTATTAATTAATTCCTAACTAGTAGTATACTAACGATTGTAAAACTGGCTGTGAAAAACTTAAAATATAATAAGTACATTTTTGTTTTATTTTTAGATTTTTAAAATTTTTAGTAAATGATCAAAACATCAATTATTATTTTTTATTTTACCTGAATTATAATCTATGTTTTTGAAACTAGAAAGTGTGCAAAAATGGGCCTTTAAAGCACTAGAGCTTTAAAGTTGCTTAAGTAATAACCAATTTTAAACAATGATAAATACATGTACATATCAAGCAAACACAAAAATTGTAACCGTCTCTATGTTCTCCTTTGACGAAATATACATTCTGGATAAAGATATTAATTATAATAAAATAATCAACTCGTCTGTAAAATAAAATTACATTAAAAAGTATTTTTTAAAAAGCTTGTATTTAAATGCTCTAAAAAGTAGAAAATAAACTTTAAAGTAAATCAAACCCATAATTTTGTTACATTATATCATAAAAAAAATTATATAATAACAACAAAATGATGGGTTTGATATACTTCGAAGTATATTTTCTACTTTTTAGAGCATTTAAATGAAAGTTTCTTTTTAAATATTTTTTTATATAATTTTATTTTTTACTTTTTAGTCTTTTGATATGCTGTAATCCCCAGATTTTAAGACGAATCGGATCATAAACAGTAAGTCGTCCGCCATCTTGAACTAAATTTTTTACTAGAAATTCGTAATCCGCGACCTCGAAAACCCCCAGATATAGATTTTGATCGATTTGGACCTAATTGACAAAAGTCGTCCGCCATATTGGCGCCGTCATTTTGAATTTCTAAATTTTTACCAAGAATTCATAATTGGCGATCTCGAAAACCCCCATCGATTTTGAGTCGAATCGGATCACAAACGGTACACTCGTCCGCCATCTTGTTTTTTCTAACATGAAAATGTTGAAGTGTATTGTCACCGGACTTATACGCATGTGCAAAATTTCAAAGCTCTAATTTAATTAGAAGTAATTGAAATTTTGATTGCAAGATTTGACCTAAACAAACAAACAAACATTGCAAGTTAAATAAAAGCTTTTAATAATATGCATACAAAAAATACATAATGCAATATTGGTGAACGAACAACGAACATGGAAAATTTTATAAAATTAGTGATCCCAAAAAGATAATTACTTTTTAGTTAAAAAATATGTGAATGTCTTGCCCCCCCCCCTTTTTTTTCAATGGTTTTGGGTCGTAAACCATGACGCAGCCCATAACAATTTGAGTATGCAATAAAAAAAAACATAAAACAAAGAAAAATATATTTTTTTTGTACCTAAAACCTAACCTTAATATTGAACCTCAAAGTAACTATCTTCACCTAAATGGTGTTGGTGGAAACTATTCTTATGTGTAATAATTGAAGTGTGAAGTTGTGTGGACTCCAATCGGTCAAAAAGTGGTATTGTATTCAGGTTGAAAAGAACTACGAAAATGTATAGATTTTGAAGATCGACATGAGGCATTAGAGTAACTATAAAATATAAAATAGTGTCATATGCACACTCACGATCTCTTACAAAGAGAGGGCTAATCCCTAGTAGCAGAGCAAAGGAGGCCTGTTTAATTAGCTAGTAGTAAAACGGCGCCATCTCTGGTCCAACTGGCGAACTACCATTACTACGAATGGATAGAAAACGGTAGAAACATCTCGAATGACAGATTAGAAAGATCAAAAAGTTGATCGGAACGATCGGGAGGAAAATTGACGAAACGAGAATAAGCGCTGCAGATATATAAGAACCGGATCCAACGCACGGAGTTCGGTACAGTTCTGAGATAAAATGAGTTAAGTGATCAGATAAGATAAGGAACAGTAACAAGTTGTGAATTATAGTAGCAATACTATAATAGATCAAAAGTTATAAGGATTAATTATTGTAATTTAGTGATTAATAAATCAGTAGTTAATGAAAATTCGTGCTGCAATTATTGAACCTGCGTTTGGAGGTGTTTACTACAGGGTATAAACACGTAACAATAGGATCCGATCATTCCTACCCAAAAAGTTAAACATTGCTATTTATATTCTCAATTAAAAGTCTACAAAGATTGTACGGTTCTCGCTTGAAGCAAAATTTGGTCATTCTTTGACTAGGCTTCGACTAGGTTTTTCCTGAATTATTATCTCAGCACCAACGTAAAAAACCAATAATGACCTCCATCAAAATTACAACATCAGTCTAAATATTGTTCAATATGCAGATGATTTCTGTCTATATGTAGAAAACAAAAGGTATGATAAGGCAGTAGAAATGTTAGAGGGTGGTGTTGCTAACGTAAGCCAGTGGCTTATTACTAATGGCTTTGAATTCTCTGAAGAAAAATCAATTTACACTGTATTTACACGGCACAATCTTCCAAATATATCCAATATTCAACTAGGGACGTTAATATTTCCTTTTAAGACACAGGTTAAATATTTGGGGATAATTTTTGATAAGAAATTGACATGGAAACCATTCATAGAGTCAATAGTTACAAAGTGCAACAAAGGTATCAATTTTCTAAAAATGGTAACCAAAACTTGGTGGGGTGCGGATGTTAAAACGGCATTGGTTTTCTATAGATCTTACATAAGATCTATAGTTGATTATGGCTGTACAATATATGGATCTGCGAGTAAATCTACATTGAAAAGTTTAGATATTATACAGAATAAAGCTATTAGAATTTGTCTTGGTGCAATGAAGTCTTCTCCAGTTGATGCGTTACATGTAGAAGCTTTAGAACCCCCCCTTTCGTTAAGAAGAGAAATGTTAAGTGAAAGATTTATTTTAAAACAAGTATTCTACTCCACAGCTTTGTTATCCAAAATAGCACAGTTAAATACCTTTGATTTAACCAACAAGTATTGGATTAAAAAAACGTCCCCTCCTCTTTGTTCAGCATTTAGAGAACATAGCGAAAGGATCCAGATGATTGATAGTACTTATATAAACAAAATCAACTACTTCAGTCTAACTAATGACATTTCCATTATTACTCCAAATTACTGTGAAAACCCTCTCATCAGTTTCAACATTTTACAAAGCGTGGTAAGTCAATTTGAGAATGCAGAACTTGTTTATACAGATGCCTCCAAATCTACATCAGGCACCGGTGGAGCGTTTATTGTACCATCTCAAGAAATTGAATCCAAGTTTAAATTAAACTCCCATTGCTCTATTTTTACAGCAGAAGCTATATCAATCTATCAAGCTTTAAAATATGTTGAAACATCCACGTCTAATATTTCCTTAATTTTGTCAGACTCGCTCTCTGTTCTCATGAGTATTAAAAGAACTTTGATTTTTTCATACAAGACCAACCCATACCTATTTAAAATTAAACATTTAACTGCTCGAATTAAATCATCAGGAAGGGACGTTGTTTTTGTTTGGGTGAAAGCTCATATTGGATTGCAGTATAATGAACAAGTTGACATTCTGGCCAAGGAAAGTGCTAATTCCGGACATCTTTTGAACGAGCAGTTATGTGCAAGTGACAGACAAACTGTATTGAAATTAAATAACAGGCTTAAATGGTCCGTTATGTGGAAACAATTCTGTTTCACAAATCCTACTAGATACACCTTAATACACACGGATATTCCCAGACATTATTGGCACGATGAATATTCCTGTTCAAGAAAGTATATCACAACGCTGATACGATTAAAGCTTGGCCATGCATGCTACCCTGCTCATTTATTTAAAATTGGAGTTTTTACCTCAAGCAATTGTGAAGAATGCAACGTGATAGGAGACCTTGATCACGTGTTCTTTGGTTGCGCAAAATACAAATCTGCCACTACTACGCTAATACAAAGAATTGTCCAAGATTGCAATATTCTCGCTCCTTATAATTTACTAAGTCTACTGTCAATTGGTTCAAAGAAAATATACAACAGTATTATAAACTTCATAAATGAAACTGAAATTAAGCTATAGGTTAATCTCGTATACCTGGTGTCTTTCCTCATGTTAGTTTCCCCTACTTTCCGAGGTCTCCCTTGTGCTGTCTGAACTATAAAAATGTCCTGATCGACCCCTGGATGAGAAGTGTGTGTCCCCGTCAATTCCCCTCGTTTTTTCATATTCAATCTCGTTGATTTGTGCTAGGTTTATTTTTAGGAATTATTAAACTATTAGTAACTGGCTGCATGGTTCATGACCCAAAGCCAAAAAAAAAAAAAAAAAAAAAAAAAAACCGTTCAAAAGATGTGATTCAAGTAATATAAAGAAAGCAACATTATTGAGTAAACAGACCCCAGACACTTTTGTTGTTCACTGTATCCCGTACACTAACATCTCAGTGATTTTACAACTTGACCTCTTAAACTGGTCTGAAAGTTATCGATTTCTGTTGGGAAATTGAATTAAGTACTTACAAGATTACCGGTAAGTACACCTTAAATTAAATGTTTTTAGTTGAATTTCCTTTTAAAACACGTCATACAAACTTCACAATACCACAAATCGTGCTATTTACGTTTGTAATAATTATGGCTATATTATAAATATTAATGTTTCGATAGTTATATAATCGTAAATAATACGGACAACATTGTAATTACCAAAGAAACATTTACTTATCAATAGAAAAATATTTAGCCTTAGTAGAAAAGTTTCCTTATAATCATATAAAACATGCAACAAGTGTATCAATATTTCTGTATACTTACGAAAATTCGACAACGCTGAGAGGACACTTACCTAGAAATAAATAAAAATGATTAGAAAATATGACATTTAAAAAATAATAATTTTTCAATATGCACGCAAATTTTTGAATTGCAATTCAAAGATTGGTTAAATTACAATAATAACAATGTATTCATATTTTTGCATGATATGGGATAAGGCTGCAAATACAGGGAACTGACAATTATTGTAAGTAATATTTAACAAAATAAAAAATTATCATCACATTAAATAAATATGTTATTAAGAGTTGATAAACTAAAGTCATTAATATTTCAATAAAAATTCGTCAGTAAAATATTCGTTTAAGGAATAATAAGCTTTTTCCTTCAGTCGGGACACGATCTTAATTTTAAATTCTTTGTCACTGAGTGACCTAAAAGACTTTGGCAGTTTGTTGAAAACCTTTACAGCTAAATCTTTGGGGCTTTTTTCATATAAAGTTAATCAATGACTAGGGATTCTTAGGGTGGCCGAGAGGGTGGCTGAGTTTCTGGTATTGTTGTAGTTATGGTTGTAGTTTTAAGTGTTGAAATTACTTATTTCAGATTTGGCATAGAGTAGTAAATTTAATAGATATTGGCAAGGAAGTGACAAAATTCTTAATGTTTAAAAATGTTTCGGCAGCTAGTTCTTTTATTTACTCCTACTACAAGGCGCACAGCGTTTGAATATCCGTACGTCCTCTGGTGATGAACCCCAAGCAATTATTGCATATAAAATTACTGAGTTGAAATGAGCATAATAAAATGTTAACAAAACTGGTTGGTTTCCACTGGACGTAAAAGTAAAACTAGGGTTAAGGTTTCATTCAAAGTATTTTATAGGGAGTTTTTAATTTTGAGATTTCAGGTATTAAATTTAAAAAACCATTACATTGTAGAACTATCGATATCTAATGCTGAAAATAAAGCAGTATAAGTTGTTGAAATTTGGTGTTTCATAAATGCCTAAATGTTAGGACTTTTATGATATTTTTGTTAGCGATTAATTTAGGATAAATCAAAATTTTAGTATAACTTCCGAATTCCCAGTCCCACTTATAAACTATAATAAACACTATAATAAAACGACGTTCCCAAGCCCAGCAATGTTACCATTTCTTAGGATGCGACAACGCATATTCACTACTTAGACGTAGTATAATCCTTAAGGCGAATATAGTTCATTAGTTTTAAAGCGACTATTATTTCATTCACAGCATTAATAGGAGAAAACTGAATTTGGCTTAGGGGACTTTTCATAATGCTTAACCGGCTAAGGCTTTAACAAACGATTTGTGCGATCAGAGATTGATGGACATATGTTGGGATTCAGGAGACTATTATCACAAAAAATTTCAAAATTTTTGTACGTAAAACTAAAATACTCCGCAGTATCCAGGCACCTATGGCATTAAATAATAAATCTAGTTGTCATAATCAATAACATTATTTGTGAATTATTTATTGCACCAAAATATTCCTCTTTTTATACATTCCAATACGCGTTATGAAATTGTGATAAAACTGTCAATATTTGTCTAAGATTTTTGATATCTATCGTCGTGATTCCCATTAAAATTGCTACTTAAATGTATGTGATGGACAAGCAATTAAGATAAACTAATAATGTTATACTAGTAGGCTTTGCAAATTTATTTAGGGAGCGCACACAGAATTTGTTGATGAGATTACCTAACCGGGTGAGGAATTTCAACAATTTAGTACAAAATATGTTGGTTGGTGCATCTGAAATGCAAATTCTGCTTAAATCACTTATTTCATAAAAGATTAAAAACTAAAATATATTTCTTCCGGAAAAGTATTACAGAAATGTTATACGTAAAAAAACATCTACTATCGAAACGTGCCGTGCCATTTCATATCTAAGTAGTTCTGCCGAGTTGTGTATGTTTGCACTTGTTAATACTGATTATCGTGGATTTGTGTTTATGATTACAAGATTAATCAAACAATGTACTTATTATTCAGAAAGTACGTATTACAGTTTCTTTTTTTAAGACAAATATTACCAGTTTGCATCTAGCGTACGGAATAGAGAACGCAGCGCGGAGGAAAGCAGGTATAGACTACTAATTAAGCTTTAATTCGAAACGCTGCGATATTTGTAAAAAATATGTAGTTGTGGAGAATCATATTTTCTCCAAAAAAGTCAATGAAGACATATATTTAAGAGTTGTTCGGAGTGTATTAGTCATTCATGCTTCCAATTTTAATTGTAAATGACTTCACGTCAATAAAATGACGCAGGCGAATGTACGGTGTGCTTGGAAAGAGAGAGATAGTGATGTAATAGAATATGACATTGGACAAATTTATTATACCTGATCTTTAAATTTCTCGGAGCATTTGAGGACATTAGGGCTAATTTTATTTTAGTTCTACAAAAGGGCAAAATGTTTATTTTAATAATACCTATGTGGGATGATAAGAATTATTTTTGCAAATCGAAAATAGACGAAAAAAAATATTTTTTTTTACATACTTTTTTTCTCATCATCCCACATTGTAACATGTTTTTAATGTCTTTTAATGAAAGCCGTTTTTTACAATAATGATTTATATGAGAGTAAATTGAACCGTCTTTCCGGCTTATATCCGGAGCGCTCTTAACTTTTATAGTAGAACCACACAAAACGTGTAAAGCGTGGGTGGCACCGTACAGATACATCGAATTAAAATGCATTTATTACTACCGTTCGTTACTTATTTTCTTGTGTGAAATTTAATTCTCTACAATTTTCTTCCTATACTTCATTTCACATCTCTTACCATCATCGCGATATTTTCCTTTTAAAGTGGGCATATCCAAGAGAGAGAGAGAGACATCCAATAAGCAAATATTATTATATTGGTAACAGGTGCAGTGAAATGCATTTTCACTCAATAATTTCAGATGTTTGCGAAATTAGTTAATTTAAATTAAAAAATAGTGCCAATCTTCATATCTTGCAGTTTTAAATTAACTAATTTTGCAAACAACTGCAATTATTGAGTGAAAATTCATATCAGTACAACTGCCATAGTTCTACTTAGGTAGTCTTATACGTTTTCTTACCAATACACGTATTTAAAAAAAAAGTAATGGAAAAAATAATTAATATTTCCTTATCGGATCTCTCTCTTGGATATGCCCACCTTAATACAGGTTTTGGATTTAACACCTCTGTCAAGTTTGAAATAAAATTTTATTTTATTAAATATGTGGTAGTTTTTCCATTTATTACTAGTATCTCGACTCGTTAGCATTCTACGGCGTGTTAAAGATTCTAAGTATTGAGTATTCACCGTTGTAGTAGGTACTGCGAACTCGATTAGAAAATCTCTCCGAGCGGCGTCATGAAAACTGATTCAAGCTGAAACTTGTACCAAAGGGTTTCTCCAAACCTTGAATTAACCCTCAAAATTATACTTAATTCCTATAGAAGTTAGCGGATCCATCCACAATACGTTTTTCTAATTTTCTTTGATACGCCTAGAGGGATTTAAGAGAAAATCATCATCAACGCAAAAATCGGGTAGACTGTATACATGCACGTATACAACTTCAGAAGTAAATATTTAAAGGTACTTTAAAAATGGAGCATTTATTTTCCGAACTCTCAGTCCCATTTATCAACTAAAGTATAATAAAGCGACGTTCACAAACCCAGCAACGTTGCCGTTTCTTAGAATGTGATAACGTATATTCGCTACTTAGACTTGTATAAATCTAGAAATTACCTGAAGAATCCGGCGTTGCTCGTACCTCTGAGGAGGCGTACTTTAGGCAAGTCAGTACCTGGTGCAGAAGGATTGGTACCTTATGGTATTTTTTCTAAGGCATCGAGGAATATTCATGTCAAATGTGGTGCAGACACGCTGAACGATTCTCGATGTTCCACACCCCCACTTTTACGATGTGATGTAGTTACATTTGAACGAAGAAATGTTTAAGGAACCGATGTAGCAAATTTCCAAGGTCATAACTTTTAATCAAACTTAATTTTGTCAAATGAAGTATTGGGTCGGCACCGGACTCCGAAAATTAACATCAAACAAGAGTTCTGAATAACCTGTATTCTACGGGAGTCCTCAGAAGCTAAACATGGACCATATACCGAGTCAGCAAAGTTAAATTTTGATAAAACAAGATATTCGTATAGTATTGTTTTAACCTTTTTATTTAAGAAATGGGTTATTAAAAATCATTTTTAAATTCATATATGCTGTGCGAATACAGTCGTTAATAATATGAGATACGAATCTCAACATCGTGTTAAAAGTTACGCCTGACTTTTTGCGGATGCAATACTAGAACTGATCTTACATTTTGAGGTCCAGAAATAAGTATGGCAGTTTTATCGACATTAATATTCAAGGAATGATTTTTAGATGTCTCTACTAGAGTCGCAACGTCTAGATTGATAATAGTCGATGCCTCGGCATATTTACAGGGATCAAAAAAGAGGTATAACTGCGTATCGTCAGCATAAAAATGAACGTGAGAGTGCTTAAATATTTTTATAAAAACTGAAGTATACAGTGGACCTAAGATAGATCCCTGTGGAATTCCCGACGATACGCTGAGGGGAACAGACACATTGTTGTGAATTATAACACTTTGCGTTCGATTGGATAGGAAACTGCGAAAGAAACTGATAACAATGTTATTTAGACGGATAGATTTCAATATGGCTAAAAGTATTTTGATTGATAGGATCGAACGCTTTCGAAAAGCACTGTAGTCATTTTTTATCAGTCAACATTTTTCAAGGCATTTGGTATATTTTTTTCTCCACGGTTTTTAAGGTTTAACATATGTAAGTCTTTCCAGAGAGTTTATTGATGCCGGTTAGCCTCAACCTATTTTCATAGTATACTTTTTCTTCATTTTTACAGGCCAGAGTGGTATAATTCGCAAACTTTTATAATAGTACTTTTTGTTCGGCGCCTTTTGTTGAGAGCTTTATTTCTGAGCGATATACGTAATCTTATGTTGTCCCTTATCCACGGAGGATACTCCTTAGCCGGTTTATCAATGCCAGGTTAACTCATAACCAAGGGACAACTATCAAACAAAACAGTAGATACCCATTGTTTCCTTTGACATTTATCCCATAGTTAAGAGTTAAACCTGTATTGATAAACTGGCCCTTACCGATTTTTACGGTTCTTAATGGTGCATGGTAGTTATAAAGAAATAGAATATTATCATTTACAAATGAGATCTTATTATTAACGTCATTCATGTCAAAAATCATTTCAAAAGAGATAGAACTTACGATTAATAACATTTTTTAAGGAACAACGTAGTTCTTTGTACACTTGTTTTTTTGGGAAACATGCAATTTTATGACGCTGTCAACAATAGCAAGCCCTCAGAGATACTACTTAAGGAACTATCTTCATTAATAATCGAAATAATTTTGAAATTATGAAAAGATTACATGGTATTTCTTACCTACAAGTCCCTTATTTGTATAAGCAATAACATTAAACTTATTATAATACCAAAACTAGACGCAGCTCGTGAATGATTGAGTGTAAAAAATTTAAAAACCCGTTTATGATACGCTCCATTGCATGCAGGAACGCAAATAATAGGTAAATGGTTATTCCCCTTACCATATAATTTAACAATAATAAATAAACGGAGAAAGATCGTCAATATGCAATTATAATGAAACTATGGGCGATAAATGTCGACTTAAATTGGAAACAGAGATGCTAAAAATAGTTTACTGTGTTGTGTTATAAAAATAGATAGTAAAGTCGATAAAATCTAAGACACGATTTGATTGCAACAGTATGACAAAATTCGAAAAACATTTGTTTAAAGTAAACAAAGGAAAAACACTGAAACTGCCAAACCTGGAATGAAGGGAGTAACAGTGAGAAAGGAATCTAAAAACGTTACTTATATTCCTTGAAACGTGTAATAAAAATGTAAGCATGTCAGAAATAAGTTATTTCGGTATTTTAAAACAATTAATCATAAATGTTTAAACAATTAGATTGTAAGATATTTTCCATTTTTATTGAATAAGTTACAATTACCGAATTTATTTTGATCGTGCATAGTCAAAAAGTTCGCATAGTTATCGTTAAATCTACATCAATATATGAAGAACATAGCAGCTCCTCTCAAAAAATTACTATACCGATTTTAATGAAAATTTCACAAATAAATCGCGGTTGGACATTTACAATTCTTTTAATGCTACGTAGCACCTTATAGTGATTCCAAATCAGCTGGTTTCTTTAAATTGATGGGTGTTTTGAGCGAGAAATTCAAATTCAGAAAATATACAAAAACGTTAATCAAACACTTCGTTTTGGTACCGGCTCCAGCGACACATTTGAAATTACACGGTTGCCACATTCCTCGCAACACATTAATTACTTGGAGTTGATAATTTGCAAGATTTTAAAACGTCGAATACGAGACCGAATATCTGGACATTTAAACTGAAACGGTCCATTTTATCGTGTGTAGATTTATTGAAATATTAAAATATCAAAATAAATCTGTAGAACTATTCTTACGCCTTTTAAAATACCTCGGCAGAGTCCGGTAGTTATGATTTCGACTGTTTAGGGATTCGATCTGTGCATTTTTAGATCAGATTCCCTGATTGGTTTAAGTATTTGACTTCGTTTTGGTGAGGGACAGAGAATGCGCGGAGGAGCATTCATGACGGAAGAACCCGGCAAGATGGGCGGCAGAGCGGGAGTTATGGATTTGAGAGCTTCCCTCCGGATATAAGTAGCTTGCTTAACGCGAATTAAGGTGTAAAGTAGAGGTAATTAGTTCTTGGTTCGTTTTAATATAAAAGTTTGGCGATATTACCCTCTTAAGTTCCATATTAGAGAGAAGTTTTATTTGGTTAGTGAAAGACACCATTTATTCACAGTAAACAGCAAGTACGCCATATTACAAGCTACTGATGTTAAGTTCTGTTATATTTACGGCATTGGCCCGTATTCTGTACTGTTCTATCAAAGTGTAAACCTTAGAAACTTTCCTAGTGAAATAAAAACTTTTGGGGCACAGACTCTCGTTTAGTGCGTGCAACCCTTCGTGAATTAGGGGTCAAATGGTAAATTCTTGAACACTACGCCCTCTAAGTAGGTATTTTGAAGAACCGTCAGTGCCAATTATTGCTTCATGTGACAAAGTGCATCATAAACTGTAAGTATGTTCTTAAGTTCATTGAATGGTTTTCGGATTTTTACCAAAAAATTAAATCTGTGGCACCCAACTTTTTTTTCGACATTTTGATTTTCAAAACTATAATAATTGTAGGTTATATCTGAGTATCTAAATGAGTTTTGACTAGTTATACTCCGGAACAGTACATAGAGTACCGGTATTTTAACGAGGTCGTAAAGTTTTTGTTGCGTTTTTTGAGTGCCGAGAACAAATGAACTCGACTATACCTCTCTCATCGCGCTGCCGCATCTGCTATAATCTTTATTCCTTACTGAGAAGAATACAGAAAAACTTATTTCGTTGTATAATAATTTACATTTTGCTTTCTTTAGTTATTTAACAACTAATGCCTAGTATTTTTAACAAGAAAGGTGTGAATGTATTGTATGGATAACCCAAGGATATTTCACAGTAAAGGGCTCGGTAAAGGACTACTTAATCGTCATGTTTACGACTCATATTTTCGTTTACGCAATATAATTAAATTCCAGTTTAGTTCATATTACTGTGTGGGATGTAATGCTTCGGATTCTTTGTTAAACGATAAGAAATATAATGTAATGTCTGCTAGCTACTCTTCCAATATCGTCAAATAGTTTTCGGCCCTTGTAGTAGATAACTTTTCGTTTTTATATATCGGCTAGACTAGACCCTTCTGCGTATTAACTAGAGTCTCCCCTTGTTTATTTCTACGTAGCATTCGATCGATAACAAAATTCAAGGTTGGCTGAAAACTTTCGAAAAGAAAGAGACAAGTTACTAGACTGAAATGCAATATATAGAGGTTTATTATTCCCAATATAATAAAACGCACATTTCGAATTCCCTAGAATATTTAATAAAATGTCAGACTGCTAATAAATAAATATAGTTCGATATACGGTATGCTGGTTAATGTAGAACGGTAATTAATGTATACCATTATTGATTGATAAATATTTAACATTCCATTTTTAAAATAAAAACCTACCATATTGATAAACACTACAAACGTTCGTAAGTATTCCTGTCAATTAAAAATTTTATATTTATTGTTATGGGCCATCATAATTTTCAATTATTTTAGAAGTTGATAGTGTCATTTACCAATTCTTAGGTTTTCTGCTATAAACTTTTGTAATAGCTTTTTATGCAGTTTAGTATATCGTTGGATGGAGTGGAGTCTTTGTAAGCCTTTGGAGCTAAGAAAATGTAAGATCTTTGTAAAATTGTCTTAGTCATGAATGACATGATTGGAACAGTATATTGGTTTCTTCGCCTGGAATATTCATGTTCAGCTAAGGGTTGTATATCTTCTGTACCTTGACACATATCTAATTATATATGTTCAATTGATTCAATTCAATTCCAATATATTTTTTATGTATTTGAGTTTATAAATAATAATGGTTCGCAGTTTTTAATTAAATGCTGAACTTATTTATCATATCGAAAGGCATTCGAAGGGCAAAGATCTATCTATATATTATCAGATAGCCAGGCAGCATTAAAAGCTCTAAGGTCCTACACCTTTGAGTCTAAAATTACCTGGGAATGCAAACAATCCCTGAAGCAACTGGCCAACAACAACAAGCCTTGATGTGACTGCCAGGGCATGAGGGGGTACAAGGTAATGAACTTGCCGACAGCCTTGCAAAAAAAGGAGCTGAAGCACAATTTATTGGACCTGATCCGTTCTGTGGCCTGGGAGGAGATCCAGAAATGGGAAAAGAACCAGAAAAAGACCTACTGGAGGAATACTCAAGGCCAAAGACAAGCAGCGAAAAAGTTTAAACTTATTTGACAAAGAATGCCACAAGGCTTCTCGAACTTGAAAAGTCCGAATTAAGGCTGATCACAGACCTTCTAACTGGCCCACTGCCCCTTGAGATATCATCTCAAGAACATGGGCAAGGCAGTAGACGACAAATGCAGATACTGTGATACTGCAACTGAAACTGCGGAACATATACTTTGCGAATGCAAGGCATTAATCCACAATAGGCTAAAGTTCCTAGAGCAGGTGGAATTAACGCCTGAAGATATAGGGAAACTAGCTCCCAGGAAAATCACAAGCTTTATTAAAAGTCTTGGAATCCTGGGCAATAACTGGATGTAGGGTTATTCACAAAAGATCTCTTTAGGTCGAAGTGAAGTAAGGCTACTTAAAGCCAAACGACCCCTAAAACAATCTACAATCTATTTATCATATCGTAATTGATGATCTATGAATATGTCTAGATATTTTATAGGTAAGATGGTATACGAAATTTCTAGGACATTTATTTCAAGGCGTTTAAATGTTGGTCTGGGTGAATTATTGTAACTTGAACCGATAGATAGTGCATTTTGTCAAAGTTAATCGTTGGTAGTTTATGCTCATTTCATTTGATTCAAAATCATTCACAATCTCCATTCTTAGTTCTTAGCAGGAATTCGCTTTATAGAAAATCCCTACAACCTAATTTCCTAACTACTCTATCTATAATGAAAATAACTTGTTTATAGAGAGTGAGAACAAGATGGGTCCTAGGACTGTATCTCGCAGTAAACCATAATTTATTAAAATAGAGTTATATTTAACTAACATTTTATTAACTTTTATGCAGATTTTACTAACCCGCTTGTAATCTAAGGTGTTAATTGTGTAGTTTTATTTTTTCAAATTTTGTACCCAATTATTGCTTTGGCAATGATACTTATCAAGATTATTTGTTGCAGAATTAATGTCGTTCACTGTGTAAACCAATTCTCAAAATTCATTAGAATGTCCTGGAGTTTACCAAAATTTGCAGTCTTTAAATATTCTGCACTATTCTCATGGCGTAGGTAATGTAGGAACAGCTTTGTTCTTGGGGAAGGCAAATATAATCATCATCTAAAATCTTAAATCGAAATAAAAGAGTGACATACATATAAAACCACAAAGAAGCGAACACGAAGAACAGTAGGTAGGCACATTTTTATGTTTGGCCGTTGGCAGTGTGGAAGTGATGTGAGATTTTATCTCGTAATTGTAATCAAGTGGTTCGGTAACTCCCAGATATGTGACAAATAATAATACATCGTCGGCGTGTCGTTGGTTCTGGTAAAAGTAAATTGCACATACCACTCTCTGGATATGTTCCAGAATTTTTGAATTAAAATTATTAAGGAAAACATTGCTGAGATTTTTCAACGCTAGATTTATGATTGTTATAACCAAGACTTCACACGATGGAAGACTATTCAAGTCTTGCCTTTGCAAACGATGTAAAAAGAAGTTTTAGCATATTCTTTTACGAACAAATTTTGTAGGATTCTGATTTTAAGATATTTAATTGTGCCTAGTACACGGAAATTAGCACATATAGAAGAAAAAAATTATAATAAGCAATACAGGATCAAAAAGTTCCCATCTCCACCTGGTGAGCTTCATCCTTTTTTCACCCTTATAATGACACCGTGCTGGTTTTGCAATAATATTTTAGAAATGTGATGTTCTGACAAAAATAGAGGTATTGAAAAATATTCAGAATAAAATTTTCGATAAAACATGTCCTATAGGTCGTTTGCAGATTATTAAGGGTGTTGACGTTAATCGACGGCAAACTTAGGGGTAGGTAACAACAACGATTTTGGATGGAAACACAATATTTATCCAGCCTTGTAATATTCTGTTTTGTAGCATTCGGTTTCAACAACTTTTTATAAATTATATAGAATTTCAAGAACCAAAAATAGTCATTAGCAATTCCTAAACCAAACTCGTTTCCACATCACCCAGGCGGTAGAGTTTGTCGGTGCGTTTTTTTATGTGGTTTCTCCTTGAGACTTAATCCACTAAAGGCTTTATTCTTGCTCAAATTCAATTTCGTCGGTCCGTTCCGCATTAAAGCATGCTTGTCCGTGACAGTTCATACACATTTTAAACCAACCTTTAAACATCGCTTTCCGCAGCCCTTTTTGCAGGCACACGAAATTAGCTCTAAAATTGATAAGGGAGCTGCTGCTTCAGTAGTCAAGACAAGAATTAAAATATCTCCTGATTTCTTCCATCACCATTCTTCTGGCTCTAAAACATTTCCATGCCAAGCCTGAACTTGGTGGTAAACCCGCAACGAATGTTGTTGCAAAGCTGCCAACGTCGGGGCGGGTAGCCTTGAGAAAGCCACCATTTGACTAGAATTGCCAACCGAGCTGTTAAACAGAACATACCTCTGAGGATTTATTGACGTTTCATTTTTTTGTGCTTTATATGGTAAAGAGCAAATATTTTCCCAACCTCAGTAATATCCTGTTTTGTAGCATTTGGTTTGTTAAAGGCTTTAACAACTTTTTGTAAAATTTGTTACCGAGTTTAATAAATTTATAGTTTGGAGTTTGCCTTTTCCAAAAAATGCAGACGTTGTGTCACTACCACTAAATGCATGAGCAAAAAGAACTGTGTTTCTTGAGTTCTTAAGGACATTTGACAACTGGAAATCTTTAGATTTAATAACATAAAAAGTAATAGAAATATCGATACACAACACACAACATTTTTTGTAGAGCATTTTGTGACAAACCTTTTTCTATACTTATGTTTTTTCCCTAAGATAAAGCGTTTAAAAGATATTGTAAAAAAACCAGTGCGGTGTCCCTAAAGGGGGTCAGATGGGGATGAAGCTTACCCCTTAGGGGTGGGAACTTTTTTGATATGTATTCTTACACACATAAGCTAACTATTATAGACATTTCAGCTTAATATAAATTTGTTTTTCTATTTCACATAAATTGGCTAGTTTCCGTGTACTATATCATTTATAAAGATGTTAAAATCCAAAAGCCGCAGCAATGAACCTTGGAAATCATTTTATGTTGCCGAGAGATCTAGATCAAAAGTCACGATACTGAGCAATCACTCAGTGTATCTGACAAAGAACCCACCCAAACATATCTAAACTCATCACACTTGAAATCAGCAAAAAAAAAAAATTTTGCGTAACTATAACGAAAACATCGTCGGAAGATATTTTCGGAAGTACAAGGAAAAAGGACTAATAATACATTTCAACAAAATTTTGTTTTGCGTAACTGCCTCGGTAATTACACCGAAAACCCAATAGTTTGCAAATTATCATAAAAATCAATTCCGAGAGAGGAATTATAGTTACTGCAATAAACGACGTCACGTGGATGACAGTTTATTCAATGTGCAAAATTTTTATTCTTGCGGAGCTGTAATGAAAATTTTAATTTCGTAAACTATTAGGCCACCATGCGCGGAAGGGAATTTTAAACGCGGACCAAATCTGTTGTCGATGTTTCGATCGATGTTTACGTTAGTGATGTGCGACAGATTTGATCGTAAAATATCATCTGATGTGAAAGAGGACAGATCACTGCAGTTCAGTCCTGTCAGTGCACATACACAGAGATATCAATTCGGTTCGAATAGTAAAGGTGTCAATGAAACGTGGAATGAACAAAAAAATTATTACCCGATTTTATAGATTTATATAAGGAAAAACATATTTGTGGAGAATCAAAGATAATTCGTACGTAAATAAAAGTATGGAAGGAGAAGCTTATGACGATTGAACACGCAGAAGCCTCTTATATTTGGTGTTCGAGCCCCAATTGGGTATTATGAACACGCACAAGAATAAGAGCTATGAGCTTAGCAGAGACCCTTGAGACTTCTCGTGCACTTAATTTGCAGTCGAAAGATGTTTGGGGGGGTTGCACTTAAAAACGTTGGAACAGAATAAATTGCTTTACCCTGTATAAGCCCCTGTCCGTTGCTTTCGCTCTTTTCCAATTAATAATTCAGCTAGCACCTTGGATGTTTATGATTTATTATTGCTCGCAGGATCAATAGCTAGACACCCTGTATATGAAGCGTTTGATGCTTTAACATATTTAGTCTAAATTCCAAAGTAGAATTAAATTTTGACTATAATTTTCAGTAAATAACATGTCATTTTTTTGAGAAATCTGAAACTCCGACCTTTTGTTTGAATGACAAGACGCATACCTACTTATTCGGCCAGTTTGTTCAGTTTTAAGTGATTGTCATCGCTCCGAAAAACAATTTTAGTCTTACCTTAAATGACGCAACATGAGAAAATAAAAACGCGGTTATTGCCTTTTTATGGAACTTCATAACTTAAACAAAATTTACGGGATGACCCATATGAACAAACAGATAAGATAACACATAACCTTTATGATCATACTTTGCATATTCAGATAACTAATTGATTTCTGCATTATTATATTAAATTTGTTATTAATGCTATCAGCAGTTATTTCAAAATTGGTATTTACTATATTTTTTTACACAATCGAAATATATGGCGGCCAACAACTGACCTATAGCTGATTATTAAACGTGCAGCTGCAATCGCTCGTTAAAAAATATGTACCAAATAAAATTTCACTTTCCTACGTTTGTATAGCATTTGCATAATTAAAAATCGATAAATCCTGCTCAGATTCTACAGCTAATGATTAAAAAACAAGATAGGAAATATATGGAAGAAGACTAATAAATATATTTTTAACATTTTTTAAACTGTAATAATAATGTTGATGAAACCTGTTCGACGCATTAATATTCTATAAATTAAAGATGATTTTTAACACTAATTAAAATGACATTAAATTATTTCACGACTTACATCATACGTGTCTTACCAATTTATTGCAGCAAATGCAAATTAAAATAAAAAGATGAAAATGAATCAATGTTTGTTATCCATCTAGAAGAGAAGTAATTTATGGAGAAAAATGTTGGAAAATGAAAAAGGAAATGAATAACTGCGGAAACTTAAGAAACTAGATGGAAGAGTAAGTATGCTGCATTACAAGCTATATTTCATTCATCTAAGGATAACGACAAAAGGGTTCGATTTTTATACTTACTAGAAGCCCCCCATTCGATTAATAATAATAATAATAATAATCTTTATTGCAACAAAACAGACATCCACAGAATGTTACAAAAGGTACACAGTACTGCCAAGCATATTTTCATATATACCCGGTATAAAAATACGTTAATGTGTAAAAATACAAACAAAATACGTCAATATAATAAAAGTTGCTACTATTAACTAACAATATATATATATAAAAAACAAAAAGTTAAAAAGACTGTAATAATCCAGCATATTATACATATATATAAATTTCACCCACTTAAGGCACATAGAATAAAAAAAAAATTAAAAAACAAATGAAAATAATTATAAACCTAAGTCCAAATCTAAAATAAACTTTTTTATTTTGTCTTTAAAACTTCTACTATTAAATGATGATCGAACAGGTAACATGTTATATATGTGAGCTGCTTGATAGCTGAAAGAACTCTTAAAGGCTTCTGATCTATGCATAGGTATGTTTAAATTATTTCTATGCCTCGTATTTAAATCGTGTATATCACCATGCCTACTTAAAAGATTACTTAAATATCGTGGACAATTAGTGTTTATAACCGTATTAATTACACAACTCATATGCAGAAATCTTTTTTGGCTCATATTTAATATATTTTCACTACGTAGATGGGGTATTATGTGATCATATCTATTAAGTTGACAAGCAAATCTCATACATGAAGTTTGAATTTTCTGAACACGATATTTTTTAAATGCTGTTAAAAATGGACCATATACACAATCCATATAGTTTGGAATTGATAGAACCAATGATTCTATAAGAATTATTTTTATTGATTTCGGCAGCAAATTACGATATTCATATAAGTTTTTTAGTGCAAAATATGACTTTTGACAGATTTTGTTTACATGAGAATTAAAATTAAGACTCTTATCAATGTTTAAACCAAGATAATTAATCTCATCGCACCAAGTGAGACCCATTCCATCAATGTGAAGACTGTGATTTGGCATATGATCAGTATTTTTAGAAAACATTATAGCTTTAGTTTTATTGGCATTAATCAACAATGAGTTACTACTGGTCCAATTAGTGATATTTAAAAGATCAGAGTTTATAAGACGATTAGCTGTTTCAAATTCTTGATAATCAAATGTCATATAGATACTAAGATCATCAGCATATAGGTGAAATTTGCAATAATTTATGGATTTACCAATATCAGCACTAAAAATTGAAAACAGTATTGGCCCAAGGATAGATCCTTGTGGGACTCCTGATCTTATTTCAGACGGTTCAGATATATCATATTTACCATCTCTACAGAGACGGACCATTTGACATCTATCATAAAGATAATTTTTGAACCAGTTAATTGACCTTATATTGAAGTTATAATATGATAATTTTGCCAGTAGCAAATCAAAGTTGATTGAATCGAAAGCCTTAGACATGTCCAAAAATACCATAGTTGTACATTTATTGTTGTCAAATCCAACCACTATATCATTAGTAATTTTAAGAAGAGCTGTGGTACAACTATGAGCTTGATGGAGACGCTGATGGCGAAACAGCGGCACAAACTAGAAAGTTATTAGTGAAATGGAGTAAATGTGATACAATATTAACGGCTTTCATGTTCCTCCGTATCTTTAGTAAAGCCACTCCAGTATCCAAATATTTATAAACAAATCGTTTGGACTAAATATCTGCGTGGAACCGGATTGTCCCTCTTAAAAAAGAAATTGAACATGTTTCCGATATTTGGACTTATTTCCAGTCAGAATCGCCGTTTGACTCACTGTGCGATGTTCGAAAAAAAAAAAAAAAAAGTTGATGGTGAACTTAAAGCGCAAATTTGAAGCTTTATGTGAATTGGGGGGACAAATTCTGAACGTAATTCTCGAGAGACTCGTTATTATCTTCTATTCACCTTATTTCTCAAGCTCTCGACGGAGAGATATCTCATATACAAGATCATGAGGAAGAGGAATGGATGGAAGAAGATGAGGACGAATTTAATGCAACAGCTGAAACACCTCAAAAGACAGTACAAAAGAAAATCTGTACACGAAAAGGAGGCAATACATATTGCAAAAAATGTATACCGTGTGTTATGCAATTGCTGCATAAGTATAACTTTCACGCTTCTGCATAATATAGCAACTTATATTGTATGTACAAATTTATTTTAACACTTTCGTGTACGCAAATAACTTGGGCACGATCATTTTCTAAATTAAAAATAATTAAAACCCGATTGAGATCTTCGATATCTCAAAAATTATTAGAACCACTGCTCTTGATTAGTGTAGAAAATGATAAAAGTCCTCCTGTTGAGGAAATTATTGACAGCTTTGCCCGCTCGTCTAATGAGTTAAAGAAAATATTGCTTATGTAGTCAGCGAACAACCAACCTAGTCAATTATTATCATTACTTCTATTACTTTTTTCTGTGATTTACGACTAGAATGTGATTTTACGTTCTTTTATAATATGAATTTATATTTTGTTTTTTCTTTAAGTATTTAAATTGTTAATGTTTTGTATTTTTAAAAGCTTTTATTTAATTTGCAATGTATGTTTGTCAGTTGGTTTAGGGAAAATCTTGTAATCAAAATTTCGATTAGTTCTAATTAAGATAGAGCCCGATTCGACTCAAAATCGATATCTGGGGGTTTTCGAGATCGCCAATTATGAAATTCAAAATGACGGCGCCAATATGGCGGACGACTTTTGTCATTTATGGTCCAAATCGATCAAAATCGATATCTGGAGGTTTTCGGGTTCGCTGATTACGAACTTCTAGTAAAAAATTTAGTTCGTGATGGCGACTTCAAGATGGCGGACGACTTTATCGTTTATGATCCGATTCGACTCAAAATCGATATCTGGGTGTTTTCGATATCGCCAATTATGAATTCTCGGTCAAAATTCAGAAAGGCGGCGCCAATATGGCTGACGACTTTTGTCATTTAGATCCAAATCGATCAAAATAGATATCTGAGGGTTTTCGGGGTCGCGAACTACGAATTTCTAGTCAAAAATTCAGTTCAAGATGGCGGACGACTTTACAGTTTATGATCCGATTCGTCTCAAAATCGATATCTGGGGATTACAGCATATCAAAAGACTAAAAAGTAAAAAATACAATAAAAAAGCTTTTATTAAAAAAATGCTCTAAAAGTAGAAAATAAACTTTGAAGTAAATCAAACTCATCATTTTATTACATTATATAATTTTTCTTATGATATAAAAGCTTGTCGCGAGCAATCTCCTTTACACAGGAAAATCTCGCGACAAGCTTTTATAGCATAAAAAAATTATATAATGTAACAAAATTATGGGTTTGATTTACTTCAAAGTTTATTTTCTACTGTTTAGAGAATACTTTAAAGCTTTTTTTTAAATATATTTTTTAATTTTTAAATTGTTAACATTTTTTTATCCAAATATGTTTATTTTTTATGAATCAATATTTTTTAATACCTATGCAAATTGTTTCAATTTTCTCAGTAATATGACATTTTTTTACAATTTCATGTTTGTAATTTAAACTACTTCACTCCACTCAAAAAAGGGCCGGCCCCCTTAAACCCAAATAGCGGACTAACTAAAATTTGTCAGACCCGTTTTGAGGGGCGATGAATCCAGTGGCGTGCATTGATTTCTTCTAAAAACTCCCTAATATGAATTATTAATATTTTACTTCTAAGAAGTGACGTAGTAGGCCTTGGATTTTGTAGGAGTCTGACGGCTTTTGCTCCAAAAATGCAGTTCAACAAGCTCTACAATTAAAAACAATGAAAACCGCACACTAAATAAAGATTTTACAGGGTTACTTCAAAAGAAATGGGTATCAAAATATCAAACTAAAAGCTTCTCGTTATTTGAGTTATTAAACTATTCACAATATTTTCGAGAAAGTCATGATATCGATGACAATAATTATTCTTATTATCATTATTATTATTGTGTGCCACAAAGAGAGTTCAGAGCAATTTTTCCAAATGAAATTCTCTGATTTTTCCATACTGTTAAACAAGAATCAGTTTACGAATATTGTCAGGACATTACTAGGAAATTTTATGTAGCAAAATGCCAATTTAAATTGGTTTGAACGGTTACACTGAACTTTTGAAGTGTGAGCGTACTTAAGCTCGAATACCTCGCATGAACATAAATTGCTTTTCAAATTAATTAGCGAATATAAGCCTTGAGACTCAACGTTCTCAGATTGTAATTGCTAAACTATTAAAACGCTATACCATACACCTAACGGTGTCTTTTAAAGTCGATAGTATCTTTACAGTGTCGAGAGCACCAGTTGAAATTGAAAGAAAAATAACGGAACTTTTTTTTTCATTTGACGCCCCATGACATTAAACAGGATGTTTTATAGTGGAATGACCAGATGTCAATTATTCAAAAACAATAATGGGCTGCTGCAACGAATTTAATAAACGATGATATGGTTAAAACACAGGGGTGTTAGGAATATAGATAAACAGCTAGTTATAAACGTTACATCATTCATGCAATTCATTTGCATGAATTTGAAACAAGACGACTAGATTTGCAAGACGCATTATTGAAAATTTGATTTGTTTAATCAAATTTTAAGACCGATTCCATCTAAACGGTATTACGTTTATCGACTTAAATGAAAGTACATAAAGTTAATGATTGTAATTCCCCTTAAAATTGTTCCTGTGATACCTATTACGAAAAAAACATTATGGGATAAGTAATTTCAGACTTGTTAGTAAAGTGCCATCATCCAGCGGTATGATAATGAACTAATTTAATAGTATCATAGAGGTCGTTGCAAATATTTTAGGTAACTGGATAGCTTTATAGAATATCCTTGATGTAGAACTCATTATTTTTGAATATGTTGCAAATTTAGAAAGTAAAAATCAATGACTTCAGAATAAAATAGACAAAGCATCCTCTTGGTTTGTTGTGTATCATTTATTTGTTTACATTGCTTTAAAAATAAATACTGGCACTCAGCAGTCTATTGGCTAAAGGCACGTGGGTATATGCGCACGCAGTCCCTCTCAACACGTTTTGTTTACAATTCAGTTGCTGCGTTGGCCGCCATTAAAGTATCTGTGATAAACCGAAGTTAAACGTTGTAATTACAGTGGTTTTGTAGTGTTTTTGAAGACAGAATTTGTTATTGTGAATAAACAATGGGAAAATATTGTGTTGTACGTGTGTCTCTTTAAAATTGGAGCTAATCGATCTTTTCACAGGTAGGTGAAATTATCTCATAAGCGTAACCTCGGGTTGGAACGACAAATAAGCAAAATTGTAAATATTCAGTGCAATAATATTGGAAGTATAGAAAATGTTTTTATGTTTCTAAATTGAGTAATATAGTTAGTTAAATGAAAATAAAGTTGAAGGGCAAAATGGAAAGATATTATTTAAAAGTGCAATATTATATTATTTGTAGAATTCCAAGGAATATTAAACGCCGAAAAATATGGGTCTGTCGCATTTTGAAACATTTGGGGAATGAAAATATCCCTGAAGATAGTGTTGTGTGCTCAGATCACTTCTCATCAGATGATTTCACAAGCCCCAGTGGCCGAGTTGTTTTAAAGAATTTGCAGTATCTGACTTGCCAAGTTCATCTAAGGAAAATGTACAAGTTTGGTAAGTTATCATTTAAAAAAAAGTAGTACATGATGGGAATAATTATAACATGTTTTTATTTTTTGGGTTAGTAATGCACTAAAAGGAAAACTTAATCATTTTGTTTATGTGACATATATCTATACCAATTTATAAGTGTAAATTTAATATTTAAATAAATCATTTAATAAAAAAGCAATGTTATTCATATTACTTTGAAGTCAAACTAGAAGAGAAATTAATATATTAATTATATGAAATAATCATCCTCTTTAACATATACACCACTGGCAACGAGTTCCAAAACATAAACAAAACTATCTCCATCCTTTTTTAATAATAGAATGTATGAGATAGTGGGAAACACAACAATTCATGTGTTAATGTATAGGACATGCTTTGTCTATCCTATTCTGAAGTCATTGGTAAAAATCGATTTATTTAAAGCGATCAAAAAAGGTGAAGATGAAAAATTTCATTTATCTCTAACTTTTTTCCTTTATATTTCCTATTATCGAACAAATCAACATTAAAAAAATGTATTGAAGCCATTTCTTTTCCAGAATTTCAGTAAAAATTCTCCAACATTTCCTGACTTCTTTGTGATTTCCCTGACTGTTTCTAATTTCCCGACTTTTCCAGGTTTTTCATATTTTCCAGGTTGCTGTGCACCCTGGGTTAACGTCTTTTTGATAAACTTCTTCCGCCACCACTGAACAACTGAACCAATGGGTATACTAGGGAAAGAAAACTGTACTTTGGTCACTGGAAAATATTGGAAGATGACAAGTGGAAACAAAATGTAAGAAGAAATCTTAAATGAGGAAAAGAGGTAGACATGAAGAAAGGGAAAAACAAAAATTTTAAAGAAATCTTGAAAAAATTATTTTAGAATGGCTATACTTATAGTACACAATTTTATGGTATATCTATATTATATTAAAAAATAAGATACAAATCACTCATTATATAAAAGTTTTTCTTCTACGCAACCTTTGATTCAATTTTTAGTTAGAGATAATAACGCAGCTCGTCGAGGTCAGGTTGGGTACAAAGGGCATTATTCGCGGGTGGTGTGATCGCAAGTATTTTTTTTTAAATTCAAGACTATTATTATTTTTGGGTGCGCCAAAATTTTTGCAACAGAATCAATTGGGCCAAAAATGACATGGCCATCAAGAAAATATCCGCACAATGTTTGTAGATTTGTTTGTCTGGAATGCGATATGAGATGTCAGTATTGCTTCTCAATTTTTAATCAGTCTCTTTTAACAATCTTAACTGAAAACCAAGCATAAACTCGTTGGCCCTGAGTGAAAGAAAAATTTTGTTCGGCTTACGTCACTTTATGTTTGAGCTCGGTGTTTGCCTGGCATATTAGGGAGTTTTTGCCCACTAACGCTACACCTCTGTTACCGCTAAACGTAAAAGGAAGGAGATAATTGCGCGTGTGCACAAACAGCGTTATCTTATTTCGCTGCGGATAAGGGACGTTAGGTTACCCACCCTAAATGGAACGTAACACTTCTGATTGGTCGGAAATCCTATAATCTATTTGGTTTTATGTTTGTGGTAGTTATGCGGTGGTCGGACTGGTCACGTAGTTTTGTTCTTGCTAGTGCTTGTTTAATAAATCATTTACTGTGGGTTGTTTGGTATTGAGAGTTAAAATCAAACCTGTCATACTTAGTAAATCTCAAGAAAGGGGGTTGTCGATGAGGATTTGGAATAAAGCCTGTATCAGCGAATCTTTCACCTCATTCTCCAAATTTGCAACTAAATTTAACAGGCCCAATTTTACAGGTTATAGAAATCGAACTGTTAATTGTCATTTTACACGCCGAATCTGTCAAATAGCTCTTATACAACAACCCCCTGCTTTTGTTGACCATATTTGATCACGTGACATTTAAGGTTAACGTGAGTGGAATTAAGAGCTCTCCGGAGTGTATTACTCATCCATGCTTCCCATTTTTATTGTAAATCACTTCACGTCAATAAAATGACGCAGCCGAATGTACGGTGTGCTTGGAAAGAGAGAGATAGAGATGTAATAGAATATGACATTGCACAAATTTATTATACCTAATCATTAAATCTCTCTTTACTCCTGAGGACATTAGGGCCAATTTTATTTTAGTTCTACAAAAGGGAAAATGTTTATTTTAATAATACCTATGTGGGATGATAAAAATTATTTTTGCAAATCGAAAATAGAAGAAAAAAATTATATTTTTTTATATATACTTTGTTCTCTCATCATCCCACATTGTAACATATTTTTAATTTCTTTTAGTGAAGGCCGTTTTTTAAAATAATGATTTATATGAGAGTATATCGAAGTGTCTTGCCGGCTTATATCCGGAGCGCTCTTAAAGGAATTGGCAAAAAGTCCCTAATGTGTTTATTACCTTAACTTCTTTTAACTCTAACTCCCGTAATTACCTCGTTTCTACAATCTCCGTAACTGGATCGGCCTTTACAAAATACATGTCAAACAACTTTTTATGTTTCATCCAATGTAATTAACAATTGTCAATGTATTCTATTAGTAAGCATCTATATTAGATCATCCTAATAACTGTTATGAAAGAGTATAATACACGAAAGCTGGGTTAATACGAAATCAAATTTACAATCTACTAATTACTAATTTTTAATTAACAAATTTGGCACGCTCTTGAATCGCATGGTTTAATGTTGGAGCAAAAGTAGACTTTCTTTTTTGTCCTCATTCAGATTGAAAAAAAGATTTTTCTTAACAATGTTAAATAATACGGTTATATCGAAGAGGCTAAAAGTATCGTATTACAATAATTTTTTTACATAACTGACATGGACCTTGCCATCTTATAACATATAGAGGCTACTTTCTGTTTGTAGAATATCCTAAAACCAAACTGAATTAGTTCTTTACAAAAGAAACATTGAGGCAAAAAGACAATAGCCCGAATAAGATGGATATCATAGTCGTTGGTACAGAAATACAATGCGTCAAACGGATAAAATTTAGGTTGATTTTAATCTCGTATTGTATGTTTTTTCTATCACATCTAGTTTCATTAATTTTAACATGGCAAACAACACGTTTATTTCAAAAGAAATAATAATGTATTTTACATTTCTTTAATTAGGTTATTGTAATAATACACGACTTGAGTGTGATTGAGAACATACAGACAAAGAGTTTGATCAGCACACTTTGCGCAGATTATACAGAAGCGCAACAGATAGTCACAGGTGGGTCCTAACAATCAAGCAATTTGTGAGACTGTTAGTACATGCAATCCGCTTATTCTGCTTTTTATGGACGTATCTTAATATGCAATGATTTTTCTGAGTGTTTGCAGCCACATCAAAAATTATTTATAAATTTTTGTTCAATATAAAATTTCTCAGTAAAATAATCCCTTTTATAGAGATAGAACGGAGGATGTAGCGATTTAAATATTAATATAAAAAGTGGTTGGAAATCCGTAAATAATTCTTAGTTTTAAAAATGTGTAAAAGAAAAACTTTCTATAACTAGGAGAATCGAAGTTGTATGTCGTATACGTCCTACAGAGAGTGTCATGATTTTTCGACTATACAGGAAGAACTGTAAATAAACTACATCGATAAGAGAGTATCAATACCTTTTTGATATGTATAAAATTCTGCATAGAATGTGTGTAAAATTCCCGGCTTTTTCCAGGCTTCTCCTGTTTCTTTTCTTCGATGTTCTCGGTGTACATATGAAGCAATAAATAAAATAATAAATAAACGTATTAAAAAATCATAAGTTGCCTATAAATTCCGACTTCTGTTAAAAGTTGCATGCAGTTTTTCTGTTTGATTACGAACATAGAATGATAAAGAAAACTGGAATGCCATTTAACTATATTAAGTTCTGTTTTTAAATTTATTTTAGATTTTTGAAAAGCTCATTCCCAATATTCTTTAAGTTTATGTTATAGTTCAAGTAGGAAGAAACTGAGACATAAAACACGTAACAAAAACTTTACGACCTCGTTAAAACACCGGTACTCTTTTTTGTGCTGTTCACAAATTGACTCGCTTACCTTTATAGGTTTTTAATGTGCGTCAGGAGTGTTTCATAAACTCATTCCTCTGGTAAGGCAGGAGAATGACAGACAATATGACATGGAGAAGGATAAAAATGGAAAGTATACTTACATTCAATGATTTGATAGGGCGATTACATCCCGTGTTTGATCATATTTATTAAAATAAGTTATAAAAAGGACTATAATAATAAGATTTGTGTACATTTAATAATAATTATATTTGAAGAAAAGATTTAACTATATTATCAGATTTTCTTGCAGAATTAGTTCGGGCAAAAATCTGAGTGAAAAAGAACAAAGTAGGGCAGAAGTAAAGTATATACGACCGGAACTAAAACCGTATAAAAACTAAAAGCCGGCAAAAACAGTCTGCATCTGTTGCGGAGGTAAACAGAAATGCTTGTCATAAGAAAAACAATAAAGAGATGCCGGCTGTTTTTGCCGGCTTTTAGTTTTTATACGGTTTCAATTCTGGTCGTATTTACTATACTAAAAAGAAAAGATATGCGGATGAAAAGATAAAAAATGGGAGAACTTCAAATATTTGTAAGAGAAAAATAAAAATGTAAAAATAAACATGTAATAAAAATTTAAATTAGAGTAAAAAAAAGTCTGGTCAGAGGAGAGTAAGAAGAAACAGAAGCCGTCTGTCCATTCAGAAAAAATATACGATTGACGACAACAACTGCAAATTATTGAACAGAACAGAACGAAAAAAAATAACAAGTGTATGTGTAAAGTGTATTTTGGAAATTGTTCGCTTATAAAATCTCATCTAGGGTTGATGCTTTTTCAGTAGATATAATAATACGCTCAGGACTTCCTACCTTGGAAGCACTAGGTCGAAATCCAGCGGAGGTCGATATCCCATCCTTCCAGGGCTAACAAGCTCTTCGATTTTGTCTTCGACTTTGTTGTATTTTATAGAAAAAATCATTCCTGATACCTTCCAATCATTTTGTTTTGTAAAATAAGCACTAGAAATGAGTTAATGCACGATTTTTGTTTCATAAATATCTAAATTTTCGCGGTGTTTCAAAATTTTGGAAAAACCAATCGATAAGTAAACTCTACAACACTTGAACGTTATAAAAAGCTATTTCTGGTCACACTTCAGTCGAAATAAATCAAAATAATCTATAGAAGCTATTTTTTGCAAATAGAAAAATGGAACAAGAAATGGCATTAAAATACGATTATTTATGTATCACGATTTTTAATATTTTTTCCCACTAAAAGACACTTCATATGTTATAGTTCAAGTAGGAATATCCCGAGACATAAAAAACGTAACAAAAAACTTTGCGACCTCATTAAAATACCATTACTCTTTATGCTACCTCGACCGACTCTCGACCCCAAATCATCTCGCTTACCCTTTTTTAATGTGCGACGAGTGCTTGATGTAGGCTTAACGCCGTGGCCCGCGGCGATAATAATTATGTCGTAAAGTTTTTATTACGTTTTTCTTGTCTCGGGAAGTCCTTACTTGTACTATACATTTTCACACAGTGAAATCATTCTCTTTGGTGACTTTCTCTAACCTATCTTATACCACTTGCAATTCTTGGTTACTCTTCGTTTCTGCATGTCTCCCAGCTTTTCCCGGTTGGACTAAATTCCCGTCTTTTCCAGGTTTTTGCCAGTTGATAGACACTGATATAAACACGTCCAATGCAGTTTTTACCGGTCTTTCTGTATAAATGAAAATTAAGACTGCCAAATATCTGGATTTAAACTCTGAAGGTACCTATTTAATAGACATCGGCGGATACGTCAACAGTTCACAGTTTTCCATGGCAGTTTAGTCGATATAAAAAAAAAGTCAATTATGTAACTTAAAAATTTCAAAATATTATCTGAGTAAAAAACGTAGGGAATATCCATTACTTGCCGATATTGCCTGTCTCGAAGCTAGGGGTAGAACCCAGAATACCAGAGACAGTCTAACCAAGCATGTTCGCTACACAAAATGCTGTAGCTGACTGAGCTACCGTCGATAGTAATTGTCTTCGATTCCGGTCGTGTGACACAGTCTTCTTTGGAGGTACTTTTATGATCTTTTTATGCGTTTACGAACCTATTAAAATACCAAAAGTACCATAGGAGTACAGAATCGGGTCTGTTGTAGATTGTTTTATGGGGTCGTTTGGCTTCGAACAGCCTTACTTCAATCCGATCTAAAAGATCTTTTGTGGTTTACCCTACATCTAGTTGTTGCCCAGGAGTCCAAGACTTTTTACTGTTCTGTTGCGTACAATATATAACGAATTACGGAGAAATGATATGATTACTGTTAGTCAGGAACTAGGTTGATAAAAATTAAAGCCAGCTCTGTCCTTCCTTCTTTATCTCTAACTGACTAGCACTATTGAAGGTTCTTTGCGCGATTTATTTATACCGACTAAACTGCCATGGCAAACTATACCTAGCATTTATCAATGTATTCATTTTGAGAGGGTAATTTTGTTTTTCAGCTTTTGGCATGCTCCCACGGAAGACGTGTATAACTTAAATGAGATTGCAATAATTAAAAAAAATATATTAATGGTCGATCGCAAATTGCATTGTATCTATTTTATAATTTAATTACTGTTAAATGTGCTTATAGTGTTAAATTGTAACATTCCTTAATACGAATTTCCACTTCGCTTAAAGCAATTACATTAGTTACGTTCACAATATCTGTAATGCACTGATTATTCTAAATATGAGATATTTTTAGCCTCCACTCCTATCTCTTCGGCATGTAAAACATTTTATTAAACACTGCCTTTGTGAAGTTGTGGGTTAAAGAACATTTGAGTCTTGTTGTATGGAAATATATTTATTATATCGCTATGTAGGTTTATTCGTTAACTTTGCAATGCAATGACAAAGCAGAAATGCATCACTATTTTTTTTTAAATAAATTCCGTGACTACTCATTGCTACATTTACTGTGTGAATTCAACAAACAATTAGCTCTATCAAGTTAGACCACCACACCAATTTTTGGTCCCACTACTGTAGGTTGCGAATTTGTTGCGGTTGACAGAACATGGTATTACCACTCACAGAAATCGCTTCAAAAAGCGCGCAAACATCATAAAAATAAAAATTCTTTTTCCTAATAGCATATGGTCATGCGAATTTGATAGTCAAGATAGCATTAAAACTCCTGAAAATCGCTTTCAAATAATAGAAGCAGCAATCGCGACTGAACTATTCCGGGTGCAGCATATACAAAAATTAACAGCAAATTTGGAACAGCAGTAAGGAAGGGCAGATAACAGGTTTCAAAAGATTTTGGGAACAAAACGTGAACTAATGTAATTTATATTGAAAAGTAGTAGCAGTTTACCCAAAAATGTTTTCTAAGGAATGAAAAAGCACAAATCGCGGGAATAATAAGGCTGTCATAAAAAGAAAAAACTTTATTTGTAACAAATTATGTCTCGGCGCAACAAATTCGCAACAAACAACGCAACAAATTCTCGAAGTAAAAAGCACATGAAAAAATGTATTAGCAGCAGTTCTTGCAGGTTGTAGTGCCAGATTGCTATGGAAATTCAACGTTTTATGGAATTTTACGAAACTTGTTTCGCAACAAATTCGTACACAACACGCAACAAATTTGTGATGTGAAAAAGACACGAAAAAATGCATTTGCAATGGTTTTTCGAGGCTGAAGCTGTAGATTATTTTTCCAAATTTCATTAAATTATGAATGTCAATCATCAGCTGAGGAATATGTGTAAATTCGGCAACGTGGTTACGACTGATAAAAGTTTATGACGTCATACTATTTCCGAGACAGTTGGGATTTTCTATAACAATAGTTTTCGTTAATGTAAGAGACGGAGTACCAGAAGTTATACTCGGAGATGAGGGCAGATCCCATTCTAGGCATGCCCAAGGATGTAATGGTCCCAAGGTATAAATTCAACAAGAACTTTCAGATTGTTATACCAGACAGGGAGGACTCCCATAACAGCACAAACAGTCTGGTACACTGACGGTTCCAAGACAGAACAAGGAGTCGGAGCCGGGATTTACGGGGAGTGATCCTAGCATGGGTACCAGGACACGAGGGACACGGAGGAAACGAAAAGGCTGACCAAGGAAGGCGCACTTGAAGCCCCAATAGGACCCGAGCCCTTTTGTGGCGTAGCAAAGCCATGCATAAGAGCAGCCATTAAGGAATGGGTCCAAAATAAAACCTCTGGAATGGTGGAGGAATCTCCCAAGACAGAGACAGGCCAAAGAGTTCATTAAAGAACGTTCGGCCAAATCTACTAAGCCAGAATAGGAAGGCCATCAGAGTAAAGTAGGCATTCTAACTGGCCACTGTCGGCTCAATAGACACATGAGTCTAATGGGTCTGGCAGAGGACGCAACATGCAGATTCTGCCAAGAGGAATAGGAAACCTCAGTTCACGTGTTGTGCCACTGTGAAGGCTTGGCGAGACTGAGATTCCAAGTACTCGGAGAAGAAAAGCCAAGGGCGGACAGCTATTCAAAAGGGCCTTTATTAAAAGTTGTGGAGTCTAGTACAAAGGACAAAGCTGGATGAGGTACTATAAGGAAGCTATTCTAATCACAATAGACCTGAAAAAGTCGCGGTGGTAAAGGCTACATAACCAGCTCTTTTGTTAATCTAATTTAATGTAAGAGCAGTCCATTACGGCGTAAGCGGCACATTGAATGGTCTAAGGTTAAGAAATCAACTTGGTTTAGATTTTAAATATTTGAAAGGTTTGTTGTAATGCCATTAACTTTTAGGTAGTGCATCATTTTTACTACTTTATATGTGCATAATGCTGGAGTCTGTTTTGTTTCTTATTTGTAAATTCCCGATATATCCAGCAAACATGTGCCGAGACATGTGCTTAAAGGGGACCATTTTTTAAATTTCTTCACAATTTTGTCTTCAACCGACAATACTATTACTACTATTTTTTGGCAATAAATTAAAAAATATACGTATTTATGAACAATAAATATTTCTTTTGAATACGTATTATTTAGAATTTTCGATTTTTCTTAAATCGTCAGCCGATAACAATATACGGTAAAATATTTTCCTCGCTCTTTTACTAATATTTGCTTAAAATAATTTTACTCATACTTTATTTCGTTTTTAAATGGTAAAAATATGTCAGTACTAATCGGTTGCCATTTTAAATATATAAAATACATGTGAGGTCGGTAAATTTCACATACGGATTCATTTATTGATGGGTAATATGTTACATGAAAACTACCTAATGTAGTATCATTAACATGTCAGAATATAACCTGAAGGCAGCCATTAAGTAATAATGGAACGCTAAAAGTTTTCATAGTGTGTACTCTTACAAAAGTAAAATGAAAGATTATGGCTTGTATAAAGGACAGAGTTTCGAAACATCTTGCTTTCTTTGTAAATTTACAAACTTGAACAATAGCTGAAAGCAATTAATTTCCATATAATTGATACTGGCCGATATACATTATGTTATGTTTTCGTAAATGACAGTATTCTAATACACAATGTTAGTTTATGAAATTTTAAATTGTATTTACAGGTTAAGGACAAGGTCGCATTACATGTATATTGTATATAGATAATTTTCATTGAGAAGTTGGCATGGTTTATTCTCGGTTTATCTAAGTTTATCACACGAACTCATTTCATGTTATATGGTTACATTGACGTCAATCTAAACCATCCATCGGCACACCTATGACGTAATGAATTCGTCAATCTTGCGTGCTGATACAAATGTGTGCTGAGCTAAAATTGGGTTAATTAGAAAAAAATATATTTCGGGCCCATGCAACTCGGCAATATAGTATAAGTAGGGGTAGCTGTTTGGTCTAAATCTCATTTTAGACCAAGACAACAATTTCGCCTCCTTCCAACAACGCCTCGTTCCTCATCTAACTGGTCACGGTTTCTACATCGTCGATGCCAGACTGGGAAGAAGCAGACCACAGACGTCAAATTTTCAGAAAAAAACTGTTTATCTCAAACTGTTTCTGAGGCTTGGAAAACTCAACAAAACTAACGAAACATAGTGGTAAAATTCTAACTTCAAAAATGGTGGCAGAGCATATTAAAAAAAAAGTCTTCAAAACAGAAAAGCAGAAGACAACAAATTTCAACAAGTTCTAGACTTGGCGAAAATGGAACTTCATAAGAATTGAAAACAGGCCATTTGGTTTTCAAAAATATATATCAAGTTTGTTTCACTTCAATATGTTCAAATTTTAAGTATATTTAATATATTTAATTTTTTTTATGTATATTTCTGTTATTATTCGAGATAGAAAAGTTTCCTTTTCTTTTCCTAGTGAAGACACATTTTTAAATACTTATATACTCATATGAGGGAAGCACGTAGCAAGGGAGCAAACGAAAATGAAGAATGTTATATTTTAATGTTCTTTTAAAGGTAATTTTACTATAATTTATTTTATAAAAATTAAATATTGAAAGTAAAAAAAGCAAATCTGAAGTTTTTATTCCCGCGTTCGTAGTACTACTAGTTTTACTGCAAACCAAAGCCTCTACGATTAAAAAGATGCAGTTTGATAGCCTACTTGAGATGTTTGACTATGTGAAAAAAATTGTTTTAAAAAATTCAGAAACTAGTTTATGGGATGCAGCACGTGAATTTGGAAAAAGTTTTTCCAAAATTCAAAGGACTTTAAAAATTAATGATTACAGGCCATATAAACGATTACCAGTACAGGAGCTTACAGAAGATCACAAGCGAAAACGGTTAGAATTTTTTTCAGCAATTATTCCAAAAACTAGATGCAAATCCTAATTCTTGAAAATGTATATTATGGATCGACCGATGAACCGTCGTTTTTCACAGTAGAGGTTTGTAATAGGAAAAATAGACGTTAATGGGAGAAGAAAAATCAATGACAAAGAAAAATATTTGTTTTTTATGAAAACCTTCAGAAGATCTTGTACCACAAAAAAGTCAGGGCTCTACAGTCTCGGAATTGTGCTGTGTATTAATTTTGTGGCTTTTTATTATCCTATATATTACCTCGTCCTCTCCCATCACAAATTATGAAAACAGTTTGTCCGTGGACAGTTCCCATACCAGAAAATGTTTGATGCAAATATTATTTGTGTTCCGTTTTAACACAGAATAAATTTTAATATTATAATGGCAAGGGTAGCTTTTGGCGTTTATTTTATAGGGATTAGTAACGCTATCCGGCATAAACAGGTAGCTTAAACATGTAGTTATATGAAGCATACGAACACTGGCTGATAGTAGTAGCTAATGACATTGGCAAACACCAGAATTGGAATTATCAAAATACTTTCATTTCCGAGTAAAACTTAACTACGCATAGAACAAGTTAAAATAAGCAGATTTTCGACTATACCCACTTCGAGAAATCATATCAGCTTGTCCTGTCCCCCTCCAAAAGGGCTAGAGTTCTATCTGTCTATACAGGGCGATTCACATAAAACTCCCCGAGCAGTTTCCGTATTAACGAAAAGAGGTATTCAATTTCTGTAAAGGCCAGTCGTTACATATTTTTGGTGGCTTTATTTTGTAGTTCAAGTGTCAATGCAGTGGCGTCCGCGACGTGGAAAGAAAATTTTCAATGACTGGAACTTTGAAAGTATAATATTAAAGTTTGTTTAATTCTAAGTACTTTTTGCAGTATAAACTTTTCTATTAAAACCAGTGGTATTCGAGAAAAATAGAAAAACATATTTAGTCAAATATTTGGTAACTAGCAAAAAATAAAAATTTGCTCAAAGGTAGTTAGTCACTACATACAATAGGTACTTAGTTTAAAGTGATTCGCAATCTTTCAAATGATTGTAAAAAGATGGCGTTGAAGTGTAAAATTACTTTTCGATAGCTGGAACATTGAAACATAGCATACATGAAAAGGAACCAAATAATATACATATAATTTTGTAATGACACGTTATTTAAAAAGGCCAACGTTTTTCAAATTATCTAACATTTCCTATTTTAAAATTTTTTAAAGTATAATTTTCATTAATCCCTGTATTTTTTGTTAATTAAATAAACTAGTGGTCTTAAGTCTAATTTAATAATATAAAGTCAAGGATGTTGTGTAGTAATTTATTTTGATGTTTGTTGACACAATCAATTTTTAAAGTTTTTGAATGCGTTTGTTATTACAAGATAATTCAGAAATGGTTGTGTACACCAACGAAGACAAATTAAACAATTTGATCTGCGGAGAATGTAGAAAAAATTCTCATGAAACCGAAAGGTTATTCCTTTTACGTTTTCCCAATTTGCCTAAGCCAGATCATAAGACCTTTATTTCTTTAACCAAACTGAAAAATTACGTAAGTTTTAAAAAGTTAAGCATAATAAACACTTAACGGCTACAAATGATGCAAATACTGCTTTAGTAATTAACAATATTGTAAATAATCCTAATATGTATTTACGGAAATTATCGTTTGAAACAAATATTTTCTACTTCTGTCAAAGAATTTTAAAGAAAAATAAGCACCGTCCATATAAAGTTCATTGTGTTCATCGTTTAAGAACTGGTGAATTTCAGCGTCGCATAAATTTTATTGCCGAATTGTGTATTACATGAAGAAAACCCGAATTATTTGAAAAATGTGTTGTGGAACGATGAGCACTGCTTCCATAGTAATGCGCTTATGTCTACACAGAACACTCGATATTGGTCTCAAAATAATCCGAGGTGGGTACGAAGAACCAGAAATCAAACAGTTTTTAAAGTAAATGTAAGTATGGTATGGAATATTGAAGGATACATAGTCGGATCTTATCTATTCCATGAAACGTTAAATGGTGCTAGATATCGGAGATTCCTGCAAGAGGAGCTGCCAAATTTATTAAGAAATATTCCTCATGATGGGCACATAATCTGGTTTCATCAAGACGGGGCACCGGCACATAATTAAGGAATAGCAGTTAGACACGCAACGAATATCCCGGAAGATGGATAGGAACTAATGGAGTAATCAGGTGGAAAAGAGCGATCACCTGACTTAACTCCATTAGATTTCTTCTTATGGGAAAATGTAGTTTACACTGAACCAGTCGATGATATGACAGACCTATACAACAAAATATATGCGAGTGTTGCCACGTGTATCCATGAACGAGGAAACAATTTTGAACGTTTACTTTAAAAATAAATACATGCATATGTATATATTTTATTTAAAAGTAAAAACAAATTATTAAAAAAACGTATTTGCCTTTATTATATTATTTCGATTTATCTCGAAAACCACTGGTTTTAATAGAAAAGTGTATACTACAAAAAGTACTTAGAATTAAACAAACTTTAATAATCGAGTTAATAATATTATACTTTCAAAGTTCTAGTCATCGATAATTTTCTTTCCGGCGTTGCGGACGCCACTGTCATTGACAACATTTGAACGACAAAATAAAGCCACCAAAAATATGTAACGACTGATGGCTTTTACAGAAATTGAATACTTTTTTCGTTATTACGGAAACTGTCTCGGTAGTTTTATATGAATCACCCTGTATATATTTTTTTCTCAAAAATGGCAACAGATAGAAAAATGATCAGGATGATATTCGATAGGGCATAAAATTATACAAAAGAATCTTATTTTATATTTTCCCTTATGTAAGGGCCCACAACAAAACCATGGCTGGGCATCCTAAGCATGGAGGATCTTATTTAATAATTTATTTATTTATTATATTTTATTATATTATGTTTCGTTTTTAAATATATTTTTTACATTATTATACAGTGTGTTTGTTTTCAAGCGGTTTATAAGTTCTCAGAAATTTTTCAAGACTTTTTTGATTTTTAATCCCATAAACTTTTAGCCCAGTTGTCAGAGACTAATTTTGATGAAGTTAGAATTAATTGTTATAGTTGAAGTAAATAGTTCCCGAGACATAAAAAACCCAACAAAAACTTTACGACCTTATTAAAACACCGTTAAACTAGTTGTAAAAGTAACTGTGCAGATACGCACTTGAAATATCTTAAATAAGTTGTTCAATTTTGACAGCGCGTTACGGTTGTTTTCTGGCTTACATTTTATTTCATTCAGTGAAATTATATACAGCACTTTTACAGGTAGGTGAAATTTTACTGTGTTTAAACGTATTTTATACAGCTGTGTTTTTAAAAATATTTTGGCGGGTAGTGAATATTGGGAGATTTTTTGTGTGTGTGGTAAAATAATATTTTGAAAATGTTTAGGCCTTGGGAAGATCCACGACCAAGCACCAGCAGAGAATGTCAGGAAGATGTGGGGGATGGTAATGGTAAACAAATTACTAAGAAAGTTTCTGCACAATATTTACACCCACAGACTCAAGAAATGATTTTAAAGATGTATAAAAATATAAAAGAAAGTGAAGAAGAAAAAGGAGCCGTGGAAAAAACGGTCTACTTAACACACATTCCAACACAAAGTGTTTATAAATTAATTAAGAAAGGGGTACCTAAACGACAAGTTAGATCGGACAAAGGAACATCACGAACATTAGATTCGTCTATGGTGAAATTGTTAAGAGATGCAATTTATAGCAAGTATAAGGAAAATGAGATACCAACCGTACAATCACTAATATGGAACTGAGAAGAAAAGATCTAGTGTCACTTAGTGAGAAAACACTTCAGCTATGGCTATTGCAGATATAGGATTTAAGTTCAAAATAAATAAATAAAAAAGCAAGTCTTATGGACAGCAACAGAATTATTGTACGGTGGCGTATGGAATATTTGGAAGCTATTACAAAATTTCGAAATGAATAACGACCAATACATTATTTAGACGAAACTTGGTATGATACTCATTATACAGTGAGAAAAGGCTGGACAGATGGCTCCAAGAAATGTAAAGTTGATATGCCTGCAAATAAAGGAACAAGATTAATAATTCTAGATCGTGGATCAGAAACTGGATGGGTGCGTAACGGCCTCAAATTAAGCGGAAAAATATGGAAAATTCAAACGTTGACTATCACCAAAACATGACTGCGGATATTTCTGAAGAATGGTTTCAGACTTCATTGCTACCAAATATAGAAAAAAAACAGCGTAAATTGTTTTAGACAATGCTATATATCATTCGCGACAAATCGAAAAAACACCAAATACTGAAACAAAAAAAAGACTGAAAACACAATGTGCCATTTCAAGAACATTTTAAAAAGAAAGATCTTTTGGATATTGTTAAGAAGCAAAATTTCCCAAAACAATATGTAATTGATAAAATAGCCGAAACTCAAGGACACGCAGTATTACGGTTGCCTCCATATTTCTGTATTTTCAACCCGATCGAACTAATATGGAGTCAGCTGAAAAGAGGCATTCGAAAAAATAACACCTTTCCCAAATTTGATGCTTGATGATCTCGTTAAAGCTGAAGTGAGAGAAATAACAGCAGGTTATTGGAAAAAATGTATTCAGCATGTGATTAAAACTGAAGCTATCAGATGGCAACGCGGTAAATCTAATAAGCGCCTACGCTCCCACTCTGAATGCAAGTCACGAAACCAAGGAAAGCTTCTATCAACAGCTGGAAGAAACCCTCTGTAGAATACCTAAAACGGAACGACTCGTTATTCTTGGCGATTTTAACGCTAGAGTAGGGAGAGATGCAGACACCTGGCCAGGCATCATAGGCAAGAACGGTTTGGGCAACATGAACGCTAATGGTCAACTACTCCTAACTAAATGCACCGAACATGATCTAGTTATAACAAACACCATTTTCCGACAAAAGGATAAATTTAAAGGCACCTGGCGTCACCCCAGATCAGGTCACTGGCATCTACTGGATTATGTTATCGTACGTAGGAAGCATCTCAAGGACGTCCAAATTACAAAGACGCGCATTGATAGCGAATGTCGGACCGATCATCGTCCTGTTGTCTCTAGAATGAAAATTGTTATGAGACCGAAACACCGAAGAGCTCAAGTAAAACGTAGACCCCGTCTCTGTATTAGTAAATTGCGTGACCAACAAACCGTCGAACAGCTAAAGCAAAAATTTCAAGAGAATTTGAGTGCACTAGAAGAAACCAATTCTGTAGATGTCGCTACTACCTGGACACAAATTAAAGACAGTTTAAAAAGTGCGAGTGAGGAAATTCTTGGCACTGCAGCAAGTAAAAAACAGGAGGACTGGTTCAATGATAATGAAGCTTTTATACAAGAACTTCTTGACCGCAAACATATTGCCTTCCAAAACGCTATCAACCACCCCAACGACTCATCAAAAGCAGAAGCTTTTACCCAATCTAAGTATGAAACGCAACGCGAAATCAGAAGAATAAAGAACGAGTGGTGGGCAAGCAATGCCAGACAAATTCAAAAGTACGCCGATTCACACGACTACAGGAATTTCTTTCAAGGAGTAAAAGCAGTGTACGGCCCCAGTCGGAAAAATATGTGCCCTATTAAAGATTTAAATGGAAATCTCCTCAAAGAAGACCAGGAAATAAGAGCCCGATGGAAAGAATACTACTCTAACATTCTTAACCAGCAAAGTCAAGCCGATCACGATATTATAAATCTTATCCCACAATATGACACCTTCGAAGACTTAGATAAACCACTAACAACGGAAGAGATCTTAACCGCCATTGGGCAGCTAAAAAATAACAAATCTCTCGGCGCCAACTCACTCCCAGTTGAGATCTTTAAAGCTTTGTCGTCAGAGCTCATACCCTACCTCAAAAAACTGTTTGATGTCGTGCGGGAAAGTGGTCAAGCTCCGCAGGAGTTTCGTGATACACTTTTAATCAACCTCTTCAAAAACAAAGGGAGCGCTGCGGACTGTGGAAATTACAGGGGTATAGCTCTCCTGGCTGTTGGAGGGAAGATAGTCACTAAAGCGATGGCAAATAGGCTAACACCTGTTATGGAAAAGTTATTTCCTGAAACACAGAGTGGCTTTAGACCAAACCGAGGCACATCGGATCTAATCTTCACACTTAAACAGCTTCAAGAAAAAGCACTTGAACATCAAGGAGAAATTCACATGGCCTTCATTGATTTAACCAAGGCGTTTGACTCGGTGGACAGGGAAGTGCTCTGGAAAATTATGCTCCGCTTAGGTATCCCTAGAAAATTTGTGGAAGTATGTCGCAGTCTACATACAAACAACAACGCCCAGGTTATGTATAATAATGAGGCAACCGAACCTTTCCAAACCCTCACTGGCGTTAGGCAGGGATGTGTCCTGGCACCCCTACTTTTTAATTTGTTTACCACTGCTCTAACAATTATTGTTGACACCAAACTGACAGTCAGAGGAATAGGTCTCAGATACCGTTCTGATGGCGGTCTCTTTAACATAGGGCGCTTTAGAGCTTTCACGAAGACACGCACACGATTCATTTGTGATCTACAGTATGCGGATGACTGTGCACTTTTAGCCTCTACGCCGGAAGAGCTTCAAGAACTTTTAGATGTGTATGCCCAGAGCTATGATTCCTTGGGACTTAAAATCAACATTGGAAAGACTAAGATTATGTCAACTCCTCATCAAGTGAACCAAATAGACATTACACTTAACGGAAATTCTCTTGAAGTGCTGGATCAGTTCAATTACTTAGGCAACGTTGTTAATGACAAAGCAAACATGGACAGCGAGATTCGCAATAGAATTAACGCTGCATCTAGAGCACTCTGGGGACTTAGAGGGAGTATTTGACAACCACCACCTTGCTTTGTCAACGAAAATGGCTGTCTACAGAGCAGTTGTCATTCCAACACTGCTATATGGATGTGAAAGCTGGGTCACTTACCGTCGTCATGTGAAAGAATTAGAACGTTTTCAGCAAAGACACCTCAGAAGTATGATGAAAATCCGTTGGTTCCATCACATATCAAACGGGGAAGTACTCAGGAGAGCAAACAGCCTTCCAATTGAGGTGCTTATTTCAAGAGCACGCCTAAGATGGGCAGGTCACGTTCATCGTATGCATGATAACCGCCTTCCTAAATGTACACTTTATGGGGAATTGCTAAGCGGTAGAAGGCGTGGCGGTCAACGAAAGAGGTTCAAAGACGTTCTCCATGAAAATCTAAAATCCTGCGGTATTCCAGACGAGCAATGGGAACAACTTGCAGCGGACAGAACTGAATGGCGAGGGGTTGTGGCCAGCTATCAAGGAAATGTTGCTGCAAGAAGGCCGAATCCAAGACCTAACCAGGTATATGTTTGTCCTGACTGCGGTCGACATGAGCTCTCCCGAATTGGCCTCTATAGCCATAGTCGTGTGCACCGTAGATGAATGGGAATGACAATAGACTACACCTTTTACTTGTTTTTATTACACACAATCTATCGACTGTCACATTTTTTTATACTCGGACTCGAGTAAAGGCTAATAATAAAATAATAAAAAACTGAAGATGAATATATTCATCAGCCCTAATCAAAGGCGTTTAGTAATATATGTAGATACAGATACCGATTCAGAAAGTGGTAGTGAAGTGTTTAGTGAGTAGAAGTTAATGATTTGTATAAAAAGTTATGTGATTTAGTGTAGTGCGAATTTATCGTGTTATCAGTGTTTTACATACATGCGCAACAAATATAATGACATTATTTTTATATATATAAGTGTATATTATTTGGTTATTATTATTATTGTATATATTTGATTTGAAAATTATTTAAATGTTTTCCAGAATTGAATTTATTTAGTTAATCTGGGTCGATTAGATCAAGTTAGGATTATCGATATAAATATAATATTTTATTTATTTAAAGACTTCGCTCTATTTATTTTAACTATTTTAATATCGAAAATCTTGACTCTGTACCCACATTTTTTACAAGGAATTGCTCGTACCTCCTCGCGGTCCTTGCTGGGCAACAATAATAATATAATATATATTCGATGATATATTATATTATTATTGGCAGATCTGAGCAACAAGAGAATATTAATTTTAATATAGAGTACCAAAATTAATCCGTGTTTCATCATATAAGAGATTTCTATCTTCACACAAGTAAAATAGGGTAAGATTGTTAAATTCACCAGATACATACGAATTTTAAGTACGGCTCTGTAGTATTTCGTTCGCAAATTGACTCGCTTACCTTTATAGATTTTTATTGTGCGTCGTTTGTCATCAAATACACCGCATGGCCCGGAGCGATAATAATTATGTCGTGTTTTTGTTGTGTTTTTTATGTATCGAGAAGTCCTTACTTGGACTATACCTTGCTAATTTTTTCATGAAAGGCTAGTTTTTTGCTAGTAGAAAGTGACTCAAAAAGTTTACCAAAATTTACCCCCGTGAACCTTTATAAACAACTCTCTGAAACGGAAAAATTCAGTTTTTTGCTAATATTTCGAAAAATAATGAAAAGAGAAACGGATAGCACCACGTGAAAGAGCGGGAAATTTTACAAAAAAAATAGTATAAAAGTATTTTTCAATAAATTTTTCCCTTAGCATGAGAAATTATTACAGTTCGCTCAATATTTCAAGCGCGTCGCACAGGGAAATGAAGCATTTCTCGACCGCCGCTACATAATAAAGACAATTTGTACCAAAACGGAAAAAAAGTAGCATTTTAAAGAGGAAGAATTGAGCTTTCCAATAATATACTTACTTTTAATTTTTATTTCTTATAAACTGCACGTGAAAATTAAGCTTTATCATTTTTTTCCACTCAATATTAAAACATAAATATTAAATAAAATACTATTTAAAAAAGAATCCTTCAAGATATAGTTTGTTTATATCTTTTTGTTTATAATGAAAATAATGTATCTATTACACTTGTATGAAACTACAAAACATTAAGCTTTCGATTGATATAAGAATTATTAAAAAATCTTTATAAATAAGCTCGTAAATGCAATGTAAACGAAAGATAATGCAATATTTAAGTTCCAAATTTTTTTCCAATTATTTTTTTTGTAATTTCGCAATCTTGGCTGACATCGCGCCCTCAGAAACCAGATTCGGCATAAAATTCTGGATAATATCCACATTTTTTAAATTTTATACCCGCGAGTTCAGGGTTCGGCATTTTAAACGCGTCTTTTTGGATGCTAGATTCCTGACTAAAGTCCGACTTAAAACCCCTGGCAACTGGGCATATGCCTTAACATCGTATCTGTTTTTTAATTTTTTTTTTATATATTACTATGATTATTTTGATACATTCATTTTCAGAATTTTCAAAAATATTTCAAACTTAACTACCCTCGTAGAAGATAACTTAAAAAATATATTTTCCTATAAATATCAGCATTATTAAGCGATCCACTCATATATATAATTTTTAGAAATCTCTTCGAATTTACACCAATTTACACCCTTTATAGAGCCAATACTTCTAGGATTTTTAAGCGACACGCCAATATGTAGAATTTTGGTAATTCTGACACTGTGAAACGGTGTAAATATAGTCCAGGGAAGTTAGGAAAAATAGCGGAAATTTTTAGGCACAGCAGATATCGAGATGCGGTTTTCTGCATTGTGTTCAGGAAGGTCCCAGGAAACGACTCTACATAGTCTGGTTTAGCCATTTTTTGAAAAATGCCTTCTGGGTCGGAAAATGCATTTTCCAATTGCATCATTACTTGCACCATTATAGCAACTACTGGAAACTCGGAAAAATCGCTCGGAAATCGTTACGCGGGGGATTTCGGGGCTGCCGAACTCGATTCTGGCATTAGAATTACCCGGGGGTGCACGGGGGTGGCTCTGTGGGGGTGCGCGGGGGTGAATTGGGGGAGAAATGGCAGCGTGCATGAAAATCGCTCCAAACTCGTTACTCGGGGGTTTTCGGGAATGCCGAATTCAATTCTGGCATTGGAATTGCCCGGGGGCGGCTCTACGGGGGTATCCGGGGGGCCATTATGGGGGGGGGAATTGCATAGTCCATGAAAATCGCTCCAAACTCGTTACTCGGGGGTTTTCGGGGATGCCGAATTCATTTCCAGCATTAGATTGCCCCGGGGGCGCTCGGGGGTCCATCTGTGGGGTTGTCTGGGGGTCATTCTGGGGGGAGGGATAGCATAGTCCATGGGAAGCGCTCCAAACTCGTCATTCGGGGGTTTTCGGGGATGCCCAATTCAATTCTGGCATTAGACTTCCCCGGGGGTATGAATAATAAAAATTTAGATTGAATATTAAATAAATAAATATTACACATATTATAAAAACAATTGCTTTGGAAGTCTTTTGTGCCTCGAAATTGGATTTGAAAAAGGCGCCAAAGCTATAAAAAGAAGAGTATCGTTACCACGGGGACCGGCGCGGTATGGTTCACAAGGTCAAGACGAGACATTAGATCCGTTGGAATGGGGGTGGGAATTGGTGGATGGAGAGCTCAGTCCTGTCACCATGACCTAGGAAGCCGGCCCCGAGGAAACTTTAAGCAAAATTACTTGTTCTTGTCAAACCGACTGTGGCACGAGGTGCGGGTGCCGCCGAAGTGGGTTGGAGTGCTCACTTGCATGCAAGCATTGCGATGGCAATTGCTCAAACCAAAAAGGCACTTCCAACGGGGCCGAGAATAGTGACGAGGAAGAAGATGAAGAAGGGGGAGAAGATGAAGAAGGGGAAGAAGAAGAAGAGTTTGAACAAGATGTTTAGTATTTAAGTTAAAAATTGAAGTTTATAATGAATAATTCAACATTAATAAAAACTCCTATTTGTTATTTGAATAAAGTATTATTTTCATAATTTGTGATTTTTCACTTTCATGGACTATGCAATTTCCCCCCCAGAATGGCCCCCGGATACCCCCGCAGAGCCGCCCCCGGGTAATTCCAATGCCAGAATCGAGTTCGGCAGCCCCGAAAACCCCCGAGTAACGATTTTCGAGCGATTTTTCCGAGTTTCCAGTCGTTCCTATAATGGTGCAAGTAATGATGCAATTGAAAAGTGCATTTTCCGGCCCAGAAGACATTTTTCAAAAAATGGCTAAACCAGACTATGTAGAGTCGTTTCCTGGGACCTTCCTGAACACAATGCAGAAAACCGCATCTCGATATCTGCTGTGCCTAAAAATTTCCGCTATTCGGGCGATTTTGATCTAAATGCCCTGGACTAATAGAAATGAAACCATATTAATTGCATTCATGTTAAGCGATAATAATTTTATTTTCTTTTTATCCGTTCTATGCCCAAGCACTGAAAATAAAAAAACTCCTAGATATTATAAATCAGCAGCGCGAAAAATGTATGTAATACCAAATACTGTGACACTTTCTTTTCGATGAACTACCTATTGGGACCTGTTAAATAAAGGTGGCTAATTGTAACCACTATTTCCAGTTTATATGAAAAGTTTTCATTTGCATACGTTATTATTTTATTTTAAACAAGCTAACTGGTGCAAAGTACCGTACATTTTTTGTAACCTTCCATATCAACCTAAATATGGGTAACTTTCATACAGAACTTGTTAACCTTACATTAAAGCAAAATAAATTAATAAAAGCAGCGACCAAGACTAAGCTTTTTGTTTCCTTAATGAAATAGAAAGTAATCGAGAGAATGGTAAGGCATTTTATATAATCAAGGAATGTAGTTGCATAGTTAAGGTCGCCTTCTTAATTGAACATGGTATAAACCGCGTCCGATAGACTAACAACCTGGTTCATAACCTGTATGGCCACCCGCCCACCTTGATGTATATCGGGAAAAACTATTGAATACGATCTAAATGTTATTATTGTTTTAATACATATATAACAAATAACAAAATTTACGAGTGACAAAATATTGCGTACTTGCATTTAAACAATTGATAATAAAAATTGCCGTAATCTAAAAAGTATATTGTTCACATTATTTACTGCGAGCAAATAATAAAAAAAATCCACAATATTACCTACATTATGGAAAACTAACTACTAAAAATAAAATTGCAATTATCTTTGGCATTTCCATATCATTGGTCTCAGAACTATCTTTACTTTTATAATGCGTCACAATATGTATACTTTATCGGATATAAAATCATATAGTTTAGAGGTAATGATGATGATTTTTTACGTCATATTAATTGTTTTCTTAGTTATAGGCTTTTCTGTGATTTTTTGTTTGTGTCTACTATGATACGTGTGCTGATTTATCTTTAATGAGTCTAAGTCTAAGACTGAGCGCTTGACTCAGTTAACAGTGCAAAGCAATTTAGGACAGTGAAGAAGACTTCGGCTTCTTCAAAAAGAGCCTCTGAGGGATAGGTGCATTTCTTATCGAAAATGATTTTTAGGATCCATTTCTGTACAACTTCCGAGTTTTTTAAAATATGGATCTATGACACATTCCCAAGCTGTTATTCCATAGGATAGCTGCGATTTGTAGATTCCATTCTGGATGTATCCATGGTTATGCCCAAATATGTTGTTGATTCGGCCTCTGTTATGCTAGTATGGGAATTTATTTGGAGGGGCCCTAGATTAGGTAATTTATTATTATATGACGTAAATATTGCTCATCGTTTTATGTTGTTGAAATCACTTTCAACTATAGTTTTCAAACTTTTCCAACACTCTCCACTATAGAAAATTAGTGTCATCAGCAAAACTCAGAATTTGCCCAGTTGCATTGAAAGTAAATAAGTTATTCATATATGAGATAAATAATATTGGCGCCTGTGGTACTCCATAGCTCAAGTCCCTTCTTTCACTATTGATACCGTCGATACTCACATATTGAGCTCTACCTGCAAATCACTTTTCATGAGATCAAAAACGTTGCCCCTAAATCCATAATTCCTTAGTATATATAATAGTTCCCTGTAGCAAACAGCATCGAACGCTTAGCAAGACCGACAGATATGCCATACATAATGAGGGTTTGCTTTTGTCCAATGAATCACATATCAGGGATGTAAGGTAAGCTCTAGTGTCCTGTATAGAGGTGTTTTCCCTAAATCCAAACTGTTTATCCGATATTAGACTATACTTATTTAAAAATTTTATTATTCTTACTCTTAGATTTTTTGGAATACCTTTGGAATATTCGATATTAATGAGGCTGGTCTGCAGTTCGAATTTCTAGGACTGAATCTTAATGATATAATATATAATGGTTTAATTATTTCAAATTTTAAAATATACTCCTAGGTGCATGGCTCTGTTAATATTATATTTGATTCATGTCCTGATGTTGACATGATTATCGAAACGCGCGCCCAGTAGTGTATTCGAGTGTAGTGTTAAAATGCTTTGGTGTTTTGTAATAATGGTGGTTACGTTAATACATTGGTGGGCTTACATCAGACCTTTTACGATCAATTGCTTTAGATACTGTCCAGGTACTCTAGCAACAGTTGTCCTTTACCAAATCGGGATCGGGTCCTTTCTGCAGTGGGGCAGTGCTTAAAATGTTTTACCGTTTGATCTTCCCTAAACACAGTTTAATCTGTGAAGATGATTTCATTTGCAGTGCCCAATATACAGGCCGATTAGAGTTTCGGCTACAACCTGTCTAGCTCAAGCACTGTTTAGTTTTTGCTTACAATGGATAAGTGGTAGCTCCTACCAGTTTTGAAGAGATTTTCTTTCAGCCCAAGCCAGAGTAGTTTTCAGCAATGCTTGAAGATACGGAAAATAATGCTTCTAATTCTATGAATTCTGGTACCGCACCTTCACCGGCAAGGAGTCGACTATTTCATTGTTTTCTATGCCAATGCGGCCAGGTACTCAAATTAGAGTCGATTTGTTATTTTTACCCAATCAAGTTCTTACTTTTTAGCAGTTTGACACTGTTAAGAACCGCTTGACTACCAGAGCTCTTCATATCTAGAATGCATTCGTTTCAATCTTCAAATACGTACACAACTGAATGCGTAGATTTCAGCCTAAAAGATAAGTTACCTTACAATCAAGTCTCGAGGTTATTCTTACCTAAGGATAATTTCCCTCGTAATTTCCGTAAGTCGGAAGGAAGTTCACAACATATGGGATTTATGCGAATATTATATAAAAAACTACCATTTAGAATTCAAAATTCAGAACATCCATCAAGTTAGCATTACCATATCGAAATTTTGCAATGTCAATATATGGATTAATTGTCGCTTTTTTGTCGTGAAAAGAAAAAATTTGTGGAGCCTTATTTAAAAAAAAAACATGGTAATACCAACTTGATAGTCAAGTTAGCATTACCACATTCTGAAACGGGCTAAAATGGTGGAAAAAAGAGCTCTGATCAAAATAATTTGTTGTGAACAAATAGTATGCGAAAAACCACCCCTTGATGATTTACGGGGGTGGTGCTGCTCAGTACAGAGAAAAACGTATTAATTTTCCTATTTCTGCGTAATGGAAATTCACTACGAACTGTTTTCTGACACGACAAATTTGTAGGCCCCTTATGATAAATTCCTAAAAAAGAATCAGTACAAAAAAAATGTAATAATTACCCCATTTCTGCGTAATATAATTTTGCGACAAATTTCTGAACAACAATGTACCTACTAAATTCTCCTATTTCTGCATAATGAAAATTCACGACGAACTGTTTTTGGGCAAGACAAATTCGTAATAATAATATAACTTTGCGATAAATTCCTGAAAAACAATCGGTCCAAAAAACTACCCCTTAATTATTTACAAGGGTGGTAGAAATTTGTCGTGCCACGAAACAATATGTCGCGAATTTCTAGTTTGCAAGAATAGTTAAATTAATATATTTTTCTCCGTACTCATCATTACCACCCCCGGAAATCATCAAGGGATGGGTTTTTTGGACTGATTCTTTTTCAGGAATTTGCCGTAAGGGACGTAGAAATTTGTCGTGCCACGAAACAATTTGTCACGAATTTCTAGTTTGCAAAAATAGTTAAATTAAAATATTTTCTTCCGTACTCATCATTACCACCCCAGTAAATCAACCAGGGATGGTTTTTTGGACTGATTCTTTTTCAGGAATTTGTAGTAAGGGATGTAGGAATTTGTCGTGCCACGAGACAATTTGTTGCGAATTTTTAGTTTCCAAAAATAGGAAAATTAATACATTTTTTGCCGAACTCAACATTGCCACCCCGTAAATCATCAAGGGATGGTTTTTTTAAACTGATTCTTTTTTAGGAATTTGTCGTGCAACGGAACAATTTGTCGTGAATTTCTAATTTACAAAAATAGTTAAATTAATAGATTTTTCTCCGCGTAAATCATCAAGGGTTGGTTTTTTTGAGCTGACTCTTTTTCAGGAATTTATCATAAGGGACGTAGGAATTTGTCGTGCCACGAGACAATTTGTCGCGAATTATTAGTTTCCAAAAATAGGAAAATTAATACATTTTTGCCGAACTCAGCATTGCCACTCCCGTAAATCACCAAGGAGTGGTTTTTTGAGCTGATTCTTTTTCAGGAATTTGTCGTAAGGGACGAAACAATTTGTCGTGCTACGAAACAATTTGTCGCGACTGTCTACTTTGCAAAAATAGTTAAATTAACATATTTTCCTCCGTACTCATCATTACCACCCCTGTAAGTGGGCAAGGGATGGTTTTTTGGACTGACTCTTTTTCAGGAATTTGTCGTAAGGAACGTAGGAATTTCTCGCGCCACGAGAAAATTTGTCGCGAATTTTTAGTTTCCAAAAATAGGAAAATTAATACATTTTTTGACGAACTCAGCATCGCCATCCCCGTAAATTATCAAGGGGTACTTTTTTAGTACTGATTCTTTTTTAGGAATTTGTCGTGCCCAAAAACAGTTTGTACCGAATTTTCATTACGCAGAAATAGGAAAATTAGTAGGAACATTTTTCTCCGTACTCACTACCACCCTTGTAAATAATCAAGGGATGGTTTCTTGGACTGATTGTTTTTCAGGAATTTGTCGCAACATTGTATTACGCAGAAATGGGGTGATTATTACATTTTTTTGTACTCAGCACTACCACTCCCGTAAATCATCAAGGGGTGATTTTTTGTACTAATTCTTTTTCAGGAATTTGTCATAAAGGGCCTACAAATTTGTCGTGTAAGAAAACAGTTTGTAGCGAATTTCCACTACGCAGAAATATGAAAATTAATACATTTTTCTTTGTACTGAGCACTACCATCCCGTAAATCATCAAGGGATGTTTTTTGCCATATTTGCTCACGACAAATTATTTTGATACTCAGAACTCTTTTTTCCACCATTTTAGCCCGTTTTGGAATCTGGTAATGCTAACTTGACTATCAAGTTGGCATTACCATGGGATTTTCTTTTTATATAAGGCGCGACAAATTTTTTCTTTTCACGACAAATTTACGATAAAAAGCGACGATTAATCCATATACTGACATTGCAAAATTTCAATATGGTAATGCTAACTTGATGGATGTAAATTCAGATACGTCAATAAAAAAATATCTAGGGTTTCTTCTACATAAATTATTTTGTATTAGTATAGGTTGTGCATAATATATTTAGATTTCAACTTTTAACTGGGTGTAAGCTATTATATAAAAATTATTTTGTGATTACGTTAACGGTTATTGAAAAATTTATGACTTGCCTTAACGCCATTATTCTACGTTCTTACTAGAAACTACTGCGTATTACAAGATAAATTATCAAGTGCATCCGAAATAAATACATTCAATTTCAAAACTTAAGAATTTACTGTTCAACACTTATGAATCACTGGAAAGTCCAATGAATGATGGCCACGGTTTTTTCTGCACGGTCAGTTCGACAAGAATATGAACTCAACAATTCTGAAGAGATAATAAAATCTAACAACGCTTTAGTACTCAACCGAAGCCAGAAATGAAAACTAACTATAAAACGAAACCATGTAGCCGTGTAATATTAATGATTAAAATTCTTTAGAGTATCGATCGACATTTAGTTATCGTAAAATCTTCATCTTATTATGATACTGTACAATGAGAATACTTATTTATACATGCTCCTTAGATACTTTGGAAACAAAAAAAAATGTAATGGTCCTAACAGCTAACTTCTAAAATAGACAATTCAAGATTAGGTAGTTCCAATTTTTTGTATGCTATATATATAGATCTAGGCTCTAATGGAAAATCCAAGTTTTCTATCTTGAAGGGTTGCATATCGAGTAACCATCTTGAAAAAAGGTGCAAACAACTGATTTTTGAAAATACATAACTCTCCAACTGTTGATCCCACGACAAAAATACCTTATAACAAGCTTAAAGAAGACAAAATTCCCTAAATTCTTACAAGATTTTGGGGCCTTCTATTAGTAACTAACTAACATAAAATTAAACTGCTTTCAATTTTTTCCGAGAATCTTTCCATTGATACAAATTAACGAAAGAATCGTTAAAACGAAATTTAGGTTTTAGATAAACCCGGTGCAAAACTAGTAATGCTACAAACTAAATGGTTAACTGGTCTTGTATTCCTCCCCCAGTATTTAAAGTAAAAATAAATCATTATGCCCATAATTTCACCAAATAAATCCACATTCTCCTCTCGATTAAAAACAATTAGCACTACACAAGTTTAAATAAAAGTGAGCTGTTTTATATTACACCTGTTGAAACTTAATCCTAATCCTTATCGAATTATCAATTTGAATTTTTATTTCTAGGCTTCTGGCAGCTGTAATACGTTTAATCTCAAGTGACGATTTATATGCAATTCTCTATATAATTAATTGTTGAATATTGCACGGGGTATTTTTCCCATTTTTGTGAAAATACATTTTTTAGGTATAGGGTCAACGATTTTTACAATTTCTCATATTTTTAATGTTTTATATAATATGTTTTACACGTCTATCAGATAACATTTAAAAAATACATTTTTGGGTCTGGTTAGGTCAAAAATGTATTTTTTATGCCAAATATCATTTATCCAAGTTCTTATCCTCAAAAATAATGACTTGTGATCCGGCCTAGTTTTTTATTTAATTTCCATTTTCATTTCCAATTAATCTTATTGCTTAAGTTAGTTTTTTGTTTAAATATTTCATCAAGTATTCGTGTTAATATTTTACTTATTTCAAAGAAACTCACTATTTTCTTGAAAAATTCACCACGCCTGTTAATGATAAATTATCTTGATTATTTAATGTAGGTACTATGAAAAATGAATAAATAATTTTAATCAATGAATAAGCAATTTTATAGCAGAAGGAAATTTTATAAACATATAAAATATAGGAATATAATATTCCAACTTATCTGCAAGTGCCTTATATAAATAAGGATTCAACAAATTAAACCAAAACAGCTATTCCCCCTTACGCGCGCTGAATTATATGATAAAATTTGCGTATTCTGTCTAAACACAGTTAGCTAAAATACAATGACTTGGAATGCTCGAATGCTACGAGGAAGATGCGAGGCCTCCTTCATCTCAGGATGCCACTAACTGCAGACCGGTTTCAACCTATTTTTTGGTCTCGTCAGTGCAGTGCAAGTGATACCTTCAATACCCGGAGTTCGCATGTCATAGACACTGTTAAGTTCCACCGCAGTAGAGCGTAACTAGCGCCATCTCTCAGTAGTCTCGAAACAATCCAAATCGAAAATAAAATTGATAATCATCACTGAATAAGCGAACTCCGGGTATTGAAGGTATCACTTGCACTGCACTGACGAGACCCAAAACTAGGTCGAAACCGGTCTGCAGTTAGTGACATCCTGAGATGAAGGAGACCTCGCATCTTCCTCGTAGCATCCCAGCATTCCAAGTCATTGTATTTTAGTGCTAACTGTGTTTAGACAAAATACGCAGATTTTACCATATAATTCAGCGCTCTTAAGGCGGAATAGTTGTTTTGGGTTAAATTTGTTGAGTCCTTATTTATATAAGGCACTTGCAGATAGGTTGAATTATTATAATTCCTATATTTTATATTTTTAAATAATTTTAAGATGAAAGCATTATATATTAAAAATTTCAATATTTAACTAAATGTATTTATCTAATTTGTCTAGCCTCTAGCCGATAGACACATTGGTTAAGGCGCCAGGTGGCAATCGCGATTAATCGAACGAGTATCGCGCTACCGGGTCCGAGCCCGTGTTGTATGTCCGTGTTTTTTAAATGTGTAACCCCCTGCCGCATAAGCGTCTGGTTTCTGAAATTGGGGGTTGTCTAATTTCTGTGGTGTTTATTATTAATAAATTAACGATTTCTTTATCAACTTATTTAATGGCCATTCTGCAGTTTATACGCTTCCCGATTTTTGAGTTGTTTTTTTTGTGAATACGTTAATAAGAGAGTTATATGAAGCGTTTGTGACTAATGAAACGTTGCGCAAATGTACAATAATCGAGGAAATTGACGAGAAAGTGTAGCGAATAGGGGTGCTGGGTGGATAAAAACGAGTGAAAATACGACATTTTTTTAGTTCACTTTGGGAAAGGGTAAATAAGATAGTCATTACAGCATTATATCTACTAAATACATCTAACTTAACCTAACCTAACTTTTTCTATTTGCAATGATCCAAAAAGGAGTAAAAATACGAGAATTTCAGGTCATTTTCAGATCACAAACGCTTCATAACACTCTTATCAATGTATCCACAAAAAAAACTCAAATATCGGGAAGTGGATAAACTGCAAAATTACCTATTTAATTAATGTTTGATGTCAAAATTATTTACAAATTTTTCATAATACCTCGAGTAAATACCTTACATACTCGAAAATAATGAAGAAAATTTATCATTTAATGACGTGGTGAAATTTTCAAAAAATAACGAAATTCTCTGAAATAATCAAAAGTATGAACACGAAATTTTATTGTTTAAATAAATAAATTAATTGGTAATGAAATGAAAATTTTTTTTTTAAAGCGGGGATCAAAACTCTACACACTAACCTGCTAACCTTTCTTATTGAAACGAGATTTTTCGCATTCAAGTTGGTAAGTACTTATATTTTCAAAATTTAACTCCGAAACGAAAGCCTATTGGTACATATGGAGCAAGACATATCTTTTTATTTGTTAGTTTTATAAAAAAAAATTATTAAAATCGACGATATCTCAAGGTCTCTTTGTGAGACACGGTATGAACTTTTTTTACCAAAATGATAATAAGAACATTTTTTTGTGCCGCTCAGAATGATGAGAGCGGAAGTAGACTTCTTTTACTTCCGGTCACATGAAGTGTCAGAGAAATGACAGTTTAAGTTCGCAAAACTTCTCATTACAATCACTACTTTTGACGTTTGAAGAAAAACATGTTCACTTAATTCATATTCATCAATTGAAGAAAAAATAGCATGCCTTATGACTCGCTCGTCCATCAAGTACATCTTCCGATACAAAAAAATGTCACTTTTACTCCAAATAAAACAATATACCATTTTGGTTGTTTTAAGAGTTTGATTAAAAATACTGCTATGTGCACGCCCACGCCCTATTATGGAGAGAGGTTTAATCCCTAGTAGCAGTGTAAAAGGAAGCCTGCCTAATTAGCTACCATAGGATAATAGCTCACCAGTCGGCTCAGAGGTGGCGCTGCTTCATATAGAATATACTAGAAGTAAAAACGTCTAGAATGACAGACTGGATGAATCGAGAATTACGCGCGCCACGGACATATAAGAAACGGGACCAGCGCACCGATCAGTCAGCTCAGTGCAGTTCTGGGATGAGCCAAGTGACCAAATAAGATAAATAACAGTAACAAGTTGTGAATTATAGTAGCGAGTGCATAGTAGATAAAAGTTATAATTTGTGTGTTATTATAAGGACTAATTATTGTAATTTAAGTTATAAATAAATGAGTGGTTAGTTGACAATTCTTGGACCTACGTTTGGGGGTGATTACTGGAGAGTGTGAACATATAGACAATACGTTGAAGTTTGATTAGTGATGTAATTACTTTTTCAGTTGAATACATTGATATTGCTGGGCCTACCTTAACGTAGACACCTTACACAAGAAATTAATGAGACATAAACAAATTACCTAAATCCGAACTTAAATCATAATACATGAAGTATTAATTATTGGGATTTTGGCAAACAATATTCTGTTTAAACTGAGTTTTTTGCAATGAGTAAAAGCTGGATCGTTCTATAAAGCCCTTAGTGATAACAACAAATAAATTCTGCAAAGTTGTTCTGCTAAGTTCACACATATAGATATTTGATAGTTTTTAGTGTAAACACACAAGACAGTAGGCAAACGAGGCAAACGTTTTCAATATATTGCCATCTGGCAAGCTGACACCTGGCCTGTCTGTCACTGTAACATACGCACGAAAAAGTGTCAAGAGTAGAAGTAGAAACTCTCAATTTTTATTTTGGACAAACGGTTCGTAACTAATATCTGATTGGTGTTCCACGATTCCAAAATAAGGTGGCCTAAAAAAATTAAAAATTTCGCAAAAATTCAAAGTGTACTGCGCAATTCTAAAATTACCGAAAAGAAATTGTTTCCCTCAGTATTAAAATCAGCTTCAAACTTATTGGTAAAAAAGATACATTTGAATGCACAATTTTCAAGAACTTTAGCTCCTCTAGTACGTCGGGGAAGTTATTAAATACCATCAAAGGTGTCAGCTCCTTTGAAATTATAGTTGAATAGACAAATAATCACTATGATTATTGCTAGTATTATCACAGAACTTAAACACTGCACTTTTAAATAAAATATAATAAAATAAAGTTATTTTTTCCAGTGTATCTAGTGTAGTTTGACGTATTATCTAACGCGGACGATTCGAAAGAGTACTGATTAAGGCATATCGTGACGAAATTTCAGATCAATCGGAATTGCGGAATACCATTTTAAACACAGGCAGAAAATAAAAAAAATCATTATTTTTTCCAGTGTATTCCCCATCTGATGTCTTATCTAACATAGATGGTTCAGAAGACGACTGATTAATGTAGAATATGACGAAATTTCAGATCAATCGGAGTTGCGAAAGATCATTTTAAACACAGGTAAAAAATAAAAAAATATATATATTTTTCCCAGTGTACCTATTTCCTATTTGATGTAATATCTAACCTCGGATCTAACATAGACGATTCAAAAGACCACCGTTTAATGTACAATATGACAACATTTCAGATCAATCGGAGTTGCCGAAGGCCATTTTATACACGGGCAGAAAATTAAAAAATAATTATTTTTCCCAGTGTAGGTATTCCCTATTTGATGTTATATTTAACGTGGACGTTTCGTATAAAGTAACATTTAAAAAATTCTAATGCTGCCCCTGTACTAGTTGGAAAGAGGTAGGAGTCCCATATTTATGTTACCATGATAGAACATTAATTCTCGAGTTGCTGAGCAGGGGAACAACAGGGAAACCTTAAGATTTACTTTCCGTTAGTTTCAAAAAAGTTTTTTCGGTAATAAGTGCAGTATAAGTTCTGTGCTAATATTGGCAATAATATTTATTACACTCCATAAATTATTCAGGGACCGCCAGGAAACGATGCACAAATCATAGGGACTATTTGTTGGCCCAATTGAGTATGCCTAGCGAGGTGGGTTCGAGGCCCGCAAGGAGAAACAATTTATCATTATAAAAATTGCCCTAAGACTGGTTCGGTCTCCACAATAAACTGTAGAACCCCGTCTCTCCTTACCTAGCACAAGATCCTTGAGACCTTCCAGGGGATTAAGTACTTCGGTGACTTGAGAGGCGGTTAAGAAAACGGTAATTTTGCAGTTTATCCACTTCTCGGTTTTTGAGGCTTTTTTTGTGGATACATTAATAAGAGAGTTACTGGAAGCGTTTGTGACTAATGAAACGTTGCGCAAATGTTTAATAATGGAAGAAAGGGCGAATAGGGGTGCTGGGTGTGTAAAAACTAGTGAAAATAAGATATTTTTAGGTCATTTTGAAACGATTGGCATTGCAAGTCATTTTAGGGCAAGGGTAAATAAGAGTCATGGCATTTGATTGCTTATTACTGCAATTCATTGAGTCCCATAGCACCCCACTAAACATTCAAATTTGTCATGATGCTTCTTTTCGTTGCCCTGAAAAGACTGTTTAAATGCTTTTCATGTGAAAATGATCTGAAATTGCCATATTTTCACACCTTTTTGGATCCGGTACGTATTAGTCATTGCAAACCGAAAAAGTTAGGTTAGATGTATTTAGTATAGTCGAGGCAAGAATTCAAGCGATGCACGTCAATGATCGATTCTATAAATAAAACGATACTGCTAAGAATCATGAATCCCCATTAAACTGTACCCATTTCTAAAAAAAGCTTAATAACTGTGTGTCAAGAATTACTCTTTTAACCGTAATTAATGATTAAAAATTATGTTAGTTATTAAAATTTCTTTAATGAGATCACTCGTGACGTGCATCGCTTGAATTCTTGCCTCGACTTTAGATATAATGCGGTAATGACTCTTATCTCATTTATCCTTGCCCTAAAACGACCTTTTCAATGCCAATCGTCTCAAAGTGACCTAAAAACATCGCATTTTCACTCATTTTTATCCACTCAGCACCCCTATTCGCTCCACTTTCCCGTAAATATCCTCGATTATTATACATTTGCGCAACGTTTCATTAGTCACAAACGCTTCATATAATTTTCTTATTAACGTATTCACAAAAAAAAATTAAAAAATCGAGATCTGGATAAACTGCAAAATGGCCATGAGTTCATACATTTTTTGTTGCGTTTTTTAACTGCCCAGTAAAACTGTACCCGACCATACCTACAACAATAAAAGCAGCAACGTGTTTTCCTAAGGGCGCAGCCGCTCATCCCTCTGGGTTTTGGTAGGCACCCCCGATCGTCTCCGGCAGTTGCCCCTCTATTGTATAAAAAAATATTTTGGTAGAATAAAATTGGGCACGGTACTGAGGCGGTAGATCATATTCGCCCAGGGCGCAAAATTTAGAAATATGTCCCTCAATAAAAGTTATTAACGTTCATTATCATTTAAATTAAGTAGAAAGCAAGCCACACTAAAGACGTTGACCCTTAAAAACATAAAACATTTAACAAAAAAAGTAGTATCTATGAAATTTAAAGTTGATAATTCCCAACAATACAGCTATCAAAAATTGTAATAGCGAATGACCTTGATACAAATGGCTAAAAATACTTGTCAATACACAAAAACTTCTAATTTGCTAAATAACAATTGCATAGGTAATTCAGTTATCAATCTACGATATTTAGATAAAACACTTAAAAAAAAGTATTTATGTGTTTTTATCGGTAACCTCAACACATCCAATAAAATACTGACATCTCTGAAACGAAATTTCACAATAATCTCAATACAAGATTACACACAATTCATCCAAAGAAAATCTATTTTCAACGCTAAATACACAGGTATCACCACGCATCTACCTGCGTAATAAACTAAACTAAACACATAACAATATGGTTTGAACGGGCCCTTAGAACTACTAATGTACGTACCATTATATTCAAAATAACTACTGTAAAAAATATCCACGCTCACAAAACTAAATACACCAAACAATTAAATCAGGAGTCTCGTGGACCCACCAGGTCAATAAAGCTATTATTTATTTAAAAAAATCACAAAGTGTAAACACAGATCTTACAAAATCGGTCTCAACAGCGCGGCGTGCCGGTGTACATTACCACGTGGCTTACAAGCCTTCTCACGGTTCCTGAAAGTTCGAAAATGCAGCGCTTGCGCCTTAGCCCACAAGGACAACTTTATCCCGTCAGTGGAGCGCGGGAAAGAAAGAGACGGCCAACGGCAAACCGGTCATATGTGCAACGTTGACAAACGATTTGTTAACGTTATTTGTTATTAGGTAATATTTTGTCAAAGCTGTTATTATTTTTATGAGGTTAATAAAAAAAATATATTTTACGATCGAATGAAATCAATGATAATATTAATGAACTATTTAAATAATAAATTACGTTATTCCCCCATTTCCGGGACTTGATACACCGTGGCTCTATTATAAGATGCACGTAATTTTCGGCATCGCTTTCAGTGTTGCATTTATATAAAATATATTGAATTATGTCGGCAGCTTGTATGCCAATCGGTCAGACCCTACTTGATATCTATACATTTTTACCAACCTTTAAAAAAAAATCATAAACAATAATGTAGGTCTAGGATGACCATTATTCCTTGTTTATAATTTTTACTAACACGTAATCGTTTAAAAAAATATTAACTTTGCACTTAAGACACAAAAACAATCAGAATAGAACCTAATCATCAGCCAGCAAATAATAAATAAGTAGGTATCTGATGTTCTCAGTGCTGCCAATTTCAATAACTGAAATTACCCGCAGCGAAGTTCGAAAAATCCCGCTTTTCCCGGCAAAAAGTGTGTTTTGTATTATTCGTTAAATCGCTGTTTACCTTATTAATACTATATTTGTGTATACAATTTTAGGATGTAGGTAATGAAAATTAAAATAAACTATAGTTTTATTATTAGGTTTTTTCTACAACTCCGGCAACAGTTAGCAAACCGTGGAGTTTGCGCACTAAGATTTTACAGCTACGAAAATCATTGTGCGCCAACTCCTGACAGATTGCATTGCATTTTCTAGAAACAAAATATAACATTCAAGTATATTATATTTAAGATTTAACAACAAAAAAATTATTTAAATTAAAATCGCCGGCGCCGTATCGTAGAGAAAGAATGATACAATATAGGGAAATATTTATTATTTGTAACCATAATTTTTTTGAGGCATATTATATAAGTAAACTATGAACTATGTGACACGATAAGTAGAATAATTAAAACAATAGCAGGTAGTGATGAATTTTTACTCAATAATTATATGTAGATTTAAGTTTACGAAACACGAAAATTGTATAATTTTTAACTAAGCCGCATTTACAATGTGCATTGTCATAATAAACTTTGTGGGCAATGTTGAACTTTTGCTGCAGATTTCAATTGTTAAATTTTGAATAAATATAGAAATATTTAACTCATACACTTCGAAAAATCCCTAAATTTCCCACAGAAAATCTTTTCCCGCAAAATTCCCTATATTACTCTAAAATTCCCGGTTTTCGGGAAAAATCCCGTCCATTGGCAGCACTGGATGTTCTACCAATTAGGTGCGATCATAATGACGCGTAATAAAATACCAGTTCATTTATGTTGGCAGTATCCAATCTACTTTCTTACGGATGGTAACACTGAAAGCGCTGTCAATAATTACTCGTATAATAGGGAGTTTTTGCCAATTCCTTTAATACCACTCACGTTAACCTTAAATGTCACGTGACCAAATACGGTCAACAAAATACGGCAGTTGTTGTATAAGAGCTTTTGCACGAGCTCCGAAAAGTGGACGCTATTTGACAGATTCGGTGTGTAAAATGACAATTAACAGTTCGATTTCTATAACATGTAAAATTTGTGTATGTATAATATAACACATTTTTGAACACTACAAACAACCATAATTTAAAGCAAATTTTCCGTAGCGATGGAAGGTGTGTTAAATTTAATAGTAAATTTGGAGAATGAGGTGGAAGATGCGCTGATATAGGCTTTATTAATACCAAATCCTCCTCGGCAGCCCCCTTTCTTGAGATCTACTAATGTATGACAGCTTTGACTTTGATTCTCAACATCAAACAACTATTAGCAAGAACCAAACTACGTGATCAGAGCGACCACTGCATAACTACCACAAACCTAAAACAAGATTTGATATCCTTGTTAAACCCGGCGTCAGAATTTGGAAGTTGGTCAGATATCTACTGCCCTTGGATTATTAGTTGTGGATGAGATTTTACTCACATGCACTCAGGCCTCCAAAGTGGACCTATCTTTATATCTATTAGGTACCTCTAATTACGGAATCGAATGGTCTAGACTGGCAAGTTTTATTTCTTATGTGAAGTGAAGTGTTTGAAGTTTATTTTTTTTTTTAGTTGTTCAAATTATTATTCATTATTTAAAATTTCCAATATAGGATGTCCATGCCTTCGGCAAATATGTGCTTAAAACTGACCATTGTAGAAATTCACCTAAGGGTAGTTTAAATTTTCATTTTTACGGTATACTTGGCAATTTGTTTTCCTAATAACTCTATTAAAATTGAAGGTTTCATTGTAATAAACTAGTAAACAATGGTGTCGATATTTGACATAAATAGTTTTTTTATTTAGATATCTGATGAGTACATCTTGAGATCATTGTAAAAAAACTTAACTAGTTTTATAATCCTTGGTACTTGATTGAATAATAGAAGAAAGTAGAAAAAACCAGTTTATTGCACTGAAGTGAATCCCAATAAATTGAAAAAGGTCTCGAGAGTTAAAACACTTAAACAGGGTGACACAGTGAAACTATTATCTGAAATAGTTTTTACGTGGAGGAAGAAAGATAAGAAAATAAAATACAAGGTACAAAAAGCTTTTTAGATGGAATATTGGACGCAACATTCTGTGGACATAACTCTTGCCAAGCCAACTATTATTAATGGTTACCTTATTTATACGCTGTCAAAACTGTCATATTTGCTTCATTAATTGAATTTAATCAACTAGGTAGTTAATGTAACTAATACAAGTACAAGAAAGGAGGGTTTACAAGAATGTGACAAGGTGTCACCAAAAGAGAACCAAAAACAACAATAAGAGAGAGTGGCATAGTTTATGAGCAGCCCCGAAGTTGCTGAGAATGCTAACGACCTACATTTCGATGGAATATTTACCAATAAAATGAAGTTGTCTTTCACTATTCTTCAACAATTAGAGAATATCTAGAAAAAAAATACCACAATCAGTGGATAGGGCGTCTACTAGCCAGCAAGACTACCAGATCTCGTCTCACTGGATTACACTTTGTGGAATCCTTTAAAATCTGCTGAATTTCACACCTAATCAGCAAATCTACAAGAACCGCATCAAAAAATCATCAGTGAATGTACCCGGACATCTACAAATTTCACAAGTAACGTTATTGAGAGAAGAGTGTAAAGCAAAGTAACTATCAATACGCGCAATAATTTTTCAAAACAGTACTTTCAGTGTATATTCCAAATACAATTCCGTTCAATGTGAGGTACTCCAAGGGTATATGTACGTTGCCTCTTATACTATTCTAAAGATGGGGTGATTGAAATGGAGGGAGTTTCAACTACACAGTACTGCCAATGTGTTCTACATTAATTTAATGAAATAGGTTTTATTTCTTTCGATTCTCAATTTATGCTAGGTAAAAGTTTTCGCTAAACACTCTGGTATTATATCGCACTAGAGTCCAAGTAATTGGGTATTCCCAGAATAATGGGAAACAATAATTCAAGGAATTTGTTTGGATATATAAATATATACACTGATAAATCATAAATCAAACATGTAATATAAATAAAGGTCCCTAGACGCATAGGCTTACAAATAATATTATAAACAGGTAAAGGGTACTGATTTATTAGTTCAAATATCAAGATATTTTCTAGCGAATTGATGATCGATATGATCGTTTTGGTATTATCTTTAATGCACTTCAGAAATAAATTCAATATATTCATTAAAAAATTCGGACAAAACCGGTTTACTGCAGAGAGATTTTCTATGTAAGACATATTTTATACTAAACAATACAGAGAATGCGAAAAATTGATAAATTCGAAAATAATAGAATTGGCGTCCGTATCGCTTGTTTCCACCTCCATCACTAGTAACAACTCAACGAACTGTAATAGATACCTGACCAACTTCCAACTTCCTACAGCGAATTTAACAAGAATGCGAAATTCAACTAAATTTCTGTTAAACCGGGGTTAAACATATTCAATCATATTTTATTCCCAACCAAAGAAGAGCTTATAATAGTGAATTGAGCTATGCCACTAAAATATAATAACCCTTCAAAAGTAACGCCAAGATATGCATCCGCACTCTCTCTATTTTATTTTTCAATGCTGTGTTTTGGTTTTCGCATACTATACAGCAGTAGCTCCAAATCTAATTTTAATTAACAATATGGATATCCGGATGATATAAATTAGTTTTTTCGTAGCCCAACGTCGGGAACGAATTGAATTAAAGATAGTATACAAATAATTAGCTAAAAAAAGAACCACAACTTCCGTAGCAAGTGGTGCTGGCTTACACAACGTCGACTTTTAAATTTCAAATTAAAAATGGAAAATCGGATATACCAGGAAGACTTTACCAGATGAAGAAAAATTTAAAATAAGTTAAAAAGAATGTGAAAGCAGCCATAAATTAGTTTAAAAGCTGTAACAATTTTAATTAAAAACCGTTAATACCTGCACATACTAATGTACAAATAATTATTATTAATTAGCGATTGCACAAATATTACTGCTATGTTGGCAGCTTAATAAAAAACATGCATTTATCGCAAACTTATACATTATTCAATAACAATAATGTAAAATAACAAAATTATTACGTTTTTACGGTTAACATTATGCCAGTTCAGGGGCGAGCGTAGGTGCGTCTTTACTATGTACATACTTCGGTATGCGATGTAAAGCAACGACAGGCGCAGTTAGTACTTGGATTGGTGACCATTCCAACGGAAACCGCGTTCTCGCCTCACACATCTTCCAGCGGCTTGTATATCAGTGTATGCGCGGAAGCTATACAACCTTAGGCGAGGGTTATATAGGAGATATACCATCCTTCGGAGGGGATGTAAAGCCGTCGGTCCCTTGTCTATTAAATGTTAGGCAAGTAAAAGATCCCTACTCTTCTTAAGAGAAGAGGTTCGGCAAAATTCCTGGTTGGGGGTAGCTCGTCTACAGGCGTCGGTGTTAGGCCTCAGTAGCGGAAATAGGCCGACGTTAAATAAATGTATAAAAAAAAAAAAAAAATTATGCCAGTTCATTGTTATAAATGTTGTATGTGATTTTCTGGTTACGGATAATTTCAATCAGAAAAATAATATATTAGGTTATAATAACATAACACAAAATCCAAATGTTGAGCACATTTCCATTTACTAAGTGTGTGTAACTTATCGATGATATTCGCGAAAATCTAACATCTTGTTACGAGCCTACGACGAGTTGGCTACGCTTTGGGAGAAAATAATACCGCTCGACCAATAGGCAACCCACTGTACTATATAAAGTATATAAAATCACATATGCATCGCTTCAAAGAGGGCTCTGAAAGAACTTCCTTTTCGGCCATGACTCATTCAATATACGTTTCGTAAAGCACGCGGCCGCTTTGTTGACGATTGCGAAGTTTATCTGTAGCCATCCTCGTGGGATTTGCAAATTTTGGTAATCAGCTGCAATTTTCCCTTATTTTGGATATTGTTTTATTTTGTAGTAGTTTAGTAGGAGTTTAGTCGACAAACCGCCGCTTCCGGCACATTCAGTGTACGCTTGTATGGTATGCTTATTGTTCGTTTGTGGTACGCTATTCTTGGTGCGCCTCCCGGCACGCTGTTAGCACCCACGCTTCTGGGGTACGATTCGAAGAGCACCTTCGCAGTCTTTTAGGACCCCCTCACGGCCGTCATCTGGGCAAACCACGAAACCGAGGGATCTAAGAAACTGTCAGAACTCCGTCCTATCCGGACTCGAGGCCACGGATTCCAGTGTGTAAAATACATATCATTTATACCCTCTTATTCAGTTTATTCGATATATCCATCGTATTAAGCAACTGACACACCGTCTTGGGAATTAATTGCATAGCAATACATAACCTATTAATCACATACTGAGTGTCACATTGTTAAATCTGAACATATAGTCTGTCCAGCGTCAGTTATTGCAATATTAAGGTGTTGTATTTGTGAATTGTGAATTTTTTATTGCCAAGCCAGGGAAACGAGATTAACTGATAATTCATCCCGTAAGTAAAGGGTACAGTTACGCCCTGAGATACTGAGCTAGTTTACTTTTTTTGTCGTGGCACTACACCACAATTCTGGGCTAACTATACTACACTCTGTGCCCTCTTTCAACTTATAACTTGCGCCTTAAAGTCCTTACAGTCTCGTTCCCCATACAGCCACGTAATGAAATTATATGCCCACCTTTGGAAACGACCTCTTATTTTAAAGGCCTTACACGATTAGTACTACACACGATCATCAAAATATGCTAGGCATAATTTCATATTTGTCTTTTTAAATAATTTAGGAAGTTATATATCTATCACAAAACACAATTTTCATAATAAACTATTTTGTTTAATGTTTTAAATACTTATACGGCTAATGTCCAAACTCTGTTGTTCACTACTCAATTTGTCAATTCAGAAATTAGCAGCGCCATCTATTGCTGGGTGATTTTCGCCTACACCATTTACAAATATATCACTTATTAAAAAGCAAAGCTAGAGTTCCGTGCTATATCACGAACTTATAAAAGGCTACACCTATACTCCTTTCATAAACTTGTAGACTTCGTGTTCAACATAAACAGATGTTGGTGGATATTACATTGCATTATAAGAAAACTTGTAAAAGCATTTACGGAAAACTTCCATTGTGTGTCAATTTTATTGAAAATATTTTAATCTCTGGTTTCTTTATATCCTTTTTCGGGGGTGACCATATTTCTCACTACAAGTACATGTTTATTCCTTGGAAATTATTATTTTATTAAATGTCAAATATTATTCTTTCGCTACATATTTTTTTGGTTGTGGGAAAGAGTAAAATAAAAGCACTTTTTTCACTATTACCAAAACCATACCTTTTACATACCTACAAGAAAAAAAAAACAGTGAAAAAAGTACAATTCTTTTTAACAGTCGTAAAGTTTAGATCACAGAAATTTCAGAGCTCTTCATAGACAAACCGAAAAACTAATAAAAAATACAGACAAAAAAATGCCGAAACATTTTTCTGGTTTTCTAAAAAGTATATAACAAATTATAGAATTTTTATCCTTTACGACTTTACAGACTCCTTGCCTATAAATATGTTTGAACTAATTACGAGTAAACCCATTTAGATAATTTCGCTGGTAAACATTCGTAAGTACTTTGGGGGTCTGTAGGTTACCAAATAAGTCATTATCATAATATAAACATTAGATTTGTCTGTCTGAATCTATTAAAATATAGCAATGATTAATATACTGTACTGTAGTATACACTGAATATGAAACCCAATGGCGTCTCGTGATTCACGAAAGGGCAACGCGCCGGGCTGGTGCCAAGGAATAAACAAATCAGTAAAGACATAATCAAACATTCTTGATATTAAGGATGCAAAACTTGCACGAACCTAAAATTTATTAATTCCAAGAAATATAGGAAATATTTGAGGAGTTATTCAAATTTGCTTTATTTATGAGCACTTTTGGTCTTTATCACATACGCCTAAAATTACAGTAACAGCTCGAAAAATTATGCCCTATATCAGTGTGTGTATAAAAAATCTTCACAGGTTTATTGCTGCATTTTTATCAGAAAGCTTTCTAATTATTAGATCGCATTCATATTAACTTACACTCACTTGAACGCAAACGAGAGCTATGGAGGTAATGCCGTGTCTACCACCACTAGATATAGTGGCTCTGACAACAATAGTATTCCTCAAATCCGTTAGCATACAACCAAATGAAAACAATCAGCATCTACACAGATTGTATACAATCAGTACTAGCCCTGAGAAGTTACAAAATTACCACAGGAGCAGTATGGGAATGTCACCAAGTACTTGTGTGTGTCTCAAGCATGAATAACATATCAGTATGCTGGGTGGAAGGACATGCACAGTGCAGTGACAACAAAGAAGCCGGGACTGGACCAGAAGGCAGCAGGCTTAAATCATCTTTGGACCAGGCCTGGTCAGTCTGCTCCAACCACGGCGATAACATAAATAATTAAAGAGAAAACCCGCAACAAATTTAAGAAGCTGTGAGATGAAACAAGTAGCTGCCAGCTTGCTTGGGAACTACTAAAATATCCCAACAAGAGCACAGGAACGGAACACCTGGCAATGTCCACAAGGAATCTACGCTTTATAACGGAAACATCTATATAATGTGAGATTAAGCGAAATACATCTCTGCAGAGGTTGTGACAAGAGGATGAGACGGTCGAACATGTACTATGTGACTGTTGCGCCGTCTCATCAATCAAAGAATCCATTTTGGGAGAATGTTGGCCTACTTTGCCCGACACAAGGGAGATGCCCCTAGGCAGCAGCACCACCTACTTCGCAAGATTAGGCCTGGATGCCTAGGTGAGGAGGGTCTGCTTACAGGGAGGAGGTACAAGGGGCCCGATGGTGCCGTGGTTCAATATCTTTCTTTGACCACCCTCCCAACCAAATAAAGTGTAGTGACAAACGTTCTTCGTGGCAGATATCACCGACTCCCAACATATGTGTTTTCAGAATTATCGGAGAGGAACAAGGTGTCTGCTACCAATAACTTACTGTTCCGATCCATCTCTACCCCTTTGGAGTAGTCAACTGGATGCAGGAACCCACAAAAAGATGTATCTCAATAGAAGCTCGCATCTTAAATCCTCCGTTCCACGGTTACATCTACTACGACATCAGGAAGGCCGTGGAGTCTTGAACTTGAAGAGTCTCCATAGTAGCATGATTTTGGATGGGCTCTGCAAGGTCACGAGGAGTTCGGATCTTCTTCTGAGCCTTTCTCCTCAAGATAGCACGGAAAGCAGTTGATGAACTTGGTCTTATCTTCGAAGTCGAGCGGGAAAATTCGAGTCTTTGTATAAGTGTCGGGAGTCACAGAGAAGAATCTTCTTTTTTTATCAGTATTTATACATTAGTTCATAAATAAAGACAATGCTACGCGATGTCAAAACTCAATCTTGTTCCTCAGCGAGCTAGATTTCATAAACCGTATCTTTCGAACCAAGAGGGTCTCGAAAACAATTGATAGATATAAAGAATTACATGATATATACCTTTTCTGCGGAGACTATTTTCTGATATTTATTGTAATGCACACCTGGTTCTTTAACCTTTTTATGGGCTGCCAAATAATTCGCTCAAGATCAATCGATGGAAGCTATCGACACATTATTTACAACCATAAAGAGATAGCAAAATTTAGCTCACTTTTTCCGAAATATTTGCATTTTTTTTATTAGGCAATATTCCTGGATTGTATTAATTGTGGGAAAAACTCTTCTAGGAAATTTTGCACTTTTGTATAAAATTGATCTTATAACTTTCGCCGTATGCTGTACTATTTTTCAGAAACGTCGGAAAACCGATGTTTGTGGTCAATTGTTTATTTCAGGCAACAGATATCAGTGCCGTATTTTTTTTGTTCTGTAATTTAGGACCACCTTACCTATCGATTATCACTGGTTTAATTCATTCTCTAATTAACTGGACAGTTAATACCAAGCATCCATTGATTAACCTAGTAACACTATAAAATAATTTATATATATTCAACGTCATTCGCCTAGATGAGACAGATAATACAGATCAGTTGTTACGTAACATTTCTAAAGTAAAATTTCTAATCGGACGTCAAACGAATCCATTATTTTTCTTACGACATTAATTTCTTTATTTCATGTCACTCCGGCCGCACCCCAACAAGGAAAAAAACCGACCCATTAAACTTACAGTTTTTGATCTTTTATGATAATAAGCACTATCAACTAATGCACTTAGACAATTCAGTGACCTGATACACGTGGGATTAATTTGAATTAATACACAGAGAACATTCACTTTAATATTTTTGAAATTTAAATAATGTGTATTGAATAAATAGGGAACCATATTTTGTTTTTTAAATAAGAATATAATTGTACCAGACACATTTAGAAGTTTGGCAATGTAATTAGTTCCAGTGCCGGCCCAATAGAATTTCGACGTCTTGATATTCGAAATTTAAGGTGGGCATATCCAAGAGAGAGAGAGAGATCAGATAAGGAAATATTTATTATATTTGGCCATAACCCATAACTTTTTTTTTTAAATGCATATATTGGTAAAAAGTATAAGACTACCTAAATAAAAGTATGACAGGTGTAGTGATATGAATTTTCACTCAATAATTTCAGTTGTTTGCAAAATTAGTTAATTTAAATAAAAAAATAGTGCTAATCTTCATATCTTGCAGTTTTAAATTAACTTAATTTTGCAAACTAAACAACTGAAATTATTGAGTGAAAATTCATATCATATCACTACATCTGTCATAGTTTTATTTAGGAAGCCTATATGTTTTTACCAATGTATTTATTAAAAAAAGTTATGGCCAAAAATAATAAATGTTTGCCTATCGGATCTTGAACACGAACAAAGCCCTCGTGTTTGTAAAATTAAAAAAGTTCGAGTTCGAGAGCTTTGGTAGAGGCCCTTGAGAGCGTTCGTGCACTTATTTCTGATCAGGAAGTATCAGTTTAATTTAAGAATTTTTTAAAAATGTTTGCACAAGGGTCAAAGGCTTCACCCTGTATATGCAGCAATTGGTTTTTGTAAAATTTCGAAAATAGTACATTAAACAAGTTTAGTAAAACTGCTTTGTTTATACTATTTTTTCGCATTTTGTGTCAGTAAGTAATTATAAACAAATAGTGATGGATATGGAAACATTACAGTTTGAAATTTAAAAAATTTCATAGTAGGTACTTGTGTAGGATTTTCGTAACCTAGTAACTGACACGGTTTTGTTTATCAAAAAGCGGGTAAATAGAGCATCTCGTGCCGTGAGTTCGAATCCTTTTATAAAATAAACACCACAGAAATTAAACAACCCCCAATTCCAGGTTGGAAGGGGGTTATACATTGAAAGAACGCGGACATACAACCATTTCCCCGACAGTGCCAGTGCCGGAGCCAGGATTCGAACCCGGTGGTACGATGTCCGTGTGATTAATCGCGATTGCCACCTCGCGCCTTAACCCACTCGGCTATCGACCAGACTTGTTACAGTATTTTTTTTTACTACATTTTGTTAACAACTAAAATATGTAATACAAGTATTTCTTTAGGTTAGTTCCTTAAGTTAAATATGTTAATATTATTTGATGTAGTATAGTTGATTATGATAGATAATTTCCCTTGCCCTTGTCGTTTATGAGTGACGTGTCACGGCACGAGATGCTCTATTTACCCGCTTTTGTTTTATCATTCAAGAATACAGATAGAGAATCATAATGGTTTTCAGGAAGAACAAGTGGAATTGAATAAATATCATGTGGTTAACTATTCAAATTTAAATAATTGTATTTTTAATATATATATATACAACAATAATATAACAATGTTTCCAATATTTAAATAAACAATTTTCTGTTTTATGCCACTTTATTATTAAACGATTTTGAATTTAGTAAAATAGCTTATTATCAGTCAAAATGCGAAAAACACTTTTAATTCTCTGTGGCGGGGTATTTTTCACTACCCTGTATATTATTTCTTGAAATAACACACTAGTTTTAGAATGAAATAATAATAGTTATTTTTAAACACGTAACAGAGTTTAATACACTTAAAATTACCTTCACTGTATATTATATACGACAACTCTTCAACAACGAAAGTTTTGTCTTTAGAAAAATAAAAAATTAACTCGTATTCTTAAAACTTGAAAATTTCACTTTTTGGCGAAGGTGCCGATTATAATAGTTTGATAAATTCACTTAATATTAAATGCGCAAGGGCAGAATGAAATGGACGTTTTTACTTGGAGCAGGCAAGGAAGAATTCGCTGATAGGTTTAATTATGCATACCGGAATTGACTTCACTTGGAAATATTAAGATTTAATTGAAAAATTTGATTATTCATTATGCGTTGGCCTATCCACACATTGCATATAATTTGTTGCGGTAATCCTAAGAATAGAAAACTCTTTATTACGCTCAAACAAGAATTATTAGATTAATTTATAATTTGCTATTAATGTAGTCAAAATAGGATTTGAAGTAGAACTTTTTCCATAACCAATTTTATGGTTGAATCCTGTTGGGGAGGTGCTAAAGAATATCCAAAACATTTCTGTACTTAAAGACCCTATGCTTCAATTGTTAACAATTTAATTTTTTTAACCGCGTTTTTCAACCTAAAAATGCGAATAGACAATGCCATAATGTACATTTATTAACTCCGATCGTGTTATTAAGTATTTCAAGTTTCGTAATTCAAAAAATGCAGAACACACACTACGAATGTGGTTCTCTCATGATAGATTATTATTGTCCACCTGTAGTTCCAAAAATTTGTGATTAGTAGATTTATTTAGTAGTAGTAGTAGTCTGGCCAACAGCCGTGTTGGTTAAGGCGCGAGGTGGCAATCACAATTAAACACACGGGTATCGCGCCACCGGGTTCGAATTCCGGCTCCGGCACTGTCGGAGGAAATAGTTGTTGTATGTCCGCGTTTTGTCAATGTGTAACTCCATTCCGCACAAGCCTCTGGCTTCTAGAATTGGGGGTTGTCTAATTTCTGTGATGTTTTATCATATTATTTAATGTATAATTTTTTATGGTTAAATTGAGTAGAGGAGGTATGCGCCTTATCTATAATTGTAAGTATGTAGTTTTGTTAGTATTTAATAAAAATCTGTTATATTTGCACCAATCCAAAAATATCGTAAGATAATTTTAACTATACCCTGGAGTTCATGGGTAGATGGGGCGGCTACATCAATGGCAACGTCATCCGCATACATTACCATACCGAGATGGGTAGAAACGTCAATAAAATATTGTCCTAAATAATTTATCAACATTATAAACAGTATAGGAGACAATACAGCGCCCTGAGGAACGCCCATGTTTATGATTTGAGGATCGGAATAAGTATTGTTTAGTTTGACTAGAAATGTTCTATTGTGTATAAATCCAGTTATGTTACCACGGATCCCGAGTGCATCTAGAGTGGGGGTGGCAATGGGGGTGGTAGAGGGGGTAGCTAATGCCAAAAATATTTCTTGAGACGCTTCGTTCTTGTATACACACTAAATCACATTTTTTTAAATTCCCTTTCATAATAGTGTGGGGGTGGTATTGGGGGTGATAAGGGAAGGGTGGGTATGGCTGATGCCAAAATTTTTTTTGAGACCTTCACTTTTCGTACATGCCCTAAATCGCAATTTTATGGACTCTTACCTGCTTTCTTTGCCTATTTACCCTTACTTACCCCGTTTACCCCCGAACCCTTTAACGAAATTAGACCAAAATATAATATAGTTCCAGATGTCGTTATAATACATAACATAAGCTGTTGGCTCTCGTCAGTGCAAGGTAGGCATGTGACAACTGGCACGAGGATCCTTTGCCTATTTAGTACATCCCGGTATTTTTACAATAGCGACATGTAAAATAGTCAGCAGGCGCCATCTAGCGGTCCAGTGTCTGTTGCAATCGAAAAATAAATAGCCTGACTGGGCTTAACATAGTTCAAATGTGCTTTTAAAGGGCGGAATATTAAACATAATATTTTTAGTCGCAAACTCCTCGAGGCTATCGACCAGATTTGTATAAATAAATAAGTTTAAACAAACAAACATTTTGTGAATTCTAAATTTCAATTTTGATAAATGTTTTCCCCTCATTGACACTTCTGATATAGTCATGTGACGTCGGCAACTGTGAAAAACTGCCAGATTTGACTGTATTATTTTTAACGCGCTCAACGTACATTTTTTTTCGGGTTAAAATTTTTAACTCTCAATTGCGTGGTGCTTAAAATTAAGGACTATATTTGAAACTTCTGCCAGTAAATAAATTTATTTCAAGGTTAGTAGTACCATAAGGAGGATTCCCACCTGCTAAATAAACATCGGTGAAAATTGATAGGCTACGCATCGTCTGTTGATGTACCTAATTAATTAAAATTGTCATTAGATTAATGACCGCGTCTGAATGACTCACACGCATCGTCTAATAGTCTTCCGTAAATTATTAACTTGCTGAACAAACGATATTTGTTTGAAACTATTTTGTTGTTGTTGGTCCGAGAAATTTAGTTAGTATAGGTTATAGTCTTGCTTGTAAAACAAACGAGAATTTTTAACTGAAAACTAAAGAGATCCAAATGTTTTTCGATCCGTATTGTTGTTTTAAAACGACAAAAATAGAAATTCAGTAACAGTTCACTCTTCCATTTGTCTTTCTTGTTCTTTTCTTCCTCAACAATATATTAGAATATTAATAGCACTGTAATTCATTAAAGCATGCAGCCAGTTTTTAAAACGCACCAAAATAACTAACTCATTTATATTTTCGTAGCGCACGTTTATGTAGTCCTTTTCTAAAAATATCAACTTTTATTTCAATTTACTCTATTAAAAATAGATTCAACACTAATTTTAAGCTAAATGACATCAGCGTAGACTTTACAAAGAGAACGTCTGTAGTGTAGCTGTGTAGCTAAAATTTGATCCGTGGTTATTCAAAACCGTAGATTTTATTCTTGAAGGGATGACATAATTCCGCAACAAATTAAATGAAAATACATGTATTAATCATGGTATTTCTTTAAACTACATATTACCACTAGCGAAGTGCTAAATAAAGACTTATTATTATTATTATTATTATTGTATAACTGATGGTCGAGAGGAAAGCGCACTTGCCTCTCACCCAAAAGTTCCGGGTTCGATCCCCGGTCGTGGCAGTGGAAAATACTGTGAGAGGGATTTTTCCACTATACACGGATATTGGGTGTGTGTCCCTTGTCTTTAAATGTGTAGCCCCCTCCCACACAAGGCTCTTCTAGAACCTTCCGGGATGAAGGGGATCGTCATTACCTGTGGTGTACTTATTTATTATTACTATTGTTATACCCACCTCCACGCCCTCTTACAAAGAGAGGTTTAATCCCTACTAGCACAGTAAAGCGATGGCAACCAACTACAGGAAAATAGTTCACCAGTCGGCCCAGAGGTGGCGCTCCCTCATAGAATATACGAGAACAGTCTGGAGAGAAATGGATGGATTGAGAATAGGCGCCACGGAGTATATAGGAAGCGGGACTAGCGCGTCGGGTAGTCAGTTCAGTACAGTTCGTAGATGTGCCAAGTGATCAGATAAGAAAAAGAACAGTAACAAGTTGTGAATCATAGTCTATAGTAGATAAATTTATAATTATTAGTGTTATTATAAAGACTAAATATTATAAATTTAGTGATTAATAAATCAGTGGTCAGTCGGAATATTTACTACGGGGTGTAAACACGTAACATCATATAGCAGACAACGCCCAAATTCAAAGGAAGGGGGTTACACATTTAGAAAAAACGCAGGCAACAACCATTAAAAAATTATTCTTAAAGAATAATAAGCAACTGACGTATACTTTAAACGAGGATAATTGAAACAGGTTAGTGTTAAAGCACAGGGCCGTGCGCACTGAACTTGATATTTTGTCCTATAATATTTAGCAAAGGTATCGAGATTCGAATGGTAGTTGAAACTGTGCAGGCGAGTGCGAGACTGGCAATGTAATCAGCCTGAATGAACCATCTACGACTGCACTGGTTTAAAGATAATAAAACGGACCTACTAGCATAAAAAAACTCGTAAATTGTTTCAACGGTGGACTTAGAGATGTGCTGTCTGTGCCAGCGCAGTGCGTAAATACCTGTTATAATATCAAGCGTAGGAGTTTAGTTAGTTATTTTTCATATTTATAAATATTTACTACTATGTAAAAGTTAAAATATTTTAATTATTTACTAATTTATCATAGCTTTCTGGAGACCATTTGAAACAGAGGATAATATAATAACGCCCTAAAATCTTATCATTTTCTTACGACAAGCATTTCTATTTACCTCCGCCCATGTACAATAAAGAGATGCCGACTGTTTTTGCCGGCTTTTAGTTTTTATACGGTTTCAATTAAGTTCGTTTATACTTTAGGTGAGTGTAGGTACAGTGATATCAAAAAAATAATTCACTATATAATAATAATGTCTTTATTAACGGTGAAGTTAACCTTACACTTATGGTTCTCTTACACATGACTTATAACTTCATATGCTCTTTTATAACAAAATTGAATTTTATTTTAATAGAAAGTTAAATCAATTCTTTGTAAATATAAAATGAAAAAAAAAAAAAATGTAAATAAGCGTCGAACAACAAATACCTTCTTGGACGTATTGGTGGAATATATAGCTAATAGTCCAGTCATTTAAGGAAAAAAAGTTGAAAACTTTTGAAACAGGTAAATTCTGACTAAAACCTTTGACATCATGTCCGGAATTGTTCAAGGATCAGAATCTACATGGTCAGAATGTGAGACCTCCTAATTTGATAAAAACAATAAAATATTTAACAAGTCATTAATTAGAGAAAAATGGCATCAAGAAAAAGAAAGACGCATTAAGTTTTTTGAGGCCAAAATTAGACCCTTTTACTCCTGTGATTTTTTTGCGTATTTTCCGAGATAATTTTGGGGTAAGTGACACGAAAACATTATCCCATCGATCTCAAAATTTACAGATGAATTTATCATAAAAAATTATATAAATAAATATTTTAAATTTTTTTAAATTGAAATGCTCTAAAAAGTAGAAAATAAACTTTGAGCATATCAAACCCATCATTTTGTTACATTATGTAATTTTTTTCCTTTACATGGGAAAATCTCGCGACAAGACAAAATTCTATAATGTAACAAAATGATGGGTTTGATTTACTTCAAAGTTTATTTTCTACGTTTTAGAGCATTTAAATAAAAGCTTTTTTTAAAAATATTTTTTTATATAATTTTATTTTTTACTTTTTAGTCTTTTGATATGTTGTAATCTGATTTGAGACGAATTGGATCATAAACGGTAAAGTCGTCCGCCATCTTGAACTAAATTTTTGACTAGAAATTAATAATCCGGACCCCGAAAACTCCCAGATATCGATTTTGATCGATTTAGACCTACACGACAAAAGTGATTAGCTATATTAGCGCCGCCATTTAGAATTTCCGAATTTTGACTAAAAATTCATAATCCGCGACCTAGGAAACCCCCAGATATCGATTTTGAGTCGAATCGGATCATAAACGGCAAAGCCGTCCGCCATCTTGAAGCCGCCATCTTGTTTTTTTTAATATGAAAATGTTAAAGTGTATTGTCAAGGGTAATATAACAAGACCTTGATAAATAGTCGGCTATTATATTGTCATCCATTTTTCGAAAGTGCGATGGTTGTCAATTTGACGAGACCATATTTGGCGTTAATAATCTGACTAAAGCCCGAGAGCTTTAGCTCGAGGGATTTAGTCTTTGATTATTAACGCCAAATATGGTCTAGGCAAATTGGAGAGCACTCGAGAAAAATTGTGAAAATATAATAGCCGCTAATTTATCAAGGTTGAGTTATACTTTATTAGATTATTTCTTGAATGAGTTAATAATTGGAGATATATAAATTTCTACCTTTTTAATGAACATAAGAAACAGCCATATAATATGTGTTTATTACATCAAATTAGCAAATAGAGGAGTAAGTAAACAAAAAACAAATGTAATTAAAATTAATCACACAATTATTATATGTTATATTAAATATCAGCGACTATTTTCAGAAAATGCCATGGCAACGGGAAATAGCCACTTATATTCTTCGTTTCTAAGGAATATCAAATATTGTGATTGGTTAAAAAAATCGATTTGACACATGAAAGAAATAATCACCGGATTTATACACAACATGTGCAAACTTTCAAAGCTCTAGCTTAATTAGAACTAATCGAAATTTTGATTGCAAGATCTAAACTAACTAACAAACAATACAAGTTTAATAAAAGCTTTTAAAAATACAAGTTTTTTTTCCTTTGCAACTTTTCTTTAAAGTGATTATTTTCCGAAAACACTAAGCTAAGACTTTTTCAAAAAAATTACTTTTGTTCCACTATGTTAAGTCTACAACGGGTAGTCCCATGAATTCATATAAAACATAGGCACCTACAATATGAAATAGACATTGATACCTATAACTACGACGAACAATAATATACATTTAAAATACATACAGTTAGTACACTTCGTCTATCATTTCAAATTGGTCCTTTGGAATTGCAGCCTTCACTTACCCTGTAAAAAAAATATTTTATTGATTTATCATTTAAGTTTTAATGTAATTTGAAAGAATGTTATTAATTACACCAATTAGAATACGGTAACAAAATTATAAAACACAAAAGTTAGATACGCTTGGTATTGTTCTCACAATAATTAACAGGATATAATTATTGTCAATCGTAGACAAAGCTGCAAACTGTGATTTTGTTCTATCAATTCAATAACACAACAGGCGTATATTATCTCCCTTCATGTCAATATTTACATACAGTGTGACGTGTGAGTGTAACACCCTTATAGCTTTTTATTTTCTTCCGATTCGAACCTTTATTACTCGATGAGATATTTTTTTACTTAGTCAATGCAAATAGCACTGACCATTTAAATTTAAACAAGAAAAAATACTGATCAATTCGCTCGTACATCATTGACTCCAAATAAAACAATATACTATTTTATATGGGCATTATGTCTTTTTCCCTGGAAAATAATATTCAACTACTCGTGTATTTTTTTTACTGATCAATTAGTATTATTTACATAATAAAATACACCGATTGAAGCTATCTTTTAATTATCGTTTAAATAGTTATGCCTTTTCTGTACTTAATGTTTATTAAAAGTAAAAGTATATTATACTAAGAGTTGGTCGGAGTGTATTAGTCATCCATGCTTCCAATTTTAATTGTAAATGACTTCACATCAATAAAATGACGCAGCTGAATGTACGGTGTGCTTGGATGGGGAGAGATAGAGATGTAATAGAATATGGCATTGGACAAATTTATTATACCTAATCTTTAAATTTCTCTGTGCATTTGAAGACATTAGGGCTAATTTTACTTTAGTTCTACAAAAGGGAAAATGTTTATTTTAATGATACCTATGCGGGACGATAATAGAAAAAAAAATTATTTTTTTATATATACTTTTTTTCTCTCATCGTCCCACACTGTAACATGTTTTTAATGTCTTTTAGTGAAAGCCGTTTTTTAAAATAATGATTTTTATGAGAGTAATTTGCACCGTCTTTCCGGCTTATATCCGGAGCGCTCTTAAATAGGTAGTCTATATTATATATTATTGTGGCATCGTTAACTGCACATTTTTTCAAATTTTAAGGAACTATTATTATCTAAACAATATGATGTTATTGGTGTTCAGGAAAACACGATTGTCTGAGGGAATTGATAGTAAAAGTGTTTATATAAATGGTTACCATTTTATAAGAAATGGTAGGTGGAGTTGGTATATATTTAAGGGCAAATTTGAGGTATGACGTTATAGAACAAAACTCTCACGAGGCACTGGAGCAGCTTTGGGTAAGACTGAATTTATCTAAAAATATCTGTCATTGCTACTCCATAAAATAAAAATGTTCTAGATTTTTTAAACTTCCTTGAGGAGTCCGTGTCCAGATTAATGACAATTAGTGGAAACATTGTGTGCGGTGGGGAAAGAAACATAGATTTGTTTGACTCTGAAAATCGCAAGACCTTGTTGTCTAATGAATATATTGATTCTCTTGATTTAAAACAAATAACTAATTTACCCACTCGTGTTCCAAAGCACATCTCAACGTTAATAGATATTCTGTTTTCAAATGACATGAGCCTAGTACTTCCGGTGTTATAGATGTACCAGAAGAACAATCGGACCATTCTTTAATTTTCTGTTCCATAAAAAAGAAATACATGAATCAGGACACCTATTATTTAAAGTCTCGAAACCTTAAACGCATTGATCAGAAAATGCTAGGGGAATTGTTAATACTTACTCCTTTTGAGCTTATATATTATATAGATGATATTAATGAAAAAGCATCTTATTTTAACAAATTATTTATTTAACACAGTATTTGACACAGTTACTCCTACTATAAGTATAGAAACAACAAAAAGAAACCCACCTTGCCTTACAAAAAATAATATAAAATTAATGATTGCATGACGCGATAAAGCCAAAGGAAAATTTAATGAATCAAAACATAGAATTTAGAAGACATTTTAGAAATTTCCATTATTATAAAAATCTTAGGAATCAGACTAATATAACAGTACGCAATGAAAAAAAGATATTTAGAAAATTGTGCAATTAATAATTCCGGTAAAGATTTATGGAAAAAATTAAATCAATTAAATGTCTACAATAAGCCTAAAAATAACGATTTACCTGATGGTTTAAATAAACCAAATGAAATAAATAATCACTTTTTGCAACATTCAATAGCTAATCTGAGTCCTAATAATGATGTGTTAGAATTTTATACAATAATTTAAAATTCCTTTACTATATACATACTTCGATATGCGATGTAAAGCAACGTTAGGCACGGTTAGTACTTGGATGGGCGACCGTTTCAAAGAAGACCGTGTCCTCGCCTCACATATCTTCTAGCGGCTTGTATATAAGTGAATGCACGGAAGCTATGCAACCTTAGGCGAGGGTTGTGTAAGTGATATACCATTTTTCGGAGGGGATGTAAAGCCGTCGGACCCTTGTCTAGTAAACGTTAGGCAAGTAAAAGATCCCTGCTCTTGTAAAGGGAAGAGATTCGGTAAAATTCCTGGTTGTGGGTAGCTCGTCTACAGGCGTCGGTGATAGGCCTCAGTAGCGGAAATAGACCGACGTTAAATAAATGTAAAAAAAATAATTTGAAATTCAATTTTATTTCATTATTTAAATTGGCAACTGTTTCTGAAATAATAGTTTTCAAGTATTTATTAGAAATCAAAACTCAGGCTACAGGCTCAGATCCAATAAATATTGATATGCTCTTGCTGTGCTGTCCATCCATTCTACCTTCCTTAGTGAACTTGGTTAACTCTTGTTTAGTAAATAACAGTTTTTCAGATTTGTGGAAAATTTCACGCGTGATGGAATTACTTAAGAAATTGGGTTCTAATAATTATAACGAATTACGCCCAACAAGTGTGCCGTCGAAAGTTTTGGAAAAAATTATGAATTTGCAGATACGTACTCATTTAAAACAAACATAACATTTTACTAATTCACCAATGAGGATTTCGTAGTGGCTATAGCTGTACAACAGTGTTGATAAATATACATTTTAGACGACATTTTAAGAAAAAATGACCAAAGAATATGAACTGTTCTTATATTACCTATTAGATTACTCCAAAGTCTTCGACACCATCAATCATCAGTTGTTATTAGCGCAGTATTACATTTTATTGGGTTTTCAGAAAGTTAATAAAAAATTACTTAACAAATAGGTTGCAGTTTGTAAAAATCTCAAATGGAGTTTCAGATTTATGTAATTTAACATATGGGATTCCTCAGGGATCTATATTGGGACCACTGTCATTTAGTATTTACATTTGTCATATAGCAGCTAATTTATATCATGTAAGCATTCACTACTATGCAGATGATACACAAATTTATTTTTCCTTTGTGTATTCCAATTTAAATAATGTCATCAATATAATAAACAATAAACTTAAAAAAACTGGTAGAGGAATCTTAAAAATATAATGTAAAAATAAACCCGAATAATTCAACAATATTAGTATTTGGAAAAATTGTTTATTAGCGGAACAAAATATTAACATTATAATAAATAATACAAACTTACCATGTATAAATGCTTCAAGAAATTTTGGCGTGCATTTAGATACAGATTTACGTTTTAAAAGGCATATTTTGAAATGTCTTCAAAAAGCTTACGTGAATCTAAAGTTATTATATCCACATCCAACCTAGAACCCCTTGAATACTTCACTTAAAATTAAACTAACGGACGTTCTCGTCTTTTTTTTTAACATTTATTTAACGTCGGTCTATTTCCGCTATTGAGGCCTATCACCGACGCCTGCAGACGAGCTACCCCCAACCAGGAATTTTGCCGAATCTCTTCCCTTTAGAAGAGTAGGGATCTTTTACTTGCCTAACATTTAATAGACAATGGACCAACGGCTTTACATCCCCTCCGAAGGATGGCAAGAATTCAAGCGATGCACGTCACGAGTGATCTCATTAAAGAAATTTTAATACTAACATAATTTTTAATCATTAATTACGTTAAAAAGTGTAATTCTTGACACCCGGTTATTAAGCTTTTTTCAGAAATAGGTACAGTTTAATGGGGCTTCATGATTCTTAGCAGTATTGACTTATTTATAGAATCGATCTGTGACGTGCATCGCTTGAATTCTTGCCTCGACTATACACAACCCTCGCCTAAGGTTGCATAGCTTCCGCGCATACGCCGATATACAAGCCGCTGAAAGATATGTGAGGCGAGGACACGGTCTTCTTTGAAACGGTCGCCCATCCAAGTACTAACCGCGCCTAACGTTGCCTTACATCGCATATCGAAGTATGTACATAGTAAAGACGCATCTACGCTCGCCCCCTATTCTCGTCTTAAATCATCTTAATTATTGTGATGTTCTGTATGATCCTTGCATAGACAGTATTGATAAAAATCACATAGAAAAAGTCCAAAAGGCATGTCTACGATTCATTTACGGCATAAGAAAATATGACCACGTGTCACACAATTTAAAAGATGCAAAGTGGCTCAATATGGCAACTAGACGAAAACATCATTCAGTAATGTTGTTCCACCGTATTAGGGTAAAAAATTCCGTACTGAGGTTCATACCTTGAATTTGAGGTTTAGAGGCCGAATATCTCCACCTCCATATAAAGCTGCTATATTTGGTAGATCTTTTACGTATAATATTTTACCAATTATATAATAAATTAGAAAATACTTTTAAAACAGAGTAGAGCATATAAATAAATGCTATAAATATTTTACCCGCCTTCCAGATCACTTGAATGGCCCTCTTATAAGCCAAGATTTGTGTGAGTTAAGGATACGGGGCCCTACAGTTTATAGTGGGATCCGAACCACTTCTAGGGGTAATTCACGATTGAAAATGTTGCAGTAAGTATTAGTATTTGCAGTAGGTATTAGTATTTTCATTGTTATTATTGTTAAATAAATACATTATTATTAAAGATCCTACTTCTAATCTACTTCTGTAGGTCAAAACTGCCTTTGGACACGTCCAACAAAATCTGTAACGGAGTGGCGGTTTGTTAAGTACAATAAAAACAAACAAGAAACTCGCATTATGTCACTGAAAGTGGAAATCAATTCACACGTGCACATTACTGCATATAACATCTGAACTAAAAGTAGATATGCTGGAACCGAGGAGATTAGGTACAGGCAATATTACATTACAAGGTTTCGCATCACAATACATTTCCTTTTAAACTTACTAGTGGATGTATGGAGTCAGGTAGTGCATCCTCCAGATCTTGCCTAACTTGTTAATGGGAAAGCACAACAAAACAACGCATAACATCGATAAACCGTAAAGGGGTCCAGCATTCACCGACCGGAGTAAAAAACGAATGACCGTTCCGCCAAACAAGAACACAGTTACATAAAGCCAATTTCACATTGAATATAACCACACAAATATTTCAACGTGCACAGAACTTTAAAAAAATCTTAATTGCGGCTTGAAGAGAAATCCGTAATTACTGACAATAGATCGACGAATTAGCAGCGGCAGCCGAAAGTCGAGTGAACCTGTTTTGTTCATCTTCCGACTTCGGAGGTATGGAACTATTTACAAGGAGTCTGTGACGTGCCTGCATGGGTATTATTACCACGTGGACGGAATTAAAACAAGGACCACATCACGGAATATAGAAATATCTAGGGCTGGCTAGGACATTTAACATATATTTACATATGGTTACATTTCGCCTAACAGGTTCGGACCGAGTCCCTCGATCTGATAAAATATCTTTCCATTCGCGGCCGTAAATAATTTAGAGGGTCAACAAAACAAATTTAAAACAAGTGATGTTTCCAATCAAGCAGTTGCCCTCATTAATGTTGAGTAAATAAATTAAATAATAAGCTTATCTTATTTTTCGAGGTCCGAGGTATCATTTGCCCAAAAAAGAATAGATACAATTTTTGTTACAAGATTACTAAGTATCATAATTAACCATAATTACTTGGTTGTTATTTCATTTTCAAACAAATATTCCGAACTGTATTGTCAATCACAAGTCTAATGCCTGCGCGTGGATTAACAATAAGTTACAGGGTAAACAAATATTATGATTAGGTCTATTCAGCAAAAATTGTTCAAAAGCTATTGCCTGCGCGTGGAAAGAAAAGAACTATCTATTATTCGTCGAATTAAATTCCCTATTAATTAAATTACGAGTGGGTTCGATTCCCGCAAGGCGAAACAATTTTTCATTAAAAAAATTGCCCCAAGAGTGGTTCGGAGTCCACATTAAACTGTAGGGCCTCGTCTCTCTTTGCCTAGCACAAGATCCTTGAGATCTTCCAGGGGGTTACTTCGGTAACTTGAGAGGCGGTTAAGAAAACATTTGAAAATAAAACATACATCGACAATTTGCCGTAGCAGTTTAGTCGGTATACAAAAATCACGCAAAAAATATTCAATGCTGTCGCGTCCATCCGCTACTCAGTTAGAGATAGAAAAGAAGTGACATGGCTGGCTTTAATTTTTTACCAACCTTCTTAATGTTTCCTGGCTAACAATAATCATATTTTTTCTCCGCAAACGAAGCAACGGAGCGGATTCTGTACTCCAATAGCACGTGCGGTATTTTAATAGTCATAAAACAGTCGTAAAGCTAGCGCCAAAGAAGACCGAGCTCACGTGGCATGTCATTAAAACCGATAGGCGGCGGAAATGCACCTATTAGGCGACGACCGTTGCGATTGGTGATAATTTGCGTGATTTTTTTATACCGACTAAACTGCCGTGACAAACTGTACTTTCTTTCATTATCTTTGGGGGCATAAAACGATTGTTTTGAGACCATAAAAGACTTCTGTGTAAACGTCTTACACATCAATGAGACTCGAAATTGTTTGAAACTACAAACGCACAAACTGTTAGAAAAGTTTTTAGGTCGATATCGATTTTAAATTTATATATCTGCAGGCAGCTTTATACAGTGTGATCCATTTGTTTCGGAGCCACTTTGTAAAATCTTTATTTAGTGTGCCGATTTTCACCGATTTTTTTTAACTGTAGAGCTTGTTGAACTGCATTTTTGGAGCAAAAAGCGCCGGATCCCTACAAAATCCAAGGCCTACTGTGTTAGTTTTTAGGAGTAAATTTTAATCAGCAATTTTTTAGAAAAAATCTATGCACGTCACTGGATGCACCGCCCCTCAAAACGGGCCTGTACTAAATTTTGTCGAATTTAAATAATAACGTTTTTGCAGACGTTATTAAAAATGTAAATTGTATACGAACTTAATTGAAACCGTATAAAAACTAAAAGTCGGCAAAAGCAGTCGGCATCTCTTTCTTGTACATGGGCGGAGGTAAATAGAAATGCTCGTCATAAGAAAATGATAAGATTTTCGGGCGTTATTATATTATCCTCTGTTTCAAATGGTCTCCAGAAAGCCATGGTAAATTAGTAAATAATTAAAATATTTCACCTTTTATATAGTAGTAAATATTTATAAATATGAACAATAACTAACTAAACTCCTACGCTTGAGATTATAATAGGTATTTATGCACTGCACTGGCACATTGACAGCACACCTCATCGACTTCTGAGAAACGATTTACGAGTTTTTTATGCTAGTAGGTCTGTCCGTTTTATTATCTTTAAACCAGTGCAGTCGTAGATGGTTCATTCAGGCTGATTACATTACCAGTCTCGGACTCGCTTGCACAGTTTCAACTATAGTCGAGACAAGAATTCAAGCGATGCACGTCACAGATCGATTCTATAAATAAGACATTACTGCTAAGAATCATGAAGCCCCATTAAACTGTACCTATTTCTGAAAAAAGCTCAATAACTGGGTGCCAAGAATTACTAATTAATGATTAAAAATTATGTTAGTATTAAAATTTCTTTAATGAGATCACTCGTGACGTGCATCGCTTGAATTCTTGCCTCGACTTTACCGTTCGAATCTCGATACCATTGCTAAATATATAGGACCAAATATCAAGTTCAGTGCGCACGGGCCTGTGCTTTAACACTGACCAGTTTCAATTTTGCCCGTATCATTTTCATAAATCTATTCTAAAAGTTAAGTTAACCATGAGAAAATAGTCTTGTTGACGATAATGTGCGTACTACAAGAGAAGCTGCGATTAAACTCAATAATAGATACCCAAATAGACGAATAAGGCGAAGTAATGTACAACGCCTTAAAAAAGTTTTCAATGAGACAAGTTGTGATTAAAAACATTTGTTTAGAACTAGGCATAATGGACTTCGTGACATTTTCACAAATAACGACCAAACTTTAGAGAATAATTTTTAACAACAACCCCCGGATTAGTATCAGAAGGACAAAATAAAGGCTTACATGCCAAACATTTTGCATACATTGGAAGTTGGAGATGAGGAAAGACGATTGGAGTTTTGCTATTGGCTACAGGGGAATATCTAAATAGTCCAAATTTTTGAAATGACATTTTATTTAGCGATGAAGCCACATTTACCACAAATGGGGTGGTTTCAAGTCAAAATTGACTGGTCAGCTGAGAATCCGAAATTCGTCATAAATGCAAAGAGACAGTGTTCGGAAAAAAAAAAAAAAAAAAAAAAAAAAAAAAAAAAAAAAAAAAAAATAACGTTTGGTGCGGAATACTAAATAATAATACCAAAATAATTGGTCCTTTCTTCTATAAAGGTAATGTGAATGCGAAAGTGTTTTTAAATTTTCTTGGGAACGAGTTTTCGTACGCATCAGATGATTTATCACTACAGAATCTCTTTAATTTAAAGTTTCAGTTAGATGGAAGTTTTTTTCATAACGCTGTTTTGGTAAGAAGATAGCTAAATGAACATTTTGTTGGATAAGGCTAAACTGTCCTTTGATTGAGTGGTCGCCGAGATTCCCAGACTTGACGCCACCCGATTTTTTCCTTTGGGGTTTAATGAAACAGAAAGTTTACAAATCAAGGCCACAAACTGTACAAGAACTACGGGCTAGGATAATATTCCAAATAATTAATCTGTATTATTTGCAAAGCAATAAATTTAAAATTACGTAGCAGTATATTACATAACAAGCAGGTATAGTGGAACTTAACACATGAGTAGAAATGTTGGTGCATGTGGAAATCTCGAAAATGCGTAAGACACTTTCTAGAGAGTTGTGTGCAACATTTTTGCTACGATCAAAAAAATAAAATCACTTCTCATTTGATTACAAATATAATTTACAAAGTCCTCCGTGTCTTTGTTGCGAGTAACAGGTTTAACGCAGTGTTTTTGCTGCTTCGACGCTACTCATTGGGGTACATTCCATAAAATCACTACTTAAGTCAGGATTCATATTTTAATATTGAAATTATTCAGATTATAATTAAGTGTAGTTTTAATAGGACGTTGTCAATAAAATATGACATTAAATTCATCATGACAGATGCCTCTAGCAGGGCCTACTTACACCAACAACTTGCCAGATGCCTCTAAAGAACTCTTCCTTTTGCAGTTTAACATTGTCTACTATTGATATTTTACTAACACACATAAAAATAACGCAAATGCATGATATTTTTTAACCCGTAGCATATTAAGCGAATATGAACACTTTCTTGAGAAACCGTGGGAAAATATTTTTGCAAATTGTTTCGAACATAACCCATGTACACACGGTCTGCTTATTTGAGCCAACAGCGTAGAGTGTAATTATATATGCTTTCTGATGCACAAATGTAATTTCACAAGCTGTTGATCTAAAAAGTCCCTACGTACTCAACAGATGTGCATATAGAAATATAAAGTAAATGAAAACTACAGATAAAAAAAAATATATTTTTTTAGAAAGTCAAGTTGCTCTCAAATCTCTCATCTCATCTGAAATCATTCCTAGGCTAGTGATTGAATATATCAATACACTAAAAAAAAAAAAATCAGGTGTCTAGTCTGCTTTTGGATAACTAAAAATTCTGGATTGTAAAGAAATGAAACAGCTGACAAACTATCAACAATTGGAGTTGAAAATCACTAAATAGATCTAGAACCATTATGTGCTGATCGTCTTGCAATCCATGGTGGGACTACGTTTTTCGGACCTGAGCTATATTGAGACTTACTCAAAGAACACAGGAACAATTCTGAAAATGAGCAAAGGAACAAAAGAAGTCCTACTGGAGGAATATTCCAGGTCAAAGACAAGCAAAATTTCACAACTTATTCGATAAAATGTTACAAGGTAATGATTGTTTTTAAACGCAATTTACAGATGTTTTGTTCCTTATGTGGGAATCTAAGATTTTATCGCATAAAGTTGAAGAATATTGAAATATTATTTTCTTTTCCTGTCGATTTTTTCGAAGTTAGGCTTGAATGACAATATATATTGGAATAACTTGTCAGACAAATATCAATATTTTTCTACTCGCTTCCTGCACTATCCTCAATAGAACAACGCTCGTAGCAGCCCAAAAAGAAGAAAAAAAATAGTCCATGCCTGGCGAGGGGGCCCTCATAGGCGTTAACCGAGCACAGTTAATGCTAATGCGGCCTTACATCGGTGCTTTCATCGTGACGGGTAAAAGGACGACTTGGCCGCAGCCATGGGGTAACTGAACTTGCCTATCTTACGCTCTCCACCTCGGAGATGTGTTTTTGGAGACGGTCCAGTAGTATAATCCATGACGAGACGTTTATTAGAATGGTAATTACTTCATTTCGGAATGTTTCTAATTCGTGTGATACATAATGTAAATATAACCGTAAGACTCGTTAAGCTTTTACTTTGTACTTCGCGTTAAATGATACTTTAAGTAATTTGAGACATGGCGCGTTAATGGATTTCTTTATAACTCAAATTTCACCTTTTTAACGCTGTATATTTCAATTCGCTGCAGTACGTTTATGGATAAGTAATGAACAATTAGAGAAAAACTTTGACGGAGCTTTGAGGTCTGGAAACGCTTTGGTCAACTGAGTAATAATGTACGGATGAACTTTAAGACCCCACTTGCAGAAATCGTAACAAACTAGTTTTCCGAAGTATAGGTATAGAATACAGGTTAAATACGAATATAGAAACAAAGAAACAAAAATACATACAGGGTGGCTGCGGATGTTACCTATACAACAAATGGACCTAAATTTTATACACGCTCTGTCAAAAAAGTACTATTTATTTTTTTAAATTCTTATTAAAATAATACGATTTATGCGAGAATTTTTTTTATTACACACGGCGTTCAAAAATTTCAAAAATATAAATTTTAGTAGTAATGTGCCGGGCGTCAGGGAGTTCAGGATCCGTAAATACTGTTTTAAGAGTGCGTTACCAAGGTCAAATAGTGCGTAAAATATCCAAACGACCAAACGAGCCAACAGAATTCAGAATTGATTTCATTATGTAAACTAGCAAGACAAGGACCTATTATATTTTATATTGTAATCCAAGGTAAAACTAAGTTTCCAAAATTTTCTCTTCTTTGATTATTCAACGCGAATGTTGTAATTCCTCCCAAATTGCCATAAATTATTTTATATTCTACAAAGGGACTTAAATATTCAAATAAAATATAATACGACGATTTATGTGAACTTAGCCAGAACAACTTTGCAGAATTAAAAAAAACTATAGGCCTATTATTTACCGCTGCTAATTAATCGTGAAACTAACAATTTTACCGTTGTTAATTTTGAAAACATTTTCGGGTGTTCTGCTAACTTCACATGGAAATTAGCTGAACATCTACCAAAAATTTATTTCCATTAATAATAATAATAATAATAATTCTTTATTAGTCCAAGAGATCATACAAAATGATATGGGACAAGTCAAAAACAAGAGAAAAATGAAAAAAAGAGGAGAATTTATGACAATACAAATTCCCTCACAGAATAGTAAGCTTCTTTAAGTAACATATTTTTAATAGTAGATATAAATTTTTTCACACTAAGTATATTTTTAGTAACGTTATCTAATTTATTGTACAGTATGGCACCAATATAATAGGGATTTGCTGTGTACAGTTCCAGCCGGTGTATATTATACTGCAAATCAAAACCGTGACGTGTAGAATATTCATGAGAAACGTTTTGGAAGGTAAAGTCGGAAAGATTTTTTTTGACAAATGTTAGTATCTCTAAGATGTACAAAGATGGCAGAGTTAAGATTTTGTGCTTAATAAATGAAGGTTTGCACGATTCTCGATATCCAAGTCCAAACATAGCGCGTATGGCCCTTTTTTGCAGTATAAAAACACGATCAGACATTGTGGAATTTCCCCAAAAAATAACACCGTATCTTAAACGTGACTCAAAATTAGAATAATAGAAGTTTTTTACAACATAAGTACTGGATATTTGACACAACCTTTTCAACGCAAAACAGTTACTAGCACATTTACTACAAAGTGAATTGACGTGGAATTTCCAATCAAGGGAAAGATCAATATATATTCCTAATAATTTAAATTGCTGTACTTGATGTATACTTTTACCATTTAGTTTTAATAAAACGCTAGACAAATAGTTCGATGCGATGGGGTGAAATTGCAATGAGAATGTTTTATCTTGATTAAGAACAAGTTTATTTTTCCGAAAATAATTTGCAGCAGCAGATAGATTTTCATTTAGTTTGTTAATGGCTTCGTGCTCATTTCTGGCACTAACAATAATAGAAATGTCATCTGCAAATGCACTATAAAATGTGGAGAATATACTTTCTATATCATTTATATACAGCAAAAATAATAATGGCCCTAATACACTCCCTTGAGGGACTCCTATATCAACCGAAAGCTCATTTGATTTAACATTGCAAAAATCAACAAATTGCTTTCTACTATTCAGATAGGATTTGAGAATTTTTTGGCATTGACCATGTAAACCATAGCGCTCTATTTTTTTTAATAAAATGTCATGGTCCACACAGTCAAAAGCCTTCGATAAATCCACAAATACTGCCATCACTTTGTTTCCTTGATCCAAATTTTTATAAATGTAATTTAAAATACTCGCAAGAGCGGATAAAGTAGAACGATTTCTATGAAAACCGTGTTGATTTTTAGATAAGATATTATAACTTTCAAGGAAATGAACTATTCTATTTGCTAACAATTTTTCGAAAATTTTTGAAAAAATGGACAACAATGAAATAGGTCTATAGTTACAAAGCTGCATAACGTCACCTTTTTTAAAAAGTGGAATAACCTTAGAGAGTTTAAGTATATCAGGAAAACATTCTTGTAAAAAACATTCATTTATTAAGTGGCATAATGGTGCAGCTAATAGGTGAGCAAATTTTTTTATAATTTTTGTTGAAAATAAATCAGGACCAACCGAGTTCGAGTTTTTTAAACTGTTTATAACATCAACTATTTCAGATTCTGTTACAGGATTAAAAATAAATTTAAAATTTGGATCATTTGTAGGGTTCAAGTATGGCAGAGGGTAAGTATTTGTACTATTGACACTGGTAATATTATGATTCTGTAATAATGATCTAGGAAGGTTAACGAAATATGAGTTGAATGCATTTGCAATTTCTATTTTGTCTGACGAGATTTTATCATTAATTAACATACAATCTTGATTAAAATGGTCTGTTCTTGTTGTTACTGTATTATTTATAATTTTCCAAACAGTACTGGATTTATTCGCGGAGTTTAAAATGATATTGTCGAAATACATTTTCTTGGCATGTTTCAATACTTTATTATAAATAGATTTATATTTTTTATAATATTCTTTAGAAATTATCCCGACTTGCTCTAAATTGTATAGCTCTTTTAAACGTATGCTAGATTTTTTTATACCTAAAGTTATCCATCCCTTGTTGGAATTTGAATTTCGTATATCTTTAGTCACTATTTTGAAGCTTATTTCATAATAATATTGCAAAATGTTTATAAACGTCTGAAATTTTTCATCAACTGAATTGGCGTTGAAAACATCTTGCCAATTTTCAGCCCTCAAAAAATTTTCGCACACACTAGTATTTTTCTTAGAGAAAGATCTAAAAGTATACATATTATTTTCTATAATAGTTCCAGAAAAAACTATTTGTTGGCCAAAGTGGTCCGATAGTCCATTCCTAAGCATTGTTTTTACTTTTATATGACTATCAAAATTTGTAAGAATATAGTCAATAGCGGTTTCAGTTTTATTATAGTGAATTCTTGTTGTTTCCTCGAATGCAGTAGTTAAACAATATGACTTTACAAGATCTAATAATTCTGTGGTGTCTTTTGATTTATCAAATAAATCTATATTAAGGTCGCCGCATATAATTACATTGCAACATTTGTTCTTATTAAAAATTAAATTAAGACATTCTTCAAATTTTGACAGAAAAATATGCACATCTGAATCTGGTGATCTATACAAACATAAAATATAAAATTGCTTACTATTTACTGAAAATTGTATAGCAGAGCACTCAATTAAATCAATTCTCAACTCAAATTAAAAGTAGGTAGCTCAGAATTTGCCGTTTTTTAACCGTAAACGAATGGTGAAAATGAAATTTAAAAAAAATAAAAATTAAGGCGGAAAAACAAAAAAATCATTTATTAGAATCAGAAAAAACTTAGCTAAATTAAAAACCCATAGACCTATTATTTGCCGTTAACTAGTCGCTAATTAATCGTGAAAGCAACAATTTTACCGTTGTTAATTTTTTTTAAATTTTCAAGTGTTCTGGTAACTTCACACATGGAAGTTAGCAGAACATCTACCAAAAACTTTTTTTAATTTAAAGCAGGCGGATCAGAATTTGGCGTTTTTTAACCGTAAACGAATGATGAAAATGAAATTTAAAAAAAATAAAAATTAAGGCGGTAAAACCAAAAAAATCATTTTTTAAAATCAGCAAAAACTTTCAGAATGAAAAACCGATAGGCCTATTATTTGCATCTACCAATTTTTTTTTTTTAAATTAAAAGTAAGTAGCTCGGAATTTGCCGTTTTTTAACCGTAAACCAATGGTGCAAATGAAATTTAAAAAAAAATAAAAAATTAAGGGGACAAAACCAAAAAATAATTTTTTGGAATCAGCAAACTAATTCATAATTGAAAGTTACGAGAGAAAACACATAAACACGAGAGAAAAATGACAATTAAAGTCTTCGCAACAGACTCGAGGGTTAAATAAAAGATTTTTAAAGGAAGAACATTAATGAGACAGGCGAAACATCGTAAAATCAAAAACAAATGATTGAATGAGACAAAACTGAATAACATGCAGAGCAAAGAAATTTTTGAAGCGATACTTGAAAAACAAGAAATAGTCTTTAAAATGTTTAGTAAATACTTAGGAAAAAAAATTAACTGCTTAATTAATAAAAAATTGGTAGATCATCTCGGCAAATTTTAAAACGTCAATTATAACTAGGGTGAAGGAAAACTGACTCCCAAAAGCCATTTTCAAACGAGCTTAATGGCCCTTCTATTGAATTTCGGGGAAAGAAAAATCAATTAATGTCCAAAAAAATTGCAAAATTATCACGGCACGATTAATTAAAGAACGGGATCGGTAAATTTCTGAAGGAATACTGAGCGCCCAAAACCATTATCAAACGAGCTTAATGGCTGTTCTGCTGAGTTCCAGAGAAAACAAATAAAAAAAATGTCAAAAGAAATTGTAAAGACATCACGGCAAATTCGAGAACGACACGATTAATTATAGAAAGGGGAACGGTAAATTCTTGAACGAAAACTGAGTTAAAAAAGCCATTTTCAAACGAGCTTAATGGCTGTTCTGCTGAGTTTCGGGGAAAAAATTAAAAATTCTTAATAAAAAATTGCAAAATTCGCAAGACAAATTCGAAAATTAAACATAATATTTTTAGTCGCAAACTCCTCTATAAATCCTTATTTTACTATAAGGAACCTAACCAGACTGCAACCAACAGCTACTCTCCGGGCTATGTGCCCCGCCGAGCGCTGAATTACAAGTTACAAGTCTGGCGCGTTAAGTGTAATAATTGCATATTACCATCAAAACGCTAATGCTTCGATTGCAACAAACACCAGCCGAAAGACTGATCCTACTTAAAGGAGCTCCCTTGCCAGTCGTCACACACCACTTGCAGACTGCAGTTTCGAGCTGTTGGCTCTCGTCAGTGCAAGGTAGGTATGCGACGACCGACATGAGAATCCTTTGACTATAGTACATCCCGGTATTTTTACAATAGCGACATGTAAAACAGTCAGCAGGCGCCATCCAGCGGTCCAGTGTCTGTTGCAATCGAAAAAAAAAAATAGCCTGACTTGGCTTAGCATAGTTCAAATGTGCTTTTAGAGGGCGGAATATTAAACATAATATTTTTAGTCGCAAACTCCTCTATAAATCCTTATTTTACTATAAGGAACCTAACCAGACTGCAACCAACAGCTACTCTCCGGGCTATGTGCCCCGCCGAGCGCTGAATTACAAGTTACAAGTCTGGCGCGTTAAGTGTAATAATTGCATATTACCATCAAATCGAAGCATTAGCGTTTTGATGGTAATATGCAATTATTACACTTAACGCGCCAGACTTGTAACTTGTAATTCAGCGCTCGGCGGGGCACATAGCCCGGAGAGTAGCTGTTGGTTGCAGTCTGGTTAGGTTCCTTATAGTAAAATAAGGATTTATAGAGGAGTTTGCGACTAAAAATATTATGTTTAATATTCCGCCCTCTAAAAGCACATTTGAACTATAAATTCGAAAATGTTATGTTAATTTTCATTTTATTAAAATTTCATTTTCACCATTCGTTTACGGTTAAAAAACGGAAAATTCTGAACTATCTACTTTTGGTAGATGTTCTGATAACTTCCATGTGAAGTTAGCAGAACACTTGAAAAATTTTAAAAAATTAAGAACGGTAAAATTGTTACTTTTACGATTAATTAGCGGCAAATAATAGGCCTCTAGTTTTTTTAATTCTGCAAGGTTTTTACTGATTCTAAAAAATGATTTTTTGGTTTTACCGCCTTAATTTTTATTTTCTTAAAATTTCATTTGCACCAATTGTTTACGGTTAAAAAACGGCAAATTCTGAGCTACCTAATTTTAATTTAAAAAATTTTTTGGTAGATGTTCTGCTAACTTCCATGTGAAGTGTAATCAAAAGAACTCAGGACTAACAAAAAGTAGAAAATTCAAAACTGCAATAAAATTTGGAAAATTATGATTTTCAAACTGTACTGAAAGTATTGAAAAGTGGTTGGTAACTATATTAAAAATATGATTTATCAAATAGTTGTAAAATTTGAAAGTAATGAAAAACTCATTAATTATTTATTAATAACTCTGTAAGTTCTTGATTGATTATAAAAAATGATTGGTTTGATTTTGAATTAAAAGAACTGGTTATTTATTATTTATAAAGGCTTTTGGGGTTAAAAATAAAATATATATTGACTTTTTTACTATGTTCTGAGTGGGATACCTAGCAATTTTCAATCAAATTAGCTGAGTACAGCACTTCGAAGTATGTAAGTATCCTACATCTATAAAGTTACACGTTTATTCAATAACTTTTATTCGAGATCTACCACAAATAAAAATTAGCTAAGATGTGGTCAAAAGTTTAAGTAAATTTAATGTAACTCATTTTCAATGCCTCAAAGAAATTAAAGGGACCATTTTTATTGCCCTTTTGATAGAGAATTTAGTATGGTATGTGTAGTTTTTGAAACGATAGAAAAGCAATTGTTTTATGCAAAACATGTGCCGTCTTCCATAAAAAAGACTAACTGCATTTGGTAATATTTTTTCCAAACATTTTTCGGTCATGCGGCTGCTTTGGCCCCATCGGAACGTATATTAAAATTATCTGATCTTGAACGCATAATTTTATTTTGACCTTCTAAAGCTGTATTTTGGTGGGAACATTTAATGAGAAAAAGCTATAAAAACTTTTTTGTAATAATTTCTTTCAGTTTTAAGATGGTACAGCAAATTTTCATCACATCCATTGTTCAAAAAAATCAAAATTCTAGAAAGTAAAAATCGACTTATTTAAAGAGATGAAAAAAGGTCATAAATTCAACATCTTGGTCAATATTTACGGAACATAAACGACAAATTGCAAATGAACGGAAATTTCATGAAGTTTAAAAAAGATTTCTTGATATTATTTAGCTAAAACGCTTATTTTTCGAAATTTTTGTGAAAAAGTCCCACTTCCTGCCCCTCTAAGGTAGACTCGTTGGTACCTAAAGGAGTGAAATAAAAATGAAACATTTCATAGATCTCTTAATTGTTTTCCTATATATTCCTTATTATCGAATAATTCAATTTAAAAAAATATGTTTATGACATTTATTTTTCAGAAATTTAATAAAAATTCCCTGACAATTATTGATTTTTTATGATTTCCCTGGCTATTCCCTGACCATTTGTAATTCCCTGACTTTTCTAGGTTGCTGAGCACCCTGGAATTACTTAGTGACTTTTGGCGCCATTTTTTTTAAATTAATTTTGAGTGAAAGGAAAGACTCGTTAACATAAGAAAATTTCTCGTCTTTAAGGCATTTTTGTCCAGTGGAATAAAATCACACAACATGCGGACTCTTGAGGTAATACAGTGGAAACGCTAATGCATGTAGTGCACACTATTTTACTTATTCGTGATGTCATTGAACGTCCACGTTTGTTGAGGCGTCTTCGCGCGCACTTTTTTCATTTTAATATAACTACCTATTAAAAAAATGGTTTGACGTATCGTCAACGGATGACTTTCCCATAATACGAATTGTTTGCCTCAAAAATCTAGTATTATTGTCGTTTAGCGACTGCCCAGTTCTTTGGATCCTTTTGTTTTATTTAAACGCATTTTGAGTTATTTGTGGGCCACTCTTCATCTAAACCCACTAGTCTAGCGTTAGCCTACACGTGGCAATCAATTTCAAATGTATTTAGCTCCTGTTCGTAAAAATTATGATTATAACTAGTTGTTTTTGAAATCATTCCAGTTTGCTAAATTGTTAAATAATTTATTTTAAGTTGCATGTTATGCAGTTTAACTAAATATTTACTTTACCGCAAATGATAGGTCAATATAGGAGCTACAGATACGGTTTCAGTAAAGAAAAAAAATTAATCTTAAATACACACATCGAAACGACCTTGAGGATAAATTAGGAAATTGCACAAAGTTGTAAAATAAAATATTGCTAGGTATATTTGATAGGACGGTTATCTTCTTCAATTAGACGATTTTTTGTATTCATCTTTGCACCGCTGCAACTCGTCACCTATCAGACTTATGAAAGAAAGTTTATACAAAAAATTTAGGGAGTTCTATCTTCTTTAAGTTTGTTAAAATATATTTTTGTCAATGAATCAATCGTTGGAGAGTTATTTTGAAAAAAAAACCAATGTGTTACACTTTTAATTTAAAATAAGCTCGAGCGGAACCACCTCAAGGTCGAAAAGTTGAATATTTCATTAGGGTGTAGACCTATACAACATATAAGTAAGTAAATAAATATAAAAAACTAAGCATCCTGATGATCATAATAATTATAAGCAATTAAGAAACTTTGTCCTTTGGTCTATTCGAAGAGAAAAGAAAGCGTATATTAACCTTTTAACAAATAATGGCAATAACATGAATTCCAAAAAGGTTTGGAGAACTCTTAGAGATAGTAATGTGTCCCCTAATAAAGGTACTGAAATTCCCGCTCACTTAGCCGACGCAGATTCTATTAACGATTATTTTCTGACCGCTGCAGGAAATTTAGATGAGGACTGCTCCCAACCGACACAGCATTATTGTACTCAAACTTATAACAATTCTCTGAGTTTTGAGTTTCATCTTACTAACCCACAGAAAGTATTGGAAATAATTTCATCGATTAATTAATGCCTCTGGAAATGACGGCATATCATTAAGCATGCTTAAGTTGTGTCTACCAACGCTCACTTTACCAATAACACATATAATTAATGCCTGTTTTGAGAGGGGTATTTCTCTACTTCATGGAGGGAGGCAGTAGTGCGCCCTATTCCTAAAAATTTTAATCCCAAAGGCTACTCGAAGTTGAGATCCAAAAGTATACTCCCTTTACTCTCAAAAGTTTTGGAAATAATTGTTTATGAGCAAATATATGCATATGTTAATAGTAATTCAATTTTACCACGCTATCAATCAGGTTTTAGAACAGTACGGCCACTACCCTTCTGGAGGTTGGGGATGAAATTTTTAGATTTAAGTGTATCTTTTTTCATACATTTTTTAATATGTCGTAAACAAGGAGTAGTTAGTAGTTGATAACATCTTCTCGCAGTCTCATCTTCTAAAAGGGTGACCCCCAAGGATCAATATTGGGACCATTCTCATATCACCAACAGTCTTCAAAAGGCCTTACTCTCTGAAGATTCTATATAGTAATAAATCTATTTTGAGTAGTTATATGAGACAGTGTCTTTATTTTGAGCAGTTATATGAGACAGTGTCTTTGTGAACATCTGGTACTTTCACATTTTAATTACTGCGACGTTATGTACGGACCTTGTATTGATTCTTTCGATTCCCTTAGGATACAGAAGATGCAAAATAATTGTGTTCCTTTTATTTTCAGTTTGAGAAAATTTGATCGCGTATCATCTAAATTAACGGCAGTTAAGTGGTTAAATATGACAACTAGACGTCTACTTCATCTCTCAACACTTATTTTCAAAATTGTTAAATTTATGTCTCCCCCATATTTATCTGATAAATTAATGTATCGTGGCATTTTACACAATGTTAATATCCGCCAAAAATTTATATAATAGCATATATTAGAAGTAATTTAAATCTAGGAAGTCTAATATCTAATAACTCAAATACCATCCTTTTTATAGACCACTTTGATCATCGCTCTGATATGACGATGTTGCTTGCCTAACTGATGCATCGTTTGTATAATCCAATCTCTACTTAACATATTATCTGAATTGCTTGCAATTTAATTTGTAATTCTCTATACGTAAGAATTAATTCAACAATTACGAAACTGAACACGCAAAAATAGTGATATTTACAAAGAAATATTGTGTCTGCTATTTGTTATAATGGAATATCACAACGTAATTGATTTTTTAAAAAACATTAGTTTGATTTATTTTAGGACATGTCGAAATAATAATTTTTGGAAACTAACAGATTAGAAGCCCTTAGATGCAGAAATGACACCCAAAATACCAACTTGAACGCCAATTATTGGGTTATTTCCAGCAAGAAACAGCATATTTGCAAATTTTCAGTTTTACACGTTTTTTCATGCTATCATCTAATTGTATGAGTTATTATTAAAATACCTGAGGAATGTCCTTACAACATTTCTGATTTTACATGCTTAATAATATTAATTAAAACAGTGGCAAACCATTAATTGTACTGATTCATTTCTAACACGAAAAGTTTCATTATGCAAATGAGAGATATCATTTTTATGAAAATCCATTCTTATGCAAATTACATAAAGAATATTATCAACACGTATGTTAATTTTTATTACATAATAATTTGATATTTTTGATAAGATATTTTTCACAAGCGATAACACAACATAAATATATAAAGCTCAAATGATAACTTATCATAAGTTGTTTGTTCGTAACACATTTATGTAATTAATCTAGATGATACTGATGATTGAGATTATTTATTTTGAGCATTTTCATACTGCTGGGAAAAGCTTTCCTAATGTAAGAGTATTTTCATTTCCTTAATAAATAAATTAACACTTTGTTCTTGACATTGTCTAAATAATCTAGGCGTTTTAGACTTTTGCTGTCAAATTCGTGGTCTACGAATTTTTTTTTTTTTTTATTTCGTTTATTTGGACGTCCTTAATAACACTTGGTAGTTACGCCACGATACACTTGGAGGAATTCGTGAAAATCGCTTCGGAAGGTCGCGGAAATCGCGGATTCGCGATTGACTCAGTTTTTATGGCCCAAAGCGGGAACAACACCTATTATAAAAAATGTACATCTGTAAATTCTCTACCTTAACGGTCCTATACATTTTTTTCGTACGCCTAAACGTTTTGGAGATATGACGCGAAATAAGTGAAAAATGCAATTAGTTCCTTTTTTATATATTTTTTAAATATTTTTGTTATATTCGACAGCACAGAATTGTTGAGATGTTCAAACACGGTTGGGAAAAGACACTGATCCTGAGCAGTGGGGCTGGATGAGGAAGAATGATATTTTGCAGTCAGTAACAACGCAGTTACCACCAGGACCAGACATGTTGTTAAATTAATTTTTTTGCAACTGTACGAAGGGTTGTGCAGGAAAATGAAGCCGTAGAAAAGTAGGACTGAATTGTTCAACAGCTTGTGGACATTTTCACAGTCACTTCTGCTTGAATACCGCACCTATAATTACTATGAATGAGCAAATGGACGACGTAGAATCTTATCAGAATGAAAGTAATGACAACGATTTGTCATTGGTTTCAGATACCGAAGAAGTCGCAAATATTGACTAATTTAAGATCCGGCATGGATTAGGGCTCTTGGGGAAACCATGTAAAAAAAGCGTGCCGAACGTTCTACCTCTAGGGTGGTGCGGAAATGAATGCATTTTTTGCCTTATTCACTGGAAATAAATGTAAATAAAATGTATAAAATATTCTAGTGGAGAATAAAGATCACCGAGCTCTATAACAGCAATATTCAATATTCATTCTGAGACATAGAAAGCAAGATAATTGCGCAATATGTGGTGCAAAAGAGGTTTGGCGGAACTAAATGCATTTTTCACTTACTCCGCGTCGTATCTCCAAAACGTTTAGGTGTACGAAAAAAATGTATAGAACCTTTAAGGTAGAGAATTTACAGATGTACAACTTTTATAATCCCGTTTGGGCCATAAAAACTGAGTTAATCGCGAATTCGCGATTTCCGCGACCTTCCGAAGCGATTTTCACGAATTCCTCCAGGTGTATCGTGGCGTAACTACCAAGTGTTATTCAGGACGTCCAAATAAACATACACAAAAAATTTTTCGTAGAGCACGAACTTATCACAGATCAATTTTACAGCTAATACGCCTGGAGTAAAAATGAAGATGCTTAAGCAAAACATTATCCGAAATTCAATGCGTAACAAATATGATGATGATACCCTACTACAAAAATATGTTACGAATTTTAACTTCTCACTAGGAGTAGTAATCTTGAGATAGCAAAATACCGGGACCTCGGTAAAAACCGATTTTCCGAAATTGAAATTATTAGAGAGGGAACCATTAGAACTAAAACTGTAGTAAGCTTCAAAAAATGCCCAGAACCATTGCTGATGCAAATCAAACGAAAACATTATGCAAGAAATTGATTTGCAAATGATAGTAGTGGTTACCGCAGATATAATCTTCAATGCGCATACAAGTATTTGATAATAACTACTATAACAATAGAATCCAAAAGATGTTCCTCCCCGGTATAATTTTACGTAGAGTTGGTAAAATTCCGGTTAAAGATTTTAATATTAAACGATTGAGGAATTTCACAATGAAAACTGTAATTTTATCACAGACATGTAATATCTGCGTAAAGTTACTTATTTGTTTTATTTACATGTTATCCCTTGTAAAATTAAAATAAAGTTTATGCATTTTTACAAGTCAGGGAACAAAATTTGTCAAAGTCTGAGAAATGAAATACTAAACGCAGGCATATTTAACTCATATTCTGAGCTCTGAGAGTAGGTGCATATCGCTAAAATCCCAAGTTTGCCCCATAATATAGACAACTAGATTCATTTGTGTCCAAGTGAATGGGCAGAACCTGAAAATAAAAAAATGTGGGGAGTTAACCCTTAAAAACAGATAAAAAAACGTAAAATAATTGTTTTCTCAAAAACGGCTCTAACGACTGATCACTTGTCTTAGCACTAATTATAATAGACCGTGATACCACTGCAAGAATGTTTCTCACTAGCTTTTTTGCTGGTTATTTGCCAATAGATATCCTGAAAATTGGAACAATACACTTGACACAATTTTAGTGGTTATATCTGGCTCCCAGGTGCCAACTTCCAGAAATTCCGAAAAAACGGGTCCCAGTGCCATGATGGTACGAGAAGCTGTTTTGTTAACAATCGAGATATTGCTTAAACGTGGCTTTTATGGAGTTAAGATGCTATTGATAGCAATTTTTTGTGTCGCCGAAAGGGTTATTTTGGAGTTATTAAATTTTGAAAATATATGCACAACTGTGGTGTTAAAAGGACTTTGTTTCATCAAGGATGGTTAGTGGCTTATCGGATAGAGCATTTGACGTCATCAAAAGAATTTTGGGGTTCAAATCCTACCAGGTTCCTATTTTTTGTAAAATTTGTCATTGCCAATTAGTTTTTTAAAATAATTAATTATTTTTTTTTTAAATAATCAAGTATTCGTGCTAATGAATAAATACCACAGAAATTAGACAACCTCCAATTCCAGAAGCCAGGGGCTTGTGCAGAAGGGGGTTACACATTGAAAAAACGCAGACGTACAACCATTTCGTCTGACAGTGCCAGTGCCGGAGCCGGGATTCGAAAACGGTGGCGCGATACCAATTCAATTCAAGTCAAAAGAGCTTTATTAATGTTTAACGAGGTATAAAAGTTGCCTCCCCGGAGTCTGAACCGGGGCCGATCGTGCAACCGCCGTTTTGACGCGGTGGCGGATTGCATGGTCGGGCGGAACAGGTCCGGTTCAGCGAAAACGAGAATTAAAATAATATAATAAAAAACCTAGACTACTTTTTGAAATTTAAAAATAAAATAGGTAATAAGATTTAACATGCAAAAAATAAGCTTAACACAACTGAACGATGAACACAATGTTTAGAATAATTAGCGCACTTCACTTTTTATAAGATTAGAGACAGGCATAGTTGATGAAACTTGGCTATAGTGGCTGCCGGAAAATTGGTAACATCTGGTACGGTAGGAGGTGTTTGATCCGAAATGGGGCATTATGTTGTCTAATTTGCGTTATGTGTCTTGTTAGCGGACTATCGCCCAGTTTGAACGAGTAGAAGTTCTGAGAGATGTGTTGGACGTAGTCCGCTATCGGGGTTATGTCGTTACAGAGTTTGTAGAAGTCTCTGAGGGAGGTGTACCTTCCTGAATTTGAGATGAGGCACATAAATTTGTGTTCTAGGACTTTCAGTTTTTTCATTGTCGTGGCCAGTACGTTGCACCACACCGGCGCCGCGTATGTGATGGACGGCCTGACCACCATCGTGGAAAACAATTTCTTTTTTTGTCTGTTAAGTCTGCTACTCTTGGCCATAAGCGGATACAGACTCTTGGATAGCGAGTAGACCGTCCGTATCGTCTCATTGATGTGTGTGTTGAACGCCAGTCGCTGGTCTAGTCTGACCCCCAAGTACTTCACGCAACTTTTTGTTGGAATTTTGTTACCCCTGATCGAAATAAAAGTGATCTTGGTCTCCGTGAAGCGACGTGTGAAGACTATCGCCTCGGACTTCTCAAGCATTTACCCGAATCTTCCACTAGTCGTAATAAGCCGTGGCACGAGCCATGTGCGCCTTCAGCGGCATGTTCGCCGCTTGCGCATTGTGCGAATGCGCGTACATGGCTGTGTCATCGGCGTACTTGGCCAGTTTAGTATTCGGGAACTCTGGGAAGTCGGAGACGTACAAGTTGTACAACTTCGGTGACAGGCACGATCCATGCGGAACGCCCGCGCGAATGTGCCGCCGAGTTGAAAGTTTTTTATTCACTCGAACCTGCAGGGATCTGCCCGTCAGGAACGAGTGAATGAGTTTCGTGATGTGCGTCGGAAAGTTATAGTTATGAAGTTTGTAGAGTAATCTCGGTGTCGAAGGCCTTCTCAATATCGAGGAGAACATGGCGGTGCTCTTCCCGAGGTTGTATTGCACCTTGACGTCGTTAACTATCCTAACGACGTGTTGCACCGTGCTCCTGCCCTTCCTGAAGACGAATTGGGACTCATCGTCGATGTGAAGCTCCTCCTGAACAGTGTTCAGTCTGATCAGGAGGATGTTCTCCACCAACTTGGAGATCGCCGACAGTAACGAGATGCCGGCGAACTTCGCGTTCTTGTTCGGCTTCAAGATGGGGATGACCACGGCGCCTTTCCACTGGCTGGGCTAGTGCTGTAGCCGCAGGATCGCATTAACGATGTACGTCAATTGCACAATACCTTTCCTCGGGAGATATTTGAGCAGCCTGTATTCAACGCAGTCTTTGCGCGGGGCTTTATTGTCTGGTAGGTCCTTGACAATTTGTGCTATTTCCGAGGGCTTGGTCATAACCTTCAGAAATTCCCGTCTAGTCAATTGTATGTCATGACCAACTAGTTCTCGTACGTCGTTTTCGATGCGGTCTTGTTCCGGGAAATTCTGTATATTTGTGTTATGTATTGTCTGGAATTGTCAGCTAGGTAGTTCGCATTCTGCGCGTCTGTCAAGGGCGTCTGTTCGTTCGCGTTTGTCAGGAGGTCATACTCCCGCTTATTTTTTAAGGTACTCGTCAGCTTCCACAGCGAGTTGTCTTGATGATTCAGCGCTGCCAGCTTGTCCCCTCATTTCTGGTTCTTTGTAGTATTGATGGAGGATCTGATATGCCTTTGCAGTCTGATCATCTCGACCTTAGCGTTGACATCGCGATTTCGCTATCAAAGCCATTTCAGTCTGTTCTTTTCTCTTATGTTTCGTATGACCGCCTCGTCGAGTTGGTCTCTGTTTTGGTTGATGGTCACAGTGGTGACAACAGTCTGCTTAACATCCTGCAGCAACCGTGTAAACTCCTGCACCACATTTTCCAGGACTGTGGGTGTGGCGATCGTGTTGTTAAGTATTAAGTTGGTATTTATGTGTGTCTTATAGAGACACCAGTCGGCACCCCTATAAGACGTGATCGTTCGTGTTGTGTCTTCCCTTGACATACCGTTCAACTCGACCACAATGAGACTGTGGTCGGACGTGAGTTTTGAAATAATTAAAAATATTAACGCAACTACTTGATTATGCAAATAAATAGATTAATAATTATAAGTAATGAAAAGAGAAAGATAAAAAAAAAGAAAGTCACGTGGCATTCAAACCCCCAAATCTCTGGGCGAGAGGCGGATGCTGCATACCCCGAGTCACTAATCTTCTTTATTGTCATAACAGCCTTATTGGTACTTAATAACGGTTGTACTTATATTTCCAAAATATAATAACTCAAAACAAAGGTCCATTCTAACCGAGGTAAGAGTATTTATGCTGTAGTTTCACCGAAAAAAAAAAAAAAAATGCGGGAACAGGGCATTTTTAACAAAAAGTTTCTCCGAGTTGTCACGGACCGATTGCTACAAGTACCTTAAGATCCGACCTTATTTACATCATAAATACTGTTAAAGAACACGGTAAAACCCTCGGTATACTTTTCGACGTTGTAACAAAATCCGACTCAGGAAATATTTCGTATGAAAAGCGTACTTCACGTAAAAATATCGTGGAAGAGGTTTTTAATATTTGTAATCATATTTTCGCTCAACGGAGCGATTTTTATGCAAAATTTTCATAACTCCTCAAGGAGCGTCATTTTAGAAGGTGTAGTAAATGTCGCTGCACAGGGACGTAATGTCGCCCCGACACCAAAATTTTATAAACTATAACAAAATTTGAGTTTAACTTCGGAATTTTCAAAATTAAAAACCCTTTTACGAATCCACGTTGTCAAGCACTGCAACTCATACGAGGTCTTGAATATGAGGACAAGTTAATTCAGCGACTATTCAAAGTATATCGTGAGTTTTAGCGAAAATAGCCCTTAGCGACATGGGACCCCCATAGTTTCCTAGCAGTCGATTTTGACGGGGAAATGATGAGTTTTAACGGGGTTTGCCCTAAACCGGTTCCTCAGTGATTCGGTGTCAGAAAAGTATCTTTACCATGTACTCATATGTGCATGGGAACCGCCTTGCCTGAACGTAAAATTGTAATTGCAGAATACAATTAGAAGTAGTAGCGCTTCAAGCATTTTTAAGCTCTGAGGAGCGACCAAAATTGGTATTGAAATACAAATACGTGAATAAGACAGGCAAGTAAAAGCCCACCAAATTTCAGAAACATTGAACTTTTCTTGAATCTTTTTTGTGTAATCGTTAGCTCACAAAACTGCATTTTGGATGGTAGTTGGTACATTATGAATCGTTCCGTTCCTCACCATGTGTTGCACATGGGCCAGACTAGTGTTTGTTAAACATATTTCTTAAAAGTTGTTGTAAAACCATAAATTTTTGAAGAATCAATATATATTTTTGAACTTTATATTGCCTTTTAATTGTGTTTTCACAAAATTCCCTTTCAGGTATAATTTTAAGAAAGTGTGGTACATCCAGTGTTAGGTTTATAGTGTTGCTACGTCCAATAGATACCATTAGAGCAGCAGTTAAGCATAAACGAACAGTAAGTATAAATTTTCATATTATTCTCCGTTTGAAACAGTCATCTTGAACCCTAAATTTTGTGAACGTTAACATTCACTTTTGAAATAAATTAAAAGTCCATCAGACTCCAAAAGATGAATCGTTCACAATACCAACGTTCCAACTATTTAAATATAAATTTTAATATTCTGAAAAATTCGTAAATGCCAGTTACGCCTATATGTGAGAAAAGGGACGATATGTACGTAAACAATTATGAATCGCTTGGGATGCAGAGATGTTATGCATCCTTGACAATTTTTCATAAATACTAATTTGCAGGTGTACCATACCTATAATTATTTAAATTCAATAACATCTACCCGCTGTTAAATGACCATGTTAAAGCTAAATGCGTTATTAAAATCGCGGATTATAAAGTGATTTGCTGTAACGCATAATTTAATCTGTAATTTCTGTGTCGCCACACGTATTTTTAATCCTAGTAAATTACTTCAATGTTACAAAACTTGAAATTACTTCTTTGCGAGGTTACCGGCTTAATACATTTACATACGACTTTTGCTTATTTTCGGTCTAGTCAGAGTCCGTTGGAGACCAATGGGTGAAGAAGACAAAAAAATGGCCACCTTTAAGCACATATTTGTTGAAGAAATTGCCATCTTATATCGGGATTTTTAAAATGTACCTGTACAAATAATTTAGATAAGAAACTCCACCACTGCCCACTTACCAAAAAGTTAATGTCATCATAATGTGCCCTCAAGTATTTGCAGTCTAAACCATTTGATTCCCTAACTAGGGCCAAGAAATTGATATCAAATATATATTTTTACGGCTCATATTCCAACCAAAGAACAATATTAAATATTACTACGACAAAAAAAAAATCTGAGGAGAAATTTTGCAGAAAATATCATAGGCCTAATAGGCCAGTTCGACGTTCGCGCCAATATCCATTGGCTTGATGACGGTCTCGATAACTAGGGCCGAGTAGGACTACTACTCTTTGCTCCTAGATTATCTCTGTAGACCTGGACCGGCCTTCGTGATAGGTGGGCCCGCTTACTTCTACCAGACCCAGCCCGCAAATGCGAGATGTGTCGTGGTATTTTCTGCGGACCTCCCCTGGTCCTGGCTCTTCAACCTCGCTGGCAGAGGTCTCTTCTGGCGCTCTTCTTGTCTTGATATTTTCTTTCTTCGCCAGCTTGTCACCCCCGTGGGTAGTCATCGGTCTAGTTGGGTTTTAGGAAGTTTTGGCTGGGATTGACTGCCGGTACGTAGGACACAGTAAAGGTGTGTCCTACCCCGGATCATCGGAAAGGTAAGGATATGAGCTGTGTAGCTCGGGAGTGTGGAGACCCTAAGTGCTTTTTTAGCACTTTCGGACTCCACGGAGCAGGTAGGACAACGGGCGTTGGACGGTATGTTGTCCGACGTCCGCAAGGAGGTTGGGTTTGGGTAGAAAAACGTCATGTCTCTGGTAGTGGTGGTCCGTCCTGGGGTATCTGAAACAGATCGGTTAGCGGGAAATATAAGTTATACTCACCCGTTTTCCAGAAGCTGTACCCTCGGCCGTTTGTGCCTCGGGGCGTCGGCAGGGTCGTAATCAGTGGCCTGTCTGATTAGCGGGTTCCCGTGCTCCTCTGCTTGGGCGTACAGCTTCTTCGCTCGTTCCCGGATGACTTCAGTGACCGTGGTGTACTCCAGGTCTCTGACGATGTCTGCGTTTCTCACGTACCATGGTGCGTCGACCGCCGTCCTGAGGGCGATGTTTTCCACTGCCTGGATTTTCTTCATGTAGGACTTTGCCTGGTAACCCCACGCTACCGAGGCGTACGTCAGCTGCGGCCTGATGAGGGTTTTGATAAGCGTGAGCTTATTCCTCAGGTTGAGACGGCTACCGTTTCCCATCATCGGGTAGATGAGGGCTCTTGTGCGCCGCGCCTTGGCTGTAATAGCGTCCGTGTTCTGTCTCCACGTTAGGCTTTTGTCCATGACCACGCCAAGGTATTTGACGGTGTCGTGCCATTGGATGTCCTCGCCGTTCATGGAGACGTGTCCTGTGGGAATTTCTTTCCGCACTCGTCTGAAGAGTATGGCTTGGCTTTTGTCGGCGTTGACGGCGACTTTCCACTTCGTGCACCATTCTTCCAGGAGTGTGGCCATTTCCTGGAGTTTTCTGGTTGCGTTCCTGGCTTTCCAGGATCTGGCAATTATTGCTGTGTCGTCTGCATACAGGGCCAGGGCTGTGTGGTCGGTCCTGGGGAGGTCTGAGGTGTAGATAGCGAACAGGTGCGGTGACAGCACCGAACCTTGCGGGACTCCCGCCTCCACGGTCCTGTAAGTGGAGAGTTGGTCCGAGATTTTGACCCTTAGCTGTCTGCGGTGCAGGTAGGACCTCACTAGTTTGACGAGTTCGATGGGGTAACCCATACTCATCATTTTAGCTAGGAGGCCGTCGTGCCAAACCCTGTCAAACGCTTTGGCAACATCTAGGAACAGCGCCGCGGTGACTTGCCGCTGGTTGAACCCCTTAGTAATCTCCTCGGTGAGGCGAAGTACTTGGAGTTCGGTGGAATGTCCTGTTCGGTACGCGAACTGTTTATCCGGGATGATATTCAGCTCTTCTGTCTTTTCTGTGAGCCTCTTCAAGATGACCCGTTCTGCAACCTTGCTCATGGCTGGGAGGAGGCTGATGGGCCTGTAAGAAGACGGGAAAATTAGTTCTTTCCCTGGTTTAGGGATCATAATGACGTCGGCCTTTTTCCACCTGGCTGGAAAATGCCGTAACCTTAACATCGCGTTTACGATGTTGACTAGCGCCGCTACTCCTTTCCTGGGTAGCTTTTTGAGAGCGATGTTTCCTATCTTGTCACATCCCGGAGCCTTTCTCGGCTTTAGGCTCCTAAGGATTTCCTTGACTTCCTCGGGGGTAGTCGGGCGGATGTGGTCGTCATCAGGCAGGCGGTGGATCCTACGTACTCTGCGCTCGACATCGTCCACCCAGTCCTCGTCCTCGTCATCGAGCTCGTTCTCTCTACACTGCAGTTCTAAGCTGTCGGCAAACGCCTCGGCTTTTTCCTGGTTAGTGTAGTGTCCCTCGCTCTCCGTGAATCGGGGGTATAGGTTTCCTCCGGTTTCGCAGGGCACGTTGGGTATTCCACATACTTCTGTCCTGTGGATCGAGTGACTCAAGGTGGCGTTGCCACCCCTCCTGACGGTGTTCTTGGAGGGCGGCTTTCACTCTTCGGCTGAGGACGTTATACTCCCTTCTGTCGGCGGGGAGCCTCGTCCTCTGAGCCCGTCTCTTGGCGCTTCTTCTATCCCTTATCAGCTGCCTGGTGACCTCTTGTAGGTTCGCCATCGGTGCTGGGTGTCTTCTTACTTCTGTTTCTGTCGTGCTGGCCCTTATTGCTCCCAGGATCTGCTCCTCTAGGGTAATGACGGCCCTCTCAACGTCCCTCACGGTATCTAGCCTGGGAATTTGTGCAATGTACTGCTGCAGGTGCAGCCGGTACGATTCCCAGTCCGTTCGTCGCTTCGTGAAGGTAGCGTTGTCGTCACCCGCCTGTCCTCCTAGAGTTAGGAAGATCGGGTTGTGCTCGGTAGATCCCTCCGTTCTGGTGGAGATCTCCGCTTCGAGGGTCATCTCCTTTAGGATGGCTATGTCCAGTACGTCTGGCCTGTTTCTACCGTTGTCAAAGGTGGGCTGGACTGGTCCTACCACTAGCAGTTCGCCGGCGTGCTGTCCCAGGAACCGCAGCAGTTCTCGTCCTCGAGTGTTGGTTACGCCGCTGTTCCATTGCTGGGATTTGGCGTTAAAATCGCCAATTGCGACGACCTGTGTCCTAGCGGGTAGAATTGCGTCCAGATCCCCCTCGGTTAGCGTGCTGTGGGGTGGCTGGTAACATGAAACCACTTGGACGTCGCCGTTTCGTGCTGTGGACACTACTACGGCGGTGGCATTCATATTTTCTAGCTCAGGTAGTACCGTCGGATGGTGGGCTATGGTCTTTTTAACGAGTAGAGCCACTCCTCTTGCGGGTCGCCGAGGTATGTTCACCCAGCCCATCCTGTACGTGTGGTATCCTGGGAAGTTGATCTCCTTGGCCGGGGTCATCTTGGTTTCCTGCAGTGCCATGACGTCTATATCGTACCTGGTCAGGAGCTCTTCGACTTCAAGTCTCCTTTGTTGCAGGCCGTTTACATTCCAGGCCGCCATCTGCAGGAATTCCGGTTTAATCTGTAAAGACATTACAGATTAGTAAAGTTTGGCATTTGAGCAAAAAATGCACTCATCGCTGAGCACATTTGTTGCATCTGTGCTAGCACCGCTGTGAGGTTTTTGGCCTCTGGCGATGCTTGTTGTTTTGAGGCAGCGACGGTGTTCTGTCCTGCCTTGCTCTGGGCTACTTTTGCGTAGCTAGTGCCTGGCGCTACGCCGCCCTTCTTTGTTGAGGTCGTCGTCGGCCTCTGTACCGGCCTTTGAGTGGCGCTGGCTGATTGCTTGGGGTATTTTGGACACCCCTTGTAGCTGGCCGGGTGGGCCCCTTGGCAGTTCGCACACTTGGCCGGTTCGTCTGCCTTCTTCTTGCAGTCAGTCGTCCGGTGTGCCTCGCCGCACTTCACGCATTTCGGCTGCGCGGTACACCTGGATTGTCCGTGGCCGAAACGCTGGCAGCGGTGGCATTGGGATGCCGCTACCTTGGCTCTCTGTCTCTCTGTCCTTACGACTAGAGAGCAGCACCTCGTGACTTGGAGTATCTTGTCCTGGTCCTGTGGGACTAGGACAAGTACGAGTGGCACCTCCTGTTTCGTCCGTCTGGACGTCATCCGTTGCACTGCGGTAGGTGCGAAACCTTGGTCTTGGAGGTCTTCTGCCACCTCTGTACAAGTAACGCCGCTCGGGATCCCCCTGATGACTACACGTAGCAGCCGTTCCTCTGGCAGGGTGTACGTGTGGTACTCCCTTTTCTCGTTTGCGAACATCCTAGTCATCTTGCGATAATCTTTGGATGTCGCGGGCTCGATGGAGATTCCCTCCGCGGTAACTTTAGCCTTGCTAAAGTTAATGCCGGTTTCGGTTAGACGACGGCTCACCGTTGTCCATGTCTCCTTGTTTCTCAGCACTACCGGCGGTATGCGCTGGCTTCTTGTTTTTGTTTGAGGGGCCTCAGTCTCCTCTGTCCTGGCGTTTTGTCTGGGGACATTAGCCTCCTGCTGGGGAGCTCTAGATCCCGATCTGCTTCGTCTGGATGGCTCTGGGGGGCACTTGAGGGGCTCTTCAGCCACCTTCTTTGCAGTTCGACGTTGTAGTAGTAGAAAGAAAGTACATAACGCCGTCATGTAATATCTAGGTAAAGGATCTGTTATTTGTATAATTGAAGTCGATATTAACATTAATATTCCATACTTTATATCTGTTCATATATTTCAAATATTTACAAGGCAATAATTTCAGGATATCTGGCAAAATTGCATTTCGTACACCACATTCTTTTCGCATTCTTTCATCGAACGTTCTTTCCACGGAGGCCAAATAATGAACGAACCAAATATTTTACTTTGCAACATTATCCAATATTTGGCTGAAAATATTGATCAGCAGAAGCAAATTGATGTAATATATACCGGTATGATAAAAGCATTCAACAAACTAGATCATCAGTTATTATGTAGAAAATTAGAGCCATGAGGTTTTACCGAAAATTTTGTTGATTATTTGAGATTATGCGAATGTAAACAATTACTGCACCAGAACTTACTATAGCCCCAGTGGCCTACCCCAAGGCAGCAACCTGGGCCCACTACTGTTTTTACTATTCGTAAATGATGTAATATTTGTTAAGTCGAATATCCTTATGTAAGTAGGTGATATAAAGCTTTTTATGCAAATTAATGATACATGTGATTATCTGAAAATACAAACTGATATTAACATGCTTTGCTCTTGGTCATTGGTCAATGCTTTGCAACTTAACATAGACAAATGCTGTGTAATGTATTTTTCTTGTAAACAAAATAATGTTACGTTTGATTAGGTAATGACAGAAACATCAATGACTAGAAATAATATAGTTAATGATTTGGGCGTCAAATTTGATAGTCGGTTAACATTTTCACAGCATATCGAGGATATGTGGTAAAAGCGCTCAGCGTACACTTGGATTTTTCTTCTCTTGAACCTGTTAAAAAGTTATTTGAATGTTTTGTTCATAGTATAATCTAGAAAATTGTTCAATAATATGGTCTCCTTTATATTTTAAGTATTCTTATAAGATCGAAAAAGTTCAAAGACGTTACTTAATGTCTTCACTTTCGAATATAAGGGAGTGCATACGTTTGGTGATGTAACTAGTTTGTATATTGATTATAATATTGAAACGTTAGAATGTAGGAGAATTATTGCACCAGTTACCTACCTATATAAACTATTAAATAATTTGGTAAACGATATTGCATTTCTTGGGAAAATACCATTTAGAGTGCCGTCAGTTACCAGGCAAAATATGCTATTTCTTTGTTGAAATACCTAAAACAAATTGCTTTATATCGTATGTGTAGCTTATATAACAATTATTGTTTCTACATTCACCCTGGAACATGGAACATTATATTTGATGATGTCTACCGATTGCGATGGCAAGATGGTGTGAAGGTCATCGGTTATGGACGATCTGGCCATAACAGTGACTGGAAGGTGGACAGTCCGCATAATGGAGGCGATCAATGAGGTCATCACAAAGGTCGAGAGATGGCTAGCAAGGATGCAGCTCGAGTTAGCTGCTGAAAAAACGGAGCTCCTAGTTATTACCAGGAAGAGAAACCTACCACCCATGAAAGTTAGGGTGGGACGAGTGGAGATACACCCAGGTGACCATCTGAAGTATTAACTTTGGCGTTCACGCCACAAACACGACCGAAAAAGCAGGAAAGGCAGCCACAGCCATCGCAAGACTTATGGCCAACACTCACGGACCGAGAGCTAGCAAGAGGAGAATGATGTGCAGCGTCGTGCACTCTACCCTCTTGTATGCGGCTCCAGTCTGGCAAAGCTTGATGAAAGTGGACAGGACGAGGGGCAGGATGACCAGAATCCAGCGTTGTGCTGCGATGAGAATGTGCAGCGTATATAGAACTATCTCGTACGCGGCGGTGTTGTTGGTGGCGGGGATTCCCCCTTTGGATTTGATGGCCAAAGAGCGGCTGGAAGTCTATGAGGGAGTTGCGAAGGCAGAAGCAGGCTGTTTGAAAGGTGGCAGAGGCGACGGGAGGTCGCACAGAAGGGAAGGTGGACCAAACGCCTTATCACAAATGATGTAAGAACGTTGATGGAACAGAGGCATGGGGAAGTGGGGTATTATGTTACCCAAGCCCTGAGTGGGCATGGGTGTTTAATGGAATATCTAAATGATATCGGTAAGATTGATAGCCGAGAGTGTATATATTGTGGGAAGGCCGACAACACGGAACACACCGTGTTCGTATGCAACAGGTGGAGGGAAGAGAGGCGACACGGTGGGGCATCGTTACTGTCACCAGACGACATGGTAGAGAGAATGCTGGAGTCAGAGGAGAACTGGAGAAAGGCGGAGGAGGCGATAACTCGCATTATCAAAAAGAAGGAGGGGATGAAAGAGAGATGGGACTGACCCCATGAAGGTTTTGATAAAAACGAACTCAAATGACCAGCTGGTTTGAAGATAAGCGAAAGCAGTTCCAAACTAGTCGGAAACACTAAAGAGGGGGAGGGGTTTTAGCCGGTTGAAGTCCGACACTACCTGTAGCACTAGACAATAAGCTCAGGTGCTCATGATGAGTTTCCCCTTAAAAAAAAAAGCTGTCATCTTTATTACTCTCATTCAGTAATAATTGAATAAATTCATTTGACGGACTAACATGTAAATTCAGTTATTTAATTAATGTCAGTTGATCAGGGCTGAAACTTAGATCAATATTTATTGTCTTTCAGTCCTTTTTGTAGCACATAAGCTAAGTTAAAATGTTTCTTTTTCTATTCGAAAATAATTATATATTATGAAGTCAATATTTATGTTAATCCGAGCAGTATTTACATCACTTGTATTAAACGTGGGCGATAACTGAGTGTCATCAGCAAAAGACAATATATTGATAAAGTTTAGTGCTTATATACAACTTCAGTATAAATTAACAATAACACTGGTCCAATAACTGAACCCTAGGGCACACCAGGTAATATAGGTCTAATGTGAGAGAGAATTCAATGTAACTAGTTTGAGTTTACTCAGATAAGACCTGAAAGTAGTTCTCCTGCTGTTATTGGTAGTAAATTAATTTAGCAGCTAGTAATGCGTAATCCAAAGTGTGCAATGATTTACCTTTGTCCGGAGAGGTGATGATATTATCGGATGTATTAGACAGGAGACTTGTGCTAAATCCTTTTGTAAAGCAGATTGTAAATGAGATAAGATGTTATTTTTTGTGACATAATCATAAACTTGATTTGAACAATTTAAAAAAAATATATTGATAACGTTGCGATCATGATGATTTAATAAGTAAAGGAGTTTCATCAGCATATATTCTAAAATTAGTATTTAATGATAGATAATATAATATTTTATCTATCGATCGTGTAAAAAGCAACAGTTTTTTACATCATTTCCACTGTAAGAAGTGGCCTTTTATAAGAAACTGTGCAAGAAAATTTTTTATTGCACGATTTCTAAAAAAATTATCACTAACACCAATCGTTGAATCGTTTTATACACCAACTCATATTGTTTTCGTGACTTTTCAGGTATTAAAGTTGACGTTGCTGCTTGTGTCATTTCCATAACATCTGGGGGAGTATTTTGAAACTCTTCTGCATTACTATTATCACAGTTAAACATTACTAACTTGATATTTTAATTCAAACATTCAAGAACAACAATGTCGACTTCAACTACGCCAGTTTATTTATAATATCGTTTCCTTAGTTACTATCATCACAGATTTTCAGTCACGACCATGAAGTAACATAATTAGAATGGAGACTTCATCTACAACTCAAATAATACTAACCGTCAAAGTGACATTCACAAAAAGTTGATACAGTTTTACAAATATTCATGAAAAATTGCCCATTTCTTACAATAATTGGAACGATCGAAGATAAAACGTTGTAAGGACACACTACTTGTAAAAAGCCTCTTTATTGCAAGAACGGTTAGATTTAAAAATACGAGTGAAGCCACAGTCACATGCAGTTATTTCCAGATAATAAATGGGGGGGGGGGGGCAGTACAGTGGTTAGTGCGTCTAGCTTTCATTTTGAACATATCTAGGAAGGCGGGTTCGAGCTCCACCTACTGCAAGTAATTTTCAATGATGAATTACACCCAAGTGGTTCGGATCCCACTATAAACTGTAGGGCCCCATCTTCTTTCTCACACAAGTCTAGGCTTAACAGGATCATTCAAGTGATCTGCAAGGTGGTTAAAACATTTATAACATTTACTTATTATTATTTATAACTCTGCATGTGACTTTTGCATCAAAGAAACCTATATAGGGTTTGGATGCTGTCCCGACCCCTGCTGTCGACCCATCTGAGAGGCCTAATAAGGCCACAATAAATTCGACATTACCCAGTTACAATTAATTGTATTCCCATAAAACGACTGCTTGAAGGTAATCGTTCACCTACCCTATCCCTTCTGTTTCAGCAATCGGTCTAATAAAATAATGCTGCATATGTTTTTCCAAATTTTTCAACGGTTCAGTGGCTTAAAGCTTATATGGTAGGCTTGCAACCAAAGAGTCCCGGGTTCGAATCCCAGGTAGGAATATTTAGTGACGTTTTTCATGTGTTGTCGAGTTGGTAGCAGTGGACTAGATGGGATTGGGTGAAAAGAAACACGGCTAGTCACTGTACTAATCCTAAGTTCGGGTCTCAGCTGCGGCAGATGGCAACGTCGTAGGTAATGGTCGTTGTATAATTGTCTATGCGTATGTGAGAAAAAATACAGCTCTGTAATTGGGAACATCGTTGCTGTAGTGGTGATTCAGTGAAAATAAGGTCTATAATGTAATACTTAATGCAATTAAAAAATACTAATTCATCGAGCTTTGATAATTTAAGTACAGAATTAATCAAACAAGGTGTACATTATATCATAACACCATTAACACTTACTTAATCGCTCTATATCAGAAGACATATTTTCACAAATTTTAAAGACAGCTAAAGTAACGCCCCTCTTTAAGTGATCGAGCCTTACTCGAGAATTATCGTCCAGTTTGCAATATAGCCAACTATATCTAAAATTTTAGAAAAAGTAATATTCAGTCAACATGTGTTTCGTAAAAGCAGATCTACTAAAACTGCAGTCTTAAATTTTGTACAATATTTATGAAAATTTAAACAACGGTAAAAAATGCATTGGCTTCTTTATGGACTTTAGCAAAGGTTTTGAGTTAAATAACTACAATTTATTTTTAGATAAACTATCTGCATATCGACTAAGGGGAAGAATTCATAATTGACTCAAATGCTATCTGTCTGATCGACACCAAGTTCAAGTAAATGGAATTAAATCTACTAGGCAAAATATATTATGTGGTGTTCCTCAAGGGTCAGTCTTGGGACTGTTGCTATTTTTACTTAATTTTAATTAAAAACAACTTGATTATGTTTGCGGATGATAATTCTTATTTATGTGGTTCAACCACTGACAGACGAAATAAATAACACTAAAACGGAGATATTCAAATTCACTTACTGGTTTAAGAATAATAAATTGGTTTTAAATATATTAAAGATTTTATTTATAAATTTTACACCAAGAATATCCCGAATTTTAGAAAGTAATTTATTAAAGATTGACAACAAGTTGACTCAACAAAATTGGTGTAAATTTAGATAATGCACTTAGCTGGGAACCACATGTTAATAATATAGAAAACAATTAACGTTAGTATACTATGCAATTTACAGGTTACATACGATTATATAATCAGTATAGAAACTGTATTATCATATAGCCCAATAAAATGGGAAAATTTAGATGAAATTATTCAGAGGGCTGAAATCTTGGGAACAGGCTTATTTTATGATACTTTTTAAAATATCAAAAGTCCCCACCCGTAGACACCGGCGGAGAGGAGGTGGGGAGAAAATAGTTACAAAAAATCGGTTTTTTGCAAAAAATTTGGACAGCATCAATTTTGCTATAAAATATGTACACATGAAAATTATAGGTAATAAAAATCTGTACAATTTCGTTTTTTCTTAACTTCATACGACCTATTGGAGGCGAGATAGATTTTCTGTAATTTTAACAGTTTTCTGACGCAACGGAAACGCGCGCGTTCTTCGCTAAAATCTCAAAAATGGTCATTCGGATCGCAAAATGTTTCAAATTAAAGTTGTAGAGAATTCGATTATGAACAATTTCCTTTTATTGATCATTTCCATTCGATCAATATTGACAGAGATATGAATTTTTAAACATCTTTATAGCGCGCTTTATTGAAACACTTGTTTCATGATAAAATCGATAAAAACTCGAAAACGATAGATCATATGCATATAGTGTATCTAATGAAAGTTAATCAAATTTTGAATATGCTGGTGTATGTACAAAATCATTTTGATAACGAGTGAATGGAGATAAAAGGGAAAAACATGAAAATTTGTCATTTTCAAGTGCATTTTTTGATTGGCTTTAGGCAATAATGATACTTTTTTAAAGTTTTTTGAAGATAATTAAATTATCTGTAAAATGAGCTCCAAATGACCTTCATACGATGAATGGTTCACGAGTTACAGCTGTTTAAAGCCATGAGCAAAAATTTCTTTTTTATCATAGATTAAGATTTTCCTGCAAGAACTGTGCATGACAACCGGTGGTCAATTCAATTCAACGTATCTCACACCATGTTACTCTATGATCTCTAGGACAATAAAGCTTATTATTATTATTATTATCACTAATGATGAGAGCAGAAGTAAGTCTTCCGCTCAGATAGAATGTCAGAGAAATGACAGTTTAAGTTAAGTTCACAAAACTTGTCATTAAAGTTATTTTTTTTTTTGACATTTGAAGAAAAATGTATATATTTTAATGGGATATGCGGTAAACGAAGTTGTTTTTGTTAAAATATATTTAATTTTGATGTTTGCCAAATTATACTTTTAGGTATTTTAATTTAAAAAATATGAAGCAATTAATTTAGGAGCGTCACAGACTACAGGGCCCATTCTCCTTTAACATAATATAGCCGTTATTACAATTACGCAATAATCTCCCGAAACACATCGAGGTTTCGAGATTGACTTTCTATATCAACATTTTAATTTTGATGATAAGCTTTCTTAGTTATATCAATTATTGTCAACAGTTGCTGGATTCCTTCTCGGGCCATATCAACAATACAGTAATAAATAACACTAGATTATCCTCTGCAAAAATATACAGATCTGGACCGTGGGATACTGATCAGCTCGAGTCACATTGATCGGGGGAGTGCCTGTGTCACGGCCCGATAGCGCCCGTGTACTATTTGTTACTTTTCTCAATTCAATGTTCTTAGTCCGATCAACATAGAAGAATTTACTTCCTTTCTCTTTATCATTTTTTAACCAGTTCCAAATACCTTGACATTTAGAGGGTCAGAACTGTGTCAACCTTGCAGCCGACTACAAGCCTAGAAAATTATTGATAATGATTTCAGATAGCTTGGAAACTCGTGTATTATATTCTCAAATACCTATTAAAATGAATATCTTAAACAAATTAATATCGTATCTGATTATTTATTAAATCTTTTTTAATAAGTAGCAATAAAATTTATTTACTTATCAATTATTCCAAATGTCTATCTGATAAAAGTTATTTATATCTACTAATTTGAGAAAAAATGTCAAGATAACCTAAGGATTATATCCTCTTGCGATTGCAACATTGTTATTAATTTTAATTCAAATATAGGCCAAAACGAATAGGCGTACGGGTATGGAAAATTTTTCATATTCGACTTGTTTATGGGATCGTGCTCAGCATAAAGCACTCAAGATAAAAGTTCATGTTGTCTACTTGAAATCTTGCCATCTTTTAAAAAGTACGGAGATAAAAGAGAAAATAAGTTAAAAAAATCGGTCTTTCGCAAACAATGTGGAAAGTATCAATTTTACTGTAAAATATGTACCTACACATGAAAATTGTAGGTAATAAAAATCTGCACAATTTCGTTTTTTTTTTTTTTAACTTCGTACGACCTATTGAAGCCGATAGATTTTTGAAATTTTGAGTTTTGCGATGCAACGGAAACGCGCGCGTTCTTCGCTAAAATCTCAAAAAGGGTCGTTCGGATCGCAAAATGTTTCAAATGAACGTTGTAGAGCATTCAATTACGAACAATTTCCTTCTTTTTTCATTTCCATTCGATCAATATTGGCAGAGATATGAATTTTTAAACATCTTTATAGCGCGCTAGAAAACTAGAAAACGATAGATCGTACGCATATAGTGTATTTAATGAAAGTTAAAGAGAATCAAATTTTAAAACGTTGGTGTATGTTGATAACGAGTGAAAAATTGTCATATTGACTAATAGCTATTTTTTTATTGGCATTTGGGCTATAAAGAATGACACTAAAGATTTTTTGAGGAGAATTAAATTATCTGTAAAATGAGCTCCAAGTGACCTTCATACGATGCATGGTTCGCGAGTTACAGCTGTTTAAAGCTACGAGCAAAAATTTCTTTTTTATTATAAATTAAGATTTTCTTGCAAAAACTGTGCATAACAATTTTTTAAAAAATCTGGGCCCAGTATGAAACGACTGAAAAATGCTCACAGAAAAACTTCTGATACTTCACAAAGTGAAAAAATATTAAACGATAATTGAAAATTACTTTGAAGTTTGGGTGGCATTTCATTATTTTTGCGTTTACACAAATTTAAGTAAAATTTTTTATTATTTAATAATGGCACGTTTGACAGTTCGTGAAAAAGTGAAATAATTCGTATAGTAGATGAAAATATATCAATCGCAGAGGCTAAAAGAATTTTTATCTACGATCGTGTAAAAAATAACAGTTTTTACATCATTTCCAGTGTAAAAAGTGGCCATTTACAAGAAACTGTGCAATAAATTTTTTTATTGCACGCTTTTATTGCACGATTTCTAAAAAACTAAAAACTACGCCAGTTTATTTATAATATCGTTTCCTTAGTTACTATCATCGCAGATTTTCAGTCACGACCATGAAGTAGCATGATTAGAATGAAGATTTCAACTACAACTCAAATAATACTAACTGTCAATGTTGATACAGTTTTACAAATATTCATGAAAAATTGTCCATTTCTTACAATAATTGGAACAATCAAAGATAAAACGTTGTAAGACACACTTGTATCTTAAATAACTATTAACGCACGACATCCAGAGCGAGCAAATATCACGTTAAAACACTAGCAATTACTAATAATTTGTTTAACGATACCGGTAACGTTCGAAAACCTAGACCAAGAAATTATGTTATAAAATATAATTTTAGATATCCCTATGACGAACTGATAATTATTGCAGCATTTAGGCAAGATCCTCATGCTAGAATAGCCGAGGCAAGAATTCAAGCGATGCACGTCACAGATCGGTTTTATAAATAAGTCAATACTGCTAAGAATCATGAAGCCCCATTAAACTGTACCTATTTCTGAAAAAAGCTTAATAACTGGGTGTCAAGAATTACTCTTTTTAACGTAATTAATGATTAAAAACTATATTAGTATTAAAATTTCTTTAATGAGATCACTCGTGGCGTGCATCGCTTGAATTCTTGCTTCGACTTTATCAGAAATGTAGCACGTCATTTAAACATTGACAAAACTAAAGTATGGTGATGCCTAAAAAGAAACAGATTAAAAGCTTTCAAACAGAAGTACCTACATACTTTGTTCGAAGGCGGCAATTTGAGAAGGCTAGATTATTGTTGTTGGGCATAAGGAAATTTTCTCAATGATATGAATTTTTTAAAGAAAATAATGTTTACCGATGAAGCTACATTCAATACAAATGGTGTAGTTTGCAGTTAACATATCCGATACTGGGCTGCTGAAAATCCTAATTGAATGATTAACTGTAAAAGTCAACGATCGGAAAAAGTGAATGTTTGGTGCCCTATTTTAAATGAGCAGATTATAGGGCCTTTCTTTTTTGAAACATTAAACGGCGAAACATTTTTAAAATTTCTTGAAGGGGATTTTACTGATATTTTGGATAACATGCCTCTTCGCAAATAATTCATTATTTAATATTGCAACTGGACGGAGCACCAGATTATAATGCGAATGTTGTTCGTAACTGGCTTAACACACATTTCCCCTTCCCCGGTCTCCGGATCTAACACCAAAAGACTTTTACCTTTGGGGGCGTATTAAAAATTTAGTTTACAAAGAGAGACCTCAAAACGCAGAACAGCTACGGGATAGAATAAGAGAAGCTTGCCTACAAACAACACCTGCAGAATTACGTAAAGTCGGCACAACAGAAAAGTTATAGAAAAATGTATACAGATGGAAGAAGAATATGTTGAGCAAACTGTGATTTAGTTCTAGATTGATATATGTAGCCCTTATTATGTATGGAATGTTCATGAATTAAATTTGTTTAATATTTAGTTTTTTTTGCCTCCCACGTCAATTATTGTTTGATTAAGTCATGTGACTAATTCTAAATGGAAAACCTGTCTTCTTCCATCTTAATTAATTCTTAATTGCTACTAAAAATAAAGTTATGATTCTAATAATTGAATTTTTTTTTTACTACATGAACACCACACTACACTATTTTTTTGAAATTCGGTACTGGTGAGCTTTTGATAACGACGAATAAGATTATGATGTTGTTTTACGGTTAAAACTTTGCCTCTTATACATTTTCTTGGAAAATTAGGCCCATTTTTCTTCATACGGACGAACGCCACTGGTGTATTTTCAAATATTATACCGTGGCACAATCTTATGGGTAAACGTACTTGCCACCCAAATTTTAAGAAAATCGCATGGTTAATCCAAGGGAGCTATAATGGGGTCATGAAAAGTGAGACATAGTGTATATATAATAATAATATAATAAATATAATTTTGCACAGTTACTAAGATCGGATGACAATACAGTATTCCACTGCAAATACCCGCATGTAAGGGGCGCGGTGGTTGGTGAAAATTGATTAAATATGCTATCCAAGCGGCACCTCCGCCAAACGAAGAATACAAAAGGTTTTTCGCCTGATCAGAAACTTCTACGTCTATTTTTTCCCGTACAAATATTAGTTCTGGTGACAATGGAATGCTGTTAGGTTTATATCTCGGAACCCAGTTCCAATGAATGACTTTATGTAAGTTGGTTCTATACGTTATAAATAATTAAAGTATGACTAAAAAGTAGAAAATAAATACATTTTAAAAAAATGTTCAAAAACTTGCTTTTCTTAAAGTCGTCCTAAAATAAAAAATAATTCCAAGAAATGCACGGTGTGCGCATCATGCGTACAATCATACAAAGACTCGCTTTACTTGCAATTATTTTTTAGTTTTTAGCACGACTATAAGAAAAGCAAGTTCAAAAAAAATCTTTATTTGTGTATTTTATCGCTCTGAAATGTAATTAGTTCCAACTCTACACATATTTATTCGTAATTTGACACGTTTGAGTTATTCTAAAAATGTTAATTTCTTTTAATAGCAGAGACCACCACACACGGCTGTCTCACATAAAAATCGTCCTTCGATTGTGACCTTTATGGTAATAATTGACTTAATACAACACATTAACATATATTTCAGCACAATATGAGTTCTAAACTAGATTATACAAAATAGTACATCTACCAGCCATTTCCGGTAGTCTAGCCGGATATGCAAGGAATTTATTTATTATTATTAATTACAGTATATATCGGGCTAATTAATTCAAATAAATGAAAGTAACCCGAAAGCTTCGTACGATTTTCGTTTTCTTATTTATAAAGGTTGAATCTGAACCGACTACCCATTATGCATATTCCTTATAATTGACTTTATGAAACAAATAGATACTTGAAATCATTGAAAGTGGTAAACTCAAATAGTAATTTACGTTACAAGACCAGCAAGGGGTGTTTTGCAGGTCAACCTAAACAGAACCTTGGAGGGATCTGCAAAACACTGTTTTCCGGTCATGTAACATACAATTTTTTTTTCGACTGACGCTGATACAAAATCAGTATTTTATTATTTTTACTTTCGAGCACACTAGTACACTAGTGTTAAAAAAGTACTACACTTACTTAACAACAATAACTAACTATAGGTAGAAATTATTTTGTAATATTTATGTTAAATATACAGTTATGAACATGTAGTCCAGTGCAATTAGGAATTGACCCAAAAATTTTGGGTACATTTTTTCTTTTGTTTCTTACTCGAAAGGGGGGTCAATGAAAACCTTAAGTCTGAATTTGCGCATTCCTACTTCCCCCCTTTCGCCGCCATCTTGGATTTGTTTTTTTTTTTTCAATCGCTCATAACTCGAGTTCTATTTATCGCACAGTAATGAAAAAAACATCGTTGTACTCGTGAGGATTTACTCTTTATGTCATCACGAATGCATTTTTGCCGTAAAAGTTATTGCAAAAAAGTTATTAGAGCTCAAAGTTGAGAAATGATTTCAAAAAAATTTTTTTTCGCTTTCTTGGCTCGCCACTCTTTTGCAGTGCATCTGACACTCTCTGCCAACAAAATGTTATTTAAGCTAGACGCGATTTCTAGGATTTAAAAAAAAAATTAAGTCCGTAAGTGGATTCCTCGCCCGCCAATCCACGCTCAAAGTTGCGCGGAGCGTTTTCAATCAGTCATAGTATTTTAACTTGTACATTTTGTAAACTCATTTCCACACCACCGTTGATTCACAGTGAAACAATCATGGGAAGATGCGGACGTGGATATCGTGAAAACTGCAATTGATTTAAGTCCACAATTTGATGCTGTCGTCATCGTAGGAGAGGATACGGACCTGCTTGTATTGCTGTGTGCACTCGGGAAAAATTAAAAAAATGTCTATTTCCGTAAAATAGGAAGGGGAACAACGGCATCGAAGACGTATTCTACAAGCAGCTTCAAACACGCACTTCTGCTGGAGCATTTGCATTTCATACATGCCTTTTCAGGATGTGACACTGTGTCAGCAATCTGCGGAATGGGAAAGAAAAAAATAATTGACGTCATCAAAAAAAATGTTCACCTTCAAGAGGATATAAGATTATTCCAAACAACCACTCCTGGACAAAATGTCATCGCTGCAGCTGGAGAGAGCGTGTTAATCGCACTGTACGGAGGAAATGAATCCGATGTGTCCATCGATCGATTGCGATTTAAAATATTTATACTATTGGGTCTTAAAAAGAAAATGGATTTGTCGCGCTTGCCCCCAACGAGTTCCGCAACACGTCAGCATTCCCTACGGACTTATCATCAGGTCGAGAAGTGGCTCGGGCAAGAAAAAAACGCGATTTCTTGGGGCTGGAAAAATGGCTACCGCGGTTTAGAGCCTGTGACCAGCGAACAAGACCCGATTCCACAAATTCTATTGGACATTATATCCTGTGGATCCGCCAAAAACTGCGGTAAAGCTTGCGGCTGCCTAAAGGCCGGATTAAAGTGTTCCATCTTATGCAAAATTTGCTGCGGCGAAAATTGCACAAACGTCAAGGAAGTTGCAGAAATCTTGGATGATGAAGACAAGGATTGCTACGACCTTCCTACTATTGTACCATTACCCAGAGCGACGAAAAGAAAAGCGTCTGAAGTATCCCAGGAAACTGACGAAAACTATTAATTTCCTATAGAAAAGTGGCAAGAAATCGAACATCAAGCAAAGAAATCGTGGATTAGGCCTCGGGGGGAAACAACGTTAAAAAAAACGCGCCGTCGACTCTACCTCAAAGGTGGTGTGGAAATGAGTTTACAAAATGTACAAGTTAAAATACTATGACTGATTGAAAACGCTCCGCGCATATTTGAACATGTCAACTTTGAGCGTGGATTGGCGGGCGAGGAATCCACTTACGGACTTAATTTTTTTTTTAAATCCTAGAAATCGCGTCTAGTTTAAACAACATTTTGTTGGCAGAGAGTGTCAGATGCACTGCAAAAGAGTGGCGAGCCAAGAAAGCGAAAAAATTTTTTTTTGAAATCATTTCTCAACTTTGAGCTCTAATAACTTTTTTGCAATAACTTTTACGGCAAAAATGCATTCGTGATGACATAAAGAGTAAATCCTCACGAGTACAACGATGTTTTTTTCATTACTGTGCGACAAATAGAACTCGAGTTATGAGCGATTGAAAATAAAAAACAAATCCAAGATGGCGGCGAAAGAGGAGGAGGTAGGAATGCGCAAATTCAGACTTAAGGTTTTCTTTAACCCCCATTTCGAATAAGGAACAAAAGAAAAAATGTACCCAAAATTTTTGGGTCACATCAGTAAATTTTTCCTAATTGCACTGGAGTAATGGTTGATATGCTGGGAATTGTCATACTTTTTGTTGTGGTATAAACAAAATTGGTTTGACATATTTTTTTGGAGCTTCCTGTTTGGATTTTGTTTGCAATATCAACTTTCGTTTGGATGGAATCTTCTAGGTAGCCCTCTGCTACGGTGGAAGATTTCCATCCCCCATGCCTTTTTAAATTTATAATATCACCGCCTCCATCTGCTAACAAAGTTGCTGAGCTTCGCCGAAAGCGGTGGCCTGTGAATTCGTCTGCATTTTCTAATTCAAGGTAGGTTGTTATTTTTTTAGGGACGTTTCCCACAGAATGCATTCCTACAACATGGCTTGAACACTTTTCCTTGTTATAAAATATGAAAAGCCGTCTATGGCTGCTGTGCGGTGGTCTTAGTTACAAATATTTCTTATAAAATTGCAAATCTCTTTGAATTTACAATAAATGATCTGGTAATATTCGTTTTGGTTTTGGGGATATTGACGATCAACATTCTTATCCTCGATATCATTCAACGCCATACGAACGAGTTCCTCGCGGGGATATGCACCCGGACAATTTATAATTAAAAGCACCTATAATAGAAATAAAATTATTTTAACCAGTTTTTACTTTCCTTTTTCTTTCTAGCATACCTTCAGCATAAGATATTCGCTATCGGGAGCATTGTTCAGAAAGATTTCAATTTGTTCTCTTGTCGGAATTTTAGATTTCTTCGCCTTATAGCCAATAGACTTCTTTTTTATGGACGCTATTAGTTTGAAAAACTTGCTAATGTCTACATTTTTTTGTGGTCAGCATCGATTTGAGCATTGAGTATAAGTTCCATAACGTTGAAGAGGCCGATTTTTGGGATTTTTCAGTAAAATAAGCCAAAAGGGCTTCTTCACTTACACTCGGCACCAATTCTTAAATGAGTTGTACGCCTTCTCGTATCGCACTTTAGATTTTTCCGGCAAAATATCGTTTGTTGCCTTCCAGGTTATTTCCAAAATTTCTTTTGGAATTTCATTTTCTGCTTGTAACGCTTCTCTGAATCCATATTTTCCATAACTTGTGAATTAACTTTTGAAAATTCGTAAAAGTTAAGTGTATTTATCCATTTGACACTTATCCAAACAATAATTAACACAAGTTCGTTTCAATAGCAACGAGAAAGCGAAGCCACCTATACCATAATTATTTTTCCTTCATGGATCAGAAAAGAGGTCGGTAAAAGCTTTTGCCTCCCACCACTTCAATTGCCACCCCACCACCACTCCTATGCCCCGCCACCTCATTACCTCCCACCACTCTAATTACCCGACCCCTAAACTGAATACTGCGCCGCTCCGAGGTTCTATCATTTCCATACTACTGTCAACTAATATCGTACCATTTATACGGAAAAAACAGACATGGAAGTCTATGATTAAGCGAGAAACCTTTTCTATTCTACGTTTTGCCGGAGGTGCCGGTTGGATAGTATATTTAATTTTTAATATCAATTAGGTCAAAAGGTTGCAGAACGATCTAATCAAATACCCTGTATAAAAATTGCAGTTTGAGACATTCATGTCTTCCAACTCAATACTCGTCAGATAAAGCTTACAAGCAGAAAATAAAATGATAAAATTTTATTTAGGGTTCAATGAGTTTGCATTATTACATCACAATCAATAAAAACAAAAACAAAATTAAAAACACCAATTTGCATACCTTGGCAGATTGAATTTGTTCAAATTCGGTCATGTGAATCGAACAACCTTGGTACCTTGCACTTTAAAAATTACTTGGATTTAGTTTTCAATAAAGCTTCCAGTTTCTTTTTTCTTTTACCAAACGAGTATCTATTTTCATAATTTAATTTATATGTCAAGTAAGCTGAATTCGATATTTATATTAGAAAAAAAAAACAATAAAATCTAAGCAGTAAATACTGTGTAACAAAAATCTGTAAACAATAATAAAGCAACGTATTAGATTTTTTTGTTTAGTACATATCTTTTACAATAAAACGTACTTGTTCCTGTGGCTCTAAATAATATTGTAGTGGGCCAAACAGTTTTTGAATTACTTGTAATACTGATTTAATACTGTAAGAGTGGCTTATGCGCACGGTGAGTAGGTACGTGGATAAAATAACTTAATAATACAACTGTAGAAAAGGCTTTAACGATTTTCAATCGGAACTTTTCTAAATTGTTAGTGCAGTTCTCGTGGAAGCCATAATTTTGAGATTTTACGTGCCCATATAAAAAGAAGTCATCTGGAGCCAGATCAGGAGATCTAGCTGGCCGTAAGATGGTTCCCGTCCAATAAATACACGACCTGGAAATGTAATGTTCAGAAATTCTTATCAGAATCATGAGGGACAACAGTCTTGTTGAAACCGGATACTGGTTAAATATTTGTCCTGTTAGCTGTTTAATTTCCGGAATAATTTGATGCTGCAATATATAGAAGTATATGTATAATATATATAAATTTACATAAATCGTATTAATTAAATACCTTAATAATAAAATTGTTCAATATGTATCATTCTGATTGAACAAGTCTCACTTGAAGCAGATGATAGAATGATTGGCGCCCCAGAATAATATCCTTGACCTAAGTGATCCTTAAATATTCATAACAGCTTAAAATAAAACGTAAGTATTATTACACAGTCATATAAAAAAAAAGGGGAATAAATAACCACTTTATGTCACCGGCGACGGCTCATCTACCGAGTTAATGAGCTAGTCAGCAGCATAACCTACCCTCACAATAAGGAAGTCTTCCCATGGTAATAAATTTGTATAACAACAGGTAAGTAGGTTACAAGGTACCCCAATTTTTTCTCCACATTTACAGCGTCTGGCGGAAGTTAGTGCCCACGGAAAGCGTCTGGCAATAATAAATGTTGGTTCTTAATAATATTGTGTAAAACGTATATAAAAACCAGCTATGTATGCTACTTTAACGTAAAAGAGTAATTAACATTTTTTATTCACCTTCAGTACCTGTTATCTGAAAATTTTAGCTTTGCAAAAATGACGTAGGTCTGGACGCTCTGGGATCTTACTCTATAAAGAAATATTCGTATTGGGTATTTCAGTTTACTAATTGAGCCGGAATACATCTCGTAAAAAATGTTATTAGGAAAAACTGTAAAGAGTCGATTCGAACCTTCAAGCACACGCGTCAGAATCGGGCAACACAACCACTACACCACGGACGACTTTTAATCAAGTAACATACTTTTTGCTATATGAACGGAAGCGTAAGATTTAAGAATACCTATTATCTGCAAAAGGGCCCCGCTTTCAAGCTAGCGAGACGCAATACGTTTTTACCTACATATTACACATTTATTGTGAAAATCTTAGCTTTGATAAAATGACGTAGGTCTGGCGGCCCTGGGCTCTTGGGCTATTACTAATAAACCATTGACGTCATTCATGTACAAGCGGTATTTTTTTTATTAAAGACTGAATACCTACCTCAAGAATCCTCTAGTCATTCTGAGCGTTCGAAAAATTGATTATGGACTAATATCTTATTAAAAATTGTACCTTTTTTCGTTAGAACAATGTAAATTAGTTATTTCTGTTCACACACAATAAATAAGACAGGTAGGATCCTCATTTAAATATTTCCAAGCAGACTATGAGTCAAAATAAAACCATATGAAATTTTTAGCAAACTATGAATCACAATGTATTCTTATGATAATCATGTTTTGTTTATTTATTTACCAGCTGTGGTTTTTAAAACACTGAGGTGTCTACGCAAAGTGTAATAATTCTAGCGATGACACTTTATGTAAATAAACAATGAATTAACAACTATATAAAGAGATAAAGATTAAACACATTGAAAAAGCGGTTGTTTAGTTACTTATGTAACAAGGGTCATATAAACTATTACGTTTTTTTCCCTTTTTATTTGCTTTTTAACTTTTAATTACCGACAAAAAGTTCATCAAGTTATAATATTAATCAATAAAGGGAGTGCAAAAAATGCAAACCAATTATACAGTGACGTACTAAATGTTTGTAGCTCGTAAATATCAATATTAGCATGCTTTCTATTCCGTTAAAAATTGCAGAATCAGCTATACATGAACAACTTTCTAAATATATCTTTCAAAATTCAATAATTCCTTCTAACCAGTCCGGATTTCGAAAATGTTTCAGTATTTCTACATTACTAAGTAATATAACACGAAAATCACCTCTTTGACATTACTGGATATGACTAAAGCTTTTGACTCCTTATTAATTGCCTAATTGCAAAATAGATCAGTTTTATCCGGTGCTCCGCATGGATATATTCTCGGACCACTTCTTTATAATATATTTATTGCAGATATCTCGAGATTTCTACTATATTCAAAACTACAGATGTACGCTGACGATATTCAGCTAATACATAGTTTTTCTCCTACCGAACTTCAAACGGCAGAATTTTACATGAATAATGACTCGAATAATGATAAGTCTTATATACCACTGGACACTCCAAAACACTCTTGGACTTAATGCTAGCAAAAGTTAAAATATTGTTTTTGAAACTTCTCAACAATTACACAATTTTACAGAGCTGAATATTCAAATCAATAATGACATCAGTACATCAACAAATAGCATAAAAAATCTTGGTAGAGAGGGAGAGAGAGAGATCCGATAGATTTAATTTGATAAATGTCAATTTTCCTATTTCCTAAATTTAAATCTATTTCGTATATATTTGAAATTATTGAGTGAAAATTTATAACATTAGGTACTCTTGTTATACTTCTACTTAGGTAGTCTTAGTTTGTTTGCAATATGTGTTTCAGAATAAGAAGTTATAGTCAAAAACAGTAAATATTGCCCTATCGGACCTCTCTCTCTTGGATATTCTCACCTTAATTTTGATCCTTTACTAAGCTTTTCTGATCACGTTAGAATTTTTTGTAAAAAAACTTTCTATTACAAGTATCTGGAACAAATCTAAAATACTGCTTTCGGAAACTATGGTTATATCGCACTTAAATTACGCAGATATTGCATACGTCTTACTCAAGAAGACAAATAATACCGTTTACAAAAAAAAAAACTTGAAAACTGCTGTGTAAGATATTTTACAACTGTGTGTGTGTGTGTTATGTTTTTTCATGATTTCAAACTATTAAATATATGTGAAAGGAAATGTACACGTAGTAGGATTTGTAGGATTTTCAGAACAGGCAAACCTAGTTATTTATTTCATAAAATACAAAGACGAACTTACATTCATGGCACAGATTTGAGACATGTTGAAAATAAAGTTTGTAAGTATTAGTAGTAGTAGTAGTAGTGTATTAGTAAAGCAAATTGTATGACATTTCGGTTTTTTCTCCGCACTTGTTTTGCTAAAGTAAACCCTAACCAAAATAATTATAAAAATGTGAAAAATGGTTTTAGGAATGACCCGCCCATTAGAGACTTGGGGACTTTTAGTATGTTAATAAGAAGAGTTTCTCTGTCCTTATTTTTCATGTTTGGGTTATCGTTTCTCCAACTTTATTTTCAAGTTCGAATTTAGTAATAAAAGATACGGTAATACTAAAGGAGAACGGAAACCTCGAATTTTTGCGTGATTTTTTCAGGATACCCTATTTTGGGGTCGTAGAACATGGATCTGAAATTAGTTTTGCGTGCATACGAACCGTTTGTCAAAAAAAAAAATTTGAAAATTTTTCTTATGACGCACTTTTTCATGCACTAATTTATACACCAACAGCACTTGTATATCGTCTTTTTCCTTATTATGATCACACTATGTCCTTTATAGAACAATAAACCCTTCACTTATGGCAGAAAACTCACTTTCTTTTGTATAAAAATCAGAATTTTATTCACAGAAACTCTATTAGATGAACCTCCATCTGTCATTTGATTACATATATTTGCATGCGTTGTTTGCGCATGTGTAAGGTTTGGTGTTTAAAGGCACGTTTGAAAGAATTGAAAGTTACTGGGTTGAACTAATATATTTTTAGTGTTGAAAGACATATTATGCGACGTTACTTTTCCAAACACATTCGCGACCGGTCGACGCTTAGAAAGGGATATATATGTTTATAAATAATACTTAACGCCGTCTGTCCCAGATTTAAAAAGGTGCTAAGTACTATTATATATCCCTTGCCCTTCAAGACACTTTCGAAGCGTCGACGGGCGCGAACGTGTCTTGAAGGGCAAGGGATATATAATAGTACTTAGCACCTTATTAAATCTGGGGCAGACGGCGCTAAGTATTATTTATAAACATACATATCACTTGCCCTTCAAGAACGTTTGCGCTCGTCGACGCTTCGAAAGTGTCTTGAAGGGCAAGGGATATATAATAGTACTTGGCACCTTATTAAATCTGGGGCAGACGGCGCTAACTACACACATTCGCGTCTTGAAGGGTAACGGATATGTATGTTTATAAATAATACTTAACGCCGTCTGTCCCAGATTTAATAAGATGCTAAGTACTATTATATATCCCTTGCCCTTCAAGACACTTTCGAAGCGTCGACGGGCGCGAACGTGTCTTGAAGGGCAAGGGATATATAATAGTACTTAGCAACTTATTAAATCTGGGGCAGATGGCGTTAAAGCATTATTTATAAACATAAATCAAGACACGTTTGCGGCCGGTCGACGTTTCGAAATCCGCGTCGTTTAGTATTTCCCGCTTTCACAAGGAATATTAATGTAACATTGAAAACGTGAAAAATCGCCTAATGATATTGGTCGGTGTCGGTACTTTAGACACAACTTTGTAAATGCATGCGCATCGGGTTGACAGTTGTATAGTTTTGAGTAGCTGTTTTGTGATGTTTTACAAACTATCTTTTTATTTTTATGTAAAAGAAAATGAGTTTTCTGCCATAAGTGAAGGGTTTATAGTTCTATAAAGGCCATAGTGTGACCTTAATAAGGAAAAAGACGATATACAAGTGCTGTTGGTGTATAAATTAGTGCATGAAAAAGAGCGTGTCATAAGAAAAAATTTCAAAATTTTTTTTTGGAGAAACGGTTCGTATGCACGCAAAACTAATTTCGGATTCGTGTTCTAGGACCCTAGCATAGGGTATCCTGAAAAAATCACGCAAAAATTCGAGGTTTCCGTTCTCCTTTAGTATTACCAAAGATACAAAACAAATTACCTAGGTACATGATTTTTTGTTTTTTCTTTCTCAAAAGTATATATGATTATTTTACATTCTATGTATTAGTGATTTTTTTAGAAGAGGGTGGGGTATAAGGACCAAATTACAGCTGTTGCCTACGGGCCCAATGAGGCCAGTCCGGCCCTGTTGCTGTTGGGGTATAGTATAACTACCAATTTATTTTCATGCTCGGCTTCACGTATCTTTTTGTTTGATATTAAATGTTGAATGCCTCCAACAGTCAATTCGTGAAGATTCCAGCTCGTAGACAATTTTTCCGTGTCAGGGTTGAAGTTTTATTTGCTTCCTAATACCTGCCCTAGACAAACCAGCCTTCAGAAAACATCTGCTCACATAATTATCGTTGTTATTTTTGAACAAAAGGGCCTCGCTTAATATTTAACCTCGAATTCTCTGCCAGGTATTTTCAAACTTTTAGGTAATACAATTAAAATACTACCTACATTAGTACAGGGTTAAAAAATACGTACCTTACACTCATGTATGCTCGTTAAAATATGATAAGTATCTATTGAGTGCTAGAATAGATTATTAGGAGCAGTTAGTAGATAGGTAAAGTATACATGGTTTTTTTACCAGACAACATATGAGAAAATAGCTTTCAATCAGTCGATGATCTTAACGTACACCCACGGATAAAATAAACACAAAATTAAACTAGTACATGCTCTACATCTAATAAAAGAATATGGCAAAGAAAGTAGGTACCTATAAAACAAATAAAAAAATATTTACTGATGAAAATACTTTGGCCGTGGCCCAATTATTGTATAAAAAAATAATCAAACATACTTAGATGTTATCGTATCATCGTCATCTTTCAATGTTAATTTAAAATAGACTTTAATAACACAGAAATTGGGTATCAATATGTTAAAACCACACGCCTAACTTTTACTGTAGCTGTTAAATGACCAGAAATGAATCTGTACGACCGCTGTCAACTTAAAATAATTGTTGGTGGATTCTCAAAAATGGGTCAACTTTAGTGACCACTAAAAATAACGAATCTTTTACACAACAAATTATATTTATATTTTTAACTAGTTAATGTAATTACACATTTCGTAAAGTAAATAAATATATACCACCTTGTACAAATAATATTTGAGATAAGTTTAAACTTATCTAAGTTTGATTGTCAAAATAAAAAGGAGAGCCACGTTTTTCTTCGTCCGTAATATTAAGATTTATATAATAACATTTAACATTAAAATCAAAATTTATATAATGCGTATTTAGATTGTGTATACCTGCAATATAAATAACTATATTTTTAAAATATACACCCTAAAATTACTAAAGATGGAATGCCGGCCACATTGCTAACAGATTGTAGTCTCGATATTATTTTATTTAAAAAGAAAAGACTTACGGTTTGTTGGTTTCTGCTTTTTATGATACTTAGACAAGAAATGTCTAAATTTAATATCTTCACACAATATACACTAAAATGTCTATTATAATTCACAGAAATTAGACTTAAATGAAGTAGTTTTCCACGTGCTCACAATGTTGTCTGTAAACTTCACAGTTCACATCATGGCGTGACTCGGTCGGTAACAGTAGTTTCTAATTTTAGTAGGGCGCCACTAAAAAAAATAGAAGGGTGTCAAACGGTTTTTCAGCGCGTCACCTACCGTGTAGAGGCAAAAGGAATATACAATACTTTTATTGTAGGAAACTACGACATTTTTGTAATATTACAGTATATTTCGTACTTCACTCGTATTAATTAAATTCAACTATTGGTGGATAGGTGCCACTACGACAAATAAAATGAGAATAAACATTGTTTTTCAATGAAATAAATTTAACTACTTATGCTTGAATTTGAAATTGTTGTCGTTCTAATTACATAATTATTAACATATGTATTACTTCATTACTTAATGGATGTTTTCTTTATAACATCAATTATGACATTTTTTGATATGGATGAGGATTGAATTAAAAAATATTCCAATGATAATGAAAAATATCTTATTTAAATTTAAACTTTTGCCTTGTAGAGTTCATTCACTTTGTCAGATATAAACTTGGCAAGGTGACTTTATCTAACTTCGGGTACTTACGTGTTTATTTGATTACGTTATTGAACTACGCCCTAGATTTTAATTTAATTTTTTTGCAAATGAAATTGTTTCTCTTGGGATATTGATATTATATTATACTTACTATACTCGTACAAATTAATCAAATACCTATATGCTTTCATACGAAGAGATCTTTGATTGTAGTTTTCGAAATGTAAGGGATTTTATACAGGACGTCCCAGAACTTCATGGACTCAATTAGTTGTGACGCCACAACTTATGCAACCAAACATACTACTGTCATAAAAATTTTGATCTCGTCGAGTAACATTGGAATTTTGAGCCTTATTACCGTGTTCGTAAAGACTATAAAATACTATCCCAATTAACACTCGACGTCCATTTTATATTCATTACAGGTCCAGATGTCCACGGACATATTTTGGATATCCATTCGACTTAAATACATGGACATTCATTGGACACGTATCCACTGGACATCCATTTAATATCCATATGATAAAATTTCTGGACATTCCAACCAAAGAACCATGGACATATTTTGGACATCCAATGGACTTCAATAAATGGATATCCATTGGACGTTCATTTAATGTCCATAAAAATTAGTTTTTTGATATACAGGGTGTGTCTCACCGGGAACTGAATCGATCGATATAAAGAAAAGTACGCATCAGAGAATTTTGAACGTCGGTGTGGCCAATCCAACTAAAATAATTACAAGCAGCTGGCACTTCGAAAATATGTAGCATATCCTATACCTAAACCTAGCCGTTTCAGAGATATTTGACATTTTATAGAAAATTTGACAGGTGCAATGGTTTGCATAAGAACCGTTATAACTAGCTTCGTGTAAAAGATCCTCATTTGCTTCTTGTCACGTAAAAAGAACACAAGGAGAACTACGTTCTGCAACTGAAATAAATTCAATAATATCATACCAAGTGTTCCGCTTTTCGCGTTACATTTTGTCGACTTCAAACCGCGAAAACTTGTTTAGGTCAAATGGAATACCCTGTATTTTTTTACGTCAAGTTGTGTAAAATTGAATTCCGTTTTTCTGATATTAGCATTGTGAGGGTTAAAGTTACAACTTTTTGAAATATTTGCGATTTTATTAGAAATCCATGAATTTTTGTAATCATTTCATCAAAATAGCCATGATTAGAAACAATCAGTCATTATCTTATGTCAAAAAATGCCAGCACGTTTAAATTACACCCACGAAGACTTTTTAAATTTGTTTATTATTTATGGAGAATGTGATAAAGTAACATCAAGAACTTACAGCACATTTGCTACTCGATATCCAGAAAAACGGAAACCATCACCAAACACTGTAAAACGCATACTAGAAAATTTTAAAAATTATGGCTCTGTCGAGGCAAAAATGCAAAGAAGAAAGCCTATTGTTGATGATGAAAACATTGAAATAGTTATTCTGGGATAATTTCATGCATTTCCAAGGATGTCATTAAGACAAGCTGCTCTGGAATCGGGACTATGCAAAGATTCAATTCACAGAATCTTATTAAAACGTAAGTTTCACCTGTTTTCATTCCATATGGTTTAAGGATTAAAAGAAACAGATTTCCTAAGAAGAGAGAATTTTTGTGAGTTTATTCTAATAAGGCCTGAGGGTTACGATTCTTATTTGGGAAATATTATATGGACAGATGAAGCAAAATTTACTAAAAATGGACTTTTTAATAGACACAATTCGCATTATTGGAGTGACTCAAATCCTCATATGTTCAGAGAGCGAAACTTTCAGGAAAGTTGGCAGTTCAATGTTCACTGAGCTATAAGAAACGATAGAGTGTGTTGGCATTACAATTTTATCGTGAAAATTTAAACGGTAAATTAAATTTTCTCTTCTGCTAATATGTATAGGTAATTTTTTTTTTTAGGTGAAAGATCTGAATATCTTACAAAATTTGAATAATAACTGTTTAAAAAATTTACCTCTCGCTGAACATAGAAACATTGTTTATCAGCACGACGGTGCTCCCCCACATAACGCATATTTAATTAATAATTATTTACAAGAAACTTTTTATGATCAATGGATTGCCAATAATGCACCTTTCTTATGGCCTACTCGTTCGCCCGATTTATCTGTTCTGGATTATTTCATTTGGGGAACTATTAAAAATAAAGTTTATGAGAGCCCGCATTAACAACCATTGAAGATTGTATGCAAAGAGTAAGAAATGCATTTCAAAACATATCACAGGATTCAATTAGAAGAGCTACCCATGAGGAACTAATCCGAAAGTGCGAAAAATGTGTCGAGGTTCGAGGGCGGAATTTTGAGCAATTATTAAATTAAAATGAAATCATATTTTAAATTGATCTTATCTCTGCTATTTTAGTTCATGCCATATCTTCAATTCGATTAATACGCACGTTACAGTGTTAGTGTTATTTTGCGTTTTTGTGGATATCGAGTAGCAAATGTACTGCAAGTTCTTGATATTACTTTATCACATTCTCCATAAATAATAAACAAGTTTAAAAAGTTTTCTTGGTATAATTTAAACGTGCTGGCATTTTTTGACATAAGATAATAACTGATTGTTTCTAATCATGGCTATTTTGATGAAATGATTACAACAATTCATGAATTTCTAATAAAATCGCAAATAATTCAAAAAGTTGTAACTTTAACCCCCACAATGCTAATATCAGAAAAAAGGAATTCAATTTTACACAACTTTGACCTAAACAAGTTTTCGCGGTTTGAAGTTGACAAAATGTAACGCGAAAAACGGAACACTTGGTATGTTATTATTGAATTTATTTCAGTTGTAGAACGTAGTTTTCCTTGTGTTCTTTTTACGTGACAAGAAGCAAATGAGGATCTTTTACACGAAGAAAGTTATAACGGTTCTTGCAAACCGTTGCACCTGTCAAATTTTCTATAAAATGTCAAATATCTCTTTATGTATAGAAAATGCTACATATTTTCGACTCAGAATTTTATGCTCTTTTCGAAAACCCTAAAATATATAGGGTGTTCCATTTGAAATAAGCAAGTCGGTATCGACTTCCGGTATAAGCGGAAATGCCAGCTGCTTGTAATTATTTTAGTTGAATTGGCCACACCGACATTAGTAATCATCTAAATTTCCTGATGCGTATTTTTCTCTATATCGATCGATTCAGTTCCCGGTGAGACACCCTGTATATTATAAACAGACATTGATCCATTTTTCTACATATGGGGATCGGCTCGTGAATGAGAGACATTTTAAACAAGCCCGCCGAAATTAAACCTACTTCACCGGCCAGCAAAATTCTTATAATTCATTAGATAAGCGTTTTTGAGGACGGCCGCCCGCTAATTCAGCTTTCATTTAAACTTGGCGGGTACATTTAGTATTACTATTCGTTACAAATCGGTTAGATACTAGCGCCACCTGATGTGCGCCCATCTGCAGTACTATTATTACCATCTGTCGACTGTGTTGGAATTAGTCTAAGGTCAAAGCCATACATACATTTATTTTCATTGTTCAGTGTACCTATATAAAGTCATTATACGTATTTGTTCTGACAGAGCACTTTAGTAGAGGTTATTATTATTATTAGCCGTTACTCGAGTCCGAGTATAAAAATGTTACAGTCGATAAATTGTGTACAATAAAAAACAAGTAAAAGGTGTAGTCCATTGTAATTCCCATTCATCTACGGTGCACACGACTATGGCTATAGAGGCCAATTCGGGAGAGCACATGTCGACCGCAGTCAGGACAAACATAGACCTGGTTAGGTCTTGGATTCGGCCTTCTTGCAGCAACATTTCCTTGATAGCTGGCCACAACCCCTCGCCATTCGGTTCTATCCGCTGCAAGTTGTTCCCATTGCTCGTCTGCAATACCGCAGGATTTTAGATTTTCATGGAGAGTGTCTTTGAACCTCTTTCGTTGACCGCCACGCCTTCTTCTACCGCTTAGCAATTCACCATAAAGTGTACATTTAGGAAGGCGGTTATCATGCATACGATGAACGTGACCTGCCCATCTTAGGCGTGCTCTTGAAATAAGCACCTCAATTGGAAGGCTGTTTGCTCTCCTGAGTACTTCCACGTTTGATATGTGATGGAACCAACGGATTTTCATCATACTTCTGAGGTGTCTTTGCTGAAAACGTTCTAATTCTTTCACATGACGACGGTAAGTAACCCAGCTTTCACATCCATATAGCAGTGTTGAAATGATAACTGCTCTGTAGACAGCCATTTTTGTTGACAAAGCAAGGTCGTGGTTGTCAAATACTCTCTCTCTAAGTCCCCAGAGTGCTCTAGATGCAGCGTTAATTCTATTGCGAATCTCGCTGTCCATGTTTGCTTTGTCATTAACAACGTTGCCTAAGTAATTGAACTGATCCACCACTTCAAGAGAATTTCCGTTAAGTGTAATGTCTATTTGGTTCACTTGATGAGGAGTTGACATAATATTAGTCTTTCCAATGTTGATTTTAAGTCCTAAGGAATCGTAGCTCTGGGCATACACATCTAAAAGTTCTTGAAGCTCTTCCGGCGTAGAGGCTAAAAGTGCACAGTCATCCGCATACTGGAGATCACAAATGAATCGTGTGCGTGTCTTCCTGAAAGCTCTGAAGCGCCCTATGTTAAAAAGACCGCCATCAAAACGGTATCTGAGACCTATTCCTCTGACTGTCAGTTTGTTGTCAACAATAATTGTTAGAGCAGTGGTAAACAAATTAAAGAGTAGGGGTGCCAGGACACATCCCTGCCTAACTCCAGTGAGGGTTTGGAAAGGTTCGGTTGCCTCATTATTATACATAACCTGGGCGTTGTTGTTTGTATGTAGACTGCGACATACTTCCACAAATTTTCTGGGGATACCTAAGCGGAGCATAATTTTCCAGAGCACTTCCCTGTCCACCGAGTCAAACGCCTTGGTTAAATCAATGAAGGCCATGTGAATTTCTCCTTGATGTTCGAGTGCTTTTTCTTGAAGCTGTTTAAGTGTGAAGATTAGGTCCGATGTGCCTCGGTTTGGTCTAAAGCCACTCTGTGTTTCAGGAAGTAACTTTTCCATAACAGGTGTTAGCCTATTTGCCATCGCTTTAGTGAGTATCTTCCCTCCAACAGCCAGGAGAGCTATACCCCTGTAATTTCCACAGTCCGCAGCGCTCCCTTTGTTTTTGAAGAGGTTGATTAAAAGTGTATCACGAAACTCCTGCGGAGCTTGACCACTTTCCCACACGACATCAAACAGTTTTTTGAGGTAGGGTATGAGCTCTGACGACACAGCTTTAAAGATCTCAGCTGGGAGTGAGTCGGCGCCGGGAGATTTGTTATTTTTTAGCTGCCCAATGGCGGTTAAGATCTCTTCCGTTGTTAGTGGTTTATCTAAGTCTTCGAAGGTGTCATATTGAGGGATAAGATTTATAAAATCGTGATCGGCTTGACTTTGCTGGTTAAGAATGTTAGAGTAGTGTTCTTTCCATCGGGCTCTTATTTCCTGGTCTTCTTTGAGGAGATTTCCATTTAAATCTTTAATAGGGCACATATTTTTCCGACTGGGGCCGTACACTGCTTTTACTCCTTGAAAAAAATTCCTGTAGTCGTGTGAATCGGCGTACCTTTGAATTTCTCTGGCCTTGCTTGCCCACCACTCGTTCTTTATTCTTCTGATTTCGCGTTGCGTTTCATACTTAGATTGGGTAAAAGCTTCTGCTTTTGATGAGTCGTTGGGGTGGTTGATAGCGTTTTGGAAGGCAATATGTTTGCGGTCAAGAAGTTCTTGTATAAAAGCTTCATTATCATTGAACCAGTCCTCCTGTTTTTTACTTGCTGCAGTGCCAAGAATTTCCTCACTCGCACTTTTTAAACTGTCTTTAATTTGTGTCCAGGTAGCAGCGACATCTACAGAATTGGTTTCTTCTAGTGCACTCAAATTCTCTTGAACTTTTTGCTTTAGCTGTTCGACGGTTTGTTGGTCACGCAATTTACTAATACAGAGACGGAGTCTACGTTTTACTTGAGTTCTTCGGTGTTTGGGTCTCATAACAATTTTCATTTTAGAGACAACAGGACGATGATCGGTCCAACATTCGCTATCAATGCGCGCCTTTGTAATTTGGACGTCCTTGAGATGCTTCCTACGTACGATAACATAGTCCAGTAGATGCCAGTGACCTGATCTGGGGTGACGCCAGGTGCCTTTAAATTTATCCTTTTGTCGGAAAATGGTGTTTGTTATAACTAGATCATGTTCGGCGCATTTAGTTAGGAGTAGTTGACCGTTAGCGTTCATGTTGCCCAAACCGTTCTTGCCTATGATGCCTGGCCAGGTGTCTGCATCTCTCCCTACTCTAGCGTTAAAATCGCCAAGAATAACGAGTCGTTCCGTTTTAGGTATTCTACAGAGGGTTTCTTCCAGCTGTTGATAGAAGCTTTCCTTGGTTTCGTGACTTGCATCCAGAGTGGGAGCGTAGGCGCTTATTAGATTTACCGCGTTGCCATCTGATAGCTCATAGCGTAGCAGCATTAGACGCTCGGATAGGCCTTGTGGTACTTGTGTTAAGTTGGATACAAGTTGATTCCGAACGGCAAATCCTACTCCATGTTGTCTTCTTGAATTGGTGGGAAGACCTTTCCAATAGAAGGTGTAGTACTTTTCTGTGAGAGAGTCTTCCTCCAAAAATCGAGTTTCGCTGAGAGCTGCAACGTCAACATTGAGTCGGTGAAGTTCTCTATCTATTAGAGCAGTTCTTCTTTCAGGCCGATCGGTGCGAGTGCTGTCGTTCAAAGTACGAACATTCCAAGCGCCGTAGATGAAAGAATTAGTTTTGTTGGATTTAACTTGTCGGTGTTTTTTCGACATTCGATGAGGTGTCCCTGTGGGCACCCTCCCCCGGAGATCCGATCGGGAGGGTATTTTACCTCCGGATGATTTTGTCCCACTTGAACGCTCCATCATTTTTTAAAAGCCTTAATCGACTGAAAACGAAGCTGCATTTGAAGTTTTAGCTGGAGCAGGTATGCAACTGACCAGCTCGGTTGCGGAAGGCGAGTGGTGTGGTCCCATGGCACAGAAGGAGACTGCGACGATGGGGTAACCAAACGATTCCAAAAGCAACCTTTGTGTGCGGTGGGTTATTTTTACCGCACGCTTCGTGAGAAGGTGGATGTGCTCACGGCTCATAGTAGAGGTAAGCACATTTTATAATGTCTTTTAATAAGTAACCCTACCCTGTAAAATGCCTAAAGTGCCAAAAAGATATTACAAAGTTGCAAAGTTAAATTCAAACATGGTCATAAAAAATGACTATTCTACTACTTTAGAAAGTAATCTAAATGAGGTAATTCCTAGTTCTACAAGTACATTTCAAACTTTAAATCTATCTGAACCTGAACCATGTTTTAATATATGTAATTTTGATTCGCGTGCACCTGCAACCGCGGGAAATTTAAATATAGATTCTGACTTACAACTTACAATACTAGTGTACCATCACCTATTTATACTTCGGATGAAAGTACCAATTCGGTAGAAACAAACTCGAATGAAAATGATACGGTTTCTGATAAATCTCTCGATAAAAATCTGCAAATAACACAATGGGCTCTAAAACATAATTTTTATAAATGAATGATTTTTTCCTTTTAGACCAATCACATTTTTTGTTTCTGAGAATTCCTCATTTGTTTCAGGGCCCTTCGAAAATATTCACAGTAAAGTAACGAAGAAAGAAATAGAAGAAAACATAAGAAAATGGTTGAGGCGTGCCAGAGAAAGAAAAGACTATATGGCCCAGAGAAAGGAAAGACAATGTGAGCCAGAGAAAGAAAAGACAAATTGAACATATTTGAAAGTAAAAACTAATATAGAATATAGTAATGATTTTATATAAACACATAAAATATATCGGCAATTATATGTGTTCTGTATTTATTGGTACTTACCCAATACTTTTAGAATGTAGACTTTTTAAAAAATCATCTCAATGTGATTTTTATTTTGCAAATATTAGGTAAAAATAATTATACAAATTTCTAAAAATTCTTCGTAGCAAATAATTGAAAAAAAAAAGATTTAGGGTTAAAAGGTTTTCGAATTTACTACGTGGACATAATTTTGTTGTTGTTTTTTTGCATAAAACACCAAGAAAAAATTAATGCACGAAATTACTACCATTATAATTCTGCCTTTTGAAAGTGAATAAATTTATTTAACTTCCAAAAGGAACTATAAAGGACGTAATTTCATACATTAGATTTTTTATTGATGTTGTATATAAAAAAAATAAAAATATATACCCAGCAATTTGCTTACCTCCTTTTAAACTTAATTCATTTTTTTCTCAATTATTTACTCTGAAGAATGTTTAGAAAATTGGATAATTATTATCTTTATCTAACATATCTAACATAATAATTACATTATTAAACAGCACAAGGCCCAATGGACTTCCAGTGGATGTCCAGCAGACAAACAATGTACACCCAACAGACGTCCAGTAGGGTCCAGAAATGGACATCATACGGGGATCAGTTTTGGATGTCCATTTCATGTGGCAAACTGTCTCTACTGGACATCAAGTGAACGTCCGTTGAATGTCCATTGTTTGTCTGCTGGACATCCAATGGATGTCCATGATTTTAATGCGTTAGTCCAGTGGATGTCCACTGGAAGTCCATTGGACGTTGTTGTGCTGTTTGGGATATAATGTTAAAATATTGACTTTTATTGAATTTCTCAGTTGAAAAAAATATTTAAGAACTTCCAGTGCGAATCTCATATACACAAGATATGTTAAAATATATGTATTTATATAAGATTTAATAAACCTATAATGTTATTTCAATACTGCCAAATATAAAACAGCAACAGTTTCCTCCAATGTGACTTTATTTCAGCCGGAGTCTAGCCTAAGCTACTCACTCAACCTGGTGAGATATTATACAAAATATTACCAATTAATTAATAATAATTAGTAGGGAAAAATTAGACATATTGTAGGACAAATAAAATTTTAAGATAAAAAGATATATACGCAACTAAATACATATGTGTATGTACACACATACACACTTACATACACACATACATGTAAATATTAAAACAACATATTTAAAAAAAAATTGAAATTCACAAATAAAAATTTTCTTACTTAAACATAAAACAGTAAATATATATACAAACGCATTTTGAAAACACTAAGACACATTTAGATAGGAGTAGAAATTTATACATTTATATATTTTGTAATAAAAATAAAGCGAAATTCAATATTGATATTATAGTGGATTGACACCGAGTTGTATGAAAAACACCTTCAAAACATGGCAGTTTGATATTCTGGAAGAGGTAATAAATACCTGTCTTAAATTTGTATTCTACTGATTGTACTGATTGTACAAATTATGTCTAATAGTAAATTTTAGGGATAGGGTGGGGATGAGGTCAATAAGAGATTATGGAGAAAAACGGACAAATGATATACAAATTATGAACTTAGCTGTTGTATTTTCGATGAGACTTTGTCCTATTTTCCGATTCTATATACAAATCTACAGCAACAACTTTGTATCCTCTGGCACCGATACTGGAATAACTTGTCTAAACAGGAATAATAAACTATAAAACAGTAATTAAGTAGTGGGAGAGCAAGCGATTCATATAGTTTTTTCTCATTTTGAAATTGGTTATATTAATATTTGTATATAACAGTGTTAAACAAAAGTATGTCTTCTTAAGTAGTGATGCAACATGTTTTTTAAAAACAAAAATCACTTTCAAGGAATGATCCTAAATTTTTAATTTTATTTGTATAATTTAAAGCATAATCATTTATTTTAAGGATACCTCTATTTTTTCTGAACAAAAATGCATGAAAGTACAATTACCAGGATTTAGGTTTAAATTATTATTTTTTGAGTGAACTGATGAGTTTAAATCGTAGTTGATATTTCACAGGCATTTCCTACATCTATAGGTTTGAAAGAGTATTCCAGCTGCGAATCGTCTGCATAGCATTCATTGTATTCGACAAAATTTCATCAAGTTAAATATATCTGCTGTGTAAATCAAAAAGAGAATAGGCCCCAACACAGACCCTTGTGGGACACTTGAGGAAATTGGACAACTATTGCAATAATTATTCTCGTTGACCATTAATTGATAACGATTAATATTTAAATATGATACAAATAAATTTACAGCAATACTATCAAAGCTACGTATAATATTATCAAAGCCATGTATACAGGGTGCCCATAAGTCAACATCATCGCTTGGAGAGCTGATAGGCCAACTCATGACCAATCAGCATATCAAAATATGATCTTAGTAAAAAGTTGTTAGCTTTTGAGATATACACTTTTATGAATTTCGTGAAAATCGACACGCTAGATAAGTTTTTCGAGCGCCACACCTACAAAATCCCACATTTTAAGATTCTAATTTTTGTTACATAACTCTCAATAGCCCTGCTATTGATTACAGTCCAAAATAAAATTAGTAGTGCCATACCTTTGAAAAAAAAACATTTTTGCCCGATTCATGAGTTAATTCTTTTTTAATAGCTCTTAGACTCTTCATACAGTAAAAAAAATTACCACGTCAACCTGTCAAATTATTTATAAAAATTACTCATTTAACGTAGTTTTTAAAATTTAGTGTTTTATTTAAAAAAAAAGATTTACTGCGAAAATAGCTCATTGTGAAATTATTTCAATAATTAGAAATTCGAATGAAAACACTTGTTAAAATAAAGTGACAGGTATTTATTAATACTAAACAAAACACAAATAAAAATCAAAGAATGTGTTCAAGTTACCTGCCACCAAGTCGAATGTAAGCGTGGCATCTTTTTTTAAAAATCTTCTTATCCGTCTCGCACTCCCTGCGATATTTATTTGTTGTCTGATTTCATTAATACAGTATCTCAATTGAATTACATTATTTACTAGTTCTACATGGATCTTCTCTTTTATGCAACCCCAGTAGAAAAAATCTAGTGAATTTAAATCCGGAGACCGGAGAGACCAATCAGAGAGAAATGGGACCAAGACGGCCGATTCATCCCTGTGGATAAGTTTGGTCCAAAATAATTTCTTATTCCTCAGGCGTAATGAGCTGGACAGCCGTCATTGTCCACAGATTTACATTGAGGCGGTACTTGACTTTTGTTCTCGCATTGAATGTTGATTTTCAAGAGCATAACTATGAATATTGTGCATATTCATGAGGCCCATCACTTTTGAAAGTGCTTTCTGCGGCATTCTTTGGACACGTTTTACTTGCACACGTTGCGTGTGACATGGATAGTCATGTAAATCTGTTTACAATGGATTTCGGTATCCCTGTGTACCCTTAAATCGCTCATGCCGAAGGAGTTGGATCAGGTTCAATTTCTTGTAAGACTTCTTCCTTGTAATCCAGAATAGCTGCAGCAGCAAATTTCCTCTGCATTTTCCATAAATGTAATGCAAGATAGCGTATTCCTGAGAAGTATATTAGTTCAGCATAATGAATACTATGGAATCTCAAACGCGTAACACAAATACAGAGTCCAGAAGAAGGCCAGGTCAGTTCGTTATTATCTCCAATACAATAAGTCCAAATCACAAGGCAACACACATGAATAATGTGAATATTTAAATTATGTGAACGGAAAGCAATGCATAATTGAAGCTAACTTCAATACTCTTGTTTGATTTCACATTTATAGTTCATAACTTAATCTTTCTTTCTCAAATCAAATTTTGTATTATTTTTAAATTGTTTAAACTATGGGTTTATGTTTAATTCCTGAATGTGATCATACTAATAAAAGTGGATGTAAAATGTTTAATTTTCCAAAGGATGCCAAGATAAAAGAAAAGTGGGCGTACTTATTAGGAATAATTTATAATTTTACTTTATCATAGAGTTTTCTAATAGTAAAATGTTGATTTACAATAAGTAGTCCAGGAACGGCGTTATTGAAAGGGGGTGATAGTTACGAGGTAGTAGATTTTTTTTATCATCTTGTATATATTGTAGAGAGTACGTAGAATCCAAGTTTTAGATATCCAAAACCCTTGGCTAATTTTTGTTTGGTCGAAAAACCACGAATTTTTGGCAATTTCTTCAGTTTGTGGTCTATAACTTAAAAACAATGCATCCAATCGAAAAGCCATCTAGTATCAAAATAAGAGCATTAAATTTTACTTCGAAAGAGTGCCTCAAAGTTGAAATTTCATCAAGACTTGTAAAACATTCACACTGGGTAACTTTTTAAACGCCTTAAGCTCTGAAACGGTTAATCTAAATGAAAAAATTCATAGAATGAAAGTTGTAGAGCATGTAATTTCAAGTTCACAGATTACCAATTTCGATCAATATTGATCAAAATACACTCAAAATCCGAAATGTCCTACACATAAATATATTTACTATTTTCCTTTATTCTTTTTTGAACATGGGTTGTCGAAATAAAAGCATAATATAAAGAAAGGCCCAAAGTTTATTAACCAAAAATAAAAATTTACCCAATAGCAGTAACACAATAAAGTGTAAAAAAAATAAACAAATACAAATTGCAAGAACAATACAAGGTGTGATAAAAAACTGAAATGAAGTAAACATGGGTTTTGGAAAAAACGAATTATTTGGGTTTAGTGGTTAAAGTAATCGAATCCGTTTGGACTGGGGCTGACTAATGTCCTCGTACTTCGTACTACTGCATTCTATATTCCTGATTCATTGCAGCAGCACCACCAACTTCCTCAAGCTCGAAGTACTCTTCGTCATCGTCTTCATCTTCATCCAACTCAATTTCAGGAGCGTTCTGACATGAGAGGCCAGAGCAGTATTTACAGTTCAAAGAGCAGTTCAGGCCTGACTTCCGACCTTGATTTCCGATTTACCAGCCTGTCGGGTCCAGCATCCTTTGACATTGTTATAGGCAATAAGCCTGACTAGCGTTTCTTCCAGCTCTACTGGCATGGGTTTGTTACGTTTCCCAGCCAAGTTTACACTTGATGGTATGCTCGCATTGGGTGCCACCTTGCTGCATCCGATGTTAGTGACAACCGTGCTAGGTTGAACGATTTTTTTGAGGCGGATTTTATAAAAAGCTTGTATCTCAGCTCGTCCATAGGCCCAGTGTGCATCTGTCCGTACAGTGCCAAGATCAGCTGTTCTCCTGCCTGTTCTATCAAGTCTTGAGAAACAGATGACTCGAAAAATGTAGCCGCTTGTGCTTTCAGGTGTGGATGTTGCTAAATGAGGGATAAAAATTTGACCAAAAAATGATGACGTAGTGTAACACCCAGTAAATGCATGCATGAAGAGGACATGTGTGGGATCAAAGTTGATAGAAGTGTTTGAGTACCATAAACCTGTTTTTTCCCTTTCCTTGGTTTGTGGAAGTAAAAGTTCTGTACTTGTTTCCGAGGCCTGTTAGGAGAACGAGAACGTCAATGTCCTCGCTAACAATTACCATACTGTCGGATTTTGCTGCTTGGGAAATAGCTGTTTCTACAATTAATAAATTTGCATCTTCTTCTACCTGTTGCGCTTGGAATTTTTGTATAAGCATCAAAATCAAATTGTTCTTGTTGCTCTCGTTTGCAAGGAACTCTTCCCGTAACACTGCAGCATTTGTTTCTTCACTGAAAATGACGTCTGCTGAAGAACCTGATGTCTTCAAACGATTTTTTAGAAGTTGGTAAAAATTGTTGTTATTCGACTGCCAATTACGCACATACCTCTTGATGAAATTTCAACTTTAACAAATTTAATGCTCTTTAATTTTGATAATAGATGACTTTTCGATTGGATGCCATCGTTTTTAAGTTATAGACCACAAACTGAAAAAGGTGCCAACAAAAATTAGCCAAGGGTTTTGGAGGTATAAAACATGGATTCTACATACTCTCTACAATATATACAAGATGATTAAACAAATCTACTACCTCGTTTATTGTAACTATAAAGTACCCCTTATTAAACTAAAGAGCACAGCAGTACAAGTTATTAAAATTTATGAAACAATTTCCTTTTTGTAATATTATTCCGGTGCTGATTTTCATATAAAAAATTATGTTAATTTTACTATTTGCATTAATTCTATGCAAAATTTATTACAAACCTAGTTAATTTTATTTGTTCTATTTTTAGAAGAGGCGATAGAAAATCTAATAAGTTTTCATTATCTGTTCTTGCCAAAGATGGCGACAGAAATAATTTACCAGCGATATTCAAACGAAAAGTTGGAAAAATGTCTATATATTCACCTTCAGAAAGACGAATTCGCCTATAGCTATCTCAACTTTATACATTTTGTTTTTCGTAATGGCTTAAACTTCTCCACGTATAGTATGCAGCTCATTATCATACATATCATATCAATATTTTCTGTGAGGTAGAAACAAAATGAAATTCTAAGCTATGTTTTAATCCTCTTGATAATAGTCTTTTTTAACTACAGCATTAAGAGTCAAGTTCCAGTACAATCATTTCGCGCCATTAACGATATGGAAGAAGTATGTTGGGTTGCCTAATACGTGGCACTAATGTCCATTCAGAGGCGAACAGACCGAGTCAAAATAAAAATAATGCTAGTTCTCCATATAACCTTTTTCCTGTAGTTTTTTTGTTAGTGAATTACGTACGGACAGTTAAAACACATGGATGTAAATGATTTTTATTTGCTTATTTATAACTATTAAACTGTAATTTCAAAGTTTAATAAAAATCAGATGAACGTATTTAATATGGCTCTAGAAATAATGTCAGACAATGTTATGAACGGATTATACCCAAAAATCGATAAAATTTGTAGGTAAATATATAACAAAATTGTATTCTTATTTCAATTCGATACTGTTAAATTGTTATACAGGGTTACTGGTAATTCGATACATTCCTTTGGAGATGTGATGGGGCATGATCTAAGAAGTAAATTTAGCCCTAACATATATTATGCAAAACTCAATAGTTTTTGAGATATTTAATTTTTCTTGTTTTTCTCAAAAAGTAGATCTTAATGTCCTAAAAGTTAATTTTCGAAAAATCTATTTGACATTTTAAAATTTTTTTTTACTGGATTACTTGTCCAATATTATAGATATCCGTTTGGAATGAAAAATATCTGGAAACATTTTGATCATGTGAACATCTGAAATAAAAACTTTAAAATTTTTTTTTTAAAATCAGCTATGAAATTTACCTATTAGGTTTTTTCAAAAAAATATTAACGTAACACGCGTATAAATTATTATAAAAACTGTCTTATTTCAATAGCTATCTAACAAGGTACAAATGTTCAATGTACCCTTAATAGTTCTAAGAAAATACTAGTAAAAATAACACAAGTAGTACGAATTTTATTTTTAGATAAACAGTAAAAAAACATTTTAAAAGTAGAGTTTAATTCTTCATTAATTTCAAAGTTGTACTTTATTTTTTATATGTCTTGCTCAAAATGGGAGCCCCTATTCCGTATACAGACACGGTAGCGTCTTCTTATTTCCGTCCTTGTTACTCTGGTTGTCAGATTATGCCTTATGTGTTGGGCAGCATCGACTATCCTTTGTCTAAGGTTTTCTATAGTATTAACTGGTGTGGCATAAACCATCTCCTTCATATGATCCCATACGTAATAATCAAGGGGTGTTAAGTCAGGGCTTCGCGCTGGCCAAGGTATTGGGCCCGCTCTTCCAATCCAACGGTTAGGGAAACGTTGATCAAGTAACTGTCGTACTGTCAGCCGATAATGTGCTGGACAACCGTCGTTCTGAAACATCATTCGCTGTCTGACGGCGAGAGGAACATCCTCTAAAATCACCGCCAGATCATTTCTTAAAAAATTTTCATAGATTTCCTCGTTTAAATTTTGAGGAAGAAAGTGTGGCCCCATTAAATAGTGGTCAATGACTCCCATCCACACATTAATAGAAAACTTCATTTGGAAACTAGTTTCACGTGCTAATTTGGAATTTTCCTCTGCCCAATAATGTAGGTTGTGGAAATTTGTTATACCCTCGCGATTAAATTTCGACTCGTCCGTCCATAAAATACTTGTTAAAAAATTTGCACTTTCTGCATCTGAATTTAACATAAAGCGGCAGAATTCCACTCTCCTTCCAGGATCACCTTCCTCCAAGCCTTGGACAGGGGTATAGTGGTAAGGATGACATCCAACTCTACATATCGCAGACCAAACTTTCCATTGTAACACTCCGGCTAGTCTTGCGACTTTATTAGTTGAAATAGTTGGGTCTTCCTCAAAATACCTCAATATTTCTTCCTCATCATCTGGTTCATAAACGGGAGGAGCACCAGCGTCACTTCTTCTACATTTCACGGAGCCAGTTTCAACGATATTTCGATATGCCGTACTGAATACACGTGCATTTGGTAAGCGGCGGTTAGGGTACCAAAGACCATATTCTCGGCGAGCTTCAGCAGCGTTGCCGCCACAGTATCCATAGACAAACAAGATATCAGCGTATTCTGCGTTGGCATACGCGGCCATGGCACAGAAAATACAATAACAACAACTAATAACAACAACTACGAGCAAAATCAAAATCTTCGATAACTAATTTAACAAGACCAACAAACTTAAGGGATACGGAGATAAGAATGTCAGTTAATGACATATATGAACAAACGTCAAAGTCAAGGACTGACTGACTTAAATGAAAATGAACGGTTAGTCGTTTAATAAATTCCGCCACCAGCATTATCTTTACTAATTTTTTATTAGAACTATCAAGGGTACATTAAACATTTCTACCTAGTTAGATAGCTATTGAAATAAGGAAGTTTTTATAATAATTTGTACGCGTGCTACATTAATATTTTTTTGAAGAAACCTAATAGGTAAATTTCATAACTGATTTTAAAAAAAAATTTTTACAAGTTTTTATTTTAAATATTCACATGATCGAAATGTTTTCGGATATTTTTCATTCCAAACGGATATCTATAATAGTAATCTATAGTAATCCAGTAAAAAAATGTTTAAAAATGTCAAGTAGATTTTTCGGAAATTAACTTTTAAGACATTAAGATCTACTTTTTTGAGAAAAACAAAAAAATTGAAATATCTCAAAAACTATTGAGTTTTGCATAATGTATGTTAGGGCTAGATTTACTCCTTAGCTCATGCCCCATCACATCTCCAAAGGAATGTATCGAATTACCAGTAACCCTGTATACACACCCACACTCTCTTACGGAGAGTAGACCTCTCTTCCCTGGTGGCAGAGTGAAAGGAGGCCTGCCTAGTTAGCTTTATAGGGTCTCTGTAACTATCGGTAAAACGGTGCCATCTCCAGGCCGACTGGCGAATTACTAATACCACGGATGGATTAAAAAACGGTAGAATAATCTGGAATAACAGTTTAGAAGGATGGGGAGTTGACTGGAATAATCTGAAAGGAAATGGACGGATCGCGAATAAGCGCCACGGATATATAAGAAGCGGATCCAACGCACGGAGGGAAGTTATGCATTAGATGAGCAAGTGAACAGATAAGATAATGAACGGTAACAAGTTGTAAATTAAAGTAGCGAATCTATAGTAATTAATTAAGTTATAGTAATGCGTAATTATAAGAACCTATTATTGTAATTTAGTGAATAAGAAACCAGTGCTTAGTGAAAATTCTAGTAGCAATTATTGGACCTACGTTTGGGGGTGTTTACTGGAGCGTGTAAACACGTAACAATATAGTTAACGGTTTTAGAAAAATATTGACTTTATTAACTGAAAGAAACCGAATACCATTTCATAATCAAACACACACATGATTAAAAATTGGTTATTATAATTTCAGGCTTAGACTGACAGTACCTAGTTTACGGAAGTTTCATAAAGTATCCGTTTTCATTTTCTCTTAAATAATGATGGATGACTTAGTCGGTTTGTTCTACAAAATAAAAGTAAATATTTCTTTATAACCGTTAATTCGGTGGAATTGAAACAAAAACCAATTTTTGTTTAGATAGATAAGCATTTATTTATGAAATTTGCAGATGAAAGATGTTATCCCCTAACTTAGGGGTAATTAAAGCATCGAAAAAATGTGTAACTATTAGAATCTACAGGAAATCAAATTATAAGAAAAAAGGTCCCATATTTTTTTTTTATTAAAGTCAATAGTTACTAAAGTATAGCGATTTGGAAATTAAAATGTTACCTACAATACTGCAATTTCATTAACCTGTGCAATATGATAATCAAATAAGTATTAGAGTAAACCTACCGGTACGGTACCTCAGTCGGCTGATGCGCGTTATGTGTAAATTCCCTGTGGTGTGACTCTGCTGTGTTCTGAGTGCGATCCCCGGCACCGACCCTGGTAACGTCGATGGGTAATGGATGTTGCCTGCGTTTTTCTAAACGTGTAACCCCCTTCCGGATAGTCGTTGGCTTGGCAACTTCTAGTTTATTTTTTATGTAGCTCCAGATGGTAGTTACACGATAAAGTTATAATAATGTTTCAAATATTTTTTGGATAATATGTCTTCTGTCTGATGTTCTGGTGTAACAATTCATCTTTTTTCTACCAGATTTTCCATTATCTTACCATCTCCCCAATTTACCACCATATTTCTCTGCCTTCCCACCGTCTTCTCCCAAATTGCTATAATATTTAACTACCTTTCCACCATATTTCTCTAGTTTTCTCCAATTCTTACCACTTTTTACCACTCTCCCATAATCTTTCATCTGTATATCTTCCTTTACTTTCCCACGATTCCTCACCGTCATTTTATATTTCCCTATCCATCACTTGCTTTCACTATCCCTTTAATTCCTCCGCTTTTCAATCAGCTCCCCTCAATTTTATTAATATACCCCTTCCTCTTTTCGACCACCTTCCTAGTTTTCCTCCCTCTTTCCACATTTCGATTTTCTCACCAACATCACAATTTCCTACTCTATCTTCCGATCACCATCCTTTACCTCCATTCCTCTTTCGATAGAATTACATTATTTCGTGGCTATCGCCCAAAGTAGGCCAACGTTCTCCAAAAATGGATTCTCTGATTAATGAGACTGCAGGGCAGAACAGTCACAATGTGCATGCTGGATCGTCTCATCTTCTTATTCACAACCTCTGCAGAGAGGTGTTTCGCTTAATATCATATTGTACATATGTTTCCTTAACGGACAGAGTCTAGTCTGGATTTCGTTATAAAGCATAGATTCCTTCTGGACATTGCCAGGTAGTATATTGCTGGGCTCTTGTTGGGATATTCTAGCAGTTCCCTAGCAGCCACTTGTTTCATCCCATAGCTCTTTAAATTCGTTATGGGTGTTCTCTCTAATTATTTGTGTTATAGCCGTGATCGGTAGCAGACTGGCCGGGCCCGGCCCAAAGATGTTTCGGTCTGCTGCCTTATTGGCCAGTCTGTCGGCTTCTTTGTTGCAACTGCACTGTGCATGTCCTTTCACCCAGCATACCGCTATGTTATTCATGGCTAATGTCAAAAAAATTTTAGAGGCCCTTGGTTCTCGTATACACACTAAATCCCAATTTAATTTTTTACTCCCTTTAATAATGGGGTGGGGGTGGCAATGGGGGTGGGGGTGGCTAACGCCAAAAAATTTTTTAGAGACTTTCGTTCTTGTATACACACAAAATCACATTTTAATTGTTTTTACTCCCTTTCATAATAGTGTGGGGGAGTATTGGGGGTGACAGTGGGGAGTGCCTGATACCAAAGAAACTTTGAGACCTTGACTTTTCGTACATGCCCTAAATTGCAATTTTATGGACTCTTCCCTACTTGCTTTGCCTATTTACCCCAATTTACCCCCGAACCCTTCAACGGAATTAGATCAAAATATAATCTAGTTCTAGATTTCGTTATAATACATAAGTGTACCTTTCAAGTTAATATCATAAACGGTTCCAGAGTAAACGTATGCACATAAAAAGTTACGGACTGATAGACAGACCGACAGACAGAACTTTTTTCTTCGCTCAAATTTAAAATTTCGACGTTTCATGACATTTTAAGCCTATTTGAACAAAAAAAGTAATTGAAAGTGATTAAATGAAATTGAAATTAAAAAAATATTCAATTAAGCGTCAGCAGTAGAAAGGTTATTATTAAAATAAATCCGTGTTTATTTTGACAGAATAAATTGAAAAAAAAATCGAAAGTATCTACGGAGAAAATCCTAATTTCACCCCACCGATAATTTAAACGACAAGTGATTTTTAGCTTCCTTTCCCCTGTTATGCATTTACTCTTAATATTCAAAATAATCGTAGGAAAATGTAAAGTACTACGAAGAAAATGTTTATAAGTTAACACATTTAATATTCAGTAGGAAATATACAATCCTTATCAAATAAGTAATTAATCATTTATTACATCCTTCAGTGTACTGCTTATTTGAGACACGAGCGGTCTCGTGAGAATTTTAAAATACGACGTAGTCTCGATAAAAATAATCTGTATCGAATTTTGTTCAGGTAAAACATAGTTACAAAGCAGAAATAGTTGCCTCGTAGGTACTGCAAAAAGAAACGGTAGCTTCAAAATTTTGTTGACAAAACACAGTTCTAAAATTTTATATTATGTTTAAAATTACTGATAATATGATCATATTAGCGATAGTTCACAAATGATATTTCATATGAGTTTTTAGAATCTTTAACTGAAGAAGTTCAGGTTAACTATCGAAGAACTACCCTAAACAATGTGATGGCAGGTATGTGATTTATGGATTATTGTTACAAAGAAAAATCCATAATCTCTTTTTGTTCTTTACGAACGTTGATATGAATTTCACCACTAAGTGAAACATTACAACGTTTACAAATCAGCTACATTCAAGTCGCCAGCATTTTTCACTTTTGCATAATATAGTTATAAAAACAAACATAATCCAGGTGCCACGTAAACTTGAACTGCCATGACATACAATCGCCTGCGTTTTTTGGAATAAATACATATATTACAGATTAATTTCATATTCGAGTAGACAAAATTTCCAGAATAAGCGGGTAAACAAAATGCGTAGTAGGTTCGGGCCTTGACCCGTGGTGTACCCTTGAACTCGTAGATTGCGTGCGCAAGAAAACGCACAAAACATTTATTCAGCCCCGCTCATCACTTTATTTACCCCGTAATGTCACCTCTAACAAAGGCAAATTAACTCGCGTGGTCGACAATGGAATATACTAAAATTAGGAAAGCAATTACTTATGTTTACGGAAATTTCTCGTAAGCGGTATGTTTAGAGCCATGCGCGGTTTTTTATGAAGATCAATAGCGCTAGAGTTACCCCTAGCGTCGGTTTGGAGGCTTCGCCCACCCTTCCAAGGTCAGCGGCCTGACCCGGCGTCGGGGATTGACCTCGTTCCATACTGCAGACGCTGAACTCTGTTGTCTACGCTCGTTTTCTGCTGCTGGGCCACAAAAAAACAGACACTCTCCTTCTTCACGCTTGACACCGCTAGGATGATACATGTCCACTTGGGGTTTTGTGCGACTGAAAATGAAATTTTAGAACGGATTTATCTGTGGATATGAATCTAAGGCTAGTAATTCGTATTAGTAGAATCCCCAGGGTTTTAATTCCAATTAATACCATTTGATTTTTATACATAAGTACAATATTGCACACAAAATAAGAGTTCGCTTCAGGGAGTAAATTAGGATGAGTTAAAAAACCGATATTTCCTTAAATATGAAAAATGTAGTTTAGACAAAAATGTAAGAGCATAAAATTTTACGCAGTAAAGGTCTTTATTCTTGTATGTGTAATGCTATTTACTTAAATATTAATAATGAAAATAATGCATGTCTTTGTTATTATGTAAATGTTACAACCATTTATTGATTTTATAATGAAATAAAACAAGAAGAATAAATGAGGAATAAATAAAGTATACTTTTTTTACACTCACAGTACATACTTACCAGATTCTGTTCAAGATGTACACAGTCGATGTTCTTGCTTTTGTACATTAAATACAACAAGAATGGCGAAGTGTATACATCTTAAACAGAACAAATAATAGTATTCTTAATTATATACAATTACAATTTTTTTTTAAACTTCCTTTTCTTAAAGTCGTACTAAAAAGTAAAAAATAATTGCAAGAAAATTAAGACGTGAGCACTTTGTATGCGCACCCCTTGTTTTCTTTGAATTATTTTTTATTTTTAGTGCGACTTTAAGAAAAGCAAGTTTTTTAATTTTTTTTATTTTCTGCTCTTTAGTCATACTTTAATTATCTATAAATTCATTCATTGGAGCTGAGTTTCGAGGTATAAACCTAACATCCTAACGGCATTCCATGATGTCACCGGAATTAATATCGTACCATTTGTACGGGGAAAAAACGGACGTAGAAGTCTCTAACCAGGCGGGAAACTTTTGTATTTTATGTTTTGCCGGAGGTGCCGGTTGGATAGTATATATAATCAATTTTCACCCCCGCTCGTGCCCCTACGTGCGGATATTTGCAAAAGTAACTGTGGATACTGTATCGCCATCCGATCTTTATTTTCATAGCGGTGCAATAATAAATCGCGGCACTCAGACCTTGTGGCCCACTGTGCACCCGCTAGTTGATCAGTGGATGTCCCCATCCAGGCCGAAGTCCAAACCAAAGGCCAGAATCCTTCCCAGCGGAGCATTCCTCCGGCATAGGAAAGCCAAGTACCTATGCCTCAAGTTCACGAGACTGGTGGATGAAAGTTTCCTCTACTTCTCCGCAGAACCTGCAGTCGGGGTTGTTAACCACTCCGTGATGATGTGAAGGTGTTTCTAGAAAGTTCCATTCTAATCAAGAGACTTACCACTGCTCTAACTTGCTTTCTGCTTAAACACAGTAATAGTTCTGCCCTCTTCGGCGAAGGTCCTGAAATGAGGAGCTTTGCTTGCCGAAGTACTGGGTGAGGGATCATCCGATCTTAGTAATTGAATATGTCACGAAATGTGTTAAATAAAGGATGCAAGATTTGAATACAAACAAAAAAAACTACATTGTGAGTTAAAGAAAAGCAAGAAAAGAGAGATGAAAGTTGTAAGAATGAAGTAATTTATATGGTTATTATTATTTCCAATAACCACTGCTTTTAGATATTTCCAAATAGTATATTCAGAATACCCTACATGTTTCGACTTCTTAGACCTTTCTCAAGAGCATTGCAAGCGAATACGTAGACTATTCTGAATATCGTTACGCCTGCCAATACAAACCATCTTAGTTCAGTTGTCATTAACCAAGAGGTTGTGTACAAAAAATTAATCAGCCTTCCGAACAGTTCGTCAACTCCTGAGGGCCTTTTGTCCATTATCCTGAAGCGCTGTGCTCAACCGCTAAGTCTACCTCTCTCTATTATCATGGAAATCTCTCTTAAATCTGAGCATTTGCCTGAAGCCCGGAAAATATCGAATGTTACTGCCATGCATAAAAAAGATGACAAATGCAATAGAGAAAACTAACGTCAGATTAGCCTAATTCCCATTGAAGTAAAAATAATGGAAAGAATTATCTCTGACGCCTTTTCTTCCAGATAACAATATAATTCCAACTCAATAGCACGGTTTCCTTCCCGGTCGATCTACAACTACTAATCTTCTGTCGTGCCTAAATGATTGGACTTTATCTCTTGATAAAAACGGGCCTGTAGATGTCATTTAAATAGATTTCTCAAAAGCCTTCGATAAAGTTCCCTTAAACCGACTAATAAAAAAAATGAAACACTGTGGAACAAATGGCTCCCTTTTGGGTTGGATTTCTGATTTTCTCAGCAACAGAAAATTTCGAGTAAAAGTAGGCCAGAACTTATCAGAGCTCAAAAGGGTTTTAAGTGGAGTTCCTTAAGGTTCGGTGTTAGGCCCATTGCTATATTTAATATATACATCGGATGTACCACGTTCGCTTGCTTGTAAATACTCTTTATATGCAGATGACACTAAAATTTATAGTAACCCTCTCACCCACTATTTTCAACTGCAACTCGACCTTGACAATCTCGATAAATGGAGCGATGACTGGCCGATTCCATTAAATATTAACAAATGTGTCGTCTGCACCTGGGTAAACAGAATCCCAATCTCAACTACTTCATTGGACCAATTTCTATTGAAACCGTCACAACATATAAGGACTTAGGAGTATACATTTCATCGGATCTATCCTGGTCCCACCACATTTCTTGCTGCGTCGATAAAGCCAATCGATCTCTATTATTATTTAAAAAAGTGTTCTCGAAACCAGACTTGTCAACCTGTTGTTGTCTGTACAAAACATATATTCGTCCATAATTGGAATACGGCTCGGCTGTGTGGATACCTAAACTTGTGCTTGACCGAAACTTTATTGAAAGTGTTCAACGTGCGGCTACCAGGCTTCCTTTTATGCAACCGTGCTTTTGACTGTTGGAATTCTCTTCCCGATTCTGTAGTGTGTTCTTCGACTAATTCGTTCAAAAACAATATAGACACTCTGCTTTTTATTTTTTAACGATACTTCTGTTATTTCTTTGTTTTCCATAATTTCACTGTATTTCTGACTTTTTTTCTAGTTATGTTATTATATTAGTCTATTTTAATTTTAATCCATAATAATTGATATTTATTTTTTGCTGCGTTAATGTATTATTCCAATTTGTGTATATGTAAATATCTCTTTGTATTGAGTTTTACAGGTTTTTCAACCTCAACTCTTATTTTCGTAATAATAATATTAACAATAAACATCTAAAAGCAATATAATCTTCACCAACCACTATTTTATTATCACTTAAATTACAACGATTAATCCTTATTAATATCACATTAATTTTAACTCTTAATTACAAGTTTTATCTGCGTCTCACTACTATAACAATTCACAACTTATTACTATTCTTTATCTTATCTCATCTCCCATATCAGAACTGAACTGTGCTCTATACTGAACTAAACTGTCGGCGTGCACCGGATTCGCCTCTTATATATACGTATCGAACGTACTTGAATCTCCTTCCAGAACCCGTGTCAAATATGATGAAAATTTCTATAGTTTTCTTAGGTGCTAAATGGCGGTTCGTCAGATGGCCCACAGATGACAACTAACTAAACAGCTCTCACTTCAATCTGTACCAGGGACCAATTAAATCTCTCTCCGTCAGAGGGTAGCACATAACATTATTTTACATTTAATTCTTTAAGATGCTTTTGTACATTCTGTGGACTATTCCGTATTTTTCTTTATAGACTTCCTCGATATTATCATCTAAAGGGATCGTTATACCTATTAGTTGACTGGAATTTTGTTTAATGTTAATTCCATGAAAAAGACAACCAAGATGATGCATCTTCTGTTGTGCATATTAAACCATCTTACTTACTTCTTTCAATTTGTAAAAAATTCTCTGGTTTCCATGTATTCCATATATGAGTCCTCAAATCATCACTATCTCAGTTCATTCGAGCAACGAGAAGCAGCAGTGAGCAGCTGAAGATGATAGATGCGAGTCTGTCGAAACTTCGTTTAGACAACAAGGAATCCGTCAGGAGCCTACCAACTAGGCGGGAGAACACCCGAACCAAAACAGATGGGATACCGCACACTTATTTTTGATTTGTCGAGAAAAAATCATTCTTTATAGAAAGTGTTGCTTGTATTAGGAGGTCATAAACAGATGTCAAACTTAAGATAAATTATACAGGGTATTCTAAAAATCGATAATATGGAATTGATTTTAAATAAGCTAATCTTTTTTACATCATTAATGAATTGTTATTTCAATTAAGAAGAAAAGTTTAAATACGAAGTTTAGTTGCAAAATAAGCAAACTTCTTTTCAAAATAAATTACATTTTATTCAATTAAGTTAAACGCTATTCTACATATAGGCCTCCTACTAGTACGCATTTTTCTAATCTTTTTGTGAATTCTTCATACCTTTTTCTTCTAGAGTGTCTTGAAGAAAAAATGAATCAGTGAGGTAACCACCTCGCTTACCTTGTTTAAATTCTTTAGATTATTTTGTGCGGAGTTTTATAAAATACAAAATATATTACAACGAGGTCCACGATAAAAATGAAGTACGCAATAGAATTGTAGAAATTTTCAACCATATTGTTATGTGCTTACATCCACATCACTAAGCGTAGGTTCAATAATTGCAACACGAATTGTCACTAATCACTGATTTATTTATCACTAAATTTCTTACAATAATTAATCTTTATAATAACACACAAAGGCCAGTTGTATAAAAGTGGATCAGTCAAAGTTCAGTTGAACTTGGTTTAAAATTCAGGGTTACAATTGCTACAACAATAGTATCCACGGATTTTGAACTAAGTTCAACTGAACATTCATTGATCCACTTTTATACAACTGGGCCTAACTATAACTTTTATCTATTATAAAATTTTCACTGATCTTGATCTGAACTCTTTACCCCCTCAGAACTGTACTGATCTGACTGTCCAATGCGCAGGTCCCACTTCTTATATACTTCGCGGAGTTTATTCTCATATCCATTTCACTTTGGGCTGTTCCTGACGAATTCTCCTTCCTTCTAGTATACTCTATGACGAAGCGCTAACTCTAGTCCGACTGGCGAACCGTCATCCCATGCCTAGCTTCTTCCTATTAGGCAACCCTCTCTTCGAAAGAGGGCGTGGGCGTGCCCCTAACAATATTTCACCAAATATGCTACTAAACAAATTTCTAAAAAAGAATGATGATACTTTGCGTTCAGAAGAATTTTGAGCAATTTTTGTACATTTATTTATTTACTTATTAAATTATTGTTTTTTATAAATCTTATTCATTTTTAAAGAAATAGAATTGACAAGTTTATATAGACTTTTTATTTGGTGCCCACTCTGCAAAATAATACCCCTTATATATCCTTTCTTAAATATTATACAATGCTTTGTATACTAATAAGGTAAGTTACTTTTTTACCTTCTAATTTGTATCTTGAAAAGTGACACTGACTTTTCACTGCCTGATTGTCAAACTTATCAATAAATGATTTTTAAGGTTAAAATTTTTTAATACTGGTTGTTTGGGGTTACCAGTCAATAAAATTTTGCTCTCCGAGGTTGATTTTATAGTCCACTCGCTGAGGGTAGGTCTGTATGCACTTTGATATCCAGAAAATCAACAACTTGAGTAATATAGGTAGAGCATGGCCCTTATGAATTTCCACCAGAGTGTCAGCCTGACAGAGTTGGCACAGGCTCAGAATCCGCCATTTCCAAAATGGCGGAGATGCAATGCACACAATTTTACTAAATGGCTTATACCTTGTAAACCGTGCGTTTTATTAACGTTTATATTAAACATTGTTTGTTCTATATAAAATAAAGAACAAATTAAGTCCTTATTATAACGATTCTTAAGTTGACTACTTAGGAGATAATGAGAATTTTATGGCCTCGAGAAGGTAATATAAACGTTAGGAATATAAAAAATGCTTATAACTCATAAACAGTATACTTTTTAATTTTTTTTGTAAAGACAAAAATCGTTCTTTATATTATAATTATCAAGAAGTGTCATTACACTATCGAATTTAGGAATCAGGGTTTCCAAGTTGTAGTATTGACATTTTCTTAATGTTTTCTGTTAGGATATGTGCATGTGCACGCGCATTTATGTTTGAGCAAAGAGGATTGCGACAGTCTATGGGTGTAACACTATTACACTTGCAGAATGCGCAACAAGTAATTCTGCTCTTGATACATGTACCACTTTTTTTTTGTACATTTGAGGCATTTATAACCTTCAACTAGATCGTCCGGGTAGAACCTATATTCACACAGTGGCTCTAGAAAATCTCCAACATCCACGTATCCGAAAACAAAGGGATCAAGCTGTTTGAAGTTTTCTTGGAGGCAGTTAATTTGTAAATTCGTCCAGAGCACTGGAAGGCTTAATGCCCCTAAGGCTCAACGGAGTGGAAATTCAATTTGCCTGTGAAGCTAAATATTTGGGAGTCATCTTTGACCAAAAATTAACATGGAACTCCCATATTCAACAAGTCACACAGAAAGCAACAATCGCCCTGGGCAGGTGTAGGCAAATATGTGGAAAAAACTGGGGGCTAAATCCCAAAATGAAGCTGTGGTTATACACCAGGGTAGTGAGGGCCATGATAACTTATCGATCAGTGGTATGATGGACTAAAACGGTGCAGTCGGGAGCAATAAGGCTGTTAGGTGGCGTACAAAGGCTTGCTTACTTGTGCGCCACGGGGGCTATAAAAACTGCTCCTACGGCTACACTTGGGGTTCTTTTGAAGCTGCCACCATTACGCATATTCATACAAAGCGAAGCTTGGTCAGTGGTATACAGGTTAATGCAAGACCAAACGCCAATTAGCCGGCAACACGACACGGAGTACCAGAAGTTATACTCCTAGATGAGGCCAGATCCCATCTTAGGCATGCCCGCGGACGTAATGGTGCCAAGGTATAGCTTCAATAATAACTTTCAGACTGTAATACCAGACAGGGAAGACTGGAAAAACGATCTTCCCATAACAGCACAAACAGTCTGGTACACTGACGGCTCCAAAGACAGAATAAGGGGTCGGAGTCGGGATTTATGGGACAAGGTCAAAAATCAGTATCCCGATAAGTCTAGGGAAATACGCAACGGTGTTTCAGGATGAAGTGATCACCATACACAGTTGCACCTGGGAGATAATAGGACAAGGTACTGTTAACCAGTCGATTGCCATTTTCACTGATAGCCAAGCGGCAATAAAAGCAATCAGCTCCATGCAAATCAACTCAATATTGGTGTGGGACTTCTTGACGGCCCTTATGGAGCTGTGAAGTCAGAACAGAGTGATCTTAGCATGGGTACCAGGATACGAGGGACACAGAAGAAACGAAAAGGCTGATAAACTCACCAAGGAAGGCGCACTCAAAGCCCCAAGAGGACCTGAGCCTTTTGTGGCATGGCAAATAAATAAAAAATAAATCTCTGGAATGGTGGGGGAAGCTCCCAAGACAGAGACAGGCTAAAGGGTTCAAATAAAGAACGTTCGGCCAAATTCACGGAATATCTACTAAGCCAGAATAGGAAGGCCATCAGAGTAATAGTAGGTCTTCTAACTGGGCATTGCCGGCTCAATAGACACATGAGTCTAATGGACCTGGCAGAGGACGCAATATGTAGGTTCTGCCAAGAGGAAGAGGAAACCTCAGTTCACGTATTGTGCCACTGTGAAAGCCTGGCGAGACTGAGATTCCAAGTATTCGGAGAAGAAAACCAAAGGCTGACAGCTATACAAAAGGGTCTTTATTAAAGATTTTCTTATATAGTTTTTGACCCGGATATGCTTTTCCGTCATTTTTTTCTTGTATCAAAATCCTTTTATTTTCATTTCTGCTTATATCTTGTACACGCTTGTCCTTGTTTTTTTTTACTTTTTTTGTTCATTAATTTTTGCTGAAGCTTTTTCTATCACTGGTTTGTCTGTATGTTCCTGAATAAATGTTTTAACCTAAACTTGCACCTCACTCGACTCTTTCAGCTGTAGCACTAAGTCTTTTTTAAGTTCCAGGTTAAATTTGAATGTTATTTATTCTAACTTTATTCACTTTTTATTAAAAACTTATTTCTATTAACAAATTTGACTGGTTTTCTTAAAATCTTAACACTGTCAATTTTGGGGCCCTTATTTTATAGGTGGATGCTCCCATTTATATTTAATCAATAGAATTATAGTTGTGACAAGCGATTCTATAGTTCTGCTATGTTTTTCCATGTAGACTTTATTTGCTTATTGCGATATTTCATTGACCCTTGGAATTGTGTCTAGTAGTCCACTTTTAAATATGTTTTTTTTTTAACTTTTCAGTGTATCATAATGTAAATTTATTTATATTACAATGCCATTATTGCTATATAACTATAATTATATTTTGTTTTTTTGAGTGAATTTAAGTTTAAATGTATTTATTCTTGAGTACAATTATTGAATTTTACCTGTTATTCTTGCTACTTTGAACTTACCCATCGAACTGAGAACGTCCTTTTTTGTGATCCTTAAAAAAAGTCATATATATTTTCATTATTTTTTGCTAGCTTTTTTAAGGACGAAGTAGAGAATCTATGCGTCCCTCTCTTTTACCTTACCTCCTTACTTTTTATAACTTCAGTAAAAAGTATCTAAGTGAGGTAACGAAATGATAGCTGGTGCTCGAATGGTGGCTGCAATAAATAATAAAAGATAAAGTCGCTCGAGAATAAGGGCATAATTTATTCTGTTTTATGTGTGGATGCTGGAATGTTTTGGCAAGATCTCATTCTCTAGTTTCGCAACCCTCACCCTCTAACCACCCCTGCTAGACGCGAGAATAGGCCAGGGTTGGGGAGAGCGCTGCACTTGATATAGTTCATTGGCTTCACTTTCACCAACACACATGGGCGTCTCAAGGAAGATGGTGTATATAAAATTCTAGTCATGGGAAAGTAGAACGGTGTAATTAGAAGCGAAATTAAAATCATATCGCAGAGAGTAAGGGACCATTGCAAAAAAATAGATTTCTAGGCTATTAGAGATTAACATTCGCCTTGTAATAGCACAAACTATGAGTGACAAAAATGAATAGTTTGACTAGTAGTTTATTTTACGTTTAATGATGTTATTACTGTTCTTAGGATTCAAGCTGAACTACCTTAATATTCTTGTGATAAGAATGCAAACTCCTACTACAAAACGTGCTTTATCATATAATTCATTACACGCATCTTCTAATTTATTTTTTATGTAGTTTCTACAGACCCATTGTTATAATATATACACTGCGGAACAGCTAAATTGAATAAATTCAGTATCTCAATCTCAATCATTGTGCATATTTATAAAAAAAAAAAACCGAGACATGTCGATTTTGGATTCTGAAATGACATTCTGCAACGTGCAAATTTCATTGATAAAAACAACCCCCTTTGAGTGGCAATTCCAGCCCTTAATTTTTTAAATAAGAAGTATGGGCTTCTGATATCTCACTTGAAAGATCTTCTCATTCACTTTTCAAAAATTCTATAGTTTTAATATTTATTGCAAAAATTAACGGTTTGTTTGACAAAATTCACTACAATAAACGAAAAACATATAAACTTACAGCGTTTTATTCTTGCAGGCAAGCAAAAACAATGTCAGTGTTCTTTTTCAACATTATCAAGTAAAAAGAAGACATAAAAGCATCAAAATTCTTCATAGCTGGCATTGACAGTTTTATTGAAAATGCCGTAGCGACTGAGAGCAATAAATAGTTGCCATAGTTGTCAATAAATAGTTGTCAGTGAGTATTGTTTGAGTTTTGCTAAGTGCAATTTCTAAACATGGTTTATTTAAACGAAATAACACATACCAAAAAATTAGACAACCCCCAAATTCCAGAAGCCAGAGGCTTGTGCGGAAGGGGTTACACATTGAAAAAACCGCACATACAACCATTTCCTCCAACAATGCCAGTGCCGGAGCCGGGATTTGAACCCGATGGCGCAATACCCGTGTGATTAATCACGATTGCCACCTCGCGCCTTAATTTTACAGATGGTTCGTTACGGAGATAGAATAGCATTGAATGTTCCCCATTCCTTAATTATTCAAAGCAAAGCTTAAGCAAACTCACAAGTTCCAGCGGATGTAATATGGTTCCAGCATGATGGAGCACAACCACAATACCGATTCGTTGTTCGACAATATCTCGATTTAACATTTTCATATCGGTGGATAGGGAGGCGAGGATCACTAGAATGGCCAGCACGTTCTCCTGATCTTACACCCTTAGATTTCTTTCTATTGGGATATGTAAAAAGTATGATATACAAAACTAAGCTACGTGATATTGTGAACGTTCCATGTTTTATGGATGTCTGAAGGACGTATTTTCTGCTCGAAAAACTTAGAAAAATTTAAAAAAAAATAGGAAAAAGAAAAAATTAATTTTCTTTTTCCTCAACCTTTTCTTAACTCTAAATAGTAAATATTACGTTCACAAAATTTTTAGGGTTCAACACGACTGTTTCAAACGGAGAATAATGTAATAAATCATACTTACTGTCGTTTATGCTTAACTGCTGCTTTGATGGTATCAATTGGACGACGTCGTAACACTATAAATCTAACACTGTCTGTATCACACTCTCTTAAAATTAAACCTGAAAAGGAATTTTGTTAGAAAACACAACTAAAAGACAATATAAAGTTCAAAATATATATATTAAATCTTTAAAAAATCATGTTTTTACAACAACTTTTTCAAGAGAAAATGTTAACAAACAATGGTCTGACCCGTGTACAACATATGGTGAGGAACGGGACGATTCATACGGTACCAACTACCATCCAATATGCGGTTTTATAAGCTAACGATGCACAAAAAGATTCAAGAAAAGTTTCATGTAACTGAAATTTTGGTGGGCTTTTGCTTGCCTGTCTTATAAACGTATTTATTAATTCACATTAATTTTGATCGCTCCTCGGAGCTTAAAATTGCTTGAAGCGTCTCTACTTCGATTGTATTTTACAATAACAACTTTTTACGCTCAGGCAAGGCGGATCCCATGCACGTGTGAGTACATGGTATAGATACTTTTTTGACTCCGAATCACTGAGGAACCGGTTTAGGGCAAACCCCGTCAAAATACATCATTTCCCCGTCAAAGTCGACTGCTAGGAAATGATGGGGGTCCCATGTCGCTAAGGGCTATTTTCGCTATAACTTCCCATATACTTTGAATAGTCGTTGGACTAACTTGTCCTCATATTCAATACCTCGTAAGAGTTGCAGTGCTTGACAACGTGGATTCGTAAAAGGGTTTTTAATCTTGGAAATTTTGAAGTTCAAGTCTAATTTTAGTATACTTTCTAAAATTAGGTGGTCGGGGCGACATTACGTCCCTGTGCAGCGACATTTGCTACACTTTCTAAATTAACGCTCCTTGAAGAGTTAGCGAAAATTTGGCATAAAAAATGCTCCGAAGAGCAAAAATATGTTTACAAGAATTAAAAACCTCTTCCACGGCGATTTTGTTACAACGTCGAAAAGTATATCGGGGTTATAGCGTGTTCTTTAACAATATAACTGGTGTAAGAAGAGGAATAAGGGATGTGGTTAGGTCGGTCACGTTGTTGGAAAACGTTAGAAGACATTTTTATTTACGATTGGTATGCTGCCAAGACGTTCAAGGAACTCATTTTGAACATTTGAATTACGTCAAGTACATGAATCAATTTTTTTACCGTTAATTTTTGTAATAAATATTATAACCATAGCATTTTTAAATAGATAATGAAAAGACCTTTGAAATGATAGTAAATTTTATTTAAAAAAAATTCCAACGAATTCAAGAAGTTGTGGGATGAAACAAGCAACTGTCAGCTTGCTAGGGAATCACTAAAATATAGTACTGCAATTGACTACCTGACAATGTCCAGAAGGAACCTACGTTTTATAATGGGAATCTAGACTGGACACGGTCCGTTAAGGAAACATCTACACAATATGACATTTAGCGAAGTACCTCTCTGCTGAGGTTTCGAACAAGAAGATGAGACGATCCAACATGTACTCTGTACCGGTTCTATCATCTCATCAATCAGAGAATTCATTTTGGGAGAACGTTGGCCTACTTTGGCTGACGTAAGGGAAATGCTCCTAGCCAGCATCACCACCTACTTAGCAAGATTAGGTTTGTTGGATGCGGTGTCATTCATGAATATAATAAACACTAAGGGGCTTAATACTGGTCCCTGTGGAACTTTCTGAGACTAAATTTGACATATTCTTGAAATCGATGTAGGACGGTTGTCGAATAAATTACACAAACATTATCTACTATCATGAATAGGACTGCATATGTATAAAAAATTCTACAAACGGCGACATAACCGTAATATGAAATTACACAGTTCACGATGCAGGTCAGTGTTATCTGTTCCCCCTGAATTGCTTATTAATATCCGGTGAAAGTTGTAATCTGATTTTTTAATAATAAATAAATGTACACGACAGGGCTTAAGAGCAACGGTTTTAGCCACGCGATCAACGTTAGGTATAGGCAATGCAAATTAGGTACTCAACACTTTGAATGACAGTAAAGTTCGTAGAGGGACCCACCAGATTGAAATCATAATGTCAAAATACATCTGTTCAGGTCAGGGAAGGTAATGTGGGAAAACGAGTTTGAAATAGATAATAATAAACAAACATACAGTAAACAATATGACTCCTTTGGAACGAACAACTTACGCTAGGTAATAAAGTACCAACAGATTGGTATATCTAAGGTCAAACATATAACCTACAAAAAAAGACAAGTCTATATATATTATTAATAATTATTGAAATACTTATAAATAAAAAATAAATAAATTTAGAGACTGACATAAATTCGAGGGATTTAAAGATTTAAAGATAGTGAGGAAGTACACTTATTGACAAAGTAGCCAAACATCATTGACAAAGGTGGAAGTTAAATGTGGCGGCTAGTGAGTGGTCCCAGAAAAAATCATTCAAATGCAAGATTTGGACCCTTTAAAATTTGGTACTTCTCTTATATAGTGATTTTAAGTTACAATTGGTACACCCACGCTCGGAGGAAATGTAAGTTTTTTTGTAAAATGAAAAAAATATATTCTTTTGATAAAGAGAGTTCTTTTTACTGTAACCCTTGAAGAGGACATACATCATCCTAAGAGAAACTCAAGTCCATCTAGGTCAGTAAATTAGTTGTATAATCATTGGATGATGCCAGATATTGCTTAAAATCATTATAGTAGCATAAAAATTTGAGAGGGACTAGATACCAAACATTGAAACTAATCTTTTTATAGGTTTTTTGGATAGGGTGCTGTAGATAGAGCCTCAACCCCATGGTCAACCTAATACTCAAACTTGAAATTAAAGCAATCCTGGTCTATTGGGAGCACGGGGCTACTTGCCTAATCATAATTATTGCTGAATTCGTAATTACTGGTAATGCCGACAGTCCATCATCTTTAGTACTGGTAAAATAGTCTATCAGTTATTTTGCTACCACAAAGTTATTGGTCATTTTTATCTGGTTGGTGCCACTGCTGATTGAGTTAAAGGAGCCCATCAGGTCTACGACTACTGTAAATACGACAATATGATTTTTACCAACACAGCCTGGAAAAAGCCTCGCCCAGGAAGTTTTTTACTCTTCAAGTACCATTTTTATATATTTTTTGAAATGTATCTCAAATTTATCTCACGTTGTGTTGGAACAGTATAATCTATATTTATTTCATTTTTTCTTTTGAATAATCAAAATCTTAGAATCGTATTCCCTTGTAATAGTTTTAAACTGTTCAATGATTTTAGAGCTTCTAAATGCCTTTTTTATATATTTATTTAACATCGGCCTATTTCCGCTACTGAGGCCTAACACCGACGCCTGTAGACGAGCTACCCCCAACCAGGAATTTTGCCGAACCTCTTCCCTTAAGAAGAGTAGGGATCTTTTGCTTGCCTAACATTTAATAGACAAGGGACCGACGGCTTTACATCCCCTCCGAAGGAGTGGTATATCCCCTATACAACCCTCGCCTAAGGTTGTATAGCTTCCGCGCATACACCGATATACAAGCCGCTGGAAGATGTTTGAGGCGAGGACGCGGTCTTCGTTGGAATGGTCACCCATCCAACTACTAACCGCGCCTGGCGTTGCTTTACATCGCATATCGAAGTATGTACATAGTAAAGACGCACCCACGCTCGCCCTTTCTAAATGCCTTCAGGATTATTAAAGTTCAATAAATATTGAAATATACATTCTCACTTTTTTAAATCTTTTGTAGTCGTAAAGCTTAGGCTTCATATAATTTATTGTTACTTATGTTTTTTTTTGCAGAAATACGCTTTTTTACATTTTTGTTAAATTTAATGTACAAGCTTTCATTCTGTTCTCTTTTGCCCTCCTGTCAAAAAATTAACTGGCGCTCAGAACTAACAACTTTTCCTGCGATAAATTGTTAGTTTCAAATAAAGACATCGAATGAACTCACGCCCAGCCCCGAGCAGAAGATCAGCCGGTAGGCCATTATTGCGCCTTTGCGTCACAAAATCATCACGGAGCCGCGCCATCTCTAGTTATTTAAAATTGCTTTAGTACGATAATCAGATTTGCCGTTCCTGAAAGATTTAACAAAAGAAATTCTTCATTTATCAGGCAATACACAAGGTTGTAGGAACAAATTAAAGACAGGTGTCAATGGCTTGGCTAATATGCCTGAACAATCTTTGAAGGAAAAAGCTAGTAAATCATTGAGGATGACATGTAAATTTTTATTCGATTTTTTGAAGACATTAACTACGTCCAGTTTAGTTACCGCTAACATAATTGACATATGATTATGAATAGGCTATTTTCATTGGATTTTAGATATGTTTTTAAGACATGTTCATTTATACCTCTCTTCGGGTCACTCACTCATAATATTATTGTGATATATTAAAATCATTTAAATTTAGAATGTCAAACAATTAAAAAAATGATTTAGGTGTTTGGGTATATTATATAAGTGGCAAAACATTTCGCACAGATGGTCTGTTGACTCGTCCCTCTGAGAGTACGCCCATGCTCTATTCTATTCTTGATGAAGGTAAGGATAAAAGTGAAAAAATCAATAAGATCCGAAACGAAGCTTTCAAAGCTTACCTACTACCACGGTGTAATATACTACACCGTGCCAAACACCGGTTTACGTCCGAGTCGTTGTAGCTTAGCAAGGAAATGTAATTAATTCATGACGTATTTGTTTTTATGATGACGTAAATGTAAAGAAGAAGAGATTGTAGAATAAATAATTGACCATCTTAATTGACAACAAAATTCACTATAAACTAATGTCAGAAGAAATATTTATTTTGGAATATTTTAAACTTATATTTTAGTTTTTTCTTTTGTTAAATAATATTATAATTGCATAATGTTAAGCTTCCTACTGTTAGGAATACAACATAATTTCACATGCTTTTGTTATTTGACAATTAATACAGAGCTCTTAGGCGAACCATAAAAGAAAGTTACTCCAGTCGAAATGCGCGCGGGGGGGGGGGGGGGTTGTATTATCAGTTATTTTGGTACCCGATTACGATCCAAAAGTTTCGCTCGGTGGAAATTCCGGAAACACCCCTTTTGGGGCAAGAAACACCCCTTTCATTAGTCGTTAGTCTTATGCTATATTTCTGTAAATATAGAAGAATACTAATGACCTTCAGTGTACAAATTATCATAAACTATATGAAAATTATTTTTGTATATTGAAAAATAAAATAAACAAGCTTCCATTATGATTCTGAATAAAAATAGTTACCAAAAAATCGTATTCAATTTATTTAATTTATATACATATTTATCCATATATTATTTATTTTACAGGACAATGTTTTAAAAAAGTAAGTTTTGTGCAGACAATTTTTTCGAATTTTCTCTGAATGAAAATTTGATATAAAAGTTTACAATTTATACCGTCTCCTCTAAAATCATAATATAATACTATACATAACGTTCTAAAATTATTTTTCCAGTTTGTTTTTGTTCAAGGGTAGTTTATATCCCTATTCGGGGTTGGAATGGATTTTTTCATTACAAATATCATGAGTTACAAAGTTGGAAAACAAAATCATAATTAATTTTTTTTATCGTATTATCTTTATTTTTTTTATTTTGATGTCTCTAATTAACCTTAATATTAATTTTTAAAAAAATTATATCAACACCTAATAAGTTTTTCAATTACAAGTACAAAAAAAACATTTTTTTTTTATAATTTCATATTTGTTCTGAGAATACTGCGAAACAACTCGCTTATAAAGGGTATTTTTGCCTATTTAAGGGCGTTTGATCCTTTTTATGGGTATGGGACCACGAAATTCGTAATCAGCGATCCAAAAAACATATAAGATACCAGAAAAAATGCATTTTATAAGATAATTTAAAAATTCAACTTAGAATATTGCAAAAAACCCCTAAAAAGGGGTGTTTTTGGCCTCAAAAGGAATGTTTCCGGAATTTCCACCGAGCGAAACTTTTGGATCGTAATCAGGAACCAAAAAAACTTGGTTTAAAATATATTTTGTTTCGGTAACTGATAATACAATCAACCCCACAATTCGACTGGAGTAAGTATAGATATTTCGTATAAAAATTACTGTAACAATATAATTATAATAATAATCTTTTTATTATAACCCACAAAATAGAATATTACAATATAATAAATCATTAGTGTATAGTTGGATTATAAAGGGCAGAGCTCAGTGAAGTTAAAATAAATCCTCTCTTCTTCCACTCACTCACCATATCGAACATAAAATCTCTCACAACCCTAATAAATTCCGGCAATTTGTTAATAGTAAACGAAATACATCTACTATACTAAGGTTTTCCATACAGAGAGTCAGCAGGAAAATATAAGAGTGCTTTTAGGTACTCATTTCCCAGGCTGTCGCATAATTCAGGGTGAATTTCCACAGGACTATCTGGATGAGGATGCTCCTCGTCTTACCAGAGAAGGAAGAAGCCTGGCTAGGAAAATATTCACCCCCAATAAAATTAAATGGGCGGTATCTACCTTTAAGCCCTTTAAATCACCGGGCAGAGATGGCATCTTCCCTGCCCTACTTCAACATGGAATTGAGGAGCTTATCCCATGCCTGAGAAGTATATTTATAGCTAGCTATATACTTGGGTATATTCCCCGAGCTTGGAGGGAAGTCAAGGTGGCGTTTATTCCGAAAATAGGCAGACGTCCACCAGACGAGCCTAAGTCGTATCGCCCCATTAGCTTAACCTCATTTCTCCTTAAAACAATGGAGAAACTTTTAGATCAATATATTAGAAGTGAAATCCTTACAGGAACACCGCTTCATGCAAAACAATTTGCCTATCAACCTGGCAAATCAACAATAAATGCTCTACATTGCCTGGTTCATGGCATTGAAAAGACATTTACAGCAAAAGAAGTGGCTATGTGTGCTTTCATAGATATAGAGGGTGCTTTTGACAACACCTCCTATGAATCCATACAAAAAGCCGCGGAAAAAAGGGGAATACAGTCTCCTACAATTAAATGGATACAATCCATGCTTAGAAGCAGAATTATTACCACAAGTGTGGGGGATGAGTCGGCTACGGTGACTGCAGTCAGAGGTTGTCCACAAGGTGGAGTCCTATCGCCCTTGCTGTGGTCAATGGTGGTCGATGATCTCCTACATAAAATGAGTAATTCAGGCTTCAACGTCCAGGGATATGCAGATGATCTGGTCGTCACTGTGAGAGGCAAAAATGAGGTCATGATTTCCAACCTCATGCAAATTGCCTTAAATATAATATTCAAATGGTGCTCGCCAGAGGGGCTCAATGTCAATCCGAGCAAAACAACTATTGTCCCGTTCACTAAAAGGAGAAAACTCAATCTTAGAACTTCTGTACTGAATGGAACACTACTAAATTTTTCCAGTGAAGTCAAGTATCTGGGAGTAATCCTGGATCAAAAACTTACCTGGAACTCACATCTGGAAAGGACTCTTACTAAAGCAACAGGGGCAATATGGACGTGCCGTAGGTTGTTTGGTAAGACTTGGGGTCTAAGACCGAAAATGACACATTGGTCTTATCTTTCGGTTGTCAGACCTATGGTAACCTACGCATCATGCGTATGGTGGCCAAAAACAGAAGAAAAAATAGCACAGGGAAAGGTGCAGAAACTGCAACGCCTTGCCTGTATAGGGACTACAGGAGCAATGCACTCGTGTCCCACAGCAGCTATGGAAGCTATGCTTGACCTACTTCCCTTGCACTTGCATGTAAGGAAGGAGGCAGCACTCAGTGCTTTACGACTGCACCAGGCATATAAATTTAAACCAGGCGATCTGGTTGGTCACTTAAGGATTCTGGAGTTAATCCATTTGAAGTCCATGACCAAACCCACTGACTCAATGCCAATCATACAAGACTTTGACTGCCCGTTTGACGTGCTAATTGAAAACCGTCAGACGAGCAAGATAGAGGCACTGCGATTGGAACAAGGCTCACTCATCTGGTATACAGATGGATCTAAGATGGTTGAAGGGATAGGAGTGGGCATAGCAGGGCCTAAATGTAGGCTATCCAAAGCCCTCGGTAACACCCCAACCATCTTCCAGGCAGAAATTTACGCTATAGATCTGTGTGCCCAGGAATGCCTAAATAAAGGCATCCGAAGGGCAAAGATCTATATATTATCTGATAGCCAGGCAGCACTAAAAGCTCTAAGGTCCTATACCTTTGAGTCTAAAATTGCCTGGGAATGTAGACAATCCCTGAAGCAACTGGCCAACAACAACAAGGTTACCTTGATGTGGGTGCCAGGGCATGAGTGAATACAAGGAAATGAACTTGCTGACAGCCTTGCAAAAAAAGGATCTGAAGCACCATTCATTGGACCCGAACCATTTTGTGGCCTGGCCAAGGGACACATAGCGGAGGAGATCCAAGAATGGGAAAAGGACCAGAAGAAGTCCTACTGGAGGAATACTCCAGGTCAAAGACAAGCGAAAAAGTTTATAACTTATTCGACAAAGAATGCCACAAGGCTTCTCGAACTTGAAAAGTCCGAATTAAGGCTAATCACAGACCTCCTAACTGGCCACTGCCCCTTGAGATATCATCTCAAGAATATGGGCAAGGCAGTAGACAACAAATGCAGATATTGCAATACTGCAACTGAAACTGCGGAACATATACTTTGTGAATGCAAGGTGTTAGTCCGCATTAGGCTAAAATTCCTAGAACAGGCGGAATTAACGCCTGAAGACATAGGGAAATTAGCCCCCAGGAAAATCACAAGCTTTGTAAAAAGTCTTGGAATCCTGGGCAACAACTAGATGTAGGGTAAATCACAAAAGATCTTTTAGGTTGAAGTGAAGTAAGGCTGTTCGAAGCCAAACGACCCCATAAAACAATCTACAATCTGCAAGGGGGGTCCTCCCCGGGAAATTTAAAAAAACTAGCATTAAATCACAATCACAAGTTATTTTTATACAACAGGAAGTCTTCTATTTTGGCTTGAATTAAAGTAATTAAAGTATAATATACAAGTTCCAATAAACATTTTATTTTTCTGCACTACATAATTCTTGATTAATAATGAATCAAGAAAGTGTAGTATTTGTAAAATTTTATTTTACAATTGTTTGTAAACTATTGATATTTTTACTTAAAAATTCTGGGGCGGCAAAATACTCACTATTATAAAAAACTGCCAAAATCCTTGAAATGCTTCTCCATGAATACACTAATTATATGAAAAATCGCATTGCTCCGTATCAACACGGTTTCATGCGCGGCAGGTCAACCACCACTAATCTCTTATCTATTACACAAACTCTAGCTGACTTATTGGATGCTGGTATGCAGACAGATCTAATTTATACAGACTTTCCAAAGCCTTCAACAAACTGGATCATAATATCTTATTACGAAAACTTACTAATAATGGATTTTCCCCAATGATCCTAAAATAAGTCCTACCTTACCGGTAGGAAACAACTCATACAATGTAATAGTTACCAATCTGTTGAAATACCTCTGGAGTTCCACAGGGCTCCAATCTAGGTTCCCTATTATTTAACATATTTATAAATGATATTGGATTTGATTTAAATGTTTCTTATATGCTGTATGCTGACGATATGAAAATCTATTCCTCCGTCAATAACACAGCTGATTGCGACAACTTAAAAAGAAAATCTTCTTAGGATTAATCAATGGTGTACAGAAAATAAATTATATTTAAATATTCAAAAATATCATGTTATGTATTTCACAAATAAATTAACATAGAATAAACTATAAAGATACTCAATAAATCAATCAACGTTATCTAGGCCTGACACCCTCCGTGATCTGGGAGTCACGTTTGACGATAAACTCCCTTTCAAACATCATATTAATAATCTAACATCGGAATCTTATAAAATTTTAGGATTTATCTAAGGAATTGCAAAGACTTCACTAATACTAGTACATTAAAATTATTGTACTTCTCTTTTGTAAGATCTCGTGTTGAATATGCCTCGATAATATGGTGTTCGTACTATGATCTCTACGTGAATAGTGTAGAAAACATACAAAGAGGATTTTTAAAGTATGCTTGTTATAGACAAGATGGTGTATATCCTGCTATTGGCTTTCCTAATCATCATAGAATGGAAGGCAGATTATCCATCAAAAGTCTTCAGAATAGACGTACGAACTCTCAAATAATTTTCTTATATAAGCTAATAGGCTGCAGTAATATTCTTCATCGTTTCAACTTCCAGATACCTAGAATTACCTCGAGACACTCATTAACTTTTCATTTGTCAACTCCGAGAACAAACATTAAAAAGTTTTCTCCTATTAATCAAATATGCGACAAATATCATAAAATTCAAGATCGAATTGACATTACCAACTACAGTAGTGTAGCCTCCATAAGAAAGTGTGATAAATTTATGTTCGTGTTGATCTTTTATTTTTTATTGTCACTTATCATATATCATATATGTTTATGTTTATATAATATCGAAATGCTATGTAAACTATATATTATGTTCCCTTTCTGTAATTGGCTTAACACCTGTTGAACGATTGTATAATAAAATAAACAAATAAACTACAATAAAATAAAAATACTTCACGTAAGTCGTTTTTTTCTCTTTTGTAAAATATTATTGTACAAACAACAAAAATTAGTGATTTTGTCGATCTTTAATGATATATGTTTTGTAGGTATATTATAAACATAATGTACAATTTAATAGAATTTCTTGAATGATTTAAAATGGGTATATTTGTCAGCAAAAGTAAATTCCTTTAGTATAAAACAATTATAACGGTATCGTGCACCACATAAGTATTATACTTTCGCTTCTTTGACGCTTTAAATTTGGTCAAATAGCTACGTCGTGAGACAAAAATCTCATCGGCCAAGGTTACTAGAATACAGTGATCCTGTTAAATATAGGCTCTTTAGTGTTGTCTATATATACGCCCGCGTTCCTTATGAAACGCAATTTAGGATGACTGCTGACTATTACAATGTTGCCAATTCGTTTTAATACAATGTGAACTGGATCCTACTCATCCATTCTGCTCAATGTGGATAACTTGGGAGGCAGATTTTAAAACCATTGTAGTAAAAAAATATTTATAACTCGGTCAAGCGCGACTGCGTTCCGTTCACACATACATGTAGCAAGTTGAACATAACATATACAAAATGTGCCCAATAAGATCGCTACACCCGGCTAATTTTGCCACGCTGCAGAGAATATAGACGATTTCTTTTTAATTGGTAGGTTGACTGGGTATCACTTATTTTGAGCATTAACAATTTTCTGGTTAATTTTCAACGCCTACCATGATTCGACATGTAATACCAAAAGTTAAGAAGTTATATTAGGCATTTTTTATCGAAAATTTTTATAAGAAATAGTTATTTAGAATAAAAATACATTTTTCAATCCTTATATCCAGTCTTACGTTTTTCAGTTGTTGTGGGGCCACCTCTTCACAGACTTCTCTTATTCTCTAGCACAAGTCTTCTATGTTTGTTGGTCTTGTCTTGTAAACTTCTTCTTTAAGTGTTCCCCATAAACGGAAACCTAAGAGTGTGATGTCCAGAGACCTGGGACAACATTCAATGAGGGGGCTATTACGACCTATCCATATAGCGTAAAAATGATCGTTAATGCACTCCAGTACAATAATAGCGCTATGTATTGAAGCTCCATCTAATTGAAGTAATATGTCGAAGTATAAATTGAGAGAAACGAGCTCTTCTAACGTCTCTGTAAAATTGGCCCTAAAAAATTGCGACAATCCCACAAAACTCGTTCACTTTCTCACAGAACTGTCTTTTCCTATTAATTACTCACTGAGGATTATCAAATCATCAACATCTACTATTTTGAGCAGACAGGGTGCCATTAGTAGTAAAAGTTGCTTCATCAGTCCATATAATTAAAAAAAAAATCTACAATCAGTTAAGATTTCTCCTTGAAGCCATAAACAAATTCCAACCTCCTCAACAGATTTCCCCCCTTCAAGGTATGGAAAAACTTTGGTGTAAATGTCTTTATTTCTTTTGAAACAGTCACGAATTTTATGAGTAGAAATACCTAAAATTTGAAACATCTGCAAAGACTTTGCATTATTTTCATTATTTGTCAAAAAATTAAAGACATTTTCATGACAAACATGATTTGGGTTTCGGTTTGTTACTTTGTTATTCACTCCTCCTGTAGAATTGAACATTTGATTTATTCTAAGTACTGTCGCGTTAGATATTTAGAGACGATCTGGATGCCTTCTCTTAAATTCTTCGGCTGCTTCACGAAAAGAGTACACATTGTTATCTACTAATCTCACTATTTCTACTTTTTATGCAATCGTAAGACAATATTCATCCATTGTCACTGTTCGCGCTGCATATGTATAATCTATAATTTTCATGCAATTTGTGAAGTACTGACCTGAGTACTAATTAATAATATCTGCAAATATTTGTAAATGTTAAACCTTTTAAATAAGTTTTTATTAGGGTCTGCGTACCCTCATATAACAATATTTGTTGATTACTTTCATTTTCATTTGTTATTCACAAGTATTTATATTATTTACAGCCCTCTATTTAGATATATAACAATTTAGGGGAAATTTGTAATATAGCTATTATCCCATTGCAATTAGGGAAGACCAATGTACCTATTGCTACCCCATGTCTAGGTAGGGGTATTAGAAATGAATCATTATTTCACTTTACATTCAGAGAGTCCACTTCTAGATTCCGAACAAGAAACACCATCTAGATACACACTTAAACTTGTAAATTACCAATATCTGTATATACTGTAAATATACGTGTAAATATTAAAACCGTTTTGGAATAGACTATCGTGTTTATTTCAATTACTACCAAAGAAACAACAAACTTCAGATGTGGTGCAGCAGCACAACCAGAGTGATTTAACCAACAATCACCACAAATATACATGGTTCTTCGAGCCGTATATATAAAATACCAAAAATATACAGTCACATAATGAATTGCGCTTGACGATAGTTTCAAAATACCACAATTAAAAATGTGGAAAATGTCACCTGTGACTTTTCTTTATTGGCAAATAAACAAGTATCCATAGGCGACTTGACAGAACTTAATAAAAAAATCAATTTTTGAACATTTGCGTCATATTTGCAGTAGATAACATTGACACATATTTTTCGCATTTATGATCATCACTAGAAATTTATTTACCTGGCTTTAGTTAAAGCAGTATGTTGCGCATATTTATTGGGAACCTACCAGTTTCAAGATTAAATTTCATTTTCCAGTTTTCAATTTCTTTTTAAAAACAATGCAATGTGTCAATGTTCCCTCTCGTAGTATAAGATTGACACCACCTGTAAACTTAACTGGAAGTGAATTTTGGTAAAGTTTAGTCTATTATAGACATAAAATAAGATATTTACACATTTTATTATTTAAATAATATTACAAGAGAAGAAAATAATCTATCGTTAAAAAATAGTAAGAAATTTTCCAATATCCAAACAAGTGAAATTGAAATGGAACATCTGTATGCCTCGACGAATAATTAGTTCTGGCCACAACTTTAAGCAAAATTGTTGCCTCATTTGTCACGTTTGGATAAACTTCTTCTTTCTCAAAAATGTTACTTATTTCCTGACCTTCTACAACAATTTCTGCTACTTTTCCAATATAATATTAAACTTCAACTTTAGACACACAATGCTTGTAAACTGTAAATTCTCAAGAATGTACCACAATTTTGTACAGCCAGGTACTCCTATATTATGGGAGTCATCATTCTCTTCCTCTACCACAGACACATCTAAATCAGAATCGTCATTCATCTGTAAGCTCACCTCACTCAAAACGCTTTTAATTACTTTCTTCTTCCTCTTTGCCAGTTTTTTTATTTTGTTCGAGGCCTTTGCATTAATTTCTGATCGCCTTCGTTCTAGAAGTTCTGCACTACTAAAACTATTCCGTTTCTAAGTTTCCGGTTTTTTCTTGCCCTTTTAATACAGGTAATAATCAGAACTCTAAGCTATTCGGTGACATGAACACTTGTTTGGAGGAAGCCACCGGCTCTAATTGAGAGTTACTTGCAGAGTTGGTTTTATCTGAATTTGTTGCAGTGTTTTTATTAGATGTACACGGAACAGTGACTTCCACTCGATCTTCATTTTCAGTGGAAGCACAGACAATGTTTCACATTTTCTAAATACCTCCTCCAGATAAATACCTGAGCCTTCAAATCCTCTAATTGCATTCACCTTAAAGAAACATCCATCGTCTACCAGTTTTTTTAGCAATGAAGGACATGTGACTTTGTCTACATTTTTGCGTCCATATCACGATAATAATTTTTAAAAGTATTACCCCATGTAGTTTTCACACCCTTAGACACCACAATATCCAACGGCTGTATGTATATGATGCGTGTTGGCAAACAGAAAAGTTGAATGTTATTTGCACAAGCCATTTCAATGAGTGGATTGTAATATGAGAGTTGTGAAAAGTAAATGCTTCAGTGTCCTCCAGTTTTGCATTATAACTGTTTCAAACCAATTGACGACTCTATCCAACCGGACGGAAACTAGTTGCAAACGACATTTTAGGACCATTTTGGCACCAGTTGGAATAAAGGTGTAGGTCTTTAAAACTGATATTTAAATGTAGCTAATCTTCTATTGCATTACAAAAAATTAGTACAGTGTATGTTGCTTCTGTCACATTGCCTACATCTTTATGCGGATTTCTAAATCCATTACGACATTTTTTGAACTCTAGCATCTGCCTGGAAACCAGACCCTTCACAACTGCAAATGTTTTGATCTCAACTTCTAAATTGTGACATTTAATTGTGTCTTATATCTTAGTGTGAAAGTCTTCCAGGACATCAAAAGAACAGGCTTCTACTCTATTTTTGGGTACATTTTGGGCAACTCTACGACTTAGTTGATCTTTTCAGCGCTTTCCAAATATTGAAATTCAATCCTTCCAGGCATGCTATTTTCAAATGGATTTTCTCTATCAATTCTTCTATGATGATCTTGCACACATATCATGAAATCAATTCGATCCAAATTCCCGATCTGCTAATTTAAAGAGCCATGCATAGTTGTTCTTCATTACGAACAGGTACAGTGGGCCTCCGATAGCATTACATTTATAATTTTTTATGAGGTTCATCAATTTAGTACGGTTAATACCGAACATTTCAGCAGTTCTTTGTATGCTAATACCATCATTCTCTACAAAATTTACAGCAGACCCCGTCCCATCACTGGAGCACGTTTTATAACCTCCGTTTAAATGAGGCATGCTGAAGAAAAATAACACTAAATTGACACAATACAACAGAGTAGATTGATACCTGTTAATCATAACCTCTAAGTCGTATTTACGAATGTTTCTAAAACTGTTGAGATATGTGACAGAATATGTTAAGAACTTCAGCAGCATTGATGTAAAATAATACTTTGCATAAAGCAAATAAAAAAAAGTTCAAAATTTCGGTTTCGTCTAGCACGACAATCGGTTTCTCAAAACTGCGTAATGGAGAGGTCTGTAGAAATAAATGTAATTATCGAAACCCAATTTTGAGATATTCTAACAAGATATCAGGACCATAAATGAGGTTTTAGATTTATTAGTTGCATTCTTCTTGACCAAGCACTGAGCTGGATAATTGAAAATGCGTCAGTGTTAACGTCTTGTCAATGTTACCCGATGTTACCTTATATATTTTTGACTGAACATTGTTCATCCATTAATTCTAATGTTTTTTGCTGGATGGTAAATACCAGTCCTTATAATTTTTAAATGTCATGAGCTACCTAACGAAGCGGGTTCGGATTACTGCGAATTAATTTTCAATTATAAATTATCCCCAAGAAGTGCTTCGGTTTCCACAATAAGCTGTAGGGCTCCATCTCCTCTATTTAGACAAATCTAGATCCCTGGACTTAAGAGGGTCAATCGGGTGACCTAGAAAGAGGTTAAAAACATTTTCAAGCATTGCAATATTTTAAATTAAGGACGTCTTAGTAGAAATGCTTATGTCTGTGCATTAATTTTCAATCTAATTGAGGATGCCACCTTCCTGCTTATTCTGAACCGCGAAGAAATTTATTCTTAAGTAAGCGAAACGTTGGTAAAAGAATTAAGTTGTTTTATTGTCCTGAACCGAGGAATTTCCCACCATTATTCATAATCAAGGATACAATTTCCATAATACTGTTACGTGTGTGCACATTTTAGTAAACAGCCCGATCGTAGGTTCAATAATTGCTACACGAATTCACTAACCACTGATTTATTAGTGGCTAAGTTACTTACAATAATTAGTCATTATAATAACACGCTAATTATAGCTTTTATCTACTATAGACTTATTACTATAGTTCACAACTTGTTACTGTTCTTTTTCTTATCTGATCACCTGACTCACCTCAAAACTGTACTGACCTGACTCCAGCGCGTTGGATCTGCTATTTATATACTCCGTAACTCTTATTCTACAGTTTTCTTTTTATTCCAGTCTGTCATTAGAGACGGTTCTATTGCTTTCTAGTTTATTCATGGTAAAGCCAATGACGCCATCTCTGGACCGACTGGTGAACTATTATCTTATGGCTAGCTTCTTCCTATTTCGAGATTAAACCTGTTTTCATAAGAGGGCGTGGGCATACACATAACACTGCCCCCTCCTGAGGCATTCAGAGTCTCCAACAAACTTTGCCAGTCTGCTGTCGGGTGCACGATTTTCAGTTTGGACTTCTTACTATGTTGAATTCAACAACAACGTCGTTGATGCGGGTGATGATAGAATACGATCCTTCCCAAGGTGAGTGAGGCTTCGAGAATCCTTCTTCACACCACTGTGGGTTGTACAGTCAAACCAAGTATCCCAGCTGCTAGAATCCTGGTGATGCTTAGCCTCTACATCCTGACGGCTGTTTATCGAGAATTATTTTAACCAAAATGCTTTCAGAATATTCCCTCGTGCACTTCCCGAAGTATTTTTGGTACCCGGCACCAGCCGTATAGTAACTTCCTTCCCATCCGGGCTCTCACACGCTCACGGTAATAGTCCATCTTCAAGCCTTAGGGAATCCCATTGCCTCCATAAAGCCTTCAGTTCAACACCTTTGCTAGAAAGGCCCTTCCGTTGTGGGCAGATTTCCTTTTCTTTCGTCATCAGTATTGGTACAATTTCATCGTCGTTCAGTTGCTCCCTTACGATTTCCTTTGTCCGGTCCTTCGTAATCTCTATCTTAACCACGATTATTTTTGTTACATCCTGATGTTTCTTTACATTATCGGCATTTACTTTCTTAGGCTGCCTCTGGCAACAGTACATTTTCACATGCCCCAATTTGGTACAGAATAATGGATATTCTTTTATATTAATTTATTTATATATATTTTATAGCATGTTTTTATGCATAATTGTTGTTTGTTTTCGGTTAATAGAAATGTTTTTATTTACGTCTATACTGTCGACTTTTTAATACATTATGTGTGTGTTTGTGACCAATAGAGATCTATTTATCTTACTCCAGTGGAGATGTACATGGAAAATTGCGTTAATCTCCGGACGCGTTTCTTCTTACTGTTGGCAAGAGTCATGGGTAGTTTATATATAGATTTTCCGGATTCCAAACCTATTGCGTATTGCCTAATACCGACGCCTGTAGACGCGCTACCCCCAACGAGGAATTTTGCTGAACTTCTTCTTTTTCGAAGAGTATTGATCTTTTGCTTGCATAACATTTAATAAACAAGGGACCGACGGCTTTACATTCCCTCCTCACCGAATAGAATAAAAATACTACAAAAACTTTTGTTAAGGTTTTTTTTTTATTCGAAATTATAATTTAGCGAGATTTCTCCCTGTATAACAATCGTTGAAGCAAATAGCCAAATATGAAGTAAAAAAATAAAAATATGAAAGCGCGAATCTTAGAAACATTTTCCAAGCAGAGCTTCGCCATTCAATTCACCGATGAAAAGGTACACTCCCTGCGAATACTAGCAACTGATTGTTGGCCTGTCTGTTAGTCAGTGGAATTGAAGTTAGATAGCAGAGTCTATTGTAGAGGACAATCATTAAAACCTGGTATATTGTCTAGTAAAAATTCTCACAGGATGTTCGGAATGATCACCGCATTAATATTTCAATCATACATAATATACAGGCGGCACACGGAAGCCGTTAGTCTTTATTTAAAGAATAATTGATGCCAACGGTTGCCTAGTAAGTGATAATATATCTTATCTTTGCATAAGTCTAAACCATACACAATATCTGTGACAGAATATTGCATATTAATAAAAGTCACTTAAATAAACACAATATTTTAGAATTTCAGTACTAGATTTTTGGGTAACAGTTATAACAGCTTTTTTCCACATTACAAAAAAGCATTTTCATTTAAACAGTGATTAACAATATGTACTGAATATGTAATTATGTGAGGACAATATATACATATTTATATTAATTCTGTCTCACCCCGTAGCTGCAATTATCATATGACTTACGATTTAGCATACACAAGTATTCTTTTATCAGTGATAACGTCTTCAAGTCAGTACATGAAATCATTAAATTCAATTATTCAGAGAATGTCACATTTGCAGGAAATGTTGATATCGCAATTTTTTTTCCATATATTGATAAATTGATTCTAGATTCTATTGCTTTCGTTGCCTTTCCAAAGGCTGAAAATCTGGAGGAAATTCATAAAAACCTTATTGGCAACAGCGCCCGAATGAACAGCTCCCCAGATAGACGGAACGAAACGGAACGATATATTCGCTCAAATATTTCAGCTTAACCTTGAACTTGAACGCAGAAAATGGAGTCATTGCTCCCAAAGAAGTCATGAGCTCTTAACATACTACATCATCAAAGATTGCGTTAAACTTCGTGAATTGCGAGGAAGATTATACCATAATGGAATTAATAAGGCATAACGTGAACGAAGGAACATATATTCAAAGTTTGATTATTTGGAAATGGGGAACAGTTTCTCCATCGTTTGTATCGTTATACAGATATAGTATAGTCAGATACTGTTATAAAACAGGCATCCAAATTTACAAAGTATTATCATAACATTAGAATACATAAATACTTTATCTGTCTTTTACTATATTTATATACCAGTTAGATAATACGCGGTAACTTATAATCATAAAAGTTTCAATTGTTACAGCCATGATGTCGGACAAGACAACTAGGCCCTCTAAAAGCAATATTTATTATTAATTATAATAAATAAACTAAAATTGCATGTTAGGAATTTTGTTCAACTACAGTTATTAACTATAAATGAAGATGCACTACAAGAAAATAATTTCGAACATACAGGGTATCCCGAAAAATACGACACCATTGCATTGAGGTATGTTGTTTAAATGGAACAACCCATATGCCGATAGCCGCGTTGGTTAAGGTACGGGGTGGCAATCGCTATTAATCACACGGGTATCGCGCCACTGGGTTCGAATCCTGGCTCCGGTACCGGCATTGTCGGAGGAAATGGTTGTATGCACGCTTTCTTTCAATGTGTAACCCCCTTCCACACAAGCCTCTGGATTCTGTAATTGGGGGTTGTCTAATTTCTGTGGTGTTTATTTATTTATTTATATATTTTTGAATATTTTTGATGGACTAGATGTTCTTTATTCACACCTAAAATATGAAAGCATTCTAATGCTTCGTTTAGAAACAATCAACTGAAAATTAAAAAAACTGCAAAATAAATAGGACCCATATTTTTTATGTGAAATTGAATTCAAAACGTGGTTAAAACTTTTTAATGGGAATCATATGATATTATAACTGTACTTGTTTCACGTCCATGATAACTCCGTATATCTCGACATAAATCTTCAAATTTTTAAAATTTTTAATTTATTTTTTTCAATTTTTAAAATGGAACTCCCTGTACATTTTTATATAATAATATGTATAATTTAAATACAAACAATTTGTATAAGCGTTACTATAGGAATTCATATTCGTTTTTGAAATAATTAACGAAGCTGAAACATGGGCAGGTAGAAAACAGTTTTTATTTAAATAAAATTATAATAAAACTTACATTGACTAGAAACTACATTAAATCTATGCATTCTAACATAAATCTGTTCTCTCTAGAAAAGATCTTTCCTCTTCCGTTAACATTCCAGATGACTTAAAAAAAGTTATCTCAATGGTGTCATATTTTTCTGTGACATCCTGTATATTCGATATTATTTATTTTTCTTGCAGTGTCCCTTCAGCTATAGTTAGGAGCTGTACTAGAATGAAATTCCTATTTTATTTGATTTAGGAGCTATAGAGGACGGATGTACTGTTGTAGAATCCTGTATAAATGTGTATCAATGCAAACTTTACGGATAATAATAGGCAGGGTGTTTCAAATATATACATTACCTGTTTGTAGAATGCACTTCGTTGGTCTTAAATTTAACATTAATTACTGTACAAATAATCAAGTAATTTTTTTCCGTAAATTGTATAGTTTTATCTGAATAAATTTAACTTTCACATGAATAAAATTTAGCCAAACTGAACGACGTTTACAAGCTTTTGCATTTGTTAATGTGTGTTAACTTGATCCACTAGTACCTGACCTTATGGTAAAGATTGATTTCCATTATTATTAGTATTGGACTAAGGCGATTAGTCATTTGGTCCTGAATACATTAGATTTGGTGTTTGAAGGAAGAGTTGGTGACGTCGAAGGAGAAGTTAGTGATTTCAAAGGAAATATTACTGAAATCGAAGGAAATGCCTATGCTCTATAAAGAGAAGTAGAACAACTTAAACGACATTTAAGAGAAAAAAAGGCCAGCGGGACAGGTCCTCGATTACAACCTCTCTATTTGACGGTCAATATATAAAAGACAGTTTAAAGCGGCATCGTACGCTAACAACTGAAATAAGGAAGAAAAGGCTATGGCATTAGTTGTAACATTACGGAGCCAAGTATCAGAGTTGCTCCAGACGATCCCGGCGGCGACACAATAAGGCTTTAAAGTTTTGGAAGCTGCAATCCACTTAAAATATGGGGACCAACACCTCGCTCAACTATATCAGACTCAGCTGAAATCATGTGCGCAAGAAGCTAGGAAAAGCGTTCAAGAATTTGAAGCTACTGTGGAGTGTTTGGCACACCTGGCTTACCCGGATGCACCAAAGGAGTTCCAGAAGCAAGTTGGAACCTTTATTGATAGTATAAGAGACGAGGAGATCAGGCGAGTTCCTAGATTATCTCGCCAGACTAATAGCGAAGCGTTAGTTCATACAGCCACCCATATGGATGTTCCGTGGCAGAGAGTGTGAGCTAACCCTGTAGAAAATGCTCGGTCAGAGGAAACGAGTCTAGAAATCAAACCGAAGGCCAAACAAAAAATATTCACTTAATTAATTACCAAAACAGACATTCCAACAAAACAAAAAAAACGACAAGGAGGTTTAAAGCCAATAGGAGGTATCTGATGTTACAAGTGCAGCTAATCTGGGCATATCATAGGAGATTGTTGACAATGGAGCTCTGAGGAGGTAAACGTTGCAAGGAAAGAAGAAGTCCATTCAGACAAGACTAGATTGATTGCTATATTGACGGACGTACATAAAATGGCCACGCAAGTACTGACCAAACTAAATTCGCAATCGGTCAAATGAGGACCGTTGTCGTCGCCAAAGCAGCAAGGAAGCATTGAAAAGGTGACCAAAGGCATCTGCTGTTATAGTTGCGGAAACAGCAGAATGTGGAAACAGTGAAGATAGAGGTTCTGAATTACTGAGCGAATGATGTTCTAAGGAAAGAACAACTGAACGACAATGAAGTTGGGTCTGTACTGAGGGCGAAAGAAAAAGAAATCCGCCGGGAATGGAAGAACGTTCAGCCAATAGTATTGGAGTGAAGTTTTATGGGCGTAATGGAAATCGCTTAGGCTCGAAAATGGGCTATTGAAGATAGAGTAAAAGAGTCCAGATGAGAGATAAGTTACTGTACGTCTAGTGATTTCTAGGTGACGGGTGCTAAAAGTGCTTCAGGAAGTACTTTCGACAAGTAAAAGTAAGACCTTGTTAGAGTACAGGAAGGGTCTTACTGAATAAATAGCCGTTATGATGTAGCGGTTTCACAAATGCAAGGTTTGTGTGCAGATGCAGCCACCAATGGACCATCCACAAGGAGTAGTGATCGAATGAAGGCTAGTTTTGGCCGTAACATTAATTCGGCAGGGGGATTTACATTGGCACAACACACAGCGGGGGAAAGGTCGATTATCGAAGCCTCGCTCGCCTTGGGAATGGCCATATTCTATCATCACCCAGGCCAACAACGTTGTTTATAGAATTCAGCAAGTAAGAAGTGAAAGATGAAAATCATGTACCTGGACAGACAGGCGAAATATGTTGAAAGTGTCGAATTGCCTGACCTGGACTTAAGGAGGGGGCAGTGTTATGTATATACTCCATTACGGACAGAGGTTCCTGCAGGTAGTCCCCTCCTTAGAGAGAGCAGCTAGCAATAGAATGGTAGGTCGCCAGTCATCTCATAGATGGCAACCGTGGAGTTCTTAAATCTGGAATATTCAGGAAACCTGTACAAGTGCACAATAGTCTAGAGTGTCTATCTGCAAACATAAGAGGATCAGACAGATGCCCTGGGGGTAGTTCTAGTTCAGATAACAAAGTAATCAGATAAAAAGTAAGAACAGAGAGAACGGAGCGGTAAAAAGTGCAGTGGCAAGTTGTGCGTTATAGTAGTTAAAAGTTGTAATTGGTTTTGCATTTATAAGACCTAATTATTGTACGTTAGTTAATTGTTAACTAAATCAGTGATTAGTGGTATTCCTGTTGCAATTATTGAATCGATGCATGGAGTGTTTGCTATGGGTGTAAATACGTTATTATAAATTACCATTTTTCTAAAAAAAAATCAAAAGTCACGATCGCACTATTTGTCTTTGGCAAGCGAGGAAGTGTTTGTAGTCTTCTCACTGCATTGCACACCAAGAATCAATTTTCATATTTTTAAGTAACCCAGTTATTGTAGTATGATCATCGACGTTAATAAATGAAAGAATTGTATACAGATTTGACTGTGTTTTACACAAAGTGTAAGTGCCCATACATACGTAATGGGGAATTGAAAAAGTACCTTTCTTATTCTTATGCCTTCTCGCTTTTATTAGTCTCATTTTTGCAAACAATCACTATATAAACAATAAAAATGCAACTTTTACACTAAACATTTTGCCTTCAAATTATTTGTTTGCAAACATTTGGCTTACTCTTGTGAAAACCCAATATAGTGGGTTATGTAAGGGATAAATCACTGGGGAAATTTGATGTATATAGACATGTACATCTTGGGAAAGTCATGGGAAAGTTTGGGAAAGTAAGAAGGGGCATCATAGAATTATACGCTAGCTTGTAACAAAATTGAACTGACAACCCGCCTCCTGTTATTAATATTAAATAATACAAAAGGAAGAACATTTGCAATAATTTGTCCAAACCGTCTTCTTATACTACTTGAATTACTAAAGATTTAGTTATTTATTTATTTATTTATTTTATTGAATATATTTAAAACAATATTATGTTGTGTTAATTTGAATATGGAAATAGACGTAACGTATTAAAGGTATTAACATAGTAAGATATTCTGAGGATTATTCGAACTAATTTGTCGTATTATTCAGTCCTCTTTTGATTAAACTTGGCATATTCCACAACAAATGGGCTATAAACAACTATTAAGAACGCTTTCGATAAAATTGTCATTTTAATGATAACACAACCTACAATTATTTAGCATGTTTACAGATGTTAATGTCAAAACAAAAATTATGCTTTATATTTGTTTTGATTATTTTCTTTATATCTTGGGGATATGCAAAGATGTTTACTTGAAATACAAGTCCAGGATTATTAGAAATTCCTGGTGAGTTTTGAAATATCTCCTAATTATTAAATTTTATGAATTTTTGAATATGGATCTTGTTTTAGTTTTAAAGAAATGTACATTCAGTTGCCTTCTTGGGCAAATTGCCAAAGATTATCTATGCTTTTTTTAGTGGTAATCTACATATTTTTTATTTCAAAATTTGACGTAATGGTAAAAAATAAACATGATTATTTCAGTGATATTTCAAAAAAGGCGTATATGTGTCTGATCTAAACATTAAGCAATCTAGGAAATATAATTTCCTAACAGGGAAGAACGCTCTGGTAATATTAAAACAATGACTACGTAAATACTTTGGTATGAGCAAAATCAAGAGTCTTAATATTTTCTTGTAATAAAGAACTTTATGGCAACTTCTATAATTTGTTTATTTAAATAATTCGGCCTTATTGCTTGTGCTCATGGCTACACTCGCACCCTTTTCAGAATTTCACTATTTCCACCACTTCTTTTTGCATCATATTCCCCAAATTTTCTGCATCTTTCCTCACTTTTCCTAACTTTCTTAACATTTTTTCTCACCTGCTCCAACTTTTCCATCCATTTCCACTACTTTCCCCACCATTTTTCTTTTCTTTTTTCTTATTTTTCCATACCGTTGACATTCCCATACCATTCTATCATTTTCCCTCGTATTGTCAGGGTCTACTTTCCCTTTGTCGCACCTTCATCTGCCATCTCAGATTACCCCTGTATCCATCTACTTTTCCATCATAATTTCTCACTATTTCACACTTTTCCATCCCATTTTCCCACATGGGGAACATGACAATTTAAGATATTTGATAACTCGTAAGGACTGGTGATGAAGCTGGCCACTTAATAGCATCTCTTCGTCCAGTTTATCTGTTGAACTTTTTCTATGGGGATATCTCAAGACTAGAATATTTGCAACATCTCAAAGAAAGAGTACAAATAAAAATAAGAAATAATTCAATTCAGGATCGTGGAGAAAACCTGGGGAATGAAACCCAAAGTGATCATGTGGATATACACTGCCGTCATAAGACCAATGATAACCTATGGAGCTGTGGTTGGAGGCCTAGGTAAGGGTCCGTCTATAGGGAGGATGTACAAGGGGCCCAATGGGGCCTAAGTGTTGTGGTTCAATAATTTTATTGACCACCCTCCCAACCAATTCCAGATTCCAGAAACCACAATTTTTCTGAACTGCGGGGGGTGAAAATCATGTTTAGAAAACCCAAATACTTAACTTTTTACAGGTCTCATAACTGTGGGAAAATTTTCCATAAAACAGTAATTTTTGGACTAATTTGAAGGGGCTAATATGAAATTGTGCCCATACGTTCACGGTGAAAGAATGACGTGTATTCAATTCAATTTGATACATAGTTTAAGTTTTAGAAAGTAAGTTTTGATAACGATGGGGACGAAAGTAACGCTATTCTATTGGGACAATTTGTGGTGGAGTTGAAAGGAAGAATAATTTATAAAAAGTTTTGTGTCATTGAAATAAAATATTTTGAATGAGGGTATGGAACGTAGTTTTGATACTAATGAAATATTTTTTATTTCATATATCTTTTGTGTTACACCGCTTCTTTAAAGTGCAATAGTTTTTTGTGAAAAACCGCCTCCAACTGTGACTTTTTCGATTTAAAATCACAATCTACAAATCGCTATACTTTGAAAATATGGTATGCTACCTTTTTTCTTAAAACTTGATTTTCTATCAGATCTAATGGTTAGTTTTTTAGTCTATCCTTCCGAAGGGAGCCACCCCCAAATAAGAAACAGCGTGTTTTACGTGTTTAACTTTATTGAATCGTAAAATAAAAGTTGTCATACCGATTCATTGAGAAAGACCGGATTATGTAGTCAAATGGTGGAGTGTTAAATTTTCAGTGAATATATTTTTGTTTGTAGGATGTCGAAAAAAACAATTTAGCAGTATTAGATTAAAACTTCAATAGTGTCTAATCATGTTTGATTTTTTAAATATCAGAGTGAATTAAAGATACCCATTTACAAAAAAATATGATATACTCCCGCCTAAAGAGAAAAATTTTAGTACTGTTCACAACATTGCATTAACTTTGAGCCATACGTTTTCATTTGCAAGAGAAAACAATGTTTCGCGTACTTAACGCAGAATAAAAAAATATTTATTTCTGGAAAATAAAGAAAGCGAATTAGTGAAATACAGAACAAGCTAAAGACAAAACAAAAACAAAATAAATGTACTTTGTACAAAAATTAAAAAATATGGAATATCCTTATACCTATATTCTTTCCTGTTATTTGGATTTTCTACCACATGTATTATCATCTTCGGAAACAAATCACCGAATCTACAAAATAATAGAATTATTGGAAAAAAGCCTCTGCGCCCGTGACGTTTACGTCAAAGGAACAGTCAGAGGTTATGTTTTAGAAATAATATAAATCGGAATAAACCCAGAAATAATGTATTTTGCTGACGTTTCGGAAAGTAGTCTCTTTCCGTTTTCAAAGCGTTTTTGTAAGAACTCTTATTTTGCTGGGTATGTCAAATATACAGCAAACCCAAATAACAGGAAAGAATATTCGTAGAATGCCACAAATAACTTTCAGACAATATCCTTATACCTGTACTGAATATAAAATTTTTATTCTAGTGGAAGAAAGTCCATATGAGGATGGAATAATCAGGGAAAATCCAATCTTTGGTATTTATGACTATAACGGAAGATTCCGCAGAGTTGCTGTTCCCATTTCCTATTCTAAAACATCAAGGGATAGAAGCTTCAGTTTTGCCTACGGGGATTATGAGTACGTATAACTTTCTATAAACTTGTTTAAATGAATCTATAATAGGCACTTGTATTAGTTTTGGGGAATCTATGATTGGCGCATGTGATAGCTTTCATTTATAAATAGTTTTTCGTTTATGCCTTTTTATGTCTTAGGTATTCCCGTGGTAGAAATAATTCCTTATACATGTGGTTCTTTTCTATTGTAGAAGATTGTGACGATATAACAAACAGACCTACATATATAATGTGCTGCTTTATCGGAATATCTATTTTGGCCAGTCAACTTGAATTCAACTTGTAATTCAGATTAGTAATTTAGCAACTACAAGTTGGCAATGACGAAGAACAAGACTTCTGTTAATAATAGTATAGACAGTTTCGTAACGGTTGTGTTGAAGAACGAGGGTCATATGTGAGTGGCAATGCAAAAATACCTGAACGATAAAAAAACGATTTTTTTGGCATTGGCCAATTCTGCATAAACTAATTTAACCATAAAGCTTTTATCTTTAATCGATTAATACTACATTTTTTCTAAAAGAAGGATAGTCAACAATAAGCAACCTGGCTCCTTCTGTCCTATAGAATATACTATTAAAGTATTAGACACTAGAAGGCAGGTGGATATTGTTTACCAGGATATCCAGAATATATGGGGTTCCGCAAGGGTTTATTCTAGGACCACTGTTGTTTTTGATATTTATTGATAATTTAATTAACTTTCTAGACTGCAATAGAATAATGTTTGCTGATGACCTAAATATTTATTCTTCTATTTGTAGTACTGCTGAATTGCTGGTGTAACTTGAACAGACTACATCTAATTAAGTACTTAAAAGTTTAAAATAGTAATTTTTACTTGGAAAATTATGCCAGTTATATACAACTACAAAATTAATAACCACTTTCTCATACGATGTACTGAAATTAAGAATCTAGGCATACACTTTGATTCTATAGTATCCTTCTGTACACATGTTGATCAGATATGTAAGTCCACGTCATAAATGTTGAAATTCATAATACTCAATTCTCAATCGTTTAATGCTGTGGATTGCCTAAGAATACTATATTTCGTTTATGTTCGGTCAATGTTGGAATATGGCTCATTAATCTGGTACATACCCAATCTATGAATGTCACAGAAATATAATCGAGTCAATTCAACGTAAATTTGTCAAGTTTCTGTCCTACAAAGTCGATAAACATATTTACATAAAAGCGCTGGCCACATTTCTATATTAAATAGATTTGGTATTATCTCTTGATATTAGGAGGATAAATATATTTTAACATTCATATTATAATTTAAATCATTCTCACATTGATCTCATTTATAGAAGATCCCTTTCATATTTGTCCAAATACTATTATCGCCTAAAGTTATAATGACAGGTATTTTCCAACATCCTGAGTACCTATATACTTTGTTTTTATTTGCCGTAGATATGATCCATACAACTCAAGACCAGAAATACACAGCAAACTTAGAGAAAATGGGGCAGAACTTTTCCTACATGTAAATGTAGAACATTTGATATATTAACATAGGAAATGACGTTCAAAATATGCTGGAAAATAAGTTGGAATAATGCAAAAACTTATATGGTAATTTTGAAATTATATATCTTGTAAATGAATTGAAATATCGAAACTAGGCTTTCAGAACTTTTTTGTAAATTTCATTAACAGTAACTGGCCTGAATATCAGCTTTTCACTGTGCTCAAAATAAGCGTATATATGGTGTAAACTAAACCGTTTACAAAAAGTCAAAATTTCATAACGTCATTGTTACTAAACTCAGGTTTCATTAATTGCTTAATTTTTTTTTCAATAATGGAAAATTTCTTTAACTTATCCGTTAATGTGTAACTGAATTAAATGAGATTCACCTTTAACATTCTGGCAGAGCACACACTAATATATTGTACCTACACGTTAATTCAGAAGATTTATTTTAACAGGAAAGTAGAACATTTATCTGTGTACGTAAATACCTCAGAATCACCCCTATTTAATTCTGTAGTCTTCAGGGGTGGAATAACGTGGGTTCAAATTGGTTTTCTATTCACTGACGCGTGACTGAAATTACAGTTGTGTTTGAGTATAGAGGATTTCAAAGATCAGATTTTTTCCAACAGTGCTTCTATCAGTTTAACTTCTATTTACATACCTGAAATTTACTTGAACGAAAGGCTACTTCTGATAATAATGACAACAGTTTCTAATTACTGGGATATACATTTATGCTGAAAGATATAAAAATTTGCAGAACTTTCAAATTGTATTTAAAAATTATTAACGAGAGAGTCTCAAATGTTATTTTTAATAATCATTGACTTCTGAGGAACATCCGGTCCTGATGATATTCCTTGTTTTCTAATATGGGAAGAAATATATTCCATCATTCAACTTAACACTGTCAATTTTTCTTTTGAAGCGGATATTTCGAAATAGATCAAAAACAGGGCGAAAGCCCTCTGTTTGTATAGTATTTAGATATTATGCTGTGTTATAGCCCATGAGAAAGTTGGAAAACCCCAAAAGTTCTGTGACAGGGATGAAACATGAGCACCCTCTGTTTTCAAGGAACATGATGGTGATAATTTTAAGGTTCCCACTCCTCAGCAACTACCACTAAACTCGAAAAACCATTCTTATTTCACGTTGTTTTCCATCGTAGGTGCGGATCGGTTCTTTAGGCAGGATTCGGGTAGGTCGTATGAAATTTAACCATACAACATCTTATCCACCCCTCCAATATTTATTTCTCCCCACCCTCCTACTGGGCATGTGTGGACTAGAATATGCCCAGTTTTAAAATAAAAAGCGGTGGTTTAGGGGATTTGGGGGTGGTTGATGAAGAGTGAGGGGTGAAATAGTATTAACATCGTGTTTAGTTCCCTCGAGAAAACATTTTCCACTATTTTGTATTTTTCGGTGAATTTCAATGTTAGGGGTACTTTCAAATCCGGGATTGTTGGCATCTCTCGTCACTGAACTCCCTTTACAATGTCTAAATCCCTTTAAACAGTATCCCAGTATCAAAAAATATAAAAAAGGAGTAGTTGGTGGAGGGTGTGGGAGAAATGAATATTAAACACACAATCGAAAACGGGGAGAAAACATTTTCCACTACTTTGTATTTTTCGGTGAATTTCAATGTTAGGGGTGGTGGTAGTTTCAACCCCAGGGGTGGAAAAGATGTTGTACGGTTAAGTTTCATACAGCGTACCCGAATTCTACCCAAAAAACCGATACGCATGCCTACGATGAAAAAAAACGCGAAATAGGGCTGGTTCTTCGTAGGGGTAGTTGCTGAGGTGTAGGGATCTTAAACATATCACCATTGAGTTCAGGCCTTCGAAAACGGGGGTGCCCATGTTTCATCCCCGTCACAGAACTTCTGTGTTTTAACCTTTTTTTTGCAACTTTTTCATGGAGTATTACTTTTCTATTTCATGACCCTCGTTAACTTTTTTACTTTCCCATATACTTGGTATATAGGAATGTATATTGTGTTTTTGATTAATTTACACGTTATCAGATACCCCAAAAAAATTGTGTTTAAAGAAATGCCTGCCTGTAGCCTGTCGTTTGCCGTCTGTTATTGGCCGTGTGCGGTCGCACCTAGAGCCCAGACTACGGGATCGATTTTACTCAATATCTATATGCGTATACAGGATAGCGACACCCGAGAAAATATTGCAAAATTGAACCTAGCTCAAATTTGTGGGGGAGTTAACTCCTAAAAACCGATAGAAAATTACAAAATAATTATCTCAAAAACGGCCCTAATGAATTTGATCAAACTTAATACATGAATACTCCCTTAGTACTACTATGAAACGAGATGATTCATCAACCCTAAAAAATGCAGAGACGGAGGCTGTGGGAGTAAGGTTAAAAAAAATTAAATAATTTACATCTTTAAAACAATTGTAACGATTGTGGCCAAATTTGGCACCCAAATACTTAGCACAAGATTGTATTACTATTTGCTTCTAAAAACGTCAGGGAAAGATGTCGCAAGGGATGCGGTTTAAAGGGTTAAATAATTTTTTTTCAGAAGCGGCTTTAACGATTTTGATCAAATTTAACACATATACTATATACTTAGCGCTAGCATGGGATGACAAAATTCGTCAGCCTTAAAACGTGTAGGGAGATAATTTGTAGGGGTAAGGTTAAATGAATTAAATAATTTTTTCCTCTGAACCAGCTGCTGTAACGATTGTAACATGGATACATGGATGGATCCTTAGTATCAGTATAAGATGGTATGACTATTTGATTCTAGAAAATTTAAGGAGGGATGTTGCAATGGGCGTAATTTAAAAAATTAAGCAATTTTTTCTCTAAAACGGTTAACAATTTTAATCAAATTTAATACATAGATAAGTCCTTAGTACTAGTACAAGTTGGCGTGACTAGTTTTATGGACAGCGGCTGTGGGGGTAAGGTTCACAAAAATTAAATAATTCCAATCTAAAACCGTTCTAGCGATATTGATCAAATTTGGCTCGGAGATTATAATGTTAATTTGGTGTTGCCCGGTATAACTGTTAGAAAAGTATTTGTTGGATTACATGCGTATGGCAGATGTAATTAATATTTAATATCAATCGCCAAGCACCGGTCTAGTCTGCGTTACTTGCGCAGAACTAATAGCGATCAATAAAAATCGTTTATGCTGAGGGGTTTTTATTGAACAAGAGAAAAAAGGGATTTTGATTCCCGTCATCATAGAGAACAAGTTCTTTATAATGTGCTAAATAATAATATTTGTGAAAATAATGCCATCCTTAACTGAAGGTACGTTAGAGATTATTTAGATAGATTCCTTATAGATGATGATGATGTTTACCGGGATACTTATACGAAATTACATGAAATTTATTTTCAGATCAGACGCCATTATTTTCGTCGATAAAAAACGGAAAACGATTAGATCTAAAGGTTACATTTTCTATTATTTTGAGCACCTTTACACTTCGATATCTAAAATTGGAATACCCTGCTTAAACATATGAAAATTACTTATTTGAAGAAATTAATTGCTAATTTTGCTAATTTATGTTTTAATGCTCACCAAGGGCTACCAGTGATCAGTGATCATCTTTACCAAGGAGCATAGTCTAGTAAAAGGTCAGACAAAACCGATTCATTTCATTCACGCTAGTATTCTGGCTGGATATTTTTCAAGTTAATTATTGATCCCAGTTACATATTATCTGAAATGTTACCTAGTGTCGCATGGATCATTTATGCGATAGTTACATAGAGCCATTTGGCTTATATAATTTTAATCAAATGTCAGACTTGGTATAATTTTTTACTAGTATATTAGATAATTAAATAAAGTAGTAATCCATTAGAAAAAAAGTGTGTAAACCGTTCATACTACTACCAACGGGGGATAAAATTTGGAAATAAATGGAAAATATATACCTAGATATATCTAATTATTTAACAATTTCTTTGCTGTAGTTTAACCCGTTAATTATACATTTTAAACAAACCTCATTCTTTTATTTTTCTTAATAAAATCATAACAGTAACTTTTCATTTTGCCTAAGTTACTTTGACTTTAATTTTTCTCTTAGCTTAGAAAAACTAAAGAAACAAAAATTAATCAACTCCTCACGTCGAACCTGTGCCACCAGACGAAGAGCTGCCGGATGCATGTCAACGATAAAATGTAGAAAGATTTAAAATGTAATTTACAACAGCAAAATATCTTTATCATTATTTTTGAATGCCAGCACCAGAATATATTAGTCAGATTCATTCCTAAATGCGAAACTTTGTCAGAGTTCTGTCATACCGATTTTTGTTTTAGGAATTGACTCAAAAATTAGATTTAATAGGATCTCCTACTTAAGAAATAAACAATATGATTCAGAATGAAGCAAAAAATGTGAGGTGTGTTTTTGCATCATTTTGTTGTATCTCTCCTTCAAATAAAATAAAGTAGATATCAACATTATCAACATTATCCTGCAACAATTTTTACCGAAGAGCTTGAAACTGACAACATTTTTAGTTAAAAGTTTTAGAACTCGAACTTGAATGTCGTTTAAAATATTAAATAATTTCCCTTTAATAACATATTCAATGACATCGTAATAAATATAGTAGGGTTTATTATTTTAGAGTTGGAGCTGCTTACCTTTAGAAATTAAAGTAATTTTGGAAATAAGCTCACCAGATTTATGCTCTTTTAACTGATAAATAATAGTGTATCCTCTGTTTTAATATCATTAATAGTTTTAAATCTATTACGGTAACTAGGATATCATTCAAGTAAGTGTTATAAATAGGATCTATATACCAGTCAATGAATACAATTGATCTTGCAAAAGGTCGGGAAGTTTTAAAACTTGGCACATACCTAGATCTTGAGGTCCTTAATAGCCACCTGATTTTGTGAACACGGCATCGCGTCGCTCGTGACGCCATCTTGAAAAAATGGCGCATGAAATTAGAGAATTAGCTATATCTTCCTTACCTATAGCGACGAGATATATGGGAAAAAATTGTAGGTTGTGATATTTTTCTCGTTTCCATGTCTACATCTCTGCATCTTCTATGACATCCTCAGCAACATTATTTATCTTCTGAAGCACGTCAAGTTCGTCGTCATGGTCGTCATCCAAACATATGTCGGCTACATTGCTGCATGCATTTTCGTTGCAAACAGCACACATTCTGGAGCATTTCAAACCCGCTTTGCGGCAACTGCACGCGGAACAACCTTTTTGACATTTGCAGAAAATGAGCAAGTTCTTTTTGCGTAGTTATGGCAAACAGGCCATCTCTGGATTTTTTCCACCCCCAATCGAGTGGATTTTTCTGCACACCAAGCCACTGTTGAAGTTGATGGTAAGTTCTATATTAATGCTGTTGGGCGGCCTCGCTTGTTGGTGGTAGAGAAGCAAGATGAAAGGTACGTATTGCAGCATACTTGGCAAAAAGGTTATACCGAAGTGAGTTGAGAACGGAATTGGTTTCAAAATTTTTCGCGTATAATTCAATAAAAAAATCCTCAAACAGCTTAAAATACGATAAAACTGTAGTAGACAATTTCACACATTCATTGGTTACGATACCACATCGTCTATCTACAATCAGGGAAAAGTGAAATTTTTTAAAACACCCGTAAACTCTCGGTCTCTCAGTGACATTATTGGAATTTTCAAAAGTCGTGATGCTGAACCCGCCAGCATAGTTGCGGCTGGTGAACATATTTTTTATTGAATTATAAATTTTGAAACCAATTCCGTTCTCAATTCACTTCGGTATAACCGCCAAGTGTGCTGCAAATCCTACCTTCTATCTTGCTTCTCTACCACCAACAAGCGAGATCATCGTAAGTATTTGTCCCCTTTCTGGGGTACATTGGCTATCCACCCGAAGGTGCTTGCCGCAGGATGAAAGTATTAATGTCATATCGTGCTCATGGCTAGCTGGTGTGTGAGATGAAAAGAGAGTTTGATTGTGGTGGAATGTGTGGTTTTGGCTGTATTGTGTTAGTGTTATTTAGTGTTAGGATGTTATATTTGTAGCTAGTGTGGTATGGTGGCACCTTTTGAACTAAACGAATCTTAATTAAAAATGGCTCTTTTCAGATTCGGCCTGAAGGACATAATAGTGTGATAATAGTGTATTTTTTGTTTTGTTTTTTGTATGTTTTATATTTTCTTGGTTTATTTTGTTTTTTATTTAATAATTTTTTTGGTTTATATTTTTTTTAGATTTTTAAATTTTTTTGTATTTTTTCTTTTTTCAACAAGTACATTCTCTTAAGGGGTGAAAATATAATTAAGGGATGGGTATTAGGAGCGGAATAGAATTTGGGAGTGAGGGGATCTAGGAGGGTAGGATTGTTAGAGGAGACTAATGTGTTTGCAAAATTTGGCAGCAGCCTTTTAAGTATGAAATCCGAGAGCATCGGAGTGCCTGTAATATTATGGAGATCAGTATTTCGTGTTCGAGATGTTAAATGCAATGAGATTTTTAATATTTTGTTTTGAACTGTTTGTAGCTGGGATTGTAGATAGGGAGCAATTAGGGGGTACCAGATGGGAGAAGCATAGGTAAGGATGGGACGGAGGTAGGATTTGTAGATTAAAGTGGCTACGTGGGATGGGAAATTTTTAAGGATAGGAAATTGGGGTGAGGTACGCCGCCAGCATTTCCCTGTGACGTTTGAGACGTGCAGCGAGATCGCCTGACAGCATTCATATAAAACTTACCATCAAGTTCAACAGTGGCTTGGTGTGCAGAAAAATCCACTCGATTGGGGGTGGAAAAAATCCAGAGATGGCCTGATTGCCATAACTACGTAGAAAGAACTTGCTCCAGCTAACCTTCTTTTTCGCAAATGTCAAAAAGGCTGTGGTTCCGCATGCAGCTGCCGCAAAGCGGGTTTGAAATGCTCCAGAATGCGCGCTGCTTGCGACGGAAATGCATGCAGCAATGTAGCCGACATTTGTTTGGATGACGATCATGACGACGAACTTGATGTGCTCCAGAACATAAATAGTGTTGATGAGGATGTCATAGAAGATGCAGAGATGTCAGATGATGATTGCGCCGGTCCGACGGGTCTTTGATTTAGAGTCGGAACTGTGGGTTAGGCCTACTGGGGATACCACATAAAAAAACGCGCCGATTTCTCCACCTCATAGGTGGCGTGGAAATGAGAAAAATATCACAACCCACAATTTTTTTCTACATATAGCGTCGCTATAGGTGATAAAACATCATCTCGCTAACGCCGTGTAAACATTGCCAATAGTTGGTGAAAATTCGAAGGAAAAAATTTTTTTTCCCGAATTTGAGAAGCTATATCTCCGTAAATATTGATCGTATAAAAAAATAGTAAAGAGCTAAATTGTACATAATTTTATAAGGAATAATTTATTTTTCCAATAAAACGTACGGTAAGGAAGATATGGCTAATTCTTTAATTTCATGAGCCATTTTTCCAAGATGGCGGCGCGACGCCGTGTTTGCAAAATCAGATAGTCATTAAGGACCTCAAGATCTAGGTATGTGCCAAGTTTCAAAACTTCCCTATCTTTCGCAAACAAACCCTGTTTTTATGTATTCATTGACTGAATTACTATTGCACTGTCGTCGTGAGTAAAAGAAAATAGGGCAAGTATTTTTGCTAAAATCTAGTTGTGTACATCTATCTTTTATTTTTGTGACATTGTCATTGTCATTTTCGGCTACTCATTACATATCTAAATAGGAACAGATTTACATTAGAAAAAAATGTCGTGGCCTATAAAATACATCTATTATTATCCGTGTCCTTTACCAACAAAATATATTTTTTACCTTAAATATAGTTTATACGACGAATATTATTTTTAACCATTTCTATCTGATAATGTCATGTGGCCAAGTCCATTTATACAAAGCATACCACATTTAATTATGACCAAGATGGTTGGCTAACGCAAATAGTGGCGTATTTGTTTTATTTTTCGCTTAGTTTAAAGCTCAACCAATGATTCTAATAATGCATTCCTCACATGCTACATCCGTTTAAACGCAGCTGCAAATTGCACTAGCTAGAAAATTCCGCACACCGAAGATTAGAAAAGCAATACGTTGCACTTTTCCACCAGCGAACGTCAAACACATCGTCACGTACTAGGAGCCAAAAATATCGAATAAGATTTTTTGGAACAATATTTCGAGTTTGGTGAATGCGCTGGGCCCAGATTAAGGTTAGTAGTATTTTATGATATTTTTGTTTTTTTTTCAATGTACACCATCCAACAGTTTTTCAACCATTACCGATTTAAACATTCATAAATATTAATAATACAAACAGAGTCACAAATAACAACATTCAATAATTTTACAAGTATTTATATTAGAAAAATAACTTAATTAGTTTATACCGTCTGTCTATTTTATGAGGGCCACGCCAAATGCCTCGCTTAATATCTATAGCAGAAGAATAAAGTTTTAGAAACAGTTGGCCTATTTTTTGTGAGCTATATTTCAGTAAAAAGAAATTTGAAATCCATAACCTACTTTGTGAAATGTATTGCAAAAACCTGAAAAATAAGAAAACCACAAACGGTTATAGCTTCTTTATTTGAGGAGATACGAAAAAAGTTAAAGGAATGAAAGTTGACGGCAAAGACAATAAAACACAAATCTCAAAGTAGGCCATGACACCATTAATTTTTCTCTTTCCAACGATATAAAATATGTCACAAAAATTTTAACTGATAGTGTAAATATTTAATATTTTACGAAAAATACAATTCAAATCATTGAATCGTAAAAATCAGCTATGCCATGGTTAGTGAAAAACAATGTATACAGTTATTAACAAAATTGGCAGATTGTCACTATTGTATGTTGCGTTGTCGAGTTCTAAGACAAGTATTATATCAGTAATTATGGTGTATAGTCGGTCCCAGCGTTTATGGCGTGTGTACGCCTTGCTTGAAAATCGACCTACGACTTTCCACTCTATCAAACTACTACAATTATACGTTCATCTCCTTCATAAATGCAGTTAAATGCGCTTATAATGGGCCAACGCTTGTGTCCACTTAATTGTTTCGGACAAAGCCGTGCGACAAAATTATATTAAGCGTAATAACTGAATATTTTCGATATATTCAAAATGTTTTAAACGTACATTTTACAAAATATTTTCGAAATCATCACATCCAAATTTTTTATCAAAGTCTCAATTTAACTTTTTACTCTTTTTAATAATGGGGTGGGGGTGGCAATGGAAGTGGTAGAGGTGGTAATGCCAAAACAAATTTTAGAGGCCCTTGGTTCTCGTACAAACGCTAAATCTCGATTTAATTTTTACTCCCTTTAATAATAGGGTGTGGGTGGCAATAGGGGTGGTACAGAGGGTGGCTAATGCCAAAAAAATTTTTTGAGGCGTTTCGTTCTTGTATACGCACTAAATCGCATTTTTAATTTTTTTTTACCCCCTTTCACAATAGTGTGGGGATGATTCTGGAGGTGGTTATGGGGCGACTTGCAAAAAAAATTTTTGGACCTTGACTTTTCGCACATCGCATCGCAATCGTAATTTTATGGACTCTTGCTTGCTTGCTTTGCCAATTTACCCTTATTTACCCCCGAACTCTTCAACGGAATTAGATCTAGTTCCAGATCTCGTTTTAATACATCAGTGTACCAAATTTCAAGTCTATATCATAAACGGTTCCAGGGTAAACGTGCGCACAAGAAAAGTTAAAGACAGACACACTTCTGATGAGGAAGATTTTTGTGATGATTATAATAGTGAAGGAGAGGAAGCATGAACGTTGTTCATTTTTATTTCACTAATAAGTATTTACTACTATTTAATAGTCTTAATTCTTTTTTTTATTTCATTATTTGCTTTCATTTTCTGATGGAGAATTATTTTGTTTAATTTTAAATTATTCTATTTGGCAGTTTGATTTTATTTAATTCATTAATTTCAACCTCAGTGCAAAACTGATTGAGCCGACACTGTTCGTTTCCTGCTTCAAATCGTCTTAGACCATACGCTTCTATTGACGCACACGCCACAAACGCTGAGACCCACTTTACACCAATAATAACAAATTCGATATGATTAACTTTTATTGTCAGTGCCAACGTAAATCTATCTCCGTTGGTTTACGGAGATAGATTTCCAGATGCTCCACAGCCAAATCGAACTATGTTTAGGAAGTTAGTTCAAAATCTAAAAACCCTCGGTTAATTTTCAAAAAAAGTAGTAAGGCGATGCCAAGGTATGTTGCGGATAATGTAAGAAAAGTGAATAGATTATTGAATTATGTTACCCAAAATGAAGAAATCTCGTTGACACAAATTCAGAGAAACTGTCGCATAGAAAAAGACAGTGCAAGAAAAGTATTAAAAAAACGAATTTCGATGCTACAGAATGAGGAAAGTTCTACATTTAAATGAGGGAGATAAGCCGAGGAGAGTAAGATTTTGTAGATGGTTGTTAAATAAAAAAAGGAATGACCCGTTGATATGTAGCAAAATTCTTTGGTCGGACGAATCAAATTTTTCTAATAATGGATTTTTCAATATAAATATGCATTATAAGTGGACACGAGAAAATACACATTGAGGCAGAGAGACTGCTTTCCAAGAAAGATTTTCTACGAATGTTTGGGTGGGTCTTTTAGGGACTAAAGTAATTGGACCTTATTTTTATGATGGCAAATTAACCGTTCGTAGATACCTTAATTTCTGGCAAAACGAATTTCAGGATTTTCTTCATGAATTAACAGTGACAGAAATATTAAATTATTCATATTTTTAACAAAATGGGGCTCCACCTCACACTGCTGTAATGTGTACAAATTCTTTTAATCAAGTTATGCCAGATGGCGGGATAGATACTTATTGACCCATTCTATGGCCAGCTCGATCACCAGATATTACTCCCTTGGATTTTTTTCGTCTGGGGTTACATTAAAGTAAGGTATTTCAAACTGCCCCTGAAAATAATGAGGACATCAAAACCAGAATTAGAAACGCATGTGAGCCAATTACTCCTGATATGCTCCAAAACGTAATGCGTGAGGTGTCTCGTAGAGCACGTTTGTATATTAGAATGTACGGTGCACAATTTGAGCATTTGGATGTTCAATTTGTACTTGTATTTTTATTTATGAGATCTGTTTGTATTAAATTGTAATAAATAATATTGAATTATTGAATTATAATTATTATAAAGTGAATTTTTACTATTATGGCATAGCTGATTTTTAAGATTCAATGATATGAATTGTAGTTTTCGTAAAATATTAAATATTGACACTATCAGTAAAAATGTTTGTGACATATTTTATATCGTTGGAAAGAGAAAAAATAAACGGAATTGATGGTGTCATGGCCTACTTTGAAATTTATTCCTTTTATTCAATTTCGAATTGCAACAATTTATTGGCAAAGGAATAACACATTAATAGATTTTGTTATTTTATATATACTTTATATCTCTGGTATACCAGTAGGAAATTAAATATTTCTCATTACTGTTTAACAAATTGTAAATTCCGAAATGTTAACTATATTCCGATTTCTCTACTCTGCTATTTGAGTTAATTTTAGCGACTAATAATGTGAATCTGAATGAAAAAATTTATATAAAAAGATATTTTAAAAAAAGCTTTTATTTAAATACTCTAAAAAGTAGAAAATAAGAACCTCAATATTCATTTTGTAATATTATATAATTTTTTTATGATATAAAAGCTTGTCGCGAAGGAGATTGCTCGCGACAAGCTTTCATATCATAAAATGAAATTATATAATGTAACAAAATGATGGGTTTAATTCACTTCAAAGTTTCTTTTCTATTTTTAGAGCATTTAAATCAAAGCTTTTTTAAAAATATTTTTTAATATAATTTTATTTTTTACTTTTTAGTTTTTTGATATGTTGCAATCCCCAGATATCGACATTGAGACGAATCGGATCATAAACGGGAAAGCCGTCCGCCATACTGAATTAAATTATTTTTACTAGAAATTCGTAATCCGCGAACCCGAAAACCCCCAGATATCGATTTTGATCTAAATGACAAAAGTCGTCGGCGTTGGCGCAGCCATTTTGAATTTTTGAATTTTGACCAAGAATTCATAATTGACGATCTCGAAAACCCCCAGATATCGATTTTGAGTCGAATCGGCTCACAAACGATAAAGTTGTCCGTCATTTTGAAGCCGCCATCTTGTTTTTTTTTAATATGAAAATGTTAAAATGTATTGTATGACTGATGGTCGAGAGGCGAGTACACTTGCCTCCCACCCAAAAGTTCCGGGTTCGATCCCCGGTCGTGGCAGTGGAAAATACTGTGAGAGGGATTTTTCCACTATACACGGATATTGGGTGTGTGTCTCTTGTCTCTAAATGTGTAGCCCCCTCCCACACAAGGCTCTTCTAGAGCCTTCAGGGATAAAGGGGGTCGTCATTAACTGTGATGTATTTATTTATTTATTTATTGTCACCGAACTTACACACATGTGCAAAATTTCAAAGCTCTAGCTTAATTAGAACTCGAAATTTTGATTGTAAGATTTGACCTAAACAAACTAACTAACTAACTTACAAACATTGCAAATTTAATAAAAGCTTTTAAAAATAAGTATTGTTACGTGTTTACGCCCTGTAGTAAACATTTACAAACGTAGGCGTAGGTTAAGTAATTACAACAAGAATTTTCACTAACCATTCATTGACTAAATTACAATAATTAGTCCTTACAATAACACACTAATAAGTATAACTTTCGTCTACTATAGACCCACTAATATAATTCACAATTTGTTATTATTCTTTATCTTATTTGATCATTTTTCATCTCATTCAGAACTGTACTGAACTTAAATATCTCTTGCTCATCTAATACATAACTGACTTCGTGCGTTGGATCCGCTTCTTATATATCCGTGGAGCTATTCTCTGTTCTTCGAGACCTATCTACTCCTTCTGGCACATTCTATAAGGCAGCGCCACCCTGGGCCGACTGGCAAACCATTGTTTTACTGGTTGCCTATAATGCCTATTCGGCAGGTTTCCTTTTAGCCTGTCTATTAATAAAGATTAATCATCCTAATTTTGAATAAAAACTCTGTCTCAAATATTTCCTAAAACCGCCAGAATAACTAATTTGGTTAACAGATAATTTAAATTTTTTCCATGAACTTACGAGGCAAAAATTACAGAAAATATATGCGAGGGAGAAAGGGCTTATTTATAACCAGATTTAAAACAGCAATAACAAAATATTCATGTGTGTTAACCTTATCAATCAGTGCTTTGTTTCAACGAATGTTACTAATGATCCCAAATAACCCAAATAACCCAAAACCAAATACAGTTCAGTTTGAATTCACGTTAACCGCAAACGAGAGGACGAGGAAAATATTAAATATGATGTTATACTGATGAATAATGTAATCTAAATATTAAATTGTTTGGCATTGTTGGCCTTTCATTATCCATTTCATTACGCATAATTAACTCATTTATACCACCAAATATTCTTTTCAGTCAGCAGTGAAAAGGATCCCACATTATGCCCCATATATTATTAATATTTAGCAATATTAAAGTTGTATGTAGACATATTTTATTTAAAATTATATTATCAGAGGTAATAATTTTAGGCCACTTAAATTATATAAATATTATTTGCAGTCCCTGCCTTATAATTATTAAATATGAGGGAAAAGTTGTGTTCATTGCGCTTATTTAAACTACAATATAATAAATTACAAGTGATCTAAGTATTTATTTATTCAATAAAACCAAACATTACAAATATGGCATTTGGTCAATATAAGGGCTAAACATAAATTGCAATAGCAACACAAATTCTACAATTTCAAATAATAAAAAATTCGTAAGGCATGTTTCGTTTTATACCTCGATTGTGTTTCTGGTGATTGTTAGCTAAAATATCATGCAGAATGCAAATTCTATTGAAAATATTAAGAAATCGAGAGGAATACGATGAATTATCACTGCCCTAGTTAACTTCATTTGTTAAATTTATTGAAAATTCTAATTTTAGTATCTTTAGATTTTAAAAACTGCTCTTATAAATAAATTTTAGTATTACCATTTTAAATATAAAGAATTTACATGGTAGGTTTCATCTTATTCCTCTTGATTTCCTAATTTTTTTTAAGGATGTGGATTCTGAATGATATTTTAGTTGTCAATACTTGAAACGCAATAAAATGTTTATAATAAATCTAGGAGAATGAATGGAACTATGTTTAAATTAAAGAACTAGACAAATGTGACAAATAAAGTCAACTAGAGGAATGATAGATGGATAATGCACAGGCAGGTTCCGTCGTATTCCTCTGATTGTGTTTCTAGTAATTGATAGCTAAAATATCATTTAGGACGCACATCCTAATAAAAATATTAGAAATACAAGAGAAATGCGACGAAATCTGCCTTGTATATTATTAATTCCTCTAGTTGACTTTATTTGTCATATTTATCGAGAAATCAAATTTTAGTACATTTAGATTTTGAAAATTTATCCATGGCAATTAATGAAACTTTTATTCTCTTGCTAGATTACATAATTTTCTCTTCCTTTTTTCCTGTTGTGAATAATAATATTTATTTGCTATAAATATACAAATAGATATAAAAAAGTAAGTATATGATAACTGATAACAATAGATAGTGGTCTGGTAACCAGAAAAATTGCGATATGTATCCAGCTTTTCCTAATTCTTAAAAAATAATTCATTAAGCTGTTAGTTTGTATTGATATTAGTTCAGACAAATAATTTGAGAAGTTTTTTAAATTTATTTACTGCATATTTACAGTTAACTTTTCCAAAGACAAATACAAAGTAATTAGTAAATGTTATGTAAGGAGCGAGGCTACTGATGGTTCTCCGAGGTTCACCTGGTCAGGTCTTCTGGCCACAATCTTCATAACTTCTTTCCAGCGAGTGGTTGATTGAAAAGTTTACTTATGAGCTGGTTACTGTGGTTAGTACTGCAATTTTTATGTTTAATCGAAGATGGCCTTTTACTTCTTTGATAAATGGTATCTTGATATCATTATGCAAAATTTTGTTGGACATATACCTTGGGGCATCTGCTATCATTCTCAAAGTTTTGGACTAAAATGTTTAAAGGGTCTTTGGGCTGGAATGTTTACTACAACCCCATAACTCTATTTCATAGGTCCATACTGGTTTTAGTATTGTCTTGCATATAATTAATTTATTTTATAAAGATAACTGTGACCTTTTATTTATCCAGTGCATGCTTCCTACTTTCAGGTCCAGTTGACCTCATTTCATTCTGATGCGTTTTCTTCAGGTTAATTTTTCGTCTAAATGGAACCCAAGATATTTTATTATTTTTTTCACTGATATAAGGAGCGTTGTTTATGCTGACTTGTGAACAAGTGTTTCTTTTTGTAGTAAAGGTTATTTGAGAAGATTATTGGCGTTAACGTTGATTTTCCAATCTTTGAGTCAGCTTTGTGGTAAATTAAGATGGTTTTGTAGTTTTATAGGATCAGTATCTGCTTATATGATTGCGGTATTATCTACGAATATCGCTATTAGCGTGTCATTTGTTGTTATTGTTGCAGCGTCTGCAGTAAATGTTAGGTATAGGAAGGGCCCCAGAACACTACCCTGTAGCACACCGGATTTTATGATGTGATGATTAGATAAGACATCATCAAATTTAATTCGGAATAGCGGTCACTTAAGTAGGATTTTAATATCAGGTACAGTTGATCAGGTAGGTTCATTTTGTATAATAATCCCTCATGCCAGACTTTGTCAAATGCCTATTGTAGATCAAGAAAAGCTGAGGCACACATTTTTTCTTTTTATTTTATTTACGATTCTGTGACATTGTTGTATGGTAGAATGCTTATATCTGAATCCAAACTTGTGTTCGGGGATTCAATTATTTGTGGGTACTGTTACTTCTATTCTATTAAGGATAAGTTTTTCAAATACTTTGGATAAAATAGGCAAAAGGCTGAGTTGATTTCGTTTAGGGGTCTTACCGGGCTTTGGAGTCATAATGTTTTGCGCATATTTCCATTAATTGGGGATGTAGCATAAACGCCGCACACTATTATAAACATTTGTTATCAGGACAATTACTTTTCTTGGGAGATTCTTTAATACATCCCCGACTATTAGATCGTATCCTGGTGCTTTGTGTGGATTAAGTAGCGTTATTTCTTTACGAATTTCCGCCAGTGAAAAGGAGTTTATTGGAGGTAATAACTGGCATGGAATATTTAAATAGTTTTTAATTTGTTCATCGTCATTGTTCCTCGTTTGGATTGACGTGCCTGCGTCAGCTGCGAAATTTGAAAAAATTGAAAAGTGAATAAGTTTTTAAAAAATGTGTAGTGTTAAGATTTGTTAAGTCTTTTATGTTAGATATAAGCATTTTTAGTACTTTTTTTAATCTGTTTTGTCTCAGAAGGAGTTTAGGTTTAAGTTTTAATTGTTTTTTAACCAAACCAGATCCGTTCCGCCCGATCTTGCAATCCGCCACCTCGATTAACGCGGTGGTTGCACGGTCGGTCCCGGAATGGGTTCTGGGGAGGTACCTGTTATATTATAGCGTGAATAAAGTTATATTGATTGATTGAATGATTCGGTTTTAGCTGTTTGTCTTTATCTGCCCTTGCAGATTAGGTACGGAAAATCTGCCTAACAGTTAAGTTATCTATTACGTATTCCAGTTGGAAGGTATGTGTATATTCCAGCCAGTGCCGCAGTGGGTTTTCGAACTAGGTCGGACAAACAACCCTAAGTAGGTCACCGAGTAGTACCTCTTCACAATTACAACGTGTCACAGGCGTCAATTTTTTAAAAAATATTTCAGATCAATAGCAGGTTTTTGTTAAAGCAAAACAGCCCCTTACTTACAAGACTTTTGTTTTTCGCGATTGTCGGTTTTACGTAAAATACTCGGTCACCAGGTCGCAAAAGGCTGAGCTGCTTCTTTTGCGACCTTCAATTTCAATTCCAATAATTAATAATTAATTCAAACAATAATTACGGAAATTAACAGACACTGTATAAGTACAATGAAAATTTACTTCAAGAATTAGACCTGAGCCAATCAGTTCATTTCAGAGGCCCACAAAACATAAAGTTGTCTGCGTTATGAATTAGACCACTGGATTCCCATGTGTTTTGCTCCTGTAAATTAAATCAGGATTTCTTGCTATAGCCAAAAACATGGAAAATCATCATATCGTAGATAGGAAAGAATTAAAATATAAAGTACTCGATAGGGAAAGTTGTGGTAAATGAAAGGTTGGCTAGAGCGGTTGCCGGAAAATGGGCAACGCCTGGTAAGGTACACCCTACCTTACCAGGCGTTGCCCATTTTATCCTGAATGGAGCATTATGCTGTCTAATTTGTTCCTCAGGGATCGGTACTGGGACCACTACTGTTTAATATTTTTATTAACGATATTGTTATAGACCTGGATGTTTCAAGTCTATTATACGCAGATGACTTGAAAATCTATCATGTAATTGAAACTGAGGCAGATTGTGATAAGCTGCAGAATAACTTGGATAAGATAAATCATTGGTGTATATTAAATCAATTGCCTCTTAATGTATCTAAATGCAACGCGTTTACATTTTGTAGAGCCCGCACTCATGTCACCTACAATTACCATTTAAATAACCAAGAGTTACAAAGACCTGATATCATTAAAGATCTTGGTGTTACTTTTGACAGAAATCTAAGTTTCAATGAGCATATGAACTTAACTGTATCGTCAGCGTTAAAAAACTTAGGGTTCGTAATTAGGAATTGTAAGGGTTTTAATAATACGGACATTACGAAACTGTTATATTTTTCCTTTGTGCGGTCGAAACTGGAATATTGTTCACTGGTATGGTCTCCGGGATATGCTACATACATAAACAATATAGAGAACATCCAGCGTCGTCTGGTTAAGTATTTATGTTTTGTTGAAGATGGCAACTATCCTACAATCGGTTATCCACAAAGCATTATGTTAGAAAGGTTTCACATATCGAGTCTACAAAACAGAAGAATGGCACACTCCGTGGTATTCTTATATAAAATTATTCATAATATCTTTGATTGCTCATCTATTTTGGAACAACTATGTTTTCGGGTACCTCGTATAGAAAGTAGAAATCGTGAAACTTTTTATCTCGTTACCCCTCGGACTAATCTATTAAAAACTTCACCCATATATTTTATGTGTAAAAATTATAATTCGCTGCAAAATGAGCTTGATATATTTAATTGTAGCCTTGCCTCGATAAAAAATCTATTATCTGTGTAACATGAATATTAGTGTATAAAAAGCTTAATACTATTTGTATGATAATTGTATCTTTTCTCTGTCTTTTTCACCTATTCTGTTTTCTATAACTCTACATTCTGTTTATTGTATTTATTATATTCTACTGATCTGTAATATTTGTACCTTATATACATTATTATTGTAATTGTTCCCACCCTGTAACTGGTTACCTGTTGGGTGGTTGTATCTAATAAATAAAATAAATAAAATAAAATAAAATAAATAAAAGTAATGTTCTGGGTTAGCGGACTGCCACCCAGATTATAGAATTTCTGTGAAATTTCCTGGATATAGTCCGCTATTGGAGTAATGTCGATTACCACCTCGCGCTAACAATCGAACTAATTAATAAACATTTTGTAAAAATATATTATTTTTAATAATTGTTCGGATAATCACTGTATAAAGAAAGTTGAGGCAACCCATATATATTTTTTAAATATTTAGCAAGATATATTACGGTATTATGACAGGTTGAACCGAAAAGAAAGGCACGCAATGATTTCTTTGCTTTCATATTTGTAGGCATTAACACGACACTCGCTCAAATGAACACGACCGCGGGTGAATTAGAACTGCAACCGTAGAAAAAGGACGGCTGGCTAGATCTAGGAGCAAAGCTAGCCCATAGCCTAGGTTCTAATAGACTTGGAGACGGGGGTATTGTCCTGCGAGATGTCCTTGACCGTAGTGGTTGTGGCAATGGCCACGGGAGGCACTAGAAAAAGCTGAATTCGCCACCGCTATAACATTCCATTGGACATTCACCTGGTCTCCATGCCATGCGACGCGCTGCTCTTTGATGTAACAAGTTTTCTGCCACGGAGTCACTGTTGCCAAATGTTTTTTCAAAGTCACTTTGGATTACATCACATTATGTCAGCAAGAAATATTCGGAAAGAAAACGTGAAGTAAACATATTTTACATAATTAATTTCCTTCTTATATAAATATATTAATAATAGTAATAATAATTTTATTGAAGATGAAAATTTAAATACATTTAATACATTCACATAGTATTTATAGTTAATATTACTTTAGTGCGATAAACTCTGCAAAAATAAATTTGTATGTAGGGTATGAAAGAAAGGAAATAGTGGAGTCAGACAAGCATTAAATTTTAGTGAAAAAGAAATTGTTTCCAGTCTCAATTTTTTTTTAAATATGTTAGTTACATCGAATAATATACGAAATGGACATTTTCTACCTTTAGCAACCGCCGCTACGCAAGTTATCGGCCATTTTGTGAAAAATTGATCATTTTTGTCGTTCTTTCTAAATATAGATGAGCATATCTGTAGTGTAGGTCCAAGAAAAGCAAAACAAAACGAGGCTGTGCATTATGATACAGGCTATCAGCGGTTACAGTATGAAATTTTTGTTTGCACACATAACCTCAAAAAAATAAAAACTGAAAAAACTGCTAAATTTTTGTTTTTTGGTTATAACTTCAGCTGTTTTAAGTGAAATTTGATGAAATTTTCAAAAATTATACTACATAGTGTGAACAATAACTTGCTAAGATTTAAGGTCAAAGTATCTAATACAAGTCTCAAAAATTGATTGGCCAATTACTATTGTGCATTCCATCGTATGAGGTTCTTTTTTCAATAAAAATGTAGGTCTTTTTATGCACTTTATTTATTTATTTTAAACTAAAAAAAAGGAGAAAATTGATTTCTTTTATTTTTTCCTAAATTTTTTCGAATAATTTCACTTTCTTTGATAAAACCCAATTTTTCTGTATTATTAATTAATTTTTGATATATTCTGATCTAACTTTTCTAAAGAGCATTAAAAAATAATTTATGTATAAAAAAATATTGATACATATACATATGAAAAAAATCGATTTTTTGTATTTTTTCGTCAATTTTATCAAAAAATTCCGCTTTTTTGATAAAACTCATTTTTTTGTATTAAAAATTCATTTTTGATATATGTAAAAATGGCATTAAAAAATTAAACAATTAAAAACAAATGAATATTTATCATGATTACAAATTAAAAATTGTCGGCACTGAACAGCGTTTGAAAAATAATTTAAATCAAATAAACCCCATAATTTAAACATGAGTTATAATAATTTGTCCCACTATAATTGATATAATACTGATTGTAATAGCACGAAAAATTCAGAACGTTTGAGGAGATTGCACAATGATTTTTCAACTAAAGTAAATATATTTGATATACATACAGCATCTCCCATAAGCCAAAAGCAGAAGCAGCAATTTATTCCTATTTGTGTAATCAATTTAAAACTAGAAATATTGAACATGAAATATGCAAAGAAGATGCTGATGGAAATATTATTCGTACCGCTGTTTCAAATAATAATAATAATAATAATAATGGAGACTGCGATAATATAATTGTTGGTCAAGATATAGATTTGCTAGTTTTATTAACACATATTGCTTCATCTTTATCAGAAAATATTTATTTTTATAAACCTATGATAGGAAAAACGAAAGACAAATATTATTCACAATATTCTTTAAAAAAGCAGATTTAAAAGAACATGTGTTATTTATACATGCTTTTTGTGGTTGCGATACTACGCCAGAATTTGCAGGAATTGGAAATAATAAAATTTGTCTTACTTTGCAAAAATATAATTTTTTGAAAAAAAGATACACTTGTTTTCTATGATGTTGAAGCAACAGAGATTATGCTATTTTCAGCAGCCGCAGATTGCATACAAGGGTTATACGGGTCGAACCCAATTAAAAAAAGAAGTTTGGAAAAATTGAGATTTAATTGCTTTCAAAAATACACATCAACAACATATAAGCTGACTTAACTACCACCCACCCCACAAGCTGCAAATCAACATTCTTTAAGAGTCTATTATCAGCATGGTTGTTCCCAGAAAATAGTAAGCCTGCATGCAACTACGGATGGCACATTACCTCCAGTGGCTTATTACCTGTGGCTCTTCCGAGAAACGTTAAACCAATACCAGATTAACTTATAAAATCAATTGTATGCAGTTGCAATTCAATAGGTAGTAAGTGCAAGACTAGAGCATGTTCTTGTAAAAAACTGGAATTAAAATGCACTGGAGCATGTAAGTACTGCGAAGGCTTAAATTGCTTTAACTGTGAAGATAAAGATTTGGTACCTGAAACAGAAAAAATTAATGACTTGGATGAAGAATTGGAAAATAATTCTGATACATTTTCTGTAACTGAAAGTCTAAGTACATGTGGAACCGATACAGAGCTAGAGGACAGTGTTAGCGAAGCTTCTTCATTATCATTTACTGATAGATCGGTTGATCAAGAAATTGATAGAAATTAAAATTATGATGCATTTTATAATTATGCTTCAAACGATACTGAAAATCAGTCTGATGATTCTTTATCAAATGAGACAAAATGAAGGCGATTAATATAATGACTCACATATATATATTTTTTTCAATTTAGAGTAAAATGTTTCCATTTTTTTTATACAGTATTTAAGTACAATAAATATACATTTGCATAACAAATAGTGCTTTTATTGATCTATACCTAAATATAAATATGCATACGTATAATTTTTTTTATAATTAACTGATTTTTTATATTTTTTAATGCTCTTTCGAAAAATTAGATCAGAATATGTCAAAAATTAATAAGCGAAATTTTTCGAGAAAATTTACGAAAAAATACAAGAAATCGATTATTTTCACTTTTTTTCAAGTTTAAATTTTTTTCTTCTTCGCCATCATAAAGTTCGTAAGTAAACCTACATTTTAAAAAACCTCATACGATGTGATGCACAAAAGTATTTGGCTAATCAGTTTTTAAGTCAATTTTTGAGAGTTGTATTAGATATATTGACTTGAAATTTTAGTCAGTTCACACTATATGGTATAATTTCTGAAAATTTTATCAAATTTCACTTAAAACATCTTACTTAAAACATCTTACTTAAAAAAGTTTCTTAGTTCAAGGGGTAGTTTATTGAACACTCTTGGCCCTAAGAATAGAAAACAGCGTTGTCTAATAGTTTTCCTAGCATGAGGTATTTTTCATGCGTTCCTGCTGTACCTAGTTCTGTACACACGATAGATTTTTTGGGTGTTAGGTTTATTTTTTATGGCATACTATTTAATGACAATATAATTGTTTAATATCAACTACATTTGCTTGTTCAAATAGTAAATTGGTTGGGAAGGTAATTTCTTTTTTGTTAAATTATTTTTAAGATCCGTTTTTGCATTATATCTAATTTTGCTAGGTGACAATTGTATACACCTCCCCAGGCAATTATACCATAACGAAGTTGTGATTCCACTAAAGCATAATAAACTATAGTGAGTAGATTAACGTCTAACAGGTTTTTGAGATATTGTTGGCATAAAAACTATTACACATTTCTTGCAATCAAGCACACTTTCAGTCTTTGAGTTGTAATGGAGTGAACAGCAGCGCAATCGGTGGGTTGCTTGGTGGAATGGTAAAGCAAGGTAGTGTGCAAGATTTTCATATACAGGATTAAATGTTTGTTTTTCTTAGAGATATGGTGAATAATGATTTTCAAAGATAACAATGCATAATTTCTCCTATTTTATTTAAAATAAATATAGTGATCTATATTTGTTCTTTTTTATTTAAATTTTTCTTCTCACACAAAGTTCTTTATAAATTATTTCAAGCAGCATGAAATATATTATGGATATCACTGTTTCTATCATAATAATATTTAGTATGCAAAAGAAAATATGCTATTTTTTAGGATTGGAAAAATACTTCTATTAGATTTTAATTACAATCAAAATAGGAGTCAAAGATATTTATTAGAATTAACTATTTTAAGGTTCTCTGTTCGGAATTTTAAAAAATAATTATTTCGCTTACTTAACAGGAAAGCTTCACACACGGCATCATGGTTGAGGGTCGGCCTCTGAAGGGCGGTCAACGATTCTGATTGCGATTTACGAGGGTTCAATGGTACCGAACAATCGAATTGGTTCGATGACCGGTATCTGATTGAAGCGGTCTTGTCGAGAAAAATTGCAGGTGATTCAAACATTCGAGGCTGTTATAAACTAGAACATGATATACGAGAATCGGATAAAGTGAAATAATAAGTTCCACCTGAAGGCGTGAGCAGTATTAAAATTGGTAGTCATCGCAGAATAGGAATAATATATTGCATTTAACAGACATTCGTAAATTTCACTCCTTGGAAAAAAAAATCATGTCTTAGTCATTGAATTCTTTTGAATTTACAAAGTGATCGTCTGTTCGCTTATCTGATTGTTTGTCTGATTGTTTGTCCGTGTATCTGCCCTTCGGTCCTTTTTTTTTTTAAAGAAGCTAAAGTACGATGGAATCGGAAATTGACCAGTAAGTTAGTGTTATTCGGTGGAAGAGCTTTGTTGATTCTTGGAAACAAATTATTAGTATTCAGTATATATAAAAATGATGAGACACTTCATAAAAAAATGTACATGAATGTTTGTGTAACCTTTGATGAGATTCCATAGGAGCAAAAATACAGCATTGTATATTGACGGGCACGCGTTTCTTCAACCAAGTGAGTATCATCGGGAAGTAATTAAAATTACAAGTATAGGAATGACATCTAAAAATGCACTAATTTTCAAAAAAACTGAGAAGTTCATCCTATACGATGGTGAACAAAACTCCCAAAAGGCATTTGGTGAAATTTATTACATACTATCTATAGGTTGGCAACTTGCTGAAATCGTATTTACTTGACAGGAAACAATAAAAAAACGATAGAATACACGAAGGGATTCAAACAGTTTTTATTACCTTTTCAGTTGGATCCTCAGCCTCAGGGATCCAATTTGGGACTGTTATTATATTTTTATTTGTACTTTCTCATCTATAGGTCATCAACAAATTTAAATTCTAGATTATGATGGAAATAGACGTTATGAGATTAGAAAATATATCCGAATTGGTATGTTGTCTGTATATATCTGTTTATCTGTCAGTCGGTTAGTCTGTCTCTGGATAATATGTCTTTCTCGAAGGTGGCTCAACAGGGAAATCTGAAATTTGAAATATAGGAACCCAAGGTAGAACGCTATTGAATATTGTTGAAATCGGTACACCTAGTGCGGCAGTAGGCAGGGTCAAATAGCAATTTGTCGTCGATTACAAGTGTTTTAAATAAAAATAATTTAGAATTGAAAATTGCATCAAAATGATTTTTTGAAAATTTCTCGCCAGAGGACGACTCCAAGGAGGGCTTAATAACAAGGTTACATCGAATCAAAAATTGTTCAAATGAAAAAAGGTTAGGAAAGTAAATGAAACCGAAAACGTTTCTTGCAAAGGACCCCGCACAGAAACTTGGGATGGTCGAAATTGAGATATGTTGTAATTCAGACCTTCTTGATGAAAAATTCAAATGACACCAAGGCTCGAGAACCTTTTATTTTGAAGATTTTCACGATTTTACAGATTTTCGATCTTTACCCTTGCTCTAACGCCAAAATAAAAGGTTTTCGAGCTTTGGTTCCATTTCAACTTTCCATCAGGAAGGGCTGAACTACAACATATCTCAATTTCGACATTGCTCACCGGGATCCCGAATTCATGTATTCGAATTTTCGACCTTTGCCCTCGCTGTAACTCCAAAATAAAAGGTCCTCGAGAATTGGTTCCACTTCAACTTTTGATCAAGAAGATCTGAACTACAACATATCTCAATTTCGACCATTTTCACCAGGATCCCAAATCCCATGTTTCTGTGCGGGGTCCTTTCTGTCAGGAGGACAGGGATGACTCCGGGAAGGGCATAATAACAAATATACTCCGAATCAGAAAATTTTTCAAATACCAATTGCTTAGGAAGATAGATTGTACCGAAAGTGTTTTTTTTATTTGTCGTCAGTGGGCCAGAGAAGGTTCCAGGAAAGACCCAAAAACAGCTTTCACCTAATCAAAGAATTTTTAAAATAAACATTATTTATAGTATGATGAGGGTTTATGAGGCTAAATAATTAAATAAAGAAACAAGTTATTGCCTTATACCTCAAGGGAAACAACAATGCAGCTACGTGTTTCGGAGTTATTGCTCCTCATCAGCGTAGCGTAGCTTAGCGAATATATCTTATAATCGAGCAAAACCAACAAAGGTCGAAAAGTACAGTGCACAGTACTCGATTTGTACTTTCATACTTTATGTGCCACATTTAGGGCCTCAATTGAAAGATGAGAGAGAAACACGTATCCGTAGCTGCATTATTGTTTCTCTTGAGGTATAAGGCAATAACTTGTTTCTTTATTTAATTATTTAGCCTCATAAACCCCCATCATATTTTACTTAGTGTTTGCCAGGTGGAAATTGAGCAGTACACATAGAGCTCGTCGTACTGATTGCTCTCATTTCAGGCCCTAAATGTGGCACATGAAGTATGAAAGTACAAATCGAGTACTGTCCACTGTACTTTCCGACCTTTGTTGGTTTTGCTCGATTATAAGATATACTCGCTAAGCTACGCTACGCTGATGAGGAGCAATAACTCCGAAACACGTGACCGTAGCTGCATTGTTGTTTCTCTTGAGGTATAAGGCAATAACTTGTTTCTTTATTTAATTATTTATAGTGTAAAACTGTATCGAAAAGGCTTTTATAAATTTTTCGTCAGAACGTCAAAGGCGGTACCACGGAGCGGGAGCGTCCAGAAATAAGTTTCTGTCGAATTAAAAAATTTCAAATAAAATTATCTACAGTGGAAAATTGTATAGGAAAAGCAATTTTCAGATTTCTTGTCAGAGTGTCAAGAGCAGTTCCGGAAAGGGCCTAAACCAATTTTTCGTCGAATAAAAGCATGTTTCAAATACTTAAAACTGTTCAGGATGAAAAATTGTATTTGAACAGGATTTTCCAAATATCTCGCCAGGGTACCAGGGGGACTCCAGGAAGAGCTAAATACAAAATTTCCTGGAATCGAAACATTTCTAATATAAATATTGTTTAGAGTGGGAATTCTATAGAAAAGGTTTTTTGAAAATTTCTCGTCAGCCTAATAACAATATTTTATCGAATCAAAAACTATTTCAAGTAAAAATTGTTCAGAACAGAGAATTGAATATGTATTTTTCGAATTTCTTACCAAAACACCAGGGGCGGCTACAGGGAGGGCCCAAAAATATTTTAAGTCGAATCCCCTCCCTATCCCAAAAAAACTTGAACATTAAATTATAATAATTATAATATTATAGATCCATTATCTGGAAATACCCACTAATAATCAAGAGCCAAAATAATTTCCTCTAATAATGAAATATTAAACAATGAGAAACAGATTGAGTTTCAGAATCGTCGGCAATAGGCTTGCTCTTGCTTTTGTTATAACTTATATTTGTTGGAAAACGTACCCCCTGACTGTTCCTTGGACATAAACGCCGCAGACGTAGAAGTTTTTCTCAATATACTGAATAATTTTGTAATTTTTTTGTAGATTCTGTGATACATATGATAGAAAAACCCAAAAAAGAAGAAAAGAGTACCTAACAGATATAGTAAAACTGTTTGCAGTTTACGCTAACTATTAACCAACTTGTTATTTATTTCCACGCCACTAAAAGATAGACTTAACAGCGCGAATTTTTGTGCCACTTCCCACTTGAATTCATGTCTAATTACTTGAAACTATTGTTTCTCATACAACGTCTAATTTTAATTGTTTTCTTTATCTTCATTACTAACTGTAATGCACCACTCCAGCGTGGGAAAAATTTTGATGCCAGTGGGAATTTTTTCCGGCAGGGGAGAGTCTTTCTCAGCATATGTCAAAGGAAGCCGCCACCTTTGCCGGCATACATCAAAAGGCTGGTGTGTTATATTCATTACTTTGTCATCTTAGTTCTCTGTCCGCCCCCCTGTCTGTCCGTACGTCCGTCTGTTCATCCGACCGTGATGCAGGGTAGGTGTTTAGGACTGTGTCATGGTGTTGGGTATCAAATTAATCGTCCGTGGTATACTAATCCTACTGAACATGAACTGAAGCCTATAAGGAATGCACCAATCTCATAGATGTAGACAGGAATAAAATAATAATAGTAATAATAATAATAATAATAATAATTTATTTTCTTTAAATACATAAACTTGATTAACACGAAGAAATTTGGCGGGTGACGTGTCCGCTTTTGTGATATAATACTATATATAAACAGGTATAGATACACTAACATTTTAGTTTTTTATATCCGTAAGATAAAGAATTAAACTCTGAGGAAAATATATGTTTTGTTGACTTTGGTTCAAATATTTTGCTTTCCTCTTTACTGACAACTTGATGCTTCATAATCGTTTTGATATTCAAGGATGTTATATAAATAGGGTCCCGATCTTCTTCAATTGTTTGAGCTTGCGTAGTATGGAAATTAATAAAATTAGAGGCATTAAAATTGAGAAAGAAACTCTTAACTTTGCAGATTGTATAGTATTTGGAACTGAAAACTATATAACTGTAACTTTTCCAAAACTTCTATTTTCTCCTTGCTTCATTATTTTCATAAATATCTAGTTCGCTTTCACTTAATTGTTGATTCTAATGGCTGCATAAAATCGATATTTTTTTGAAAATGGTACCTTTTTGCATCTACAAGATATGATATTGAGCAAAGCATGAAAAATAGTGATCAACCGCAGTTGTTAAGAGACGACAGCGTTTGCAATAAAGTAAAAATTGTAAAAAAAGATATCAAATAATTTTTCTACTTTACTGTATACAGTAATTAACTCTTTAGCAACAGATGAATTTTGCCCTCATTATCATTCATTGACTTGCAGCTAGCAGTACATTTATATGAAATAATATTTTTTTCTGCTCATGGATAAGCTTCAAAATGAAAAAAGATCATGCTCAAATATAACACATTTCCGTCTATAACGCAAAATAACCTATTTGTAACAAATTAATACCTTGAGCAAGTCGATGCTGCGACACTGGTGGCCGGGGTTGTTGGCCGTCAACGCGGGGAAAAATGATTGTTAATGGTTTGTCGGAAATAGATTCAGCATGAAACTTAATAAATTATATGTGTCGTAAACTGAACGGCGATAAAACTATTCAAAAAATGCTTTATAACGCATTAGAAATTATGGCTTTATTTGCCATTTGTCATTGTTGTTGTTGACTCCAAAGATATTCTGAGAAAACAATAGAGACACAGATGACAAAAATGAGTTATGTGGCGAGACCTTAGAACAGCCTGGTCCAAGGACGTAGATAGCAGAACATATTGGAATGATATTTATTTAGTCTAGCAGACAAGGTGGACGTAAAACAATATATTCGTAAGAACTTTTCACAAAACAATGTAATTTTGTTAGATATATTTTCAAAGGGAATCTAACTTTTTAAAGTAATATTGTAGAATTAACACGGAATGTCATGCTATAAATTAGATAGATGACATAATTTTTGTGGATATTGGTTAATTACTTAAGTTTAATTCGCCCTCATTACAGGTACAAAGTGCAGGTCTATAAAAAAGTTCGAACTAGATGTTCTTCGCTGACTTGGTGAAGTTTTTATATAATTGTTGAACATTCCATACTTTTTAGAAAATTTTCAAAAATAAGATTTTTTAAAATTCTTATATTGGTAACTGTTTAACTTACTTTATTAAATATAAAAATACCTGGAGGAGTAGTGTATTACAGAATTTCTGAGTATGTCGAAAATAATAAAATATTAACTTTCTCTCAGCATGGGTTTAGGTCAAACAAATTAATTGAGAACTATCATCTTCTGGAGTATGTCTACAAATACTTAGATGAGGGTAGGTATGTTGTGATATTGTTATTTGATATTTCCAAAGCACTTAATAATGTCAATAAAGAAATACTGAATAGTAAATTATACCTTGTCGGCATTAGGGGTAACATTCTGCTGTGGCTGATCTCCTATATGGAAAATAGATCGCTCAGGGTGAGGCTAAATGACCAGGAGTGGGATACATTTAGTGTTGCACTTGGGGTTCCTCAGGGCTCAGTGCTAGGCCCATTACTGTTCATGCTCTATATAAATGATTTACCTAGTCACAAGGAGCATAGCCATGTAACAATGTTTGCGGATGACACGACAATCAACGTGTCAGCTGAATTCGAGTTGCATGTTTTATGTTTACTGTTTTCATTCATTTGTTTTGTTTGATAAAATACCAAAGTATTTTATAGAACAGATATTTCTATTAATTACATGCAATTCTTATATTTCAGTTAGACATATTTATAACATAACTTATGTTATTTTAATTCACTTAGTTATTGTTATACTAATTATCAAAATGTTTATAACATTTCGAACTGTTCATGCATTTATTATGTTCATGTAGATATAAAATTTTTAATTTAATTTGTACGGTAAAGTGATAAAACTGGAAAAAAAGCTCAATACCACGTGATTAGAACCAATTTGTTTTATCAAGCTGATGTCAAGAAAGATTCAAGTTGGTATCGGCGATTTTATTATTTGCGGAAAATATAAGGGATAGTGTGAAAAAATTGGAAAGTTGCTAGGGGATGAAAAATACATAACAACAAGAAAATTATAGAAAATTGTAGGAGTTGAAAATTATTGAGAAAGTAAAGATTGGTAAATAATAGAGAGAGAAGAGATTATTTTTGGTTGAAATTGGAGCATTGTTATAAAAAGGAAGACATATAGTTAAAGACTCAAAACGAAAGAAATTCTGAGAAGTTGGAGAAAGAAGATAATTATAAATTATTTTAAGGTGCAGAAAACGATTCCTAGTGGAACCGAGATATCACTTGAATTGTTTAGGAGCTTAGCAGATTGCAGTTGAACATCGAGTTAAATGATACAGTGGGGCTAGAGGTTTTATTTGAGCTACGCGGACTAAAAGGTTGTAATAAACTCCATATAAATTTCTCGTATATCTTTAATAGTTTGGAAAATAATTGAGTATATTTTAAATTGAAAATTTTGATCATTAATTCTATTCTTTTATTAATAAATTTGATTTTAAACAATATTTATCCAAATTCTCACAATACACTGTTCGATTTGATTTGAATTTGTTTTATTGCTGTGTGTTTTCTAGACTTTTTACTGTGATATTTTATTTTTTTTAACGATCGTCAGTCGCTATCATAGTTCTATATATATATATATATATATATGAAGTGTTGTTGTACTTCCGGGTGCTCTCCCGCGTTGATGGTCGACTCCTCCAGGAGTCACGGTTGTCTAAACGACGTTTAGGCAGAATCTCATATGCCATCTTCAGGCTCTCAGTGAAAGCTGCCTACTGCTGCTCCTCGTTGCAATCGAAGCATTAGCGTTTTGTTAGTAATATGCGATTATTACACTTAATGCGCCAGGTTTGTAACTTGTAATTCAGCGCTCGGCGGAGCACATAGCCAGGAGAGTAGCTGTTGGTTGTAGTCTGGTTCCATTCCTTATAGTAAAATAAGAATTTTATAGAGGAGCTTGCGATTGAAATATTATGTTTTAATATTTCTGCCCTCTAGAAGCACACTTGATCTATGCTAAGCCCAGTCAGGTTATTTTTTTTCGATTGCAACAGACACTGGACCGCTAGATGGCGCCTGCTTACTATTTTACATCTCGCTATCATAAAAATATCGAGATGTACCAAATAGTCAAGGGATCCTCGTGTCGTTCGTCACATGCCTACCTTGCACTGACGAGAGCCAAAAGCTCGAAACTGCAGTCTGCAAGTGGTATGAGACGACTGACACTACAGCTCCTTTAAGTAGGATCAGTCTTTCGGCTGGTGTTTGTTGCAATCGAAGCATTAGCGTTTTGTTGGTAATATGCGATTATTACACTTAACGCGCCAGGCCACAAAACAGAAAAAGAAAAACTCTTTTGTTACTTTGTCAAGCTTTCGGAAATTATTTATTCCCTTTATCAAGACATTAACTTGAGGTTAAAAGTTAAGGTCACATGTATTATAAAATAGTCGCATTTTTTAACTTAATGTAGACAAATTCATACACAAATTCCTTTACAGGTACACAATTTAAGGTAAACAATTACTGATTATTTAAAATTAAGGATTAAAACCATGATTAAAATAGATATAACAAAATGAACATGAATAACTATCACATGTGAGTATAGAACTAAATTTCTTTATCAAACTGTATACAAAAAATTTTTAAATGCTTTTTTTTTTTTTTTTACTTTGTCAAGCTTTCGGAAATTATTTATTCCCTTTATCAAGACATCTATAAATAAAATTATTATTTAATAAGAGTCATATAATATAGTTCGCTAAAATACTTACTAACTGGAGGTTAAAAGTTAAGGTCACATGTATTATAAAATAGTCGCATTTTTTAACTTAATGTAGACAAATTCATACACAAATCTTTACAGGTACACAATTTAAGGTAAACAATTACTGATTATTTAAAATTAAGGATTAAAACCATGATTAAAATAGATATAACAAAATGAACATGAATAACTATCACATGTGAGTATAGAACTAAATTTCTTTATCAAACTGTATACAAAAAATTTTTAAATGACAGAAAGGTATTACAATTGGCTGACTTGTACTAGGAATTAAGTTAGGAACATTAATTCCAACGTGACTGTTACCAACTGTGATCCAGCGGGAGGTTTGAATTTTGAAAAATGCGAAAATTCTCTTGTTCTAATTTGAGGATGTATGTATAAATCTTACTTAAATTATCGATATCAGATTTTTTATTTAAGCTATTTGTCTCATTATTAATATGGATCATTTCAAGGAATGATCTTTTTTTAAAGTTACTCTCTACAGCCAAAACCTTAGCACTTTCATAATTCATTTTATGACTGGTGTTGATGACATGTTCTGCTAATGCACAAGATTTCACGTTTCTGTTACAATCACTTTTATGTGAAGTTATACGACCATTAAGTGTCCGAGAGGTTTGACCAATATAAGATTTATTACAGTTGTTACATTCTATTCTGTATACCACATTTGATTTTTCTTTATTTTTTAATGGGGTTTTCACCCGACTGAAAAGTTTACCAACAGTTAATATGTTTTTTAATGCAATTTTTATGTCCATGAAAGGTAATGACATATATTTAAGTGGACTCGTATTGGTTATGTTATGGTTTCGCTCAGTTATATTATTATTTACCAAATTAGGTATGGTATTATCGATATTATTATTTATGTTAGGTGCGTTATTATTATTTAAATTTAGAGAATTATTATCACTATTATTTGCATTATGTAAATTATCATTATTATTTGACAAGGTTCTAGTAGTGAAAAGAATTTTGTTTAATAGATGTACTGGGTAGGAATTTTCCACTAGGATACCACGTAGTTCTCTCAGTGACTCGTCCCTGTATTGAATATGTGAGAGTTTGATTACTCGATTTTTAAGGGCTCGGATAAGATTTATTTTCATACGTGCTGGATGGTATGATTTATAGTTTATATACCTGCCACTACTCATTGGTTTTCTGTACCATTTGGTACAAAGGATGTTTTGTTGTGTCCGGATTACTTTCATGTCGAGGAAAGGTATAGTGTTATTACTTTCAAATTCAACTGTGAACTGTAAGTTCGAGTTGTAGCTGTTGAATATATTTAACACTTCCTCAGTATTGTTTTCAGGTACCGAAAGTAGGAGGTCATCGACGTACCTTTTCACAAAAGGTAAATTAAAAGGGATCCTAGTCAGACAATTCCTAACAAGGTCATCCAACACAAAATTTACTAATATAGGAGAAATAGTAGACCCCATGGGGGTACCAAAAGTTTGTTTATAATAACTTTGATTAAATTCAAGATAGTTAGAATCGAAAATAAATTTTAAAATTTCTATGAAAATATCTAGACCTAAGTTGCAATGTTGTGAGATTATATTCCAATTATTTGTTAACGATGAAATAACTAATTCCAGAGGAAAATTAGTGAACAGGGAAACCACATCAAAACTTACGATTATATAATTAGGAGGTAGCTGATAGTTATTGATAAATTCACTGAATGTGAAAGAGTCTTTGACACAAAAATCATTAGTTTTATTGTAGGCATTAGTAAGAATATCTGTTAAAAATTTTGAAAGGTTACCATTCGGGCAGTTAATAGACGAAACAATAGGTCTCATCGATAATGTAGGTTTATGAATTTTAGGTAAAGTATAGAATCTGGGTGCTGTTGAGTTATAAAAGGTCAACGATTTGGCTGTAGTTTCATCAATTAAGTTATCTTTCTTTAATCGGGAGACTAGTTTATTAGACTTTTGTTGCATTGTATTAGTGGGATCATTTCTAAGTTTTTTGTAATATTTATGATCATCTAACAATTCTTGACTTTTCAGGAGATATTCCTCCTTGTACATCACTACTGTTACATTGCCTTTATCACTTCTAACTACATATAACTCAGGGTGTTGTTTCAGAAACTTTTTACAATTATTGAATAAATTCAATAAAAAATGCTTAGTGCCATGATTTTTATGTAAATAGTTGGTAATAATATTAGTGTATTGCGATCTAAAGAAATTTTTATTTTCCTCGTTAAGGTCTTGAATGATAAGTTCTAGGTCTCCCAAAAGAGAGGAAATTTTAATATCATTAATCGAAGGACAAATGCTACATTTAGGACCTAACGCTAAAATTTGTTCAACTTCAGAAGGAATTTGAACTGTTGTAAGATTTTTTATCCATTTACTGTGTGTTATAATTTTATTCATTTCATTATTATTTAGACTATTAAATTTATTTATATTTATATTCTTTATTTTATGGAAAATTCTATTATATTTTATCTTTAAACGCCTTTCATATTCATTGATGATGTGTAATGGTAAAGTTAAGTTATTTTTTATTATTAAAAGTTCATTATAATATTTGTTTAGGTCGCAAATTGTTATACTAATCTCAATGTTTAAAATTTTTTTCCTTAACCTTAAATTGAAATTGTTGATCTGCTGTCCAATTCTGCCACTCTGCCACCTTGGTGTTCTATTAGGTTGTTTATGTTGTGTATACCGTTGGTAATATGCTTCGGAAAAACTTGATGTCTTCTACATTTTATGAGAAAAATCCGCCTATTCCTTAATGCAGCTAACCTGATGTTAATCTTGGCCCATTGCTTCAAACGATCTACATTAGCAAGTCCATAATTCTGTTGGATGTAATTGAAAAACCCCATATCTATACAGATAAAGAAGAAGGGTAGTCTTGACTGACTAGTTAAGAAAACCAAAATTAAACACACGTAGTGTATCTTGAGGTTGCAGTCAGAGGTGAAAAGTTTACGGCCACAAAACAGAAAAAGAAAAACTCTTTTGTTACTTTGTCAAGCTTTCGGAAATTATTTATTCCCTTTATCAAGACATTAACTTGAGGTTAAAAGTTAAGGTCACATGTATTATAAAATAGTCGCAATTTTTAACTTAATGTAGACAAATTCATACACAAATTCCTTTACAGGTACACAATTTAAGGTAAACAATTACTGATTATTTAAAATTAAGGATTAAAACCATGATTAAAATAGATATAACAAAATGAACATGAATAACTATCACATGTGAGTATAGAACAAAATTTTTTTATCAAACTGTATACAAAATTTTTTTAAATGGTATATATATATATATAAAACAAAATGCAATTTAACAGGGCTTCTGCCCTGCTAAATTGCATTTTGTTGTTTAACTAGTCGGACGTGACTACCTTCTTTAATTTATATATATTGTTGAAATACTTTTGAAATGTCATGAAACGTCGAGATTTTAAATTTGAACGAAAAAAGAATTATGTCTGTTGGTCTGTCTGTAACTTTTTTGTGTACATGTTTACTCTGGAGCCGTTTAAGATATTGATTTGAAATTTCGTACACTTATGTATTATAACGCGATCTGGAACTAGATTATACTTTGATGTAAATTCGTTGGAGGGTTCAGGGGTAAATAAGGGTAAATAGGCAAAGCCAGCAGATAAGAGTCCATAAAATTGAAATTTTGGGCATGTACGAAAAGTCAGGGACTCAAAAATTTTTTTGGCATCCGCCATCCCCTCCACTGTCACCTCCAATACCACCCCCACACTACTATGAAAGCGAGTAAAAAAATAAAATGTGGTTTAGTATGTATACAAGAACGAAACGTCTCAAAATTTTTTTAAATTAAATTGGGTTTAGCGTGTGTACGAGAACCAAGGGCCTCTAAAATTTATTTTGGCATTAGTTACTCCCTCCACCACCTCTATAGCCACCTCACCCTATTATTAAAGGGAGTAAAATATTTTATTGGGATTTAGTGTGTATAAGACTTGAATACAAAATCTGGATGTGGAAGTAGTGATTCCTTGGGCGGCGGCTTTTTGATGAACAAGCTGCCCTCCTGTATGGTGACAGAATTGAAAATGTGTACATGAAACAGCCAAAAAGATTTGCAAAAGAAGAAATGCCGCACTTGGTATAAAATATTTATGAAATATTCCACCTTTTCTGTTTATTGGTGGTATAATGAAATCTTATTTTTCGAAATCGTTCCATTAAATATATCTTAAAAACATTTTATAAAACTATTATATCACCCAAGTTAACTCGAGCTTGAGGGACATTGTATATTATACTGTCTGGATATTTTTCACATCATCGCTTCGCATTATTTAAAAATTTTAGTGACTCTTTGTTTTAAAATTATAATAGTACTATAGTTTATCGAACGTGATAGTTTGCACCTATATGGTATACCATCCTTTATAGCAATATAGACCGATTCCAATAGGGAATCTTTTAACACGCTGTTTTACATACATATCAAACTTTTATTTTAGCATAAATTGTAGTGTTACAAGAAACAATAACAATGGCAAAATCCCATCTATAAACAGCGAATTCTTAAAAGCTATGATGTGAATTTTAAAGACCAGTTTTGTTTATGGTGTCTTCATTAGGCCAACTACTGTGATTGCTCACAATATAAGATTAAAATTACATTTCTGTCCAAAAATATAATTGCTTTCTAATGAAAATCAGTTTATAAAAACTATGTCCAACAGAAAGCTTTTAATCAAATATCGTTGTGCAACAAATTTAAGAGCTTGATATAATACATTATTTATTTTTAATTTGTATTTATTTATTTTTATTACTTCCCCGGCCATGAACTTACACTGTTAGTTCATGCTCGGAATATTTTTAGAGTTTGTTTGGTTCTAATATATTTTTACAAGGTGACTCCTTAGTGGCCAATGAATCAATAAAATTTACTTTTATTTATATAATGATACAGTTCCTGGTATTGTCTAAAAATACCGAAATGTGATTTTTTGCGTATATTACAAAATAATGAACTCTTAATTGAAACATAAAATAATATGAAGGAGAATTAATTTGATACGAGAAATTTATCTACTTCAAAGGCTTTATAGGGATCTAATTAATTTAATTAATAAAGGCAACAATTTTCAAAAGAGACGTGATTTGTGAACAAAATACAAATAATGTTATAGTAAAATTAGAATTGCTTCCTGTTGCTCTGGGCTCTATGAGAAAATCGAGTCTGCATCTGGCACACTATCTAGAGGTTTCGGAAAGCAAGGCAGTCGGTTGTTGGGGCAGCAGCACAGAACTTGAATTTGCTGTAGGATATGTTCAGTAGCGGTAGTAACTCTTCAAGTTAGTTTCCAGATAAGTAATGATTTAGGATGGAAAGGAAATTTAGTCGATCATCAGTTTTCAAATATAGGATATAATAAATTATTACACAATATTATATGCCAAAATTAATAATACCAATACACAAAAATATTAGATGTCTAAATTACATGGTATGGTTCTAAACTATGAACAATTGCAGTGAAAAATACTGTATTAACAGTTATTAAATTTACTGAACCAAATTATAAAAAATGTTATGATTATCAAGTAGGTGCAAATTTTTATATATGTAAAGTATCGAACGACTTAGGTCGGTTTTGTTTTATTAATGTGTTTTTTTACTCTCTTGTACTGGTAAGTACTGGGTAAAGATTGAAGGACAAAAACATGAAGTTATTCAATAAAGGATATAGAAGATCGTACACTAGAAGGCAATAGATGTTGAATAATTTTAGATATTAACATTCAATCAATTAATAACAAAATAGATATATTAAATTCCAGCTTAATGAACACAAATATAGAAGTAGTAACAATAACTGAACATTGGCTAAATGGAATTCTAATGGACAATCTAAAAGTAACAAACTATATTATAGGTAGCTATTTTTGTAGGACAAAATATATACATGGAGGGGTAGTAATACTTGTTAAAAATCATACAACATTCAATGAAATAAATGAAATAAACAAACTTTCCGAAGAAAAACATATAGATATGGCATGCATAAGAACAAAAAATAACATTACAATTGGAATATATAGATCACCTTTGAGCGATTTAAAAATATTTCTAGAAAAACTAAACATAGCACTAACATACATAGACAAAAATTACAAAAACGAAAACATTATATTGTCAGGGGATTTCAATATCAATACACTCGTAGAATCAAAAGCAAGACAAAATTTAGAGGATTTATTAACCACATTCAACTTAGAACCACTAATGATCCCTCTAGAATAACAAATATAAGTAAAAGCTGTATAGATAACATGTTCACTAACATAACCGAAAAAGGAAGTGAATTATATGCTAAAACCATAAATCTCCATATCTCGGATCATCTAGAGATCTCCTTGAACTCAAATTAAATCATAAAGTTCCTAAAACATACAAATCTATTAAACACAGAGAAATAAATGAAATAAATACTCACCTGTTTAAGAAGAAGATCTCCACTACAAATTGGGATGAAATTATAAGAAATAAAAGTGCACAGGAAGCATTTTCCGACTTCCATTACCAACTTAAGGCAATTTTCGATGACATCTTCCCAGTAACCGTTAAAAAAATACAAATTAATGCAAAGAAATTGAATTGGTACACCGAGGAACTAAAGGAAATGAAAAACAAATTAGATGCTCTCAATACCATATATGAAGTACGAAGAGATGATGAATCTTTAAATGCATATAAAAAATATAAAAAATAATACATTGAAAAGATAATCGAGACAAAACGAATTTCTAATGCTAAACATATAGAGGAGGCAAGTAATAAAACAAAAGCAATATGGGACGTAATAAAAGCAGGAACTAAAACAGAAAAAATTAACAAAGAGAATGCGAGTCTGTTAACAGCCGATGAATTAAATCAATTTTTCCAAAGTGTTGGACAAAGTGCCATAGAACAATTAGGTAATGTAGAGAGAACTCCAGGACAACTGTTGAAAGAGTGTAAAATTAATAATGAAAAATCTATCTATATAAAAGAAGTCACTCCAGAAGAAATAAGGGACGTGATAAAAAACATAAAAAACAAGAAAACAGAGGATATCTATGGCTTCTCCACAAAACTATTGAAGGAAATAATAGGGGACATTATAAGCCCATTAACCAAACTTATTAACAGATCTATTAAAGAAGGCATATTTCCGGATGAACTAAAACACGCAAGAATCGTACCTGTACTAAAAAAAGGAGACATAAATAACTCTAACAACTATCGCCCACTATCAATATTACCGGCAATTTCAAAAATATTTGAAATTATAATAAAGAAGAGGCTTGTAAGTTTTTTTGAAAAATCCAAACTCTTTGCGGAACATCAACATGGATATAGACAGGGGAAATCTACTATTACTGCTCTTATGGCAGCAATTGAAAAAGTAACTGAGGCACTAGACAACCAAAAAGAAGTAGACATTATATGCTGCGACCTTAGTAAAGCATTTGCTACAGTTTATCATGGAATTTTACTAGATAAACTATATTATTATGGAATAAGAGGAAATACACACAATCTTCTGAGAACATACATAGCGAATCGCCACCAGACAGTTAGTTGGAAAAATAAAACATCAAGAAAACTGCTAATGAAACACGGAGTAGCCCAGGGGTCGGTACTTGGACCAGTACTATTTATTATATATACAAATGACCTAATACCAAATGTGCCAACTTACGGAGCTTGTTTATATGCAGATGACACCTCGTTCTTAACAAAAAAATAAGATAACGCTATCGAAACAAATCAAACAATCCTAAAAAATGCAAACATTTGGTTCACTAGCAATAAACTGCTATTAAATGAAGAGAAAACCCAAATAGTAACAATATCCACAAAGAACAATGCTGAAGTAGATAATATAAAATTTCTTGGAATGATTATGGATAGTAGACTGAACTGGAGTGCGCACCTGGAAGAACTAGGTAAAAAACTATCTAAGGCCATTTATACTATAAGAACAATAAAAAAAGTATCAACTCACCTTTCAGCAAAACAGCATATTTCGCACATTTCCACAGCGTAGCAGCATATGGCGTTTTATTCTGGGGCATTGCTACAGAAGCTCATAGAATACTGATCCTACAAAAAAAGGCGATTAGAATACTATGTCAACTAGGTTATAGAGACAGCTGTAAAGAAGCCTTTAAAGAACAATCAATACTTACGATTCCATCTTTATATATTCTAAATTGTCTGAAATACGTACACTGTAATAAGCATAAATCCACACTTAATTAAATTTGTATAAACGCTGTTGCATTCATTTGCATACTTTTCGCTGTCAAAAATTAGATAATCTAAGTTACCTTCAGTATTACATTCTTCGCGTAGACTTAATGCAATTATGGAATTAAGTCTGGAGAGACGAGCTAGAACATATATGTCAAAAATTTTAGTGTGTTTATAATGTTAATATATTTACGAGGAATGTGAAGATTATAGTGCCAAATGGATTACTTAATTTTTGTGGGAAATGTAAAACAGAACTGTCGCCAGAGGTATGTAGGTTTTGTTGTTCTTTATAAAACAATTGAAGCAATTATTTACATGTATATTGTGTGTGTGTCAACCGATTCATTAAAATGTAAACCATTTTCTCCTTGTAGTTTGAATACAACCCCCTGAGAGACCTTCCTTTCTACTCGAGGGAACAATCATTAGTAAAAACATTGGAGAAAATAAGCGGGTTCACGGAAAAGAGTACTTTGGGGATAGTTTTGGCCAATTTGAGGGGGTTGCCGAGGTGGAAAAAGTGGTTTGACTCCGGGAATCCATTAAGCATCCTCGAAAATGAGGGGGAGGCATTGTCTAGTCCGAGGCGCAAACATTCAATAGTTTGTCCTACTCCTCCAATGGACTAAGACCCATAAAGTGCAATTTTTCTTCTTTTTTAAACCTTGCTCATCTTTACTAACACAACAAATTCATTCTGGATTTTAAGTACGCCTAAAATATCTGAATGCTCGGAGGCCCCGGAATTGAAACAGGATTTACCATTAACTAAACTGTCCGTCCCGTCAATGACTTGATATTTGGCTAAAATAAACGATGCGATCTTTACGTGTATGTAGACCAAAATATTTGTACCCTGAGAGATGGCAGATGCGATCTGGCAGATCTGGACGGCGGGACAGATCGTTTAAATTTCCCTTCCGTGTATGGAGGCCTAATAGATCTAAGATTCGTAATAAAGAACAATGGCTCAGAATGTGATTTTCACTGTGATTAAGTATTATAACCAGGTTTTTATCTAATAAGTCAATATAATCATATTTAGGGCTAGTAGGACACAAATTGAACAGGCATCGATAATTTTGTCTGGTTTCCGGAAGACAGAGTATAATGAAGGTGAATCCTTGTTTATCCAATATTTGTTACGCAAATCAAAGTCCTTTAATTTACTTATTTTTACGCTGGGTTGGACATGTTTGCTCCTAGCAGCGGGAGACGCATAGTGTATGATACGGGAGTGGGAAATTGAAAGTGTTTGTGAATTGCGCCGTGATATTTGTTTGTTTCTCGGAAGACAGAGTTATGCTCTAGATTACAACCAACAGCTGTTCCCCGAGCTATGTGCCCCACCGAGTGCTGAATTACGAATTACATGCCTGGCGTGTTAAGCGTAACAATCACATATTACTAATAGAACGCTTAAAGCTTCAATTGCAACGCCCGCCGAAAGACTAATTTCTTCTTAAAGGAGCTCTCGTGTCAGTTGTTTCACACCACTTACAGACTGCAGTTTCAAGCTGTTGGCTTTTATCAGCGCAGGGTAGTCTGTAACGATCGACACCTGTGAAGTGTGTGACAATGCCTGAGACTTTCCATTTGATAGCAGATGCTTGCTCTGAGTTGATATATGTTCTGAATTACTTGTTCCTCGGCTGTCGGTATTTTCGGTTGTTTGTTGTAGCTTTTGCGTTTCTTCTAGACAAATTGTGTTTTATATTAATTTATTAGTGGGGTTAGTACCGTGCATCGTATGTTGGCTCTTTTTACATATGTTTATAATTATGGCTCTTTTGTTTTTTTTTAGATTTTCCAATGACTTAGTAAATAAATGTGGTTAATTATGTCTTTGGTATTATTTTTTATTGTTATATTTTGTATATTTTATCGTGTTTTTTTTATGTTTTGTGTATTCTCTTGTGGGTTTCTTTTGTTTTTTATATTTTTTGCTTGTTATTTGTAAGTACTTTTATCTATGTTTTTTTGTGTTTTTGTATACGTTTTCAAACTATAGTGTACAAGATAGGGTGTAAATATGATTTAGAGAGGGATGCTTCGTGGCGTGTACGTGAATTTGGATGTGAGGGCATTTATTAGGAATGGGTTTGTGAGATTGGTAGCTATGCTTAGGATTTTGTTTTGGATAAGTTGGAGGCTGGTGAGTTGTGGAAGTCAGGGAATAACATAAGGGAGCGGCGTAGGTTAAGATGTATCTGGTATCAGTCTTATATATGAGGGATGCGGTGTTGGAGGGAGCGTTTTTCAGAATAAGATAAAAGGATCGTTCCCAACAATTATTTTTAACGATTTGGACGTGTTTATTGAATAGCAATTTCCTATCAAGTACAACCCCTAGATAGGTGACCTCGTCCTTTCAAGTGAAGGTTTGTCCGTTGATAATGATTGTGGTGTCCAAGTTATATTTTATCTTTGAAAAATCCTTCCTCTTTCCTCACTATCTTTTCTCGGTCATTATTTATAAATCAGTCCTACTTTGGTTTACGCTAACATTTATTGGTATACACTTAGACTCTTGCGCGGGTCTATTTGGTGCCTGTCGTGCCAGTTTATTTATCATTCCCGACTTTTCACTTCCTTGTTTAGGAAACTGGTGTTATCGTACACTATTTAAATCGTTGGCTGGAAATTTTTAATTGACTATTCACTTCGATTTATCTTAAAACTTCACATATTACGGAATTTTCATAGATGCACTTCCATTAAGTTATATGTCATTCGATGAACATTTTGACACACATGTTTATATGAAACATATTTACGTGCAACTTCGTCTTCAAACACACTCGACTCCTCCTTAGATCTATTATGTGTTACTGTGTAAAGGATAGAAATTAACGACACAATTGTAATGGAGGATGTAATTCTTCAACGTGTATGGATTCAATGGGAATTGAGTTCATAGCAGCCTTAAGCAAACTCTTAGGGTTAGACACTTTGAGCAGTATCTAACGTCTATGAATGTCTATATAAGATAGGAGAGAAGTGAAATGGTGAAATAATGTGTTGAAAAGAAACAGATTTAACCTACGTTGTTGCCATTTTTCTCTTTATTGAGCGAAACTTAAACATACATACTCTTTCATATAAATATATCATTTTATTATTTATATTTCTTTATATTTTGTTATATGGATAGATTCAAGTTTTGTACATGCCAGTACTGTATAGGGTACAACAATAGTGCAAAATGGATCTAACATATGATTTATAAGATATTACTGCTAATATTTGGTCTGCACCTCATCACGTTTTGCAAGTCAGTCGGAGAAAATTAATACATTTGTCATATTTATTGATAACATTTTCGATAAACGGTTTCCAGTGGTGGTCCCAGAATGTCGACATGGTGGGGGCCCATCGAGGATGGGCAGGACAACTGAGTACGTACATGTAGCGTCAGCTGCAAGGGGATTTAATGATTAACGCTTAAATAGTCGGAGACAAGACAATCGAAAAAACCAGCTATTTTGTCAGCGTTTCGTGTAATTGGCACACTCTTCTTCAAGGTTTAATAGCACAACAATTTCATCATTATTAATGTTGAATATTAGTGTTGATGAAATTGTTATGTCTACAGATATTGCATTTTTCCAGAAAAAGAAGTACAATAATGAAAGTGGCTTTTTATCAAAGTTGAAGTTATAGGGTTTAAAAATTCGCCGCAGGTGAAAATTCTAGATTTTTCAAGGTCAAACGGCCTTAAATTAAAAGTTAGAAGTTTTATTTCAAATAATATTGTCTTCGAAATTAGGTCTCGTGGGCGCAAGGCTTAAACATATAAAATACCAAATATATTTGTATCAGGTAAAAAGACCAAGTATTCTATATTCTAGTACGAAATATAACAAAATAACAAATATACTCTTCAATTTGCCCTCGACGTACCTGCAACTACAGCACTTGAATCATCACGTTGGTACCAGTCGCACTTTTGGGAACTTAGGATTGCTTTCAAAATTTGCGGTCTTTCTTTTGGAAACTGGAACATTTGGCTGCAACTCTCATTGATGTTCGTGCTAACTTGCATCTCTAAATTAGTAACGTAAAATTTTTTTTTTGTTGAAATAGGCTTAAAATATCATGAAACGTCGAGATTTTAAATTTGAGCGAAAAAAAATTCCAGTCTGTCAGTCGGTCTGTCTGCAACTTTTTTTGTGCGCAAGTTTACTCTAGAACCGTTTATGATATTGATTTGAAATTTGGTACACTTATGTATTATAAAGAGATCTGGAATTAGATTATATTTTGATCTAATTCCGTTGGGGGGTTCGGGGGGCAAATGGGGTAAAGGAGGATAAATAGGCAAAGCAAGCAAGTAAGAATCCATAAAATTGCAATTTAGGGTATGTACGAAAAGTAAAGATCTCAAAATTTTTTTTGACATCAGCCACCTCCCCTATCACCCCCAATATTACCCCCATATTATACATTAATGTGTATACGAGAACAAAGAACCTCTAATTTTTTTTTTTACATTAACCAACCCCTCTACCACTCCCATTGCCACCCCCACACTACTATTAAAGGGAGAAAATATTACATTGAAATTTAATGTGTATAAGACTCGGATACAAAATATGGATGTGGAAGTAGTGAGTGATTCCTTGGTCAGCGGTTTTTAAATTTATTTTGACTTTATCCAGACTCTCGAGTCAGACCAGCGATCTTCGGTGTGATAGTGCAAATATTTTCGGAATTTCAGTCGGCAATTTTATCTTCTGCAACGTTGGCTTGCATTAGACCAATTTCGCAGAACAGTTTGTGTTCGTTCAATACTAGACCTACGTAGTCCTTAAAAGCCTCACATGAACAAAAAAAAACTTGATTTATGAAACTTATCTTCTCAAATTCACACGTTTAAAAACATTCAGTTCATTTAAGTTTGAACTGCAATTTTGCAAAAAGTAAATGAAAATTTAAATTTCGAATTTTTTGTATCTCAAACAAAATAAGTATATTTAGGTGTTCTTAATGAGCTGGCAGAGTAATGAACGGCGCTCTAGAGAGGGGGGATTTTCCGAGCAGATGGCGGAAGGCTAGGGTCGTCCTGATCCAGAAAGGAGGTAAGCCGCCGGAGGAATCGTCATCCTACCGACCGCTATGTAAATTCTACTTGAGGAGAGACTAGAAAAGGAGACAGCTGAGAAGGGGGGCTTATCTGAAAGCCAATTCGGTTTCCGGAAAGGACGATCAACGGTCGGCGCTATTAGACTACTAAAGGAAATGGCCGAGGAAGCCCTAGCCGCAAAGAGCATATGCGCCGTCATGACTCTGGACGCCAAAATTGCCTTTAATTCGGCGGGATGGGCGATAATTGTCAGGTGCCCCGTACCTCGTAAGGGTTACTATGAGCTACTTCCAGGATAGGATAATCGGGTATGGGACGGAGGGAGAGATTGTTTGGAAAAATATCACGTGTGGGGTTCCGCAGGCTTCGGTGCTTGGGTCGACCTTGTGGAACATTATGTTTGATGATGTCTTCCGATTGCGATGGCAAGATGGTGTCGGTTATGCGGATGATCTGGCCATAACGGTGATTGGAAGGTGGACAATCCACAAAATGGAGACAGCTAATGAGGCCATCAGAAAGATCGAGGGATGGCTAGCAAGGATGCAGCTCGAGCTAGCTGCTGAGAAAACGGAGTTCCTAGTTATCACCAGGAAGAGAAACCTACCGCCCATGAAAGTTAGGGTGGGACGAGTGGAGATACGCCCAGGTGACCATCTGAAGTACCTAGGGGTTTGGCTGGACTCTAAGTTGAACTTTGGCGTTCACGCCACAAAAACGGCCGAAAAAGCAGGAAAGGCGGCCACAGCCATCGGAAGACTTATGGCCAACACTTACGGACCGAGAGCTAGCAAGAGGAGAATGATGTGCAGCGTCGTGCACTCTACCCTCTTGTATGCGGCTCCAGTCTGGGAAAGTATGATGAAAGTGGACAGGACGAGGAGCAGGATGACCAGGATCCAGCGTTGCGCTCTGCGATAAGGGTGTGCAGCGCATATAGAACTATCTTGGTGGCGGGGATTCCCCTTCTGGATTTGATGGCCAAAGAGTGGCTGGAAGTCTATGAAGGAGTTGCGAAGGCAGAAGCCAGGGATAGGCTGATTGAAAGATGGCAGGGGCGATGGGAGGTCGCACACAAGGGAAGGTGGACCAGATGCCTTATCACAAATGTAAGGACGTGGATGGAACGGAGACATGGGGAAGTGATGTATTATATTACCCAAGCCCTGATGGAATACTTAAATGATATTGGTAAGATTGATAGCCGAGAATGTATATATTGTGGGGAGGCCGACAACGCGGAGCACACCGTATCCGTGGGGGGAAGAGAGGCGACACGAGAGGAGAATGCTGGAGACAGAGGAGAACTGGAGAAAGGCGGAGGAGGCGATAACTCGCATTATCAAAAAGAAGGAAGAGAATGAAAGAGAGATGGGGCTGACCCCATGGAGGAATTCATAACAACGAACTCAAATGACCAGCTGGTTTGAAGATAAGCGAAAGCAGTTCCAAGCTAGTCGGCAACACTAAGATGCGGAGGGGTTTTAGTCGGTGGAAGTCCGGCACTACCTGTAGCGCTAGACACTAAGCTCAGGTGCTCATGATATTTCCCCTTAAAAAAAAAAATGTGTTCTTGATGAAGCTTTTAAGGACAGTAGGACGCTATCCGAAAAGAAAGTACTGTCTAACTATAATAAGTACATATGGTCACCCTTAACTTAATCATAATTATTAAGCGCTGATGGCGGAAATAACCAAAATGTCGGCAAAATACTCTGTTTCTTTTTTATTGTCCTGTCTCTGACAGGACTAATACAGCACTACTGGGCATATTTTATTGTGATCCGTCGAAAGTAAATGTAGGGTAGATATCTTAATAGTTGGTAATCGATAGATTTATAAAGTTCATGTGTCCTAAAGGGGGGGGCATAGTGCCCCCCTTTAGGACCGCCACTGACGGTTTCCTCGTTAAATTTTTATCCAAGATTATACCCAAATATTTAGTCTCATATTTATAAAAATTAAATTTTCCTAATTTAATAGTCTGCATGTTATTTATATTATGTCGGCAGCCCAGTGGCTTAATTTTTAAGCATTAAACTTGAGTCGACATCCAATTTCTCGAAAATTCTACCCATTCAAGCTGGATAATGACCTGCTAACCAGAAACATAACACAAATTAGATGTTATAATGCGCCGTTTTCTAATAAAACACACCTTACCTTACCAGACGCTGCCCATTTTCCGACAGCCTCTTTAACCAAACTTTCACCTCCTATAACCTTGCCTTATTTAAAAACCTCTACTCTAAAATTTTATATCTTTAAATCTTTAACATTTTCTCGTTTACTTCTTCTTTTCTGTTTGTTTACTTTCTGTCTAAGATTTTTTCATCTTATAAATTCTCCTGTCTAACTAAAATCTCCATTAAATACAAAATTAGAAACAAACAAACTTCCAAAAATCATATATTAGGCTGCCACGATGTTGCCCTGCATTAGTTATTTCTAACATCAATATAAATATAAAAATCGTCGACATACTGGATAAAATTCATCGATGTCTCGATTTTATGCATGTCCGCAGGCTTTTGGGGAAGACCTACTGATGTGAAACGAAGACCAATTTTTTTTCAATATTGGTATTTCTGACAAATACAATTAATTATATAAACAACAATAATAATGAACAGTCCTGTATACACTGTATTGCATAAAATCTAGAAAAACAGGGATATGGAGTGAAATATTTGTAAAATAAAAATTAACCTGTGACTTATGTGGGTGATACGTGATAGTGAATGAATGACATTAAAAATACATCCAAATGTATCCAGCTCGAAAGAAAGACGTAATAGTACATGCGGGTAATGAAGAATATCTCGTGAAGTGGTGATGAATGCTTTCCGCAAAAAAGACATTACCAGGTCATTGAACGATTATTATAAAGACAAAGAGCACCTATTTGTTTGAAAAATGGTTTGTGGAAAGCGTACTGCTCAACTCAGTTATTATTTAATTAATCTCATACCATTCACATGTCGGGAAATTAGCCAGACACTGCTACAAAATGACTGAATTTTTAAGAAATACTTGGCACATTTCTGTGTTATCACATGGCTTGCCCATAAATTCTCCGATTACCGATTAATGAGCAATGATTTACTTTTACAATGCTATTACCGTGTCATCGCTACATCAGTTTCTCTTAAATTTTGATATAGAATTTTTAATATTTTGTAAAATGTTTAAGTAAAATTTGAAGTACCTATTCTTGAAAAGAAGATGTTAAACTGAAACAATTCGACCTTAAAGTGTATGCGAAAATTAGCACAACACACTTAACAGTGATGTGTGAAATAAAACAAAAATTAGTCAAGGAATAATTGGTGTGAACGTTTAAAGGTCATAAAAAACATAAAATGATAATATAAAAATATAGACATTATTATTAACTGAATCATATCCATTTCGGGGTCAATGTTAATGGGGAGAATTTGACCGTCTTTATATGTATAGTTGCCTCTTAAACGATACCTAGATAATTTATGTATTACTAAGATTTAAAATACTTGTTATTTAAAATTTATTTTTACTTATAAGCGTTTTTCTTGAACTTGTAGTTCTGTTTACAAACATTGTATGGGCTATAAATTTTAGCAATATTTGGCGGAGGTGCCAGTGAAAGTGGTTTAAATAAATACCTTTCTTTATGTATGACTGTAGGTATTGTTTATATGTACACGGTTCTAGAGCCATAAAATATCTCTTTTAATAATAGCGAAATTAAATCAATTAGGTCTTTATAGACTAAAAACTAATATATAAATAGATATCTGCAAGTTATTTTTAGTGGGGTCGATCTGGCATTTAAAATGACTTGAAACGGACTCGTTTTTTTTCGAATTTTTTTTGTGATATTATGAAGTCGGACCCGCTCTATCATCTAGAAAATTTTCCGGTCGAATTTTCCACGAGAAAGGGGGAAAGATGGGGAAAATCAGTTTTTCGGATATAACTCGTTTAGTTCGATTCGGATCGAAAAAGTGAATAGGGATAAAATGAAGGACTCGCGAATGCACGTAAATTGAATTTTGACTCGTCGAAATTGATCTTGCGGTTCCCGAGATATTGCGATTTGAATGTACGGATTTGTATACGGATTTTTCATTGCGGCAAGAGCCGTTTTCGCGTTTTTCTCGGGGAGGAAAGTGACTTGGCGACATTTTTTTTCTTACCACGATAGACACTCAGGACCTAAGTCCTGTGTCTAAATTTCAAGTCGCTAGGTTGATTAGGGGGGAGAGGGGAGGGTAAACATAAATTAAATTAAAACTGCTGTAACTTCCGCAATTTTTTCCGCAAATCGCGCAGCAAACGTGAGTTTCGCTCATGTATTTTCAATTTTCGCCATAAATAAATAAATGGTTGCGAAATAACCAATTATTTATTGTTATTATTTTTAGAAAAACTCATTTTACGCCAGGAAGGAAAGGGGGGGAGATAAGAACTTCCTTCCTGGCGTAATATGACTTTTTCAACAATAAATTGGTTATTTCGCAATAATTTATTTATTTATGGCGAAAATTGAAAAATACGAAACAATAGATCTTTGAAAATATAAATAAACTAAAAGGATCAGGGACCAATATTGCAAATGAAGAAGAAGAAGTAGAAGAAAGAAAGATCTTTCTGAGACATCTAAAATTGGCAAGAGAGAAGAAATACAACGCAAAAATCACAAACAATATATTAGTTATAAACGGTGGAAAATATTCAAGTGAAGATCTGAAAAATATAGATACCGAAGACATAACGGAGTTTTTTTAGACACCGTGGTTATTATATTGGCAGTAACAGTGCTCCCGCTACCCCTACTACAACAAAAACCGCTGAAACAAAAGATCGTGAGAGAAATAACAAAGAAGAAATCATAAAGGTAAACAAAGGTAGAGAAGACAAAAACGAAATTATGGACATACAGACTAGAAAACAAACAACCACAGCAGAGTTAATGGATGTAATATCCACGAAGAAAAGTATTTGTGACGCTGACACATCTATATTATCTCCTTCAGCCAAAAAAATAAAATAAATCTATTAATAGTATTAGATAATAGAACGATGAACGACTTCTCCAAGAGTCACGGTTGTCTAAACGACGTTACGACGTTTCGGCAGAATCTCATCTGCCATCTTCAGGTTCTCACTGAAAGCTGCCTACTGCTGCTCCTCGTTGCTCGAACTGAACTGACGTTCTCCGCGTTGTGCGGCTTCTTATATAAGCTGTGGTCTAGGGCGCGCCTGCGCGACTGGCTACGTGTCACTGGTTCCCTACTACTTGTGGGAGGCGTAGCGGGCGCCTGAGCTAACTCGACAAGTGGCCTAGTGACCAGTCTTACCAACAATAATTTTCCACAATAAATAATTCATAATATCACAATCACTACATGACACTATCACAGATTATCACTCACTCACCACTGTCACTATCACTGCTGGCTCCTACATTTACTATTATTTGCTCAATCACTGCGTCAATCCGAATATCCGTATTTCATATTTTTTATACGACTTTTTTAACGTGTCCTATGCATTTTTGCCAATAATCAGCCGTAACTTTTTTTAATGCATTGCATAGAAGGAATTTTATATGTTCTAATTTAAAAGTTCTATTTTCTCTTGAAACATTCCCCTTTACTTCAGCCCAAATAAGCTCAATGGGATTGAGTTCGCAGTGATAAGGCGGCAGCCATAATACCTCGATACCTCTAGCTTTAGCCACTTCATCCACAGTATATTTCTCACACATCGGCGAATGCTGTTTCGCTAGGGTTAGCAGTTCAGCTTTCAGCGAAAGACGATCGAATAGGATACCTTTACCATCTAACCATTCTTGAATTTGGGCTTTTGGTCATGCACTGGTTGGTAATTTTTCCAGTAATCGACTGTGGTACGGGGCGTTATCCATAATAACCATAGATCCGGGTTCAATCTTAGCGAGAATTTTTGCAAACCATTCCTCGAAACATCCGCATTCATGTCCACATGATAGCCGGCACTTTTTTTCGACACGAACGATAGAAGTCTATCTTCCACGAATCCTGAATCACTTCCTATGTGCGTTATTATTAAGCGTTTTCCTTTTCCTGTTGGCATTTTTAAACCTGTTGACCAATCTTCTATATGGCCTTGACGAATACCTTTTACATTTCTATTTTGCAAGATTGCGTTACAGTATGTCCTTCATTTAACCACGTCTCATCTAAATAATAGCATTTTTTTCCTCTTTCACGGGCAGCTCTAATTGCCCGAATATAATTCCTTCGCCAACAAATAATATCATTTCTCTCAAGTAGGAGGCCATTTCTCTTTCCTTTTGCAAACACAAAGTTCATATCATGCAAACATATTTTTAACGTCGATTTGCCCATTTTGGGTATATGTTCATCGTCATTCAGGGACTGTAAAATTTTCTTAACAGTAGGGATTTCATTATCATAGAAGAATTTATGAACTTTAACGTCGAATTCCATTTTTCTAGAATTTGCCCAAGATTATTTTTTTCTTCCAAACTTCATTTTAGGTTTCTGAACATACCCTTCATTTTTTTCTTCTCTTAAAATTCTGTAAATGATCCGCTCACTCATGCTGGTATACCTTGAAGTCATGTTAACTAAACCTGTTGATCCTAATTTCTGTAACATGGGATGATCTTTCTCCAATGCATGATATACATTCAAAATAATTTTCTTTTACTTGAATCTTAATGGAGACTTTCTAGGGGTATGAACTTTTACCACTTCTTTTGAACAACCGGGAATCGCTTCCATTTTTGCACATTTAAAAATATTACGACATCCCACAATTACACTTATTTTCACTAAAGCCTAACAAAGTAAAACTTTGAAGCACTGTGATACAACAAGTACGTAATTTATAAAGAAGTATTAATGCCGCCTAATTCATAAAGAATTCACACTATAAATATTTCAACGAAATAAAATTTTAAGGCACTATGATACCACAAATACGTAATTTATAAACAACAAATTAATACCGTCCAACTGATAAACGACCGCACTCTATGTACACTGATTTTAAACTGAGTTATAACGGTTTAACGCACCAAACACCGCTGAATACATGGAGAGTGTTGCCAGGTTTGATAATATTTTAAATTTAAGATATGGAAGCTCATGCATAGTTAATTCAATCCGAGGACTTTCATTCCTTCGAAATTGGTGTTATTCGTCAAAATTATCCAAACTTAAGGAAAGTAAATAGGTAACAGTGTAAACATATTGTATTAGGGAATTTTCAAAACTCGTAAATCCGCACGTCCCTGGCTCTACTGACTAGAGTTTTCGGCGGAAGTATAGATATTTCCTTAGTACCACTACAAGATGGCATAACTACTTGTTTCTAGAAACTTTAAGGAGGGATGTTGGAAAGCGTTTGGTTTAAAAACTAAATAATTTTGATTAAATTTAACAACTGAATACTCCATTCGCACTAGGATTAGATGACATAACTCGTCGGCTACAAAAAATGGGATGGAGGTTGTGAGGAAGTAACGTTAAACTAATTATATTTTTTTCTCTCTAAAACGGTTGGTACAATATGGAATGGTTATTTGCTCCTAAAATATTCAGGAAGGAATGTTGCAAGGAGTTTGGATTAAATAAAAATGAAATATTTGCTTTATTAGATGTAAGAAGATGCTTATCAACAATATATACTTTTAAAAATATATTTAGGGAATAGACTATACTGACACTTCTATCACCTCTTATTTGTATTTATATGTTTTTAGAAGAAGAGTAAATTTGCAAAATATTAGTCAAAGAAACATGATCTTTATGTAGATTTTAGGTACCTTTCAAGACATTGATTATATGTTTAAAATCACAGTTGCCTAGAAATTGGAATAATATTCTAATATCTAAGGTGCTTTGTTGTGTTTTATTTATTTTTCTATTAGATATAAGAACGTCTGGTTCTATACAATATTTGTATTATATTGTTGCTGCTGCATTAATTAAATCTTGGTTTATAATTGTTTGAGAGATAACAAAAGGAGTATCACGGCTTATATATTTTTAACAATATTTATAGTTCGGCCATTACATTGTCTATAAATATTTTTAACAATATTTATAGTTCGGTCATTACATTGTCTATAATTTGTAAATCTATCCATTGAATTTTTAAGGAAATACAAATTTGTTTCCGTAACCTTGAAAGCCTGGGAAAGATTGAATAACATGAAATGTTTCTTACGTTTACGTATTCCTTTGTAGTAAACATATATTTTTATGAAATGAAAAACTAGCTTATAATAGTAGTACTCCTTGCATAACGGCACATTACGTGCACTGTGCGCAAAATAACCTGGTTTTTAAGTAATTTATAATGGAGTGAAGCGAAGTTCGAGCTAATGAAAGAAAAGGGTACGTGAATACCGTGAGTGGCAATGTCCTAGAGCACGGACGACGACCTGCATTATAGCAGGAACACTGCACCCCGGTCTGTCTCGAGTGGGGATCAATGCGGCGGTGGCGGCGACGGCCCCCGACGTCTGCCCCACACCATGATACCTCCCATGCCCTGCTACCGATTGCAGTCAGGTGAAACCCGCTTCATGCAGTGTCTCATTTTTTTGTAATATACACTGTCATTATACTGATCTATAGGGTGCAACGAAAAATTACATCGAAATTCCATTTCTTTGAACAACTCATCCAAGGATGTTTCTGGCTTATTTAATAATATTCCTCAATACTGTAGCTAAGTTAGATAATAAATATATGATAATTTATTGCTCCAGATAGGCAGTAACATTATTTAAGTTTGTTGAATAACTGAAAAAAGAACTAATAAAAACTGAATACAACTGGTTCAATGGCAATTAGAAAATACACTTTGGACAGTGCATAGTTATATGTAAATAATAACTGATCAGTAAAAATAGTATAAAGACAGTTGAGTATCATTTTCCAGGGAAAAAATACAATAATTATATAAATGATTCGGTGAGTAAACAACTACTTGATCAGTAATTTTTCTTGTTCAAAATGAAAGACCAATTTGACTAGTGCCATTTGTATTAGCTAAGTAAAAGAAAATTCTCCTTGAGTTATAAATTCTCTTTAATATAATGTACAAACTCCGCCCTCGGTAGTTGAAAGGCGGATCAAGTGTCCAAAAAATTACCGTTACCGGTCCCAAGCGAGGAAAGAGGAGGAGGGTTGGGCAATAGGTTAACTACCCATTCCCGGGTGTTGGAATATACAAGTTATCCGAACTAAGGAGATGAAAGTGCTGAAAGAACTTGACGCGCACAACATAGCTGCGGCATACTCAGTGAGACCAAAAAGAAAGGAAATTGGAATGAAATAAAGGGAAACTATGTGCATTTCTATAGAGGGGTACAAAAAGACATAAGAGCAAAGGTTTCAATAGTTGTTAAGAAAAAGTGGATGAACTGAATAATGGTTTAGACTACAATTAAGGAAAGAATAATAATTATAGGTGTTAAAGTCTTCAATGATACTATAAGAGTGATCGGTGTATATACACTAACTGGCAACTGAACCCTAAAGTTAAAGGTGACATTTTACGGTCAATTAGCTGAAGTATTAGCTAGAACAGCAAATAAGACTGAAGTATTGGTGCTTGGAGCACAGATGAAGGAAATATGGCAGCAAAGTGCCCCAAATGTAATTTAAATAGTTTTCAAAATACATTGAAAATATTCCTGTACAAACTAAGGTTAGCAGCAAAAACCCGAAGCAGCCTGGAAGATACCACAGAAGAAATGTATAGCTACATGAAAGACTGCCTACACCAACTAGTGCATTCTGTAAGTCGGACAGGAATATGAATTTTTTTCTAGCCTAACGAGACTATGTCCCCCCCCGTTTTCGAGGATGCTGAACGCGATGACGGTGCTAAAATTTGTCTCCGAGGTTACCCCCACCCCCCGAAAGTGGTAAACCGCATATCCGCCATCTCCTACCAGCCAAGCCTGTGTTGCCCGTTTTCGAGGATACTGAGCACGATGGTGACGTCGAAACAAAATCAAGGGCAGCTTGGAGGAAACTTGTGCATAATATACAAACAGATATGTTGTTCTGTACAAAGAGCCGTTCTTATATTTCGAAATAAATAGATAATGAACGCAAGTTTTGAAATTACTGCCACACAGTGAGATTTCCAGTTAAGGTTGTTATCTAACTGTATATCTAAGAATTTAGCTGTTGGTGCTTCAGTAGATAAAAGCAGACATTTCACCTCGAAATCCATGTTGATTATTTGTTCTGATCTGATATTTCTCGAGATACTTCAATAACCGATCCATAAAACAATATTCAAGTATTTTAGAAAATCCACTAGGCACTGTAACCGGTCTATAACTTTCTAATAAATTTGGATCACTTTTCTTGAAAACAGTGCAATTATAAGAGGTGTGTCTTGACACCAAATTAAACATTAAAATAATTCTATCTTGTCCAGAATTGCTCCAAACTTCTTTCGGGGTAGCCTTTGTCTTTGGATTTGGGGGTCGTCTACTAGATGTGGTGTGTTCATGGTAGTGTATTGAAGGAGTTGAATTTTAAGAACACGAACCAGAATTCAAAACATAAAATTGATACTGTTAATAAACATGCAAAAGTACTAGTACTACTATACTTGTACTTGGCAAGACGGCATGTATATTTATGCATTATTATATTGTGAATGGGATGAAAAGAGTCTCTACATACCAAGAATCCTGACAAAATTTTGTGAATGAAACAAGTTAAAAAAGCTTTGCTATAAAACTGGGGAACAGCGTGATTAGCATATTGTTGAATGCAGTTTTACAAATGACGAAGTTAATTAAATTACTACTAATAAAGGCCTGAATTATGTTAATTAATTTATGTACTCTCTAATTAGTATTCGTTAGCGAATTTTTTAAAATTTAATTAAAACGCTCCGTTTATGATAATAATTACATTACTTCAAATATGGTAAATGATTTTAATTTATTTGGTAAAATGAGTTTTAATGTCTTGAAGTTAAATTGTTGGTTATTTTAAATTTAATATATGATAAAATTCATGCAGTAATGTTTTATAAAGGCTACTCCCTAAAGTGTAAATGTGGACAAGAAAAATATAATAGTAAGATATATTATGTCAGATAATGTAACAGTTGGTGAATTTATTTACCTTGATCTTTTGTTCCTTACATGCAGAGAAAATTTCCTTAAATAATGCTCCACAAATGACACCGTCTGTATCCGAGCAATTTTCTTGGTGGTCTGTAATGCTAGAAATTAGAAACCTAAATTTGATTAACGTCTGTATGAATGAGGACAAACTAGTTACATAATTATACATATTTTGCTCGGAAGCAAAATTGGGTTATTACCAGACTCATCTAACTGTTTTTGCAAGAATTATATTTGGGTTGAAGACACATTACAATTACAGGACAAAGTAATAAAGTAAAATTGCTTATAAGCAAATCAATATCTATAACTATATTATTATCTAATAGATAGCACAAGCAGCCATTGAATTATTTATTATACGAATATTCAGTTAATAGAATATAAAACAAGCTGAGTAATAAGGAATTATGTATCAATGGAAGTATGAGAAAATAGTAGTATTCCTGAACGACGCATACAGACTTTTAGGTGAACAGTTAAATATATCACAAATATCTGATATTGTATTATAATTAGAGCAAATCATATTTATGGGATTTATGGATCTTAACATAGCATTGTGTTTGTCAATGGGTTATAAAATGAGCAGAGTTGCGATAATTAAGTCTTGGCACCAAGAAATTTAATTGACTTAGTATTTTAGAGGAGTCCACCATATTATGTAATAGCATGTGTAAAAACTTTAATCCGTAAAAATTTCTCCTAAATTCTAACGAATTAAAATTAAATCTATTTAATAAATACTGATTGTCGCAGACTCTGTTAAAATACCATCGATCCTGTAAGTGAGATTTTCAGAAATTTCATTTGAAGAGACTCTATGGATTTTATATAGCAGTGGTACTAAAATATTATTATTTTTTTTGAAATAGGAACCAACCTGGCTCACACCGGTCTAAATTCAGATTATGTAAAATTTTAATGGTCTTAATTAAAATTATATTTATAATTTTATTCTATCAATAACAATTTTAGTGCCATAAATGGCGTTCCAGACAGGAGAGCAGTATTCGAAGATACGAACTTAGACGGAGAATAGCAGAATGAGGACATTGGTATCATTAAAATAACCCAGTCTAAGTTCAAATCCCAACATTCTCATGGGGAACGAATCTGTCTTCTCGATATGTGTGGAAAAACTTAATTTATAATCAAAATAAATCCCTAAACCTCTCACTGCATCGGGGTGAACTAGAGCCCGCGATTCAGTTTGATAGTCGTACGTAACTATGTTGACTTTACGGGAGTAAGTCATGACTTTACATTTGGAAATGATCAAATTATGACGGTTTTTGTTACACCAATATACCACCTGGTCTATCTCGGCTTGCAGCAGATTACAGTCGTCAGCTGACTTAATTGATGAAAATATTTTTAAGTCATCTGCGAAAAATAATTTATGAAAATCAATTATATCACTCAGGTCATTAATGAAAAAATAAAGAAATAGAGGGCCCAGGTTAGATCCTTGTGGAACTCCTGGGCAATCGCGTATTGGCTTGACTTAAAACAGTTATATGTAACGTATTGGAGACGATCTGTCAAGTATGGGTGAAGGAAGGTAAGTAGGGGCGCAAAAAAACCTTGTTCTTATAGTTTGGTTAATAGGATTTTGTGATCAATACGACCAAAGGCTTTCGAGAAATCGGTATATAACACATTTACTTGCCCCTTTTGATCAACAGCTTTAGACAGTAGGTGTGTGAAACACATTAAATTTGTATTTGTAGAGCGTTTTCCATAATGTCATGCTGGCAAAATAATATGACATTTTTAGCGAGTAGGTAAATACGATTAAAGACATCTCAAAGGCCTTTGCGAATTTACGCAGTAAGATAATAGGCCGATAGTTCGTTACTTCAGAGTTATCAGCGTTTTCAGAATGGGACAGACGCTAGCAGTTTTCCAAGTATCGGAGAAAACACCTTGCTTCAGAGATAAGTTAAAGAGAGTTGTTAATGGTTGTGCTAAGGCATATGAACAGTTTTTAACAAAAGAATTGGGAATACCGTCCGGACCATAAGTCATTTTATTTTTTTAAATCTTCATTGAAATTACTATTTCGTCCTCGTGCAATGATGTACATTTATACTGGGTGTGTTGGAGTGGGTGTCGTCGATACTCATATATAGTTGAAATCATGAATGTTGTCGTTTACGTCATCATTCTTTAATTTCTGAACCAAATTAACTCAAAGTCACACAAAATGTCTCGCATAGGCATATCAATAAACACGAAAGGGAAGTATTCTGTAATGAAAGTATGTGGACATAAACGTGCAATTCAATGAATTTTAACAGTGTTTATTTACATTTGTTTTTTCAAATATATAAAAATAAGAGTTAGAGAAAGAGTATTTTTTTTGAGAAAGTTTAAAAGCACGACAAACTTTAATATTTTTGTTCCCCATTCAATACCTTGTTTGCTAGTAAAAGTACCACATTATTTAAAGAGCAATTTATTAATTAATTTGAAACATACATACATTTGTAAACCATATTTCATATTGATGATTAAATATAACACAGAGTATAAAATACCTTATTAATAATAAATTACCCTATTGACTATTGGAATATTATACTAAAGATAAAGTATATTCGGTTTTAGTACTATTTACAAGAACGTGTAAAACTCTTTTACATATAACACAATTTTAATGATTTTTCACTTTCGAAAACATATGCAGTTAATTATTATTTTTTACATTTCAAATAATTACATCGTTTTATATTCTCAGGAAGTTACAGTGAAACAAGAATACAATGAAACCTTTATAAAACAAAATTTTGGCTAATAAGTTTGACTGAGTAGTCTATAAAAAAGTCATCTATATTTCACATATTATATGTGTGTACATCTCTCAACAAATTTAATTTATTTTTGAAATAATTTGGAGTCAATTAGTTTTTCATTTTGAAAAACATATTTAGTGCTCTGAAAAGAATTCGCTGTTTAACATTCATGAAATTATATTCATTCATTATAAATGAATTATTTTTTAATACAGCTAAAATGCAACGAACAGTCAATAGGCCGCGAAACATTGTTAAGTGGCAAATAAAACAAATTAGTCAGAATCGCTACTGCCGTCCCCAACGTTAATAATAATTCGTGGGACATTCTCCAGAATATGCTCTCTCTTGAACCATATGTCAATTAAAGGTTATGTATGTTTGACAACAGAGGCCCATCTTTCCACAGTACATATCTGTAGAGATTTTTCTCACATAGCCAGCACGTTGTCATCACTATGTGCTTCTTCACCTATACGCGCGTCGTAGAACCCTTTTGTCTGTGCCCAGACTAGTTCTATGGCATTAAAGTGCCAGCGATACGGTGGAAGTCGCAATACCTAATGGCCATGTTCCCTCAGATATTCATCGACAACATATTTATTAGGTTTTGAATGTGTTTTGACTAGCGCTAATAATTCTACCTTGAACTTATTACTGTTCACAGGTATATTGTTATCTTGCAGCCATTGGACGATGTATGCTTTTTTCCAAGATGACTTTGGCTGCTTTTCTGCCAATACACTGTGGTAAGGTGCATTGCATTGTCCATGGCTATAAGCGACGGCTCCTCTAGATTCGGTACAAGTTTACCCTTAATCCACTTCATAAACATGTCACCATCCATGTGCCATGATAGTCTGCCAGTTTAGAGGCTGTGGAGTATATAAGGGAAACATTATCTGCAAACCCTCTACTATGACCTGCATGTAACACCATAAAACGCTTTCCCTCGAATCCACCTGGCTTCGGCACGCTTTTTACCGACGAATTCTGCCAAGACCTCTTTTTTGCCTTTGGCAAAGATCTAGGTCTCATCTAAAAAGACAACTTGTCGTTTAATGGGAGAGTTCTGGTTTTATCTATATTTGCGTCTTCTGTGCGGCAAGGTCTGCTCTTTCCATTAAGGCCCTCCGGTTATCATCCTTTTTATATTTAAATCCAATATGCGGCACTAGAAGGCACAATGACGACACACTTACGCCTATTAATTTCTTGGTGGCGAGTTTCTCCTTTAAGGTCTTCATAGTTACATGTTTTTCTGTTAAATAGCAATTATTATTGTATACAATATTAATATTATAAAATATTCGCCAAGCGACAACACTACTTCAGCATTTAGATTTTCATATAAAATATGTCAACGGGCCCCTTAATAATCCGGTGAAAGGTTAATGGTTTAACCATTTAACCAACTGAGCAATTGACATAGATGGCAGACTAACAACAAAAACTACAAAATCACTATACTATAGACTTACTTTCAGAGTACATATTATAAATTGTATCCCTCACATCCACCTTCCTTACTTTCATCATATCCTCGGTTTTATTTTTCTTTCTAGGTTCATATTTTGCCACAGCAGAATTTGGGGCTTCCTGCTCCTCACAGGTTTTCTTGCAAATCCGTTCCACCGTCTGCATACAAATACCCAATGCATTAGAAGCACACTGAAAGAAAATTAATTTTATATATACCCGCTGTCATAACTAATTTTACAAATCACCTCATTAACTGCTTGCAAAAGTAAAAGGGGACCTTTGTTTTATTTTTCCTGGTTGAAGTACTCAACTAATTTCATAACCATACCTCTAGCTATTTCATCCAATCTTGGAGACGCGACTTTCTGCTTTTTAGCTCGTATGCGCTTTGTATTTACATAGATAGAAAATTTGCAAGTCGTTGATAACGACATACATTGATGACGTGAACGACAACATTCGTGATTTCAACTATAAGAGTCACCGTTGGGAAGAAGAAAAAACTTTTTTAAAATAATTACTAAAATCATCAACTATTGTTTCAGGATTGTTTAACTATGCATTGTTATAACGCATACTCCCAGGTATTCTTGATTGGCCTTTCTTGCTGTTCACAAAGTTCCATAGATTCTTGGGATTGGTTTTAAGTCAGATTTCAGTGTTGTTAATAAAATTCTGATAATCCCTGTGAATGATTTCACTGATGCGCGAGCTAGTTTAAAGTTGTTTAAATGTGTCTGAGACAGCTTCCTTTGTTATGGATGGTAGATTTTAGTTCTAAACTACACCATGCTAGATACTTATTAATTTTTTGTTGAGCAACATGGTACATGAACATCCAGTGTAGAATATAGGTTGCGTCGCAAGCCAAATTAACATCGTCAAATTCAGACAAAGAGTGAAGATGAAGATTTTAAAGTATTGATGACAAATAATAATGTCATTGTGAACCTCTGATCAAAAATAAGACCTATTATTTACCTGAAATCTACACACGATGTGATGCTTGGTTGATCAATATTAAATGATGTTGTTCGAAAACTAAAAAAAAACTTTTATATGGTGTTTAGCTGTTAAAATCTGATGCAGATCTAGATTTCGCATGAAATCTGCATCGATTGATATAATTTGTATCTAAAAGAATGCGTTGTATGGACAATAACTATAAATTATTGGCTGCATTTTCTGTGGAAATTTTAAAATACAATATTTTCAAAACGAAGAAGGTATAATAAATGTCAAATGATATAGAGATAACTACATATTGGTAATGGTGTGACATTCTCCTAACATTTTGAAGACTTACAATGCCTATAGCCATGCTGGTAGCTTGGCGAGTAGAATAAGCAAATCTTGCTTTCAAGAAATCATCTGATATATTTTGCCGTAATTTACACAAAGACGCCAGGAGATCCTTTTTTTAACACATCGTTGTCGATTATTTGCCTCATTCACAGGATCGCGTTGATTATAAAGATCCTCAAATTGAGGTTTTGATAATGAAGTTATTGTTCGAAAGTCTTCGCCTGAGAAAATATTCGGATCAGTCAATTGCTGATCTCTTTTAATCAACGTCTTATTACGAAGTTCAGTAAAGAAGTTCAAAACTCCTGCTGCTTATAATTTTATAGATCTATTTAGTAATTTCGTGCCGTCGTAAAATAGTCTTGGAAGAAATTGATCATTATCTAAATGGTGATTACATAGACGAAGAAAATAAATATTAGTATCAAGATATATTTGGACTCTGGCTTTAACAGAAATGCGACTTAAAGCAGGGGGCCTATTGTTGTAAATACAACAAATATCAGACGATTTATGTTTTAAAACCTTGAGTTGGATACATTCAAAATCGTTCATCAGCATTTGCTACGTCTGTCCTCAACAATTCATTGCAGTTGATACATACGCGTATATTATTGTTGATATCAATTGGTGGATTATTAAGTTCATCTCGGTAACGTAAAGCGATTACCATTTTTTCTGCATCAAAATTCAATACGATTCTCATAACTCTGGGAATCAAGCGGTTGTTGCAAACGAAGCAATTAATGCGTTGCGCGAGTATACGTGCCTTCAAAATGTTACAGAATAAACGCGAAACAGCTCTGAAAAAAACACTAGTTTCAGGAAAAACCAAATACCTACACACTATATATTTCTGTTTATATAAATAATGTTCTGTTTCTTTAATAAAACAATTTATGCATTTGTTTATTATAACTTTCTACAAACATTTTCTACCTAATTTTATGTTACTTACCTGTACTTTTGTAGCTTTTTCAAACGGAATTTACTTAATTATGAACACACACGATATTATTCAAGTATATTTGTTTTTGGGCAATACTTGACAGAAGCCACCTATGATCAAGTTATTATTTACTATTTGAAAAATAGTTGAAGAATGCTGGGAATGAAAGTGAAAATTACGGGCGGATAAAAGAAATATTTACAAAAAAAATAAAAAATGAAGATTATTGTTTTTAGTAATAATAATTGTCACATTATATTTAAAAAAAGATCTCATGAGGTTTTGTGTAAAATACAGCAAGGGGTATCAGATGATTCCTTGAAAATAATATTTTCTCGTTGATCCTGGGCAATAAAGAGAGCGGAGCACAACCCTATATTTTACATAAACTTAAATATGTATTTACAAAAAACACCACATAGCCTGCGTCGATGTGAATAGTAGCGACAAAATACGCCGATCTCCCGTGACATACCCGATTTTGTAAACTTTTTTTATAGGGATGATGATTCAACATAATATCAAAAATTCGGCTAATTTGAAGTAGTTTTTTCCCTATAATGTGTGCGGGTCCTTTGTTTATAAAACACCCTGTATATGAACGAATCAACTCATTTTTGATATGCATTTGCTGTGTACCAAGCAGAATTGAATTCCCAAGTGCCATTCCAAAATTCATGTTTTTCGTCAACTATATCCCTTGTTACATCCTGGGACGCACTGTATATCTTATAATTTATTCGCTGATGATTATTAGCGATCTTATTAAATTTAAAGTTATATTCCATATGTTTGCATACACTTTGCATTCAAATAATATAAACAAAGCTATGTCTTCCTTATCCTCTTTTACCAATTTAAGATAAGAGTATCCTCAGAAATTGATCAAGGAGCAGAGAGGACCCGAAAGTTCGTCTTCCATCATAAAAATTGTAAGTAAGTATCTGCACTAAATATAAATATATACCCCTCTAGTAACTGACGTGAGCAATTTCTGATAAGGATAAAACAGGGAGAGTTAATGCGTTCCTCCGGTACTCAGGATAGTACAAGAAGGTCGCGACCGCACCACAGAGGGTCAACCACCTGCCCTCTACGTATAAGGTCGGGGTCATGAGACGGCGGGAACCTGCTAGCTATCCCTCTGGATCAACCCTAACTACCTACCTACCCTATTTCGCAACGTCGATATTACGTCCGACTTCATGACTTTTCAACTTTCTCCCGCTATAAATGTGAACTTGTGAACCAGACTAGTGAAAATATATTATTCACGTTTATATGTTTCTCTCAAGGCGTTTCTATAGATGCTCTTAATTTTTTTGATTCAATATCAAAGCAAGGTGATATTTAATTTGGCCTTCACCCGTAGCTATTTATAATGTATTCTTCGCACAAATATAAAATTATATTTATAGGCCATAAGAAATTTATTCTGTTTGGTTTGAGGAATTACCATATACCGTCTCAATCAAGGTTTTATACAAGAATAGCTGGCATACGTTTGATGAATGATAATTTTCTTATTGCTAAAGGAAAAGGGATTTGATATTGAAACTGAAATCGATATTAAGGGACTGAATACAAGTAGCATTCATCAAATTTCCAACGTAATTCCGTAAAAATATATATTTTTCTAAAAACTTGCTTTTTTCTAAAAAGTCGCACTAAAAGTAAAAAATAATAATGTACGACTGCAAGAAAAGTAAGGAGTGCGCACTTTGTATATAAGTATATGTATAATCTTTCTGTACGCATGATTGATGGCAATATGTGTACAACGATTCCACCCCGTTCATACAATCATGCGAACAATCATACAAAGTGCGCACGCCTTGCTTTTCTTGCAGTCGTGCATTATTATTTTTTAGTACGACTTTTTACAGGAAAGCAAATTTAAAAAAAATTTTATTTCTACTTTCTAGTCATACTTTAATTATTTATAACGTAGAGAACCAATTTACATAAATTCATTCATTGGAAGTGGGTTCTGGGACTTAACGGCATTCCGTTATGTCATCGGAGCTAATATCGCTCCATTTGTTCGGGAAAAAAACGGACGTAGAAGTCTCTGATCAGGCGAAAACACCTTTTGTATTCTACGTTTTGCCGGAGGTGCCCTTTTGATAGTATATTTAATCAATTTTCACCCCCGCGCCCCCTACGTGAGGATATTTGCAAAAGTAACGGTGGTGCTGTATTGTCACCCGATCTTAGTAACTGTGTAAAATTTCATCATTTGATTATTGTTACAGTTCAATTTAATATTAATAGTTGAGTGACACTTGGTATGCAGCAGCTCTCGCATTTTGCTGTATACTGTGTTGCATATTATCGGGGCTGCTTACTTAGAAATTATTCTTTAAGTAAATTCCTGTATTATACGATCGAACGATAGAAAAATAATCTAATTTTCTCCGCGAGAGTTCACTCTTAGCTTCTTCTCTGTCTTTCGACGTTGTCTCGCTCATTTTGCTGTTACTTGATGATGGTCTACGTGCCTTTCGAATTAGTGAATTAATTTCAGCCAAATTTGGGATTTATTCGAAAAGTTATTTATCGATTATCCAGTTATTGTTTTGTTGTATTGGATGCGTAATTCTATGGAATATTGGAAATCGATTGTCTTCGATTTGAAGGATTTGTCGTAAATACCATTATACCAAGGACATTGGAGCAGTACCTTGTTAGGTCAGGAACCCTCCTAAGAGGTAATTATTTTTATTACTATATTCAAACTAGGTAAATAACTTGTATGTATTTTGCTAAAAGGAAAATATTATATTTTTAGGGTTTTTCGCCCACAGTTTTCAACTACAATTTTCACCTATGATTACTTTACTATAGTTTGTCCCTGTTTTGAGTAGTTGTTGTCTTCAGTGGTTTTTTTTGCTGCCGTGCTTGTTTGTTGAAGAAGTTGACCTTGGAGCACTGCTGAATCCTGAGAACCTTGTGTGAGCCTTTTGGAGATTCGACTGTCCATCTAAAATTTCCCAGAAAGAAAACCCTGCAAGTATTTGTGTCCTGTATCCTTATTTTGCCCTAGTGTTTTTTTTTCCTTGATATATACTGCTTGAAAGAAAACATGCCTTTATTACCGGAGTGTCTATAAACTATAATTTTATATCTGTTAATACTTATTAATATAGTCAAAGAATATTTTGTCAAGCGGCAATTAATAGATTATCAAGTGCGAAAGATTTTCTTTTAATAATCCTCTTGAGGTTTAAGCGCTTACGTAAGCTGCGTTACAACTTCGTAGGTAAAATACATTATTTTAGTTACCGCTTTAGCGTATACTGCAATCTAACCTGGTTTATAATATGCTATACTTCTGTTATACCACAACCCCTTGTTATTTGTTCAGTAATAATTTATTGTTATTATTAAATTTTAAAATATCACTTGGATTTTTTTTTTATTATTGTTATTGTCTTGCCAAGTAACTGTTTAGTAAATTTGTGTTATAGTTCACTTCGGCTGGTATTTGTAATTTATAAAATTTACTTGGCGCCCTAGAAGATCGAAACAAATCTAGAACCCCGACCATCTCCACTAGTAGTCGGCTGGCAAATACCGTCTGTCAGCAGACATACGGACAATTTGTTATGCCCAATGCATTTATTTATTGAGCAATTTGGCGTAGCATTATGTCAGGAAGTGTGTTAAATAAAGGATGCATGACTTAAAGACAAACGTGAAAACTGAAAACTACTAACTACTACATTGTGAGTTAAAGAAAAGCAATTAAAAAATATGTGTTTGTATGAAATTAAAACGTTAGTATTATTGTCATAAATGTTGTCGGTCCCGGTCGCCTCTTGCGATTTTATTACTGCCTAATCGCTTTTCCTAAAATCACTTTCTAAAAAGTAAAAAAAAATCGGCAGTTACTGGAAGCGGCTGGAACCTCCCCACTCGGTGGATCTTTGAAGCCGAAAAGAGCATTAAATTGTGTGACAAAACGGCACTAAACGTAATCCGATCTCATCCAAAACCTTTTCAGATTTTCTGGGGTACTAAAAAAACCCTCAACTTAATGAATTTACAATCATCTATGTGAGTTATTACCTACATTATCTCTCGTTGAATAATATACTATTAGGATATTAACAACTTTAACATCACTTGAACGACTAAGAAAGTCTAGTTATCCTAAATACTACAGATTTGTAAAGCAACAAACTGAAAATTGGTAAAGTGATAATCTATAATAAATTCACCAACGAAGGTACAGAAAGCATATGATATTGATATTGTTACATCTACCTTTAAAGTTTGTGACAATCCACTAAAAGTTACAAATCTTATTAACATGACATGACACCAACGTTATCGGATGACAAACGATGACAATGACAGTCGTCAAAATTTGCTCATTTTAATCCGATTCCTCGCGGCGGTCTTTGTTAAATGAAACATTAGCATTTCAGTGATTTTACTAGATTTTAGAGGAATATTTGTAGTTTAATTCTTCGATTTGTCTGTATATATATATTTAAAAACGGCACTAAACGTAATCCGCTCTACTTCTAGAGCAGTGAAGAAACCCTCACACGTGAATTGACACGTGATGTGACGAGTTTCACGATATAACGGCTATGCGCATCGATCATGTCATGCGAAATGCGATCTATGCCATATTTGCTTTGTTTTTAATTTTTTTCACGGAAACCAAATCGAAAGGGTGGAAGTGTGATATATCGCTGAAATCAGAATTTTAACTGCTTTTCAATGGTTCCATTGCAAATTGAAAGTAATTATAAAATAAACAACTTGTTGCGTCGAAATGGCACTAAACGTAATTCGATCTCAACCAAAACCTTTTCAGATCTTCAAGGGCACTAAAGAAACGCACACGCCAAGTTTCATTCAAATCCGTTCAGTAGTTTCGGCGCTATCGTGCTAACACACATACACACACACACACTCAGACATTTTTCAAAAATCACTTTTTTGGGTTCCTAGGACCTCAAAACGTAAAGATTTGATGTTAGCTCAATTTTCGTTTTTGAACCAATTTTAGTAACCTCTCACAATTTTATTGTGGAGAGGTTAAAACCAGATATATATGTGATACGCATATTTATTGTATATTGGGCTTGTATTTAAATATATAACAGATGTAAATCAAATAATCTTTACAAAATTGCTTTGGTCTCATGCCGTACGGAGAACTTCGTGAAGAATTTTTTTCAGTTACCATCCAACGGTACTTAGAGCAATCGACTAGCACAAGATTCTATTAAAAATTTGTCATTAGAACTTTGGGACTTCTCATTTGTCTGTTTATTCGTATTTTCTACAATTAATCTTGATTCGCTGGTGAATAAATTTTTAAGTGGATATGATAATTGGTTCCAAAACTTGTTGCAAATTTGGCTTTGAAATTGTTATAGTCCTTGATATCATATGAAAATTCCATCAAAGACTTTCTCGAAGTGCTACAAACTCATCCTCATAACAAATTCTTTGGGGTGATTCCTAAAAGGAGCATCTAATATTTGGTTTTCGCTACAGTTCCTAAATGAAACAATTAAAATCGAAATTTTGTTACACTTTCCAAAAACTATACATTTAGATATGGTTCCTAAAGGAAGATATAGTTTTCGTTCCAGTATCTAAAGAGAATAATAAAAACTAGATTTTTGCTGTAGTCTCGAACCAAACATTTTTGATTTTTATTGTGATTGCAAAAATTTTCACGAAGGCATAATGCCATATGCAATCGTGTTTGGTCAGATTTCGTTGAGGTTTTTAAAAATCCCCTTATAGAAGATGTTTATAGTATTTGAATAGATAGGAATTGGAATTGGTTGGGAGGGTGGTCAATGAAAATTATTGAACCACAGCACTTAGGCCCTATTGGGCCCCTTGTACTTCCTCCCTGCAGGTAGACGCTCGCCTCGGACTCCAACCAACCTAATTTTATAAAATAGGTGGTGATGCTGCCTAGAGGAATCTCCCTTCCATAGGCCAAAATAGACCAACGTTCTCCCAAAATGGATTCGCTGATTGATGAGACGGCAGAACAATCACAGACTACATGTTGAACCCTCTCATCTTCTTGTTCACAATCTCTACAGAGAGGTGTTTCGCTTAATTTTATATCATGTAGATGTTTCCTTAACGGACAGTGTCCAATCTGGATTCCCGTTATAAAACGTAGGTACCTTCTCGACATTGTCAGGTAGTTCATTGCTATAGCCTTGTTGGGATATTTTAGTAGTTCCCTAGCAAGCTGACAGTTATTTGTTTCATCACACAGCTTCTTGAATTTATTGTAGGTGTTATCTTTAATTATTTGTGTTATCGCCGTGATCGGTAACGGACGCCGGGCCTGGTCCAAAGATACTTAGACCTGCTGCCTTCTTGGCCAGTCTGTCGGCTACTTTGTTGCCACTACACTGTGCATGTACTTTCACTGAGCATACCAGTACGTTATTTATGCTGGAGGCACCCACAAGTGCTTGGTGACATTCCCATACTGCTCCTGTGGTAATTTTGTAACTTTTCATGGCTATGGCTACTAATGATTGTCTACAATCTGTGTAGATCCTGATTGTTTTGCCCGTAGTTTGTCTACGGATAATCTCTTTTGCGGCTATCTTTATGCCCGCCAGTTCCGTTTGTACTACGCTGGGTCGCCCATCCATAGCCCATTTATATTGGATTTGCAGACTTCTGAAGTAGGAATAGGTAGGGTTTTATAGACAAAAGGTGGGTTCTATACACCCCTAATGCCTCTCTCTAGTTACACCGGTGAGAATATGATAAATTATATTCTTAGCGCAAAATTTAAGAAGCAAAATTAGTAAAAGGCAGGTTTTTGTTTTTGAAAATTCAAGGTTTTAAATAAGGCACAATTTTCACTTCTGGAAAATTCCTGCATTTCTTATAGGTAAGGAGAAGAAATGGTATATGTATTTTTAAACTTTTAAACAGCTTCATACTTATCTAATGCCAAGTGAATTAGAAAAAATGGAGGACGGTACTAGGGAGGAGAGTCATTATATATTCTCACCCTATTTAAAAGAATTCAATTGATTGATATAATTGATTAATCAGCGCCAACGTACGGTAGGTATAGCTGCCACTCCCGTCTGCGCTGGATTGGACTGAGGTCATCATGTTGCAAGCAGTGGAAAGCCACATGACTCAAGTACAAAAAATATATATGAAATTTGTAAAATGGGTTGCCCCGTTGTATTATTTGTGCTCATCTTTTTGTTAATTAAACATCATCTAGGAAGAAATTTCGAAATAGAGAAAATTAGTTTTCGTTGTAGGCCCGAAAAATCTTCTTTCAGAACTTCGCGCTATTGCTCTACTGTGAAGTCAACTTTTTTTATAGTTCCTATAATTCGTCCGAGAAATGCCAAGTGACAAAGTCTGCGTAACTACTTAAAAATGCTATAATAGAAACGAGGAGTGCCCAATAATTTTTTGATCAAAATATGTATATGAAATTGTAGACATTTGATATTGACACTTTTGTTTTTCCAGTCTGAATCATTCGATGCAGAATAATAATATTTCCATTCACAAATAATATTTTCGTGACAGTCAGAGGTAAAACATGTTACAATGATAATTAATTTACGAAATGTTAATATTGTTATGAATAACAGCAGAAGTAAAATAAAATTAGTGAATTAAAACGCTATTTTCATCTTTGTTTCTGTTATCATAAGCACAGCATATATAATAAGGTATATAATTCAGTAAATTCGTCTTTCAAATGTATACCATCCATCAAATATACGAGAGAGATTTATAAGGGGCGAATACCCTTTCCTTTGATTTATTATTACGAACCCTTTAAGCATATGATTTATCTTTCTGGCTTAATTCTATGCAATATTTGGATTTTATAAATAAGCAATAAGTTGTTATTGCTCATCTACATGGTGCTCCAACTCAAGTAAAACAAACTTTAGTTTAATTTTAGTAAATACTCATACCAAATTGAATTAATGAATATTCAAACTTACATTTGTTTTGCATTTTATTTGTTCACATAATTTCCTGCCTAAACTCATTGTGATTCACAGAATTATTATCTATTTTAATATTTATGATATTATTGTGTCATCTTTTAGTTAACTTTGTTTATGCAGTTTGATTTTTTAGTTTCATCGCATAGATCATAATTAGGCCATATATTTTTCCAGCGATTTACATGTACACACACAGACAGAGAAACATGATTTGACCGATATTTGAGTATTATGAAACGGATTTTTTTCTATGATGATTCTTAATAATTTTTACCCAGCTATAAAGTACCTTTTTCATTAAAATTACATTACAATTACAAGGTTTTAAAATAAATTGGATGTGGATACGAGGAAAGTTTAATTAATTCCATCAACACCTTGAACTAAGTTCGCTTTGTCTAAATTGCTTTTGATTATGTCATATTTTACATTCAGAAGTGCACCGTAGGAGCGGTGACCTTTTTTAAATTCTGACTGGTTTTCAAGGTTCCAGCCGATGTAAAGATCATAATTAATTTTAGGAAGTAGCGTAACTTTTGCCTTGTTTATTTTAGATTGAAATAGATAATACTATTTTTAAACCGATTAGTAATTTTTTGCACGAGCGATTTGTTTATAATGATATCTGACTTTTTAAGTCGGAATTAGGGGTACAGATAATTATTCAAAGAAGTTCTGAAACTAAAACAACCAGGTTTGTACGACGATGTTTATTTTTATTTATTTTCATATTTTATGGACTGCCCTTTAACTTCTTCAGATGGTCGATGTTTCGCCAAAATGTATCGTCCATTTAAGTTTTAAAAATACGCACCACATTAATATTTTAACAGATATAATACAGTATAAAACTTAAACTTTACGCGTGGGTGATCCAGCCTAGGCTGTTAAAAACAAAGTAGTGTGCCTCAAAGAGGTATATTGGGGCCAATATTTTCCTATTCTTTAACTGGATCACACAATCTGATCTGTTGAATAGTGTAAATAAAAAAAATAAATATTAGTTTCAAAATATATTTATCATACATTTTCAATATATGCTGACGATATTCAACTACATAATAATAATAAATGTCTTTATTTCCCAATAACAACAATAAAATAAATATATTTAGTACTTAATAATACTAAATGGGAAACAATGGTAAATTCACTCAAAGGAGTGCTCTACCACTTAACCCTTGGGGATGAATAAACAAAAGATAACTAACACAGAACAACAAAAAACAAAACAGAATTAAGGAATTAAAATTATTATTAAAACCACCATATCATAACAGAGATTTAATAATAATTAATACTCAATCCAGATTTTGTTTACCCATGAAAAAATTCCTAATAAATTTTGTGAACTTATAATCGCTAAAAGTCTTAGAATCAGTAGGAATAGAATTATACCACTTATGTATCGTGAATTTAAAGCTTCTCTCAAAAAATACAGTTTTATGAGGTGGTGTTATCAATTCTCTGTTCCGTATATTGTGAACGTCAGTGCGGTATGATATTTTGTTAAATAAATATGATGGTACTTCTGTTGTAATAATTTTGTGGTACAAGAACAGAACGTATACGTGAAATCGATTTTTCATGTTGGGTCATTTTAATTCAACTAACTTATGCGACACATGGTCAAATTTTGTTATGCCGTATATAATACGTATGCACGAGTTTTGAACATGCTGTATTCTATTTGTACATTCTTGGCATAAACAGGGTCCATGGACAGGAGCACAATACGTAAATTGAGATAATACCAGTATATCACATAACATTTTTTTGTCTCACAATTTAAAAGTGATTTACGCGGATACAATAAACTAAGATATTTTTAGTAACATGCTCTCGAAATCTAAGAGACTTATCTAGAATTAAACCGAGGTTCTTTCCACTATCAGTTATTTTAATTTGTATATCATTGATTTTAATTTAATATTGATAGTTTGTCGAAAGTTAACATACTCTGTTCTTTTACTAAACAAGATAACAGCTGATTTTGACGGGTTTAATACTAGTGAATGTTCCGATGACACGTTTGATAATTTTTCTAGGTCATTAATAATTGCTGTTAGAGCACTATGATATTCAGTGGGATAAAATGAGTAGAGCACTTTTGTCATCGGCATTCATATGAACTGCACTGTCTTCACAAATTTAGGAAATTGACTAATATAGACTGAGAATAGCAAGGGCCCAAGGATAGAACCTTGCGGAACACCCCTTGTTAAATATCTTACATCAGAAATAGTTCCATTCAATTTAATCTTTTGACTGCGACTCTCTAGTAACCTTAGTAATCTTTCTAGTAACATACAAACTATTGAAAATACAGTAAATGATATTAATTACAAACTACACATAATTGGCATAAGAACACATAATGACCAATAATTAATCCAGATAGGACAGTAGCCTTGCGTGTTAGGAATCAGAATCCAATTTCTCGAGAACGATTAATCCAAATATAACAAGTAAGATAGTGTCCCCCTTGATTGATTTGCATTGAAAATCTTATAGAAATAGACATAACAGAGGAACAAACTGAATTCCGAGAAGGGTGCTCTACGATTGATAATCTATTCTCCCTGAAACATGCACTAGAAAGAAGAGCACAGACAAATAGAGAAACTCATATTGTTCTAATCCATCTCGAAAAGGCTTATGACAGTGTCATAACATCACAACTATGGAAGACCATGCTAGAGATAAATATAGAACCTACACTCATACTAACAACTATGAAGCTATATGAAGGAAATAACACCAGGATTAACAACGGCAAGAATTCTACAGAAACTTCTTACACAACTAAATGCCTACGGTAGGGATGTTTCTCTATTTAAAATATACCTCGACAGAGCCCTAAAAGTGTGGACAAATACAGATAAGTACATGGAACTGAGAGTGGGAGAAGATGCACTCTTTGCTCTCAGTTTTGCTGATAATCAGGTAGTTATTGCCGAAGACTAGTATAACTTGGGCTACATGGTGCGAAAACTGCAAGAACACTACAAACGGGCAGGATTAGTCATTAATATGGAGAAATCAGAATACCTCATTGTGGGAAACTAAGAAATTGAGAACCTACCATTAGAAAGAGGTCACATATCGCAAGTCCAAACGTGTAAATGCCTAGACGAAATATTAAAGAAAAATGAAAGCAGCAATGAGGAACTCTCTCTATCGACAAAGCATATGAGATGAGAGTATTATAAAAAGTGCAATTATATATGGATCTGAGAGGTGGGACATCTGAAAGTTGCGGTAAATCAAGACTAGAACATCATAGAAATGAGACAATTCGGGAAAACATGCCAATGGAGAAGGACATAATCGAGGACAGCGACAAGAGGCAGGTGACACGGTTTGGAAAGCACGTGAAAAGGATGAATGATATTAGGTGGCCAAGAAAAAGTTTAGAATAGGTTGCACCAGAGAGGAGGAAGAGAGGACGACCAAGAAGAAGCTGGAGAGATGGACACGCGAAATTTAGATGAAGAAATGCCATATAGCTGTTTTGGTTTAATTTGTTTTGTCCTTATTATTGTATAAGGCACTTGCAGATAGGTTGGAATATTATAATTCCTATTTTTACAAGTTTATAAAAGTTCCTTCTACTGTAAAATTGCTTATTCAGCGATGATTAACAATTTTATTCTCTATTTGGATTGTTTCGACACTACGCTCTACTGCTGTGGAACTTAACAGTATCTATGAGATGCGACCTAGGTTTATCGAAGGTATGCTCACTTGCACTACACTGACGAGGCCCAAAAATAGGTCGAAACCGGTCTGCAGTTAGTGACTTCGCGTCTTCCTCGTAACATTCAAGTAATACGCGTTCTTGTATTTTAGTGCCAACTCTGTTAGATAAAATACAACAAATTTCACCATTTAATTCAGCGATCGTCGTTGGCATGTAGCTGGGAGAATAGCTGTTTTGGTTTAATTTGTTTAGTCTTATTATATATGTCACTTGCAGATATGTTGGAATATTATAATTCCTATTTTTATAAAATTTTCTTCTGCTATAAAATTCCTTATTCATCTATTTATTATTCCTTATTCCTTATTCCTGATTTCTTATTCCTTATTCCTTATTCCTTATTCCTTATTCCTTATTCCTTATTCCTTATTCCTTATTCCTTATTCCTTATTCCTTATTCCTTATTCCTTATTCCTTATTCCTTATTCCTTATTCCTTATTCCTTATTCCTTATTCCTTATTCCTTATTCATTATTCAGTATTCATTGTTCAGTATTTACTATTATTTATATTATTATATTATTTATTTATTTACCATTTGTTTATCATTTATTTCTCACTTAATCTGGCTACAATTGAAACATTTTGATCGACCTGTTTTCTAAAAGCAATATGCTTCCACGGACACTTGCATGTGTTTCTACTTTTATAAAATTTTACAAAAATAGATACATTAAAATAAATTCTTCCTGGATTATTTCCCCACAGAGCCAATTTTAATGCCATTAACACCTACGATTTGCAGAAGGAACTAGTTTTCTTTGGGGCAATGCCAAATTGATATATTCAGGCTCGGATCCAAGGGAAAACGTATTGTCCAACAGGTTTTCTTATGGATTTAAGAATGAACGTTGAACGTTATACAGTGAAACAGAAATTGAAGTTTATTTTATTCGTATTAGCAGTAGCAGGCAACTGAATAAACTTCGTAAAGCGATTTTCTATACCATAAAAAAGGCATATTCTTTTAAATAAAAAACTTAAATCAATTTTATCGTTGTATAACTTCCCGAATAGTGAATTTCTTGCCATCTTATTTCTTAAACTTTATGCTCTTTTTGGGTATAATAAAATACATACAATTCATTTTTAGAAATCAATAAACATAAAAATTCTCGGAAATATGACGTCATCAACATACCTAAGATATAATTAATCAGACATCAAAACATTCGACTCCAAACTTATCGTATCTTCCTTATCAAGAAGTAGATGATTAGATTAAAATAACTTAATTCAAGAAATAAATATAGCAAATCTAATAAAGGGGAGACAAGATATGAATAGAAAAAAATATCTTATTTTAAATAGTTTCCTGTATTGATTAGCAGGTGAAGATACCAACTTGCTTGGCGAAACTTCAGCGAATTAGTTTAGTGTTTTCATATTTGTAAAAACTAGTTCAGTTAGATTGGCACATTAATGACGTAAAAAACTGATAGTTTTATAAAGTATAATTAAATTAGAAAATATTCTGTGACGCGCTCTTCTCCACCGCGAACGGTGACTTGAAGAAAAATGGCCACTCTTTGGCACCCCAGCTCCGGAAACGAGATTTCGGATTATGCTCGGGCACCAGTCTTAGTTTAAGTGATAGGACACACTACCCACAAGCCGAGTACGCGAGGCTAAGTAGCTCAAGTGGAGAAAGTATACTCCAGTGGGTCAGTTTGGGAAACTAAATGTTCACATACAAGCAGTAATTTTCAATAATATCAGTATATTCAATTAAATCTACTATATACAAATCTAGGGACTTAGTAATTGATTATCTCGACCAAAATTCACAGGTTCTAAATACCGGGATGAGGACAAGCGACGCAACGAAACGAGATAGCATCAAATGACAGGAATCGCAATCTGCACACGGGGCAAAGTTATATATCGTACTTACTTTCTGTGGTTACGGTCGGGCACGTGACGTCTGCTGCGGTGGAGCGATCGGAATGGAATTCCTTCTCCAGAGCTCCTCAGATCCTTTTCTGAAAATGAAACAACTTGCTATAGGAGTAGAGGCCAAATGGATGAGCTACTGGTCGATGGGGTAGTACGGACGGCCAAAATCCTCCTACTCGAAAATGACATCTGGCATCTGGGTTCAGATCTCGCAATGGACACGTCTGTTCCAATGAGTCGCTCTGGCAAATACTGGCAAGCGGGGGTAGGCGCGAAATGGATGCGTGGCTGATCAATGACGTAGGGCGGACTTTGCCAAAATTCTGCTGCTTTGAAATATATAACGCTAACGATACCTGGATTCAGTCCTCGGAGAGGACACCTCTGCCGACAATGAGTCGCTCTGGTTGACTGCCAACACAGTTTGAATTTAATTATTTCCTTTGAAAACTTAAAAGTGGGAGAAACGACGGTAACAGATGCGCGTAAAATAGTTCAATTACCTTAATATTTTCCTAAACTGGAGCAAGCAGCAGAACACGTGTTTTGCATGTGAAGGCAGCCACTGAAATATCAGATATTTTCATTGTTCCCTTGTACCGAAAGAATGACGTTGCACAGGTGACTTCAAATCGTCTTAGAAATATTTTATTTACCTGTCTGGACTGCCGGCTGTCGACTGACTTTATTTACTGTAGATTTGTAAGGTTATACACGTACCTCAAGTTGTTCCCCACTACCCGAATGCATCTGTATTTACAACTGAAGGTTTATTCGGTGCTGCTACAAATTAATATAAATTTTAAAGCTTAAAACGGTACAGTAACAAATATAAAAGGATAATTTATATAGAAGGCATAAATAAATAAATACAGATCTTGGGCATCTTTTGGTAATGAAAAATCGCTTCGTTAAGTTCCAGCCACACCTTCAGAAGCAATAAAATTAGTTTTAGTAGAGTATAATAGAACATTGTCTTATTTCATCCCAATGTTAATGACCTTCCTGGATCTTGGACTATAATTTTTTAAAAGTTTTAACTATAGACGTACATAGCTCTAAGGGAGATGGATACTAATCTAGAGAAGAGTTACACCCCAACTTAGAAATAGGTTGCGATGACTACTACACCCCAATCTCTTAATGTATTCCCTGCGATATTTCCTCCCTAAAGTTAAACGTTATTAATTTACACATTGTGGACCTAGACAGTTATTACAGTAGCTATTTGAATCTCTCATACTTCTACAAATGGTGCTGTAAATACGTTTGAAATTCTAAATGAATGTCATAAAATATAATCTTAAGAAATGAATAGATATTCCACAAAGAGAATTTAAAAAATGAAAAAAAGACAATATTTTGTAAATACGCAAAATTGGTAAATTAATATCAATTTAAAATTTGTGATTTAGAGGCGGTTTATCAATTCTAATAGGCTGAAAATGCTTACTGCAGGAAGTGCGTCTATCGTGCATGGAACTGTATTTATCCAGCAAATAACATCATTGTTGTCTATCTGGCAGTTTGCGGTGACAGATAGTTAATATCTAGAGGTAAAACCGTATTTAATGCATATACGAGTGTTTCCTAAGTACGTTAAGAAATTCATTAGGCGATTGGCCAATTTCAAGTATAAAACTTCTAATGAAGGTGTGTTATAATTTTAAAAATATATACAGGGTGATTCGCGAAAAATGTGTCAATGTAAATCTGGCTCAAGAAGGAAAAAATGTTTTGGCTAGTGGTTAAGAAGATACAGGGTGTTGTATGCATTTGGTCTGAAAATTCAATGAGCTATAGCTCTGCACCGGTTGGATGTAATCGAATAAAATTTACCAGTAACATTCTTCAGTTAGAACTTGTCAGAATAGCTTACTTGATTTTGAAAAATCCATCGGCGGACTTGGAAAAAATCTGCCCTCCCCGTTTTTTTTTTACAAAAAAGTACACTTTTCTATCGCATTTCTGGAAAACTATTAGCGGATTCGGAAAGTTCAGAAAAAATGCTATCAGAATAGCGATTCAATTTTGATGGTACACCTAAAGAGTTTCGGCAAAAAATCACAAAACAATATAGTGCATCACGACTAACACTTTGACCGGGCGTTATTTATAGAACAGTTTGATAGAGTCTATTCAAATGCTTCAGATCCATATTCCTCTTCACATAATACATAGCAAAAAACATACCTAGCAAGAAAAATACACGGTTATACTTCTGATTTTTTTAAATAAACAATAGGTAATTCTCCACAAAATTAACATCTTAATATTAGATAAGGAATGTTTCATTTCAAACTAGATGAGGTTCTCAAAATGTCCTCCCCCAACTTCGATGCATTGTCGTGTGGCCTTCCCAATGATTTCTCTGTGGTTCTTCATGGATCAGAGGCTGCCACTACCCGCTGCCGTAGTTCCTCTCTCGTTTTCGGCCGCGCGTGGCTGACTTACCACCATCGCTCTCACACTGACTCTCGGAGCAACGGCAACTTTAACAATTGCCACATCAACAATTTTTAAATAATCGAGTCGAAAACTTTTGCATAGGATTCTTTGAATATTCCCCTGTAGGTTCCAGCTAAAATAATCTCTTAATATTAATAAACAAGGCCACAGAAATTAAAAAAACTCTATCTCAGCTTCTATTGGTCGTAAAGACTTTTATTTTTTAAATTTGTATCTTAGGTGTGCCGTCAAAATTGAATCTCTATTCTGCATTTTTTCTGAACTTGCCGAATCAGCTAGTAATTTTCCAGAAAAAATACTACTAAATACACTAATTCGCTGACATCATTTATATGTATTGGTTTTGCGATGACAATACAAGGGCTGCCGTTAGGGAATATCGGCGAAGATTTCCTGGTCAGCAAGCACCGTCGTGCCACACCTTCACCAGAGTTTTCCAGTTCTCTCGAGAAAATCCTTACCATATCCAAAAGGTGCAACGTCTGCAACAAGGTGATGAAATCGCAGGTCTTACGTTCTGCCGTTGTATAATTCGTCGTTCAAGAACTTTGTCCAGAACTTTTTTCACGGACGAGGTCCAATTTACTTGAGACGGTGTGTGGAATTCTAGGAATTCACACATTTGGGACCGCAAATATCCTCCTATCGACTAGAGAAATTTACTTGTATTTCTTCCCGGAACATTTTGCCCAATTTATTATTGACGCAAAATGTCAACAGGAGAGGTCTTCATTTCCAGCAAGATGGGGCACCGCCGCATTTTTCACTCTAGGTCTGGGAGCATCTCATCAATGGCCTTCCTAACCATTGGATTAGTCGCGGAGGTCCTCAAGCTTGGCCAGCTAGGTCTCTTGACATAGCTGTTCTCGATTACTATGTTTGGGGCCACATGAAACAATCGGTGTAGAGCCCAGAAGTCAAGACGAGAGAGGAACTACGGCAGCGGGTAGTGGCAGCCTCTGATGACATTAAGAACCACAGAGGAACCATTGGGAAGGCCACACGACGTTTATTGGTGCGGTGCAGGAAATGTATCGAAGTTGGGGGAGGACATTTGGAGAACCTCATCTAGTTTGAAATGAAGCATCCCGTATCTAATATTAAGATGTTAATTATGTGGAAAATTACCTATTATTTATTAAAAATTTTCAGAAGTACAATCCTCTATTTTTATTGCTAGGGATATGTTTTTTGCTATGTATTATGTGAAGTCTTAAGAGGATATGGATCTGAAGCATTTGAATAGACTCTATCAAATTATTCCATAAATAATGCCCGGTCAAAGTGTTAGTCGTGATGCGCCAAATTGTTTTGTGATTTTTTTGCCGAAGCGGTTTAGGTGTGCGCTTTTCTGAACTTTCCGAATTCGCTAATAGTTTTCCAGAAATGCGACATAAAAATTTACTTTTTTTGTAAAAAACGGAGAGGGCAGATTTTTTCCGAGTCCGTCCATGGATTTTTCAAAATCAAGCAGGTTATTCTGACAAGTCTCAGCTGAGGAATGTTACTGGTAAATTTCATCCGATTACATCCAACTATTGCAGGGATATAGCTCATTGAATTTTCAGACCAAATGCATACAACACCCTGTATCTTCTTAACCACTAGCCAAAAAATTGTTTCCTTGTTGATCTAGACTCTAGTGGTGACATTAGGCTATGGCACATTGTTCGTGAATCACCCTGTATATTGTCTTTGTATTATATTCAATATTATACGCATTCTGTTCCAAATCGCAGTTGTGGGACAATTGGTAAGAAACGAAACATCTCTCAAAACATTAATTATAATTATGACAAATCTATATAAAGCACTGGTTGTAAATGAAGTACAACATGAAACACTGAAGAGAAAACTTTTTGGTTTCAAATAGAAACATACTCGTTGATCTTCGAGAACTTCTACTATTTATTCATCTTCGTTACCGTTCGAGTATGAGTACTGTATGAGTTCTTCTCCATCACATTCAGGAGGAATGAGGTTAAGTTAATGGGGCAATAGGATTTAGGCTCGTCTGGTGGACGTCTGCCTATTTCTGGAATAAACGCCACATTAAATTCAATCCAAGCTTGGGGAATATACCCAAGTGTATAGCTTGCTATAAATATACTTTTCAGGAATGGGATAAGCTCCTCAATTCTGTGTTGAAATAGGGCAGGGAAAATGCCATCTCTGCCCGGTAATTTAAAAGGTTTGAAGGCAGATGCCGCCCATTTAATTTTGTTGGGGGTGAATAGCCTGAGTTTTTGGTAGCCCTATTCCATATGAGTTGACTTTTGCAAGAATCTTTTGTAGGCGGACTGCTGGGGCTAGTTCACCTATCTCATCACAGAACCATCTCCATGATCTTCTCGTAGACCTTCTAAATTCTGTATTGTATTTTGTAAGGGCTTTTTTGTAGTCCTGTCAGTTTCCAGAGTTTTTGGCTCTGTTAAAAGTTTTCCTAGTCTCAACCCTGAGACGGCTGAGATCCCTATCCACCAGGGCACATCTTTTTGAACCGCCTTTTGTTTAACGGAACAGCTTTTTTCATAACATGATGATGTTTTGTAGTTGATATGAGGCTATGTCTAATTCCTCTATTGTGTCGATGGAATGTATTATAATTTCGATCTCCGTCCTTAAGTGTTCTTTATAAACACTCCAGCCTGTCAGTCTAGGTATTCTACAATCCCCGGGGCTTGTTACAGCTGCCTCCAAGTCACGATAGATAGGTAGCCAGCCATCTATGATTCTGATGGATAAATTAACAAGCTGGCTCCTATTCATTGAACAGGATGCCCTTAAAAAATAATTATTAAAAAAAATGTAACATAACACTATAATATTTTTATGCAGTTTGCAAAATTGACAAACGAGAGATCTTTTGTGATAAATATGCGAGTGGCTACTCTAAAAAAAATCGGTAATTGAATAGAATTAGTAATTAGAACTACAATGCAAGTATTACACTCGCATTGAAATGAACCAACATATTTATATAAGCTATAAATCAATATAAGGCAAATGTTTACAGATAAAAGTCGACTAATTTTATTGTTTCATCAGTGCCTTGAATTTGAATACACTCCAAAAAACTAACTTGCAGCTGAAAATTTTAGCTCCCAGAAAGCTTATTAAATTTGTTTCATTGACGTAAGCAATAAGTAAACAATACAATAGATTCATTTATTAGTATATTATGATTTAAATTATATCGTAACTAACCAACCAAACGTAATATTTTACATAAATATGAACAGTCACGATCATCGTTCGACGTACAAACAATATAAAGAGAATCTCGAATGGCGCGAGTGATAATAACAACGATGATTGTAATATCGTAAATGAGTTGATGTTCTGTAATATCTATCGGTTGCAGGCCATAATGGCATTGGTAGACGACGGCAGGCGTCGCTTCTAATGCTCTTTCTGGCCATTCACCCGAACACTCGGCCAAGGACGCGTCTGCTCCCTCTCCCGCGCAGCGCCCCGACGCCCAACACTTCCCCCTAGCATCAACAGCCGACGCCCGTTTATGCCATTCACTGCAGATGCACTTGCACTCCACCACAGTTGGACAGATATTAATTAAGTCTGTCTGCATGGTTTATATAAAATAGAGGGCTTAATCTGTGGCTAAAAGGATTAAAACCTTTTTATTTTTCTGATTACCTCAATTTTTTATATACAACAATAACATGCCACTCGACACACCCTTCCGAAAATCATTTATTTTCGTTTTTAATTTAAAGAGTGAGTAACTCAACTGCAGCACAACTTATGTTTAGGCTATTTTAATATAAGCAATTTCTTTATGGACAAAGATATTCTTCTATGGAAATCGTCTTCACTAAGCTCCTGAGTTGGGATGCATTTTATTTTCTTTTAATACGCAAATAATTGAGGAA